>JAKEPQ010001023.1:13277500-14477500 GCA_024500445.1 Entomyzon cyanotis | reverse complement strand
CACTTTCCAAACCCACCACAACTGGGCATCACCATCAGTATTTATCATCCCATCCCCCAGAACTGCAGCTCCACCAGGACGGTGACACTGCTGGGAATTCACTGCTCCGACAGCTCAGCCCTCATTTTCCAAAGCTCTGCTCATCCACAGGACTTCCAAACCCTGCAACACCAGGACTGCTTCCCAGAAGAGCTCAGCTGGAAGTGAAATCCCTAAATCTGTGCCAGCAAACCCGACCTGTGCAAACCCAGCAGAGCAGATCCTCCGAGCCAAACCCAAATCCCACCTTTCAGGCGTTTTTCTGCCTCTTTTCTGAAATGCTGCACACCCTCAGCAGTGCAGAGCCAGCCCAGCCTTGGGAATAACAAACCTTTCCAGCAAACTGCCTTCAGAGATCCCCTGAATCCACAGCACAGAGCTGGGATTCATCTGCAAAGCTGTCTGGGATCAAGCCCTCCTCCCAGAGCTCCATACAAAATCCAGACACAGCCTGACTAGCTTTTGATGTCCTGCTGACGTTTATCTGCCAAAATCACTGCTCCAAGCACTTACCCTGCGATGGATCTCGTTATTTCATGGAGCCCAGGCCAGCTCAGCCCTTGGCCATCCCTCCAGCCTCATGCAGCTCCCCAAAACCCAGCAGATCCCCCTCATCCTCCCCACCCAACACCCCCAGACAGCCCTTTGAGACGTGGGAATAAAGACTAGTGGGTTTGTAGAGATGCCTCTGGAAAGGTCACCTCCCAAAATTTATGGTCAAACAGGAAGGAAAAGATGAAGCAGCTGAGCCCAAGAGTGTTCTCCTTGTGCTATCAACCACCTTGAGCTGAAGGGCAGTTTGTTGTTGCAGCAGGAGATGGAAATAAATTGCATTTCCAGCCCTGCAGGGGCAGAGCTTTGCTCCTTCCTCACACAGAACTCAGCAACAGAGCTGTGTAGGAAATCAGCATCCCAGAGATGCACCACAACTCATTTCACTCCTGTTTTCATGGAAACACAACTCCCAGAGGAGAGGTTTTCCTGTTTCACCTCCCAAATGCTGTGGTCACTTGGTGGCCATGAGCTCACAGCTGCCTGTCCAGCTCACCCTGCAGGCAGAGGCTGCTGGATTTCCACAAACTTTGGAGAAATCTGGAAAATTTCCCCATCTCAAGGCTGCATCTTGTTCCCCTTTCAAGCCTCACGTGAGCCTCACAGCCCTGACCTGGAACCAGCAAAATCCAGCAGCAAAACCCTTCATGCTCATACCCTGCACCAAGGAAGGAGCAGAGACACAAATTATTCTGCTTTTCAGTAAATTTAGGAAGGAATCCTTCCCTGGGAGGCCCTGGCACGGGTCCAAGGATTGTAAATTTAGGATGCTCCATAAATATTTTATATTCTAATTATTAACGTTACTAACGAAACGCTCCCCAAAATTATTTCCACCGTTACTTCTTTTAATAATTACTGTTTTCTGTTGAATTCAGCACCACTTCCCTCGCTCGGATTTGCAACTTGAACATTTTTCAGCACGAAATCTGAGCACCTGCTTCCCCCTGCTAGGAACATTTTCCCTTCCAGCCATGCAAACTGTTGGAACAAAGCCCACCCTGAGCCATCCGCGCTCAGCAAAGCAGCTCATTTTCCGAGTCATCCAAACAGATTGCTAAATATTATTTACTTTTTGTTTCATAATGGCTCGGAAAAAGCTGGATGAAAAGCTTAACGAGGTCTAATCCAAGGGAGAGGAGGGAGGAAAGGAATGAAGAGGCAGTTAAGGAGCAGTTTGGGCTTCCTTATCGCCCTTATCAGCAGAGCTATCAGTCAGCAAGCCCTAATTAGGCACAAAAGACATTGTGCTCCTTTTCCAGAGGTTCTCCAGGAACTGAGGAGCTGCTGGAAGCACTGACTGACAGCCTCTGCTTGGGAAAAGCAGCTCGGCAGTAATTAGGGACAGTTTGTCCCTGTCAGGAGTGGCCTTTGTGGCTGGGCAGGGTTTGGGGACAGAGCAAAGCTTTCCCCAGCAGCAGTGACACATTCAGAGTTGAAATGGGGATTGGACCAAGCAGAGGTTGGCTCAGGAAAACTCTCCAAACTTTCCTGCCCAACCCACCCTGAGCTCCTCCAGAGAGCTCTGCAGCAGGGAAGCAAATCCTGGATCTCATTTCCAATGCTTTCTAACAAAGATTTGCTGCTCTGGGAGTTCAGTTTTGCTTTCCCTTTATCCCTTTGGAATTGTTAAAGTCAGGGAAAGACCTTCAAGGGCATCCAGTCCAACCCTCAAGCAGCCCAACACCACGAGGTTCACACTGATCATGTCCCAAAGTGCCACATCCACGTGGATTGTGAACACTTCCAGGGATGGGAACACTTCCACCTCTGTGCCAGGGGTTGAACATTCTTTCCATGAAGGAGTTTTCCCTAAAATCCACCCTGCCCCTCCCCTGGCCCAGCCTGAGGCTGTTCCCTCTCCTCCTGTCCCTGTTCCCTGGAGCACAGCCTGACCCCCTGGCTGTCCCCTCCTGTCAGCAGCTGTGCAGAGCCACAAGGTCCCCCTGATCCCCTTTTCTCCAGGCTCAGCTCTTTCCCAGCTCTCTCAGCCTCTCCTGGAGCTCCATTCCCTTCCCTCGACATCTCCAGTGTCCCTCCTGTCCTCAGCCAGGTCAGTGATGTCCCTCAGCAGTGACCTGTGCCTGTGTCCAGCAGCTCTGGGGTGGATTTGGTGCCCAGCATGCCTCCTGCCCCAGCAGCTGCTCCCACAGCTGTTCCCACCAGTTGGTGGCTGAATTTTCCAAGATCTCTGTCTGGAATTAAAAAGCACTTTGGCAGCCACGAGGGAAAATGCATCACTGGATTGGATCCACCCTGGTGGGACATGGGACAGGAGGGATGTGGCTATGGAGACTTTCCCATCCCCAAACCCCTGTGATTATCGGCTGGACTGCTCTGCCAAAACCCCCAAAGGCTCCTTCTGGAGGGGTTGGGATCTGGGAATGATCCCTCTGGAGCAGGCAGGGCTCCAAGGCTGCCTCTGCCCTCCTGGCAGGTGGGATGTCCCAGACAGATGCCAGAGGCTCCAGGGGAAGCACAATTCCAGCTCCAGCAGCAATCCCTGCACGAGGATTTGTCAATTCTTGTGTCCACAGAGGATAAATCTCAATAATCCTGATGCCAAACAGACCTAGGACCCAGAGCAGCTTCTCTCTGCAGCAGAACAGGTTCCACGGAGGGAAAACTCCCTTTTCCTGGGATTTCCTGCAGGGCAAAGAGCCCTCTGAGTGCAGTGAAACAACAGCAGCCCCAAAAAGGGGTGAATAAACCCCATGGATTGCAGACCTCAGGGCTTCTCCTGGCAGCTGCCACCCAGGTGTGTCCATCAGGGATTGGCATCCCAACCCACAGACATTCCAGGTGCAAACCTCAGAGCCCCTGGCCTGGTTAGCACAGAAATCCATGGAGAAAGGAGGTGAAACTCCCTGTTTGGGGTGTCTTGCAGAGCTGGGATCAGAGTTTGGGACTCCTGGCACCCACAGCCACCATGAATCCCCCAAATCCAGGCAGTGCCTGCTGCAGAGCTTGAATTCTCTCCCACATTTCCTGGAGCTCATGTGCTCCTCAGGGATCCAGGAGGGTCAGGCTGGTGGGAAAACCCCTCTCCTGAGTCAAAACTGTGCTTCCTGCCATTCCCCTCTCCAAACCCCACAGAGGGGAGGACAGACAGCCTCAGTGAGCAGCAGAGCCCCAGGAAAGCTGGGATTAAAGCTCTGCACATCCAAAAGGGAAGAGGGAGGGAAACCCACCCATTCAGCTCCCTGAGCCATCACAGCACTGCACTGCTCCAGCCACCATCCCTGGCAAAAGTGGGAATGTTCTTCTCCACCAGCAGAGCTGCTGGTCCTACTGCAAAGAAACAGCCCAGGCAGGGATGGAGGCAACGTGTTCCCATGAATTCTCCTGGCACAGGAGCCCATGGGGATCTTGGATGCAAGAGAGAGCAGAGCTGGAGTGGCCAACATGCATCCCAGCACACTCCAAATCCATCCCTGACCTGCTCCAATCCCCACTTTTATCATCCTAATTACGAGCAGATTCCCAGCTCCCTCCCTCCCAGAGAGGCTTCAGCTTCCCCCTTTTCTCCCTCCCTCTGCCTGAAATCAGCAGGTGAATCCCAACTCTTGGGCATTTTTGTTCCCTTAATCCTGCTGGACAAAGCTTGGCCTCTTTCATTTTCCTTTCACTTTGTGTGGATTCAAATAATTGATAATTGATTAAAATAACTGATATTGATCTGCCCCCTCTCTGGTCCCAGCCTGGGGATCCTGCCTCTTGGATATGCCAGCAATGGTCCTCATTAGCCCTCTGGGCTCCAGAAGTGCTGCTGGGATTGATTTGGGATCGTTCAGGCTGATTGTTGTGGGTTGGGGTCAGTGGCCTGGGCTTGGCTTGGAGCTGCACTTTCCCAGAGTGCTGCCAGGTGCCTGGAAAAGTGGATAATTTACTGCAGCCACCCCCACGTTTGGGATGAGGAACGACAGCCCTGAAGGGTCTGTTCACCCCAAGTTTTGCTGGGGATGAAGAACCACTCCCTTCCCCAACCCAGAGCTCCTCACTGGATGCAGCATTTTCCTTTTTGCCACCATTTACACAAAACTCAAAGGCAAAAATGGAGGTGAAGGGAGAAGGGGAGCTGAGTTTGCCTCTGCAACCAGAGAGCAGAGAAACCCCAGAGCCAGCAAACAACCCCCAGTTTGTAATCAAAATGCAACATAATCACTGCAACAGATGTCAGAAAGATAAACCCACGGAGTTCTGAACTGCCAAGGATCTGCTCTGCGGGTTGGAGAGCCCAGGGATGCTCTATTTCTGTCAAATGGCCCCATTTGGGGAGGGGGAGCCGCAGCAGCACCACAGAAAACTCCTTTCTGTCCCTGTCCTGCAGTGGAAATTTTACAGTGGAAATTCTCAGTGAGGCTCAGGTCTGCTCCTGGATCCACCATGGGGAGGGAAGGAGAAAAATTGGTTTTTTAGGGGAAAAACAGCATCACCCAGCTGGCACATGGACCTGGCCTGACTGCCAGAGGCTGAGATAAAGAGGGAAAACATGGAGAGCTGCCTGGCAGGAGAGGAAAGGTTGGGGGAAAATTATTTTACCGAGGAAAAGCAGACAAGAGCAATGAGGTTTTTTATGTGCACAGCACTCACCTCGTAGTGATAATCCATGCAAGTTAACTCTCTCCAGCAGCGATCTCCTCGGATTTTAATCAGCCCCTGGGGGGAAAAGGCAAAAACACAGTCACAAACACTGGATTTCACGTGATTTTGTGTCTCAGGATGCCAAATTCTGAGGTTGAACTGCAGGGGCTGAACGAGGCACATCCTCAGCCTGGTCCAGCTGTTGTTCCTGAGGGAACACAGTGGATGTGACTCATCCCAGTGCCTGCTTTCTGGGAATGTGACACGAAATCCTTGTGGAATATGCCACAGTCCCCTCTGAGGGAGAAGCCTTCCCCACCCCTGAGCTCTGCCCAGCTCTGAGCAGCTCCTGGCATGGCTGCCAGCAGCCCTGGGAAGCAGCAACAGGAAAAAACCAGAGGGTTAACAGACAAAACCCACAATTTGAACATCCAAACCCCACAATCTGAACATCCAAACCCCATTGTTTCCCTCGGGCAAAGCCTGGGGGAAAGGAAGCAGTGTCACAGAGCTGGGGACAGGGAGCAGGTGGGACTCCAGGGTGACCAGAGCAGCACATTTCCAAATCACTGGGTCCATCCCAGGGCTGGCAGCAATATTGGGATCGAATTTCTTTGCCTCAGTGATGAAGAGCAGAAAGGAATCAGTCGGCCAGAGCGGGACAGACACCTGGGCAGGGATGGGCTGGAGCAGGAAGCTGTGCAATCAAGGCTGCTTTGATGTCCCCTGATTAGGATCACAATGTCCCAAATTGAGGAAAGCTTCACTGGTCAAAAGGTTGGAGCAGCTCTGTCATCTGCATACAATTAGGGGGGATTTGGCTACCTCTGACATTGCCCTGGTTAGAGCAGCCCTGCCTTTTCCAGGAGAAAAACACCAGGAGTTTTGGGAAGGTCCCGGTGGGAGTTTTGGGAAGATCCCAATCGGATTTTTGGGAAGATCCCACGGTTGCTCCACAGGAGCATCCTGAGGATTCCTGGCATTTGCAGCAGGGAAAGGATCAGGGAGCTGCCAGTGCTAAAATCGGAGAGCTCAGGGGAGATTCCAGCATTGTGAATTCCATCTAAATTCCAACAGGATCAGAACAGGTTGGAAGTGACCACGGTGGCTCCTCTGTTCCAGCTGAAACAAATCTTCAATTCCAGCATTAAACGAAGTTTCACAGGTTTGGGGCTCAAAAAACCTTCAAAATTCCAATTAAAAACCCTCCAACACCGCCCAGACCTCAGAAATACCCAAGGATATCCAATTCCCAAGGCTGTATATCTGTCTGGCTGGCTGACACCTGAGAGCAGAGCAGAGTTTACGAACTCCTGGCTGGAAAAAATAGGGCTGCAAAGTGCTATCAGCCAGGATCTGTGGGATGGCAGGGTGGCTTTATCCCCAGGGATTTCCTCAGCACATCCCAGCACTCTCCATCATCTCCCTGCAGGGCTGGAGGGACAGGGACAGGGAGAAGGACAGGGACAGTTCACCCTGGCTGTCAACAGCCACAGCTCCATCCTCCTGCCCTCGGAGCTTCTCTACAACGACAGGATCTGCAGATAGCATCTCCCAGGATGTGCTGCAGCCGGCAGCCCTGGCAGCTGAGGCACCTCTGTGCAGCAATTCCGAATATTAAAACAGGACAGTTATCTTGATGACCTTCCCTCCTCCCTGCCCGGGCTCTATTCTTCAGCAGGGGATAATTAAAACTCCAATTAAAACAAGGATCAAGCCGCTCTGAAAATCCCAGTTTTCCCTGCAGTGACTCACTGAGGCAGCTCATCCTTTTTTTGTTTACTAGGAAGCTCTCAGGCAGGGAAGTCGCTGCAAGCTCTTGGTATCCAAGATGTTTTGCAGCACAGAGAACTCCCACTCTCATCATTCAAAGGGCATTTCGAGGCAGCTTTGCCCCGAGCTGTCTCCGAGGTCACTTCACTCCCACACTGACACCTGAGTTTCCCACTTTTCCCAAGCATTTGGATGGAGGAACGAGAGCACAACGTGCACAGAAAATCTCTGTATTTTGGGGTTGCAGCTCTGCTAAAGGGGGGCAGGAAAGGAGGAGGAGGAATCCCAGAATCCTGGAATTGCTGAGGTTGGAAAAGATCTCTGAGATCACCAAGTCCAACCAGCACCGTCACCGTGGTCACCTCTGTGTCCCCAAGTGCCACATCCACAGCTTTTTAACCCTTCCAGGGATGGTGACTCCCCTATTCCTGTTTCAACCCTTCCCAGGAAAATATTTTCCCTAATTTCCATTCCCTAATATCCATTTCCCATGGATCCCAACCCTCCTCTCCCTGGATGAGGACGTGGAGGGAGCAGAAGGAGCTCAGGACAATCCCTAAAAACCTCAGCAGACCTGGAATTTGGGACATTAGCTACCAACATCCTGCAAGGAATATTTGCCAGGGATATATCGGAGTTCAAGAAATCAAGGATAAGGACAAATTAAATGGAAAATAAAAGAAGGAAAGGAATGATTTAATTTAATTCCAGCTTGGCATTATGCTCCTGATATTGTCCCCAAAATGGCATCATTTGGGAAACATGGGAAAGATGTGCTGCAGCAAACTAAGGGCACAAAGTTGTTTCTCCTTTCCTAAATATTAAAATCACTTAAAAAGTTGCTTTTTTCCCCCTTTTTTAAGTTTAAAAAATTCTGGGAAGTTTATTCCTGGTCCTGAGTTAGCAGAGCAGTAGCTAGAACACTGGAATTCTGCCTTTATTTTGATGCAGGGATTGGAGACAAATGGGCAGGAGATCGAGATTTTTGAAAATATTTTTGCATTTTCCCTTTTTATGGATCAGTTCGAAGAGACAAAATGAAGAAATATTTGTTGGAGGAGCAGGAAAATGGGTTTTAAATCCCTTTTCCCTTCCCAATGACACAATCCCAGGAAAAACCAGGCACCCCCACCACCACACTGGGAGATTCTCAGATCTGGGGAAGGGAAATTTTTCAGGAATACAAATTAAATCTGAGCTCAAGGCAAGGAAACAGGTGGCCAAGTGAACCAGCAGAGACCCTTTCACCGCCCTGGCCTTGCTGTGAATCCAAGAGCAGGCAGCATTATTAAATCCCCTCTGCTGGCTGTGGCTGTGGAGCCATCGGGGTCGTGGCACTGGTGGCACTGGTGGCACTGGTGGCACTGGTGGCACTCCTGTTCTTTGGGATAATGAGCTCTGCTGGCCTGGCAAGGGGAGCTGGAGGTCCTTGTCACAGGGATTTACAGCAGGAGGAGGAGAAAATGTTGGCCCTGGATGGAATTAAGCTGCAGGATGAAATATGGGTTCCATTCCTGCTCCCCTGGCAGGTCTGCTCCCCCAGGGCACAGAGGAGCTCAGGCAGGATGGAGATGCAGCACCTGCTTGGACCTGGAAAACTCCAACCTCCCAGAATTCAAGGGCATTAAATCCACCAGCAGCTCTGCCAGGGCAAGGAAAATCACCTGTAGGGTTTGGTTTTTAATTCAGTTTAATGGCAGATGATACATCCAAACCAAACCCACAGCATCTCCTCCCTCACTCCCATCCCTGACCCTCCTTCCCCAAAATTCCCACCCAGGCAGGAGCCTCAGCTCCAGATGCACCATCAGGCAATTCCACGAGGATGTGACGCTTTGAGCATGGAATAAAACATTATTCCATGGTAATAACGTTCCCTTATCTCCAGGATGGCACAAAGGGGATCCAGGGGGATCTGTCATGGATCCAGGGGGGATCCAACCCCAAATCCTGCCCTTTCATCTCCCCAGCATGGCTGTGCCCAACCGTGTCCCTTCCAGGCTGCTCGGCTGGGGTGATTCAAACCGAGAAAAAGCCGGAATAATTAAAATGTCATTCAAGCCCTAAGCCCATATGAGTCACTGTTCCAAAAAATATCTGAAAAATTCCTTCAGGAGTGGGGGATAATTATATTCCTCCCTATCTATTGATTTTTCTCTACAATGCAGATGTCAGATTTTCCACGGTTTTTTTTTTTTTTGCCTTTTTCTCCTTTTTTTTTTTTTTCGCTTTTTTTTTTTTTCCCTGGAGTGAGTGTCAAGGAGGAACAAAGCACTTCTTTGAGACTTTTTCAGCCCAAAATTAATTCTGTAAAAAAAAAAAAAAAAAATGGTACAGACAGGCCAATAGCACGGGAAGCTGAGCAAAAAGCCTGGTGACTCAAGCTATGTCTGCAAAATTCCCTATTGATCCCAGCTCCAGAGGGAAGGGTGGGGAATGGGGCACCCACGGTATAAATTTAGAGTCAATTTAAAGACCTTTCCATGTCTCTGCTCTAGAAAGGATGGGCAACAAGCCACCCTGAATTCCCAATCGAAATGCTGGATTTTAATTTTGCTCCTGCTATAAATAAGAAATGCTTCCAGAGAAAAACCCCAGATCTGTGCACTTCCCACCTCTGCTACCCACGGAATAAAGTGGTGTCACCATCTCTGGGAAAGCCAAACCTCCACCAGAATATTCTGAAACAAGCTGAGGCCCCAGTTCATGGGAGAGGAAGGAGCTTCTTAAGGTGAAATATGAAAGTAAAATTGAAAAAGGAAAATTTAAGGGTAACAGGGAAGAGGCTCCTGGAGAACCTAAATGTGAGGAACCCAACGAGTCCAACTTCTGCTGGGGATCTGAAACTCCCTCAGGGACTCCAGGACTTCCACAGACCTCGATGGATTAAGGTCAGGAAGGTGCAGGAAGGCTGAGCTGGATCCCAGGTTGTGTTTTCCTTAGGGAATATCCCACAGGAACAGGTGACACAGGAGACACAGGTGACACAGGTGACACAGGAGACACAGGTGACACAGGTGACGCTTCAGGGCAGCAAACCCAGAGCTGCACTGATGTTCACACCAACCTCACTGAGTTCAGATTCCTGTGGATTCTTCCATGGGAAAAGAGGAATACCAGGATGCTCCATCCCTGGCAGTGTCCCAGGCCAGGCTGGACAGGGCTTGGAGCAGCCTGGGACAGTGGGAGGTGTCCCTGCCATGGCAGGGGTGGCACTGGATGGAATTTAAGGTCTATTCCAACCCAAAGCATTCCATGATTTCAGGATTCCTCAGCCAGGGAAGGACAGGTTTGTCTCCTGGGCTGACTCTGCACTTTGCCCTTCACTCCCAAGCCCACAGCCAGCCCAGCTCAGGTCCAAGCCTGGCACTTCCACACCATCCTGAGGACACTGGCAGTGCCCAAGGCCAGGCTGGACAGGGCTTGGAGCACCCTGGGGCAGTGGCAGCTCTCCCTGGCCAGGAACCTTCCTCCTGAACCAAACCATTCCAGGATTCCATGCTGATCCAGGTGAACAAATCCCTCCAAGCTCACCCCAGGACACATCCCAGCCCTGAACACATCCATCCCACTGGAACAGCCCCAGGCTGACCCAGCACAAAGCCAAACTGGAGCCACCACAACCACACCGCCCCGCAGGGACGGAAACCACACTCCCGCGGGAGAATTCCCCAGCGTTGGCTTCTGCTCCCTTCAATTCTCCACTATCTTCCCCCTCTTTCCTCCCCACAAGCCCCTCTGAGAGGCACCAGGAGCTCAGCAGCATCTGGGTGACTTTGAAGCAGTGGGTGAAAGGGATTCTGCAAAGCCCTTGGCATTGGCGGCTCCTGCCTCTTCCAGCAGCCGAGGAACAACAAGTCCCTCTGCCAAGGGCTATTACCAGACAAACGGAGAGAGATCAGAGGCACAAAGGAGGTTGCTAAGGAGTCAAGTGTGGGATCCCTGCAGAGAGGAGGAGGCTGCAGCTGGGACGGCAAAGGTCAGAACATTGCAGACATCATTTTCCAAAAATTCCCATGAAGCCGCGGCGCGGGAGCAGCGAGCTGGCCCCGCCGAGGAATAATGAGAAAGGCAGCGAAGAAAGCTCCCTTTCTTCCCTCCTACCCACGCTAATGTAATAAAACAAATTAGAATAATTATTCTCCATTTCAGAGCCATCATGCCCAGGATCAGGGCACGCCTGTCACCGAGCTGACATCTACATCCGCTGGATTCTCCCCCTTTGCGCCTTTCGGGATCGCCTGAATTCCGACTTTTATTCGATTCCCAACGCGATTTTACTGCAGGCATCCAGATCCTGCTCGCTTCAAAGCCTTCCTTATTTTTTGCCAGAAAGTTCATCTCCCTTCTTAGCTAATCACAGCCCCACCCTTCCCAGTAACCTTTCAAATGCCACCCACGTCCTGACACTTTCAACAGGATCCAAGCGAAAACAAAACAAGGAACACGGAGAGTTTCGCACGAACCGCGAGGTTCTGAGAGGATTTGCTGCAGTGGGTTAAAAGGAATAGTTTTTAACAGCAGAGGAAATGCAAAGCCGTTCGAAAACGTATTAAATATCGAGTGATGTGTAAATAATCTGGAGGGAGTTGATCATTTTTTTTTCTGTGAAAATAGATCTCTGAGAAAGATGGACAAATGGTGAAAATTTAAGGGGAAAAAATTGATGAGTATAAATCTTTTTGAACTATTTTTTCCCCCAGGAATGTCACTTTAAATGATCTTTTATCCTCCTGTAAAAGGGGAAAATATCTCTTGTGTAGATTTGATCCAGCAAAGGATTGGAATTATTTTCTAAGCCTCTGCCTGCCAAAGAATGCTCCCAACTCGCCTGTGCTGCAGCAGCTTCCGAGGATGGACTGGAGCAGCTCAGAGAGGCTGAGCCTGGATTTGGGAAGAGAGAGGTCAGTTTGACAGTCAGAAAGGGAAATCTGGGAAGTGGGAAAAAAAAAATTAAAAAAGAGAAATTTCGTTTACAGGAAGCAGAGCAAGGGAAGGACGGCCAAGTCGCAAATTCCAAGTGGGAAAGATGCTCTTGGGTTTCCCTGAATTCCCCCTGCACTCCTCAGGATCTCATGTGTGACGTGAGGAGGAGCAGAGGGAGCAAATCCTGGGAAGGACTCTCCAAAATGTGAGATAAGAGAGGATAAAAACCCATCCTGAGGAACCCCAGCCCAGATCCTGGGACAGTTTTTAGGGGATCACACAGGGAAGATGTCAAGGGCACTGCAAACAGAGCAAATTATTCAATAAAAATACATTTCTGTTATAAATAACGGAATTATGACAGAACACACCTATTAAAGGATCTCATCCCTGGGCAAACCCGAGGTTTGGGATTGGGCTCATGGCCCCAGAGCCATCTGCACACAGACCTGAGTCCTCCCAGCCCCAACCCTTGCAGCAGCCAGGGAGAGATTGGCAGCTTTAAATCTGAATTTCCTTGCTTTGGGCACTTTTAAATTAAAGTGGTAATGTGCTTTAAATCCCCTTTCCCTGGTTTTTCACTCCACTCTTCAATCCCTTCCTGCAGAAACTAATCAAGATGTCTCAGACTCACTCACACTCTCTGCCCCAGCCACCTTCCCTGGTAACTTATTCCATATGCTTGGGATCCTCTGCAGCTCCACCTTCACTCCCTGCTTATTTTCAATTTTCCAGAGTTTCTCTGGGAAACAGGGATAGTTATTTATTATTATTATTATTATTCCCCTTCCCTGGCAGTGTCCAAGGCCAGGCTGGACAGGGCTTTGAGCAGCCTGGGAGGGTGGAAGGTGTTGGGGTTGGACTGGATGGGCTGGAAGGTCCTTTCCACCCCAAACCAGGCTGGGATTTTCTGTCACTGTCCCCAGGCTGCTGCAGGTGACAAAAGCCCTCAGTGCCACCAAGCCAAGGGCTCTGAGGCTGCTCCTCTAGGCAAATCCCCATGGCTTGTTTGCCACAGAATCACCCAGGTTGGAAGAGACCTTGCAGAGCATGCAGTGCCACCCTCAGCCCAGCAGCCCTGAGCCTTTGTCCCCAAGTGCCACATCCACATCCCAAACTCCTCCACGGTGACTTCACCACCTCCCTGGGCAACTCATGGCACTGCTGACCATTCCCTCAGAAAAAAAAAAAAATTAATATCTAAATAATCTAATATCTCCTGGTGCAACCTGAGGCTGATTCCTCTCACTCCCTTCACCTGAGGAATGACAGGAATCTCAGCCCACACCTCGTGACTCTGGTGGCATCAAACCCCAAAATTTTGCATCTCCCAAGCCTCGAGGAATCCGAGTGACAGAAAGCCACAAACGAAATGATGAAGCCGTCAAAGCACCGAGCTCTGCTGAGGGGAAGCAGCCCTGCAAAAGCGTGTTTGCATCCCTCACTGCCTCACAAGCTGCTGGCTCACACAAAGAGCCCCTATTGCGTTGCCTCGGCATGTTCCTGGGAAGCATCCCTCTTTACATCCTGCTCTAATGGGTGATTAGGAACATCAAACATATAGATTGAATCACATAATTATGCCTTTTAAAAGAGGCAGCAATATTTGAGCTCAGCCCAGCACTGGCTGCCAATCAAAGCCTGGCAGTGCCTGCCTGAGCTCCTCACAGCTGGGATTATCCCACTTTCCTGGTGCTGTGGCACCCCAAAACGAGCACTGTGAACATTTCCAGGGGGAATGTGCACAATCAAGCAGGGTCTGGACATGATTCTTCGTGGGAGGTTTAGCCAGGAAACAGCAAAAGTCCCTAATGATCAAATGGCTGGTGTTGGAAGGGACCTTAAAGATCATCTCATCCCAATCTTTCCTCCAGCAGCTTTTACCTGAGCAGGTGTGCTCTGTGCAGATGGTCAGAGCTGCTCGTGGGGAAAGATCCCAAATCTGAGATGCTGACTGGAGAAAAAGGGGCTGGAAAGGGCAATCAGCCCCACAGCCTGCTGATGGCACAGGAACTGAGCATGGAAAATGGGAGAGAGAGAGATGGGATGAGCACCTGGAGCCATCAGCCACCCAAGGGGCATTCCCAGCACATTCCCAGCACATCCCCAGCACATTCCCAACACCCAGCACAGCCAGGGAAAGCCCAGCTGCCCCCAGGAAATGCTGTCTGCTTGGAGCATTTCCCCAGGAAAGCCTCACCCCAACCAGCCTGAAGAATCCCAGGAGAACCACGCAGGAAAGCTGAATTTCCTGTGTAAAACACATGAATAAAACACCAACATTGCCAACCCCACCCCAGAAAAACCCCTTCAGCTCCTGGCCAGCTTGGGAGCAAACCAGAGATGCCATGGGAGAAAATCCACCTGAATTCCAGGAGTTTCCTTCTCCTTCCCACATGACCTCACTTCCTGCTGCCTGCAAGCATCATATCCCAACCTCAGGAGAAATCCTACACGGGTTTGGGCCCCAAAGGATTAAAGATCCCATTAATCACTTGCTTGTGGGGATCCCATTTAATGGCCTTTCCATGCTTTCCTGCCAGTGATATATCAGCATCCCAGGCATGCAGGGATTTGTCTTTTCCCAAAAATATCCAGAGAGTTATTGCTCTCCTGGTAAAGCCAAGAGCAGAGCAGAGATAACACCAACAGAGATGTTTGGGAAGCACAGTTTGCCTCCAGAGCAATAATTCAGGAATTCCTAATTCTGTCCCATAATTCAGAATAGATAAGGCACGTCAGCAGGAACAAAGCTCAGGATGATCCCAATTTACAAGGAAAGCAGGATGTGAACTGGTGATTGTGTCAATTTTTGAGGAAATTTGGGATGTTTCACTACAGTTTGACTACACTCGGGGTGTCATGGGCTGTCAGTTCATTCAATAATCAGAATTACAGCTGAGAATCACAGAATCCCAGAATGAGGTTGGAAAAAACCTCCAAGATCAAGTCCAAGCTGTGATCAATCCCCACCTTATTAACCACAGCAGAGCCCTGAGAGCCAAATCCAGACATTCCCTGAATCCAAAGAACCATCAGGAGCACAGGATTCAGCCTCCTGGGATGAAGGGTCTCAACATTTGGTTAAGATCCCATTGGGTGAAAAATACCCCAAATAAAACCTTCAACCTGAGATTCCTAAAAAAATCCCAAGCAAAAAAAGCCACTCCAAAAAAACCCCCCAAGCACTCCTCACAAATAACAAATAATGCTCATTAAACCTCGTATTTTCAATCAGTGATGATCCTGAGCTGAAAGTTTTGGGATTTTCTGAACCATCCAAGCAGATGGGGCTGACAGGGTAACACCCCTGGCACACCTGGATTTTCACAGGGATGTGTCAGCTCCTGCTGGATTCCCTCCCGAGGGAATTCCCTCTGGTTTTGGGACAGCTCTGCAGCAATTGTCCTGTTGGGAACCTCAGGGCACAGAGTGACATTTCAGAAAGGTTATAAAGGAGAAGCAGCTCCGGGGAAAACTGGGAATTACCCACTGGATTCCAACATTCTCAGGGAAAAGCCACAACTTCCCTTTTATTCCCGGGCAAAGCCACTCAACAGCAGCAGCAGCAGATAATTCCTTCTGCTCTTCCTCCTCCAAACAAACACTGGGAGAGCTGAAGGATCCTGAGAACCACAGCAGGAAAAATTCCCAACCCAACGGATCCCAAGGGTGATTCTCAGCTGGGGTGGGACGCTGCTGCTGCTGCTGCTGGCACCTGCAGGAAGCAGAGGATGAACTCCCACTCACCGCTCCGAGCATGATCCTGAAAATCAGCCAGCGGAACGCCCAGATGACAATCCTGGAGGGAGGAGAGCCCTGGGGCAGGGGGGACAGCGTCCAGAGGGGACACAGGAATATCCCCAGGAATCCTGTCTCCAGCAGCTGGGATTCCCATCCTGCAGCGCCAACGAGAAGGGAAAAGGAAATCATTATTGTACAAGGGCTGGAAGTTATCCTGGAATTGACTTGAGATGCTAAAGGATTAAAAAATGATGTAATGCTTTAAAATAATTATATATATAATATATTTAATAAAATAATTATTATATATATATAATATATTGAATAATATATTTAATAAAATAATAATTATAAAATAATATATTTAATAATATATATTAAAATATATATGTATGTATACATATCTATTATTAAATTTATTAAATATATATTTTATATAAATATATATTTATATAAATATTTATATAAATATATAAATATATATTTTAAATATATTAAATATAGATATATTTTATTAAATATATAAATATATAAATATATATCTATATATTTACATATATTAAATATATGTATATGTACATATATGTATAATACATATCTATATAATATATATATTATATACGTTATATATATAATATATATGTATAATATACAATGTGTATATATACATATATAACATATATAATACATATAATATATGTATAATATATTTAATAAAATATATGTATGTATATACGTATGTGTATATATATATATATATATATATATATGTATAATATATTTAATAAAATAACCTGTAATGTTTTTTAAGGTTAATTTTGGAGGAAATTAGGCACTAAAACAGACATCCCACACAGGGGATTCAGGTGTGGGAAGATTTTGGGTTGTGTTGTTCTTCTCCAAGCAAACACTGCGTGAAAGAGGGGATTTTATCACTGCAAAAACAAAACCCCTCCAGCTTTGTCCCACCTCCAATCATGACAATTCTCAAAAGATTTCTGTGTGGTACAACTGTCCCCTGAAACCATTAAAGAAAAAAACCAAAAAAAACCCACTAAACGGCCCATTGGTGAGGAAAATTCCTGAAAATTCCTTGTGGGAGACAATTCAGGCACTGATATTCCCAGTGACAGAAATTAAACCAGGCAGGATTCACAGCTCCCATTCCTTCCCAAGGGTTCTCCAGGCACTCCTCCAGTTTGATCCATAATAATTCCCTTTACAAATCCTCCCTTCCAGCTCCAGCCTGATCCCACACCCCAAGATTTTTCCAGCCCCTGATTTGCTGTTGTCACAGCCAAGCTGAGTTTGCTTCAAAATATTCCCAATAACGCTCACAAAACCTCATGTTTTTATCCTGATGTGCACGAAGCCCCTTAAATCAAAACGGAATTTTTCAAAGCTCAGATTATTACACATCCGAGCTATTAAAAACTCCCCTTTCTCCCTGCACACATCCTGTGGTTTCCAGCACAGCCCAAATCGGCGTTTCTGGGAGCAGAAATGAGCAATATTGTCCCCAAAAGCAGCTGCGGCAGGAAAGCACCGGCTCATCCCAAAAGTGAAAGGTTAATTGTGACTGAGCCCAGCTCTGGGGCTGGCTGGCACCGAAAGGGGTCGTACATCTCCCTCGCTCCTTCCCGCACAAGAATCCCACTGTTAGCCCTGTTTTCATATGGTAATCGTGGGTGTTGGGGTGGGATCCGAGCAGCCCCTGCATCCCTGAGCATCCCTGAGCATCCCTGAGCGTCTCTGAGCATCCTCCCCTGCATCCCTGAGCATCCCTGAGCGTCCCTGAGCGTCCCTGAGAATCCCTGAGCATCCTCCCCTGCATCCCTGAGCATCCCTGAGCGTCCCTGAGCATCCCTGAGCATCCCTGAGCATCCTCCCCTGCATCCCTGAGCATCCCTGAGCGTCCCTGAGCATCCCTGAGCATCCCTGAGCGTCCCTGAGCATCCTCCCCTGCATCCCTGAGCATCCCTGAGCATCCTTCCCTCTGGAGAGCAGCAGGGCAGCTTTTCCTGATTTATTTTGAACCCAAATCCCCAGGGAGCGTGGAGGGAAAAGGCACCCAGAGGGATCCTGTAGGACAATTCCCACAATCCCAGAGCTCCAGGAGGCTTCTCCTACTTTATTTTGAACCCCAATCCCCAGGAATTCCCTGAGGGAAAAGGCACAGGAGGATCCTGCAGGACAGTTCCCACACATCCCAAAACTCCCCCGCCGGCCCCCCCCAGCAGGGCAGCTTCTCCTGCTTTATTTTGAACCCCAATCCCAGGAATTCCCTGGAGGGAAAAGGCACAGAGGGATCCTGCAGGACAATTCCTGCACTTCCCACAGCTCCAGCAGGATTCTCCTCCTTTATTTTGAACCCCAGGAATTCCCTGGAGGGACAAGGCACAGAGAGATCCTGCAGGACAATTCCTGCACTTCCCGCAGCTCCAGCAGGATTCTCTTCCTTTATTTTGAACCCAAATCCCCAGGAATTCCCTGGAGGGACAAGGCATAGGAGGATCCTGCAGGACAATTCCTCACATCCCACAACTCCAGGAGAATTCTCCTCCTTTATTTTGAACCCAAATCCCAGGGAGGGTGAAGGGAAAGGGCACAGAAGAATCCTGCAGGAGCAATTCCCACACATCCCACAGCTCCAGGATAATTCTCCTCCTTTATTTTGAACCCAAATCCCAGGGAGGTGAAGGGAAAGGGCACAGAAGAATCCTGCAGGACAATTCCCACACATCCCACAGCTCCAGGATAATTCTCCTCCTTTATTTTGAACCCCAATCCCCAGGAAGGTGAAGGGAAGGGGCACAGAGGATTCCCACAATCCCACGGCTCCAGCAGGATGCTCCCAGCACCCTCACGTCCCAAACCCAGCCGCAGCCACCCCAGGATCACGAGCTCAGCCTGGCACCTGTGCTGCTCTCCCCACGGCCGAGCTGCAGCCCTGGCACCAGGCGGCACCAGGCAGGGAGCAGCGCCGGCAAGGGCTCGGGGTAAACAGCCCTGCCAGCTGCTGCGGCACGGCTCGGGCATGCTCTGCGGCCCCAAAGGGGGTGAGCTGCAAGGGCAGCCAAGGACAGGCTCTGCTGACAGCCCAGGAGGAGTCTGAGCCCCAAACTCCCCCAGCTCGGGGTTGAATCCTGCCCTGGGGCTGTGCTGTGACCCCAGGCTGTGTCACAGCGTCCTGCAAACCCAAGTTCAGTGGCAGAAAAGCTCTCAGAGGCTCTGATTTATCCACAGGAGGATAAACCCTGATAATAAATATCCTGAGGGATGGAGTCTCCCCAGCTGCCCGTGTGGGATTAGTTTTTTTGGGATGCATCACCCACTGCAGTCAGCAGTGGAAGCTGCTTCCCAGTTTCCATCCATCCATTCCTCCATCCATCCATTCCTCCATCCATCCATCCATCCATCCATCCTCCATCCATCCATCCATCCCTCCCAAGCAGCTCCTTGCCCTGGACCTTCCCTGCCCACAGCCTTCCCTCTCCCCAGAGCTGTCACCACTGTCCCCTTCTCCCTCAGCACAGACTCATCCTGACCTCAACCTGTCATTCCTAGAAAATCATTCAGCTTGGAGACCTCTAGGACCACCAAGCCCACTCCTCTTTCAGGCTTCTCCTTGTGCAAACCAAGCTCTGCTGGATGGTGCTCCATGACCAGAGGAAGCACTCAGGATGGTGGGATTACCCTGATGCTCCTGTGAATTTCTATTAAAATTCCAGCTAAATCAGGAAGATTTGGGGATATGAACGTGGTGAACCCCACAAGTGAACCCACAGCTCAGTGCTGGGCTGCACCTCAGCCTGGCTGGGCTGTAAGTTGATCTCAGAGCCAAGATTACCAAATCCATCAGCAGAACCTCCCGTTCCTCCCCCTGCCTCCCAAACAGTTGTTCACATCTGCCCTGAAAGCCTCTGACTGCAAATCCTCTGGATTCTCAGACAGGTCCAGGGCTGCAGCCACCTCCCTGCTGAGGCTTGGGCACTGAGCACCACCCAGGGGTCCCAAAACCCCCCTTGGGACACCCCAAGGTCACCCCAGCTGGGCAGGGGACACCTGAGGAGCAGCTGGCTCCTCCCTGACCCTGCCAGCTCACTGACACCAGGATTTCTCTCCCTGTTCCCAAACAGTGAGGAAGGTGAGGAAGGTGATGATTTAAAGTCCCTCCCCAACCCAAACCATTCCAGCATCCCAAATGAGATGCATTTGCTGGTGTGGCAGTGCCAGGAGGCCAGCCTGGCCATGTCCTCTGTGTCACCAAACAGCCTGGGAAGCACACCCCAACCCCTCCTGGGATGGCAGCAATTCCCACCCTGGACATTCTGTAGGGCAGCTGTAACAGCAGCAACCATGGACATGATGGAGTCATCTCCATGACCTGGGGAGACTCAGAGAACAAACTGGGATAGAATCCTGGAATGGTTTGGGTTGGAAGGACCTTAAAGCCCATCCAGTGTCACCCCTGCCATGGCAGGGACACCTCCCACTGTCCCAGGTGGCTTCAAGCTGGCCTTGGACACTGCCAGGGATGGAACAACCCCACCTGGGACAGCTGCACTTTGGGGCTGTGGGATGGCAAGGCAGATATTGCCCATTGGGAGCTTCAGGAGCATCCCCATGGATCCACAGAACATCCCCATGGATCCACAGGAGCATCCCCATGGATCCACAGAGCATCCCCATGGATCCACAGAACATCCCCATGGATCCACAGAGCATCCCCATGGATCCAGAGAGCATCCCCATGGATCCACAGGAGCATCCCCATGGATCCACAGAACATCCCCATGGATCCACAGAACATCCCCATGGATCCACAGAGCATCCCCATGGATCCACAGGAGCATCCCCATGGATCCACAGAGCATCCCCATGGATCCACAGAGAATCCCCATGGATCCACAGAGCATCCCCATGGATCCACAGGAGCATCCCCATGGATCCACAGAGCATCCCAAAAACCACAAACCAGCACCAATCAGGGAACCAAGGCAGCACAGATCTGCCCGAAGCACTGCTGCTTCATCACCTCCAGCCACTCTCCCCACTCCTGGAGCTCTGGGGGTAAAACCCACCCCAAAACCAGCAGCAAACCCTGGCAGGGCTCTCTCCAGGAGACAATCCCCACCCTCCAAGCACCAACCAGCACATCCTCACCGCCCAGCTCCATCCCGGGGCTCCCTGATCCTGCTGGGAACGAAAGGGTCACGTTGTTGACCCACCTGCTCCTGTTTTCCTCACTTGGATCTCGTCAAATTTCAGCAGCTGCAGGGCAGCACAAACCCCCCATTGTTATCTCGGGCGCAGCCGGAGAGGGAGCCACGGGCTGGGTTTTTTTGGGAGGGAAAAAAGAGGAATAAAATGGACTGCCAAGGGTGGCTGCGCTCGCCCCACACGCGCTGCGAGGGTTTGGGACATGCCTGGAGCTCAGAGTGGCAAAATCCAGCGTTTGGCATTTTGCAGAGGTCCCTGCTGGGGCAGGGGAGGAGGAGGAGGAGGAGCAGGGAGGATGTGCCAGAAGGAAGGGAGGAAGCAAACCCAAAATCTAAATACGTTTCCCATTTTCCTTTTAGGGTTTTCAAGTGTTTCGCTTCTTTATAATTCCCAAACCCCTCGTGCAATGTAGGGTTTGTATTCACAGCTCAGCAGCAAGCCATTTCCAATTTTCATCTCCATTATTTACCATCAAATTTACCATCCCCAGTCAGCCCAGCTCGGCCATGGCTGCAGAGGAATCAACAAAGTCCCTTTTCCCCAATCTCCACACCCCAAACCAGTTTGTTGTCTGCACGGACAAGGGGAGAAAGCTGTGCAGGACAAAAGGGCTGAAAGCCCAAAAATTAGGTTTTCTCTACAATAAAATGGTTTTACTAATTGGTTAAAATTAGGTTTTATCTACAATAAAATGGTTTTATTAATTGGTTAAAATTAGGTTTTATCTACAATAAAATGGTTTTACTAATTGGTTAAAATGAGGTTTTATCTATAATAAAATTTTATCTATAATCAAATTTTGTCTATAATAAAACATCTATAATGAAATTTCTTATTTTCTGTTTTCCTGCCTGAAAAAAAAAAAAAAAAAAAAAATCACTGGGCCAAAATCAACCCTTATACCTGGCGATGCTAGCAACACCTCATGCAATAAACCTGTATTAATCCCTACAATTCTATTAATTCCTAAAATTCTATTAAACCCTAAACCACGGGATAACTGTTTCTCCCTGTACAGAAACATCCACCCATCCCACTCACAGCGAGCACGTCTGCATGGCACAGACACATGCTGCTCCAACATATCCAGATTTTCCAGCTCCTGCTGCAGCTGTCTCCCTGTGGATATTGTGTGTCAGAGGGAGATATCCAAGGCAGACTGATTTCCCTGGAATTAGACCTGCTCTAGCCCACCTCCCTGAAATCCAGCGGGCTTCGGTTTCAGTGGAGCCTTAAAGCACCTGTTGGAAATAGCTGAGCTGTGCTGGGGACCAGGGGAGAGCCTGGCCAGGGCTGGAGCTGGGGTTTTGGGGGGATTTTGGGAAAATCGTGGGGTTTTTGGGGGGATTTTGGGAAAATCGTGGGGGTTTTGGGGGGATTTTGGGAAAATTGTGGGGTTTTTGGTGGGATTTTGGGAAAATGGTGGGGTTTTTGGTGGGATTTTGGGAAAACTGTGGGGGTTTTGGTGGTATTTTGGGAAAATCGTGGGGGTTTGGGTGGGATTTTGGGAAAATTGTGGGGTTTTTGGTGGGATTTGGGGAATATTGTGGGGTTTTTGGTGGGATTTTGGGAATATTGTGGGGTTTTGGGTGGGATTTTGGGAAAATCGTGGGGTTTTTGGTGGGATTTTGGGAAAATCGTGGGGTTTTTGGTGGGATTTTGGGAAAATTGTGGGATTTGGGTGGGATTTTGGGAATATTGTGGGGTTTTGGGTGGGATTTTGGGAAAATCGTGGGGTTTTTGGTGGGATTTTGGGAAAATTGTGGGGTTTTTGGTGGGATTTTGGGAAAACGGTGGGGTTTTGGGTGGGATTTTGGGAAGATCGTGGGGTTTTTGGTGGGATTTTGGGAATATTGTGGGGGTTTTTGGTGGGATTTTGGGGAAATCGTGGGGTTTTTGGTGGGATTTTGGGGAAAATTCTGGGGGTTTTTGGTGGGATTTTGGGAAAATTCTGGGGGGTTTTGGTGGGATTTTGGGAAAATCGTGGGGGTTTTGGTGGGATTTTGGGAAAATTGTGGGGTTTTTGGTGGGATTTGGGGAAAATTGTGGGGGTTTTGGTGGGATTTTGGGAAAACTGTGGGGGTTTTTGGTGGGATTTTGGGAAAATTGTGGCAAGGTGACAATGGTGACATTCCCAAAGCTGCCAGAGCTCCAGGAGGGTTTGGATATCACTGCCAGGGATGCTCAGGGTGGGATTTTGGGGTGTCTGTGCAGAGGTAGGACTTAGAATGGATGATCCTTGTGGATCATTGCAACTTCCATCCTTCCCAGCAAAAAATTCCTCAGGGGAAAATAAAACTCCAAACCCCACTGGCTCGCTCTGTACTGCCTGGACAACACATCCCCAGCCAGTCAAAACCTCAGAAATACCCCAAAAATACCCCAAATCCAGTCAAAACCCCTGAAATACCCCAAATCCTGCTCCTGCCAGCTCACCACAAACACCTGGTTCCTCTCCAGAGTGGAATGTCTGTCCCACTCAACCCCACTGCAGAATCCCCCAGTCCCAGCTGGGGTTTTGTCCCAGATCCCAATCCCCACCTGCTGCAATGAGCTGCTTTTCCCTCTCCAGACCAGAGAACTCTTCACCCAGGAATTGCCTCTTTCTCAGGAATTTTTTTTGCCTTTTCCCCAGGAATTTATGATTCTCCAGGAGGACAACAACCCTCCCAGAGGGTCAGACTCTCTCCCTTCGCTCCCCAGCTTTCCAATATCAGCACAACCAGAGGCACAAAGCCACACAAGAAACTCTCCAGTGTGGAATTTTCCAATTTTCCCTCTTGCTGGACAGGATTTGTGGTGATTCCCAATGGGAAGAGCAACAATCACAACCTGGAGACATCAATCCCCTGTGAGTGACATCAAAGAGCAGCTCTGAATCACCTCCAGCAGCAGGCAGAGGATTAACTTTGGGATAATTCAGGTTTTCCAGCCAGTGGGAAAGCAAAGCCCAGGCACTGGCACAGCAAAGCTCCCTTTCTGCTTTTTATTCTCCCAATAAAAAGCAGAAAGTTTCAAATTTATCATTTCAGAACGCTGCAGAACAACGAGAATGATTCATTTTGAGGTCACCCCCAAAAAATCCCCCAGAAATTCTGAGCTGCTGCTCCGAGGAGCAGAGCTGAGCTCGGACAGAGAAAGGAGAAATGATTCAAAAAAAGGAAGAAATTGCCCATCAGATCTCTGAGGAGCAGACAAGGAGCAAAGGCCGTGACTTATTGCTTCTCCTTCAGTGGTGCCTCTCACTCCCAGCCCCAGAACAAAGGGATGTCCCTCCCAAGGCACCAGCCCTGCAGGGTTTTGAGGCTTTTCAGGGCTCTGAAAGCCAAAATTTGGGGGCTGAAGCTCTGAATCCCCTCGGGCATCACGTCCTGATAACCTCAGGACACCAACAAAGCCAAGATCTGATCCAACTCCCCACATCCAAACCCATCTTCCACCCCCACCATTAAATATTCCCCATTTCTTGCTCACCAAAGTTTCCCCAAACTGGGATACTTCCCATTTCTGCAGCCACCAGAAAACTTCTGGCTGTTGTTGGAAGATTTGGGGGAAATGTTCGCAGGAACTTTTTGTTCTTAAAAGTATAAACTACCCAGCAGAAAAAAAAAAAAGAAAAAATAAAATTTAGCATAAAAACTTTTAAAAGCTTCCAAGTGCTCTCCAGGGTAGTCATTAGGAACTACTTAGGTAACAGGAGGGTGATAACAGGGAGTTAATGCAGCGTTAAATTAGCCCTCCTTCCATGCAGAACTTTAAGTGACAGAGGAATCAGTTGGGAGGATTTTTATTTTATTTTTTAAATAATGAAGTTAATGGATTTCCTGTTTTTAGCTCTGTGGGCGGCTGTCAATTTGAGGGATCTGTACATACTGTATTTAATTACTCTGCCTTCGAGGGAGGAAAATAAGTTCAGCCCTGTTCTTGTGAACTCCAGGAGCTCTCCTGCTTGGCCTGGAGGTGAGGAGAAGGTGGTCAGGGAGGAGGAGGAGATGTCCCTGGAGATGGGAAGGATGGGAAGGAGATGTCCCTGGAGATAAAAACCAGAATTCCCTGCATTCCTGTTGTCCAGAGAATTTTTGGTGCCCCTGGAAGTGTCCCAGGCCAGGCTGGATGGGGTTTGGAGCAGCCTGGGATGGTGGAAGGTGTTGGGGTTGGAATTGGATGGGATTTAAGGAGCTTTCCAACCCAAACCATTCCAGGATTCTCAACATCTCAACCATCCCTGAAAATCCTCCCAGCTGTGCCTCAACTGAGGGCAGTGAGGGGAACAAGCAGCAGGAATGGCTCAGAGGCAGGGAGGGCAGAGGATTCCCAGGATTGTCCCTAATTCAGACAAAGCCAGGGACAGAATCCCAGATCACTGAGCTTGGGAAAGTCCTCCAGGATTGAGTCCAACCTCTGCCTGATCCCTGCTGTGTCCCCAGCCCAGAGCCACCTCCAGCAATTCCCTGAGCTCCTCCAGGGATGAGCACTCCAAACCTCCCTGCCCACCATTTCCATGGAGAAAATTCCATCCTGGAAAAAAAGCAGAGCTTGGGGACACAGAGGGAATAACACCCTGGGAAGGGATGGAAGGGACTGGATGCAAAATGAGGTGTCTGGGCTGGGAACAGCCAGCCAGGAGAGGTCCAGGAGAGGTGATCCCAACTCATCCCATAGCAATTCCCACCTTCCTGCAGGACAATTCCATCTGCTCCTCCCAGCCAGGCTCTGTGCCACGTGCCTGAGGAGCTGAGCTGCCCCAAAACAGCTGCTGCTGGGTGGGAAATCCAGAAATCCTTCTCCAGAACCCACAGGCAGCTGCTCCCTGCTCTCCCAGCCCCATTCCCAAACTGGCATTCCCCACTCCAAGAGGGAACAAATCAAACCCAACACCACCAAGGCACCTGGCAGGAGGTTTTGCCAGCAGACAGTGAGCAAGCCTCGGAATAAAAAGCAGATTAAAGCAAATTTTTCCTGCTGTGGGGTGTGAGATCCCCAGTGCCCTGCTGAGATCCAGGTTCAGCCTCCTGGGAGCACAAATTTCAGTGTTTGTAAGAGGATTCCAGGCATCCAGGCCAGGGGATGATTCCTTCATTCCTTCAGGCTGCCCTGTGGATTGGAAGTGAATCTCTCATGGAATATCATCTCTGCCTTCCCTGATTTTTTTCCCCAAATATGGTGCTTTTAAAGCCCAGTTTGTCTGTGGAGCAGGGAAAATTGTTGGATAATTGATGAACCTCAAGGCAGGTATCTCCATCAACACCCCAACAGACACAGGGGTGACACCAAAGGGGTGATCTGAAAGGTCTGCAGGAGAGTTATGGGATTTTTTAGGTTGGAAAAGATTTCTTTAAATCATCAAGGGTAATGGTCAATCCAGCAGCACTGTGTCCCCAGAGCCACATCCACGTGGTTTGTGAACATTTCCAGGGTTGGGAATTCCACTCCTGCCCTGGGCAGCCTCTTCCAGGCTTGGACAACTCTTTCTGTGAAGAAATTCATCCTAAATTCCAAGAGAAGACCACGAGTGGTTCCTGATGGAATTTACCAGTGCAGAAGGAATTTTTTCATGGAAAGGGTTTCAGGCAGAGGAAGTGTCCAGGGAGGTTTGGAGTGCCCATCCCTGGAAATATCCAAGAAATAAATGGATTTGGCACTCAAGGATGGTCTTGGATGACTTTTCCAACCTCAATGATTCTGGGATTCCTGCACCATCTTTTACACCCAAAATCTTAAAAAAAAAAAAAAATCCCCCAAACCCAAGCAAACAAAAAACAAAACAAAAAACAACAACAAAAAAGAAGTGGATCCTATTTATCCAAGAGACCACAACAAAACCATTCCAGTACCTATAAATACGATTTTTCTGATTCCCAAAGGGGATTTGCTCTGTCCAGACTCCTGGCTATTTTTCAGGACTGCAGTTTAATAAGAAAATGGATATTTCCAGGTCCTTTTGGACATTCCCTCCCTCCCAACAAAAGTAAAAAAAGAGTCTCCATCCCTCATGGAGCTCAACCAACTCCAAGGAAACTCTGCTGCTGCAAATCTGCTGTGCTTCAGGGCTGCTTTAACCCGAGCCTTTTCCAACCCCATGAGCTCAGAAATGACCAAAGTGACCTCAACACCCACAGCTCTGACCTCTGAGAACCTCCAGCAACAAAGGAAGAGGGAGCAGGAGGGAGGAGAGCAAATGTGCATCTCAGGAAATCCAACAAGCTGCTCTCCAAACCTGAATTCTCCCAGCTCTCCCTGCTCCTGCAGGGTGAAATATCAGCTTTGAGTGACTTTCTCTTAAAATAATAAAGAGATCTGATGAGACAGAGGTGGCAGCAGCAGCTTTTTTGGTAATTATGGGGCAAATGGCAGAAAATCAGCAGGGTTGGGAAGTTGTTCTCTCCCTGCCCAGTGCAAAGGGAGGAGCAAACACACCGAGGCAGAAATGCTGAATTCAGGTCAGGCAGCTGAATTAAGGGCCAAGGCTGGAAATCTCCCTGTTGATACAAAGATGAACCAGTCCAGCAAGCATTTAATAAATTAACCCATTGAGGATTACAAACCAGAGATGGTGTGGATGGGAAGGGATCCTGGGATGGTGTGGATGGGAAGGGATTTTAGGATCAGCTAAAATCATGCTAAAATCATCCCTGCCATGGACAGGGACATCTCCCACCAGCCCAGGCTGCTCCAGGACATTCCCAGGGATGCAGAGCAGCCACAGCTCCTCTGGCAAGCTGTGCCAGAGCTTCCCCAAGTGCTCATGGTGATGCCTAAAATGCTGGTAAAGATTGAGATGCAGACACTGCAGTATGGGAAAAAGGGAGTTATTTTGGTTTAATAGGATCCCAGGTGCACCACGATGAAGAAGAAAAAGAGAGCGACAGTATCACATGTATACAATTTATGGACTTCACCAATTAGCATACCTATCTAAAATTCCCCAATAAGAAACCTAACAAAGGAAGTAATTGCCCCCTTATTCTAATTGCCTCTCCCCAAAAAGGTTACAACTTAGTTTACAAAAACATGTCCCAGGGATGGGGCTCTTTCAAGGTTGGTGCCTCATGCTCTTGAGGTTGTGGAGATTGTTTTGTCTTCTCCAAAGAATTCTGAGCTAGGCTAGAGTATAAGAATTATAAATATGTGGGGCTGAGATACAGGGAGTGAAAGTACAGGAATGGGAAAGGGTAAAAAGTATATAAAAAGAATATAAAAGTACAATGAAAAAGGACAAAAAACCCATCAGGCATCAATGGCTTCTGGAGAAAGTCACAAAGTCAGAAAATCCAGTAAAAACCCACCCAGGGCAGCCCCAAAGATCTGCAGCCCTGCTGGTGAAGAGAGGAGGGCAGCAGCAAGCAGAGGGTTTTCCCACAAATATTCCCATTCCCTGCCTTCTGCTGCCACTTGGAAAAACTCAGCAGCATGGTGATAACACATCCCAGCAAGATTTTTCCTCTGCTGCTCACTGCCACAGCCTGGGTGGTGCTTTTCCCTTTTTTTTTTTCCCTGCATGGGACACCCCAGGCACTTGTGAGCACAGTCCCCACCACAGAATTAAGGATTTTTTTTTTAAATTTTTTTTTTGCTTCTAATTTGAAGAAGCAGCTTTTTACATTTTGCTGGAAACCACTGGAATGGACCACATGAAAACAACCATCAGCCAAGGGCAGTGACAAGGGATATTAAACAGCTCCTCACAGATGTCCCAGCAGCACGAGGCTCGTCCTGCCTGTAAGGAATCCAAATGACTTCAGTGCCTAAGATGAACCAGATGAAATGATTTCAGTCCTCACTCGGCACTTCTTAAATCAGCCTGGAAACCCTACAGTGCTTTGGGGTGGGAGGGACCTTCCAGACCGTAGGGGATGTGCACCCAGAACAGGGATCAGGCGTGGAAAAACGGGATTTTTTTAAGTGTTCAGTGAGATAAAGCCAAGCTGGAATTGTAAACTAGCAGGTAAAAAATTGTAAACTAGCAGGTAAAAAAATAAATTGGTAAACTAGCAGGTAAAAAAATAAATTGGTAAACTAGCAGGTAAAAAAATAAATTGGTAAACTAGCAGGTAAAAAATAAATTGGTAAACTAGCAGGTAAAAAATAAATTGGTAAACTAGCAGGTAAAAAATAAATTGGTAAACTAGCAGGTAAAAAATGGTAAACTAGCAGGTAAAAAATAAATTGGTAAACTAGCAGGTAAAAAATGGTAAACTAGCAGGTAAAAAATAAATTGGTAAACTAGCAGGTAAAAAAAAATTTGTAAACTAGCAGGTAAAAAAATAAATTGGTAAACTAGCAGGTAAAAAAATAAATTGGTAAACTAGCAGGTAAAAAATAAATTGGTAAACTAGCAGGTAAAAAATTTGTAAACTAGCAGGTAAAAAAATTGTAAATTGGTAAACTAGCAGGTAAAAAAATGGCAAACTAGCAGGTAAAAAAATTTGTAAACTAGCAGGTAAAAAAATAAATTGGTAAACTAGCAGGTAAAAAACTGTAAACTAGCAGGTAAAAAATGGTAAACTAGCAGGTAAAAAATTGTAAACTAGCAGGTAAAAAAATTGTAAACTAGCAGGTAAAAAATTGTAAACTAGCAGGTAAAAAAATTGTAAACTAGCAGGTAAAAAATTGTAAACTAGCAGGTAAAAAAATTGTAAACTAGCAGGTAAAAAAATTGTAAACTAGCGGGTAAAAAAAATTTGTAAACTAGCGGGTAAAAAAATAATTTGTAAACTAGCGGGTAAAAAAAAAATTTGTAAACTATCCGGTAAAAAAAAATTTGTAAACTATCCGGTAAAAAATAAATTTGTAAACTATCCGGTAAAAAAATGGTAAACTAGCAGGTAAAAAAATGGTAAACTAGCAGGTAAAAAATTGTAAAACAGGTAAAAAACTGTAAAATAACAGGTAAAAAATTGTGAAATAGCAGGTAAAAAATTGTGAAATAGCAGGTAAAAAACGGTAAACTAGCAGGTAAAAAATTGTAAAATAGCAGGTAAAAAAAGTTGTAAACTAGCTCAGGGATTTTCCAGACCAATAGTCATTAATACCCCAAAAGCCAGGAAAATATCTGCCACTGCTTCAATCCCGCAATTCTGAGCACCTCTGGAGCTGTTGCTCCGAGAGTGAATTGGATTTATTGACAGCAATCACTGCCCAGGCTTTGATGCAAATATTCCAGAGTTAATGGGGAACTTGTCAGGAAAGCTGGGATTCCCTGAGTGGAACCATGTGGGGAGGCAGCTGGAACAGCAGCACTGCTTATCCTGGGGATTTATCAACCACTGAGGCACCCAGTGACACCCTGGGGGGAGGAGAGAGAAAATCTCCCTTCAAATACCATTTAAAATGTGAAAAAGGAGCAAAACCCAAACCTAAAATAGCTGTTGTTTGTTAAAATAATTATCAATCACCCAGTTTTTAAATGTTGTTGTGTTTTACGTATGAAAATGCTCTTCTGGAATCACAGAGAGATTTGGGTTGGGGCCTTAAAAATAATTTAATTTCAAATTCTCCGTTGGTCTAGAAAAGCATTTAGGAGAGCTCAGCCCTTTACAAAGTGACAGTGTCCCTCTCTGAATGACCACACCGCAGGATAAAGACAGATATCAAAGGCAAATGACTTTTTAAAGCATCAAAAAATGTGGAAATAAAGAGGAGTGAGCACAGCAGAGCTCAGAGAGGGGAAATTGCATTTCCAAAGAAGAACCCAGATCCTCCTCCTGACCCATCTCCAGAGAGGGCAGTTTTTAGCATCTGTGCTATCCCAGAATTCTAAAATGAAACCAGATACTTCAAGATATTCCCATGCAGGATGATTTTCCAAAGGGAAAGTGCTGACCCTCGAAGAGCAGCACGTGTTGGGAGCCTTTGAATTTCATTTTATTTTAAAAACTCACCGAGGAGAAGCTCAAAATGCTGTTTGTAACTGTAAGTCAGAGTTAAAAGGTATTCCATAAAAACCCTCCACCGATTTCTCCTGGCCATAAATCCAAAAGGTAAGATTGTGCAACACCAGCCCTTCATATTTAATAATAACAAACAGATGGGAAAATATTCTAATAAATTATTTTAACTGTCCAAGCTGTGTGCCAGAAAGTCCTGGCTGAATTCCCTTGCTTAACCATCTCTGGACCATTTTCCTTGCAGATCTCCCAGCTCTCCCTGTTCCTGGAGGGTGAAATAGCAGCATCAAGCGACTTTCTCTTAAAATAAATTTTAAAAAAGAGATGAAATCACCCCTGAGTTACATCTCAGGGCTGACACAACACAGTGAAACACGAGGAAGGGTTTTCCACGGCAGAGAAGGAGCTACAGAGTGGATCAAACACCCAGCAGGTCATGGAAAAGCCCAGGGATGGGGATTTATCCCTGCTCCGAGGGCTGGGAGCTTGAAATCCCAAATGACACTTGGGATTGAGCCTCTCCAGCTCCAACCCTGAGGTTCTGACAGCCAACCCAGCTGGAAATCCTGGAGTTTTTGTCTAAACCACCAAATCTCTGACTTTAAAGTTCTCATCCTCCTCCTCCTCTCCCTGTTTGAAAAGCTGAACGAGCCAGAAGAATATTATTAAAAATACTGAGAAGTCAATGAGAATGTAAAATATTGATGTTCCACGTTGGGATAAAGAGGACAACAAGTGGGATTTGAAAGCTTAGCAGAGGACAGATGGGAAGAGCTCCAGCTCTGCTTTATCCCCTTTAGGCACCTCCTGGCATTCCCTTCCCCATCCCTCTGGGAATTTCTGGGTCCCTGGCTGAGATTTCCAGCCCAGCTGGGCAAATCCCAGATGGACACCTGGAATTGGTGTTTCCCAGTCCATGTTGAACTCCAGTTTGCCCTGGTGGCACTGGGTGACAAAGGGCAGTGGCACACACCTCGTGGGCTCTCCCTCCCAAAATCCCAACATTCCCTCAGCAGCCCAAACTGAGGCACGAGGAATTTCCCCAGTGCTTTCTGCTGCTCATCCTTCCCCTTTCCCATGGCTTTTCCCCCCACGAGGATCATTCCCCACCTTCTCCCAGATTGCATGGCTTGTTTATTCCCCCTCACTGTTTTTGGGAGAATAATCCTTGCTCTCTCCTCTCATTCCCTGTTTTTTGGGAGCTGCAGGATGGCTTTTCCCTCAGTACCACCACCCTGTTCCCTGTGCTGTCCTGCTGCCCCAACCCCCCATTTCCAGAGGGAAGAATTCCCTCTGCAGGGCAGCTGGCTGGTGACATCCCAGCAGCTCCAGGGGCTGATCCTGCTGTCCCCAGCCCTCCCTGGAATGGCTCTGCACGGCAGCTTGGAGCTCCAGGGAGGTTCAGCAACCCTGGGAGAGGCTCAGGCTGCAGGGGGAAAACTCAGAATTCCTCATCCTTCCCACTCCCTCCACCCCACAGAGCTTCCAGCCCAGCTCCAGGGGTGCTGCTGGGTGAGACACAACCCAACCAAATGGGAAATGGTGTTTTATCTCCTCCCTAATCAATGGGAAATCCAGAGGCAACCTCGGCAAGCTGCACAGCTCCCCAAACCCCGGAGCTGTTTAGTCTGGTTTAATGGTTTAATCACCTCAGAGGCTGGAAGCTGAGGACAGAATGGAAATCCTGCTGCTAGAACATTGTTGTTTTAGGCACTGTGCCTTATCCAAGCTCTAACCTCCTGCTCCTATGGAGGAGCTGTGCAGAAAGGGCTGGGAGCACCTCGGGGCAAGGCTGATCCCATCGGATGGATATCCAGGGATGGGGATGTTATCCACGTGGATAACACAGCCCTGCCCTGGATGGGTGCATCCCTTGGGAACAGGAATTCCCCCCAGGCTACAAACCTTCTCCTGAGCAAGGGCAGGAGTGGTTTTTGCTCCTTCCAAGATGGCAAAGCTCAGCAGCCTCAGCTTCCCCATCCCCTCCTGGTGGAATCCTCTCCAGCTTTGCTCCCTGCAGCCTCCCCACCATCCAGGGGTTTTCCTAGAGGGATTATCAAGGAATGCTTTAGGTTGGAAGGACCTTAAAGATCATCTAATTCCACCCCCTGCCACAGCAGGGACCTTCCACCATCCCAGGTTTCTCCAAACACATCCAGCCTGGCCTTGGACATCCCAGGGATCCAGGGGCAGCCAGAGCTTCTCTGGGAATTCCATCCCAGCCAGGAATTCCCTCCCAATATCCCATCCCTCCCTGCCCTCTGGCAGTGGGAAGCCATTCCCCGTGTCCTCTCACTCCATCCCTTATCAATAACCTCTGTCCATCTTTCCTGCCACCTCCTTCAGGCACCAAAATCCCCAGTGAGGTCACCCTGCAGCCTCCTCTTCTCCAGCTTAAAACAGGTTCAGGTAATTCTGGGATGCATCCAGACCTCCCTTCAGGAAAAAAAAACCAGCAAAACACAAGAGAGCTGCCATAAAAATCAACAGCCATCCCCAGCCAAGCAGATTCCAGCTCTGGCTTGGAATTCACTTTGAAATCCTGACACTTATCTGCCTGGCCCAGCAGCAAATATGTACCTTGGCTGCTTCCCACTTCCCAGGCATGGCTGGGAAGAGCATGGCTTAACATTGTGGTTTCACCCTGCTCTGGGAAGGGAAAACAGCCCATGGGAAAAAGGATTCAAATAAATAAATGAATCCCCATTTTCTGGAGGGGTTTGCAGGGATTCAGTGAGGGGGTGGCCAGAAATATTTGGCTAGGTAGCAATTGTCCTTCCATCAGGAATGAGAGCATGATGAGGAATTTGAGGAAGTTGGAGCATCCCACACAGGGCTCAGCAGGAAGCAGGGGCTGTGAGTTGTGCACAAAGATGCCACAAATGGCAGAAAAACACAGAGGATTTCGTGTCCCAGCAAATTCCTGTCAACAAACAAAGCTTGGGGACAGCAGGAGAAGTGGTGGCTCCACTGCTGAGCTCCCTGATGGTTTTGGGGCACGACTGGAGCACAGCACACATTTTTGTTCTGCTCTTTTCAGATTTTGCACTTTTGCTCTTGGACTGATTTAACCCCAAAGCTGAAGTTCAGATGATGCTGGAGAAAGCAGTGAAACCCCATAAAGTCCATAAAACCCCCAATTTTTAATGATGCTCAGTCATTAATCAGTTCCTGCTCACTTTTAGAGGCAGGGAAATCCAGAAAATCTGGTTGCTAACATGTTTGTCACCTGCAAACTCACCAAACCACACAACCTTTGTTACCCTGAGCACACCAAAATCTAAATTCCTATTTCTCTCTCAACTACGACACATTTTCCTCCTCATTTAATGACGGCAACAATTCCAAAAATCCCAATTTCCTCTTGCCAATCCAGAAATCCATTTGACCCCAGTGCCTTCCCACAAATCACATCAAGGAAACAACGTTTTTGGCCAAAGGAACTTCAAGAAGAAGTCCACAGACAGCTCCATTCAGGGAGCTCTGGGCAGATCAAGGAGTCTGGAATTAGAAGAAGATCAAACCTGACCTCTGGCTCTCAGTTCCACCAGTCTGTATGCATGGAGAGAACAGAGAAAATCACAATAAACCTCAAAATAGAGACTTGTGAAGAATCCCAGAGAATTCCAGAAGGGGCTCTGCCAGCATAAATACAATTAAACAATATTTAACCTTCAGTAGCATCGAGCTGTCACATAAATATTCCCAAGAAGATGACTTAAAAGGAGGGGGGGAAAAAAAAAAGCTCCACACCATTCCTCCTCCTCCTTCCAGCAAGAAAAAAGGGATAAAAGAATAGATGAGAGCACAGGATAAATGTCCTGGAAACAAATCTTCATTTTATTCCTCAAGCCAATGGATTTTTCAATCCATGGCCAAAGGGAAGAGAGGACAAGATAGGAAAGGGCAGGAAAACTGGAATGCTTTTCCCTTCCCATTGCAATGGTGTGGCTGCTTCCAGCTGGGATCCTGCAGGGAGATGCTGCAGGGTGCTGAAGGTGCTCCAAAGAGCTTTTTTAAGCCTCTGACTGATTCAAAAAATGCAAAAAAAATAAAAATCAAGGCCATTAAACACAAACCAAATAGCTTTTCTGCTCGTTCCTGATGGAAAGCAACCAAAATCCAGGGACTTCCACCCAAAGCTGCACACTGAAGTGCAATTAAAAGGAATTAAAAGGATGGAGAACATCCCAAGAGCTGGATTTCTACAAAAGGGCCCATTTGGTCACCAACCTTCCCCACACAAATCCAGCTGCCCAGAGATGTCCAATGCCAACAGCTCAACCCTTTAATTAATAATTTAATTAAATAACAATTTAATTTTTAAAAAATTATTATTTAATTAATAATTCTTCCATATACCTTGGGAAAACCCACCAGGACTCACCATCCCCAGGAAAAATGGAGCTCCAAAATTTCCTAGGAAAAGCTGGAATGATCCCCATAAATCACTGCCATAAAATTTCCATGGGATGTAGATCAGGGCAGAGAAGAAGGGCTTTGAAAGGGAACAAACCTCAGACAAACTGGACGTTTGGAGTGACAATGTGGATAATGGAAAAGAAAAACTCCAGCAGCTCCTTGGACGCCCTTTGGTTTGTTGGGATGATCCAGGGGTTACTCTGCACTCATCAAGGTTTATTTAACTTCAGGAAAATACAAAAATAAAACTCCAACTTCTTTCCCTCGTGCCAGAGCTGAACTCTGGATGGAAGCAAGCCCTGAAGGCAGCTCTGCTCTGCCCAGCTCTCATCCTGCTCCCATCAAAAGCCTGGAGACAGCGCAGGGAATTCAAAGAGCTCCATGCTGGGAAGTGTCAGCCATGGAGCTGATCCACTGTTTTCACTGGAGCCTCCCCAGCTTGTCTTCCTCACTAAAAATAAGAGGAAAAACTTCCTATCTCCCACTTTTGAGGTGGGTTCTGGGTTTGTGGGACTTGCACCAGAGCTGGTTGTTTCCAGGTGAAGCCAAGCAGGTGGATTTTCCCTGCAGGTTGTGACAGCTGGAAAATCCTGCAGGGACCAAAAGTGCCAAATTCCTGCTCAACATCCTTCAAGCACAAGGCTCTGAAATCCAGCAGTGTTCCATAAATGAGGTGAAAACCAGGCTGGATGGGGTTTGGAGCACCCTGGGACAGTGGAAGATGTCCCTGAGCATGGAACAGGATGAGCTCTAAGATCTCTTCCAACCCAAACCATTCCGTGCCATAAAACACAAGCCAATATCCTCTGCAGTTGCTTAAACACCTGCCAAAGTCCTCCTGAGAACACTTAGCTGGGTTTGGGGTTTAAAAATAGAGCAAAAGGATAAAAATAATCCCACAAGGCAGTATTTACAGGAGCACTTTGTGTGGCTGGTGGAGCTCAGTTTGCTCCCATTTTCCAGAGGGAAAACTCATCCTTTTGAACAATGGAATGGGAAGAGCCAAAAGAGGGAGGAGCAATTCCCAGGAGTCAGAACAGCTGGAGCAGGGTCAGAGTGATCCCAAATCCCTGATTTTCTTTTCCAAACCCACAGGACACAGGTGAGAGCCCTGCAGGTGACACTGGCCAGGCCACACCTCCCAAACCCACCCCAAATCCCAGCTCAGCTCTCCTGAAGGATGCAGTAAATGGGGATCACATCACTGGGGTCATTGAAATTCCCACTCCCTCAAGGAGTGGGGGAATTAATCACCCTTTCCCAGCCCCATTCCAGCTGGGGAATCCCATGGGATGTCCTTAAACCCCCAGACAAATGGGTGTTGTGTCCAGGTCACCCCATCCCACTCTGTCCCACAATGCTGAACCTCAGCCCAAAGTGGCAGCAGCACTTCCCTTCTTTATAGTGAACCTGGAACAAGCTTTCCTTGGGGGAAAAAATGCCTTTTTTAGCACAAACAGACAGCAATCAGCCAGAGCTGGGATGTTTGGATATCAAATCCTCCTCCAAACAGCAGCCATGGTTCAGACCAACCTCACTGGGAAAAGTTGGATATTTTTTCAAGGACTGAGCTGGCATTTTCTGAAGTCCAGGCTCGTTCCTGCTCCTGCACAGAGAACAGGCAGGAAGATGAGGGTTTAAGGAGAAGGATTAACACAAATCCAGTGTAAGCTCAGGATAGATAACGAGAGGCTGGTGTGAGATAAGAACAAGTGCTGGCTTGATAAGGAGCCCAGGAGAGCTCAGGGCAGAAGCCAACTGTGCAGGTGGATCTGTGAACAGGATCTTACACACTGAGAGCAATTACAGCTAATTAAACTAATTGCCTTTCTCCTAGTGTGGAATCATGGAATGGTTTGGGTTGGAAGGGACCTTAAAGCTCATCCAGTTCCAACCCAAACACCTTCCACTGTCCCAAGTTGCTCCAAGCCCTGTCCAGCCTGGCCTTGGACATTCCAGGGATCCAGGGACAGCCACAGCTTCTCTGGGAATCTGTGCCAGGACCTCCCCACCCTCACAGGGAGGAATTCCTTCCCAATATCCCATCAATCCCTGCCCTGTGCCAGTTTAAAACCACTGCCCCTTGTCCTGTCACGATCTGCCCCTATAAAAATCCTCTTTTTTGTCCAAAGGCACCCCCAGCTCTGCTCCACCAACAGCCAAACCCCCAGACTGGAACAGGAGAGGATTCCCTCAGCCACACAGCACCAGATCCTTCCTGCTGACTGCACACCGTGTTCTCCCAAATTATGGGAGACAAGGATCCAGCTCCCTGCTCTGAAGCTAACACTGGGGACAATTTCAATCAGCTTGGCAACACTTCCCTCTGAGAGCCTCAAGGAAGGAGAACTCCACTCTTGTCAGCCACTCGGCCCAATTCATCCCTTCTGAAGGAAACCATGGAATCACAGAATCATTTAAATTGGAAAAGACCTTCAAGATCACCAAGCCCAAGCTGTGCCTGATGCCCACCTTGTCCCCAGAGCACTCAGTGCCACCTCTAGGTGCTCCCTGGCCACCTGCAGGGATGAGCACCCCAAACCCCCTGGCCAGCCCCTTCCAGAGCCTGCCCACCCTCTCCACGGAGAAATTCCTCTGCCTGCAAAAGGCAGTTTTGTTTGTTTCCCTTCTCTCCAGGCCAGGCCAAAAGCCGGTCACGAGAGCTGTGCAGCAACAATCTGCTCAGGGAAAGGGTTTCCCACTTTCTGCAAGCCCAGCGTTCCCATTCCACCCACTTACATTCCTGGATTAAGGGAAAATAAAAATCACATCCGCAGGCCGGGCAGCAGTCACCCAGGTCGAGATCCAGGAACGTGGCAAAGGGCTGGAAGAAAATTCCATTTCCAGCATGGAAAGCTGCTGGAAGAAGTTCTGCACTCATTCCAGCCCCACCACTTCCATCAGGCCTCGTTAAGGAGGATTTTATCCCTTCCAGTCATTTGCATAATTGCCGCAATCAAAGGCACTACTTCGCAGTAATAACTTTAATGGCAGATTTTTCCTTAAACATGCTTTTTTTTTTTTTTTTTTTTAAAAGGTACCAAGGTTGGTTGCATCCATGTGCCAGGAGAAATACAGGCAGGAGGTGACACTTGGGGAACGTGGGGTGTGCAGAGGGACCAGTTGCTATTTATTTTGGGATTATTGCTGCTTTATCATGCTCAAGATGCATCCCAGCACCAAAATATTTGCCAATTAAACAGCAGCCTGGTTGGGACATTGGCAATTCCCTGTTTTTTTCCCCATTAATTTTGCTACTATTGTCTTATTAGGAGAGAATCTGCCTCATTTCCAGGCTAAAACCAGCTTTTGGGAAGGGAGAATCCAAATCTCCACCTTTGGTTTGCCTTCCCAGAATGGTTTGGGTTGGAAGGACCTTAAAGTCAATCCTATTCCAACCCCACAGCCACCTTCCACTGCAGGTTTGCCCTAACAAGCAGCACCTCTGGCCTGTTTTCCTCACTCCATGGAGACAAGAACATCTCCAGGGCTTCAGCAGCTTTGTGAGGTTTATTTTGAAGATAGGGCAAGACCCACTGACCTAATTTCTCATATAAAACACAGCCGTGGAGCAAACAAGTGGGAGCCAGCTGGGATTTCCACAGAGCACAATTCCAACTCCTGTGTCCTCCAGGAAACCTGCCAGGTGTTCCACCAGCACATCACCAGCTCAGTGCTGGGATGCTCCTCATGGAAAACTCCCCCAGGAGAATGGGAGCATCATGGATTTACCCAAGCACACCTCATCCCTGGGGCAGAAATCTTCATTTCTTCACTTGGAAGTCCCTGGATTTTGGTTGCTTTCCGTCAGGGATGAGCAGAAAAGCTATTTGGTTCGGGTTTAATGGCCTTGATTTTTTTTTTTTTTTTTTGCCTTTTTTGAATGAGTCAGAGGATTAAAAAAGCACTTTGGAGCACCTTCAGCACCCTGCAGCATCTCCCTGCAGGATCCCAGCTGGAAGCAGCCACACCATTGCAATGGGAAGGGAAAAGCATTCCAGTTTTCCTGCCCTTTCCTATCTTGTCCTCTCTTCCTTCTGGCCATGGACTGAAAACCCATTGGTTTGAGGAACAAAATGCAGATTTGGGGGAGCACTCACCCTTAATTGCTGCATTAAACCCAAACACGGTGCTGAACACGGGGCGAGGCTGGGGAGGGAATCAGCCAAGCCATAAATCCAAGCAGAGGATATGAATTCCATGCAGGCTGCAGTGTTTTGGGGTTACCCTGGGTCTGGAAGCAGTTTAGGGAGAGAAGCTGGAGTGGCTAAGGGCCAGCTCTGAGTGCAGTCACTCCGGGCTAATCGTTTCCTTCAGGCAGGCTACTCCAGCTCCCTAATAGGTTTTAATAAAAACTTCCAATTGGGCCAGTAAACCCCTCATTAAGCTGTTTTTAAAGCATGAATTTAAGAGGGCTGGGGGTAAAAGGTCAGGGGGAGTTTTTAATTCAGACCGGCTGGCAGAAGGTGCTGTTGTGATTGAAAACACCAGAGTTCAAGTGTCCAGGGCCACATAAACATCCGACTCTGTCACTAGACCTGCCTAAGTGACAGCTTGAAAAATAGATTTAATAAGACAGAGAGAAAAGTTTCCCACTCGTACACCAGCAACAGCAGATCCCAATATCAGGCAGGAATGGGAACAGTTGGGAAGTAGCTCTGAATGGATAAAGAGCAGCCCGTGGCCAGCTGGGTGTCCAGCCATTCCCAGGGCTCTGGGACACTCAGATCCAGGCTGGGAAGGGAGCAGAGTTCTCTGGGAATAACACAGAGCAGTCCAATGCCATGTCCTGCTGCAGGATCTCCCCATGGGATGGCAGAATGGGAATTCCCTACTGCCAGTGTGAACATCCCAGAACCCCACTCTGGGTTGGAAGAGACCTTCAGGTTGGTCCAGTTCCACCCCTGCCTTCCATGGGCAGCTTTCCACCATCCCAGGGATGGTTTTCCACCCTCCTTGCTGGCTTTGGGAGCTTCCACGGATGGGGCAGCCACATTCCTCTGCCAGGGAATTCTCCTGGGAATCCTCCTGCACTGCTCTGAGCTCCCAGCCCCACCTCAGCACACTCACACCAGCAAAGTTTGACCTCAGCTGTTTCATTTTGCTCTCCTTCTCCTCTCCAGAGCTGCTCTCCAGGACAGTGCAGTGAAAGGAAAACTTCCCCCTTTCCTTGGGAACACACACTGAGCAGAAACAGCTCCATCTCCCCCAGAAGCCCAGCTGTGCACTCCAACATTTGATTTTATGTCAGTGCACATCGAAAATTCGAGATCCCTGAAGACCTTTTAAGAGAAAATCCTCCTTGGAACAATTTGCATTGAAGCAAAGAGTGAGGATTTAACAAGTGATGGAGAATTGCAAATACTCGGCTCTCAACTTTTTATTCCACTTCTAATCAAAACACTCTTCAGCTTGAATTCTGAGCTAATAGATGCAATCTAAAATTTGGGGGCCGTTTTTTTTGGGGAGGAACTCGAGTTATTTGTTCATTCCATGTTTACAGATAATGGGAAAAAAAAAACCTCCAGAGTTGGTTCAGGGATTGTCTTCTCCCCACACCAAAATTAACAAGGAAGTTTACTGGGAGAGGAAGGGCAAAAAAAAAAAAAAAAAAAAAATAAGCTTTTCCTTTTAAAATGTGCTTCTAATTCTGGCCTGCAAGGAGGGCAGCAGCCAGGCTGCCTGGAATGATCCCTAAGGAAACATTTGCTTTGGCTGCAAGCAGGACACTCTGGAGCATCAGGAGTCAGAGGAGATCAGCTGCTCCTCCATCCTTTCTGCTTGATGATCCCATTGATAGCCACGAGGTCAGCAGATGCATTCCTGCCTTTGCTGCCTTGCTGGGAATAGGGATTGCTGCTCCATGAAGAGTCAGGATCTCTCTGGACACTGACCTCATCTTCCCTGGATTTTCACTCGACACAGATTCACTGTAACTCGCTCCATGCTTGCAGTTTTCCTGCTTTTAACTCCCTTTTTTTGACTAGGACAGGCTCAGGACCATCAAACTCTCCCCTGAATATCTGGGGCTCCTTAAAACAAGAAGGCAGAGCAGGAAAAAAGAGGACAAGAAATTCTGGGAAAGAGCATCACCTTTTCTAAGCCTCTGTTAGAACAGGGATAATAAATCCCTACACTGAATCAGATTGCCACTGGGGACAAAAAGGAAATCCTTTGGGGTATTTTAGGCAGAAACTTCACCAGAACTGCTGCTCCAGGAGAGACCCCAGGGACAGAAACAAGCCCTGGCTGATGCCAACTCCAGGATCTTCATCCCAGAGCAACTCCTCACCTTGCAGGGATGAACAGCCCATCGTGCTGCTGTGCATTCCCACTTCCCAGCTCATCCCCTCCAGTGAGGAGGGATTTTAATCACTTTTCCCTGCCAGGAGTGAGGGGAAAGAGCAAAACCTGTGGCAGCACCAGCTGATCCCATTTGGCCTAACAGCTTGTTGCTATTTCCAGGCTCTGGAGTTCTTTAAAATTCATAGGGACAGCGTGGAGTTTGAATAGAGGCTACCAAAATCCATCCTGAGATGTGTCCAAAAAACCTCACACTTCCTGGAGGGGAATAGGAAACAGTCAGCACTTACAAACAGCTCTCCAGGAATTTTAAATTTTTTCCTTTTTTTTTTTTTTGGAAGGACCTTTCTTTGAAGTAGATGCTCCCAAAGATCCAGGCTCCCAGAGCTCAGCAATCTTTAATGCACTGCCCCAGCAAACGGGTGACAACGCTGTTGTTTCAGCTACATTATAACAAAAATATTGTGGTTTTCCTGTATCCTAACAAAAGGAACCCGAGATTTACATCTCCTTCATCTCCTTCCGAAGGAGCCCTCCAGCCAAGAACGAGGGGAGGAGAGACCCCACTGCGTACAAAGGGCTGCAGGGCTCCTGGCAGGGTGGCTCTCCACTTGGGACACGAGGAAAAGCCAAAAAAAGATGAAACACCACTTGGAAAAGAAGGAAAAAAAGTAATTTTTCTCTACACCCATCAGCAATGAGTAACTCAATCCTCTGGGTTTGTGTTGTCCTGGATGAAATATCCACATTCAGCAGGGAAGGATTATCTGGAATATTTCATGGATCATGATGGAAAAGTCTCCATATTCCTCTGCTTCTCCACTTGAAGAAACTCAACATCTCCATAAACCCACAAACAGTTTGGTCACTTCATGATGACAAAAATCCACCAGAAAGAAGGAGACAGCTGCAATTCCCACCAGAAGAAGGATCCAACCTCCCTAAAAGTCCCACACAGGTGGACTTGAACTATCCCTGTGCCTCAGAACGACCAGATTCCATTTGGGATTGGGAATGGGAACACAAATCCCATTTGTGGGATCATCCAAGCCATCCTTCTCCACCCACCCCCAGTCCTGATGAAACAACCCAGCCAAAGGGGTTGGTTGAAGTCATTGTTCCATGGTAAGAATTCCCAGAAAATCAGCAGCACACTACCAGTTATCTGAATAATTCCACAGGGAGGGATGCTTTCCACCAGGATTTCTGATTTTCCATTTAGGGATGAGTTGGGAAAATGGAAAAAAAAGGAAAAAAAACCAAAACCAACCAACCAAACAAAAAAACCCTCCAAAAAACAAAAAACACACAAACAAACAAAAAAAAACCCCAAAAAACCAAAAACAAAAAACCCCAAAACAAAACAAAAAAACCCCAAAAAAACCCCAAAACCAAAACCAAAACAGCCAACAAAAAAACCCAACAACAACAAAAAACCAACCTGGGCAAAGCATATCCTGACCTCTGAGGAGGAAAATTCTGCATCTCATCCCAGGAAAAATACCATGATGGGAATAAGAGGTTCCTGATATCCAAATCACCCGTGGAAAGGGAATTTGGGAGGAACAGGTTTCCTCCCAGGAATGTCCTTCATCTTAAACATAACTCTCCAAACAATTCTGCTGGAATTTCCTCAACTCTTCCACCAACCCTCCTCAGCCTCAGCTTACAGAATTCCCTTCCTTTAAGGGCAGAAAGAAATGCAGGGAAAGATAATCCAAAGCTAAATAAAAACAGAAACTTCACAAAAACACCCTTAATTGAAACAAATAAAAATCCAAATTTAAAGAGCAAACAAGCTGGAGCAATGGAAAAGCAACATACTCACAAATGATGAAATGAATAAATGATTACTGCAGCTTTTGGCTCATTTTTAGTCACTTACCAAAGGAATACCTGCAAAACAAAATGAAGAAAAGGCAAAAATCATTTAAATTGGGGTTGATAAACTCGAGGGAATTTTTTTTCCCCCCACTGGAATTCCCTTTCACCTTAGCTACACCACAGTGATTTTGTGTTGGATCAATTCTGATTTAATCAATTCTGATTAAAACTGACTTTTAATGCTGAAGTTCAGCAAGTTTGAAGCTGCTGTTCTTCACCTGGAGTTTGTTCCCAGTCTGCCTTCAATCCCACATCAGGCCTTTATTATTTGTATCTGCAGCATGTTAAACTAACAAAAAAAAAAACCCAAAAAACCCCAAAAACCACCAAAACCCAAAACTAAAAGGCACCCCAGGTTTTAAAGAGTTGCAGAAGGATTTGCTACTACTGAAAACATCCTGATGAAGTGTGCTAATTTTACTCTCACATCCAGTTTGATGGGTTTCAGAACCAATATTATGCACCACGTTTAACAACAATTTCCTCCAGATTTACCGACGGGGAAAGCAAACACTTGGAAATTTGCAGGCTGATTTGGAATTTTATCAATCACAAAAGCAGCTTTTTTTTTTTTTTTTTTTTTTTTTACAAAGAGAAATCCACTCCCCTGCTCCCCACCACCCTCGTGGTGCTGCTCAACACCAACTCGGAGGAATTATTCCTTGCTTTGGAGGAATTATTCCTCATTTCTTGGCAGGAGTGAAGAACCCCCCGAGGCTCGTTCCAAACACACACAGACACACCCCCCCAGCCAGGAATTAATCAAATATTGTATTTTGGCTGAACCACATGAAGCTCTCTGACGTGTGTCTGGTGCTGATTACATCAATCCAGCCTCCTGGACTTGTCATGTGATGACAGCAGAACACTTGTGGATTTATTCCTCCCGAGAAGCCTGCCAGACAAATGCCAAGGAAAGCCAACCAAATGGACAACTCCAAAGGCATGGAAGCAGCAGGAATTCTTGCAGGGATTTCTTGGGGTTTTTTTTTAATAGGGACAAGCAGGGCAGGTATCCAATTCCTACAGATTTCAGACCTTCATTACCAGGTTTCCTTTTCGAGGTGCTTGTAAGGAGTTAGCAGAAGTATTTATTCAAAAAATGGGCTTTTTGCCTCTACTGCCCTTGGCATTTGAAGCATTCCCAACAGATAGTGGGAAGGAAAAAACATGGATTTGATTTTGCAGGCTCGGGGCAAATTTCACCAGCAGAACTTTTGAAGTGCAATGAACATCGTCAAACCCAGAAATCCTGCTGAGTCCAAGAATATTCCACCTGGGTTGCCTAAATCAAATGAAAAGGTGATGTCCTGGCTGTTTCCTGCTGGGAGAGACAGAATTTTTGGGCATGACTTGGCAGGGGAGCCAAACTGTGTGTCCCACTTGGCCCAGATCAGCTGGGAATCACCAAAAAATCAGCTGGGAATCACCAAAAAAATCATCAAATTGTTTTCACCACCCTGGCACGCTGATTAATTCTAGCTCCAGCATATTCCTGGGAAGTAAAAACTGAGAGCAAAACATGCTTTGAACCTCATTATCCCTGAGGAAAACATTCCCTGCTGGCAGGGATTTGAGGACACTCAGGAGCTTCCAAGGACCAGGAGTTCCCAAACCCACCCAGCACAAAACACCACCTTTCCCAGAGAATTCCCTCTTTTTTTCCTGCATGCAAAGCACGTGGGATGATGGTTTTGCTTCAGGAGGAGGAAAAACTTTTCTACCCCATCTGCCCTACCTGACTTTTCTACCCAGAATCACACCGTGGTGTAATTGCCCCATCCCCACATCATGTCCTATCCCTCAGTTATTATGGCTTTTTTTTTCCTTCCAGGAGCAAGAGAATATTCCCTCTTGAGTCTCTCCAGAGCCAGAACTTCCCAGGATTGCAGGAGTGTGATTCTGGCTCTTCCCAAACCAGTATGGAACATTACTAATCCCAGAGCTCTGCAAAAGAAAAGTGACATTTACTATGGTTTTGCTTTCACTGGGTGTAAGGGGACAGGCATTTAATTCCAATTAAACCACCTGCCTCAGAGCCAAGCCTCCCCAGCCTGCTGGAGACTTGTCCTCCCAAGAAATCCTTTCACACGAAAGCCTCAAGCTGTTCTCCTCCACCAGCTGAAGATGGAAAACCACCAGGAATTTTGGGGGCAGAAACACTGAGGCATCTCCTCACCTCTGGGCTGGAGCAACAGCAATTAAACTTGAAATTCTTAAACTCAAAAGCTGGATTTCTAGTCGTGTTCAGAGCTTTCAGTCTCACCTCATTGATGAAGGAAAAGCTGGATGGCAACTCATTTATTTTCACTAATCACTCCCCACTATTCCTTTAACAAGTCTTAACCAAAAGTCTGAATTTGTTAATTGTTTCCCTGTTTGGTCAGCCATAGAAACCACCAGCAAAAATCCATGCTGTTACTTTTTCCTTCTAAAGCCTGGCCTTTCTCTTCTTCCCCAGGGTAGCCAGCACTGTACAGCCACTAACACCTTCCTGGAGAGGGAAAACACCCCCTGAGCATCTCCTGAGCCCCCAGCAGCTCCTGGATTAAATTCTGATTAAATTCTGATTAAATCCTGCCTAGCCCAAGCGAGGCTTGAAGAGGAAAATCTGACAAGCCAAGGGCTGTGTACACACAGTTCAGCACCCAGAACAAGTGGCAATGAGCTCCTGAGCACTGCTGTACCAGCAGGAAGGCTCTGCAGGGGAAATCCCAGGAAACCAGGATGGCAGTAATTCCTCAACTGAAAAAAAGAACCCTTTAATTGCATTCATTAATTAATCTCCCTGGGGCTGGGCCCTGCACTCTGTGACTCCCCAGTGCCACCTGCATTCACCTCACACCTTGCCAGCTTGCCAGGATTCACCCCAGCCATGCATCTCCTCCTCCAGCCCATCCATCCCAAATTCCAGGTGAGCAGCTGGCACTGCCCAAGCACTGCTCCCAGCCCAGCCTGGAGGGTAAAACACCCCCTGCTTCACTCCTGCCAGCAGCCACCATCCCATTGGAACCCCAAACATGGTTCTCATTAGCTCATTAGCTCCCAGTTGCACTGCCAGGCAATGCTGTCACATGGAATTAATCTTTATTTTCATTACTGTCTCATCTCCAGCGCAGCATCCTTTGAAAACGATCCATTCCCTCTCTTTGGGCAGGGAGGAAGTGCCAAAAAGCAGCTTCCTGGACAGGAAGGATGACCCCCTGAGATCCTGCAGCTCCAGGGATAATCTTTCCTTGCTGGGGAGAGCAGAAGGGATGAGAGGCTGTGAGCCACGATAACAAAGAGATTCCTGAGCTTCCCTGCCAAGGGCAGATCAAGGAGGAAGATATTCTAACTCTTCTTATATTTGTTGTCATTGGGGTATTTTGGAAAATCAAAAGGGTTCTGTGCCAAGGCTTATTTGCCAGGCCCTGAAAACCCCCAATTTAGCACAGCACCAAGGGGATGTTGGTTAATGAGATTGAGCTAAAAATCTTAAGATATTTCTTTTCTAACACACAAAATTGCATGCTGGACCTGGGCACAGTGTGAATTTCTGCTCCCACTTGCAACTTGAACAGAAAGCTGCTCTCAGTTAGGAATTACAGCACAAGGCTGTATTATTTCCTGTATTCTATTCCAGCCAGGCTGGAAAAGCAGGGTAGAGACTGATGGGAAAGCCCTGCCAAGGTCACTGTGCTGAGCACAGCTGACACATCCATTGCTGCCTGTGCAGGGATCCCAGAGAGCTCCTGAGCAAACCCAGGACACCCAGGGTCCTGTTCCCTCCTCACACAGCTCCTGGCTTTTCAGTGTCTGGAAAAAAGTCTCCCTGAATTATCCAAACTGCTGAAAAACCCTGCACAGCTCCAGTGGGGATGCTCTGACCCTCCTGCAGATATCTGGGCTGCTGGGAGCTCAGAGGGGGATTTTCTCATCTGCTGGGCTGGACAGGGATATTCAACCTTTACTGGGCTGGATCACTCCAGACAAAAATCCAAAGGTGTAGAAAATGAGAGGAAAAAACACAGGAAGAGTTTCATTGAATGGCCACTAACACCTTCCTGGAGAGGGAAAACACCCCCTGAGCATCTCCTGAGCCCCCAGCAGCTCCTGGAGCTCACCCTGATTCAATCCTGCCTAGCCCAAGTGCTTTTTAAAGAGCCACAAACCCTTCACAACCCACCAGCCTTCCTCTCTGTGTCACAGATGAACTTCCCAGGACAGGCATTTAATTCCAATTAAACCACCTGCCTCAGAGCCAAGCCAACCCAGCCTGCTGGAGACTTGTCCTCCCAAGAAATCCTTCCACATGAAAGCCTCAAGCTGTTCTCCTCCACCAGCTGAAGGTGGAAAACCACCAGGAATTTTGGGGGCAGAAGCACTGAGGCATCTCCTCACCTCTGGGTCGGAGCAACAGCAATTTTTGGGGCTTCAAAGGGCACACAACCTCTAGTTCACATTCCTTGCAGGACAAAAAGGTGCTGCTTGGTGGTTTTTGACCCTAAATCCCAGCTGGCAGTAGCTGCACCACCATTTCCACGAGGGAACAACACACCAAAAAAAACCCTATAGGCACCTCGTGCTACAACATTTTATTTATTGGCTTGTTTAACCTACTCCCCTGAGCTCATTATTCAACCAGAATATTACTCATGGAAGAAAAAAAGGCAGCAGGGTTAAAAACCACAATTCCAGCTTTTTTTTTTTAAAAATTGTGCTCTCTGACAATGGGCAATGAGCTTTGGGAAAGGAAGGGTTTGCAGATGCCAGCTGGGGATGCTGGGGGCAGAGAGGAAACAACAGCAGAAGCAGCAGCAGATCAGTGGCAGAGGAGCTGAAAAGTTTGTTTCTGTAAGAAAATGTAATAGCTCCCTGCAGACACCTTACTGGGGGATAAAAGTGAATTTATTCCAGAATTTCTGAGTCCCTTTGGAAGTGCATTGGTGATTCTGGGACAAAAATGGTTTCAGTTCTGCTGGAAGTCTCTCCTGCCCTGGACAATGCTGATCTCCAAAAAACAGAAATTCCAGCAGAAATCACACAGAATGGAACCACAAATAGAGGTTTTCTGGGGTCACCTGCAACGAGGATTTTATGCAGCTTTTCCCATATCCTTGTTTAAATGGAATATTTATATAGGAATATAGGAATATTGAGGGGGGAGAGAGGCAAAGGCATTTATGGAGGCTGTGGAGCTGCAGGCTGCAAAATGGATGTTGGAGTTTGAGGAATTCCCACAAAAATCTTTTTGAATGCCTTCAAACAGCTTCTACTCTACTCAAACTGGGAGCACTTGGCTACTATCATTTTACTCCTATTTTACTACTGCACAATTTGCAGAAACGACAGGAATATTCAAGGTTAAAACAAACGTAATGATTCAGCGCTTCACCCAATGGGTCAGATATTAAATATTCCTTTGCCTTGGCAGATTTGGAGATTCTTGACAGTCTCCTACTTCAAAAGGAAAAAGTTCAAAGTGGCAGCTGGGGAAAAATTAAAAAAAAAAAAAAAAAAAAAAGCCAGTCTTTAAAGGCAGCCACAGTGAGCTTCTGATGGGAGTGTGACACCATCACATGGTGTCACAGACTTGACCCCAAACACATCCAGGTTCAGTCTGTGAAGCAAACCCACAGCTCTTTTTGGGAAACACTGCACCCAGAGGGACAAAAACTGCCAAATTCCAAGGTGGAAAGCACTGGGAATCTTGAAATAAATTAATTTATTTCCCGAAATAAATTAATTTATTTCCCAAAATAAATGAATTCCTCCACAAGGTCCCCTCATTTTGAGAACCACCAAAGTGCATCTTACTGCAGACTGTGCAGAGCTGAGCACAACAAACTGCCAAAGCCAGGGGTGACAAAGTTCCCCACATTTCAGGTTGCCAAAGCCCTGTTACCCTCCAAACCCCACTGCAAAGGAGTGATTTTCCTGTGGGTTTGATTTCCCAAGCTCTCAGCCAGTCCCTGGCCGTGCTGTCCCCAAACCCAGGGAGCATTCCCAGGCTGCCAGGTGGAGCCAGGGAGCTCATTCTGCCCTTCAAAGGACACGCTTTGCTCTTCTGAAGCTTCCCCTGGCTGAGCCCAAGCCAGCTGGGCAGCAGTTGAAAGAATTGCTCCTTCAGCAGCGCCCGGGGGCTGGGGACTGCAGCCCAAAACAAATAGGGACATTTAAAATTCAAATGGACCAAAAAAAAAGGCGATAAAAGGAATAAATTGTCCCTCACTGGCCGAAAGAAGGGAGCTCTATTCCTGCTTATCACGCTGGATCTTGCCTGAGCTGCCTTGCCAGGCCAGCTCAGCAGAGATTTTGGGGATGGGGAGAGCCCACGGTGGGAACAGGGACAGCAAGATGCTGCAATAATTCCATATTATTCCAATTATTCTAATTATTCCAATTATTTCCACATCATTTTTTTGATAATTATTAAAATTATTGAAATAATTATTTTGACAAATAGTAATTCCAAATAATTCCAAATGTTGTGGCCCCAGGAGGAATTTCTGCCTCATTTCAGACACCTCATCACTCTGGGCAGGAATGCCTGGCACTGTCCTGCCCTGCTTTAGGGGATCTGTGCTCCTCTGCAGGTGCTTTGGAGAAACAGAACTCATCAAAACCTCTCTCAGCCTGCCCCAAATTGAGAGCAAGACAAATAATTGCCCATCTAACCCAACCTCCAAAGCCGTGGGGAGAGGGAATTTGAAAAACTTAATTTTAAAAGCCTGAATTTTAAAGCCAGCTTTAATTACAAAGCCAATGCTGCCATCCAGCCACCCAATTTTGGGTGCTCAGAGCTCATCCCTTTCCACCCCAACTCCTGAAGCACAGGGAGAGCTGATTTTGAAGATTCCTGCTTTGCTCTTCCCCTGGGTTTCCCTGCCCTGGGAGCAGCCAGCAGCCCTCCCTCCAGGGAATTCTGTGTATTCCAGAATAATCTGGGTTTGGCCATTCCAGGGGATCTGATGGAAAATGGGATCACAGCTGAGTGAGCTGGGCTGCTTGGATTCTTTTTGCCCTCACAGGAATCACCTCATTTCCTGGTTAAGGTGGAATACTGAGAAGAGAAGAAGTCGAGGCAGCATCTCCAATCCCTCTTTTTCTCTCTCCTCTTTCCCAGAAGATCCCAAGCCAACCCCTTGGGGTGTTTTTATTGTACACCAGGAGCACCAGGCTAAACTTCACCCCCAAATTTCAAGGAGCAAAGGAGGGCAAAAAACTAAAAACACCACCAAACCCAACCCAGGCTTATCTTAAATATCAAGAGGCAATTCCTTCCAACCCCAACAGGCACAGAAAGCAAACTGCAGGTATTCCTGCCAGGCAGAGCATTGTCCTGGAGCTGGAAGGAGACCCAAAATTCCCCCAGGAGCTTCCACCCTGCTCAGGAAGAGGAATTTGGATGTTTGCACCACCCTTTGCCTCTTCCTTATAAACAAAAAGGTGACAAAACAGCCTCTGGGAGCTCACCAGGCACAATTGGAATTATTTGGGGAAAACCTGCAGAGGAAAAGTGGGAGCAGAGGATCAGCACAGCACACACTGCCCAGAGACATGGAAAACACATCCTAGGTGCTTTTGGTTTTTTTTTTAATAAATAAAGCTCTTACAGCTCTACAGCCACAGCACACAGAACACCCCAGAGAGCTGGGAGCACTAATGAAGAGAGCCTGTCATGCTCCTGTCTTAATTACCCCTGGAATTAACAGCTCAAACCTCCAGCCTTGGAGTCACTGCAGCTCCAGCTCTCAGCTCCAAACCCTTGGCAGCTGCAGGGGGAAGATGCTGGGATTTATTTTTTTCCCCCCTCCAAACAGAAAAAAGTCAAGGATCACACCCAGATTTTGCTGCTACAGAGAACAAGCTCCTGTATCCCTGGAAACCAGAGCAGGAGGATGCTCCAATTCTTGCCCTTTCACATAAAACAGAAAAAATAGACAAGAAATTCTGGAATGATATGCAAACAGGCAATGGAAAACCATCCACCAGGTTACTTTTCCAGCCCTGTGGCTTGGTTTCACAGTTTTCAGTTCATGCTGAGCTCAGATATCAGAGAATGGAACTTTTCAGAGCTGCTCTCCTTCACCCACTGACATTCCAGCTGGAGTGGGATGGGAATGAATGGGACAGCACATGCAAATCCTCCAAATTCAAGCCACTGAGCCCATCCATGGAAAAGGTGTCCTGTTGTGGATTGTAGAGCCAGGAGATTTGGGAAGAATATCCCAGGGCACCTTTTCCCTCCCCATGGGTCCCAAATTGCCTCAGCTGTAGGCAGAGAGACACCTCAGCAGGTGCCCTAATGAAATTTGGGGTTTTGAGAGCACATCCCCTTTCAACCAATAGATCTGGGGCTTTCACAAGAGTGAGGAAAACCCAAATCCTTGATTTTTGCACCACAGCAAGGGGATTTATAGAGTCAGGGTTTCTCCTTTTTCCCCTTCCACAAGCTTGCTGTGCTTGCTCTGAAATACAGAATTCCACCTCTCTTCTGGACAGAACTGACAACTGAGCAACCACCCTAAAAGTAATTATTGAGGGAATAATTATTGAGGGCATTCCCTTGCACCAGCCACGAGGGAAAGCACTGCACAGCTGGGGTAACACAGCATGGAACGTTCTGGAATAACCTCAGTGGGAAAGGAGCCACAAGGATCATCAAAGCCAATCTGAATTTCCAGAGGACAGCAGGAATCAGGCAGGACAGGGTGGGACATGCCCAGAACTCATTTCTACCAAGTGCTGTCCTTATCGCCATCCCTCCATTGATAGTCCAGTGAGGAGCAATCCCAAATGGAACAGGAAAATCCAATGAGACAAAGGGAAAAGCAAAGCAGAGGGATGGAGAACCCACCAGGAATCAGGCAGGACAGGGTGGGACATGCCCAGAACTCATTTCTACCAAGTGCTGTCCTTATCTCCACTCCACCCTGGATAACCAGGTGAGGAGCAATCCCAAATGGAATAGGAAAATCCAATGAGATAAAGGGAAAAGCAAAGCAGAGGGATGGAGAACCCACCAGGAATCAGGAAGGACAGGGTGGGACATGCCCAGAACTCATTTCTACCAAGTGCTGTCCTTATCTCCACTCCACCCTGGATAACCAGGTGAGGAGCAATCCCAAATGGAACAGGAAAATCCACCGAGATAAAGGACAAAGCAAAGCAGAGGGATGAAGAACCCACCAGATCTGTCCCACGTTGACCAGGGAGAGGTAGAGCAGCCACAGCAGGGCCATGAGGACCATGTTGGCACAGCCTGTCACCAGCACAAAGGCTGCCACTGCCAGCCCAGCCAGGGCCAGCAGATCCAAGTTTGTGTCCATGTGTGACCAGCCCAGGAACCAGATGATGCTGGGGGCATAGCTCAGAGCCTCCAGGCCAATCCTGCCCTTGAAGTAGCTCTGGATGTCCTTCAGGTAGAGCTTGCAGGGGAGCAGCCCCTTGTCCCCAATCAGCTGCTTGTTCTGCTGCAATGCCACCAGGAAGGCCACCACTGCAGGAAAACAAGGAGAGGGGAAAATCAGGTTAGGAATCATCCAGCATGAGGGGTTTGTTTTGTACTCAGAGTTTTACAAGTGGTTCTTGGAAGGAATTTATTCCCAAATTTATCCCAAATCCCAACAGTGCTCCAGCAGAAAGTTCCCTGCCATGATCTTTAAGGTCTCTTCCAACCCAAACCATTCCAGGATTCCATGATTCTGTGGTTTCTATGAACCACAAGGCAGAGGAATTCTATAAATTCTGTCTCTCCTTCACACCAGAGCCTTTTCTGGGAGAATTCCCTCCTGCACAGCCAGAAGGGATGTCCACCTGCTCCAGGCAAACTCCACTTCTGGGAAAAGCTCCCTGGAATTGAAAAAGCCCTGACCCAGAGAAGGCTCAGCCCTGCTCTGTCAGAGCCATTCCCATTTTCTGTTCATCCCCTAAAGCTCCTCCATGGCACTGCAGAGGAGAGGGGAATTTATAGTGCCTCTGCCCCTGCCCTGGACAATCTTAGAGCAGCCAGATGCTTTTTTTAACAGCACATCAGCAATTTAATTACAGATCACAGACCTAGCATTCGATGCCCTGCAGAGAAAAGTTGGGCAGTTTTTAGGCATTATCTCATATTTTAGGCATCTCCTGCAGTTACCAATTTGCAGTTTGTAACTCCAGCAATCTCCATGTCTCAGGCAAAAGAAAGAAAAAAGAAAAAAAAAAAAAGAAGGCTAACATTTCCTGATTAGGCTGCATCCACTAATTTACCCATCTTTCAAACATTATCCAAACACCAGCCACGTCATGGGCAGCGACAGCAGAGCTCTTGCAAAAAACCAATTTGTTCCCCCTAACCCTCCTGGGTTAATGATCAAATCTGTTTCCTTCCTTATCTCAATGCTGGCATTCTGCAAACAACAATTCTGGCGTTCAGCTGGTGTCTCTCACTGGGGGAAATCAGAGCCCAAATTCCCATTTTCTCCCAAGTCTGGAGCCCCAGGGAATCCAACATTCCCCAGACAAAAGTCTCCAGTGGGTTCCACTTAATCCACTTAACACTCCCCCAGCTCTCTGCACACACCCAGGGATTTCACTCTCATTTCAAACCCACTGAAAGGCATCATCCAGCACACAGCAGAGGTCACTGGGAGTTCCCTTGGATTCCAGCAGATCCTGAACCCCAGGGAGACACAATGAGGTTGGGAGTTAATTGGTTGTGTCTCTTCCCATCCATTTTTTATCCAAAGTGAATGATTTTACAAATAAAAGACATTTTTCTTCAATTATTGTACTCAATTATGGACATAAGAAAAGCTCCAGCGCTACAGGATCAGTTCTGCAGCACAAATTAAGTATTTTCTAGTTTATTCATATTTTTCTACTGACACTCACTTCAGCACAACTGTGTAATTAGAAAGCCTGATATGAAACCAGCAGAAATACAATTCTTCTGAGCTTCAGACAGCTTAATATCTTGACTTTTGGCTTTAAAAAAACCAAAACCAAAGGCCAGTTCTGCCTTAAAACTCCACGGCTTGATTTCCCGCGATTAGCACTGCAATTTGCTGCACAGTTTTCCAAAAGTGCTAATCAAATTCACCTCTAAATGCTCCAGAATTGCTGCCCCAACCCATAAATGCTGAGCAGGTTTTTGCTTAAAAAAAGTCTAAATTAGACCCCTGCACCGTCTGCAGGACAAACAAGGAAAGGGTAAATTAGGAAAAACAAACGGCAGCAATTCCAGCAAAGTACACACTGTGCAGACAGAATCCTGCACAGCAAACACCGGGTTGGAGTTGCCATGAAATGCACATTTTTGGATGGCACAGCTGGGGTTCCACAGGGATTTTCTCCCAGGACATTAATTTCCCACTGCTGGGATTTCACACATCACCATTCCCATCAAACCCCAGCAGCAGTCCTGATTTTGGGAGGATTCACCAACCCAGAGCAAATCCCACTGATCCACGTGTGCATCATCCCAGAGCTCCATTGATGCCTGATGGGTTTTTTGTCCTTTTTCATTATACTTTTATACCCTTTTTATATACTTTTACCCCCCATTCCTGTACTTTCACTCCCTGTATCTTAGCCCCACATATTTATAATTCTTATACTCTAGCCTAGCTCAGAATTCTTTGGAGAAGACAAAACAATCTCCACAACCTCAAGATGAAGCACCAACCTTGAACAGAACCTCATTCACTGGGACATGTTTTTGTAAACTAAGTTGTAACCTTTTTGGGGAGAGGCAATTAGAATAAGGGGGCAATTACTTCATTTGTTAGGTTTCTTATTGGGGGAATTTTAGATAGGTATGCTAATTGATGAAGTCCATAAATTATATACATGTGATACCATCGCTCTCTTTTCATCATGGTGCACCTGGGATCCTATTAAACCAAAATAATGCCCTTTTTCCTATACTGCAGCGTCTGCATCTCAATTTTTAAAAGCATTTTAGGCATCACCACCCCGGATCAGCTCCCTCTCCTGGACACTCCCCACACTCAGTGTGTCCCCATGACTCCAAACTCCCTCTCCACCCATCTCCAGCAGATTTTGGAGCTCCTCTGAAGTGCTCATCACCCCCTGGCAGATCCCATTTCCAGTCATCCATCCATCCCTGCTCTCCCAGCTCCATCTCCAAGAGGCTTCAGCAGGGAAGAGCTGAAAGTAAAGACAGAGCCTGCAAAGGATTTCAGCAGCACAGGAGATGCCCAGATGCAGGGAGGGAAAGAGGGAAGTTATTTATCAGCTTGTCGTTGCTCCCTCTCCCTGAACCCCTGGAGAAACTGGATCCTTAAATTCAGTGTGACAGACCCTGCTACTTTCTCCAGGAACCCTCCCTTTGACCTTGGTGTGGTCATAGGGGTAAAAAGTCCCTTTTCCCCAAAGCCTTTGCTTCTTCCTCTTCCCTAATCCTGTTCTGGAACCTCTCTGCCTGTGGCCTCGTGTTGGGGATTTTCCACTCTGCATCTCCCACTCCCTCCAGCTCAAACAAGTTGCTTCCACCTTGGGCATCACCTGGCACAATCACCCCTCTGTGGGGCTTGGGGGACACTGAACCACTTCTCCTTGCCCCTGGAGCTTTTTCCTGGCAGTTTGCTCCCCTCCAAGAGTCCAGCCCTGGCACAAACCCCATCACCCTTCCCACCCTGCACTTTTTATGGACAACTCCAGGATTTGGGCAGCTTTCAGCCCAGGTTGGTGTGCTCCATTCCAGCTGGATTTTCCACTCCTCAGAGCGTTCAGCTGGCAGGGATGGAGCAGCTCCAGGTCTCCCTCCCACCGCGGAGCCTTTGACAGCTCACAGGGGAGCACAGCGCTGCTCTCCCTGCTGCCAGCACAGCTTTACATAATACATGCAAATGAGCAGCGCCTGCTAATAGACCTTCCTTCCCCACTTATCCTCACCTCACAAGGTGCTCGCTGTACTTTTCCATTAGCTCCCCCTTCTCCTTGCCCTCCCAGGCTCCCCTCTCCCCCCAGACCCAGCGCGTTCCCTGCTCAGCCCCACATGGTACCAATAACACCACCAGGCAGCCCCACCCTAAAGGATTCGCTCCATCCGTATTTCCCTGTCACCTCAGCTCCTTTCCCCCAGTCCAGGCTCAGCCTGTCATGGTAGGAGAACGAGAGAATCCCATTCTTCATGCTCAGGAAAAGATTTAAAGATGTGAAATCCAAGACTTTCCGGTCATATGGCTTTTTCTCTCTTCCCCCTGCCCTGTTAAAAGAAGTCTTAACTTTTCCTTAATGCCCAAACCACAAGAAAAACTGAACGGAGAGCGCAGAGCTTTGCCTGAAAACCAAACTACATTTTGCACACACATAAAATCTGCCTGGAGCAGTTTATCAAGTGCCCCTTTGACCCTACAAGGCATTGGAACAGTGCTGGATGCTGCCAGCTGAGGTTGTACTAGTGGAAAGAAGAAAGAGCAGAATATTCCTGGTATTTTCCTTATTACCAGAGGAATGAATCAAACAAGTTTTCAATTGATGAATTCCCCTGCAAAGTTTTGCAACACAGAAGCAACACCACCAGAGCACTGAGCAAAGGGTGAAGCCCAGCGCCCACAAAAAACACACAACAAAGTCCTCTGTTCTTAACACCTTTTTGTTTTCTTGCTTTCCCCAGCCAAGCTGAAGCCTTTGGGGTGGTTGCTCGGGGGGGGTTTTGAAGTGTTTCTCTCCCCCACTGCCTGCTGGCTTGAAAAGGTGTGGAACTAGAAAAAGCTTCCCTTTGGGTCTGCTCAAAACCAGCCCAGTCTGCAGCTGGAGGATGCTCTGGGAAGATCCCTCTGCTCCAGAGCAGCTCTGGACAAGGAGCAGAGTGGCAGATGGAAAACAGGAGAGGAGAAGGGAATGTTTTTCCCATTCCTGCTCAGAGGACCCAGCACTGACACATTGCTGGTGCTGCAGAGCCTTGCTAACGAGAACTGAGCTGGAATAAAACCTTCCAGGGGAGAAAAAGTGCCTGAAGATGTTCTCTAATCCTGGCTAGGCAGGCTGAAATCTAACAGAAGCCTTAAAATAAAGCTGAGGGAAGGGAAAGCAGGGGAGATGGCAGAGAAAGAGAGGAGGAAGGACACCGGGGAGAGCCAGGAGCCTACAGGAAGCCAAACCCCCCGAGAGGGCTTTAGATTTCAGATTTAGGAAGAAGGAGCATGAACCTCCCGTAGCTCTGGCTCTGGGGAAAGCAAACACGATTAAACAATACATAAGGAGAAGGAAGATAAACTGGATTTAAATAATAGCTTTTATTTCAAAGCTCTCCACAGAGCCTGGCTGAGACTGGGGAGGGTGGTATCTAATTACTCAAATTTCTACAGCTGGAATCTGATGATAGTAATCACCCAAAAAGGGCACTTAAAAATGATTTAGAAGGAGGGTGAAGGGAGCAAATAATGCACATTTGCTGTCAAGAGCTTTGGGACCAGCTATTTACCTGTAAGAGCACTTCCAACAGGAACTCAGAGCATTTCTGTGTTGCCAAAAAACCAATCCCTGTCACAAGGAACACACAGTGGATGGAAAAGCTGCAAATCTCCAACTGGCATTTGTCCAAACCTCTGCCCCTCTGAGGTGAGACCTCACCTGCAGAGCTGCTCCAGCGTTCCAGCCCAGGAAGGAGCTGGAGCTGCTGGAGCCAGGCCAGAGGAGGCAGCAGGACAATCAGAGGGATGGAGCAGCTCTGCTGGGAGGAAAGGCTGGGAGAGCTGGGATGTTCAGCCTGGAGAAGGGAAGCTTTGGGGTGACCTAGCTGTGGCCTTGCAGGACCTGAAGGAGCCATCAGGAAAGATGGAAAGACTGTTTATAGGGATGGAATGCCAGGACAGAGCTGCAAAGATCTAACCTCACAGAGCCCTTTCAGCTGGATCCACCTTGCCTTCCTTCCCACTCCTGCCAGCAGCAGGTGGGTTTGGTCTCTGACCTCCCCAAAGCCTCAGATCCTCTCCCACCTCCCATCTCCAACCTGCCTCTCACACTGCAGCTGCTCTGCCAGGGACTTCCCAGGCTCTGGCTGCTTCTGGAAAACCCCTCCAAAAAAAGGAAAAAAAAAAAAAAATACAAAGAAGGGGAGAGTTGTTATAAGCAGAGGGGGTGGGGGAGAATGGAGGCCACACAGAGGGACAGTTCACACCTGCCCTGCTCTGCCTGTCCTCCTTCCACACGGGAAGATCCTCAGGGAAAGCACCAAGCAATGAACACCCCCCTGGGGACAGGGTGGGGAGCAGGTGACAAACCCCCAAACTGTACCTTGGGGTCACTGCACACCCCAAATCGTATTTCTCTCCATCCCATCCTCAGGGTCCTTCGCTCTCCCACCCCTCTTTTCCCACCCAGGAGGAGGAAGAATCCCTGAGCTACCAGAGGAGCTCCAATCCCCAGGAACTGGAGAATTCCTGCTTCCCCCTCACCTCATTCCCCCCAAAGGCTCTGCTGCTTAACCCAGCAGCAAGGAAAGGGTTACACGGAGCAGGGTGAAATGAAAGAAGGGGGAACAACATCCCACGACTGAGGAATGTCAAACTGTCACAACGGCATCAACCGTCTCCTCGGCGAGTCTGAGGCTCGGCGCGCGGAATCGCCGCGTCTGGGAAAAAAAAAATCAGCTGTCACAGTAAACGCTTCCATCTCCAGAAAAAAACCTGCAAGAGCAGCTCGGCACAGAGGCACAAAGTTGTTTTCTGCTGTCTGTAAACGCAGGCTCTCCACAGAGATCAAAAGGCAGCCCACCTTCCCTCTGGAGCATCGCAGGGCTGTGTTAGAGGGAATCTGCTCTCAGCCTCTCCAGCTCACACACCAAGGAGCTGCCACCCCACAAACGCTTAGGTTGTAGCTCATGGGGTACTTCTTCTGCCCTGAGTCTCAGCACAGCTCTCAGGAGGAGCTGAACCTGTCTCCAGCCAGGCCCAGGTTCCTGGCTTGGGGTCATTTGGCTCAGCCTCACCCCAAAGCAGCAGCAGAACTCCCTAGGAGCTGAGGGCAGCCCAGCACGAGTTGCACAACAAGCAGGTGAACTTCTCCTCTCCTGCACCTCTTCCCTTCACAAGGCACACAATTACCCTCCTGCCCTAATCCTTGCAGCTCCAGTACCCACAACCCTCCCTCTGAGACCCCACTCTCCAAAAGGCTTCCTCACTCTGCCCTACAGAAGCATTTTGGGGTCTCCTCCCTGGGTGTTCCCACTCCTCTCCCCTGCTTGAAAAGGCACCATACAGAATTTCCCTTCTTTTTTTATCCTCCCACATCTACTCACCAGCCTCCAACCTCAGCTTCACCCTCTGGCCCAAGCCCTCCCAGCCTCCTTTTCTCCTGCAGCCCATCAGTTTCAATCACTTCCACCTGTAACTCACCTGCCCCCAATCAGATCCTTGTTCCCCACCTCGTCCCAGGTGTCCCACTCACCACAAGGTCCCACACCTTTGAATTCTACCAATTCCCACCCCTGCTGCTCCCTTCCCACCCCCCGCAGCCCTCTGCTCCCAGATGTGGCACATTTATCACCCCAAATCCACCGTCAGGAAGCAGCAGCCTCCACCGAAGGCACAGCAGAGAACACTAATCAGTTTTTCATAAGGGAAACTGCAAACTGAGCCACGGGAAACTCAGCAGCCTGGATTTACACACGGGGGAATATCGGAATCGCTTTCATTTTGACTGAAAGAGTCATAACCTCGCATTGCACTGAGAGCTGAAACCAAACTAGAACCAGAGCACGTGTCAAAACCATACGAAACTACAACTCCTGCATGGTTTTGATGCAAAATAATCCAAGCAGGCTGGCAGGCTACAAATTCTAACGATTCTGTGGACAAATCTGGGGCAAGTTTAGAATTTGTACCGTAGTGTGTTACTTGTCAGTTTCGGTTTCACTGTAAATATTTCCAAGTGGAGCGCCAGTGGGCTCTGCGCACAGCTCTGTGCCAAAGAGAGGCAAACGAGCACGGCAGAGGCTGCAAAATGCTTTTGCTGGGGATTGTTTTAAGGTCGTGTTGGTACCCAGGGAGGTCATCTCCCCCTCCTGCGCTGCTGCTGCATGAGACAGAGCTCCTCTCTTGCACTGGGAGCTCACAACTAGAAGGAAAAGGATGAGCAGCTCCAAGCAGCTCTGCTGAGAGGTAGGAGCAGAGACGCTGCTTCTTCATCCAGTTCCATCAGCTTCCAACATCACCAACCCCATCCAGGCATCAGCCACAGGGTCCCCAATCCGCCAGAAAAGTGGGAGTGGAGAACAACAGAATCATGGAATATGCTGATATTAATAATATCATACATATATACTATATACTATAGTATATATATACATATATATATACACACAAAATGCATATAGTGTATGTATATGTGTATATATATGCACACATATATATGTGTATATAGTGTATATATATAGACTATATGCATATATATAGTATATATATTGTATACTATATATGCTATATACACTATATATACTAAATATACTGTATATGCACTATATATACACACTATATACTATATATAGTATGTATACAGTATATATATACTATATACATTTATGCATACTATATACTATATACTGATATATAACAATATGTGGATATTAATAATATCCCCAAGGATGATATTAACCATGGAATATCCTGAACTGGGAGGGAATCACAGGGATAATCCAGCCCAGCTCCTGTTCTTGCACATCCCCACGGATCACACCCTGTGCCTGGAGCTCTGGCAGCCTCGGCAATGTCCCCATTCCCCGGGCAGCCTGGGCAGTGCCAGCACCCTCCGGGGGAAGAACAATTCCCCGATATCCACCGAACCCTCCCCGGCAGAGCTCCGGCCGCGGCAGGCTGCTCTCCCCGCTCACCCACGCGGGACACCGCGGGGCACTCACAGTACAGGAAGGCAATGGAGCGCAGCAGCACGATGCGGGTCAGCCAGAAGGTGCCCGGGGGGAGCGGAGGGGCAGCGGCACCGACCCGCAGCCCGGGGGGACCGGGGGATCCAGAGGGGGATTCACCGGGAGCCGCTCCGGCCGCTCGCTCCGGGCCCGGGCGGCGCTGGCGCAGCCCCTCACCGGGCGCCGCCATGTCGGGCACAGCGAGCATGTGCGGCGCGGCGGGGCGGGCCGTGAGGGGACACGGGGGGAAACGGCGAGAGACCGGGAAAAACGGGGAGAAACGGGGAAAAACGGGGAGAAACGGGGAAAACGGGGGGAATCGTCCGCGAACCGGCGCCGCCATGTCGGGCACAGCGAGCATGTGCGGCGCGGCCGGGCGGGCCGTGAGGGGACACGGGGGAGACGGGGAAAGACGGGGAGAAACCGGGAAAAACGGCGAGAAACGGGGAGAAATGGGGGAAAACGGCGAGAAATGGGGGGAAAACGGGGAGAAACGGGGGAAAACGGAAAGAATCATCTGCAAAGCGGGGAGAGAGTGCAAAGTTTAATGAGCAAAAGGAAAGGAAAGAAGGGTGAGGGGTGCGGAGCAGCTCTTCGCTGAGGCTGAGGGAGCTGGGCTGGCCGGGGAAGGGGAGAGGAGAAGAAATCCATAAAATCCATGGAAATATCCTCAGGGATGGCAGAGACGATGCCAGGCTCTGTTTGGTGATGCTCAGCGACAGGATGAAGAGTGATATCCTGAGGTAAAACAATCCAAGTTGAAGAATATTCTGATTTGGCAGGGTAATGGAGTCCATCAAATGGCTCATGCAGGGATTGACTCCACAATCATTATCAGCACCGTGCTCGGACCCAGCTGTGTTCAGCACAGATTAACGCAACAAATTCCACCTCAATTTAAAGGAAAGCTTGTTTCCATGGAGGTGGCAGGGCCCTGGAGCAGCTGCCCAGGAGGGTGAGGAGTGTCCTTCTCTGAGACATCCCAACCCCAGCTGGATGTGTTCCTGTGTCACCTCCAGGTGACCCTGCCTGGCAGGCCTTGGACTGGGACATCATTTTAAGTTAGATTCCTCAGGCTTTCCTGAAGGAATCCCAGAATGGTTTGGGTTGGGAGGGACCTTAAAGCTCATCCAACACCTTTCATTATCCCAGGTTGCTCCAAGCCCTGTCCAGCCTGGCCTTGGACACTTCCAGGGATGGGATAGCTGCAGCTTCTCTGGGAATCTGAGCCAGAGCCTCTCCACCCTTCCAGGAAGGATTTCCTCCTAAAATCCCATCTAAATTCACTGCTTGTGGTGCTGTCGTGATTTTTACTTCATATAATTTACAGGCGTCCAATGCTTGGCTGCGTGGAGGTCATAAATAGTATTTTTGAGCAAAACCGCTTTGATAAAACCACTTGATCCTCATCAGTCACTGATGAGCATAAACATACACTGAGTATCCCCTTAGTAAACACCTCCGTGCTGGTTGCTGAGAAAGTATCTGCTATCAGGTGTAACATTATTCAACATTTTGCAGCCTCTAAACCAGTCTCTTCTAAATGCCCCTTTTGTTTTTCCAGTTTCCCATCACTGCTGCTCGCATTGTTCTCTTTAGGAAAAAAAAATCCCACATAATGGTGCATTGTATAGGGAAGGAAAAATCAGCTGTTTGTTAAAGGCCACTGGAATACTGCAGTTTTGCTCTCCCGTTGGATCGGCCACGAGGTTTGGCGAGGAAAATTTCAATAGATGGGAGCTCATGGTTTCCTTTGTGGGGTCTTTTACAGTAAATTCCATGTTCGGTTGGGATGTCTGTAAAACAAACTGGATAATTGAGGAAATCACTGAGGGAAAGGCAGAGGGTTTAGGCTGAAGATTTAGCAAGAAGGGAGGAAGAGTTTGGGCTGGGAAGGGAATGATGAGTTGGGTCGGTTTTCATTGCCGAGGGTCGCTCTGAGATTTGCCACATGCACAGGTTGGGGTGGTGGCACCGAGCTGGGGGACATCGTGTGTCAGGAGTGCCTTTTAACAGGACAAACTGCAAATTTTAAGCTGAAAACTGAATTATGTCATTGCTAAAAAGGACTCAATTCACATAACAGGCAGTGGAAGCCTTTCGTGCCTTTCCTGGAAGATGATTCAAGCTAGAAAGAAAAACCGGTTGATTAGGACATCAAATGACGTCTTTTCTGTCCCAAATGGGACTCGAGAATCTTTGTGTGTTCTTCCCAACCCAGACTATTCTGTGATTCTCTGAATCCCTTCGTGGGGCCCATCACCTGTGCTGGTTTTTCTGCTCGCTTCCCCATTTATCAACTTTTATTTTCGCGTGGCGACTTCACAAGCGAGACACCAGGGAAGAAAACAGCGCAAGCCCCGAGCACATAACTCAGACAAGGTATTGAACAGCGAGGGTTTGAGCCTTTCAAGGGGAAGGCAATTCATGAATGCCAGGCGGGCAGGGGCATCGTTGATGCTCATCTTCATTCACCAAACCGCCCAACGCCACGTCCCCTATTTTGCTGTGTTCCAAACAGCTGCGAAAGTGCCAGGGGAACAAGCCTTTACTGTCACAGCACCCAGCAGCTGTCCCCAGCAGCACCTCAGCCCCGCCGGCCCTGGCACCCTAAATTACCCTGTGTTCATTCAGGGCTGGCCTTTCGCCCCTCTGGCTGCCAGGAATTGGGTTGAAAGGGAGCAGAGAAAGGGAATGCACGGCGAAATCGGGAGGTTGGGAGGCAGCAGGGACGTGTGAGGCTCCTGGGAAGAAAACATACATTCAGTGATGGAGAATGCAGGCACACAGCGAGCACTCAGCTGCGCTTGCTGAAGGAGACGTGGGGATCTCACAAAGAATTCGGGAGCTTCTTTCTGTTGGGCAATTTCTTTTCTAGCAGTAATAATTTGTCTGTTAAAATCCCTGATTTTTCCCTGTGGAAATCGGCTCTGTGATTCCATGGTTAGCAGGATTAAAGGATTTTTAGAGGAAGAATTACTTTTCTCCTGTAGTTGTGCAGGATAATGAGGAGATGCTGATACAGAGGGGGGGATCCTTAAGTGGTACCGTAGGACAAGCAATTAATAGAATAATCTCTATTATTTTGAAAATATGCCATCCAGCCTGTGCTGTGCAGGGGGAAAGAAGAGATCCTTTGCCAGCATCTCACCTGACATTTAATGTGTAATTCACACATGGGTTTATCTGATCAGGGCTTGGTTTGAATTCCCCCATCAGGCTTTCTGTTTGTTCCTTGGAATTCCCATGTCCAGTCTGCTGGCAGGTCAAAGGAGGCTAACTTTGGATACTTTCCCCCTTGATCAGATGAAGGATGGAGCCCACCTTTGGGAGGAACACGATGTGTGTGCATCCCAGAGCACATCCGTGGTGTCCAGAGATTCCCTGTGCTCTCATCCCCTGAAAATGCCTTCCCTGTCTGCTGCTGGAAAGGAAATTTTTCCCTCCTGGCATGAGCAGGGCTCTGCCTGCCCTGAAGCCAATGCACACTCACTCTTATTCCTGCATGGGGAATGGGTGTGGAGCAGAGGAACCAGGGTGGGAGGTCAAGCTGCCTCCATCCCACAGGGATGCTGAGCATTCCCAAGTGAGAATGTGCTGGAGCCAGGCACACAGACCTTGTATTTACTGCCTGATTCCCAGAAACACTGCCTGAGCTGGCCAGGAACTTTATTGGAGGCCACGTCAGAAAATGAAGCAATATTCCAAATATCAACCTCTGCCGTGCCCGCTGCGTCAGGAACAGCTGGATCTGTTCCACTAAATCCTCTCTAAACATATCCCACCTGGATGCACTTCTAAAGGCTCTGCTGGGCAACAGGAACCTCGGTTCTTCCCTCCCGGATCTGCACCCTTTTCCTGGGAATCCTGATGTCAGGGCCTGCCCTGCAGCAGCCTGGGTCGGGCCAGATGACACATGCTGTGGGATCCTGCCCTGCAGCTCCGGCCGTTGCCCATCCCTGGGCAAACATCCCTGATCCTTTGTCATACAAAACTCGACCGCGAGACCCCGCAGGACAAACGGCCCCACTTGAACCCACTTGTTCCCTGAGCATTATCTCATTCCATTTCATGGATGAGCGAGCTGCTCAGGAAACCGGAGCTACCGAGCTTTTCCAGGTGCTCCGGCTCGCTCCTGTCCCTGCGTGCTCGGTGCGGGAGGCCAGGGAATGCTGCTCCAGCCGCTGAGAACTGACACAGAAAGGCTGAATGCTTCGTGCAGGATCACAAAGCCGGACGTGCAGCAGGACACGTTCCCTGCTCCTCTCCCGGGCACGGCCTCTTCCCTGTGCCCATCTCTGCAATTAGAGAACTGCCCAAAGCCGTGTTCCTCCTTCTACCTGTGCTGGACAAAGAGGAATTCAAGCCTGCGGGCTGGGAAATGCAATTCCCTGCCTCAGGCAGGGCTGGGGAGCCCTGGATGGCAGCAGCAAGCAGGGAAGAAAACCAACGTCTCTAATTCCTGCTGTCCTTGGGGGCTTCTTTTGCAGGGATCTTTGGAGTTGAAGGCAGGGAGCAGAAAAAAGGGGTTCTTGTTTCCATTCCTACCTCCAAAACTCCGAGCATCCCACAAATCCCTTCCCAGCCTCAGTCACGCACTGAGGTTGGGATCTTCCGAGGAAGGTGCTCTGCAGGAGAGGCTGGACTGGGAAAGATGGACTAAAAATAGTGATTATTGCTTGGACTCAGCCATGGCTAAAAGAGATGAAACACTGCAATTCTGTGAGTCGAGGTAAATTGCCCAACGAGTCAGGATTGATAGGAATATACATTAATTATGTGTCACAGGAGAGGGAAAAAAAGATTTTCCCCAGTATCCAACAGCACTGCAAAGTCACCAATCCATAGCCCAGGGAAACAGAAACTCATCCCCAACCTCATTAAGTTTTAGAAGAAAATTTCAATTATTCCTCATTAGCAAATTCAACAGATTTAGTTCGCCTTGAGCCTTAAAATAATTTTTTAAGACTCTTTGGAAATTGTATTTCAAATAACTTCGTCGGGAAGTAACTCTGCAACCAGCTGAAAGCTGGAAAAATTAGAGAGTTCTTTTAAAAATAAAATTAAATTGTTCTTTGCAATTTGAGAGAATAAATGAATTTTCACACAGAAGGCAGACGGATGTTCAGGAACATTTAAACACATTTAAATTTAAAGCATACGGTTTATTTATTACACATCACAGTAATTAAACAAAAACCCGCCACGTTCCTGGTACTTTTTAAAAGCTGGAGTGCTTGAATCCCAATTTCTATTTTTTTTCCCGTGTCAGTCTTATATGTGATCCTCTATTTTTCGAAGGGGAAGCAGCGGGTAAAACTGGAATTTGGGGAGTTGCTTTTATTCCGCCCTCACCACCCCCCCAGTCGCAATTAGAAGGCTGAATTCCGCGGATAATTAGAATCAAATGCTCCAAATAAATGCTGCAAAAGCAGGGCTCGCTTGGAGAGAGGCAACTTAAGCTGAAGGGGGCTATTTCGGGGGTCACCCTCCCTTGTTTCCCCATCCAAAGGCTCACCCCAAGCTGCCGCATCCTCCTCCGGCCGGGACCTCCCGGGCGCTTCCCGGTGCTCGGGACCGAGCCTGCCGCGGGAAGGCTGCGGGGAGAGAGGAGAGGAGAGGAGAGGAGAGGAGAGGAGAGGAGAGGAGAGGAGAGGAGAGGAGAGGAGAGGAGAGGAGAGGAGAGGAGAGGAGAGGAGAGGAGAGGAGAGGAGAGGAGAGGAGACACGGAGGCTCTCGTGTCGCTTTTTCCCAGCAATTCCCCTCTTTCCTGCGTTACTCGCCCGCTGGAGAGAGCGGGGACGAAGCGACGCGCTCGGGGCTGCGGGAGCGCAAGGCGGCCCGGGGGACACACGGGGAGCTTCGACCCCCTGCCGCACACCCTAAAACCGCCCCAAAAACCCCTAAAAAGAGAGGTTTAAAATAAGCGGCGGTCCCAGGGCACCGCTCGGCCGCCCCGGAGCCGCTGCCGCTCCGCGCCTCTTCCCCGCGGCATCCCCGCTCCGCGGCGCTCGGAAAAGCCTCCCGCGGCTCCATCCCTCACCCGCCGCCCGGCTCCCCGCTAGAAAACCGGGATCGCGTCTGCACGCTGGAGCACAAAACACATCCCCACCGTCGGGGGGTCCCCGCCAGGACCGCGCGGCGGTGAAGCCCCCGGACCATTTGCGGCGGAAAAAGCACAGAGGAGCCGAAAGAGGCAGCCGGAACAGGGGGCCGGAACAGCGGCGGGTGGCATGCAGCCGGGCCCGGGCGGGCAGCAGGACCCGCAGCGGGACCCTCGGCGGGACCCCCGGCTGGCAGCGGCTCCGGCCGGCGGAGCGGAGCTCTGCGGCGGCGGGGGCGGGCGGCACTGCCCCGCCGCCTAGCCACGCCCCCTATGCAAATCACCGCGCCGGCTCCACCAATGGCGAGCGGCGTTAGGGGCGGGGCCGCGCGCCCTGCCCTTAAAGTAACTTGTTGCCAGGGGCCCCGTTTCGCACTGGACGTGGAGCGCGGCGCGGGAGCGCGGGGCGCGGCGGCAGGACCGGCTGCGGAGGGGGCAGCGCGGATTTTGGGCTGAATTTTCAGCGTTTCGCGTCTTTTTCTCTCTAGAGTTTCTTGCTCTTTTCGCTCGTTTCACCCGCGGCTCGGGCGCAGCCCGCGGAGGGTGCGCGGCCCCCGGCGGGCAGAGCGCGCGGCCGGCCCGGCTCCGCCGCCGATGCTCAACATGACCGAGGAGCACGACAAAGCGCTGGAGGCTCCGTGCAGCCCCGCGGGCACCACCAGCTCCATGTCGCACGTGGACTCGGACTCGGACTCGCCGCTCTCCCCCGCCGGCTCCGAGGGGCTGGGCTGCGCCCCCGCTCCCGCCCCGCGCCCGCCCGGCGCCGCCGCGCTGGGGGCCAAGGTGGACGCGGCCGAGGTGGACGAGCGCTTCCCCGCCTGCATCCGCGACGCCGTCTCGCAGGTGCTCAAGGGCTACGACTGGAGCCTGGTGCCCATGCCCGTCCGCGGCAACGGATCGCTCAAGGCCAAGCCGCACGTCAAGCGGCCCATGAACGCCTTCATGGTGTGGGCGCAGGCCGCCCGCAGGAAGCTGGCTGACCAGTACCCGCATCTGCACAACGCCGAGCTCAGCAAGACGCTGGGCAAGCTCTGGCGGTGAGTCGCGCCCCGCACGGACCCTCCGCGCCGCCTTCCCCGCGGGGCTGCGCGCCTCGCGTTCTCTTTCCAGCGCTGCTTTAACGCTTCTGCCCGCTTTGGTTTTGGGAATCTCTGTTTTTCGGGGGTCTCGGAGCGCTTCGGACGGCCGTGCAACCCCCGCTCCGAGCATCCCGGCGCGCTGTGGAGGACACGGCGCTCCCCGCTCCGAAAAATCCCCTGAGCCGGGGCTTGGGCACCCTCGGGTGGATTTTCCCTGCTCCGTCACGGAGATGCACAACCAGGGCCCTTCCCTTGCCTGCGGCTTCCCCATCCCCAGCCGATGAGACTTTTTTAATGACTTACTTTATGGCTTTTCCTAATTTTTGTTTTCCTTTTGGCTTGCTTGGTGCTTAACGGGCTATAAACGCGACTAAACTCACTTCTAGCAGTCATTTTAACGAGCTTCCTAATTTCCCTGCTTATCTGCTCAGTGCCGCCCAGGGATGCAAACTTTTATTTGCTGGGCAGCATCCGAGCCTGTTTTGCTTTCCAAGGCTCTTCCGCTAGCCACGTTTTTCCGTGTGGTTTCTCCCATGGTGTCTGCCTGTACCTAATTCCCATCTTTCCTGCCTGCTCGGGCCAGCGATGCTCCCGCTGCGGGTTGAGCCTCTCCAAGAGTTTGCGAAGAGAGGTGTGGGCAGGGGGGAGAGAGTTTAAAAAGCAATAATCGCGTCCCTGGTGCCTTCGTGGTTTCTTTGTAAGCACCAAACAAAGCTGGAAATGTTTGTGGCGGTGAGGGGGTGGCATTCGCAGGGCAAACATGGGAATTATGTTTTGTAATTGTGTTGGAAATGGGGAAGGGGGATTTTGTTTTGCCCAGTTATGCTTGTCCATAATGGCTGGGTTTTTCATGCCTCTATAGTTGGTATTTTAATGCACTTTTTGCCGAGGATTTTAACTCTTTTTTCACCACAGCAAATTACTTTTGTAATTAACTTGCTGAGTGCTTCAGTCAGTACATGTGAAGCGGGGATGTGCGAGTCTGAAAACAAGCTGAAAACTTTTAAGAAAAAGACACTAATCGTGGATTTTTTTTTTTTTTCCCCTCTCAACCAACCCCCCCAAATCCATCCCCAAACCAGTTTATTGAGCGAGAACGAGAAGCGTCCCTTTGTGGAGGAAGCCGAGCGGCTCAGGGTGCAGCACAAAAAGGATCACCCGGATTACAAATACCAACCCCGGAGGAGGAAAAGCGTCAAAGCCGGGCAGAGCGACTCGGACTCTGGAGCTGAGCTCAGCCACCACGCCGGGACTCAGCTCTACAAGGCTGACACGGGGCTGGGGGGCATGGCTGACTCCCACCACCACGGCGATCACACAGGTAAAGGGTGACGTTCCCGACATCTCTGCACCTCGGGGTGGGCTGGGGACTCGCTGCTTCCTGCCGTGGAGAGCCAGAGGCAGGAGGTGTTGTCCCGGGAGCTGTGCTTGGGAGCAGGGCTGTGGTTTTCCTTAGGAAATGCTCCTAGAGCTGGCTGTGCCATGGGGAATCCCCCAAGTGCCAGGATCCTGGTCTCCCTGGAGTGGGGAGAAGGAATTGGGAGCTAACAGGGTCAGTGAGCAGGGTGCCTGGGGAGCAAGGTCCTGCAGCAGAGCTCCTCGGCACACCGGGAATTGGCGCAGGGAGCGTGTTGACAGATTCCAGGAGGATTGCGAACGTCCTGCAGCTTCAGACGCCGCTCAGCCTGGCTGGGGATCCCAGCCCTGGATCTCTGTGCCTCGGGAGAGCCGGGCTGGCCTCAGGCTGCCCGCGGGGGAGAGGATGAGCTCCAGCATGGAGCTCGGCTCGGAGATCACCCTCCAAATCCACCCCGTGGTTCTGCTCCCCAGGTGTGGGGGAGTTTGTGCAGCCAGGGTGTCCTGCTGCATCCCAGAGCGATCCTGATGGGCACAGTGTGCTCCCAGCTCATCCCAGGGGCACATGGGCACGGGGGGACATCATCCACATCTGGCACGGTGCCGCAGATTTAAATCCGCCTTGCCACAGCAGAAGGGCGAAATGCATTTATTGAATGGTGAAGGAGTTGTGTGTTTTGTGGTCGCTGTTAAAGCCTCGCTGTCTCTTCATCCCCAGGCCAGCCCCACGGGCCCCCCACGCCCCCCACCACCCCCAAGACCGACCTGCACCACGGCGGCAAGCAGGAGCTGAAGCACGAGGGCCGGCGCCTGGCGGAGAGCGGCCGCCAGAACATCGACTTCAGCAACGTGGACATCTCGGAGCTGAGCAGCGAGGTCATCAACAACATGGAGACCTTCGACGTGCACGAGTTCGACCAGTACCTGCCCCTGAACGGCCACGCGGCGCTGCCGGCCGAGCACGGCCCCGCGGCCTCCTCCTACGGCGGCTCCTACTCGCACTCGGGCGCCGGCGCGGCCGCCCAGGTGTGGACTCACAAGAGCCCGGCCGCGGCGTCGCCGGCGGCCGCAGAGCCGGGCCAGCAGCGGCCGCACATCAAGACGGAGCAGCTGAGCCCCAGCCACTACAGCGAGCAGCCCCACGGCTCCCCGGCGCACTCCGACTCGTACGGCTCCTACGGCGGCCAGGCCTGCGCCACCTCCGCCGCCCCGGCCGCCGCCGCCGCCTCCTTCTCCTCCAGCTCGCAGTGCGACTACACGGACCTGCAGAGCTCCAACTACTACAACCCCTACCCCGGCTACGCCTCCAGCCTCTACCAGTACCCCTACTTCCACTCGTCCCGCCGGCCCTACGCCACCCCCCATCCTCAACGGGCTGTCCATCCCGCCGGCGCACAGCCCCACCGCCAACTGGGAGCAGCCCGTCTACACCACCCTGACCAGGCCTTAAGGGATTCGCGGAGCCTCCGAAGGCTTTCCCGGAATTATGCACTAATGAAGGAATGAGGAGGAAGAGCGTGGAGCGCCGCCATCGTTTCCAAAGTGCCTCCTGAGCCGCTGGGAACTCTGCTCGTCCCCTTGCTTCAGAACTCTCCGCGAGGACGGAGCTCTGTTTTGCTTTGATTCGTAGGATTTGAGAAATTCAAAATTAGAAAAAATAAAAAAACGAACAAAAAAACAAAGAAAGGACGAAAAGAAATTAAAAGGAACCAAGAGGAAAAATAAAGCACAAAAGGAAAAGGACCGGCGATGCCTTTTGAGTAAATGAAGGACAAACCATTCGACTCCTCTGGGAGGATGGAGCTGAACTTGCTCGGCCTGGAAGTTTGGACAAGTGCAAAAAGTGGAGCAGGGGGGTGGGGAGAGAGGAGGGAAAACAACAACAACGACAACAAAAATCTGTGTGAGACTTTCAGGGTCTATTGCAATGTGAGGAACGGACCAACCTTGAGGGCAAGAACTCACTGGGACCAACAGGGATGAACCCCGAAATCCCAAAACAATCCCGTGGGAACACACCAGTGTGCCAGTGTGGTGGGACCAACCAGTTCAGTGTCTCAAGTGTTTGTTTGGTTTTATTTTTTTTTTTTTTCAGTCAGGAGTTGTTCTAAGCAAGGTTTGGCTGTAATTAACATTTTGTTCTGGTTTTTTTTTTTTTTTTGGAAGCTTCAAATGTTTTCGGTCGTTTCGTTTTGGGATTTTTCTTTTTTTTTTAAATCTGTTAAATATGTATTTATGTTCTGTATTATTTTGTCTTTTAATTAATGAAGTAATTTTGTGCGAAACAAATGAGAAAAAAAAAAGTAGAATTTTAAAAGATTTTAAAGGTGTGGGAGGGAGCCTGAAAAAAAATAGTGGAGATGATACAATAAACTGGTGTTATGAGTCTATAGATTTTCCTTGGTTTTTTGGGTTTTTTTCATTTTGGAGCCGTGCTGGAGAGAGAGGGACTGAAGGAATCTGCCTGGAAACTCCAACAGGAATGTCCAATAGCGAAGGGGGGAAATTCCTAATTCCACTGGGAAGCTCCAAGGCTGGCTGCAAAGGGCAGGTGATTTTCTGCCCACCCATTCTGGGCTGTTAAATTTGGATTTAAGGAATCTTCCAAGGCTTTTCAGGACCGGGACTACTTTAAAGAAGCTGTAATTTAATGAGAAATGATCAACTTTCTGCTTTAATTTGTGGCTTCTAGGGACCAGAATATCATCCATCAAGCTGTGAAACTAAAATCTTCCTCCACTAAAAAAAATGGTTTTAGGTACTTAGCGTTTAGACTAATATTTCATTGATATATTTCTACTTCTTCCATTGTATGCTGAGCATATAAATAACCATCTATTTTATGGGAACTCGTGCCTTTAAAACCTTTGTAAATCTAAACCCACCTTTCAGAGGTTATTCATCTTTTTACCTTTTCTACGTTTTCCTACTCTTTTTTTCTAAAAAAATATTTTTTTGCATATTTCCTTTCAGCAGGGGGGGAGGGAGGAGGGACACGCTGGGGTGGGGGAAAAGACAAAAAAAGCTCATTTTTATGCAATCTATTTTTCTGTATAAAGTTTGAAAGACTTTTTGGCTGTTACTGATCTGTTCTCTTCACTCACTTCTGACTAAGCAATGCTAACTTTTGTACAGATCCATTTGATAAAATTAAAAAGTGCTTTTTATCAAGGACGTGTTCTGTTTTCTTTGTGCTTGAGCCTATTTTCTGTGCCGGGAAAAACCTGGGAAAACAGCTTGGAAGGAGATGGAATCTATTCAGAATAAAATATTTTGATCAAGGATTTCTTTCCCTTTTAGTCTGGTTTTTTTTTCCCCTCGCTCCTTTTCCTTGTACTTTGTGTCTTGCTCTGGGATTTATTTTTTTAAAAACATAGATATATTTATTGGATTTTTTCTTTAAGAAGGGCATTTCCATGCTGGTAATCCCAAGGATTTCATAGGATTTCAGTGAGGCTGGGTTTGTGTGGTTTTAGCCTGAGTTGATTTTCCTTCTGTAGGAATTTCACAGGAAAGAAATTCACTTTTCTGCTCGGTGAGCCCTTGTAAATAAATCCCTCAGAATTACGAGAGCAACAAAATTATATGGTGCACGTTTGGGTTCGTTTATTTCGTTTTCCACCACGGTCATTAAAATTGTTGCGTTTGTAACTTTTGTTTTGCTTTCTCGTAGAAATGTTCGATCCCCGCTTGGTTTTGTCAGTTCAGGGAGCAAAAAGGATCTCAGCCTGGGAGGAAAAAATCAGGATTTGGGAATTTCAGCTCTCCCTGCTTGAGAGAAGAAGCTTGAAAATGAGGGGGAAATGGGTGTGATGGCAATGAATGAAGCTGAGGAAGGGCTGGAGAGGGGAATTTCACCCCAAATCTGGGTTTGCAGCCTCTGCTGGAAGCAGACACCATTTTCCCTGTGCTCCTTTCCAGCCCTCCTGGCAAAGGGATTTGATTCCAGCCGGAGCCAAAGCGCAGTGTAATTCCCTTCCCTCCCTTCTCCTCCCTCCTGTGACACTGCAGATTTCACTTTAATCCTGATTTATGGCTGGGAAATGGATGTGCTTTGCCTTTGCCCTCGCTGTGCTGGGTAGGGGTTTTTCTCCTAACTTGTCTCACCACACTTTGGGGGGAAAAAGGAGGAAAAAAATAAAGGTGAGATGGGAATATTTTTGGGAATGTTCTCTGTTTTCTTCTTGGGGTTTGATGGCCCAGCTTGGAGTGGCTTCACTGATACCTGATAAAACAGAGTTAAAATATCTGCGTGTGATAAAATGGGTGAATCACCCAAAATAACGACATTAAAAATTGCAAGTGATCCAAAATATTGAAGGTAGGGATTGCACTGAAGCTCCTGGGAGAGCACTGTGGGATCTGCAGTGAGCAGGATGGATCCCAGTCAGGCCTGGGATCATCCCAGCCTCTTCCCTGTCCCTTCCCTTCTCCCAGTGTCACTCCAGCTCTCCTCTCAGGAATTGCACATCCAAATCAGGCAGATTTAAAATCCACGTTTGGTTTTACTTCCCACAAGCTTTGCAAAAATAAATTTACTTTTTACAGGTATTTACACAAACAAAGTGATAAAATGATATTTTATAATACAGATCTGTGTTATATTTTGCCACAGAATTGGATCCACGAGGATCATGGAAGTCCAATCCTGATTTTAGATATTCTGTATTTTAGATCTATTCTATTCCATAGGAATGTGCAAGTGGTGATGGGAGCCTCGGACTATCAAATCCTGGAATGGTTTGGGCTGGGAAGGACCTGAAAGCTCATCCATGGGCCAGGATGGCTGAGGTGTTGGAGAGCCCTGCAGCTCCTGGGGACTGTGTGGGGCTGTGGGCAAAACCCAAAGGTGCTGCAGGATGGATGTTCAGCAAGGTGCCAGGCAGGTAAAATGCAGCATCCTGGATATTCCAGGGCTAAACCTCAGGGTGAGCTGGACATTCCCAACATCTCCAGAATTTCATTCCCAACTCCTCCATTCACACCTAATTGTGTGAATTCCATCTCCATTCCATTTCCCCAGGAGAAACCCATATCAGCTCCATCCAAAAAAGAGCATTTTGCTCAGAAATCACTCCTCCTTGCCCAACTGCCTTTCCACTCCTCATCCTCACCCCCTTTGCCAGGAGGAGGATTTTCCATGAGTTTTCCAGTGCTGAATGGCAGCATTGTGTGTCCCCTGCTCGGGGCTGGTGGCTCTGCTGGCGTGGGGCTGGAATGTCTCTGCAAAGCCAATGAGATCAGGTGAAGCCTGGGCTGCCTTTTGACCCCTGGCTGACAACAAAAAAAGGCTTCTCGAGATAATTGCAGGGAGATCCACGAGCGAGAAAAGTCCCTCGGTTTTATTTCTGGAGCTGGGAATAATGAGTGTTGCTGTTTAGCTCAGACAGGGCTGGTTAGGAAGAAAGAGGAAATTAATTTTATAGACCATATCCACATTCTTTCTGCAGGCTGGAAAAAAAAAAGTCCCTTCCCATCCTCCTTGTTTGAATTTTTCCTGGAGTGAGATCAGCTTGTGTTATACTTTTTTTTTTTTTTTTTGGTAGTTTCGTGGCAAAGAAATGATTAAATCACATTTTTATGAGCTTTAATAAACTTCCTCATGGGGATGGCCCTGCTCCTTGCCTATGGATCGACCTCTGCCCTCTGTCACCTTTATTTTTCCATTGCCAGGGCTGGATGCTCTCTGTGGCCTGGGATCTGGGGTGGAAAAAAAAGAAATATAAAATAAAAATGACTGGAGATGTGATGTCATTTGGAATACAGGGTGTATCCCAGGAGGGCAGAGCTAACTGGCACAGAGATTTTGGGAGCAGGAGCAGTATATCTAAGGTCATGGATGGCTTGGTGGCCCCGGGAAGGTTTTGGTGGCCACCTGAGGAGGTGCCACTGCAGTGACCCCAGCACAGCCCTGTCCCCACAGAGCCTGGAGGAGCTTCCCTTTGGGAAGGCTTTAAGGAAACTCCAACACTGCCCTTTTTCCAGCCTTAAAGAGTATGAGGTTGAATTTAGGGCTCTGAAGGCAAATTCCCAAGCGTGAATTGACCAAACTCCCTTCTCGGGGTTGGAAGGAGGGAATTTCCCATCAATTCCCAACTGCTTCATAAGGAATACATGGAGAAATCCCAGCTCCCCACGATGCCACCTCCTCCTCACCAGTGCCCTGCTCCTCCCTGGAGACCCTGCAGAGCCTCCACGAGCATTTTTGGGAGTTCATCCCATGTCTCTGGGATCCAGACAGACCCAGTCCAGCCTGGATCATCCCCTCTCCTGCAGAGCCAGCTGAGCCAGGGCAAAGCCATTTCCTGTCCCCTGTCTGTGTGTTCCAGGCAGGAATTCGGGATGGCACCAGGCTGAGGCTTGGGGAGGGGAAGCCATTTCCCAAATGAGTCAGCAAGAACTAAAAATAATCCCCCCTGAGCCCAAACCACAGCGAATGGCGCTGATTCCAAATTGTTTCTTTCTCCTGCCATCCCCTCCGAGCTGGGAGGCTGCAGGGCAATCCCTGGGATGGGGAGCATGGGATTTTGGGAATGACAGCCCTTCAGGGTGGCACTGAGCTGAGGGCTGAGCTGGTTTAGGGAAGGCCATGGTTCAAAAAGCCAGTTGGACACACTCAGTCAGGGTTAAAAGGCCTTTCTTGCAGAAGATCCGAAACCAATTAGGGGTGAAATCCAAGCTGCTCCCAATCCAAAGGAGGAGGGTGGCTCTCTGTGCCTCCAACCCACTCTGGGACTGTGTTGGTGTAGGGAAAGTGAGGAAAAGCCACTGCTGGGGTGGAAGGGATGGCCAGGAGGGATGTGGATCCACACATTGCCCAGCAAGGCACCTCACACCCATCCCACCATGGGATCTCACACCAATCCTATTCCAGCATCTCACACCCATCCCAGAACCTCACACCAGTCCTGGTCCATCCACTCACATCCATCCCATCATGGGATCTCACATCCATGCCATGCCATGCCATCCCAATCCCATGCCATGCCATGCCATGCCATGCCATGCCATGCCATGCCATCCATCCCATCCCATCCCATCCCATCCCATTATCCCATCCCATTATCCCATCCCCATCCCATCCCATCAATCCCATCCCATTATCCCATCCCATCCCATCCCATTATCCCATCCCATATCCCATATCCCATCCCATTATCCCATCCCATCCCACTATCCCATCCCACTATCCCATCCCCTCTCCCCGCCCTGCTGCCCTCAGCTCCCTCTCCCTGGGTTTGTTTGTGGCTGTTTGCTCAGGCAATATTGGGGCTGTCAGAGCCACATTAAAACATTTACCCAAAACACCTCTGCCTGCCTCTCCCCTCCCCTCTCTCCTCCCCCTCCTCTTTTCCCTTTCTCCTTGCCTTTTTTTTTTTCCCTCCTGGTGCATGTCAAAATTCCCAGGGCAGGGATGGAAGCCCTCGCCCAGGAAAGGGTTAAACACTGGGAAAAGGTCTTGTTTGAGGTAGAGTGAATTTTAACCACCACACACATAACGAATGCGCAGCAGCCTGAATTGCTGGTGAGGAGCCAAGAGCACAAGAGAGGAGCTGCTGAATTTTAATGATTCATTATTGCATGGAAGGCCTTTGTCTTCCTTTATCCGGTGCACAATAAAAGAATTAATTGGACAGAAAATGGCAGGGCAAAGAACTGACAAGTCATTAAGGGGCTCTGAATGGCTGATTAGGTGCACATTGGGGGTGGAATTTCAACTGCACTGGTGCAGCAAGGGCTCCGGAATAATAATGGCATGGCACAGTTTATATTTTGTATGCAGTACCAGAAAGGCCTTTCTGTCGGCATTGTGGGGCTATTTATTCTGCTGTCTATTTAGCCATTGTTGGCATTGTGCTGCCAATAAGAATGCGCAAACAAAGTTGGGATTTCTTTTTTTTTAATTTTTTTTTTTTTTTTTTTTTTTTTTTGGTGGGGGCGGTTGGGATTTCAACTTCGCGCCGGCAAAATAATTGGGGGAAGCGGAATCTCGCTCCGTGGATGGTTTTATTAATTTCTCCCTCTCTCTGTGTCTGTGTGTGTGTGTGTTCAGGACTGGCTGTAAATATTTAGACTCGCCAGAAGGAGCTTCATTTAGCGCGAGGAAAAAAGAAGGAATAAACTTCTCCAGCTCGTTTTTTTCCCCCCATTCCCGAGGAGCCGGCGGCCGGGGAAGCCTCCCGCAGCTGGCAGAGCCCCCGTGGAGGTGAAAACCCCAGAGCTTCCCAAACCCCACGGCGGGAGGATGCAGCCCAAGGAAAAGCATCCAAGTGGAATCATCGGTCGCTAGGAAGTCCGTGGAGATCCTCGCGCACATCCTCCCGCGTTGTTGTTGTTGATGCCGAGCGGCTGCAGCGAGTTCTGATCAAACCCACCCGCGTGGGAGGGGAAAGGGAGGAAAACAGAGCCCAGTTTTCCATCCAGTGGGATGTATTGGGGTGGATTGGGATGGACTGGGGTGGATTGGGATGAGGAATGGGCTTGGTTTTCAAAAGGGAGCAAACAGGAATTGCAGTTTGCTGTCAGGGCTGGGCGCAGCTGCTCCAGAGTTTCAGGGGGACTTTAATGAAGATCCAGGTTTTCTTTTTCCCTTGCAAGTGATTTGTCCCAGCCTGATGGAAATGGAAAGTTGTCACCTTCCCGTCACCTAAGGATTCTCACTCCACAAGGGTTGGATTTTTAATTTTGCTCCGAGCTGGTGGAAGGTGACATCCTTCCTTCCCTGTCATTCCTGCCAAGCTCCTGCCTGTCCTCAGGCTGCACCCAACCTCCCTGGGGTTGAGATCCAAAAATGAAGGGGCTCCTCTCCTCTTCTCCCCAAATCCCAGGTGGCAAATATCCCACCTGGATATCCCTGCCAGCCCTGCAGGAATTCCTTATTGCTGAGGAGCAGAGGAGCAAAACCCCTAGGCTGGTTGATCTCATCCAGTTTCCCTAGAGCCTCCTTGGATGCTCCTGCTGATGAGCTGGGATGGACTGGGATGGACTGGGGTGAACTGGGATGGACTATATAAACGGGAATTGGGTACTGGGTGGATTGGGATGGATTGGGATGGATAGGGATGGATTGGGATGGACTGGGATGGATTGGGATGGACTGGGATGTATTGGGATGGACTGGGATGGACTGGGGTGGATTGGGATGGATAGGGATGGATTGGGATGGACTGGGATGGACTGGGGTGGATTGGGATGGACTGGGATGGACTGGGGTGGGTTGGGATGGACTGGGGTGGATTGGGATGGACTGGGGTGAACTGGGATGCACTGGGATGGACTGGGATGGATTGGGGTGGATTGGGATGGACTGGGGTGGACTGGGGTGGATTGGGATGGATAGGGATGGATTGGGATGGACTGGGATGGATTGGGATGGACTGGGGTGGATTGGGATGGACTGGGATGGACTGGGATGGGATGGGATGGACTGGGATGGACTGGGATGGATTGGGATGGACTGGGGTGGATTGGGATGGACTGGGATGGACTGGGATGGATTAGGGTGGACTGGGATGGATTGGGATACTGGGATGCACTGGGATGGACTGGGATGCACTGGGATGCACTGGGATGGACTGGGATGCACTGGGATGCACTGGGATGGACTGGGATGGACTGCAGTGGACTGTGATGGACTGGGATGGACTGGGATGGATTGAGATGCACTGGGATGGACTGGGATGGATTGGGATGAATTGGGATGGACTGGGATGCACTGGGATGGACTGGTGTGGACTGGGATGGACTGGTGTGAACTGGGATGGATTGGGATGGACTGGGGGGGGGGGGGGGGGGGGGGGGGGGGGGGGGGGGGGGGGGGGGGGGGGGGGGTGGGGCCCCAGCTCTGCCTCCACATCCCAATCCATTCCCCATCCCCATCCTTCCCAAGGATCCAGCTCATCCTCACATCCCTGACAGAACCATCCCGGCTGGAGGACTCTGGGAGAACTCAGTTTTCTCCTCCTCCTCCATCTCTGATCCCAGATTTTCCTGCCTGGGATGGTTGGGAACAGAGGCAATCTCATCCCCACGTGATGTCATTGGGGTGATGGCTTTACATGAATAAAAGGTGGATTAATATTGGATGTAAGGAATAATTTTTTATAATGCGGGAGGCACAGATTCCCAGAGAATTCATGGATGCCTCAACTCTGGAATTGTCCAAGAGCTGGGAGCAGCCTGGGATACTGGGAGCTCTCCCTGACTCTTTCCCACTCTTCTCCCATTTTTAATTTCCCCTTGGAAGCTGCAGGGCAATCATGGGTTAACAATATCCCTATAATTTGGGCATGGTGAGTGGGGATTTGGGTGTCAGGGAGATGGATGAGCTGCCATCCAACACTTTGTTGGGAAGAAGAAGGGAAAAGCAAACTGGGTTGGTACCAAAAATGCCACTCTCAGCAGGATAGAGCAATAATCTTGAAATAAAGTGTGTATTAGTAAATAAAGTACTCAATGAAATTAAAATATTTCAGTAAAATACTGCAATAATATTTGAAGAGGGCAGTTAGTGGCACCCTTCACTCAGGGAGTGAAGGGATGTGTGAAAAACTCAAATTAAAAAAATAAAATAAAATAAAATAAAGTACTTTTTTTAAAGGGATTTTTAAAAACTCTCTCCACTGGAGATTGTTCCTCCTTTAGCTTCCTAACAGTGTGAAAGGAGAAAAAAATTATATACATTTATATCTATCCAGTGCTATTTGTGCTCCTCTATTATAGATATATATATATTTTCAACATGTTCATTTATATATATTTAATATATTTATATACACTTTATTTCACACATAATGAATATATTTATATATATTTATTCTATCTATCTAGTGCTGCTTGTGCTCCTCTATTTTAGATATCTATTTATGTATTTGCATATATATTTATTTATATATAGTTTGTATATATAGGAATATATACACCATATATGTGACCATATATATGACCATATACTCATATATTGTTTAATATATTTATTTATAAATGTATTTCTAGAAATGTATTCATGTATTTTATAAATGCTAATATTTATAGATATTTTTATATATATATGTATTCTATATATTTATATTTATTTGTGTATGTTTATTTATATGTATTGTATAAATTTGTATTAATTTTTATATATTTATTTATACACAATATATATGTCAGGTGAGGTTTTGGAGTCAAATCCCTGTGGATCTGAGTGTCCAACCCTGGAGCAGCTGGCTGGGATCCAGGGAAGAGCCAAACCTCCCCAAACCTCTCCCCGAAATTCCCAGCTGGAAGCGAGTTTGTTTGTTTGACAGGAAAAACCAAAACATCCGAGTCGGAGATGTTTGTGTTCTGCTTCTGGGAAGGCAGGAAAGATCCTCTGAACCTGCAGGAAAAATGGGATTTCAACAATCAGCTCTGATTTTCAGCTCTGCTTGGGAGCCAGAGGGAAAATCTGCACTGCTTTGTGAGCAATAAATCCTGAATTTTGGGCTTTCCGAGGGGTAAATTTGGGAATCTCTGGGAAGAGGCTCAGGGAAAGGCTGTGCTGGAATGAAGGGAAGGAATGACATTTGGGGTGTGAAGGAACCTGGCAGGGATTGTCCTGCAGGAAGGAAGGACAGGCAGAGCTAGGGCTGGACCAGAATTTGGGAACGTGACAGCAGATCCCAAATGTTGATGTGTCCTCAGAAAATCCCAGGAATTTCCATTCCAGAGGGATGAGGGAGAATCCCCATCCCCACCTCCGGGGTGTCCTGAGCTCCCAGAGCCACCCAGCCCCAACCTCAGCATTTGGATTTTAAACCCTAAAAAGCTCCAATGGCATCTTTAGGATTTTCCCTTTTGCCTAATTACAGGGATTTGTTTTTATCACCACCTCGGGCTCGTTGCAAACCCAGCCGGCTCAGGAAAAGCTTCCACAGGCTTTTGGATCTGAGCTCTTGGATCAGCCCGAGGCACCCGGGGGAGCTTTTCCTGCAACAAATTATCCACGATTTGCTGGTTTGGATTTAATTATCAACCAGAAGCTGCAGGTATTTCCCCTCCACGTGCCTTGAGATCAAGGAGAAGATTCCAAATCCTGCAGGAAGATCTCACTCCCTCCAAATTTGGGAGCAGTCGGATCCGTGGTGTTGAGTCCTGGGTTGTTTGGAGCTAAACATTGCTGATGTCAGACACAAAGAGGTGGATTTTGGCCAAGGTTTCTCCAGCCCAGCCACCCCTGTGAGCTCTGAGCACCTCTGTGTGCAACATCTGCTCCACCTTTGGTGGGAAAAGGGCTCAGAATGGCCTCAAACCTCACTGGACATGGGAATTCCGAGGGATTTGAGGCATTTCTGCTCTCTCAGGGGGTTTTGGCAAAGTGGGAAATGGATGCTTTTGACCCTCTTGAAGAAGGCAGAAAATGAAGATTTTTTTTGTGTTTTTACCCTCAAGGTGTTGTTCCCAGCAGAGATCCCATGGAGCAGCAGGGATGAGCTTTAGGAAGCAGAAATGTTTGAATTCCTTTAACACCACTCAGTTTGGCCATGGATTTCACCAGAGACCACCAGACCTCTGGAAATGAGCTTTGCCTCCTCCTCAAAGCTGCTCTTGGTGTGTCTCATCCTCCTAACCCCACGGATCACCCAGGAATTCTCCTTTTTCCCCAATCCCAGAGCAGTACATGAAGGAATGGTTTCCCCATGGGTTCCCCTATTGCCATGGAGGGTTTGGAGGGAATAATTCCCACAGTTTTGGGATTAGGAGAGGTGGGATGTGACCTGCTGCTGCCCAGCCTGCTGGTAATGCAATTCCACCCATTTTCCCACACGGAAAACAAGGAATTCCACCTCTGGATCACCATCTGAATCCAATGCTTGGCTTCAGGACTAGTTCTCTGGAGGACTAACCAAATCCTGGAGGAAAATCTTCCCCCTCGGGACACCTGTCCCTCCCTTGGGAATGCAGTGCCATTCCTGGAGGTGTAAAGCTCCATAGCAGCAGCTAATATATGCATACTTTGGGTTCCCTCATTACCATTTCAGTTGGCTCGTTTACATAATAACACAGAACAGAGGATCATTTGCATAAAATTTAAAAAAAAAAAAAAAAAATCCAATAACTGAATGTTGCTTTTCTTCGGAAAGGAGAGGAGAAGGAGCCTGAGAAGGTATTTATATCCCCAGAGTCCCGAGGAGTTGGATCGGCAGGGAATCTCGCTTTCCACACAAAACGGGGCTTGACCACTTCAATTTACTCATGGAATATCAGCTCCTCATGGAGGAGGGATTTTTTTTCCAGCAGCTGGGTTTGGAGCTGACGGGAAATCCCCTCCCAGCTGCAGCAGGAGCAGCACCACCCCGAGCCAGACAAAAGTCAGTTCCCCCGGCTTGGCTCTGCACCTGAGGGGCTGGGAATGAGGGCTCTGCTCCTTGGAGATGGTTGGGGTGCTGGAAAAATGCTGTGGAAAATGTTGTTCTCTTCCAGCACTTCTGCCTGATGGTCGTTGACCTAAGATGGGGGTTTTGCATCCATCCCATCCCATAAATCCCATCCCATAAATCCCATCCCATCATCCCATCCTATCCTATCCCATCCCATCCCATCCCATCCCATAAATCCCATCAATCCCACAAATCCCATAAATCCCATCAATCCCATCAATCCCATCAATCCCATCAATCCCATCCCATCCCATCCCACATCCACCCCCAGGAGCCCCAGGAAAGCTCCCCATGGACTTCCTGGATTTCCTCCCATGTCCCCACGGAACCACAGGATCCCTCGGGCTGGAAAACACCTCCGAGAGCTGGGCGGAGCTGGGTGCTGAGTTCTGAGTTGCTCCTGATTTGCAAGGGAAATGCTGGGGGGATAATCCTCATTCCTGGGAAGCTGGATCATCCCAGTTCCTGCAGAAGGGACAGGGAAGGGAAGTGCCAGCTGAGCTGCAGGACCTGCGGGCTGCCTTGAGTGGCACTGATGCCATCCCTGTCCCATCCTTATCCCTATCTCCATCCCCATCCATATCCTTATCCCTATCTCCATCCCGATCCTTGTCCCTATCTCTACCTCCATCCCTGTCCATATCCATATCCCTATCCCTATCTCCATCCCCATCCCACCCCCATCCCCAACCTACCCCATTTCCCACCCTAATCCCATCCCTTTCCCCATCCCCATCCCTGTCCCCATTCCCATCCCCACCCTATCCCCATCCCTTTCCCCATCCTCACCCCTATTCCCATTCCCATCCTTACCCCATTCCCACCCCAAACTCCCATTTTCCCCTCTCCCCCAGCCTGTCCCGGAGCAGGAGGATGATGCAGATGAGATGCAAAAGAGGAGGACAGGGATTTGCATCCTTTGCTGCACGGAGAGACTGCCTGGCCCCACCCCAGGGCGGGAGGGATTGTTTCCCAGCTTTCCTAGGGGTATCCATGTCCCTGCTGGCCCACGAGGGATTTCTGGATGAGGAATTTGAAGGACAAGGAGTGCAGAGCTCAGGCTGTGCAACCTTTGCATGTCCTGCTCCTCCCTGTGCAAACGCTGCTGCTGCTGCTGCAGTTAACTGACTCCTTTTTTTCTATTAATTACATTTTCCCCACTGTGAAATTCCCTGGATTTTGGCTGATTAAGACAGTCTTCCCTTTCATCCCAGAGCTCTGCATCCCCCCTGCTCCTGCAGCCTCTGCACTTTCCCGTCCCGACGGAGCTGTCCGGGCAGGGGAGCTCGGTGACCCCAAAAGCATCTCCCTCGTGGATAATCCCAGAAGTGGATTTTACTGGGTGCGATCTAACTTTTCCACTGTTTCCCATAACAGGGAAGAACTTTCCTGCCTGTAGGACTCAAACTTTTCCTCCCGATTTGCAGCATCTCATCCCAAATGTCCCTCCTGCCCGCGAGTCCTCCGGTACCCCGGGGTATCCATGGATGATCCCAAGGGGTCGGGCAGCAGGGGGAGGAACAATCCCGAGGGACAATCCCGGCAGGAGCGGGGCAGGGACAGCGCTGTCCCCATCCTGCGTGTCTCTGGCTCCTCCCGAAGGAGACAACCCCGCGCAGCTGGGGGAGCAGGGGAGCGGGGCTGGGACGGGTTTGGGTGGGAATGGGAGAGCAGGAATGCCATCCCGCCGTGGTTTAGTGGTGTCACCCCTGCCCTCTGCAGCTCCGGCAGGGCAGATCCTGCAGCCCGGGTCGGCTGGAGCTGGCACGGCCACAGCCAGGGCTTGGAGGGATGGTGTTTGGAGGGGAAGAGCTCGGAGGGACAGGGATTGAAGGGATGGGGCTGGCAGGGACAGGGATGGGAAGGGTGGGGCCTGGAGAAATGGGTTTTGCAGGGAAAGAGTTTGGATAGATGAGCTTTGGAGAAATGGGGTTTGGAGGGGTTGGGCTCACAGGGACTAAAATTTGTGGGATTGGGTTCGGAGGGATGGGGATTGAAGGGATGTGGATTGAAGGGACAGGGATTGGGGGGGGGGGGGGGGGGGGGGGGGGTGGGGGGGGAGGGGTGGGGGGACAGGAAATGGAGGGACAGGGAATGGAGGGACCCTGGCTTGCAGGGAAGGTGGAAGGATCAGCCCAGGCTGCTCCACCCAGGCTTTCAATCCCTTTTCCCTGCAGGCAGGCAGAGCTGATCCCATCCCCTGAGAACAGAACTCAGTCCTGCAGGGCACAACCCTTTGATTTCCTCTCCTTATCCCCAGGGCTTGGAATTTTCCCCCTGGGCTGGGATTTTGCACTCTGCCGCCAGGCTCTGACTCCCAGATCCTGACGGTGGTAATAAACCTCTCCCTGCTTTGCTGGGAAGAGTTCTCCCAGTCAGGCTGAAGGGATGCCCTGCTGTGCCCAGTTGCTGCAGGGCCACCAAGGCCTGGATTCCCTCCCTGTCCCTGCTCCATGCCAGAAATCCCGGCTGGCACAGGGCTGGGAGGTGGCTCTTCATTCCCCAGCCAAGGCACAGCCCTTTTCTTTTCCCGGGACAAATATTTCATGGTCATTGTCCCAGGGTTTCTGTGGGATGGGCTGCAGGGGGAAGGCAGGGACAGCTCTGGGGACAGCAAAGCAAAAGGGGAAAAGGAGCAGCTCCCAATGAATTGAGCCACAGAATTTGAATTTTTGGGGTTGGAAGAGACCTTCAGAAGTCGTTTATCCAACCCCAAAACTTACACTCAGCTGGGGATAAAGGTTGGGATATTGATTTCCCACCCCCATTTCTCACTGCACAGGGCCTTTAGCACTTCCCCAAATTCTTCCTTTCTCCCACCTTTTGGCACAGCAATGTAGGGAAAAAGGGTATTCCCTTGGTTTTATAGGATCTGAGGTGTGCAACTCGTCAAAGGTGGAATCACACCATGGAGCACCCTGTGAACAACATGTATGCAAATTTATGGACCTCACAAATTGCATATCTACCTAAAATCCCCCAATGAGAACCTTAACAAATGAAGTAATTATCCCCCCGTTCTAATTATCCCCCCAAGTGAGACTACAGCTTAGTTGACACAAACATGTCCCAGAGAGGAGGCTCTGTGCAAGGTTGGAGCCTCTAGCTTTGAGATAATTTTGAATGTTTCATCTTTTTCCCTGGAGAATTCCCAAACTAAGCTAAATATCAGAGTACAAGAGTTATAAACATGTGGGGCTGAGGTACAGGGAGTGTTTGTGAAGGGTACAGGGAAAGGCTCTGAGAATGTATAAAAGGCTATAAAAATGTATAAAAGGGTATAAAAAGAAAGGACAAAAAGCCCTCAGGCATCCCAGGGATGGGCTTGGGAAAGCGAGGGATGCCGGAGGGCTGAGAGGATGCTCTCCCTGCCCTCCCCGCGGGGTGAGCCCAGGCTGGGCAGCCGGGATGGCTCCAGGAGCTCTGCTCTCCGTGCCAGGCGCCCGGTGCTCCTGGCAGCCATCCCAGCCCATCCCCGCTCCTGCCAGCCTGGACTCTGCTCCTTCCTCTGCTCCTGCAGCCCCCGCCAGGCTGCCCGGGACCCCACGGCTCCTCAGCGCCGAGCAGGAGCGATTTTGCTTGGATTCTGGATCACTGCTTGGCTCGGCTTGGCCTTTTCCACGGAAAACTTGTGGGATTCACGGAGCTGGGATGCCATCAGGGTGCCTCCAGGTTGTCTGCGCGCCGAGCCAGGAGGGATTTCACTGCCAGAGCAGCAGCAGCTCTCACCCCAAATCCATCCCGAGCCGCCGGATCCATCCTTTTTCCATGGGATCTCCGACAGCAGCTAACACTTCTCCCCAGCGCCAGGCAGTCCCCATTCCCAGGCTGGGCTGTGGGTGGTTTCCACTCCCGGCTGGCTGTCCCCGTGCCGGGCCGGTGCCACCCCGGTGTCTCGCCGTGGGTGACATTCCCACATTCCCAGCCCGGCCGCCTGCCGTGGTTTTTCCAGGGAGAGCCGGCGGCTCCTGGCTGGCCGGGCTGGGCTCTCTCCAGCCTGCAGCGAACAAGGAGCCGATTGAGGAGGAAATTCAGAGTGCTGCTGTCCCTTCACACCTCCCCAGCCAGGGCCATAAACCCCTCCAGAGCAGCCCCGCAGGGCACGGAGCCTTTTTTGGGATGTGGCTCTGGACAGCGTCACCTCCTCTCCCTCCCGCTGGCTCTTTCCCAACGAGATCCATCTCCTGGTGTGGCCCGAGGTGGGGGACAGCCCTGGGGGGCTCTGGGTTCACCCCAAAATGAGGGTTCACCCCAAAATGAGAGGAGCAGGAACTCTTTAGGAAGGAGAACCTGGAGAGGCTCCTGCAGTCCCGGCGGGTCGGGATTGGGATTTACTGTAGGATCCATGAACAGAATTGGGGTCCCTGCAGCCCCCAGGGCAGTGAGAGCCATTCCGAGCCCATCCCCACCCCCACAGCCCCATCCTGCTCCCCACATTGAACCCACAGTTCCTCCCCATTCCCCCGCCGGCGGCACCTGAACGCTTTACAAGACAAACACCTAATCCCGCGTGGAAACTGGAGCCGAATAATATCTCTTTTCACTCTCGGCCGAGGTGTTGAGTCTGATTCCAGCGCACACTGTTTGCTTTGTGCCAGGGCAAAGCCCCTGCAATTGCTCGGCGAGTCAACATCGCTGCAGCGCCGAGGCTGAAAATCTGCAGGGCTACTGTGCAAACGAGCTAGCGAGGATTAATCCACGGGAAATGGTCGGGGAGGGGAGGAGGGAGGTTATTTATACACCTCCCCCCTCCCGAAATTAAGAGTGCCAAATTAAAAATGGAAAAAAAAATTAAAGAGGAGGAGGAGGAGGAGGAGGGGTTTGACACATTGCTGCTGCCACCGTCTCTGCACCCCGATTTTTTGGGGGAAATACCCCAGTTCAGAGGATGCTGGGATGTCCTGAGTTGGAAGGAACCCACAGGGATGATGGAATCCCGGGATGGATCCTCGCTTGCCTCCCAGGAGCCTTGGAGGGTGGCAGAGATGGGTTGAGCTCCTCGTGTTGTCCTGACCTGCCCCGGGCTCCCCACGAGGAGAAAGTCACTAAAAAGTGCCGTGACTCAGTTTCCCCATCTTTAAACCTCAAATATTGATGCTTCCTAATTCCCAAGGGCTTCCTGCATGGATGAGAGGATTGGATGCTCAGTGCTAAAGGTCCAACTGCATAAATCCACACTAAGGACGTGTGGAGAGCCTTTGCCAGGTGCTGTTTTCCTAAATTCAGGAGGAATTAGGGTTCCAGGATCTGCGCTGCCCTGGGCTGGGGACAGACACGTCACTCTCCATCATTGGTTCCAGGTGAAACCCCCTTGCTGGGAGGGCTGGCAAAGCTCCCCTGGCATCCCCAAAATCCTCATCCCATCTCCTCCATGGTGAGAACACCAAACCCCAAAGCCCTGCTCAGCACCCAGCCCGTCCCGAGGTGTTTCCCACCCCTCGTTCCCACCTTCACAGACCCCCAGGAATGGCGATTTGGGGCTGGAGCTCCTCCTTCCCCCACAGCTCTGCCCCCCGAGCAGCAGCACCTCCGGCAGGGCTCTGCAATCCAACCCTTGGGCTCTTCCCAGGAAAAACAGCACCTCGGGCTGGGGATGCAACAGGAGTGACGTTGTCCGGGGAGAAAGAAGGATTTGCTTTGACCTGTGTGGGTTTGCAGGCGAAGCACCCCGGCGGCTCCAGGCGAGACGGTGCCCTGGAGCCCGGCCAGGAGGGGTCTGCTCTGGTCAGGGGGTTTGGGATGGATCTGCTCTGGGCAGGGGGTTTGGGATGGATCTGCTCTGGTCTGGGGGGTTTGGGATGGATCTGTTCTGGTCAGGAGGGTTTGGGATGGATCTGCTCTGGTCTGGGGGGTTTGGGATGGATCTGTTCTGGTCAGGGGGTTTGGGATGGATCTGCTCTGGGCAGGGGGGTTTGGGATGGATCTGCTCTGATCAGGAGGGTTTGGGATGGATCTGCTCTGGTCTGGGGTTTGGGATGATCTCTCTGGTCTGGGGTTTGGGATGGATCTGCTATGGCCAGGGGTTTTGGATGGATCTGCTCTGATCAGGAAGGTTTGGGATGATCTGTTCTGGTCAGGAGGATCTGCTCTGATCAGGAGGGTTTGGGATGGATCTGCTCTGGTCAGGAGGGATCTGCTCTGGTCAGGAGGGTTTGGGATGGATCTGCTCCAGCCAGGAGGGTTTGGGATGGATCTGCTATGGCCAGGAGGGTTTGGGATGGATCTGTTCTGGTCAGGAGTGGTTGGGATCAATCCTGCTCTGCCAGGAGGGTTTGGGATGGATCTGCTCCAGCCAGGAGAGGACTGGGATGGATCTCTCTGATCAGGAGGGTTTGGGATGGATCTGCTCTGATCAGGAGGGTTTGGGATGGATCTGTTCTGGTCAGGAGTGGCTTGGGATGGATCCTGCTCCAGTCAGGAGGGTTTGGGATGGATCTGCTCCAGCCAGGAGAGGACTGGGATGGATCTGCTCTGATCAGGAAGGTTTGGGATGGATCTGCTCTGGCCAGGAGGGGCATGGGATGAATTCTGCTCCACATCCCGACCCTTCTGCCCTCATCCCGACCTTCCTGCCCTGCATGCCGGTCCTGCAGACTCCTTCCCGACCCTCCTGCTCCTCATCCCGGCACTCCTGCTCTTCATCGCGACCCTCCCGCTCCCCATCGCGACCCTTCTGCTCCTCATCCCAGTCCTGCAGACTCCTTCCCGACCCTCCCGCTCCCCATCCCCGCCCTGCAGACCCGTTCCCGGTGCTCTCAGCCGGGCTGTCTCCCCGCCGCGGCTCCCGGCGGTGGCACGGGCAGCGCTGGGGTTACTTGTCCCCCGTCAGGAGGGTGTTGCTGAAGGAAAGCCAGGCCCGTGCCCTGCAGTTCCCCTAAATCTTCGGGAAAATGCGTGCTGGGGGAGGAGGGAGGGAATGACTGCTCCCGGCGGGCTCGGGGTCACTGTTCTCACTCCCACCCCATGCCAGCAGCTCCCTAAACCCTCCGGAGAGTTCCCAATTAAATTTAAAAAATCCTAATTCAACAGATCAACCCGAGCCGGGATGAGCTGCGCTGGGTGGATCTACATCCACCCCGCCAGGCTCTGAATCCCAGGGTGGCACAACCCCAATCCCACCCCGACCCTACATGGATTTGGCCTCCGAGGAGCTGGAGAGGCAAAAAACTGTTCCTGCAGCACTCCAGCTTTTCTTTCAGCCTCCGAGCTGCCTTGCCAAGTGTTATAAAAATATATCAGTGTGAGCCAAAACATTTAGCACTCCACTTATTACTTTAAGGTTATAGGTTAAACAAATTCCTTCTCAGAATTTACTGTGTTCATTTTAGCTTCACAACACAGCCCTGCTAGCGCTGGATATATTTCACACTGTAATTCCTCCCTTATGGATTGCAGGGGGGGGAGAAGGGAGAAGAGGAAAAGGAGCTTTCTAAATTTTTATGTGAACAAAAGCTACTATATAAACTAGCTGCAAACAAGTCCTCTGCAAGAGATAGTTTGTAAAACTTATTTTCCAGTAACCAATAAAAGCGGGAATGAAAGGTAAAGTTTGTTTTTACCTTACCTAATAACTTCACTATTTCTCTTTTTTTTTTGGAGTTTTGCCTTTTTTTGGGGGGGGGGGGCAATAAAGCCTAAAAAAGAAAATAAAGAGCCCAGTTCACACCTTGGGCAAGCAGGTGGAATTGTTGTAGGGAAAGTGAGCTGAGCTTCAACCCCTCCTGGGTGGTGCATGGGCTCAGTAATGGGAATGGGTGCTTGGAGAAGCTGTGCTGCCCCTGGATCCCTGGAGTGTCCAAGGCCAGGGTTGGAGCAGCCTGGGATGGTGGAAGGTGATGCTGGGTGTGGATCAAGATGATCTGTAAGGTCTCTTCCCAAACCATTCTGGGTCTCAGCTCCACCTCACGCTGCCATTCCCATCGGTGTCACAGGGAAATGCTGGAAGCAGCTCCAGGATCACAGAGTCCTGGAATGGTTTGGGTTGGAAAGGATCTCAAAGCTCATCCAGTGCCACTCCTGCCATGGCAGGGACACCTTCCACCATCCCGTTCCAAGCCATGTCCAGCCTGGCCTTGGACATTCCAGGGATCCAGGGGCAGCCACAGCTTCTCTGGGAATTCCATCCCATCCCTCCCCACCCTCCCAGGAAACAATTCCTTCCCAAAATCCCATCTCTCCCTGCCCTCTGGCAGTTTAAATCCATTCCCCCTTGCCCTGCCACAGTCTGTCCATATAAAAACCCCTCTCCCTCCTCTCCACAATCCCCTCATGGAACTGGCAGGATTTTTCCTTGGTGCTCCCAAGAGCTGCTCCTCTGGTTTCTATGGAACAAACCTCAACAAAAAGGCTAAAAAAAAATATAAAACAAACCAAAAAAAAGCCCCATCAGGTCCGGTTCACATTTGGGGCTTGGATTTCACCTCGGAGGGGAGGGAAGAGGGAAATCAGACATGGAGGTGTCGTGTCTGTGAGCTCATAAAGCGGGGCCAGCAGCTTGAAGATGGAGGAGCTGAGGGACTGTTTAGGGGTTTCCATCACCTAAATGAGGAGGTGGAGGAAGTCTGGATGATAGTAACCCCATATTAAAAAATTCTGCCCTGTCAACAGGCGAGGAACTACACGGTGGAAATCCGTCTGTGCCGCTGGAACTGGGAAACCAGATGGCTCTGAGCAATAACTGTCCTGGGAAGGACGACAGGAACACGTTTGCCTGCGATTTAGGGGGGGAAAAAAAGGGAAAAAAAAATAAAAATCCCAGCCGTGGTTTCAATTAAAATGGCTCAACCCAAATATCGCTGCTATTAATGGGATGTCCAGCTGTGACAGCAGCGTGGAGTATCCGCGCACAACATCTGGAGCAGAATCCCACCCGGCCCTGCCGAGGGGCTGAGGGGCTGCTCGGGGCTTTCCTGCTGCCTCAGCCCGGGGGAAAGGGGAAATCCAGCAGGGAGAGGCTGCAGGCACTGCAGGCTGGGCCTGATTGGCATCTTTGGGGAAGGGAGGATTTTGGGATGTCAAATTCGGAACGTGGCGGAAACCCGAGGAACAAGTCTGGGGTACTGAGAGAGGAGGAAAGCACTTTGCTGGTTTTCCAGCAGCTGGGAGAAGCAGCATTTTGATTCCCTGAAGCTTTTCACCTTAAAAAAAAATGCAAAATAATTACAAAAAAAAAAAATCCAAATGCAATCCTAAGCTCCAGTGCTGGGGTGGGAGCTCCCAAAGCAGGATCTGCACAGCTGCTGCCACCCTTTCAGGGAGTGCTGCCTTGCAGTGGGGAAGCTCTGGAAAGATCTTCCTCGTCCCCTGGATGAGATCTGGTGTTTCTGACTGCTCCTGAAATCCCTCTCCCTCCCCAGCTGCTTCTCCTGCTGTGTTCATCGCTGTCCCTCCCTCTTTCCCTCCACACCACCTCAGCTCTGACCAAACCCATCCATCCCAGCTCCTTTCTCAGAGCAAAGCACAAAACCTTCATCTCCACCAGCATCCCCAAGCTCCTCTGTGCTCTGTCCCACCCCATCCCTGCTCAGCACAAAACCCTCCAGCCTTTTCCATCCAGACCTCATGTCCCTAAGTGTCCCCAAGCTCCTGGAATGTCCCTGCTCTGACCTACGTCATCCCTGCTCAGAACAAAGCCCTACAACCTTTTCCATCCAGACCTCATGTCCCCCAGTGTCCCTCAGCATCCCCAAACTCCTGGAATGCTCCTTCTCTGTCCCACCCCATCCCTGCTCAGCACAAAACTTTCTGAACTTTTCCATCCAGACCTCGTGTCCCTCAGTGTCCCCAAGCTCCCGGAACACCCCTGCTGTGTCTTCCACCATCCCTGCGCAGCACAAAACCCTACAACCTTTTCCATCCAGACCTTGTGTCCCCCAGTGTCCCCAAACTCCCTGCACATCCCCGCTCCCTCACCCCATCCCTGCTCAGCACAAAATTTTCCCACCTTTCCCATCCAGACCTCGTGTCCCCCAGTGTCCCTCCTTGTCCCCAAGCTCCTGGAACGTCCCTGCTGTGTCTCATACCATCACTGCTCAGCACAAAACCCTCCAGCCTTTCCCATCCAGACCTCATGTTCCTCAATGTCCCTCAATGTTCCTCGTGTCCCTCAGTGTCCCCCAGCATCCCCAAGCTCCCAGAACACCTCTGCTCTCTCCCCCCATCCCTGCTCAGCACAAAACCCTACAATCTTCTCCATCCACACCTCGTGTCCTTCAGTGTCCCCAAGCTCCTGGAATGTCCCTGCTCTGTCCCACACCATTCCTGCTCAGCACAAAACCCTCCAGCCTTTCCCATCCACACCCAGTATCCCCCAGTGTCCCCAAGCTCCTGGAATGCTCCTTCTTTGTCCCACACCATCCCTGCTGAGCACAAAGGCATCCAGACCTCATGTCCCCCAGTGTCCCCAAGCTCCCAGAACACCTCTGCTCTGTCCCACCCCATCCCTGCTCAGCACAAAACTTTCCAAACTTTCCCACCCAGACCTCATGTTCCTCAGTATCCCCCAGTGTCCCCAAGCTCCTGGAATGCTCCTTCTTTGTCCCACCCCATCCCTGCTCAGCACAAAACTTTCCGAACTTTCCCACCCAGACCTCGTGTCCCTCAGTGTCCCTCAGTGTCCCTCAGTGTCCCCCAGTGTCCCTCAGTGTCCCCCAGTGTCCCCAGGCTCCCGGAGCACCCCTGCTCTGTCCCCCAGCCCAGCTCAGCTCAGGGCTGTCGCTGGGAGCGCGGCTGGGCTGGTTTGGTGTTTCCTGCCCAGGCCAGCAGCAGTGTAATGTCTGTCTGCTTTTCCTGCTTGTCTCGCTCAAGCAGCCGCATTCCCTCCCGGTGTTTATGGAGCTGCAGAAGGAGCTCTGCAGCAGCAGTGGCGACTTGGCCGAGCTCCAAGGAGACCCTCAGCCCCTCCACTCGCAGGAGAGGAAGAAAACCCCACCGTCAGGGCGGGGGGAACCGTCGGGGAGCAATTGCAGCGCTCAGACGCCTGCGCCGAGCTCTCGTTTCTACCTCATTAACTTTACAGTTTGACAACTTCACAAGGCAGGGGCTTCTGTGGGGATGGCTGCGGTGCAGACACCAATCCCGGGCTGGGGGGTGACCTCATGCTCGGGGACGATGGGTTTTCCTGCAGCCCTGGGCTGGCAGGGTGTCCCCGAGGGTCGCAGCAGCTCTGTCACAGCTCTGTCACAGCTCTGTCACAGCTCCTCCAGCCCAGCGCCTGGCCTTGGTCTCACACACCACTAACAGCTCCATTCCCCCTCTGCCCAGACAAAGGAAAAGCCAGGCTCATGGCAAAGTTAGTTAAAATTAATTAGCCCTCCAAGAGCACGAGAGGAGCTCTTCCCAGTGTTCAGGGGTCTCAGCGCAGACGCTGAATTAAAAGCTCTGTTTTTCTTTTGCCGTAAAGAAAATGACTGCGAGGCGCCCGGGGAGGGTTGGACACACAACTTTTATAACCTTGCTGCTGTTTATAAGGATGGTTTAACCTTTCAGAGTTTCCAAGAGCCTCCTGTCGGGGCTGGCTGGGGCTGGTGGTGTGACAGGTGAGCCAGGGATGGGCTGGAGCAGAGGGAAGAGGAGGAGGAGGAAGAGCAGTGGAACACAAACACCCCGAGCTGGAGAGCCTCAGGAAAAGCCCGGGAGCGAGAGCTGGGAAAGGTTAGAAACTCTCACACTCCAGTGCTCTGCAAAGCTCCAACGAGCAGGGGAAGGACAACCTTTTGTGATCCATGCTCCTCTCAGCTGGCCGGAGTCGCTCCAGCAGGAAAGGGAGACCCAACTCGATTAAATTCCTCCCCCAGAGCCCAGCGTGGGGATTCCTGCAGCTCCAGCAGGAGGTGGTGCAGGGAGGAGGCAATGAATCCATCACTCCCTGGGATTTCAGCTCCGAGGCTGGGCTGGGGGAGGCAGGGAATGCTCTGGTGACAAGGCTGCAGGTGACAGCTCCGAGGCTGGCCTTGGTGACACTCTCATCACCACAGCAGCCATCCAGCGGTTCAGTCGTGGCACAGTGACCTAGATTGAGCCTGCAGACCCTTCCAGCAGCTCAGGCTGATCCCACAGCACAGGGAATACAGAAAATTTGGGAGTTTAACTGGGAAAATGCCTCTCACATGGTGCCACAGCAGTGAAGGCATGAAGAATCTGTCCAGAAAGCTCCTCATGTTCCTCTGCCACCCAAAGGCCACACCCTGGGGACAAGGACAGGACATTTGTTTGGCTGCAGAGGGATGACAGCAGGATCAGGAGAGGGAACACAGGAGGTCATGGGAAGGAGAGGAGGAGGCAGGAGGTGTCCAACAGTGGAGCTTTGTTTGGAGCAGCACAGGCAGGGAGCAGAAGGTTCTTCCTGCTAAATGCCAGGGTCAGCTCCTTGCCTGGCCTGAGAGAGATGAGATTAGATAAGAATCTGTCCAGGGAGTGCCAAACCCGCGCAGGCACTGCCCAGGGGGTGGGAAAAATCCCTGCAATTCTTGAATCTCTGCAACTCCCAAATCCCTGCCATTCCCAAATCCCTGCTGTTCCCAAATCCCTGCAACTCCCAAATCCCTGCAACTCCCAAACCCCTGCCATTCCCAAATCCCTGCCGTTCCCAAACCCCTGCAACTCCCAAACCCCTGCTGTTCCCAAATCCCTGCCATTCCCAAATCCCTGCAATTCCCAAATCCCTGCAACTCCCAAATCCCTGTCAATTCCCAAATCCCTGCTGCTCCCAAACCCCTGCCGTTCCCAAATCCCTGCTGTTCCCAAATCCCTGCAATTCCCAAATCCCTGCAACTCCCAAATCCCTGCAACTCCCAAATCCCTGTCATTCCCAAATCCTTGCCATTCCCAAATCCCTGCAACTCCCAAATCCCTGCCATTCCACCCCTAAATCCCTGCCATTCCCAAATCCCTGCCGTTCCCAAATCCTTGCTGTTCCCAAATCCCTGCAACTCCCAAATCCCTGCCATTCCCAAACCCCTGCCATTCCCAAACCCCTGCCATTCCCAAATCCTCTCCTGTGGCCGTGGGAAGCCAGCAGGAGCTCTGTCCTGCAGGGTGAGCTGAAGGTGTGATCCCCTGGCCTTCCTGAGCGGAATCCACGCCCGACTCACTCGTTAGGAAAAGCACAATTCCACTCGGGAAGGTTCCGAGGCAGGAGATAAAACGTGGGGCACAAACCCCCCGCAGTCACAGAGTTATTCCATTTTCCCTTCCCTCCAAAAGGAGATCAAAGAGGCGTTTGATGGAACGAAAACCCTTTTGATGGCAGAAATTGACTTCCCTCCAACTCAGCGCAGGTGAGAATCTGACTTGATCTATTGAAATACAATTTAAATAAAACGCCGGCGCAGCACACGAGGTTGCAAACCTGGGCAGCTCGGGATTATTGTTACAGCAAACAGCTCCGAGCTGCCAGAATGGTTGGAGTGAGATGGGAATCAGGATAGGAAAGGTCACGGCTGCACCAAAAATGGGAGTATCAGGCTGGGTTAGTTCACCAGCAGGCGAACAAAGGGATGGGGTGCCTGGAAAAATGTGGTGAATCCCTGCAAGCCTTTGAAAGCAGCCCCTGCTCAGCCACAGGTTGCTGCTGGTTGGGCAAAGGGTTGGGCATGGAATGCCCACGAGGTGAATTGCATGGAAATTCTTCATCTTCCCCCAGCCAGGGCAGAGCAGGCTGTTGATGAAAGCTCGCTGCTCCCTCGGTGGTGTGCACTTGGGAGCAGCAATCCCTGACTTGGAGATCACCCTGGGTGTCTCCAGCCCGAGGAGCTGCTCAGGACAGCAGGGATCAGCGGGGCAGCAGAGTTTGGGATCCCAGAAGATGCTGTTTTCCTAGGAATTGTCGGTTCTGCAGGACCAGCAGCCCCTCTGCTGCCCGTGGGGATGGGGGATGCTCTTCCCTTGGGATGCAGCAGATCCCTGGCCTTGGGCTGCTGCGGCTCCATTGGTGAGCAGCTTGGGAATTCCCAACCCTCTGAAATGGGAATGGAGTCAGGATTTGGGGTTTGAGGGGTCAGTGAGGGCTGAGCCCTCCCATTTCCCTGTCCTGGAAATTCTCCCTGTTCCTCTGCCGGGAGCACTGGGATGTCACTGGGATGTCACTGGGATGTCACTGGTGCCACGTGGATCCCACCTGGAAAAGAATCCTCATTTCCATCCCACAGGAAATCCCCACACAGCTGATATTCACTCATGCAGCAAATTAAACCTGGAGAAAGAAGTTTCCAGTCGTTCCGAATTAATTGGGTCGCCCAATCCCGCACAGCTCCGGTGCTGCTGGTGGCACGGTGGTGACATCCCCGCTGTCCTGGGGACACTGCCACTCTCCAGCCCTGCCAGGGAGCCCTGGATCCATCCAGCTCCAGCAGCTCTCTGCTGTGGAAGGGAAAAAGTTTGGACATTTGTCCCGAAGTGTAAACTCCGCATTTTTTAAATTGGTTTAGATTATCAGGAGGAGGTTTCCCAGTCTGTGTCTGCCTTGGGTGCTCAGGGCAGCTCCAGTGCAGCCAGGACCACATTTTATGGAAAAAGGATCCCTGCAGACACAGCTTTTGCAGACACTGAAGTTGGATTCGATGACCTCGGAGGTTTTTCCAACCTAATTGGATCTGTGGTTCTGTGGAAATTGAAAGGATGAGCACACACTTCTCCTGACAGACCCTGGAGAACATTCCAGAGCCTAAAGGAGCTCCAGGAGAGGTGGAGAGGGACTGGGGACAAGGGGTGGAGGGACAGGACACAGGGAATGGCTTCCCATTAACAGAGATCAGGGTTAGGTGGGATACTGGGGAGGAATTCCTGGCTGGGAGAGTAGGGAGGGACAGGAATGGAATTCCCAGAGAAGCTGTGGTGTCCCTGGATCCCTGGCAGTGTCCCAGGCCAGGCTGGATGGGGCTTGGAGCAACCTGGGGCAGTGGAAGGTGTTGGGGATGGAACTGGATGGTTTTAAGTTCTCTTCCCACCCAAACCATCCCATTCCATCCCATTCCATTCCATTCCATTCCATTCCATTCCATTCCATTCCATTCCATTCCATTCCATTCCATTCCATCCCATCCCATCCCATCCCATCCCATCCCATTCCATTCCATTCCCACCTGCCCAAGCAGAGCCTGGAGGACATCACCCCTCAGGGAATCCCTGGATTTCAGTTCAGGGAGGAATCCCAGATCCTCCTCTACATTCCAAGCCATTCCCTGTCCCTCCCACCAGCCAGGGCTGCTCCTGCTGGAAGCACTTCAGGCCTCGTTTCTCCCAATAACTCCTCACTCAGCACCTCCCTGCTCCAGGAACCACCGTGCTCCCACTCCAGGCACCAGGGAATTCTCCAGGAATTCTCCAAATTTGTTTTCCATTCCTGCCCAGCCTGCTCGCCTGCTCCCTCACTAATTCCTGCCTGCTCTGTCATTTATCCCCAGCGACCCACCAAGAGTTAAAGGAGATGAAAACCTCTGGCCTGTGGTGGCTTCCAGAGGCTCATTCCAGCTGGAATCAGGGAACCACGGAATCTGGTGTGGTCACAGAGGTCGCTGCCCTCCTGGCACGGCGGCGCCAACCCCGAGGCTGGAATTCCCTTCCCTCCCAGGAAAAGTCGGCACAGAGTTGAAGGGATGACCCAGAACAGCCTCGTGGGGACCACAAGGGCTTTTTCATGCTCTCCAGAGCCTGCAGATCCCGAGTTTTCCCCTCTGGAGCAGGGAAAAGACTCCGTGTTTGCAGCTCCAGGGCTCCAGCTGGGAAATTCAGAGGGATTTGCCACCAGCTTTGGAACTTTCCCGGCTCTCTGCTGGAATCAGGAGGAATTCCTTGAGCTTGCACAGAGAATGGAGCTGAGCCAGGGGAAGGCTGAGCCTTGGAACAGCATTTTTGGGAATGCTGGGGCTGTGTTTGGATACAGCAGTCCTGGAGGGATGGGATCTGGGAACCTGGGAGTTATTCTATCCCTGATGCAAGAAAAGGTGAAAATTAAGGCTGGGCACCAATGGCCAGAGGATTCCCAGTCCCAGGAGTGGCTCATCCAGGGATTTGCAGGCTGGAAAAGACGCTGGAATTTGCAGGAAAATTCCTTCCCAGCTGGAGTGTGTTTCCAGCTGCAGAGTGGATCTCCCACGGCAGTGAGATGAGATTTTTCATTTCCACATGGGAGAGGATGGAGCAGGGCGTGGAGAGCCTGGCAGCGCCATCCCCAGGGATTGGCAGCACTTTGGATGCTGGAAATTCCCAACACAGCTGAAATTTGGGAGCTGCAGAGCTCCAGAAAACAAGAGAAGCTCCGGGAAAAGAGATGGATAAACGAAATCCCTGGAAAAGGCTGGAGCAGACGTTCATTCACATTTCCAACTGCCTTAATTCCATTTCCTCCATCCCACGCTGAGGGAATCAACCCGAGCTGATCAGTGGAGTGTGAGCTGTGAATGGAGAGAGCTGCTGAGGGGGGCTGAGCTGAGCAGCTCGAAACTCACACCTCTAATTAGCTGGGATTAATTGTCTCCAGTGTCGCCGTACGCCAGCAGAGCCGAGGGATGATGGAAAAGGAGAATTCCAGAGGCGGCTCCATTTAATCCCATTGCATTCCACTCCATTCTGTTCCATGTCCATTCCATCCCTTTCCATGTCATTCCATTCCACTCCATTCTGTTCCACTCCATCCCATCCCATTCCATTTCACTCCATTCCATCCCATTCCATTCCATTCGTTCCATTCCATTCCATTCCATTCCGTTCCATTTCCTCCATTCCATTCCATTCCATCCCGTTCCATTCCATTCCATTCACTCCATTCCATTCCATTCCATCCCTTCCATTCCATTCCAGTCCATCCCGTTCCATTCCATTCCAGTCCATCCCGTTCCATTCCATTCCATTTCACTCCATCCCATTCCATTCCATCCCGTTCCATTCCATTCCATTTCCTCCATTCCATTCCATTCCTTCATTCCATTCCATTCCATCCCGTTCCATTCCATTCCATTCCATTCCATTCCATTCCATTCCATTTCACTCCATTCCATTCCATTCCATTCCATTCCATTCCATTCCATTCCATTCCATTCCATTCCATTCCATTCCATTCCATTCCATTCCATTCCATTCCATTCCATTCCATTCCATTCCATTCCATTCCATTCCATTCTGTTCCATCCCGTCCCATCCCGTCCCATCCCATCCCATCCCATCCCATCCCATTCCATTCCATCCAGCAGCACTGCAGATCCAACAGAGCTGATTTATTCCAGAGCTGATTTATTCCAGAGCTGATTTATTCCAGAGCTGATTCATTCACTGATTTATTCACTGCAGTGAAACACGTGCAGCACAAACATTTAAATGAGCGCCTCGTTTAAATTAATTAATTAAACCTCCCTCCTCAACGAAACCCCGGCAATGGTGCTGTGCCCTTTCATTGCCCTCGGAAAGTCACTTCACACACCCTCAGTCTCTGCTCTTGGATTCTCCAGCTTCTTCTCCTCCATGGAGCTTCCCAGGAGGGTTGGTTTGTTCTCAGGGTGGGCAGGCTGTGGTGCCAGGATGAGGGAAATGGCTTCATATGGATAAGGCAGGGAAAGATGGGATGTTGAGATGGAATTCCTCCCTGTGAGGGTGGGGAGGCCCTGGCACAGCTTCCCAGAGAAACTGTGGCTGCCCCTGGATCCCTGGAAGTGCTCCAGGTCAGGTTGGACAGGGCTTGGAGCAACCTGGGATGGTGGAAGATGTCCCTGCCCACGAGGGATCTCTCTGTTCTGTGTTTGGAGCTCTGGGGGAGTTTAAAACCACCTTTGCCCTCGGTTTAGAGCAGAATTTAATCTCCAAAGGACGTTTTTTAGCAAACCTTGGACCTGGAGCTCGGGCAGCTCCTGCTCCTTGCAGAGGAAGAACTTCCCAAATGTGCTTCCCAGGAATGGAACCGCAGAGCCCCAGAGTGGTTTGGGCTGGGAGAGACCTTCAGGATCATCCTGGAAAAGCAGGGACACTCCCAGCAGAGCAGGGCTAGCAGCATTCCCAAACCCATTCCCCGCAAAGCCTCCACTCCTCTCCCTTCCCGATTTCTGCACCAGGCATGGAAGGAGAGGAATGTTTGGAGGAAACATCCCAGGAGGAGCAGAGCTGTCCCTCCGTGTGCTGCTGGAATTCCAGCCCTGGAAGCACAGCGAGTCCCTGTGAGCATCCCGCAGGGACAGCACTGGAAACAGCTCTGGGGACACTGCAAGGTGCCAGAGCCTCTGCCCTCCCCGACCCCTTTTTTTGGGAAAACAACCCCCCAGCTCCGCCTGCCCATCCTGCTTTTCCATTCTCCCCGAGCCTCCCCGCCCTGCTCCCGCTGCTGTTTGCCCTGGCAAGGCTCCACACCGGGATCAGGGCAGCGACACAACTCCTGCCCTTCCGCCTCGCGTTTGTTTGGGCATCATCTCGGGCTAATCCCCAGTTAATGACTTGAAGACGATGCTTTCCCCGAATGAAAGAGCACCTTTGTCCCTGCTGCAGTTCGGCACTTCCAGAGCAGCTTTTCGGGACGCAGATCCGTGGGCAGATGGAATAGAGCAGGAATGCTGCATCCCTCGGGAGATGCTCTGCCACCCAGCAGCTCCCGGAGCACTGGTGGGTCAGGCAGTGCTTTTGGGGCTTTTGGGCTTTTGGGGTGGTTTTTGTTTTCCCAACTCGTTTCCAAGAGCCTTGGTGGGGATGAAAAAGAAACTCTGACATTCGTTTTTTGGGGAATTCTGCACGAAACCCGTCAGCTCTGCCATGTGAATTTCTGCTGCTGGAGCTGAAGGGGGAAAGAATTCAGGAGTAGGAACAGCCTGGATTTATTTCCTATAGGTATTTAGGAAAGGCACAAAGTGAAATACTCATGGAATCCTGGAATGGTTGGGGTTGGAAGGAACCATAAAGCTCATCCAGTTCCAACCCCAACACCTCCCACCACCCCAGGCTGCTCCAAGTCCCATCCAACCTGGTCTGGGAATGTTTCCCTGGTTCTTCGGGGCACTGCAGTTCCTCAGGGTGAGGCTCTGCCATGGCTGCAGGACATTCAGCTGTTCAGGTACTCCCTGGCAGAGCAACCTCTCTTCTTTCATATATCCCTCATCATTCTGAATTTTCAGGGAAGTTTTTGTAGTGTGGGAATGATCCCCATAGAGAAAGAGAAGAAAAAGAAGGATGTGAGAAATAGGAAAAGAGGAATAAATGTCATCAGAGATGCTGAGAGCTCCAAGGTGCCTGCAAATGAGGGATAAAAGAATTATTCTGGAGTTTAGCAGGAGTTCCGCTTTACATCTTCGGGATATTTTACAAATCCCAGTTAATTCCAATCCTCAGCATCCCTGGAAAGAACAAATCCAGTTTTCAGGTGGGGTGAGTTATAAAGCAGGAGAAGAAACCTGAGAGGTGTGGAACTTTCTTTTCCTTTCCCCTTTCCTTTTCCTTTCCCATTTTCCTTTCCCATTTTCCTTTCCTCCCATTTTCCTTTCCCATTTTCCTTTCCCTTTTCCTTTCCTTTCCTTGCCTTGCCTTGCCTTGCCTTTCCTTTCCTTTCCTTTCCTTTCCTTTCCTTTCCTTTCCTTTCCTTTCCTTTCCTTTCCTTTCCTTTCCTTTCCTTTCCTTTCCTTTCCTTTCCTTTCCTTTCCTTTCCTTTCCTTTCCTTTCCTTTCCTTTCCTTTCCTTTCCTTTCCTTTCCTTTCCTTTCCTTTCCTTTCCTTTCCTTTCCTTTCCTTTCCTTTCCACTTGGACAAGGAATAATTAATCCTGGGGGAATGAGAAGCAAATGAACAATTCCCGAGGAAGTGAAGGAAAATGGCAAAGGTGACCTGGAGCTGCTGACTCCTTTTCTTGTCCTGGAATGTCACCATTCCTCCACGGGCATCTCTATCCCACCAGGATAAATCCACGAGGATGAAACACTGATGACAAAACTGAGACAAACATTGGGATTTTCTCCTCCAGCTCCTTTCCCTCTCCATATTCCCTGGATAAGAGCAGCCAATGCTGAGCTGGGATTTCTCTCATCCCCTCAGACCACAGGGCTGGGAGGGCACAGGGAGTAATTAATTTTGACTTAGGGAAGATGGATTAAATTGGATCGAAAGGGGTGAAAATAGGATTAGGAATGGAGTTGAGCTGAGAGCAAACAGAACTGAAGCTCTGGGAGAGCAGCTCAGCACGGCTGGTGGCAGTGATGGGATGGGAGGAGACAGCCTGGCACGTTTGGGAGGGAGGATGGCAGAGATACCCGACTGGATGGGGAGAATTCCAAAAGAAAAAATCTTTTTTAAAAATTGTTCTTGTTGGATTTCTGGTTTGGAGCTTCCAAGGATTAATTCCGAAATAATTGTGTGAACAAGCAGGAGTTTCCCTAAAGCCCAGAGCACAGAAAAGTGTGCAGGGCTTTCAACACATCCCCAAAATGGAATTAGTCTGGGATTATCCCTGTCCCAAATCATGGGGAAGGGAAGGATCTTCGTCAGGGGAACCAATGCCTCTCCCTGAAATCCTCCTGGCAGAGCCTGCAGACAAACCAGGCTGGGAATTCCTGTTCCCATGTCTTCTGTGGGGAAAATCCCTGTGACTCCACTGCTGCCAGTCCCCACCCACTGCCAGGGTTTGGGAATACTTGGGTTTGGAATAAAAACCCACAGGGAATGAGGAGCCACTGCCTGCCTCAGCCTGGGAATGGATTTGACCTCCCTGAGTTCCTTTCCCATCCCTCCACCTGATTCCAGGGGAAATCCTTTGGAACAGAGCAGAGCAGGTCCTGTTCTTCCCTTGCCAGAGGTGCCCAAACCCGGATTTGCTGAGGAACATCCCTAAAACAGGAATATTGAACCTTTGAATGAGGCTTTCCAGCTTCTCCTACCGAGGACTTCAGCCAACATCAACTGCTGAGCACAGAGCTGGAAATTCTGTAATTTCTGGAATTTCTGTACTTCTCTCCCTGCATTTTTATCCTTCTCTCCCTGCCTTTCCACCCCTCTTTCCCTGAGTTTCTATCCCTGTCTCCCTGCCTTTCCACCCTCTCTCCCTGAGTTTTTATCCCTCTCTTCCCACCTTTCCACCCCTCTCTCCCTGCCTTTATTAGCACCACATCCATGGAAGGTCACAGAGGGTTCCCAGAGTGTCCAGTGAGCTCTGAATTCCCTTCCCACGTGGCAATCCAACTCCTGCAGCTCCCAGGAGCTGCACACAAACACGGATGGTGGTTTCAGCTGCTTTCCCTGGGGTTTCCATGGCTGCTGGCTCTGCTTTGTCCCCTTGCTGTGAAGGAGAAGCTCCACGAATGTGGTTTGCTGTGGTCTGAGGTGGCACAGAGCATTCCCAGGAAATCTCAGGGCTGGGCTGGAGGAGCAGGACAATGTCCCAGGTCCCCGTGGGTTGTCCCTCCTCCCTTTCCCCACGGGAATGGCAATAACCAGCAGGGCTACACTGGGAAAAACACAGGAAAAGTGCACAGCTGAGGGAAAAGGGACTGGGAAAGCAAAGATGCTTTAAAAACCCCTCTGCAAGCAGCTCCTTAAAGCTGAGCCAGGCAGAGCTCTCCAACCTCCTCCAATGCCAGAACCTTCCCTTCCCCTGCTCCTGAAGAATTCCTCAGGTGTTCCTCCCATCCCATCCTTTGGGAGGATCAAAGCCCAGGATCTGGCAGGCTCAGCAGGGATGTGTTCCTGCTCTGACCCACCCGAGCAGCCATGGGGGAACTCCAGGGACAATGCCAGAGGGACACTGGGGCTCTGCAATGGATCCCAGCTCCCCAACAACCCCCACGAGGCTCTCAGGGGTTGCTGTGGCTGGGGAGAACCAACATCCAGCTCAGCTCTCCTTGCCTGTGTGTTCCCTGGATTCTGCCAGGCAGGAATTCTGCCAGGCCTGGAGGCTGCAAGGCAGGAGCAGGACTGTCCCAAAATTGCCCCAAAAGCAGAGCAGGAGCGTCCCAGAAGTCCCAAAATTGCCCCAAAAGCAGAGCAGGAGTGTCCCCAAGGCACCCACCCTGGAGGTTTCTCTGCTCCACACCCACAGCTGGGATATCCCAAAGCAGGGATGTCCAGGATTTTGCTGGATGGACCAAATCCTCCCTTTTGCTGCCAGGCTTTTTCAGCCCTGGAATGAAACCCCAACCTCCAGTGAGTGTGGCACTGCAGGTTTCCCAAACCCACGGATTTTCCTGCATGTCCTGCTGCCCCAAGGCTGTTCCCAGGAGCAAGCAGTGCTCATCCTCTTTTCCCAGCACTTGGGAAGCAAATCCAGGTCCTCCCCCTGCATGGCACAAAACTCAGCCCTTCCTTCAGCTCCCAGGGAAGGCGAGGGGGTTAATCTGATTTTTTCCTCTCCGATTTTTTTGGTCTCCTTGCTGCAAGGCAGTTCAGATCGCTGTCACTTCTCCTTCCTCTTCCCAGCGCTTCGCCTCCCCCTGCTCCTCGGAAGGTAACACTATCCCTGCTCAGACATGCATTCCTTTCTAATAAGGTATTGTGCCTCTATTTATGCATCTTAGGTGCAGTCTGGGGCAGCTGCTGCTCGGCAGGGCCGGGGTGAGGAGCAGAAAATCCAATCCAGTCTGGAATGTGAGGGTGCAGCTGGACATCTGCGCCCAGCCCGGGGCTGTCCTGCCAGCCCTTCCCAGGGGAGCTGTTCCCAGCTGGATGGTGCTCCTTGGGATGGTTGGGGTCCCACAGGTCGGTCAGGAGTGCAGAGCTGGGATTTTGGGAGTTCTCCTGGGCTGAGGGCATTGCAGGGACCTGGCTGACCTGGGCAGTCCAGCCTGACTGGGATGGATTAATGGATTCATGGATTCATGGATTCATGGATTCATGGAATCACGGATGGTTTGGGTTGGAAGGGACTTCAAAGCTCATCCAGTGCCACCCCTACCACGGCAGGGACATCTTCCACTGTCCCAAGCCCTGTCCAGCCTGGCCTTGAACACTGCCAGGGATCCAGGGGCAGCCACAGCTTCTCTGGGAATTCCATCCCAGCCCTTCCCACCCTCCATCCAGGAATTCCTTCCCAATATCCAACCTAATCTTAATCTCTGTTAATGTCAGGCCATTCCCTGTGTCCTGTCCCTTCATGCCTTGTCCCCAGTCCCTCTCCAGCTCTCCTGGAGCTCCTTCAGGCCCTGGCAGGAGCTCTGAGCTCTCCCTGCATCCTTCCCTTCTCCAGGTGAACATTCCCAGCTCTCCCAGGGCAGATGTCCCCAGTGCCACCCCTGGCTCTGCCACCCACCGTGACCAACAAGGACCCAGCTGGGGTTGTGTGTTCCAGCAGCTCTTTTGGGATTCAGCTGTTCCAGACCCCCCTGCTCATCTGGGCCAACTTCTCCTAATGATTTTCACAGCAATAAATCTTTTCCTGCCCAGCAGCACTCACAGGGTGATCCAGAGTGACTCTGCTTTGCTCTTTGCCTTCTCCCCACGTGAATATCCCAACCTCAGGAAAATCTGTGGATTTTTTGCAGCTATCCTTCCTATCCTTCAGCTCCTCCAAGGCCTCTGGCTCACCCCAAACATGGCTTTCCTTTTTTTCTGTGCTGATCCCTGGTCATGGCCTTATCCCGAGGTGATGGATTTTTTTGGGAGCTCCGGGGGAGGAACCTGCAGCCCGGGCAGGGTCAGGGCACGGGAGAAGCTCATCAAGGAGCTAATTAATGACCCTGCTGATCCGCCACCAGCCCTTCCTCCCTGATTAGCTGCCGCTAATGAGGCTGAACTCTGAACCCCGCGGAGGGCGATCCGCGATGCGCCAGGGATGGACGGAGTTATCTCCCTGCCTGGAGCCTTTCCCTTCCTCACTGCCTTCATCTCCCGGGATAACACAGCCCAGCTGGAGAAGCGGCCGCGCTGATTAATTGGCCAAAGGCTGATTAATTAGCCACTTCCGAACCCCGCGCTGATTAACTGGCCAAAGACTTCCAGAGCCGCTCCAGCCTCCGCCAGGAACCAGCAGATAGCCCCAGCAACCCTCTCAGCAGCTGGAGCTGCCCAGAAGGGTTTGGAGATGTTCCAGAAGGCAGGAGTGAATCCAAGTTTGGGATGAGCTGCCCTAGGGATGCACAATCCTTCGGGAGGAGGTGGATCTGTGAATCCTCTCTCTGATGCTCCTGGAGACTCTGGGCTGACAAATCCATGGGGGTGGCAAAGGGAGGGGAGAGGGAATTGGGAGTGGAGTGGAGGTAAGGTGGGGTTCAGGTTTGCCACACAAGGACGCTCTGATTCCCAAAAATAATTTTTGTTCTTGGTCCTTCCAAATCCCCATGGAGTTTTCTTAAATCCTGACTTTTGGGAGTGTTTTTGTTTCCAAAGGGATTCACTTACAAACAGCTCAGAATGCTGGGTTTGAGTGATAGAGAAAATGCAGCTCAGCAGTGAGCCTTATATCCTTATTTTTCCAGGAATGGGATTGTCCAGTGCCACCAGCTGATTGAGACATTCCTAAGGACAGGAATTCTATAGGAATGACCACTGCCTGCCTTTTGCCCTTGGAATTGAGGGCTGCAGACACCAGCAGGAAGCAGCAGGGAATTTTTTAGGTGTGCTGTGGATTCTTGAAGACTTCAAGCTGAAGAGTTTTTCCCAAAAATCTGCTCCAGCTCAGGCAGGGCTCCTAGGCTTGGTGTGGAAAGGTATGTCCTGTATTCCACGGGAAGTCAGATGTCAGGATTGTAATGGCTCTGGCTGGCTGGATGAGAACAACATCCCAAGTGGGTTCTCCTTCCCTTTCATGTAGGAATATTCTCCGGGAAGGCTGGTGGAGGAGCTGAGAAGGAAGCTCAGCGCTGAGAATGGCTCAGGGGGCAATCAAAGGGTGATGTCTTTGTTCCCAACCCAGCTGCAGCTTCCTGCTGCGGCCAGAAAATACCCCTGGAGCTGGGAGGGAGAGCCCTGGCCTGGCCTGGCTTCCCCATCACCATGAATAATGGGATTGTGGGGCGAGGGGAAGGTGGAATTCCCAGAAATTCTCATCCTGAGGTGAGCACAAAGAGTGTCTGTCTCCTGCCCCTCAGGTGGGGACGGGCAGGGCAGCAGAGGTCTTCCCTCTGCTGTAAACAGCATTGGGGTGGAATGACATCCTGGCAATGCAGGATCAGGCCTTGAATGCCAGGGGAGTGCTCTGGAGCCCATCCAAGGTCAACAGCCCAGTTCCCATCAGGGCTGTACTCCCACAGTTCCCCTTTCTGCTCCCCCAGAGCTCCTGATCCCCTCGGGGATTTTGACGTGCCTGACGTGGCTCTGGTGGCTCAGACCACACTGGGGTGTTTTCCTACCTGAGGAATCCAGTGAAATCTGTGGCCACAATGCACATTTCCCATAAAAATGTCATTTTGTTGGGGGGCAGGAAGGGAAGGAGAGGAGCCAGCCCGTTCAGGTGTTTTGACAGGCGGCTCAGTGGACGTTGCTAATTTGTTATCCGACCATCAAAGTGATCTGGGGAGAACAATGGTGACATTTCTGGACAAGTTTTCCAGCAAAAGGCTGACATTCCGGGGGGGAAATGCCTTATCTCTCAAAAGCTGGATTGTTCAGGTGCAGTGGCAGCAGTGCCAGCACGGAGCTGATTAGTTACATCGGATTTACTTGGGTGGTGAGTGGGGAAAACTTTGGGGTTTGGCCTTTCTGTGGCAGGGCGGGTGTGGGGACAGGCAGGCAGAGGTGGCTCACCTGGATTCCATGGATTTAGGGAATTTTCCCAAGGTCTGATAGCCTTCAATCTTCTCATTATTGATCAGAGTAACCTAATCAAGTGTGTGTTTAATAAATTAGGAGGTGACCTCAGTGCAGGAGGAGGGGAAGGGTTGGAACTCCCAGTGACCCCAAAATGAGATTATCAAGAAACAAACGCCAGGGATAATCCAGGAATTGCAGGAATAATCCATGGGCACTTTGGAAAGGATGGAGAACAAGCAGACAGGCAAGGCGTTTTCAGCAACAGCCTGGAATGATTGCAGTTGAGCTCACAGTGAGTGCGAACCAAGATCCTGCTGGAGGAATGAAAGGATGAGAGTTTGGCCTCGGGAAAAAGGAATTGGAAAAGCAGATGAGAGCAATCTTCAGAGTGAAAAAGAGAGGGAAGGCTCAGCTCTCCACACCCTGGAGAAGGGAGGGCTTGGATTTCAGTGGAAGAGGCTGAGGCTGAGTTTTGCTGAAGGGGAGCAGAAGGAAGAATTGTCCCAAACCTCGTGGGGAACTTTCCCTGATTGAAGAAAGAAAGGGACAGAGGGACTCAGCCAGCACCCATTCCATGGGCAGGGAGAGCTGGGAGAGCCTCCAGCACCCCTGGGTGTCCTGACCCCTCAGAGCTTCCCCCAGAGGATCAGCAAACCCTCATCCCCATCGTTCGGGACAGAAAGAGTTTCCTTTTGCAAGCAGGGATTTGTTAATCACCTCTGCCTCTGCTTGTGTTACTCGGCAAAAGGGATCCCTGCGAGGAGCCAGAGCAGAGCAGGGATAACATTTCACTCTGCTGGTGTGCTAATCTCAATCCTCTTCTCCCAAATCCTCTTAAAATCCGTGGGTTTTTTCCAGCCACCTGTGTTTGGATCAAACGTCACGAGACATCTTCACTGCTGAGCTCCTAACAAGCCTGCTAAAATATTTACAGACACCAAAATGCTGATAATTCGACCTAAAATGGTCTGTTCTCTGCTCTGTTCCTTGCCCCACCTTTTGTCTGGTTGGGAATTGTCATTTTAGGTCCTTTCAGAGGGCTGGGACTGAGTAATCGAGGCTGTCATCACCGCACAAGCAGCTCTGGGGGCAGAAATCTCCCCACTGCTCCCTTCTCATTTCCTGGCTCGGCAGCAGGGGAAGAGATTATGTGATCTGATAGGTAAAATTATCCCATCCGAGGTGAATGTCCTCATAAAAGGCTTTTGCAGGCCTGGTTGTGTGATATCCCTGAGAAGGGGACATTCACGGGGAGCCTTTTATTGAAGGGAATTCTCGGTTCCTGCAGAAAGCCGTGGGGACAAAAGGTGATCTGAGCTGGAGGACACACCGACACACACACAGGGCAGGGATGCGGAACTGGTGCTTTTCCCTGGCTGGAAGGAGAGGAAAAAAACAAGGAAAATTGACAAAATGCCCCAGTGTTGGATTTTGGCTCAGAGCAGAGCGGCGTTTTCCCAGCTGGTTAAAATTCGGGGTGATGAGCTCGGCCTGGCTGGCTGAAAAAAAGAGAAAAGGATCTAAAAAATGATCTAAAAACCTTCATTGGAGGCTTTGGGGGAATGGGATCAGGATCGATCCATCTGCAGGAAGGAAAATGGGAATTTTTTAGGGAAATCTTCTCCCAGCCCTCTGCCTGGTGCTCTCACTGTTTGATCAGCTGCTTGCTTTTTGCAGGAGGTTTTGAAAGGAATTTTTTTAAAGTGAAAAAAAAATCCAAAACACCCCAAATTTCTGTGATTTGCTTGGAGTGATACAAAATTATTGGGGTTTGTCCTCTCTCTACCCAGGAGATTTTCCCAGCTCCTGGTTGAGCTTTTCCTGGGAGATCTCAGCACAGGAGGTTTCCCCACCAGGAGGGAAGAATGAGGATGTTTCCCTCTTTCCATCTGGGGGATTTCGGGGCACGAGGAGAGCAAAGGGAAGCAGCAGCTCCGTGTTTGCTCTCCAAACCCCACAGCCAAGGTTGGGATCTGTTCCTGCTTCTTGGGAAGGCTGCAGGGGAAGCACACCGCACTTCCCAAAAGTGTGTTTTCAATTAAAAGAAGAAAAAGCTCCAAAACTCCCGGCGGGTTGAACATTCCAGTAAAAAAAGCATTTACGCTGCTCTTCCCTCGCAAAGCATCCCCGGGTCCTGTGGGTGATTGCAGGCAGGTGGTTCCTGTTCCTATTAAAAATGAGGAATTCCAGCTCCCCCAGGATTCCTTCAGAGACAATCTGCACAGACCTGCAGGCCCAATGTGCCTTTTAAACCATTAAGTGTTTCCCCTCCACATCCCACAGCTCTCCTTCCTAAACGTTTGGAATTAGCCCTTGGCTGGAGGATCGGGATCGTCTCGCTGGGCTCAGGGAGGGGAAAACCTGCTGCCATAAATTAAGAGATTCCCCGTTCCCTGCAGCCTTCAGGGAAATCCAACCCTGCTGGGGGGGTGAGCGGGAATAGTCAGTTCTGGGATTTTTACCCCAATTTCCCAGTCTCTCCATCCTGCTGGGATGACATCTCCACCCGGAGAGGAGGGCAGGGACACCCTTGGCCTCACCTGGTGCCACTGCTGACTTCTGTCATTGTCCCAACCATCCCAAGGGGGTCCCTGCTGGGTTTGCTGACCCCTTCCCAACAAATCCCCTTCCCAACAAATCCCCTTCCCAGCTGGGGATTCCCAATGCCAGGATCTGGCCAGGCTGTCCCTGGGCTGCAGAATTCCCAGTTCCAAGGTCCTTGTCCAGTATAACGTGGCTGTATGATTCCCAGTGGGAATAGTTGTTTCTGGCTGTTTTTCCCCATTTCCCAGTCTCTCCATCCTGCTGGGATGACATCTCCACCAGGAGAGGAGGGCAGGGACACCCTTGGCCTCACCTTGTGCCACTCCTGACTTCCATCCTTGTCCCAACAATTCCAAGGGGGTCCCTGCTGGGTTTGCTGACCCTTCCCAACAAATCCCCTTCCCAACAAATCTCTTTCCCAACAAATCCCCTTCCCAACAAATCTCCTTCCTAGCTGGGAATTCCCAGTGCCAGGATGCGGTCAGGCTGTCCCTGTGGGTGCTGTGGGATCCCAAACTCCAGGATCCTTGCCCAGCCCGAGGACAGGGATCATTCCCCAGGTCTCCTGTCCCTCCAGGAACACCTGAAATCCTTCCAAGGAACCCTGAAGCGAAGCCGTTTGGATATTCCCATCCCCGCAGCTCCAGCCTCTCCCTGGTGCACAAAGCACACAAAACCTGGGGAATATTTTACCAGAAGCCCCGAGGGCTGCAGCTCCCCGCATCCCCTGGGGGAATGAAAGAACACCACATGCAGAGATCTTTGACTGCACATCGGGATGTTTCATCTTGCCCAGTCAGCAGTTTTTGAACAGATTCCAGGAAAGCTTTTAAGCCCGATAAAGCCGAGGCCTTTTGCATTCCCAAGTGATACTTTAGCTCCGAATGACATGCTCCGCTTGTCATTTGGCTTTAAAGGGAGGTAATTAAAATCTTCCTCCGAGAGCGGGGAGAGAAGCCGACGCAAAACCGAAATGAACGAGGGAGAGACGAGCCCACAAAAATGCAATTTAGCGGCTGAGAAATGGCGAGGCAGAGCGGGCAGAGATAAAAGTATCAAATGCACGAGTGCTGTTTGCCCAAGGAGGTGCAGAGAGTTCCCCAGCGAAAACAGGGGCAAGGCCAGGGAATTTCCAGCAGATCTCGTTTGCAGATTTTAGGGCCACTGGAAGCCACAAGACAGACTTGGAAAAGGGGGTTGGAATCCTGGCTGGGAAAGGCAACCCCTGCTCTGTGAGGTGGGAAGTGGAGGTGAAAGAGGAATCCTCACCCCGAGCTGGGCGAGTTCAAGGGAAAATTCCCGACAAAACTTTTGGGGAAAAATGGATCGGGTTGGGTTCAGTTATCAGTTCCGTGGGATTTGGGAAGGGGAAGCTGCTTCCCAAAGGATTGGGATGGATCATTTCCAAGCCAAGGGGCTTGCAGGATCTTTGTGGGGCAGGTGAGGTCCGGAGGGAAGTGCAGCATTCCATGGGGATGGCAGGAGCAGGGAGAGCAGCTCCAGAGCTCACTGGGAGCACAGCGCAGGATTCAGCACATCCCACCCCAAAACAGCAGGAACATCTTCCCTTCTCCTTCCCAAAGCCTCGCTCTGCGGTGTCACTGTCACCTCTGATCCCTGGGGAGGATGACTGAGGTGCAGCATTCCCAAAAAACCTTCACTCCCAGACAGCTGGAACAGCTCAGGGATATCCCAGCCCAAAACCAGGGAAATGGGATTTTCTCCTGGGATAACACCCAGCCTGCATCATCCATCCTGAGGAGTGCAGCAAAACCAGACACCATCCACCTCGCTGGGATCAAATGGAAAATAAAAATCCCTTTTTTTCTTTGCTGGGGTCATGCCACCATGCCAGACTGGCCGGAGGAGCTGGGATTGAAACCCGGAGCTTCCCGCGTGACACCGGAATTCCCTCGGGCTCCGTGGGGTCACTGGGGTCATTTGCTGATCTCAAATCAGCTGCTCAGGCTAGTTCCACTATTTTTTTGGGATTATTACTCCCTGATTTCCCTGCCTCTGAGGTGAAATCCTCCTCCCTGGTCCCACATGCCAGCAGGGAAGAGCAGCAGGATGGAGGATGGAGGAGCAGGAAAAAGCTGATGGAAACAAGTCCAGCCTCTTGTCCTGCCTTCCTGGAGGTCAAAATGAGACCAGAAAGGGATAGAAGAACTTCCAGGAGCTCTGGAAAATGCCAGTTCCATCCCAGGGCAACATGGAATGCATTTCTGCTCGTTTTGCCCACTGATTGAGCTTGGAAAAAGCAAGGAGATCACTCTGACAAAGCACTGGGAGCTCTTGTTTTGACATTGATTTTTTGGATGTGCCGTTTCAGCCCCAATTTCAAGCTTTCCCTTCATTGTAGAAGTGATTCCAAGACGTTTTCAAGGAATCAGGGAGAGGGATGGTTTCAATTGGATTGAAATGTTGAAATGTAACATTTTATACGACCCATTCTACTTCCAGTTCGGGATTTGCCAGAAGTTTTTTAAAAAATAAAAGCCTGGCTTTGATCCAGCCTAAATGATTTTTTTCCCTTAATTTTTCCAAATTGCCCCTGAGCCCCCAGTCTCCTTTTTTTTATTCCCAAGAAGAAAATTGGTTGGTTTAGATGAGATTTTGGGAAGAAATTTTTCCCTGTGAGGCCACAACAGAGAAGCTGTGGCTTCCCTGTCCCTGGAAATGTCCAAGTTTTCATGGAGGAAACTTGGAGTTCTTGATGGAGATTCCTGAACATCTCCATGATCTTTTTCTGCCAATCAAGCAGGAAAAAAAAAAAAGGAAAATTAGTTTTCCCTCTCCAGATCTCTTGGTTTGGTACCTTTAAGACGGGAAAAGAATTTTTATAAAATTATTATTCAATTATTATTATAACTTTTCCATTAGATGGGAGAAGCAGCAGCAACCATTCCTCACCCTTTGGATTGTTTTCCACTTAGTGCCCAGGGAATATTTTTGGAATGCTGGGAGCACTGATTGCTGTAATTGAGTGACCTCCAGGGAAAGAGGAGTTCCAGTCCAACTCCAAGCAAACCCCAGCTCAAAAAAGCAGGAAAAGAGCTAAAAAGCTGCTGTGTGAGGAATTTCTCCCAATGCCATGGGAAGGGGGCAGCAGGGAAACCAACATTCCTGTCTCCAGCGAGCATTCCACAGAAATCCATGGGGGAAAACCCATGAATTCATGGGAGAAAAACCCACCCAGCCAAGGCACAGACCTCTTCCAACAGCTCTAGAATGCTGGGATTTGCTTTGCCACCAAAATTCCATTCCTCAGCCATTCCTCAGCTCCTCACTGGGAGCTGCTGAGCTGCTTAGTCATTCCTAACCCGGATTCCTTTGGGAAAGAGCTCCACGTGCTGCAGGAATGGGGTGAAGTGGGAATGGGATCTCTGCCTGGAGGACAGGGATGGAGTCAGGGGTAGGTATGGAGTCAGGAATTAAAATTCCAGGCTGGTTCAGGATGATGGGAACGCCGGAGATCATCCAGTCCCACCTCACCCAGAACATATTTTTCGGGATTTTATCCAGGTGGATTTTGAGTATCTCCAAGGAAGGAGACTCCAAACTTCTGGACAACCTGGAATGCCAGGCAGGCTGGAGTGTGAGGGAGCAGAGCTGTGTCCCACACCCTGTGGGGTGACAGCTGCTGGGAACCAGCCTGGATCCTTGGGATGGGACAGCATCGGGAAATCCCAATTTGGGATTGAGGAGAATCCCACAGCACCCAGCCCGTGCCAAGGAAAATCCCTTGTCTCCTTCCTTTCCCAGGGAATTCCTGAGCTCACCAACATCTCCCTACAGCTGCCTTGAGCTCCTGCTGTCCCAACACCAGGATATCTCCCAAATCCTGCACGGAATAAAGCTCCAGGTCAGCAGGTGACTCACCACTTCAAAGGAAAGCCAATCCCTCAGAACGTTTTTATTTTCCTTGATAAAGGTACTTTCCTTTTCTCTTGATTAATTAATTACCGAGCAGAGCCATTGTTGTCCCCTAATGACTTCCCTTTCTTCTCATTCCTGTTTGCTCTGCTGTGAAAAACTCATTTCGAGAGAAGACTTCAACCAGATCGTGTTCCAGTGGCACAAAGGAAGGGAAAAGGTTGGAAACTGAGTGTCCAGGGTGAAAACACAGCCCTGGCACTGAATTCCCTGAGGATCCATGGAGATTTGCCTTAGCCACAAGGACATTTTTTAACTTCAGGTTGACTTAACGTGGGCAGTGAAACTGGTCTGGCCAGTCTGAGCCATTCTCACTTCCTCCTTCTGGTTTTCAGCGGATGTGGGGAATGAAGGGAAGATTCTGTGAGGGAAAACTGAAATCCAGGAGTGGCTGGAAAGAAATGGAGAAATTTGCTGAAAGATCCATCAATTTGGAGGATTATTTTCACTACTGCAAAATCCCCTCCTGTTTCACACTCTCCAGGGATGTTCCCTCATCAAGGGGAACCTGACAAGCTCTTGGTCTCCAGACTGGGAGAATGTCCAGTTAATAAACAGGAGGGGAATTGGCCATCTGCTTTTGGTTATTATGTCAAACTGTGTGTATTAGAAATATCTTCTTCTCCTTCTTCTTCTTCTTCTTCTTCTTCTTCTTCTTCTTCTTCTTCTTCTTGGTCTTCTTGGTCTTCATTTTTCTTTTAATCCTTCCTCTTCTTCTTCATTTTTTTAAAATTCTTCTTCTTCTTAATTTTTTAATTGTTCTTCTTCTCCTTTTCCTCCTTCTCTTCCTTTTTATCCTCCTTCTCTTTCTTTTCTCCTCCTTCTCCTTCTCCTCCCCCCCCCCCCCCCCCCCCCCCCCCCCCCCCCCCCCCCCCCCCCCCCCCCCCCCCCCCCCCCCCCCCCCCCCCCCCCCCCCCCCCCCCCCCCCCCCCCCCCCCCCCTCCCCCTCCCCCTCCCCCTCCCCCTCCCCCTCCCCCTCCCCCTCCTCCTCCTCCTTCTCCTTCTCCTCCTTCTCCTTCTCCTTCTCCTTCTCCTTCTCCTTCTCCTTCTCCTCTCTCCTCCTCCTTCTTCTTCTTTCTTTTTCTTCTTCTTCTTCTTCTTCTTCTTCTTTTCTCCTCCTCCTCCTTCATCTTCTCTTTCTTTTCTTCTTCTTCTATTTTTTAACCCTTCTTCTCCTTCTCCATCTCTTCCTCCTTCTTCGCCTCCTTCTCTTCCTTTTCTCATTCTTTTCTCCTCCTCCTCCTCTTCTCCTTCTTCCTCCTCTCCTTCCTCCCCATTTTTAAGGAATTTTAGGAAGCTGTTTCCCCATGCCAGGTGCTGAGTCCTCCTGCCAGCCTCCCTCCCCACCAGACAATTCCTTGGACACGATTCCATGCTCCAGTGGATTCATATCATTCAATCCCTCACGGGGGGTTGTTAAAAGTGGCTCATTCCGAGCCAAGCACATTTTTAAGGCTGGATCCTAGGTAGGTATCCTGGATACCAGGGATAAGGCTGCAGCTGGAGAATTTAAGGAGGATTTAAGGCTGGCCCAGTCCTTGCTCCTTCCCTGATCCTGAACCTGGCTCGAGGGTGATCTTTGGGCTGCCACACATTTCTGGAGAGGGGAAAAAGAAAGGACACATTGGATAAATCCCTGTGGGCATTCCAGGGGCACGGAGGGGGTAGCCCAGTCCAGGATTATTTTCAGGAATAAATCTGGGCAAAGGTTGGTGCTGTGTTCCTTGGAAAGGAAATAAAAATATCAGTGTCTGTAATGAGGGACAGAAACGAAAGTTTTGGGGATGCACCTGGAGCCCAGTTTGGAGCAAGCCTGGGGCAGAACTGGGAGAGAAAACCCACTGTGTTTCTGCATCCCGGATTTTTGCAGGATAATAGGATCCCCAGTGGGGTCTGCAGCAGAACACCACACAACACAACAGTCAGGGATAAGCCCAGCCTGAGGAAAACCCCCTTCCCGAGCCTGCCCAGCCTTTCCCGCTTCCCTGCCACCAGCAGGGCCGTTGGGGAATCAGCGGGAAATCGAAACCCCACAGCTGGCGGGGCCACCTGTGCCTGCAGCCCCCCCAGCCGCCACCACCCCGTCCCTGGGGACACCTCCAGCCGCGGCCGGGGCTGTGACACGGGGTCAGCCGGGGAGGACAGGGCTGCCCGGCCCCCAACACCGCCCCCGTTGTGGAGCGGATTAGGGCGGCAATTAGTGCCGCCGCATCGGGCCGGAGCGCCGGCAGCAACTGCGGTGTCCTGCGCGGGGAATCCGGCGGGGCTCGGCTCGGCGCTGTGTCGGATCGGCGCAGCTGGAGCAGCGCCGCTCCTAATCCGGCGGCACGACGGCAGCTGCCCGCCCTGGGGCCGCGGGGTGGGGTGGGTTTGGGATAGGAGGGATGGATCCGGGATGGAAAGGATGGGATGGATTTGGGATAGAAGGGATGGGATGGATCCAGGGATGGGATGGGATGGGATGGATCCAGGGATGGGATGGGATGGGATGGGATGGGATGGGATGGGATGGGATGGGATGGGATGGGATGGGATGGGATGGGATGGGATGGGATGGATCCCGGGATGGCAGGGAGGGGATGGATCCGGGGATGGTGGGGATTGGATGATTCTGAGGACATCAGGGATGGACGAGTCCAGGGACAGCCCCAGGATTGGCTGGACCCCCGGAATTCGTGGAGCTGCAGGAGGAGCTCAGCTGTGGCTGGAAACTTCTGCTCCTCCCCTGTGCAGTGCAGCCTGCTCCCAGTCCAGCTGTGCCTCCAGCTCCCTTTGCCCATCCTTCTCCTTTCCCTTTCCATATTCCTGGCACAAAGTGGTTGGAACTTCGTGTTGGTGAACCCTCTGCTCTCCTACAGCTCTGTTTGGGAAGCAGAAGGTGGTGATGCTTCATCATCCTCTTCATCATCCTCCTCATCAGCCTCTGATCCGTTCAGCTTTGGATCAGCAGCACCGTCCTGGAAAACCATCGCTCTTCCCAAAGCACTCTGACATCCCAAAAAAAACCACTGCAAGACACCCCCACTCTCCCCCACCTCCCATTCCTGGGGTAATTAGTCCCTGTGAGTTAATTGCCAGCCGTCAGGCCCAGCAGATGGATCCCAGCTCCCAGCGGATGCAGATCCTGCTCCCGGCTCCGGAACGCGCGGCGTGTTCTCCTCTGGTTAGGGCTGCTCCTCCTCTCCAGCTTTCTGTCACCACACCACTGCCTCACAACGTGAGACCTCGTTTATTTTAATGACGACAAATCATTTGGCACAAGTGCTCCCCAGCCCTGCTCTGGCAAAATGCTGCTCTGAGATGGATAAAAGTGTTAAGCTGTGGGGGTTGAGCACTGGTTTGTAGGGTTGGGTTGGGTTTGGGATGTTTTTATTTTTTTGGTAGGAACTTCAAGACTTTTAGGAAATCTTTGAAAAATGGTCAGCTTTGCCTTTTCTCCTGAGCTGTCACTCCAAGGAGAGTCTGCCAGGCCAAAAATGGGGAGTGACAAAGGTGTGGGGAGCAGCAGAGCTCCTTCCTTTTCCAGAGTCATCCTGCTCCATGCTCAGTGAAGAGCCAGGCTGCTCCCTGCCCTCTGCATCCCATCCAGCAGGAGGCAAATCCCCAATTCCCAAGGCTGGACGGGGTTTGGAGCACCCTGGGCTAGTGGAAGATATCCATGGGTGGAGCTGGATGGGCTTTCAGGTCCCTCCAGCTGGGATTCTGGGATTTTATTAGGCAATTCCAGGGTTAAATCCATCTCCCTACAAAACCCTGGCATCCCTAGGATCTGAGTGGATCAGAGCAGAGCTCTGCAGGGGACAGAAATCAGCTTTAGAGGAGAATTTCTCTCCTTCCTGCACAACTCTGACCACCTCCTGCCTGGCCTCTGGCTGTACCCAATTGTTCAGCCTGCAGAATTCCCTCCAGAATTCCCTGAGGGTCTGCAGAATTCCCTCCCCTGGAAAAACCCCCTCCTCCTTTCTCCTTCCTCCTGGGGAAGCTCCAGCCCGAGCTGGGATGGCGATAAGTGAAAACAAAGAGCCCAAGTGGAGCAAAAGCAGATGCATGGACTAAACAAACACAAACTCCACGTCCTGATGTGGACTTGGCTCTGATTTATCAACTCCCGTTGAGCTGGGGGAGAACGAAGCCAAAGATCTCCACATCTCCAGCTTTTTGGAGCTCTCAGGAGCCTCAAATCCTTGGCTTTTCCATGCTGGTTTGTGGGCCACAGCCAGGGAACAGCCTCTGCTTGTCCTCGCTGGGATGTGACCCAAATGGCTTCACTGATGGCGCTGCCACCCAGCACGGAGCAGCTCCGTCCCAAAAAATCCCTCCTCTGTGACATTCCTCGGCTCTTCCACCCCAAAACTGAGGGGACAAACAAATGGGAAGGGATGTGGGGAGCTGGGAGGGTGGAGAGGAGGGAATGCCTGGGGATTGGACTCTGGGATTCCCAGAAAATTGGGGAATGGATCCCTGGGGAACACTTGGATGCTGAGGGAAGGATGGACTACAGGGCGATTTTAATTGTTATCATTTAGCCAGTATTTTGGCTGCTGAGGCCAAAAAGAGTTCAGTCCTTCACCTTCTCCAGTTTCTCAGTGTGTCAGAGCTGCTCCTCCCTCCACACCCACCGGGAAAACTCCGGAAATGATGGAGCCATGGGAGTTGGAAGGTGGAAAAGCAATTTTAACAGGAAGGAGTTGAGCACTGGGAGAAACCACTTGAGGATGTAGAGGAATCATCCTCCTGGCAACTCCTGCAGACCAGGTTTGCCCCACAGGCACCCCTGAGGTGGGAGAACATCTGGGATGACCTGGGCAGGTTGTTTTCCATCATTCCATGGGAACAATATCCCGTTTTTCCAGGGGGTTCTTCATCCAGCAGCTGCAGCTGGATTGGCTGATCCCAGCCCTGGGATGCCACCAGTGGACCTGGAGTCAAGCCTGGTTTAAATCCACATCACCACGGAGCACAAACCCCTCAGGCCTTGCAGGGCTTCAGTCCAGAGCCCTAAGCTGGGCTTTAGTTTTAAGCTGCTAATGGGGTTGCTGTCCAAGGCTGGGATTTTCATTGTGCCAAGCCCTAAAAAGTGCAGTGGAGCTTTTGGCAAAATCCAAAATCCCACAACAAGCTGGAAAGCCTCTCTCTCTGTTGGCAGTGCCCAGGGTAGGGGTGGTTTCATTTTGGGACCGAGAGGGAAAATCCATGGGATAAATTAAGCTGTGGCTGCTCTGGCTCAGCCTGTCTCTGCCACTGGAGAAACCCAGAGACTTCTTGGGCCAGAAAAAGATTGATTTCCACCTCCAGCTCTTGCTGCATGAAATTGGTGGTTTCTGCTCACCACTGGCTTTTTTTCAGGGATTTTTTTTTCCCCCTAAAACAGCTGCTGTTGGATCTATTATCAAGGCAATCATTCCTATTTAAACACACACAGATAACTGGGAAGGCTCCGATCTCTGAGCTCTTTCTGAGTTCAATTTCCGTGATTTCTGAGCCCCAAACCTGCCCTATCTGTGGTTTGCTCCCAGGCAGAGCTGATTAATTGCAGTTTCATCTGGAAGGAAAAGCATCCCAGCGCAATCATGAGGATTTGATGGCAGGAGAACCCCAGCAAGCCATAAAAATCCCATCCACCAACCCAGCTGTTCCTGCGTTTCCTCCAGTCCTCCTCATCCCAAAGTTTGCTGGCTGAGCTGTTTCCTTCCTCTTGGAAGGAAGAGGAATCACCAAGCAGCCAAAAAAGAAATGAAGCCTGGAAGTGAATGCAACTTTCCCAACATGGAAAAGGATTTCCTTTGCAAGTGCAAGGCTTGGGAAATGCTGGAGGAGCGAAGAGGAACTGACACTGAGGGAGTGGAAAATTGCAAGCCAGGTCCAATTCCAGTGATTTTTCCTACTCTGACTCCCAGTAAATTGAGATATTTTCAAGTTAAAGGGGTTGCGACCCTGGAAGGGAAGTCCTAATTAGGTGAGGTCTTCTCCAATTAGCTCCCACCTCCACTTGACCCCGGGGTGGTTAATTAGGAGCTCTCAAGGTGCCTCCTGGGAAGTGGTTTTTAGCTGTGCCTGAGCTGCTGTGAAGTTTGCTGCGTGGGGAGGATTTGGGGATGAGCTGAGGCCATGGGGATGCCGAGGATCCAGCTGGGATCTGGGAGAGATCCCAGAAAATAGCCCAATCCCAGGGTGGATGGATTTCTAACCCTCCCTTCTGGCTCTGTATTTTATTTTTATTTTAGCAGTTTTATTCCTGCCTAACCTGGAGGACCCACAGGAAGGACTGAATCCTTTCTCTCTCCCCATCTTCCTCCACATCCAGGAATTCCCTGCTGCCCCTAAAGCGAGGAGAGCCCTGAACAACCAGCAGGAAGCCAGACAAGTTTTGATTTTCAATTGGAAATGAAAATACTTCCAAGTGGGCCATAATTCCCTGCAGACTGCCTGTCTTGGAGCTGCTTCCCAATTCCTCCAGCATGTAATCTTCCCATTTCCTCCAGGCCAGCTCCTTTGCACACTTATAATTAGGGGTGGTTTTCATTCCTCTCTCTCCCAAACCTCAGACTCCAGGAGATTCCAAAAGTAGCTCATGTCCCATTAGTTATTTTATTATTATTATTATTATTATTATTATTATAATTCCCCCGTTCTGGAAAGGGAGGGTTGAGGAAGGGGATGGAGGGAAATGTTTTCTCTGTGTCCTGGAGAATTTTGGGATGGAGATTGGAGCCAAGAGGAGGTGGCAGAGTGTCAGGGATGGTTGGGCTGGGATGTGTCCGGTGGCACCAGGGAAAACTCACCCGACACCAACTTCACCCAAAGATTTTGGGTTTGACTCGTGATAAAGGAATTTATCCAGAATTTATCAGCAGGGCTTGAAGCCTTTCAAAGCCTTTGCAGGGTTTCCCTGTTTTTCTCCGGGAAAAGCAGCAAAAAGGCCAATCCAGGCTGGGGTGGAAGGCAAACACCCCGATCCCTGGATTTAAGCTGTGTCACCAGATCTTTTGTTCCCTTGGGGACAGTGCCAGGCAGGGCCTGCCTCCTGACAGCCTCCGAGGATTAGCCAGGAAAATTGCCCTTGGGGAGCTGTTGAATTGCTCTGCCCTTGAGCAGAATTCGGCAGCTCCTCGGGTTTTTGTGAGGAGAACAGCCCTGGCTCCCTGCAGCTTGGAGAGGGAATATTTTCCCAGCTTTCCATGACCTGCAAACCAAAATCCTTTGCACAGGCAAGGGGATGAGTTTTCGGAGGGAATTCTGAGTCCTGCACAGGATTTTGGCCCTGGGGAAAAGGTCAAGGAGACTCCAGAGCTGCTCCCAGAGCCCAGAGGGATGTTCCTGTGGAACACTGGGGTGTGCAGCAGGTTCTGAGGTATCCAAAAGCCATTCAAACTCCTTCAAACGAACGCAGGTTTCCCAGCTGTCTCTGCTCAGTGACTTCCACCATCCCAGTTTTCCTCTGGGTGGTCTTTTCCTTGTTATCCCATCTCTCCCTGTCACTGCCTCCCCATCCCTGAGCCGCAGCAGATCCCAGGATTTTGCAGATTGTTTCATCCACAGTGTGGGGGCTGGCGTGGTATCTTTGCCTCAATTTATCTCCTTGCTATCGCTCTTGGAACAGGGACAAGCCTGGCTCCCAGAGATCTCAGCATCCCAGCAGTTTCCCAAGGAGTTTTTCCAGCCTGGGAACTCCGGGTAATCACAGGCTCTGCAGCCCACCAGGTCCTGCTTGAAATCCTGCCTGAAATCCCTGCTCTTTCCTTCTGCTGATCCTCGCAGAATCCTGGGATGCTTTGCTTGGAAAGGACCTTAAAGCTCATCCTGATCCATGCCGTGGGCAAGGACATCTCCCACTAGCCCAGGTTGCTCCAAACCCCATCTTTGGATGGTTTGGAACTGAGGAAGGGGAGATTCAGAGAAGATAAAAGGAAGGGGTTTTTTACAGTGAGGATGGGGAGGAGTTGGGATGGAATTCCCAGAGAAGCTGTGGCTGCCCCTGGATCCCTGGAATGTCCAAGGCCAGGCTGGACAGGGCTTGGAGCAGCCTGGGATTGTGGAAGATGTTGGGGTTGGAACTGGATGAGCTTTACTGCTCCTTCCACCCCAAACCATTCCATGATGTTGGAAAAGGTCAGCGACAACAAGGCCTGAGGGTGTGAGAAGGCTCAAAATGAGGGGTTTTTTTGGAGAGGAAAAAAGTAAAAAATGTTTTGGAAAGTGTGTAGAAAAGCATGGAAAACAAGGATTTTTTTCCATCGCTTTGCAGACTTCCCATACCCATGGGAATCTGCAGTCCAGGGAGGAGCTTAGGTGCCCCACAGGGATCAGGGATTGGGGATCAGGGATTGGGGATCAGGGATTGGGGATTGGGGATCAGGATCAGGGATCAGGATCCCCACATGGATCAGGGATCAGGATCCCCACAGGATCAGGGATCAGGGATCAGGATCTTCACAGGGATCAGGATCCCAACAGGAATCAGGATCCCCACAAGGATCAGGGATTAGGATCCTCATAAGGATCAGGGATCAGGATCCCTACAGGATCAGGGATCAGGGATCAGGATCTTCACAGGGATCAGGATCCCAACAGGAATCAGGATCCCCACAAGGATCAGGGATTAGGATCCTCATAAGGATCAGGGATCAGGATCCCTACAGGATCAGGGATCAGGGATCAGGGATCAGGATCTTCACAGGGATCAGGATCCCAACAGAAATTAGGATCCCCACAGGGATCAGGGATCAGGATCCTCAGAGGGATCAGGGATCAGGGATCAGGATCCCAACAGGAATCAGGATCCCCACAGGGATCAGAGATCAGGGATCAGGATCAGGGATCAGGATCCTCAGAGGCATCAGGGATCAGGAATCAGGATCCCCACAGAGATCAGGAATCAGGAATCAGGGATCAGGATCCCCACAGGATCAGGGATCAGGATCCTCAAAGGGATCAGGATCAGGGATCAGGATCCTCAAAGGGATCAGGATCAGGGATCAAGATCCTCACAGTGATTAGAGATCAGGGATCAGGATCCCCACAAGGATCAGGGATCAAGATCCCAACAGGAATCAGGATCCCCACAGGATCAGCTCCCCCAGCCCAGCACACACTTCAACTCCTGACCCGGAGCGATTTCCACGGGCTGGTGTCACATATCCACCTCTCCAGGACAACAGGGAGACACGGAATCATTTTCCCCAGTTGAAGAAAGCAGCGAAGCGCTGCTCGCAGCGCCACATTAGCGCTGAAATCCCTTCATTCCTGCGGAGTGAAATGGACACCGAGCATTAGGAACGGGCAATAAACCTCCAGACGGGAGAGGCAAAGTTCATCCCGCCACGGGCGGAGGAGTGTTTAAAAATACATTGAGATGGCAAAATTCTGCTAAAATGGGGTTATTTACTGGTGTTTGAGTGGATGTTTTGGGGTGTTTTTTAAGGAATTCGGTTTTAGGGATCAGGGAAGTTAAACGGGTGTGGAAGGGCCAACAAAAAAATGGGTTGGTTGCTGTTCCTTTGAGCACTTGAAATGTAGGGATTGGAACAGATGATCTGGGAATTCATTAAAATGACAATTTTCAAGTGAAAATGGAGATTTTCCCAACTTTTATTTTTCCTTGTTAATGAATAAATTGAAAATGGATTGATATTTTTGATTTTAATTATTAATAGGTTTTCTTGTCATGTTTCCAAACACATCATTCAGGATTTTCTGTACCATTTATTTAGGTTATTATTATTATTATCATTATTATTATCATCATTATTGTGTTGGGATTTGAAAATACCACTTGGAACTACCGGGATTTCCACTGAATTGGAATTCTGGTGCTGAGAAAACCCACACTCCAAGGGGCACAGTTATCCTGCTCTTCCCACGGGCTGTGTGGAGTCTGGAATTTCCTCCCTGGGCACTGATTCCATGCAGGGCAATCCCCTCATCCCAGTTTTGCCAGCAGTGGGTGGAGAAATGCTCCCAGCAGGGATGGATTTTTAGGCTCTAGGTGGGACCATTTAGGGTTGTTCAGGTGATTTGGTTGGTACTTCCATGATTTTATTCCAAGGAATCTGATTTTCCGTTGGATACTATCTGAAGGTCAGGATATCGCTGGAGTTCCACTAAATTCCTGCTCTGGATTCTTGGAGTTGACACATTCCAGGCCACCCTGGTGCTCCAGGACAGGGAATTGGGAAGGACATTCCCCACCACCAGCCTTGCTGCCTTCCCAGAAAGAATTCCCTGCAATTCCCTGCTCCAGGGGTTGACCCAGCCTGGCTGCCAGGGAGTTCTGGACAGCAGGAAAGCCAGATGGCTGGGAAGGCAACACCAGGATTTTTTGTGTCCTCTGGCCACTTGGCTGCCTGTGTTTATTTTACTCCGACAACTTGGAAATCTGGGATAATTTATGTGTTCAATGGACCAGAACTGACTCCAGGAGCCTGAAGTGTTTTCCATCATCCCAAGAATGAAGTAGCTGATGTAGATTTTAGTGCTGTTTGACCAGAAATCTCTGCTGCCTTTCCACAGGGCGTCTGAAAAACCTTGGATTAATGAAATTCCGCCCAGGTCTGACTTTCCTCCCCTTTCCTGCCACATTCCCTCTGCACAATCCTGCTTAGCTGGGCTCGGAGCAGTCAAAAATCTCTGTTATTTCCAGGAGATCTGGCCTTGTTTGCTTCCAAATGCCAAACCAGCTTTGAATTTTCCTGAGAAAAACTGTGAGATTCCCAGCTGACTTCTTTGGGATCTGGATGGGAGCAAGGAGAGCCAGAAAGGTGGGAAAACCCTTGGCTGCTCCCACAAATCCACCTCCATCCAAAGGCTGAGAGTTTGGAGCGTTTGGAGTGTTTCAGCATCCTCGGAAAGTTTTCCCTTCCGTGGTGCCTTTTTGCAAAAATGGGATTTTCCTGCATTGAAGCAGCACCTCGGAGGAACCCCTGAATTCCAGGGAATTCTGAGCATTTCCAACTCCTCTCCAGGAGCTGTTCTGAGCTCAGCTTCCCGGGATGTGTTAGAGGAGCCTCCCCTCTCTGCCAACCCGCAGAGGTCACAAACTGTCCCAGGAGCAGCTGCTGAGCCTGTGCTCCTCGCTCCAAGCTGTTCCAGCTTTTAACTGGATTTACCAGCGAGGGAAAAACGAGACCAAGGTCTCCCATTAACTCCATCCCGGCTCCCTTGGCAGCTGGACAGGCAGCTGCTGCCCACCCACTCCTTCCTGGGAAGCCACGGGGTCAGGATTGATTTTCCTGGAATTCTGGAGTGCTGAGGAGATGGGTGCTGCCTCTGGAGGGGCTCTGAGTGCTGACAGCCCAGAAAAAGCTGGAGATTCCTGCAGGGCTGAGCTCCTCCTGGGGGGGAGGCAGATTCCCACAGGAAGAGAAGTGAAGGTGGCACCTGCATCCTGCTGATCCCATCCTGATACCATCCTGATCCCATCCTGCTGATCCCATCCTGCTGATTCCATCCTGATCCCATCCTGCTGATCCCATGCTGATCCCATGCTGATCCCATCTTGATCTCATCCTGCTGATCCCATCCTGATACCATCCTGATCCCATCCTGATACCGTCCTGATCCCATCATGCTGATCCCATCCTGATTCCATCTGATCCCATCCTGATCCCATCCTGCTGATCCCATCCTGCTGATCCCATGCTGATCCCATCCTGAGCCCATCCTGATCCCATCCTTGGCTCTCCCCTTGCAGTGATTCCCACCAAATTTCAAAAAAAATCAGAAAATCCCAGACTGGTTTGGGGTGGAATGGACCTTAAAATCATCCAGTTCCAACCCCAACACCTTCCATTATCCCAGGCTGCTCCAAGCCCTGTCCAGCCTGGCCTGGGACACTTCCAGGGATCCAGGGGCACCACAAATTCTCTGGGAATCTGTGCCAGGACCTCATCACCCTCACAGGGAGGAATTCCTTCCCAATATCCCATCTAAACCTCCCCATTTCCCACTGCTTGACTCCTCTGGACGCTCAGGACAGATCCATCTCCAACCCCTCTGACATCAGGATGAAGTTCCCTCCAGCATCTCAAGCGTTAACCCAGTCAAGAAAAACAAAATAATTCTTTTTTTTTTTTGGAGACTCTTTTGGCCCTTTTTATTTCCATGTTTGGGGTTTTTCGGAGCTGCTAACTGACAGCTGAATGGGAGATATGAATACAGAAATGATTCTCCGCTGAAAGCTGCAGCAAAGCCACAACCCTCAGATCAAACAACTTTTTTGTGCCGCAGCGAAATGAAATCCTTGTGATTTCCATATTCCTCAGTCAACAGGCTGGCGCCCGGAGCGTTGCCATGGCTCCCCAAGGATGGGCTGTCAGGAGCAGGAGGGAGTGGGAGCTGCTGGCCAAGGTTAAGGAGCTGTTTAATTATCCACCCCAATCCCTGGCAAAGTGGGGTTTGCTGTGATCTCTGCCTGGATGGATCCCTTTAACCCCTTCAACATTCCTTGAGGAGAGGAAGGGGAAAGTGGTTTTTCTGGGCTCTGCTTTGCTTTTCTCCATTCCCTGATACTCGTTTTCCTCTGCCAAACTTGCTGGGAGTGCTCAGCTCTGGAGGGAATGGGGTAAGAGCAGCCTGGATGAGTGGAAAGTTTCTCTGCCCATGGCAGGGGGTGGAATTGGACCATCTTTAAGGTCCTTTCCAACCCACACTGTTCTGGGATTCCATGAACATCCCCCCTGTGTCAGCTGTGCCTCAGTTTCCCCCATTCCCACAGCCACAGGGATGGAGATGCTCCTGTGGGAGCTTTTTCCCTGCAGACACCCTGACTCTGGGATGTTTCAGCTCTTCCCATCTGGAATGTGCTGTTCCATGGGCATGGCCTGGGACATCCATTCTCCAGAGGAATTGGGAATGTTGTCCCTGAGGGCTGCTGAAAGGCACAGCCCAGTTGCTGACCAGGACAGGACAGGATTCACTGCCCCAAGAGCCTCTCTGGGATGGTTTTCCTCAATTTTACATGTTTGGCATATTGGGCTGCTTTTTTCTAATGGAGCAAAACAATGAAAATACTTGGAAAACCCCCAACTCTGCTGGTCAAGACTCTTTCTTTAAAGAGAGTTGTGCTTTCAGATGCTTCCCTCTCTTTCCAGCTCTCCCTTGCTATTTAGCTCCAGAGAAACCCAGCCTGTGTCCCATCCAGACTCCAGACTTTTTCTTGCTGGAAATCCCATTCCAAGCAGTGCCTGGGCCAGCTCCCGACGGCTGGGCTGTCCTGTGATCCCAAAACATCAGGGGTAAGGCGAGGTAACAGCCCCACATCCACCTCTGAGTCACTGTTGGGCCCAAAACCTGCTTTGATTATCAAAGAAAAATGCTGCAAGCAGACCCTGAGAGCCCCTGAGGGACCAAGGACCTGCCTGGTGCCAACGAAAAAATGGATTAATGAGCTCCAGGACCACTTGCTCCTGGACTTTTCCCTTCACCTTTCTTTTCCAGAGGACTTCCAGACGGCTCAAGGACAGCGCCTGGTGAATCATTTATCCATCTGCATATCCAGCCTCTCTGCTCATCGTCTTCCCTGAGCCTCAGAGGGAAAATTATCATATTTATGTGCTGGGCTCTCCCCCACAGGCTGACGGAAGCAATTTGGTCGCAATAGGAAGTCGTGTCCTGTCCAATTCAGTGGGAAAAATCCGAGGGAAAATGGAGCAGAGCGAAAGGCAGGAGCTGTAGTGCCTGGGGAGGTCTGACAGGGAGAGACAAGGTGCCCCAGCCAGCCCTGGCCTGCCTTGGAATGTTTTCTGGCATATTTGGAGCTGCTGGCACGGGGTGATTTCCTCGCTATCTGCCCAGGGTTTGTGGTGCTTTGCTGAAAACTCCAGGCTGACTTTGGAGCTGGAGAATTCCTGACAGCAGATCTCAGCTGGATGGGTGCCTGTTCCCAGGGCAGGGCAGGGCAGCCTTCCTGGGCCTTTCCTGGGCCTTTCCTCAGTTTTTCCATTGTTTTTCACCAGTTTTCCTCAGTTTTCCCTCAGCCTTTCCCAGGCCTTTCCCGGGCCTTTCCCAGGCCTTTCCCGGGCCTTTCCCGGGCCTTTCCCCCTTTCCTCGGCCTTTCCTGGGCCTTTCTTCCTCAGTTTTTCCTCAGTTTTTCCTCAGTTATTCCTCAGTTTTTCCTCAGTTTTTCCTCAGCCTTTCCTGGGCCTTTCTTCCTCAGTTTTTCCTCAGTTTTTCCTCAGTTATTCCTCCTTTTTCCTCAGCTTTTCCTCAGCCTTCTTCCTCAGTTTTTCCTCAGTTTCTCCTCAGCTTTTCCTCAGCCTTTCCTCAGCCTTTCCTCCTCCTTTTCTCAGCCTTTCCTCGGCCTGTCCTCCTCTTTCCCTTGGCTTTTCTTCCTCCTTTCCTCATCCTTCCCTCAACCTTTCCTCATCTTTTCCTCAGCCTTTCCTCCTTGGAGTTCTATTTGGTGGATAATGCAGCACACAAAGCTGCGTGGCATTGCAGCATTCCCTGGATAACACATCCTTCCTCTCAGCATTTTCCTGAAAACCCAGAATGACCATGAAGTGTTCCAAGAAGAACTGCCAGAATTTCCCAGTGAATGTCTTGGCTCTTCACATCCCGGGTTTTTTTGATTTCTCTGAGAAATGAAAATGAAACATCACTCCCAGCTGGCTCTGGGTTCTCCCTCCATCCCACATTTTCCATTGCCAAAGGTGCCTCTGGATTTCAGGTCCTTTGATTTCCTGCAACCTCTACTCAGTCAGGAAAATCCTCACTTGCAGAGCTTGGGAAAAACATAGAGGATGTGCAGAATTAGGGCTATTTTGGGGTTTTCATGAGGCTCAGGTGGGCTGGTGGCATCAATCCCTGCTCCCATCCCAGTCCTATTCCCAGTGCTCACACAATTCCCCACTCCAGGAGCCTTTTTAAAGCATTTAAAACATTCCCGAGGTGAATTGCCAAGCATTCCCAAGGATTCCTGGCAGGAAAACAACAGCCTGGAAAGCTAACAAACCCCACAGTGGGGTCTTCTCCTGCCCCATCAGATGATGGGAGCTCTGAGCAGGACAACCTGTCACCTCTGCACCCTCTGGATTTTTCCTGGGGCACATCAGGCTGGGAAGGTGGCTCAACCAAGTGGGTGCAAAATTTGGGGGCTGGAAAAAACAGCCTAAAGGAGTAAAGGGAAAAAAAAACCCCTTCTCGTTTCCCAGGAAAAGCAGGTCCCCAGCGTGTGGCTGTGTTGAGATTAATTTGTTAATTGTTGCCCGCTGTTAGCAACAGTTGCCATGTTTAGGGTTGAGTCAGAAATGCTGCTTAAAACCCTGAATTCAAAGCACCTCCAGTAATAAAATCCAGCCTTGGAATGGGATTTCAGTCAGCTACTGTTGCTTTGCTACGACAAACACAACACTGCCTTCTCCACCCAGCCCTCTCCTGATCCAGGGAATATCAATCCTTTATGGACAAAGCCTGTGGAATTGCAAATTTTAATTTTTTTTTTTTTTTTTTTTTTGCCCCCTAAATGTTTATTTCTGGATTAGGAATTGTAGGGCAGGGCAGTGCTGGGGGTTGTGTGTCCCACTCTGCGTGGTGGAAAATCTGGGTTATTCCTTGGAAAACCAGTGGGAGGATTGCTCTGGATTGGGAGGGATGAACATTCACAGAATCCCAGACTGGTTTCGTTTGGTTTGGTTTGGAATGGACCAAAGCTCATCCCAAGGCAGGGACACCTTCCACTATTCCAAGCTGCCGGAATTCATTAAGCAGGGATCCAGTTTGAGTCTGATCACCCCACAGCCAAGAACTGCAAAATTCCAGAGGGGAATGGATGGATCTGTGGGTAATGAGGCCTCACTGAGCTCCCACAGGTAGAATTTCTGATCCCAGTTTTCCTGCACAAATGCCTTTTGCTGACTTGTGGGCACTTGTTCCCTGAATTTCCTGTTATCACTGCATCCGAATTACTGGAATGCCCTCCTGCTTTTCCCTTGGCGTCTACTGGCTCTGTCTCCCTGAGTTAAGCCAGGAAATTGGGAAGACAATATTACAACACTCCCTGTGAATCCAGGGCAGGCAGGGATGCATATGCCAAAAAATAAAGGAATTAAAACCTCTGTGTGTCCAGGACGGTGTGGTCCCAACTCCTGAAATATCCATGGGAGACATTTAAGGAGAACAATCCCCCTCCTGCCTTCTCCCTGTGCTCCTGGAGTTGTCAAAACTCTGTCTTTAATCACAGAGGAAGTTGGATCTTCCAGCCTGAGACACCACAGCAGGTGCTTCTATCTGTTATTCACAGCAGGAATAACCAGGATAACTGGAATTTTATGGGATAGGGGCAGGGATCCATCCCCCAGGAATGAGAATTATAAGGATGGTAAAGCAGGAGGGAAGGAGAGCTTGAAACAAGGTGATGTTCCTAGAAATCCCCTGCTGCTGGCTCAGAGCAAAGGCAGCTCCCTGGGACCTGCCCAGCACAGGTGAGCACAGGGATTTTTGGGAATGACACTTGTTTCTCTGGAGCCAGCTGGGATCTAAGGGCTGAGGGAACCTCTTTTTTTATTGGATTGTCAGGGAGTTAGGAATCACGCTAATAACCCCTCCCAGAGCTCATAAAACCAGAGGCAAAGGACTGAGCCACACCAGGAATCAAAGCTTCTGACACAATTTTGTGGGAATAAGGTCGGAACATTTTGTTTTGGCTGCGTGAGTGGGACTTTCCCAATGGGACACAGTGTGGAAATATTTTGCCTCTTTTTTTGGGGTAAAGGAGGTAAATCCCAGAATCCAACTGCTGCGTGATTCCCAGAGGAGTGAGATGATGTAATCCTATGAGGTGTGGGTGCTGTCAAGCCATCGTTCCCAGTACTGATCCCAAATCCACTCTGCTCTGCCCTTGACAGCCACTCCATTGTCCTTTATTTTAGGAATGACCAAAGTGCAGCCTCCCGGTGCACCTGCAATCCCTGCTCTGCCTGCAGCAAGGAATAAACTCCCTCCGGAAAAGGCAAAGAGGTGCCTGAGATGCAGGACAGAATTCCCAAATGTGCTGAAGGAACGAGCTCCACTCCCCCTCGGAGCGCAGCAGGGGACTCATGGAAGGAGTGAATCCACCTCTTTACTCAGCAGCATGACTTCATTCCAGCAGGGAAAAATGAGCTCATGAGGGCTGCCAGTTTCCCTTTCACCTTCCCTCTCCCTCCTGCTGGAATGGGAACGGGCAGGGGAGGGTTGGACTCGTGCTGACAGCGTTGGCTGAGCTGGGGAGGAGAGAAATCTGCACGGAGCTCTCCCAGCTTTTCCCGGGAGGGAGGATGAGCAGGGAATGAGCTCCTCATCCTTCCCCTCGGCTCCTTCTGCCTGTGCCCGGCTCGGCCCGGCTCCATCCATCCATCCATCCCCCCCTTTCCGTGGGAAGAGGATCGGTGTCAGTCTGACACCTCGTTATTACTCATCCCGGTGGCTCTGTGTCACGGAGGGATTTAACATCACACCTTCCCCTAAGTGCTCTAATTCCTGCAGAGCCTCTTCCAGCTCTGCTTGGAAGTGCTGGGATGACAGAGGGGGCTGGGATTTCGCAGGGAGAAGTTCGGGCTGGAGCCTCAGCCGGTGCAAATCCTCTGGGAAGTGCTGGATTCCAGCGTCCCGGAGCTGGCAAAGGGCTTTGGAAGTGCAGATGTCCGGGCAGAGCAGCGATCCCCAGAATTCTGTTTAAAGGATAGGAATAAAAGGAAAACAACTCGAGGAAGTGGATGTAAACCATCCCTAATCACAACCAGGAAATCAGCTTTGCTGATGAGGGGCTCGGGGTGGGGACAGGAGGGATGGAGAGGAGTTCATTTTGGTCACAATTCTGCTGAGGTCACACAGACAGACACAGCACAGCTGCCACTGTCACTGCTGAGGGCACAGCCTGGCCCAAGAGCTCCAACTTGGGCACAAAACCCACTGGCAGGACATTCCCAGCTCCAGGAGATGAGAAGGGAATAACAGGGACATGGATAATGCTGGCAAAGGTGTCCTGGAGGCGATGGTGCTCATGGATGTGGAAAATGTGCTGGAGAAACAACATGGTAAAAACATGCAGATAAAACCCAGCTGAGAATCTGCTGGTTCCTCTCCCCTTGGGGATTTTTCAGTCCATGACAAAATCAATGATGGGCTTTTCCTCTGGATCTTCCAACTCCCAGCCTGACAGCACCGCTGAGGTGCCTCTTCATCCTCTCATGGAATTCCAGTGGATATTAGGTCTCTTCACTATTAATTCTCCTTCACTATGGGTCTTTCTGACCTCCAGCAAGAGCAGAAGGTGAATTCATCAAAGGTGGTCACAATTCAGGAGGAATTTCTCCATGGAAAGGGTGGTCAGGGAGGTTTGGAATGTCCATCCCTGGAGGTGTCCAAGGAACACCTGGATATGGCACTCAGTGTTCTGGACAAGGTGGGGATTGGGCACAGGTGGGCTTTTCCAGCCTCAGTTCTGGGATTCTGGGATTCTGGGATTCTGGGATTCTGGGATTCTGGGATTCTGGGATTCTGCTCAAACCCCCAGACAGTGCCCAGAGGGTCGTGTGTGGGATAATTTCAAGTGACACCAGTGACACACCAAGTACCCAAAGCAGGACACCTGAAGCATTCCAGCAGATCCCGTGGTCTGAGGAACCACCTGGTCAAAAATCCCTAAAAATACCATAGAACACCAGCACCAAAGTTGTTCCAAAAGCAGGGATGCAGCTCCAATCTCTCCTTGATGCCTCCGAGCACTCCTGCATTTATGAACATTGAGATCAGCACCGGATGGTGTTCTTTTATTTCGTTTCACGCTTTGTTAACTTCTCTCAATTACGTGGAACGCTCTTTTTTCTTTTTTTTGTTGTGTGTTTTTCGTTTTGTTTTTTTTTTAATACCCAAACTTCTGCCTGTTCCCAATTACCAAAACGAAAAAAACCCCCCCAAATTAAATAAAAAAAAGAAAGAAAAACAGAGTGGAAGAAGCTGGCACCGAAATGAAGCCGAGCACACAATGGAACAGAAGAGTTGGAGGCTGGAGAGATGGAGGAGTTAAGGCACGTGGTTGTAGGAAGCAGAGGAAGGCACTGACAAAGATAGAAAGAGGCCTTGAGGATTTCACAAACCCTGAAGGAAATGTCAGAGATATTTCAGTGATAATTATCCCTGCCTTCTGCTCCGGGTATTTAGAGGATTTATGTTGCCTTGGAACAACAAAAAAGCCAAATCAGTGCTGCTTTTTCGGGGGGTAATTTGTTAAATCTTAATAAACACAACCAAAGCTTCGACCTGTGCCAGAGCTTCACCTTCAGCAGGAAAAGTGGAATTATCCAGACCTTTAAATAGCTCGGGATGTGTGGTTTGCTGGGCTTTTGAGCCTTTCTGCAGCGTTCAAAGTTGTTTTTAACACAAGTGAAGATGGTTTTGATTCAATTATTGCATTAGTGGGAGGCTGAGCTCGGGAGCAGCGGGGTTATGGCTCCATGAGTTAATGTTCACACCCCTTTCGGGTGTCCCGGCGGAGCTCCGCGGGCTGGCGGCCAAATCGGAGCTTGACTCGGCTCCCAGTGTGCGAGCCAACTGTTCCTGCATTTCATTTCTGTCATATCCTGGACATTAAAACACCATTAATCCGAACCTTTTGTTTCGAAGAACAACTGTGCTGTAAAACGGCGAGAGGAGCTGCCAAAGTTCCCTCAGAGCGGTGTAATATCGTGGTCATCCGCGCAAACTGGGATGTAAAGTTCAAAAAAAATGGGGGTTTTTTTGTGTTATTAGGGTCTAAAACACGCTGCAAATAAGATTTTTTTCTCCTGCTCGGCTTTGCTGTGGGATGAGTCCGAGAGCAGGTTTGTCCCTGTGGGATTCCACAGCATTTTCCCCCCCATTTAACCATGAAATAAAGGACAATCTGGGAAAAGATTTTGCTGTTGTGAAATGGGTTAACCCCGGGCTTTATTATGGAAGTGTCTCTGTCCCATTTCCATTGGCTTTTCCTTGGTAACATGAGAACAGCTCCAGCTTTTTTCTCCCCAAATTGCTGGGTGATTCAGCACGGTCTGGGAGATGTCTCCATAGGCAGGTTCCCTGGATCGGCCACAGGAGTCAGGGATACACTCAGGGATATAGTCAGGATTCCAGCAGCTTCCCCATCTCCACATGGATCCTGTTATTTTATCCGTGCTCATTTAATTAGCTCATTAATTATTGTAATGGTGGAGTGGAAAAGGCAGCAAAGGGTGAGGAGGGAAAACCCACACTCCAAGGGATTTGTCCCAGACTTGCTCCAAATACTCCTTTTGTCCTAAAAACCCCTCAGCACCCACCATTCCCACAGGGACATGAGCTGGTATTCCCAGGGGATGGATGGGCACATCCCCATCCCAAACACAGCCCCCTAGGAAAACATGGAATCAGAGAACCCTTGCAGTTGGAAAAGCCCTTTAGGATCAGCAATTCCAACAGTGTCTTTGTCACCGAGGGCATCCAGCCCTCTCCAAACCCACGTTCCCAGCCCCGCTTCCCGGTTTTTCACAGCCTCCCTGTGGAATCCTGACTTCCTCCTGCAGAGATCTCAGCTTTTCAATCCATGGTCAGACCAGCAGGGAGTTCCAAACATCACCACGCTCCTTCCTGCTCCACCCAAGTGGGATCTGCTTCCTTGGCTCCCCGAGGCTCTGGATGAGCTGAATCCATAACCACTTCCCTCTCCTCACGGCGCCTCTGGGATCAGGATGATGATGATGACTACGGCCAAGTGTCAGGATGTGATTTTTCACCGGGGTGTGATTTTTGGGGGGTTCCTGCGCGGGGCTGCGAGTTGGACTCATCGATCCCTGTGGGTCCTTCCCGAGTCAGGATATTCCATGATTCCAGGACACCCTTCAGCAGCTGCTCCCTTGCTCCCATGTGCAGGGATGGAGTGCTGGATTGGGCTCCTTTCCCAGAGCAGCTGAACCTCCAGGAATCCCTCATCCCTCGAGGAATATTCCAGGTAAAACACTCCTGCAGCTTTTCAGGTGCAGCACTGTAAGGACCAAGTGTTTCCTGCACGTCCCTCATTCCTGCCGAGCTGGGAGCTGGAACTGGACGTGTATGGAACGAGGGGAAGTGAGGAACTGGAAGGAGGATTTAGGGAGCAAATAGGAGGATATCTCTGGCACCAGACATCCAGGAGCCACGGAAGCAGCGCTGAACCTCTCCAGGCTGCTTTTGGAGGGGTTTAAAGGAAATTCAGACCCTTTCCCTCCAAAGGAGACACCCAAACATCAACATCCATGACTCAGCTCATGTCTCCGGATCAACCTGACATTCCCAAAGAAAACCTGGAATGCCCTTGCAAACAGGTTGGGCTCCTTCATCACACACTCTCCGTCTTTCATTCCAGGGAATATTTTCAGAGGAATTTAAACCACTGTAAATCCAACCCCAAGTCAGCTACGAAAGAAAGGAAGGGGGGGAAAAAAATAAATCCAATACCACCAGGAGAGAGGGAAAGATCTTTCCCCAGGCCACAAATTCTAAAGCTCCCAGACGAATTTATGACCTGGTGGTGAAACCAGCGCTCCTGGAGTCCAGGATCCGTCCTGGAACAAGCTGAGATGGATCCATGAGCTGTGTTTTGGGCAGGATGTTTTGCCCCCATTCGCTCTAGCGTTGTCTCCAAAATTTCCCAAACCCCATCCTGAACATTCCCCCTCCCCTCCCTGCCTTAAAAGCCTTGTTTTGGCTCTGGCTGCAAGGACTAACAGAATGGAGCAGGGGAGGGAAAAGGGATCTCCGTCAGCTGCTAAACATATAAACCTGCAGATTTATTTGGTAGGAATAATCCCTGAAGGAGAAACAGATCCAATACTTCATCATCCCACAAACTGCCCACATCTGTTCGGAGACAGCAACAGGCGGCCGGGAACATGTGCCAGGAGGCTCAGAGGCAACCTGTCACTGCTTCCCTGGATCCCCCATCCCGCTTCCCACCCCACTCCGCTCCCAGAAATTGTTCTGGATGCTCCTCTTCCTTGTGGAAGTTGCCTCGGCTTCTCCTGGGCTGCGGAGGTTGTGGTGGGGAATTATCCTGGGATAGCCTGAAGAGATTTTGGGGAACTCTTGGAGTTCTGGGAGAGGGTTTGAGGGGGATTTGGGGTATTTTGGGGTGTTTTGGGGGTGAAGGGGCCCTTCTGGACATGTTTCTTGTGCTGTATCCATAGTTTCAGCCCCATGGGCAGGGACACCTCCTGCTGTCCCAGGTTGCTCCAGCCTGGCCTTGGGCACTTCCATGGAGCAGCCACAGCTTCCCTGTGCCAGTGTTTTCCATCCTCTCATTCTGCTGCTTTTCATCACCCCAACACTGCTTTGTTTCCCATTCAGCCATGTCCAATCCTCCCAGGTTTCACTTTTCCATGGACTGGTGATGTTTTCTTTCTGGTTTGCTCTTTCTCCTCTCTGGTGCGTTTACAACTTGAACCAAACCATCAGATCCATGTGGAAGGATAACTCCCCTATTTCCCATATTGCCGTGTGTGGAGATGGTTGTGTCTGATCTTAACAACAAATTGTACATTTGCAAGGAAAAAAATTATATTTGACCGCATTTTGATATTTCTGATAGAGCTGCCTGACGAACAGGCACCCGGTAGAGCAAGGATGTCCTTTCCTGAAGATTTAGGGAGCTTAAGACATCAAATCTCACAAGATTTGAGGTTTTTATCTGAAGATAAAATTTCAGGGGCTGAACCCTTCAGCAGGGGTTCATTCATGGAAAAATGGATGGAGCCAGGCGCTGTTGGGCTCTCCAGGGTCTCCATTTCCAGGCTCTCCCTGTTTTTCCATCATGGAAGGGAAGCAGGGCTGTCAAAGGGCGATTGTGGGGTTTGGAGCAGGGCAGGGTGGAAGGGGCAGACCCTCCCCACGGCTCCCCTGCCAGAGCCACGCGGCTCCGTTGACTTTTCACACCTCATTAAGGAGGAAAACTCACCAGGCTCCCGGTTGACATTCCTGGGATCGCCGTCCCCACCGGCAAACAGCGTCTCTGTGTTCGGGCTCTCGTTATTCTGGGGCCCAGGGTCAGCTGGAAAAAGCTGCATGGCCAAACTGTCTCGAGAAACCTCCTCCCTGAAGAGTTGAATTGTCCAACTTAACGCTCTGATAAAATCCAAAAGTCTGGGTGTTTGGTTTTCCCCTTTGCTGGGCAGGGGGTGTGGGGCAGATTTGGGATTTCTGGCTCTGTGGCTGCAAAAAGGTGGATCCTGTGGGATAATCTGCAGCCTGGTGCCACCTGGAATGTGGCCAGAGCAGAGCGGGCGTGGAAAAGTGGTGGACAAGGATGTGGGAAAGTGGTTGACAGGGACAGGGAAAAATGGGGGACAAGGACATGGAAAAATGGTGGACAAGGATGTGGAAAATGGTGGACAAGGAAAAATGGTAGACAAGGAAAAATGGTGGACAAGGAAAAATGGGGGACAAGGACATGGAAAATGGTGGACATGGAAAAATGGTGGACATGGAAAAATAGGGGACAAGGAAAAATGGTGGACATGGAAAAATGGGGGACAAGGACACGGAAAATGGTGGACAAGGATGTGGAAAAGTGGTGGACAAGAACATGGAAAAATGGTGGACAAGGACGTGGAAAATGGTAGACAAGGAAAAATGGTGGACATGGAAAAATGATGGACAAGGAAAAGTGGTGGATGTGGAAAAATAGTGGACAAGGACAAGGAAAAGTGGTGGACAAGTCCAAGGGCTGGGCATGTCTGGAAGAAGCAACTCTAAGGATGATGTGAGTGAGAAAATCCCTCTCTGATGACTTTTCAAAACGCCCAACTTCGCCCTGATTTTGTTTCTAGACCGTCCCAGGATCTCTGTGCTCCAGATTATTCACAGCACGATTTTGAAACACAGAATTAAATTATAAATGCATCACCACAAACTCTGATAAATTCATTCTATTTCCCTTTTAATCGGAGTGGCGCACAGCAAACAAATACTAAAAATGACACCTAAAAATAAAAATATCATTTGTTTGAATGCGTTGTGGCTGCATAAAATGGGCAGGTTTTCATTTGGCTACTTTTTAGTCACTGGAGTGGGAGAACTGCAAATAAAAACACCCCAGGAAGCTCCAATTCTGGGTCAAAAGGCACGGTTTATGTCACAACCCCTCAGGGGACGATTTTTGACGCTAGGAGCAGAACGGATAATTCGGAAAACACAATATGAGGGACTTAATGCAGATTTAGGTTTGAGGAAATAAATTTTTTAAAATGGGAAGCGCTTTTTGGAAAGAGTTGGATCCGAAAGGAGACACACAGATTCCTGGGGGAGAGGGTGGAAATGGCTTTTTTTTTTATTTTTTTATTTATGTGGGATCATGTTACTGGTGGAAAAATTGACCTGCAGGGACTGATTTCCTCCTTTGTGTCACTGACCATCTGCCAAGACCAAATTTCTGGATATTAAGGGCTCAAAATCCGAACGCTGCAAGGCCATGTTTAAACCTGAGCCTTGTGCACTTCCTCCACATCCCAAACCAAAAATCCTAAAATATTGAACCCGTCTGGGACAGAAGTGAAACCCTTTGTGAGGACATTACAAAAAACCATCCCAAGGATCGTTCCAACCTTCTCCAACAACCTGTGAAGAACCCAGACTCCAACCACCCCATTCTCCTGGCTGCTCCAACTGCTCTGGCACGGTTTCTTCTCGTCGCAGTGGGATTCTGATGAACTTGGGGGAGAATTCCTCTCAGCAACCACCTGGAATGTGTGGAGGAGGCTGGAGCTCGGCTTGGTGTTTTTCACAAAGTCTTCCCTGGGTTTTGGTTTGGAAACCCCAAATTCAAATGAAAGACTGGGGACTGAGATAAGATAGATCTGAGATCCACCTTGAGCTGAGTTTGCTTTCGCAAACCCCAAACCATCCTGGTTTGTTCTTCACAGAAATGAGGGAGGAAACCCCCCAGACTTTCATCTGACCCCTCTTCAGAACTCCTTTGATGCTTGTGAGATAAAATGGAAGCGAGATTCCCACAAAGTCTTGGGGGAACAAGAGGCCTCAAACCCAGAGGTTCTGGCCCTGGATGGAGGTGACCCAGCACAGCTTGGCAGCCCAAATTGTGAAGTCATTGATCCTGGGAAGAGCAATAAATCCCATCTGACAGCTCAAGAAAACCCAGTCTGACCTTGGGCTTGGTTTTGATCCCACTGATGCAGCTGGAGACCTCCAGGAGCAGAAAAATGGCAGCTCTGAGGCAGCTGCCAGCTGGAAAAGGGGTGGAAAAAATCCGTCCTGCTGAGATGGGGAATAGGAAAATCTCTCTCCAGGACAGTGGCATCCCTCGGATCATTGGCAGAATTTACTCAAAACCATAGAATCGCTGAGAGTGGAAAAAAGTCTACAGAATCACCGGGTCCAAGCTGTGCCAAATCCCCACCTGGTCCCCAACCCAGAGCACTGAGTGCCACAGCCAGGAATCCCTTGGACACCTCCAGGGATGAGGACTCTGAGCCTCCCTGGACACTCTTTCCATGAAGAAATTCCTCCTGATATCCAATCTGAACTTCCCCTGGTGCAGTTTGGAGCTTTTCCCCCTTGTCCTGTTGTTCTCTGGGAGCACAGCCTGACCCCCCAGCTGTCCCCTCCTGTCAGGAGCTGTGCAGAGCCAGAAAGTTCCCCCTGAGCCTCTTTTCTCCAGGATAATTCCCCCCTCAGCTGCCCTTCCACAGGCAGGGGGAGCTGGGAAAACATCCCTGTCCCCTGTCAGAAACCCACGGAGTGTCCAACTGGCTCCAGTGGGATGGAAAACTCAACATCTCCCAGCAGGAACTGTTTACTTCTTCCTCCCACCACCTTGGGCTGCAACATCAGCAGCCAGCCCGGGTTTTGGAAGTTCTCAGAAGCTCTGGAAGCTGCACAGGGCTGAACCTCGCCAGGCTAAAGGCTCACAGCCCTCCAGGTCAAGGCCTTTTAAGGACTCTTTTATTGCAACTTTCGCAAATCCATTAAAAAAAAAAAAAGGAAAACAATCCTCCTGAAGATTGCACCTTCGAAACGACAGCTACCTGCGAAGTTTTACCACAGTAGTTCAAAGTGTTGGAAAAGACACTTTTACATTTAGCAGGGAACAGCAGGTTTTAATCTGTTGTGAGGGTTTTTTTCTCCTCAGCATGTTCCGAGTCTGTTCCGTGAGTGTTATCTGTCCGGTTTCCAGGTTTTTATAATCCACTGGGGCCTGTGTAAATCTCAGGATTTCCTCTGCAGACTCGGCTCATGTTCCACAGCTGTGCTGGAGCACATGTGCGAGGAAATTAGAAATGAAATCAGCTGATCCAGCGTGGATTAGGACAAGGAGAGAGACCTGAGCCTTGCGGGCTCCGTGGTCCATCCAGGGGGTCAGTGCCACCTCTGGAGCGTGGCCATGGGGGGATCAGTGTCACCTCACAGCAGGAGTGACATCTGCATCCCCTGATCCTGCACAGAGCACACCCGAGGGCTTCACTCAGAGGGTGGGGAGGCTCTGGCACAGATTCCCAGAGAAGCTGTGGCTGTCCCTGGATCCCTGGAATGTCCAAGGCCAGGCTGGACAGGGCTTGGAGCAGCCTGGGATGGTGGAAGATGTCCCTGCCCTTTAAAATGTCCTTCCAACCCAAACCATTCCGGGATTTTACAGTTCTCCGATGGTTTTTCCCATCTCTCGCCCATCCAGTTGGAAAAAATTTGCCTCATCAGGAGGTGTCAGCTCAGAGGAGGCCATGTGTGATGAACTGAGGTCATGGTCCCATAAATTCTTTGGACTGGATTCACTGTGTCCATCTGCTCCTGCAAATCTCCTCCAGCTGGGCACCAGCAGCAGGGAATGGACCTTGCAGGATGCTCAGCAAGGGCAGAGCAATGCTCAGTCCCAGCATCTGTCCATGGCAAGATCCTCCTGGGATATTGGGAGATTCTTCCCAACACCTCACTCTTGGAAAAACTTGTGCAGCCAGATGGAGGATCCTGCTCCATGTGCCCCATGTTCTCCATGTTCTCCATGTTCTCCATGTGCTCCATGTGCTCCATGGGCTCCATGTGCTCCATGGGCTTCATGTTCTTCATGGGCTCCCTGCGCTTCATGGGATCCATGTGTTCCATGTGCTCCATGGGCTCCATGTGCTCCATGGGCTCCATGTGCTCCATGGGCTTCAAGTTCTTCATGGGTTCCATGTGCTCTGCAGGATTCATGTTCTTGATGGGCTCCATGGGCTGCATGTTCTCCATATGCTCCATGTTCTCCATGTGCCCCATGGGTTCCATGTTCTCCATATTCTCCATGTTCTCCATGTTCTCCACGTGCTCCATGTTCCCCATGTTCCCCATGTTCCCCATGTTCCCCATATTCTCCATTTCTCCATATTCTCCATGTTCCCCATATTCTCCATATTCTCCATGTTCTCCATGTTCTCCATATGCTCCATGCTCCCCATGTTCTCCCCGTTCTCCCTGGGCTCTGGCAGAGCAGGGCAGTTCTGACCCAGGGTTTGGGGTTCATCTGCTGCCCCCGGAGCTGTGGGGTGCAGAGCTGTACCAAAGCTGGGCTCAGCGTGGGCTCAGCCAGGGGGCAGGCAGGGGTTGAGTGCAGCCCGAGGGCTCCAGCAGTTCAGGGCTGGGCTTTGCCCTGCCAGCAAATCCCACTTCAGAAACATTCCCCACACGGCAAACCTTTCTCTGGGGAGATGGGTTTGCCGTGAAATCCCCACGCCAGGTGAGATCTACCTGAAGTTCTCCAAGTGCTCCGGGGCCAGGAGGTCACCAGGAAGGTCTCCTCAGAAGGAGCCAGGAGCATCCCAGGCATCTGCTGTGGGATTTCTTCAGCTAAACCATTTTTAAATTAATTTTCAAAGCTATTTCCTCCCCCCCAGGAGCCCAAATCCCCAGCTGCAGGACCATTTTTCACTCCTATCAGCAATGGGTTACTCCTGGCAAAACTCTCCAGGCTTCCCAAAGCTGGGAACACCGGGAAAGGGAAGGGAATTGAGGGAATTGCAGCGTTGAGCAGGGCAGAAGTGGCACTGCAAAGCGTAGGCAGCTGTGGGTGAACCCTGCAGCTCAATCACCCCGAGCAGGTAAATTTAATCAACTCCTCACCCGAACGGTTCCTCCCTTTTCCAGCACCTGGAGGATCACAAACATCCCTTTATCTCCGGATTGTCTCATGTGGAATTGGCAGCTGGGCTGCCTCCAAACGCCTGTGCGAAGTTGGAATTCCTGAAAGACTTTTCAAGGGGTGAGCAGTGCATTCCACGGTCTGGCAGCACCCCTGGCTCTGCTCCTGGATGGGGAGACAAAAGGGAATGAGGCTTGGAGAGCGAGTTCCCAGCGAGATCCATGGATGTGACTGGAAAACCCCTCTCCTTTTCCTTTTAAAGGAGCTGCAGGAGCAAAAGCATGGGAATCTAGCCCAGCTTTCCTGCATATTCAAGCAGCATTTCTCCCTCTAGGCCTCATGCACAGGGCAGCAGAACAAAGGGAAAACACAAGTGCTGTGAACTGGGATGAACTTCCAGACAAAGCTTGGAGAAGGAATTCCAGCTCTCGGGAGCTGCTTGGTGTGGTGGCCACTGGTGCTGACTCTGTCCAGCTCAGCTTTAAGTGGATTTGCAATCAATAAATTCCTGCCCTGAATTCCTGGTGGGCTCTGCTGCCAGTTTGGAAAGGATGGTGGAGCTGGCATGACAGACATTCCTACATCCAGCTTTTCCTGGGTTTGGAATCTGGCTGGGATAAGGTTTGAAGGTATCTCCAACAGGGAATACTTCGGTTCTCCCAGGGAAAACACAGCAATTCCATGCAAATATTGCTCCAAGCAGTAAAATCTCAAAGGAAACAAAGTTGGACTTCACCCTCAACCAACATTCCTGCTCATGTGGAGAAGGATATCCCAAGGGAATTTCCCATGATCTTGGTAAGAAACAGCCCTGAGCTCCAGAACTTGGTTCCCTGCATGGATTTCTTGCCCTTCCAAGGTTTTGATGTCTCAGGAGGTGCAAGCTCATTTTCCTCCCCGATGAAGCACCCCCACTAATTGGATTTTCTGGCTCTTACAGGGATTTTTGAGGAACGCTACCTTTGGGATCTTGCTCTGGGAAGTCGGGAAGCAGCTCTGGAGCAGGGAAAGCTCAGCAGAAATCCCTGTGAGCTTCCCAAAAGCTGGGATGGAGAGGCTGGTCAGGTGCTCAGACCCTTGTGTGGAGCTTCACCTGCTGCTGGAAGCTGGGGAGAGGCTGGAAAACTCCAGGAAAACTCCTGGAATTGGCTCCTCGGGTGGCTCCGGACACAGCCACGGGATGTGGGATCGGCACATCCACGTGGGGAAAAAATCCCTTTGGACCTTCAGAAGCTTCCAGAAGGTCAGCCAAGACTGGCAGCTGCAGGAAAAGCTTGGAGAGATTTCCTACTTTCCCTCCACCTGTTTGGCTCTTTGACCCTGCTGGGATGAGGAGTCTCCACGCTCACGGATTTTCAAACCACGGAATCAAAATTCCTCCGTGGGATTTATGGAATTCCGGCGGTTCTCATGCAATCCCTGGACGCTGAGGAGGGTTCAGAGCCCCTGACCCTGCTCTTCCTCCCACCTCTGCTCCGTGGGAGGCCCAATCCATCCCCATCCCTGCTCCCCATCCCGAGCATCCCGCGCTTGTTGTTCCTCCCAAACCACCCAGACTGCGTCCAGATGTGCTCCCTCCCATCCAGCTGTTCCGGGGGAGGGAATTGCAGCTCCCAGCTGTTTGTCCCTGCTGCCCTGCCAGGGGTCAGCGCTCCCTCATCCATCTCTGTCCGCAGAGCTCCGCTAGCACCGACCTGCTGCTCGTTCCCGCTTGGAATTCCGCTTGGTTTGCTCTGAGGGAGCTTGGGAAGAAAGGGAAAACTCCTTCCCTCCATCCCGATAGCAGCACAACGGATGGTGACACAACTGAGATTCCTTCTGGTGTGAAAAATTCCTCGGGGTGACTCAGAATTCCTGCTCATTCCCTCTGTCCCGTTTTTCCCAGCATTCCCATCCCAAGGGGAGCTCGGGGAAGAGGATGATTCCAGGCCAGGAGCCAGAGAATTTTTAGGATTAATCCCATCCTGCCCTCTCCGTGTTGTGTGGCCTTGGGCAAGGTAGGGATCTCCCTATCCTGGCTTCTCCTGCTTTGGAAAACAAAAAATCCTAATTTTTCCCACCTCCCTCGAGGGTTATTAGATAATGTTCAGAAAACACTCGGGGGTTGAAAACCCAATTATTGGAAAATCCAACCATTCCCAGCCCTCCTGGGGAGTGGGAACACAGCAAATGTGATTCCCAACAAAGCAAGAGCCACGAAAACGTTGGGAATTTTGTGTCCAAGTGGGCAGGAGGAGCAGTTTGAGCTCAGCTTAACTCGATTCACGTGGGCTTGGACTCAGATAAGCCGAGCTTAAAGGGAATAAAGCTCCTGTTTCTGCACCTGGTTCCTGAGCTTGGGTGGTTTTTTTCCCTACTTTTTTTCTCTCCTGTTTTTCCTTCCTCAAACGGTTCTCCTGGATCCTCATTATTTTCTGGTGGGGTGTGCTGGTTTTTATCTCCAGCCCCACCGCGGTGGCTCATCTTCCTTCATTTCAAACCAAAAGCCAAACTCAGGGGAAAATTCCCTTTTTCCCTTATTTTTTTCAGACGTGCACAATGCATTCCCCCCGTGGAAAAGCAGCCACACATCTGGAGAGTGTTTTCCAAGGAATTATCAGAACAGCATCCACAGCTTCGTATTTTTATGTGCCACACATTAAAAAACACTGAGGGAGGAGAGAACCCACGAGAAATATTAAAATAAAGAAAAATCAGAGAAATATTTTTTCAAAAAAGAGAAGCAGCGAATTTAAAAAATAATAATAAAAAGATAAAATCCAACCCCTCTCCTACAAAGCTGAGTTTCCAACAGATCCCCTGGGAATCTTGGGAAGATCTCAGTGATTTCAGAAGCCATTAATCCCCAAAAATTTCTGGGAATTTTGTGGAAGGACTTTGACACTCTAAATGGGATTTATGGAGCTCTGCTCTCCACGGAAGTGATACAGGAATATTCTGGATGAACGTGGGCAGGAATATTCTGGATTAAAATGAGATATCCCCCATTTTGGGACACTCCAAGGTGTTGTTCCATAAGGAAAAACAATTCCTGAGGAGCCCAAACAAGCAATAAACTCCAAAAAAACGCTCTCAGTAAATAAATTGTGACCCCAAATCTGTCGCTTCCTGCCCTTCCTTCCCCTGCATCCCTCGATGAGCTGCACTTGGCAGCTCCAAAAGCACCTGAATTCCTTTATTGGCTCCTTCCAAGGGGATATAAAGCCTTCCTGGGAACCAATGGGAAGCAGGATCCTAAAAGCCATGGTGACAGCTGCATTCCAAAAGCACCGAGACAAAGGAATGGTAGAATAATCTGGGGCGAAATAAAGGTTTTTAATAGGAAAACCAAGTCTTCCGAGAGTGAACACGATCCAAAGCAAAGCAGACCTTTGTATTTGGGAATCTGGGAGGGGAAAAAAAAATCCTCTCGTTTTTTTTCCCCCTCTAAACCGAATTATTCCTCACGGAGCAGTTTCAGATCTGCTGCTAAATTATCAAACTCCTTCTCCCGGGGGAAAAGAGATCAAATAAACATCCAGCATTCCATGGTTTTTGTGTTTTGGGGCTGGAGGAGGTTTGGGTGAGTGGGAAAGCAGCCTGGCCATGGATAACCAGGCACTTGGAATAAAACCATCGGGTGTTTGGGAATGCTGAGGAGATGTGGAGCCTTTGATAAAACAACAGCTTAAAATAAGAGGGGAAAAAAAATCATTTTATTGGGATCTGGGTGCCAAGATTTTCAGGCATTCAGGGATGGGGGATAATCCATGCCCTAATCCCAGTCTCCTCACACTTTTCCCAGTCTAAATTGGCTTTTCCCAATCTCATTCCGTGCCTGGAGTTTGTCGGGGAGAAGATCCAGCAGTGCTGAGGTGAGTTATCCATGCAGGTGGAATTCCTGCTGCAGGGATTTGGGAGAGCTGAGGGAACGATGGATCTCAGGCTGGTCAGGTTTTCCTCATCAAAAACCATCCCAAAGCAGAGATTCCCGAGGAAAAGCACCTGATTCCACCATCCCACGATTTCCTTCATGATGGTTCCATCAGATCTGTGCAAATCCATGGGAATTCTGGGCTTTCCCAAAGGAAAATACAATCCGACACTGGAAATTCGCTTTTTCAAAGAGAGTTTTGGACGTTCAGCTTCATTTCCAGCCCCAAGGTTTCCATGGGGAATTTTCCATGGATCTGGATGGAATCTACCCCCAAAAAACCGGAGTCTGGATGTGGGAATTCCAGGTTTTCCTCTCCAGACAGAGGAAATTTCATCTCTTCTGCTGGTCCAGAGGATCCATCAATCCACATGTTTTTAGGGAAAAGCCCTTTCCAAGCTCTCCAAACTCCAGGGTTTTATGGTTTTCCTCTTTTACCCTCAGGTGAATCAGGGTCAGCACCAGCATTCGGCCAATTTGAAATAAATTTTCCACAAAATTCACTTTCTCCTTTGTTTTCCACAATCAGGAAATTCCCTTTTCATGGATATGCAACCGGAAAAAGAAAATACTAAAAGGGAAAAATGCATTGATCTGGAAGGAATATTTGGGCTCCCCAAATATTGAGTAAAAAATCAGGGAAATGTGATGGAAAAGGAAATTTTCCACAGCTCCGAGGCTGAGTCGAACAGATTGTGTGAAAAGTCCTGGGATGAAGCAGCACTTTTCGATCTGGAATCAATCCTGGCAGGAAGTGGAAACATTTGCCATGGAGTGGGAAACAACACATGGTTGTTGCATTATATTTACCCAATAAAGTCCCTTTTTTCCATGTAGGATTGGAGAAAAAAAAAAAAAAAAAAGGCATTTAATAAAAGAAGGATGCTGGGAATGCTTTTCCAGTTAAACAGGGATGGATGAGGAATATTTTTTTCCATTTTCTCAGGATTTTAGCAGGTGGGGAATGATCCTTCCATGATGGCTGTGTTGGAAAAATAAACAAATCCTGGATTTTTTTGCCTGACCACTCTCCGCTGAGGATAAATATTCCCACTGCAGATCCCAAATCGTTCCACCTGCCAGGTGAGAGGCTCTGGATGCTTCGGAATGACCCTGGAGAGGTGAATATTCCCGAAGCTCCCCCCTGGCAGGCTGGGGGAGCAGCGCTGGGGGAGCCAGGCTGAATTCCCGGCTTTGATTGCCACGTGTGTGGGATGGCACAGGAGGAGCGTGGGCTGGGGAGCCGAGGAAGGAGCTTCGCTACCTCCACGCGGCATTTCGGGAGGAATCAGACCCTGCGGGGAGGAGAAGGACCTGCTGGCGAGGCTGGGGTTGTGTAACGGGGTGGGAGTGGGGGAAGTGTCACCCCAGGGTCACCCCAGTGTCACCCCAGGGTCACCCCAGTGTCACCCCAGCTGGGATCCTGGTGGATTGGGGGCTGATCTGAGGGATGGCAGCATCCTGGCCATGGGTGTGGGATCAGCACAGATTGCCGAGCTGTTTGTCCATGAAAACCTCGGGAATGGTGTCCCTGAAGGAGCCTTTGGGAGCACAAAGCATGGCTGGAATTCTCCCAAAGCCTCTCCATCCCTCTGACCAGCACTGCTGCCTCGTGATGAAGCTGTGTGTCCAGGGGTTTCGAATCCCAGAATTCCAGGATGATTAAAGCTGGAAAAGCTCTCCAAGACCATCGATCCAAGCTGTGCCTGATGCCCACCTTGTCCCCAGCCCAGGGTGGAATTCCACTTTGTTTCAGTGCCACATCCAGGAATTCCTTGGGCACCTCCAGGGATGGAGACTCCAAACCTCCCTGGGTGCTTCCAATGCCTGAAGCCTTCTCCATGAAAAAATTCCTCCTGCTGTCCAACCTGACCCTCCCTGGCACAGCCTGAGTCCTTGGATTGCTCAGATGTGTCAATGGGTGAAATCCCTGCTGGGTGCTTCCCACCTGGAGGGAATTTCCTGGGATGGGGATTGGGGAACGGTGTGGGTGACACCATTGGGGTCATCCAGTGCCACCCTGCCAGGGCAGGGACATTTCCACATTCCCAGGCTGCTCCAAGCTTTGTCCAGCCTGGCCTTGGACATTCCAGGGATCCAGGGGCAGCCACAGCTTCTCTGGGAATTCTATTCCAGCCTCTCCCCACCCTCCCAGGGAACAATTCCTTCCCAATATCCCATCTCTCCCTGCCCTCTGGCACTGGGAAGCCATTCCCTGTGTCCTGTCCCTCCATCCCTTGTCCCCAGTCCCTCTCCAGCTCTCCTGGAGCTCCTTTAGCACTGGCAGGAGCTCTGAGCTCTCCCTGGATCCTTCTCTTCCCCAGGCTGGACAATCCCAGTTTTCCCAGCAGAGGAGCTCCAACCCTCTAATCCCATCCCAGCTCCCTCAGGGGCTCTCCAGTGAATCCATTTCCAGGGAATCAGCACCAATCACCCAGTTTTCGCTGCTCAGAGCTGGTTTCCACAGACACATTTCAAACACTACCACCTGGAGAACTTTCCTCCCTCCCTTCCCACTTCTCCCATTCCTGATGGGAATTATTACAACCCAGAGCAGCTCCGGCTTTCCCAGTGTCCCAAACATTTCCCAACCAGGTAAATCCAGCTGGGAAAAGATTTAAACCACAACCCCACTTGTGCCTATTCCTCATCATTGTTAACCTCTCCGTGGTGTCTGGGAAGGCAGAGACAACTGGAGACCGGGAAAAAACAACTTTCCTCCCCTCGGAGTGCCTGCAGCTGTCAGCTGAACCCATTCCTGCCCTCTGCAGAGCAACAGCTGGAGCAGCCAAAAATGGGATGGAGCTGGGCACGGAGCTCCTGCAGGGATCACTTACAGCCAGCACCTCGCAGATGCCACTTCCGCTCAAAAACATCGACGGGGCAGGGAAAAAACACCCCACAGATGGAAAAATTATTTGCCTGACATTGGGAATTCTTGTTGTTACATGAACCCCGCCATGTGTCGCGCTGGGGAAGGCGGGAGGGGAAGGGAAGGGAAACTGGAGGAAGGAAAAATTCTCCGTGAATTTGCTTTTCACCTGTTGTCTCAAGGCTGGGGTGTCTGGGGATGTCTGTGCTGCTGGGGGCAAGATGGGGCCACTGGGTTGACTCCGAGGATTTTTTTTGCCCCTGAAATATTGCCAAAAGGATGGAAATTTCTAGCCAGCGAGGATGGTTTTTTTGTTTTATGGGTTTGGGGTTTTTTTTGCTGGCTTTTGGAGTGATGAAATTGGGTGGTTTTCCCTATAAAATCCCATTCCAGCTCAGCTTGGAGTGAAGGGAAATTCGATGATGAGTTCTGATGTGTTAGGGAAGGTCTGGCTGGAGAATGGGATGGGAGGGAAGAGCTGGAGTGGAAGGGATGGAACAGAAATCCTGGCACTGGGAGGAGGTCAGGAACCCAAAATCCTGACACACTCAGGGCCACGGAGCTGGAACGAGGATGTGGTGATCCTGCATGGATAAAACAGCCCTAAAAATTGGACAGAATCATCAGCCCTTCTCCCTGCTGTGGAGATATCAATAAGATTTGGGGAAATCCCAATATGATTTGGGGAGAAATCAATGTAAATCATGAAGATATCAATGTAATATTTGAAAATATCAACACGAACCATCAATATCCCGGAGGAAACCTTCCCAGCATTTCTCAGCCGATGCTTCCCAGGTCCAAAGTTCCTGCAAACACGGATTAGTTCCAGCCCTGGAGCTGATTAATCACTGCCTCCCCTCCGTGCTGCAGCTCTTGTCAGCATTGCAGGGCTTTGTCCGGAGCTTATTCCCAGCGTAATCCACTTAATCAGAGCTGCTCCCTTCCCTTCCCTTCCCTTCCCTTCCCTTCCTTCCCTTCCCTTCCCTTCCCTTCCCTTCCCTTCCCTTCCCTTCCCTTCCCTTCCCTTCCTTCCTTCCCTTCCCTTCCCTTCCCTTCCCTTCCTTCCCTTCCCTTCCCTTCCTTCCCTTCCTTCCCTTCCCTTCCCTTCCCTTCCTTCCCTTCCCTTCCCTTCCCTTCCTTCCTTCCCTTCCCTTCCCTTCCTTCCCTTCCCTTCCTTCCCTTCCCTTCCTTCCCTTCCCTTCCCTTCCCTTCCTTCCCTTCCCTTCCCTTCCCTCTCGGCTCATCCCGGTTCCTCCTCCTCCACATCCGCCCCGGAGCTGCAGCCAGAGCCTCTCACAGCTCCAGAGTGAGAGCAGAACTGGCTGAAAAACTGGGGACAAAGCGGGGACAGCAGCACGGGTGGGACAGGGATGGGGAGGGGATGGAGTGGAGATGGAGCCAAAGCCTTCCCGGGCAGGATGAAATGGGAAGGGAGAGGGGAAAAGAGGGAAGAGAGGGGCAAGTCCTGGCGCGGGGCACAGGGAAGGTGTGGATGCTCCATGCTGGGAGCTGTTTGATGCTCATCCTGCATCTCCTCCTCAGCTAAGCCTCACTCGGGGCTGCATTAGGACCTGCGGGGTCTCTTCAGACCTGTCTTGGTGTGACACTGGGCTTCCCCATTTCCCATAATATTCCAAAAACCTGGAAGCTCCAAGATGTGTATCCAACCCTGGAACAGGTGACACTTCCCCCAGCTCCTCCTTGTCCTCCCCTTCCATCCACATCCAGCAATCCCCCTCCAGCTGGGGCTTTCTGGATTTCGGTTTTGTCATTCCCAGCTCCCAGCTCTGCCCATCCATCCCATTTTCCCTTTTTCCGGGGGTGGGAAACCACACAGCCCCACATCCCCTCCCTCCCATCCAGGAGCCCCGAGCTGCTCGGCAGGGCTGGGAAAAGGCGGCGAGGAGGAGGAGGAGGAGGAGGAGGAGGAGGAGGAGGAGGAAACTTCTTGGAACTTCAGCCTCCCCATTAGGGAGCGAGCGGGAAACATTTGCTGGTGGGAGAATGTTCCCGGTGACAGGTCCTAAAATAATCGTGGAGGTGACATGAGTGAGCGACACGGATAATGAACGCGAGTTGGTGGAGCTGCCAGCGCTCGCTGCGGAGCTCTGTGGTCCCCAAGGAGGCTCTGCCGCCCCCGCTGGGGCTAATTTGGGAGAAAGTTTGGGAGTTCGGCTTCACCCCGAGCCGAGCCGCTGTGCTCCAACTTTTCCCGTTCCTCTGATGGGAGAGAAACATTAACTCTTGGCTGGTTGAGGTTAGCAGTTAATTCCCAGCTATTTTTCAGTTATTTTTCAGCTATTTCTCAGCTACTTTTCGTTCACATAACTTTTTCAGGGTCCCCAAAAAATGTGCCCAGCGTTGTGTCCTCACCCGTCGGGATGATCCCGAAGGAGTTCACCCCTTTTTAGCAGGAAATCAGGGATTATTGCCAACACTGGAGGGAGAAAATATCACTTCCAAAGGGTCGTTTTGCTTGTGGCTCTCAGGTAATTATGGTGCAAATATTGGGAAGAGGATTTAGGCTCGGGAAAGCTGATCGCAGCCACGGAACTGGATTTTTGTCAGGGTTTGGAGGTGTGGAAACATCACCGTATTCCCTTGGATTTGTTTCCAGCTCTGGAAGTTTCGGTGAAATGCTTTGGGAGGAACAAATCCCTCTGGGCTTGGAGCAGAGCTGGATCCTCTGTGGGGATAAATGGAGAAGATTTTTGGGGTGGAATGGTTTAGTTCGGAGATGGAATGGTTTAGCTCGGAGATGGAATGGTTTAATTTGGAGATGGAATGGTTTAATTTGGAGATGGAATGGTTTAGTTTGGCGATGGAATGGTTTAATTCGGAGATGACACCTGACATGGGGCTGAGATGGTCCCAGCCTCATCCAGCCTGGGAATCTCCCAGATTTTGGGCTTGGAGCCATGCAGGATTTGGGCTGTGGGTCCAAACTCCAAGCTGGACATGAGACTCCCAGCCTGGAGCCCTTTGGGAAGCTTTGGGAAGCTTTGGGAATCTCAGGATCCAAAGGGATGATTTGCTGCTTTATCCCACACCAAGGAGAGAGGAATTTATCTCCGAGTTCCTCTCCCACAGTCAGGATAAACCAAATCCAGTGCAGCATTCCTGCTCTTCCCTTCAAATCTCCCGGTGAACTTCCACTTGTGCTTCCAGGGACAAAGATTCCCACAATCCTGAAAAAAGCTTCCATTTTCTGGAGAAATCTGCTGGATCTTCAGTGAGAATCCTTTGGGGTTTTCCTGAGCACAGGAAGTTCCTGTTGGTGTTATTCCAGCGAGGACACAGCATTCCCTCCCTCCTGACATTCGCTGAACAGGAAAAAGGGAGGAGGAAATGTTGGGATGGAGGGTTGGGAAGCACCTGGAGGAGGAACACCAGGATTGCAGCGTTTGGAGAACATTTCCTCCGAGTTTCCCTCCTCAGATCCCTCGAGCTCCAAGTGCATTCCATGGGATGTGTGCTTCCCTCTCCGCATCCAAAATCCAGCCAAATCCCAAATTCTGCCGGCATTTCCCATATCCCAACCCCCCAAAGCATTAAATCTTCCCAACCTTCCCTCTCCGTATCCAAAATCCAGCCAAATCCCAATTTCTGCCGGCATTTCCCATATCCCAACCCCTCCCAAAGCATTAAATCTTCCCAACCTTATCTTCCCAAATAATTTCCAGTTTTCCTCCAAACCAATTAAGCCCCTCACTAATTATCTGACCCTTCCCTTTTCATCCTGGAACTCATTTTCTGGAGACAGTTCCAAACTCCCTCCCACTTTCCTTTCCTGCCTGTTTCCTCCGAAGCATCCTAATTAACGCTCGTCAGCTCCAACGCCTCCAGACCCTAATTAATCACCTCTTAATCACCTTATCACCCTCTGCCACCGCCAGGCAAACTGCAGGGAGAGGATTCCTCCCTTTCGGGAATGACGGATGGTTTGGGATGAATTCCCCTCTGTCCCACACGTGTTTATCCCAAACACCCCGTCGGGAGAGAAATGTTATCAGCAGAGGTGTTATCAGCAGATTTCCTTCCTTCCTCACCTGCTGGAGGAATTCCCAAGCTCAGATCCTCGGGAATAACCCGCTTCGCTCTGCTTTGCCTGGGAGGATTGCAATGAATTAATTGCAATGAATGAATTGCAATGAATGAATTGCAACGGGCGAATTGCGATTAACAACGTTGATTGTTTTCCTGCTGCAGATGAGGAGAAACATCCACACGGGGTTGGCATCTCCAGGCCGCACATTCCAGAAGGTTTTCCAGAGGAAATCTGGGAAATATCACAGATCTTGATTCCCCTCTAGTGGCACAAAAATCCATCGGAGAGTCCAAACTGCTTCTTCCTCAGGGATCAGAGGTTTTTATTATATTTTTTTTAATTTCCCTGGGCAAAGCTTTGTTTCCAAGTCCAAATATCCAGGTGATATTTGATGATTAAATTGATATTTGATGATTAAATTGATATTTAATATGGAGGAGGTTTTCCAACTGCCAGTTTGTCCGTTTTGGGAATGGGAATCACAACAGTCTGTCCTGGAAGGGATTTGCCTGTCGCTCACCACAGAATAAAATCAGGAATCGTCTGGAGTCAGAGAATAACACCAGTGGGAAAGCATCCTGCTATCTGGGAAATGTCAATTTTTATATATTTTTTAAGGTTTTTGAGGCAATTCTGAGCTGACTCCAGAATTCCCCAATTTCCAACTTTGGCTTTGATTCCTCCAGGCAAAGTGGAAGAGGAAAACTCATGGAAAACTCTATTTCCCTCGGGAAGAAAAGCAAATAAAATCCACTTTTTTTTTTTTTTTTTTCTGCAGGTTCAGCACCTACTGAACTTTTCCATTAAAACATTAATAAAGGATGGAATTAACAGCAGAATTTCCCTCGGAATTGTTTTCCCAAAATACAAGAGTGGCCTCTAGTGGTTTCATCTCCTTAGCTGCCCTTCCCAGGATATGACAAACAAATGTCCAGACTTATTAATTAGTAATAACTCATAATCAGAAAATTTATTAACTCTTTTGGGAACTCAACCCTCTTTTCCCAATATTTTTTTCTGCTCCTTACCAGTCCTGAACTTTCCAATCCAATCCTGCACCCAAAATTATACTAAAAATCAGGGGAGTTTTAAATTTAATTCCCACCTGGTAAGACAAACCTTGTCTGAATAAATGGTTTTAAAACACTGAGAAGCCACTTTGGGGAATGGTGATCAGTGCCAGCTCTCTGCAAAGCCCTGCCAATCACTCCAGAGGATTATTTGGATTTTTCCTGGGTTATTTTCCCTCTTTTTGCTGCCAACCTCAGGCTCTGCTTTGTGCAAATGCCTGGCAATTCTCTGTGCTGCTCTCTCAGGCTGGGCAGGATGGGAAATGATGATGAAGAACTGTGCCAAAAAAAAAAAAAAAAAAAAAGGATTGGAGCTGCTCTGGAAATTTGGGGAAAGCAGCAAATCCCACAAATTCCCTTTCCAAATGGAGGGAAAAGGGCTGGATGAGGATGGGGTTTCCTGGCAGGAGTTTATGGGGAATAAACATCACCCAAAAAATCATTTATTTCCAGTGAGATCCTTCAGTCCGAGGGGGAAGGAAAGGTGGGAAGAGGAGCTGCAGAGAAATCCTTTCTGGATTTACAGGAATCCTTTCTGGATTTACAGGAATGTTTGGATTTGGCTTTGGGGGCTTTTTGCCAAAAAATTGGCACTTTTTGCCCTGAGGATGGATCTGCACAGAGGAGGATTGACACAGGGAGTGACTCTGCTCAAAGCAGGGAAAAATCCAGCCCAGCCATCCGCAGGAGAATCCTGGGAATTATGGCAAAAATCCTCCCTTAACTGGTGGGAATAGTGGGAGGAATATTGGGAATTCATGGCTGAGCTCTGCTCTGGACCAGGCGAGAGGAGGAATTTCCCCATGGAGGAGGAATTTCCCCACGGAAAGCACAGGAGGTCAAATTTATAACCATGGAATGGGAACGGTTTGGGTGGGAAGGACCTTAAAACCCATCCAGTTCCAATTTTAGACACTTCCCACCATCCCAGGCTGCTCCAAGCCCTGTCCAGCCTGGCCTTGGACATTCCAGCGATCCAGAATCATCCACATCTTCTCTGGGAATCTCTGCCAGAGCCTCACCTTCCTCACTGTTAAAAACTTCCTATTATTTCCCCTAAATCCAATCCTTATTAAATCCAAACCATTCCCTGTTTTCCCATGGAGAATTCCCATTTTTGGAAGGCTGGAGCTGCAGGACAAGGTGCCCTTGGCTCCTCCCCAGTGACTCAAGCAGGACAAGCTGTGTCCCTCCTGTGCTCCCCCAGCCGTGTCACACCTCCTGCTCCTCGGCAGCACAAGGACCTTCCCTGCCCTTCCAGCTCAGCTGTTCCCACCAAAAAAAAAATAAAAATTTTGTTCTCCACAAAGTCCTTCCTGCGCCAAACCTTGGGAAAATTGCCCAGGAAAAGCTTCTTCACTGAGCAACTCGGAGTCTTCCACGATGCTGGGTTTTCTCGGGAATTTAAAATGGCAACAAATGGGAGATAAAATCCAAGGGTATTTGGGGTTGTTGGTGGAGGGGAGCAGGGTTTGTGCTCTGTCCTGGTTCACAGCTTTATTTCTCCCTGAGATGGCAAAATGCCAGAAAATTAACCCCAATAAATGGCTGAGGATCCAAGAAGGGAATGCAGTTTTCCCTGGGAATTGATATTCCCAGTTATCCACAAGGAGCTGTGGGATTATCCCAGGAAATTAACCCCAATAAATGACTGAGGATCCAAGAAGGGAATGCAGTTCCCTGGGAATTGATATTCCCAGTTATCCACAGGGAGCTGTGGGATTATCCTAGAAAATTAATCCCAATAAATGGCTGAGGATCCAAGAGGCTGGGAGGGAATGCAGTTTTCCCTAGGAACTGATATTCCCAGTTATCCACAAGGAGCAGTGGGATTATCCTGGAAAAGTCCCAATAAATGTCTGAGGATCCAAGAGGCTGGAAGGGAATGAAGTTTTCCCTAGGAACTGATATTCCCAGTTATCCACAGGGAGCTGTGGGATTATCCTAGAAAATTCCCAATAAATGGCTGAGGATCCAAGAGGTTGGGAGGGAATGCAGTTTTCCCTGGGAATTGATATTCCCAGTTATCCACAGGGAGCAGTGGGATTATCCTAGAAAATTCCCAATAAATGGCTGAGGATCCAAGAGGCTGGAGGGGAATGAAGTTTTCCCTAGGAACTGATATTCCCCGTTATCCACAGGGAGCTGTGGGATTATCCCAGGAAATTAATCCCAATAAATGGCTGAGGATCCAAGAAGGGAATGCAGTTTTCCCTGGGAATTGATATTCCCAGTTATCCACAGGGAGCTGTGGGATTATCCTAGAAAATTAATCCCAATAAATGGCTGAGGATCCAAGAAGGGAATGCAGTTTCCCCTGGGAATTGATATTCCCAGTTATCCACAGGGAGCTGTGGGATTATCCTAGAAAATTCCCAATAAACGGCTGAGGATCCAAGAGGTTGGGAGGGAATGCAGTTTTCCCTGGGAACAAACCCCATCCTGGTGCAGCTGTGGCTGAGGGAGCCTCGGAGTGTCCTGGGATGTCCATCTGGAGGGACAGGGAATGAGGTGACACCATTCCCACCGGGAATATCCATGGGGTTATTATCCATCCCATGCTGCTGCTGAGCATCCCACAGTGCTCCAAATCCAGTTTGCAGGAATTCACTGGGATTCCAGGCTCTGGAAAACACAAATAACTTCATTATTTTGTTGGGAATGGTGGGAGGGAAGAGCTGAGCTTGGCACTTTTTGTATTAATGTGAAGCACAGCCCAATTTATCCCAAAATTCCGGATAAAAACTGCCATGGATTCAATAAAATCCATTATTTATCCTAATAAATAAAACATTCCAAGCAGACAACAGCAAACCCCACATTCCCAGGGTGCTGTGAGGTGTCCAAACCTTCCCTTCTCCAGGGGAAAATCCCAAATTTTCTCAGCCTCTTCCCTCCTTTCTGGATATTGCTGAATTCCCTCTTTTCCCCCTCGCAGCCACTGTTTTTCTCTGGCCCATTCCTCATTTTCCTGCGCTGATTTTTGCCTTTTTTTCCTCCCACGTGGACAAAATCCAAGCTCTAGGAATCAACTGTAAACAGGAATATCCTTCCCTGAATGGGATTATTATTCCCAAAGAGAAGGCTGTCATTCCAAGAGGCAGAAATCCTGTTTATTCTGGAGATGCCATGGCTGGTTACATAAAATCCAGATGAAATTAAAAGCTCCCATTCAGACCATTCCTGGACAGTTCTGGAACATTTTTTTCCCAGGTTTTCAGACCCTAAAATCCTCTTTTTTCCTTCAGTTAAATCCCTGTTTTCCACTCCATGGGTGGAAGCTCACCCTCCTGTGGAACCAGAGCTCTGCCCACAGTGATTCCATATTTTTTTGGAGTTTTTTGGAGATTTTTTTGAGTTTTGGTTTAAAAATAGGGAATGAAAAATCGGGAGAAGAGATGTCTCATCCCCAGGAAGAGCTTTCCCAAAATCCCACAGTGGGAATCCAACTCCCATCCTAGCTCCATCCCTCTGCCTGAAAGGTTTTGGGATTGATTTTGTGACTCTTTGTGGTGTTGGTTTTTATTTCCAGGACATTCCTGAGGCAAAACAACTCCTGAGGCTCGGCAGGGCTAAGAAATGGTAATTATTAATTAATATTTTTTGATCCCAATTATTTGCTGGATGACAAAGGAAGGGAAAAGGACTCTCCATGGGCAGATAGATCCAAATAATTCCAAGGAATATTTGCCATCCTCGTGCAGCCTCTGCTGACTGCAGCACAAGCACCTTAATCCAGAATATTCCTTTCTGGAATTCCTGGGAACTGGGGGAATAGAGAAATGGATTTATTTTAATTTATTTAATTAAATAAATTAAATTTATTGAATTAATTTATTTTCATTGCCTGTCCCTGCCATGGAAGGTGCCAGGAGGAGAGCAGGATTCTGGGAATCCTGATGGGAAAGATAAAATTCCGCCAATTTGGGATTTAATCTGGGGCAGGAACGATGACAGGAGAGGCTTTTCCTCAGCAGTTGTGGGAAAAAGTCATTTATTTTCTTGGAGCTCCTTTGAGGTCCTTCCAAAAAATGGGATGAGCCAGGATTTTCCAAGCTTTGGAAAGGCATGGGCACGTTTCCAAGTGCTCATTTTGGGGGAATTCTGCACTGCACAGTCTGCTCAGAATGTGGGATGGGATGGGAATGATCCAGAGATGGGATGGGAATGATGATGGGATGGGATGGGAGTGATCCAGGAGTGGGATGGGAATGATCCAGGGATAGGAATGATCAGGAATGAGAATGCTCCAGAAATGGGATGGGAATGATCAGGGATGGGGTAGAAATGATCCAGGAGTGGGATGGGAATGATCCAGGATAGGATGGGAATGATCCAGGGTAATAGCATGGGAATGATCCAGGGATGGGATGATCAGGGATGGGAATGATCCAGGAGTGGGATGGGAGTGATCCAGGAGTGGGAATGATCTGGGATGGGATGGGAATGATCCAGAGAGTGGGAATGATCCAGGAGTGGGAATGATCAGGAATGGGAATGATCCAGGGATGGGATGGGAGTGATCAGGGATGAGAATGATCCAGAAATAGGATGGGAATGATCAGGGATGGGATGGGAATGATCCAGGAGTGGGAATGATCCAGGTAATGGGATGGGAATGATCCAGGGATGGGATGGGGTGGAATGGGATGGGAATGATCTAGAAATAGGACAGGAATGATCAGGGATGGGAATCAACAGTGATGGGATGGGAATGGTCAGGAATGGGATGGGAATGATCCAGGGATGGGGATGATCCATGGCTGGGACGGGAATGCTGCGGAGGCAGGAGGGGCAGGGAGCGGCTGCGGCTCCGAGGGAAGGCAGGACGCAGGGTGACTCACGCCGAGCTGGATCCTGCTCGGGATCACACCAGGACAGCGGGAAAGCTCCGTGCGTGCAGAGTTTTGAGTTTAAAAACTCGATTTTGCTCATTTTATGTAAAAATATTTCCATTCATAAAAGCCTTTTATTTCTAAAAACTTTGCTTATAAAATATTTGACTTACAGAAAGATTTATTTTCAATTTCTAATTGATTCCTACTTTCAAAAAAACCTTTTTCAATTAAATAATAAATCCTGTTTAATGACTTTCTCGTTGAATTTAACTCCACCAATACCGAGCCAATCCCGACAGAAATCATCCGCCAAGGATGATTATTCCTCCCAGCCCCACCCATGGATTTAAAGGTCGTTTTCCTTCTTTCGTTTGGAAAAGCTGTGCCCAAGCTGTGTCACCTTTTCCATGGGAACAGCCCCGCCCTGCTCCAGGCCTCGGAGAGCACTGGGAGAACTGGGAATCGGGGCGGAGTGGGAATTTCCGTGAGCACCAAGTGTATCCCAGCTCGGATGGGTCAGGAAAATTCCAGGAAAAGGAATATTTTAAAAAGCTGGAATGGGAAAAAACGCAGAGAGGATAAAATTCCCCTTTTCCTCCTGGTGTTCCTAGGATGATCCAAGATTTCCTTTCCATCCCCAGGGAGGGAATGATGCTGGAGCTGCCATGGGATATCCGGATCTTCCATCCTCTCCTGCAATTGATGGGAAGCAGTTGGAAACAGGAAAAGGAATGGGGAAAATAAATTCTGAGCCTAATGTGACTTTAAATAAATCCCCAAAGTGTTTTTTATTTTCCAAGGAAATGACCAAGGGTAGGAAAGTGTGGGCATGAAAATCATGGAATCCTGGAATGGTTTGGGTTGGAAAGGAGAGCTCAGCCATGGGAACAAATTCCACATTCCCGGGTTGCTCCAAGCCCTGCCCTTGGACACTTCCAGGGATCCAGGGGCAGCACAGCTTCTCCGGGAATTCCATCCCAGCCTCTCCCAACACCCCAGGGAAGAATTCCTTCCCAGTCTCCCATCTAAATCTCCCCTCTTTCAGCTTAAAGCCATTCGCTTTTCCAGCTCATTTACAAATCCCAGAGATTTTATTGCGGTTTTGCTGGTTTTTTTTCTTTTCCTTTCTCCCTGCTTCACAAGATGCTGAAATCTCCCGAAGAAAAATTCTTTCCATGTGATCCCAGCGCTTTCCCTCTTGGCTGCAGCGCTGGATGTGGTTTTGGGTTCTGCGGTGAAGTATTTTTTCATCCCTTTTTCTTTTTTTTTTTGTCATCCCAAAACTTTTTTTCTGGTTTTTATTTCCATCCCCGGGAGGGAGAGGCGCCGCGGAATTCCAGACTGGCAGCGAATCCCGAGGAAACCGGAGCGGGACAAAGGCGAGGGCGATCGGCGCAAGTCGGTGCAAGCAAAGGAACGAGGTGGAAAAAAATTCCTTTCGCCAAGGTTTCCTAAGGATCCAGCCCGACTTGCCGTGTTTCTCTTGGATCCTGGAGCTGCAGCCTGCAGGGAGAACCGGAGCTGCAGCTTCCGTGCTGCGCTGAGGAGCAGCGAGGGAAGGAAAATCCAGGGATTGTGAGGGATGAGGTGAGCGGCAGGGATCGGGATAAAGGGAAAAAGGGATGGGATCGCCTCCGGCTGCGGGAACGGAGCATTCCCACCCTGCTGAGGTTCCTTGGGAAAGGCAGGAATGAGAGCTCTGGAAGTGCCAGGGCAGCGCTGCGCTGGGTTTGATTTATCCCTGCTGACATTCCCCATCCTGTTCTTTTTTCCCGGTGGGATGGGGATGGATCCGATGTGGCTGGGAGGAGACTTTTCCTGGAGTCGCCACAGGAAACTTTCAGGGAATTCTGCCTCTCCAGCCCTTTGGAATGTGCTGCTCGCTGTGGAGCAGGGTTTGGGATGGGATGGGATGGGATGGGATGGGATGGGATGGGATGGGATGGGATGGGATGGGATGGGATGGGATGGGATGGGATTGTGGCCGGATGGGATCCAAACCCCACATCCTGGTGGGAAAATCCCAATCCCGCCTGCTTCTCCTGGGAAGCTGAATTCCCAGCGTTTGCAAATCCCGGGAAAGCTGCTTTTCCTGCGGGAAGTGGGAAGGAGGGATTGGTGTTTTCTGCTTCCGTCAGGGGGATCTGTCCTGCGGGAGAAGCTGCCCCGGGAATGACTTTTACTGTAATTCCCGCTGAATCACCGCCCGGGCTGCCTCGGGAGCCGGGAATTCTGCCAAGGAGCCGCCCAGCCTGGAGCAGGGAGAATTCCAGGACACTGCGGGAGTCAGGGATGCGGAGAGGGAGAGAGGGAAGAGCTGTTCCCTTGGGAACATCCTCCTGCTCCCTGTCCGGAGGACAGGAATATGGGAATATTCAGGGATCCAGGTGTGTTTCCATCCAGGCACAGCGTCACCTCCCGCAGCAAAATCCATGGAATTGTGTAAAATCCACAACATTTCCCAAGTTTCAGGAGAGATTTTTCCTGGGGAACATCATCTCTTCCCACTCCTGGTGAATTCCCAGCTGGAGAGAGCAGTGAGCACCCGGGGATAGCTCCTCCCAGCACGGAGGAATTCAGGGAACACCCCAACAGGCCCAGGTTCAAAAAACACCAGAAAATTAAAAATAATTGGGATAATTGGAAAAGGAGCTGCAAATTCCCGGACAAATCTTCACCCAGGCATGGCAAATCCAGATGCAGCTCCACTCCTGGATCTCTCCATGGCTGGATCCCAGTTTTCCCTCCATTCCTGCCTCTCCCAAAGCTCCAGCAGCACTTCCAGCCCTCCTCTCCATCACCCCAGCCTTGTATAAACACTCCTGACAGGGACATCGCTCATCCTCCAGCCGCGACAGGCAGTGGGAATTCCGAAACCACTGCCTTTTTGGGATGCAAATATTCCCTGCTGGCAGTTCTCAAATCCCTTTGTGCTGCAGACAGCTCCCGAAATCTGCTCCTGGAGGATCGCCGGGATATTCTGCCCGACGGGAGCTGCCAGAATCCCGCAGCAGCATTTTCCTCGGAAAACACACAAAACTCCTCCAGCGCTTTGGGTTTTTCCACAAGGAGGTGCTCGGCAGGAAATTTTAGATCCTCCAGGGGAAGCAAATAAAACAAATCCCGGAGAAATCCTTTCCAAGAGGAAGCTCAGTGTCCAGGCAAACCCAACGCTGAGGATGCCTCGTTTCCTGCTGCTGCTGATCCAAGGAATTCCGGAGCCGTGAGGAGGTTGAGGAGGAGAGGAGAGAAAAGGTAAAAAAAAAAGCTGGAATATTTTCCATGTCTGGAATGCTGCTGAGGTTCAGGGCTGCCACATCCGTGAGTGTTCTGTCTCTGCAGCACAAGGAGGGTTTTGGTTTTAATTGTGGGGTTTTCCCAGGTTTATCCCTAATTAAATCCAGGTTTATCCCTAATTAAAAGGAGCAGTGCCTGGTGGTGTCCATGAATTTAAAACATGGATTCCTTTTCCAAGTGAAGCCCTAGGAATGACGGGAAGGAAAATATGAGCAGGAATTCAGTGTGACTCAGGGAAATCCAGAATTCTTGAGGTTGGAAAAGCCCTCCGAGACCATCAGGTCCATCCTGGGCTGTTTTTTAGGACTTTCTCCCCATTTCAACTTCCCCTGTCTTCCCATTCCCGGCTGCAAGCACAAAGATGGCTCCAAAAATTTAATGGAAATTTTTAATGGAAATTTTAATGGAAATTTTAAATGGAAATTTTAAATGGAAATTAAAAAGGATTTAATTAAGTGGAATTCAAGCCCTGAAAGCTGATGGAAAAGGAAGATTGATTCCTCCTCCAGCTGATACTGCAATGAGGTACAATTAAAAACCCAAAGATTTTTCCAGTTCTGATGGATTTCGGTAAAGAACACTCTCTGCTCTGGGAGAGAAATTCATTATTTTCCTGCTAAGAAGGATTTTTTCGATTTCCAGGAAGCTGAATCACACCAGGTGATAAAAGATGAGACTCACACTTCTTTTGAGGTAAAGAACAGGAGGAAAACATTTCCCGGGAATGCTGATCCAACCCCACTGCTGACAGGCTTTTCCTCCTCATTTTCCCTCCTGGATCATTTTTTCCCAATGGAATGGTTCTGAATTCCAGTCCATCCAGCTCCCCCTTCCCAACCCATCCCAGGAATCCAGGCTGGTGGGAGAAGAGCCATTCCCAGCCCGAGGTCAGTCCCAGTCCATCTCGCTAATTGGGCTTTGGAGAAGATCCGTGGAGGCATCGATCCAAGAAATCTGCCCTGCACTGAGCAGAGGCGCCACTGCAATCAGTGGAACGACACTAATTACACATGGAACGACACTAATTACACATGGAACGGGAGGCAATGTCCAATCTCCAATCCTTCCCTAGGAAGAGGTCAGCAAGGAGCCAGAGAAAATTCCTCTTTTTTCCCCATCTGAGGCATTTTTTCCCCTGGATTTCTCCCAGAATCAGCTCAAGTCCATCCTTAGGAACAGGTCACTGAGGAGAGAGAGAAAATTCCTTTTTCCCCATCTGAGGCCCCCTTCCCCCCCCCCCCCCCCACCCCACCCCCCCCCAAAAAAAAAAAAAAAAAAGAAAATTTTCCCCCCCCTTTTCTCTCAAATACCACCCCCCCCCCAAAAACAAGGAGAGGGGGGGGGGGGAAAAAATTTTTTTTTTTCCCCCTCTGGGGGTTTTTTTTCCCTTTTTTTCCCCCCAAAAAAACCCCCCCCCTTCCCTAGAAAAGGCCCAGGAGGGGAGAGGAAAAATCCTTTTTTCCCCCTTTGGGGGTTTTTTTTTCCTGGATTTCCCCCCAAAACAGATCCAATTTTCCCCTAGGAACAGGTCCATGAGGAGCCAGAGAAAATTCCTATTTTTCCCCATCTGAGGCATTTTTCCCCCTGGATTTCTCCCAGAATCAGCTCAAATCCCTCCCTAGAAAACAGTGAAAAGAAGAGGAATTTTCTCCCTGGGTTTCTCCCAGAATTAGTTCAAATCCATCCTTAGGAACAGGTCAGTGAGGAGAGAGAGAAAATTCCTCTTTTTCCCCACCTGAGGCATTTTTTCCACTGGATTTCTCCCAGAATCAGCCCAAATCCCTCCCTAGAAAAAGATGAAAATAAGAGGAATTTTCTCCCTGTGTTTCTCCCAGAATTAGCTCCAATCCTTCCCTAGGAGCAGATCAGTGATGAACCAGAGAAAATTCCTCTTTTTTCCCCATCTGAGGCATTATTTTCTCCCTGGATTTCTCCCAGTTTCCAGAACATTTGGAGCTCACCAGGAGCAGATGGAAAGATAACAATTCGTGAGCTTTGGGGTTTGTGCAGAGAAAATCCCACTTTGCTCCAGCTTGGTGCAGCTCTTTGGATTTCCACTCCACGCTTGGGAAAACCCAACTGGAAAATACAGGAATTCTGATGGGAAGAGAATATGGGCATGGAGGAACCATGGGGAGAAATCACCAGCAGGAGGTTGTGAGGGAACATCTAAAGAGAGAAACGTTTTCCATTTCTTTTTGTTTCATTTTCCTTCCAGGTTTTCCTCAAAAAACCCAAAAAATCCAAAAAAAACCAACGCAACAGGTGTCGGCTCTAGATTTAAATAAAATTGAATCTTTTATTTGGACGCATTTCCAAATGTCATTCTAATTAAAATAAATGTATTTATTTAATGAATTAATTTTTGTTTCATTTTTCTTCCAGGTTTTTCCTCCCCCCCCCAAAAAAAAAAAAAAAACCAAAAAAACAAACCGCCAGGTTTCAGCTCTAGATTCTAATAAAATTGCATCTTTAATTTGGATGCATTTCCAAATGTCATTTTAATTGCATTAGATTTATTTATTTAATTAAATTTAATTAATTTTTAGTTTAATTCTGGACACATTTCAAAATTTAATTTTCACTTTTTCAGGACGTTGAGGCAACCAACCAACGGAGCAACACTTTTATGTCTTTTCCCCAGAAATTTTCCTCACGGGGTGTTCCAACAGCCGAGTTTTCCAGCTGACTTTCTGATCCCAGCAGGTTTTGTTTGGCTTCAGATTTTATTTTCCCCCCTCCTTTTGCTGACCTGGCGCCTCATGTCGTCTGTCACAGCCTGGGATTGCCTTTTCCAGCTCTCCATTCCCACCTGGATCCTCCCGACCCCGTTAATCATTAACCCCAAGGAAAGCACGGCCAGGTGGCTCTGATCGGCATTTCCCCGATAATGGTTTCTGTTCCTCTCCCTCCAGCTGCCCCGCGAGGATGACGAGGGTGGCGATCCTGCTGCTCCTGATTTTCCCCGGGAATTTCGGATCCCAGCCGGAGAAGGCGCTGCCCCGGCGGCGCCTGTCGTGCGTGAGGTGCTGTGAGCCCTGGGAGCAGCCTGTCCCCGTCGTGTCCCAGAGGGTCACCCGGATGAGCGCCGATCCCCGCTACTCCGCGCCCAAAATCCAGCCCACCATAGACATCACCATCCTCAAAGGTGGGTGGGGATCGGTGATGTGCTTAGCCTTGCTGCTCTTCTTTGTTCTTTCTCTAACGCAAAATTCAGCCCAAAACGAGGTCAAAGGGTGCCCAAAAGTGCCCAAATGTGCCCTAAATAACATCGAGTGGTGTCCAAAATGGGGTTGTGCCCAAACATGCCCAAAACAAGGCCAAGGGATGCCCAAAAATGCCCAAAATGAGGTCAAAGGGTGGCCAAAAGTGCCCAAATGTGCCCTAAATAACGTCAAGTGGTGTCCAAAATGGGGTTGCGCCCAAAAGTGACCAAAATGAGGTCAAAGGGTCCCCAAAATTGCCCAAATGTGCCCTAAATAATGTCAAGGGGTGTCCAAAATGTGGTTGTGATCAAATGTGCCCAAAAAGTGACCAAAATTAGGTCAAAGGGTACCCAAAAATGCCCAAATGTGCCCAAAATAATGTCAAGTGGTGTCCAAAATGAGGTTGTGCCCAAACATGCCCAAAACAAGGCCAGGGATGCCCAAAAATGCCCAAAATGAGGTCAAAGGGTACCCAAAAGTGCCCAAAAGTGCCCAAAATAACATCAAGGGGTGTCCAAAATGGGGTTGTGCCCAAAAGTGACCAAAATGAGGTCAAAGGGTACCCAAAAGTGCCAAAAATAAGGTCAAGTTGTGTCCAAAATGGGGTTGTGCCCAAAATTGCCCAAATGTGCCCAAAATAATGTCAAGGGCAATACGTTCAAAATGGGGTTGTGCCCAAAATGTGCCCAAAAGGACATCGAGGTGCTCGAATGTGCCCGAATGTGCCCAGAAGTGCCCAAAAGTGCCCAAAAGTGCCCAAACCGAGGTCAAAGGGTGCCCAAATGTGCCCTAAATAATGTCAAGGGGTGTCCAAAATGGGGTTGTGCTCAAATGTGCCCAAAAGTGCCCAAAATGAGGTCAAAGGGTACCCAAAAATGCCCAAATGTGCCCTAAATAACGTCAAGTGGTGTCCAAAATGAGGTTGTGCCCAAACATGCCCAAAACAAGGCCAAGGGATGCCCAAAAGTGCCCAAAATGAGGTCAAAGGGCACCCAAAAGTGCCCAAATGTGCCCAAAATAACGTCAAGTGGTGTCCAAAATGGGGTTGTGCCCAGAAGTGACCAAAATGAGGTCAAAGGGTCCCCAAAATTGCCCAAATGTGCCCAAAATAATGTCAAGGGCAAATACGTTCAAAATGGGGTTGTGCCCAAAATATGCCCAAAAGGACATCAAAAGGTGCCCGAATGTGCCCAAAAGTGCCCAAAATGTGCCCAAACCGAGGTCAAAGGGTGCCCGAATGTGCCCTAAATAATGTCAAGGGGTGTCCAAAATGGGGTTGTGTCCAAATGTGCCCAAAATGTGCCCAAAACAAGGTCCAAAGGGTGCCCAAAAGTGCCTAAAATAATGTCTCTTGGTGTCCAAAATGGGGTTGTGCCCAAAAGTGACCAAAATGAGGTCAAAGGGTCCCCAAAATTGCCCAAATGTGCCCAAAATAATGCCAAGAGCAAATATGCCCAAAATGGGGTTGTGCCCAAATGTGCTCAAAAGTGCCCAAAATATGCCCAAAATGAGGTCAAAGGGTGCCCAAAATTGCCCAATGTGCTCAAAATAATGTCAAGGGCAAAACTTCCTGAGATGGGGTTGTGCCCAGGAGTGCCCAAATGTGCCCAAAATAACGTCAAGGGGTGTCCAAAATGGGTTTGTGCCCAAATGTGCCCAAAACGAGGTCAAAAGGTGCCCAAATGTGCCCGAAATGAGGTCAAGGGTTGCCCAAAATGAGGTCAAAGGGCACCCAAAATTGCCCAAATGTGCCCAAAATACTGTCAAGGGCGAATATGCCCAAAATGGGGTTGTGCCCAAAATGAGCTCAAAGGGTGCCCAAAAGTGCTCAAAAGTGCCCAAATGTGCCCAAAGTGACATCAAGGGGTGTACAAAATGGGGTTGTGCCCAAAATGAGGTCAAAGGGTGCCTGAAAGTGCCCAAAAGTGCCCCAAACAACGTCAAGCACCCAAACCAACAGATCCAAAACAGGGCTGGTGTCTGACCCAGTTCTCCCTCCCCCTGGCAGGCGAGAAGGGCGAGATGGGCGAGCAGGGACTGCCCGGCGCGGCCGGCAAGGCGGGAGAGCGCGGCGCGCGCGGCCTGAGCGGCCGGAAGGGCCAGAAGGGTCAGCCGGGTCCGCAAGGCCACTCCTGCAAGCAGCTCTTCGCCGCCTTCTCGGTGGGGCGCCGCAAAGCCCTGCACAGCTCCGACTACTTCCAGCACGTCACCTTCGACACGGAATTCGTCAACCTCTACCAGCACTTCAACATGTTCTCCGGCAAGTTCTTCTGCTACGTCCCCGGGGTTTACTACTTCAGCCTCAACGTGCACACGTGGAATTTCAAGGAGACCTACGTGCACCTGATGAGGAACGAGGAGGCCGTGGCCATCCTGTACGCCCAGCCCAGCGACAGGAGCATCATGCAGAGCCAGAGCCTGATGCTGGATCTGCGGGAAGGGGAGGAGGTTTGGGTGAGGATGTTCAAGAGGGAGAGGGAAAACGCGATTTACAGCGAGGAGTCGGATATTTACATCATCTTCAACGGGCATTTGATCAAACCCGCCGTGGAGTAGGAGCTCCTCGGCTTCTGGGAGAAGCTTTGCTCCGGCCTGCAGCGCCTTCCCTATAGAAATGCCTCTCTAATTCCGTTTGGAAAGGTTGTTTTTCCAGCCCTGTGTGGATCCAAAGTGCACAAAAATTCCAGAAGGTTCCCAGCTCCGTGTGCAGCCCCTCAGGAACATCCCTGCCCAGCTGGCAGCAAAAATTTCCCTTTTTTCTCTGCATTTCCTGTTCCATTTGGAATGTTTGCATCCCTTGGAAAGGTTGTTTTTCCAGCACTGTGTGGATCCAGGCTGCACAAGAATTCCAGAAGGTTCCCAGTGTGACCCCTCAGGAACATCCCTGAAGAGCTGGCAGCAAAAATTTCCCTTCTTTCTCCGCATTTCCCTGTTCTATTGGGAATATTTGTGGCCCTTGGAAAGCTGGTTTTCCATCCCTGTGTGGATGAAGGGAACTGTTCCAACTGCACAAGAATTCCAAAAGGTGCCTAGCTCCTTGTACAGCCCCCCAGCAACATTCCCAAAGAATTTGCCCAATTGGCAACAAAAATTTCCCTTTTTGCTGCATCTCCTGTTCCCTTTGAAATATCTGCATCCCTTGGAAAGGTTGTTTTTCCAGCCCTGTGTGGATCCAAAGTGCACAAGAATTCCAGAAGGTTCCCAGCTCCCTGCACAGACCCCCAGGAACATCCCTGAAGATCTGGCAGCAAAAATTTCCCTTTTTTCTCTGCATTTCCTGTTCCATTTGGAATGTTTGCATCCCTTGGAAAGGTTGTTTTTCCAGCACTGTGTGGATCCAGGCTGCACAAGAATTCCAGAAGGTTCCCAGCTCCATGTGTGACTCCTCAGGAACATCCCTGAAAAGCTGGCAGCAAAAATTTCCCTTTTTTCTGCATCTCCTGTTCCATTTGGAATATTTGTGGCCCTTGGAAGGTTGTTTTTCCAGGCCTGTGTGGATCCAGGCTGCACAAGAATTCCAGAAGGTTCCCAGCTCCCTGCACTGACCCTTAGAAACATTCCCAAAGAATTTGCCCAGCTGGCAGCAAAAATTTCCCCTTTTTTCTGCAACTCCTGTTCAATTTGGAATGGTTGAATCCCTTGGAAAGGTTGTTTTCCCAGCCCTGTATGGATGGAGCTGATTGTTCCAAACTGCACAAGAATTCCAGAAGATTCCCAGCCTCTCAGAAACATCCCTGAAGGGTTGCCAAGTTGGCAGCAAAAATTCCACTTCTTTGCTCTGCTTTGGAGAACAAATGATAATAATTAGATTATAATAATCATAATTATAATTATAGTTATAGTTATAGTTATAATTATAATTATAATTATAATTAATTATCCCTAAGGACCAGAGCAGTTAACTGGGTGCTAATTAAGGAGTGTCGTTATTCCTGCAAAAATCTTGGCTAATTGGAGTCCCACCCTCCCAGGCAGGAAATATTGGTGTTAAAATCCATATTTTGCACAGGAATTAATCCCAAATTACTGTTTTGTTCCATTCCGTGTCAGATCCCATTATCCCAGCAGAACGGTGGAATCAGAGGGACGGCAGCACATGGATTTGGGAAAGCTTTTCCAGGGAAACTGAGCTCAGTACAACCACAAGCTCTGACTTTACTGGGAGAAAAACATCCCAATGAACATCCAGCACCTCTGGGAATTGCTTCCCAATTTAACAAAACGGTGGGAATTTGGGATTTGCCAAACTGGGATTTCAGGCTGTGCTCCCGTCTGGGAATCTCCATCCTGCAGCACCATCATTTCTGGAAAACTGAGGAAAAACTGGAAAGGAAAAGGGGCTTTTCTCCAAGCAGTGATTTTTAGGGATTTGGGGTTTTTTCCCTAAAAAATTATGGATAGAATGGTGCTACCTGCAGCAAAACTCCATCATTTTGTCCCATTCCTGCTTTTCCTGTTTCCCAATCTCTTGTTTGCATCCCAAGCCGTTTGTATGAAGGATCCAGGGAAATTCTTCCCAGGAAAACATTTCCTTGGACCTCACCTCCCCAGCTTTGGGAAAAGCAGCTGAAATAAAGATTTTGCTTTGAGTACCTGGGGTTGTTTATCTCTTTTCCATAATTTTTTTTTCCCATAAGCTTTTCCCCATTCCCTGGCTAAAAGCACCACACTGAACCTGGAATTGTCTCTCTTTAATTCCTTTAATCCAAAGGATTCCCAAAATGAAGCTCCTTTTCCTCTAAATCAATCCCAAATCTTCAAGATCTCCCAATTTTTTCCTGAAAATACAGACTTTTAAGTAGTAAATTCCAGACAAAAATGGATCCCAAGCCTTGAAACCTCCCGTGTGTTCTCCTGCTTCCCTCAATCTGCAGCCTGGAAGGAAATGTGGGAAACTTCTGGAATTTTCAAGCCACATTGGAGAGATCCAAATATTTTTTTCCCCCTCATTTTCCTACTTCTAAATCCCTAATTCCTAGATTAGGGGAGAAGAATTCCCAGGCAGGATTTGCTGCTGCCAGGAGCTCTGTGGTGGAGCAGCAGAATTCCCAGGCTGAGACGATGTGGAATTCCCAATTCCTCACAGATCCAGCAGTTTTCCCACAATTTTGGCTCATTCCCATCTCCCTTCTGCTGCACTGACTAGAATTATAATCAAAAATTCCCCTGATCCAGCTGGAGTTATTACCAGGGCTGGGAAAAAGGAAAAAAACACATCCAGAACGTGTTCAACCCACAGAATTCTGGAGAAGTCCCTTTCTCCTGGGAAGCAGCAAAAATCCATCATTTTTATCCCTGAATAAACACATCTCCGGGGGAGATATTTGGATTTCTGAGCCCTCATGACTCATCTCAGTGCCGGGAGCAGGGAAATCATTAAATCCACATCGATTCCAGGGACACAGTGACCTTTCCGAGCATCCAAAGGTTTCCCGCAGGATCCGAATTATCCCTTAGGGTGTAGAAACCGTCAGGAAGCTCAACCTGCTGAAGTTTTGGGGGAGAAAATTTGGGATAAAATCCACCAGGAATCTCAGCATGCCGAGATTTTGGGGAGAGAAAATTTGGGATGAAAACCACAAGGATTCTAACATGCTGAGGTTTTGGGGGAAAAAAAATTGGGATAAAAACCTCCAGGAATCTCAACCTCCTGAATTTTGCGGGGAGAAAATTTGGGATAAAAACCAGCAGGAATCTCAACCTGCCGAGGTTTTGGGGGAGGGAAAATTTGGGATAAAAACCAGCAGGAATGTCAATCTACTGAGGTTTTGGGAGGGAAAAATTGGGGTAAAAACCATCAGGAATCTCAACATGCTAAGATTCTGGGGGAAGAAAAATTTGGGATAAAACCCAGCAGGAATCTCAACCTCCTGAATTTTGCAGGGAGGAAAATTGGCATAAAATCCACCAGGAATCTCAACCTGCCCAGGTTGTGGGGGAGAAAATTTGGAATGAAAACCACCAGAAATGTCAACCCACTGAGGTTTTGGGGGAGGGAAACATTGGGACAAAAACCACCAGGAATCTCAACCTGCCGAGGAGTTTTGGGTGGAGAAAATTTGGGATAAAATCCACCAGGAATCCTCAACTTGCTTAGGTTTTGGGGGAGGAAAAATGTGGGATAAAAACCACTAGGAATCTCAGCCTGCTGAGGTTTTGGGGGAAGAAAAATTGGGATAAAAACCTCCAGGAATCTCAGCCTCCTAATTTTGCGGGAGGAAAATTTGGGATGACAACCAGCAGGAATGTCAATCTACTGAGGTTTTGGGAGGGAAAAATTGGGGTAAAATCCACCAGGAATCTCAACATGCCGAGATTTTGGGGGAGAAAAATTGGCATAAAATCCATCAGGAATCTCAACCTGCTGAGGTTTTGGGGGAGAAAATTTGGGATCAAAACCTTCATGAATCTCAACCTCCTGAATTTTGCAGGGAGAAAAATTGGCATGAAATCCATCAGGAATCTCAACCTGTCCAGGTTTTGGGGGAAGAAAAATCTGGGACAAAAACCAGCAGGAATCTCAACTTGCTGAGGTTTTGGAGGAGAAAATTTGGGATAAAAACCACAAGGATTGTCAACATGCCCATGTTTTGGGGGAGAAAAATTTGGATAAAATCCACCAGGAATCTCAACCTGCCCAGGTTTTGGGGGAAGAAAAATTTTGGGATAAAAACCACCAGGAATCTCAACCTGCCCAGGTTTTGGGGGAGAAAATTTGGGATAAAATCCTCCCCCCCTAAAAAAAAAAAAAAAAAAACACAAACCAACCCCTCATTTTGTTTGGAGAAAAAAAAAGAAAAAAAACCCCCCAAAACCCCCCTCATTTAGAAGTGGGGGGGGGGGAAAAATGGGAAAAAAAAACCAAAAAAAACCCCCCCCCTGAGGGGTTTGGGGGGGGAAAAAAGGAAAAAAAAACCCCCACAAAACCCCCCCCCCTATTTTTTGGGGGGGAGAATGAGAAAAAAAACCCCCCACAAACCCCACCCCCCCCCGGTGGGGGGGGAGAAAAAATTTTGGAGAAAAACCCCCAGGAAACCCCACCCCCCCCGGGGTTGGGGGGGAAAAATTTGGATAAAATCCACCAGGAATCTCAACCTGCCCAGGTTTTGCGGGAGAGAAAAATGGGAATATCTAAAAGCTGAATGTCCGAAGACGTTCCCTTCGCCTCCTTTTGGGGAGGGAATTTCCCCAAAATCCAACTCCAACCTCCCCTGCTCAGCTTGCAGAGTTCAGCTCCCTCTATACCGGGAATTCCACGATTTATCGCCCTGCAAGCATCCCCGAATTCCCTCACCCCATCTCCTCGCGGCGCATTTTTGGGAATAAAGAGCCCGTTCGGGTGCGGCTCCATCCCCGGGGATGGATTTTTGCCTTGGGCAAACTCTTCCCTTCCTCTCCATCAGGAAACTTTGGATTTACGACGGGGAACGGGCGAGATAACATCGGGGCTGATAAGGAAACCAGGCAACAAATCCCGCTAATGGATTGCCTCGGGATGAGTGGAATGGAACTTAATGACTCCGGCGAGGATCCCTTCGCTCCCCAGGGTTGGGGAAATGCGGGAGATGGAGGGGGAAAGTGTGAAAACAAGCGGAAGGTGATTCCAAGCCAGGGAGCAATCCTGGGATGGATGGATGGATGGATGGATGGATGGATGGATGGATGGATGGATGGAGACTTTGGCCTGCGTGGGTTGTGGTGCCATGTCGCTGTTGAGCCGCTAGCAGAGAAGGAAAGCCCAGATTCTCAGTGTGGCATAGAAAAAGCTCTTTATTGTTTGAATCCAACATATATATAGACTTTTCAGAGTTCACCCAGATTGGTCAGTCAGAAACCTCCCCCTAGGCCTGATTGGCCAGGCCTGCACTGTCCAAATCTCGAGACACTGTTTTTAATAACATCCAAACTTTATCTTTGTTTATAAAACACAAAAGAAATTCCCGTGGGAAAGACCTGTGCTAGCCACAGCGCCACAGCTTCCCTTCGGGTTGGGAATGGCAATTCCCAAAGCCATTCCCTGCGGCAGCACAGACTCTTTCCCATGGGAATTTTCTCTTCTTCTTCCTGTGTTTTTATAAATAAAGTTTGGATGTTATTGAAACGCTCTCTGGAAAGATAGGCAGTTCAAGCCTGGCCAATCAGCCTAGGGGGAGGTTTTGAATTGGCCCAATCCGGATGACCTCTGAAAGTCTGTATAACTTCTAAAATTAAATAATAAATTCATATTTGTGCCACCTGGGACTCTTGTCTGGTTTTTCACTCCGCTAGCAGTTCAACAGCGACATTTCCCAGCCCCTCACTCCCCCAGGATGTGCTCAGGGAGCAGTGGGACACCTCTGGGAGATTCCCTGTTTTTACTCCATGCTCTGTTCCTGGAAATCCTGGGGATTCCTCCTCCTCTTCCCGGTTTTCCAGAGTGGTTTTATCTTTCCTGGCAAGATCCCGGAAAGGGCAAATCCATGGGTGCTCTCTGCCCTCAGCACCTTTTCCTTGCCTCATTTTGGGAGATTCCCTGTTTTCCGCCAGGTTTTCCAGTAAAAATCCCTGGGACTCTGATAGGGCTGGAGCTTCCTGTGGGGAAAACTCTGGATTTGTGTCTTTGCTGGGCTGGATTTGGCCACAGCAGGGATTTGGGCAGAAATTCATCCCCTGGGCAGCCCTGGAATGGGAGGATGGATCCCTGGGATGAGGAGGGATTTGCTTCCCTGTTCCCAAACCAGGGTGTGTTTTCCCCACAGCTTCATTGGTATTCCAGGGAAAAGCTGCTGCAGAGGGTTTGGGCACCCAGCGATTCCTGCCAGACATGGGAACGACAGCCTAATGCTATTTCCAGGGAAAATTGCATTAAAATCAACTCTCCACGGAATTGCTTCCTGCCCGGATCGTGGTGGGAATAAATCCCTGCTGGCTCCGGGGCTGGAATGCTGCAGATCTCCTGCCTCAGCCACCCAAAGGCCATTCCAGGAGGGAAATTCCATGCGCAGGAAAGTGAGGAATTGCCACCAGGATGGGATTTTTTCCTGATCCAAAAAGCTGTGCATCCCCAGGGAATCCCATTGGAATCATCTCCCTGTTTCCAGACAAGGAAGAATCCAAAGCAATTCCTCCACCAGGTTGTTTTCCTTCTGTTTTTACATGTTTTCATCCCTTTTAAGGCAGAATCCTGACTTTCTCCTGAATTAAAAAGACACCTGGACAGGGATGGACTCGGTGCTGTTGGAGATCTTTTCCCAACTCAGTGATTCCATGATTCCAGGAGTTCAGAATTCCCTATTCCAGGCTCTGTCCATGTTTCCCAGCTCAGCTCCACGTTTTTACCAGCTCAGAAATCCACGGAACAGCTTTCCCCACCCTAGAAAATATCCCAGCTGCTGGAGAAATCCAAACACCCCAGAGTGCCAGGAATTAATTCCATGGAAATGCCGCTGATTCCTGTCAGGAGCCGGGCACAGGCGCGTCGGGAAATGAAACAATTCCAAGTGTGGGCTGCAGGGCCGTCAGCCCTGTCTGGCACCTGGCATATGGGGCTGGAAGCTGCGGAAAACCGGGAGGCGGAACTGGGATGCCAGCAGGATGCTCTCATTAATGCTGGGAATGCATAATTAATTAATTACCCTGCCCAGGGGAGCTGCTGTCACCACGGCTCCCGAGGCAGCGTTCGTCCTCCTGTGCTGCCTGGCTCCTGGAAGCAGGAATTGCTCCTGGGATTTGTGCTGCCTGGCCCTGTCCTTCCCCTTGGAAGCAGGAATGGTGTCCAGGATTGCTGTCCCTGAATCCCTGGAAGTGTCCCAGGCCAGGTTGGATGGAACTTGGAGCAACCCGGGACAGTGGAAGGTGTCCCTGTCCCTGGCAGGGGATGGAATGGGATGATTTTTAAGGTCCTTCCCAACCCAACCCATTCCACAATTCCAAGATTCTTTGTTTTGCCAGGAAAAGCCAGCAGAGCATAAATTCATTGAGGCCTTGGGAAGTGTTTTTATTCTTTTTTCTTTTTCCCCACCAGATTCTCCAGGGAAAACCACGGTGGGATTCAGCCCTGGAGCAGGGGGAGGACTAGTCCTAAATCTCCCTCTGGAATAGAAAATAGGGATACCCATATATTTTTATAATTCCCACTGGAGTTATAAAACCCAAATCCACCAGGCAGAGGGAGAGGTGATCTATGGAAGGTGAAGGGAAAACTCCTCCCTGATGAGAATTCCCTGATAATTTCCAGACCACTGCACTTCCAGGGCTGAGCTGTGTTTGCAACCAGGAAATTCAGATGGAATTCAGACTGAAATTCTTCCTTTATCCCCAATCCCCACAGGCCAGGATTGCTCCTCTCCCACTTTTCCTAAGCACTGCTCCTTTCTTTTCCTGCTGGAAAAATCCCCGCGGGTTCATCCTGGGGGAAGCAGAGCAGGCTGAGGGAATGAATGGGACAAATCCCATGTTTGGGATGACTCCCGGCTCGAGGTCAGGAACAGAATCCAGGGATTAATCCGGGAGAAGGGAGCCTTTGGGGACAGTTTCACCTGCAGTGACTTTCCAGGGAATGATGGGGAGATAGGGAGGATTAAGTGTGATGGGAAGGCAGCGGGAAAGGGAGAGAAAACACAGAAACTGCTCAGCTCATAGCAACGGCGCTGGATTTCCATGGAGTTATCCAAACAACACCCAAACGGGCGGGAATGAATGGCAGAGGGAGCTGAGTGCAGGGTGAGGTGAGCACCTGAGGCATTCCAGGGGCTGGGGACGGATAAAATCCCAGCTGGATGCTGGGAATCAATCAGGGGAAAAAATCAGTGATTCCTGCCCTGGCTGCGGCTCAAAGGAAAAGGGAAAAATGCTGGAAATATGGATTTGGGGTTTTTGAGGATGCTGGTGATGGATCAAGGATCTGTGTCACAGGGAATATCAGGATCCCAGGAAAAACCCCATTTCTGGAAGCAGGAGCCTCAGGGAGGAGAGCTGGGTTGAGTTGGGAGTTAAAGAGGGAAAGTGTAAAAATCCCATTCGTACCCTGTTCTTACTCCAACACAAACCCATTGATCCCTGGGAAAATTCCACAGTTCACAGTTCAAACAGCCTGGAATGAATGGCAGAGGGAGCTGAGTGCAGGGTGAGGTGAGCATCTGAGGCATTCCAGGGGCTGGGGATGGATAAACCATCCTGGGATCAATCAGGGATAAAATCAGCGATTCCTGCCCTGGCTGCGGTTCAAAGGAAAAGGGAAAAATGCTGGAAATATGGATTTGGGGTTTTTGAGGATGCTGGTGATGGATCAAGGATCTGTGTCACAGGGAATGTTGGGAAAACCCCATTTCTGGAAGCAGGAGCCTCAGGGAGGAGAGAGCTGGGTTGAGCTAGGAGTTAAAGAGGGAAGGTGTAAAAATCCCATCCGTGCCCTGTTCTTACTCCAACACAAACCCATTGATCCCTGGGAAAATTACACAGTTCAGGCACATGCCTGCGGTTTTCCTCCCTTGGAGAGCAGCCAGGAGAGATCCAAAAGATTTCCCAAAAATCCCAAAAATCAAAAAAAAAAAAAAAAAAGAAATCCCAAAGATTCCATGGTGACCCTACAGGAAGTGCCCAGTGAAGCCCATTAATCCCAATCCCTCTGAGATGCCCACCTGGAATCTGCCCTTTGGAATTGCTGTCTCCTGATGCCACTTGTCCACAAATCCGTGAGTTTCCCCCTCAATTAAACCCCATTTTCCATGGAATAAAAAAAAAAGAATCCCTGAGGGAAGGTGCTCCTGTATCCCAAAGGTCTCTCAGTGGATTTTTCCACACATCCTTCAGCAAAGCCCTTTGGCATCCAGCACCTTTGGAATTCCCTTTATCCCATGGATCTCATTGAATATTCACAGCCGGAGACTTAAACAGAAACACCAATCTATTTTTTATTTATTTATTTATTTATTTATTTTTTATTATTTTATTCATTTATCATTTCGTCCAATTGATTTTTCCACTTCCTCAAAAAGTCAGGTGGGTAAATTTTCCATGACCTTCCCGTGGGTGGATTTTTTTTTTCCTTTCAGCAGAGCAGAGCCAACGTTTGGAATCCTGGGCTGAATCAAAGGAAAAGCTGAATAAGCTGGAATTTTGAAGGCCTGTCTGTCGAGGTATTAAAAATGTCACTCAACCCGTGGGGCTGAGGGATTGGGGTTGGAATGTGTGAAAAAAAAAACCCCAAGGGATTAGGGGAGTGTCGCTGCTGTCTGGAGCTTCCTGGGAAGGGCTGGCTGGGAGGACAGGTTTTCCCAGGGATTTGTCACTCTTTGTGGCAGGATGACATGTTTTGATGGGATGTGTGCAGGGATGCTGTCAGCTCTCCTGGCTCCTCAGAATTCCACAGCCGAGCTGCCGGGGAAAGCCTGGGAATGGCGTTTGGGATTCAGGGAAAAGCCAGAGGAGCTTTGGAAGGCACAGCTCGGGTCTGAGGGGATTTTTTGGGATGGGGAGGAAATCCCGCGGGGCGAAGGCTGCGTGGAACTGGGAGAGATGATCTGCTCCCAGAAAAAAATTCCCTGGGCTGGCAAAAGAGCTCTTCCAAAGCAGCATTCCCATGGCACCGAATTCCTCAGGGAGGAAAGGGAATTTTCCTGGGAATTGGAGTTCTGAGAGCTTTCCTAAGTTTGCTCCTTTAATATGGGATTGCGACATGATCAATGGGAATGTTGGATGGAATGGGAATGGGATCAATGGGATCAATGGGAATGGGAATGGGATCAATGGGAATGTTGGATGGAATGGGAATTGGAATGGGATCAATGGGAATGGGATCAATGGGAATGGGAATGGGATCAATGGGATTGTTGGATGGAATGGGAATGGGATCAGTGGGCATGGGATGGGCTGGCTGGAATATCTGTTTTCTGGGAATTGGGATCCCAATCCTGAGCCGGGAGGGTGGGAAAAGAGATGCTGTCAGTCTGGATGGTGTTGAAAACAAAGCCCAGGTTTCTCCACCTCTTTTCAGTCGTTCCCTCCGGATAAAACTTCCCATGGTTAATTCCCAGAATTTGATCGAAGTCTATGGAAGGAGGAGAGAAATTCTCTCTGCCAAAGCGACGCCAAGGTTGAACTCCTTCCCACAAATCTGCATGGATTAAAATCCTTCTCCTTTCCAAGATGTTCCAGCCCTGGCCTTGAGCTCTGCACTCATTTCCCACTCTGGAGCTTCCAGGAGGATCATTTGGGGTGGAAAACTGAAAATCACAGCCCAGCCAACACCAAACCAACCCGAACAGTCAAAATGAGGAACTGAACCAAAATCAACCCCACAAACCCACCTCCTCACCCCGCAGAACCCAGCCCTGGTTGGAGTCATCCCTTCCTCATTAATCCCCCTGTTTTGATGGGAATAAACTGCATTAATTGAAATGCGTTTGCCAAATCAGAATTCCTTTTAAAACCTGCGTTTCTTCATTCCCCGGAGCGTGACTGCCGCTGTTTGCTCGGTAAATAAAATTAGGTTTGATTCGCTGGAAATTAGGAAACAAATCAGTCATCAGTTTAATGGAAAGCTTTTCCCATTTCCCCCGGGGATGTGCTGCACTCAATTCCAAAAGGTTTTCTTTGGAGATTTATTTGGAAAATTAACAGGAGACAAGTCCTGCCCTAAGCTGAGAGGAGAATTAGGGAGAAATTCAGGGATTTTGGAGCTTTTGGGCTTTGTGTGGTCATTAGGAGTTAATTCCCAGTTAATTCAAGAGTGGTTTCCTTGGAAATGCAGGGAAAGGGGTTGGATCAGGAGATGGAAAAAAGTGGGATTGGCTGGAAATGGATTGGAAATCGGATTTCACCCTGGAATCAGCACTGGTTTTCTCTGCTTTGCTCAATCCAGAGGTGGCAGTAAATCCAGGATTCCAGGGATATTCCAAGGGAGAGTCCCTCTCTGTCGCCAGGGGGACATTTCTGCCACCAAGGCTGAGGGAACAGCCTCATCTGGGGAGGTTTTTCATTACCTCACTGTTCCCAGCAGAAGAAATTCGAGGGCAAAAAAGACTTTTTAAGACTGAGAAAATATGAAAAAAAATGGGGTTTGGTTCGTTCAGTGTTGAATTTGTCCAGAATGGTTCAACAGAGGGAAGTGAAGACAAAATCTCCATAGCCTAAGGCTGAAAACCAGGGTGGATGATCCATGGAAATTCCACATAATGCAAATTATCCCAACCCTGAGTCTGGGAAAAGCATGGAAAAATTCCCCTGGGCACAGAGAGCTCCTGGTCTGCACTAAAACCTCCCTCTGTGGGGGAGATGATCCCTCATGAGCACAATTCCATGTTTATAAAGGACCTTGCCATGAAATCTGATGGATTTTCTTTCCAGCACGTCCAAAAATCCTGGAAAAGGGAAGCAGAGCATCCCAAATGGCACCAAATCCATGGGGCAGAGCCCTAAAACTCGGGAGCTTTTCCTCTTCAGCTCTCCCTTGGATCAGTTTGAAAGGAATATCTCATTTTCCCCGCGAGGCAAATTAGACATTACTCAGAAATCATTGATACTGCAATTATTCCAATTTTCTCTGGATTTTGGGAGTGTTCTCCAGTTTTTCCGTGCTTTTTCCTGAGGGAGTTTTTGATTTTCTTTGAGTTTGGAGTTTATTCTTCTCCTCACATCGTTTCATTTCCAAAGGTGGGACCTCCTCTGGCACAGGGCTTTGATTTTTTGGGATGAGCACCAAATCCTTGGGGATCCAAAACACCTTGGAATATCCTGACTGGGAAGGAATTCACAAGGATCATCAAATCCAGCTCCTGGTTTCCTCACTCCATTAATTCTCCTGATGTTGAAGAGCTCAGCTGCTCCACAGGAATTCTGCAGGGATTCCAGGAGCTGGAATTCTGCATCCCTGGCTCTGCAGAGCAATCTCCCTCTGTGGGAATACCGATTATTCCAGCCACTTCCAAAAGCAGTTAAATGGGATTTTTTCGGAGCAGAACCTCTGGATAATCAGCTGGAGCGGGCAGAGCTGACAGAAAGGCTGCACCATACTCAGGAAGTGATCAGAGGTTGATTTATGCCTGGAACAGCTGGATAATTCCGGGAATAATGGATATTGTGTTCATTAATTCATAATTAATCAGTCCAGCCCGGCTGTGCTGGGATTTGGGATGTGGTGTGGAGCAGGTGGGCACTGCCTGCTACTGGGAGAAACCTGGGAGTAAACTACTCATGGTCCCACCAGGCTCTGGTACATCCTGTGCTCGAGTCTCGGGGTATCCTGGGAGTTCCTGTGTTTGGGAACGGGAACATCGCACGGAATAAATGGAATGACAGAATCGTTAAAGTTGGAAAAACCTCAAGGTCGTGTCCAAACTTACCCCAAGCACCCCCCGCTGGCAACGGCAGCAGTCAGGAGGGGATGGAGTTGGGTTTAATTCCTGAAAATACAGTTTGGAGTCCAGATTCACGCTGAGAACCAAAATATAGCCACAGCAGCTCCCAGGACTCCGTGATCATCACTGACACCACACCAGTGGGGTCACATCCCATTTCATAGCAGTGAGAAGGTGGTAATGTTATGGATATGTTGATTCCTTTCAGAAACTTTTGTCTAATCCTGGGGTTTTTTTATTATTTGTTAGTGTGTCTGAAGGACTCCTGACTGTTCTGGCTCGCTGGGGTGGGTTAAGGACAGGAAAACCAAGCAAAGGCACCGCCCAGCACACCAGAACTCATTCCCAGACCAGTGCTGGGGCCTTTTATCCGTGAAACTCTGAAAAAATCTCATTTTCCTTCAAGAAATCCCCTTGAAGAGCCCCAGAGATCCCAGCTGAGCTGTTTTCTGCTCAGGGCTGACCCCAGCAGTGCAAAGCAGCCTTAAACCCAGCTTGACGTGGGAGTTAGAGCTGGCTTGGTGCTGGTTTGCATCACCAGAGGGGCACAGAGCCTGGGAATCATTCCCTAGAGGACCCAAAATGGTCCCAAACATCTGATCCAGCAGGACACCACGAGAGCTCCACACTTCCAGCCGGGAAAGGCAGGGAAGAGCCCTCTGTGGCCATTTATGGGAGCCTTTGCGTTATCCCTTTGCCACGAACTGAGCTCTCCTCGAGGTCCCCAAGGCCTCCAGGGGACTTTGAAATGCCAGGCTGTGTTCTCCTTGGAGTCCCCACGTTCTCCAGGGGACATTGCTCCCCAGGCCATGCACTTCTTGAAGTCCCCAAGTCCTCCATGGGACTTTCATCCCCAGGCAATGCTCCTCTTGGAGTCCCCCAGGCCTCCAGGGGACTCTGCAGTGTCAGGCCGTGCTCTCCTTGAGGTCCCCAAGTCCTCCATGGGACTTTCACCCCCAGGCCATGCTCTCCTTGGAGTCCCCAAGCCCTCCAGGGGACTTTGCTCCCCAGGCCGTGCCCTCAGACCTTGCTGGTCTGCATGTGCCCGTTGAACTCCACGTTCCTCTGGGTCAGCATGGACTCCTGCAGGCGGCTGCTGTTCTCCTGCCTGTGCTCCACGGGTTCCCCGTCCTCGGCGCCGTCGCCTTTCCGGAGGCACAGAACCTTCCGGAAGCTCTGCTTGAAGTTGTCGGAGAGGAAGCCGTAGAGGATGGGGTTGGCGCAGCTGTTGGCGTAGGACAGCACCACCATGAAGAAGTAGAGCCCTTCGAGGACGGGGTCGGCGGGCAGGATGAGGATGAGGTTGACGATGTTCATGGTGTAGAAGGGCAGCCAGCAGAGCACGAACACCACCACGATGATCACCACCATCCTGGTCACCTTGCGCTCCGAGCGGCGGCGCCGCGTGGAACCCACGCGGATCCCCGACGACTTCACCTTGACCACGATGAGCAGGTAGCACAGGCAGATGACCAGCAAGGGCCCGAAGAAGCCCAGCACCGAGGTGTAGATGATGAACGCCGCCGACCACACGTTGACCGGCTCCGGCCAGTTCATGTTGCACGTCTGGAAGTCCTCCTGGACGTCCGAGAAGATGATCACGGGCAGCACCACCAGGAAGGAGAAGGTCCAGACTGTGACGCTGATGAGCTTGGCCACCCGGGGCCGTCGCCACTTGGTGGATTTGATGGGATGCACCACGGCCAGGTAGCGGTCGGTGCTCATCACCGTCAGGCAGAAGATGCTGGTGAACTGGTTGATGCCATCCACCGTCATCACCAGGCGGCAGAGGAACGAGCCGAAGGGCCAGTAGGAGATGGCGTTCTGGGTGGCCAGGAAGGGCAGGCCCAGCATGAAGAGCACGTCGGCCACGGCCAGGTTGAGGATGTAGATGTTGGTGACGGTTTTCATCTTGGCGTGCCGCAGCACCACGTAGATGACCAGCGCGTTGCCGCTCAGCCCCACGGCGCACACCAGCAGGTAGCAGATGGGGATCAGCACCTTGTGGATGTACTGGAAGGGGGGTGGCTCCGGGATTGTCCCGTTCTCCGTCCCGTTGGGCAGCAGGGAGGAGTTCCCATCGCCCGGAGTGAGTTCCGTGCTGGTAAAGTACAAAGGATCCATGGCTTTTCCTCCGTGGTTTTCCTCTTAGGAGACATTAAACTTCACGGGCATCTTGTTCCTGGAAGGGACATTCAAAAAGGAAGGCAAAGAGAGAAAGGAGGAGTGAATTCCGAGCAGACTTTTACAAATCACTTCGTTTTCCATTCGGGATTTGGGTTGGAATTACTCAGGCAGGGAGTGTGATGGGATCGATTCCCAACGGAGGAATTGCACAACGGGAGGCTCCGAGTGCTCATCCCAGCAGATCCTGGGCTCTGCTGCATTTCCACAGGATCCAGGGCTGGCTGGAACTGCGAAGGATTTTTCCCTGTGAGGGTGGGGAGGCTCTGGGATAGAATTCCCAGAGAAGCTGTGGTTGCCCCTGGATCCCTGGAAGTGTCCAAGGCCAGGCTGGAATGAGCTTGGAGCAGCTTGGGAGAGTATCAGAAGCTCCACTGTGCTGATTCCCAGCTCTCCCTGTTCCCATAAATCCACTTTTCCTTCCTATTCTTCCCTTCAGTGATCCCAGCTGGGTCACAGCAGGAAAATGGGAATTTCCAAAGCCCTCCCAGCCAGGAATGAGGCTCTGCTTTGGCTTCTCCCTGAGTTTCCCCCTAAATAATCCGATATTTGTGTCAAAATGAGTGGCAGACCTGAATTGAAAATCCCACTTTTTGGACAGCCTGGCAGAACTAATGGAGAACCTCAGGGAACATCAGTGAATAGGTGCGGAATTAAACCCTCCACAGCAATGGAAAACCCTTGGAAAAAAATTCCAGGATGGAAAGATCCTGACTGAACTCACTGCCCCGGGGGTCAGGCTGTGTGCAGAGACGGGGAGGAATAAATTCCTTCTTTTTCCATCTCTCAGGGATATTTTTTGTGTTCCTGCATCCTCTCCTCTCACCCTGAACTGGTTTTTTATCCCAAAAAATCCCTTTTCCCTGCAGGAAATCCAAGCTGCAGTGGGCAGCTCCAGGACAGCTGAACAGATTTGGAGCTGGAATAAATTTGACCAGCCATTCTGAAAGAGGTGGAGAATTTCCAACACCCCTTTCCTGCAGCATGCTCCATTCCCAGGAATATTTTTCCATATTTTTCTCCGTGCGTGGTTCAAAGTAGATGTTTGCAAAGCATTTTGCTGGAGAAACCTGAAAGCATCACCTACCAAAAAACGGAGATTTAAAGCACCAAGCTTTCTCCCAAATCCCCGGTGAAAGTGGAAACAGCCTGGCGAAAGTGGGAAAAGCTCCCAGCAACTTTTTCTCCCATCACCTGACCGCCAGATTCCCACAGCAATCCGGGGGTTTGGATCTGGAATATCAAACACTCAGCCCACGGTGAGCAGCTCGGAAAAAACTCCTTGTCTCCAGGAGCAACCCAAATCCACCTCCGTGCTGGGCGGCTGGGCTTTCTCCTGGGGTGAGAAAAACCAGGAGGAGTCCCTGCAGCTCCCAGGAGGAATCACAAATGCGCTGTGCCGCTTTGGGAATGTGCAGATGGGGAGTAGGTGTCTCACATGGCGCTCACGGGTGGACGGGGAGAATCGGGGAGAATCGGGGAAAATCGGGGAAAATCGGGAATGCAGGGATGGGAGAGAGCTGGGGGAGCTGCCAGAGCTCAGGTAAATCCTGGGAGGTGGGGTGAGGATGGGGCAGGAGGATCTGAAAACGCTGTTGGTGTATTTGGGATTGAGGTGTTGCAGCCAAGGAAGCGTCCCTGTGAAATTCCCAAATTCCCACCGCAGGGAGAGCTCAGCCAAGAGCAAAATCCTTATAAATTAAATAGGAGTGGGTCAGTGCTTGGGTAAAATAACCAAGGAAAAGTTCACTTCTGGCTAAAAAGTGGAATTTTAAATTCTAGTCTGACATTTCTGGTTAAAAAGTGGAGTTTTAAATTCTGCTCTGATACTCGTTTGAAAATCCTGAGGTTATTTATGGGGGAACTTTGGGAGAAGCCAAAGCAGCTCCTCGTGCCTGGCTGGGAAGGGTTTGGAAATTCCCATTTTCCTGCCGTGACCCAGCTGGGATGGTTGGAGGAAAGGATATGAAGGAGGAATATGTGGGATGGGGCAGTCAGGGTTTATGAAATGACCCCCTGGATATCAAAAATATCCATGGGATTGGGGAAGCTCCTCTCCCCACGAGCAGCCCAGACGAGCTCAGCACACCCAGGCTGCACCAAAAACCCCAATTTTCCTTCTGAGCTTGGAAAAACAGGAGGGCATGGAGAGAAGCAGGGCTGGAGCTCAGCAGGGAAGGTCAGGAGGAGCAGTCGTGTGAGGAGGGAAGGAGGGAAGGAGGGAGGGAGGGAGGGAGGGAGGGAGGAAGGAAGGAAGGAAGGAAGGAAGGAAGGAAGGAAGGAAGGAAGGAAGGAAGGACGGACACACACCTTTTTTCCAAAGTCCCTTTTCCCACATTTGATATCCCTGAATTAAGGCTCTGCAGGAATTACACAAAAACTTCAATCCTGTTCTTTCTACCCTTTGGCAGTCAGGCCTAGGGAAGAAGAGCTCCTTTCTTTGGATCTTTCCCATTCCTTCTCCCCTGGAGATACCCTGCAGCCCCAAATCCCTGCTGGCAAAGGGCCTTGGGCTCTCCCAGCCATGCACTGGCATTCCTGAGGCACCCAGAGGTTTTTTGGGAAGGACTTTGGTGTGTTTTGCATGGAGAGGAATTTCCAGGCTCCTCCAGCAGTGCCAGATTTTCCTGGAGTCAGTCAGGGACACTTTGGCACCTCAGTATTTTTGGGCTCTTCTCTTGGGTTTGTGGGAACATTCACCTTTACCCTCAGGGTTTGTGTTCTGTGGGATGAATTGTACAATATTTCCTGAGCGGATTGAGAAGGGAATCCCAGAATCCCAGAATGGTTTGGGTTGGAAAGGACCTTAAAGCTCATCCCTGGCAGGGACACCTCCCACCATCCCAGGCTGCTCCAGCCTGGCCTTGGACACTTCCAGGGATTTCCCAGAGCATTCCCTGAGGGGAAATCCATTTCCTGAGGGAAAATCCATTCCCTGAGGGAAAATCCATTCCCTAAGGCTCTGATGCCAAACCTTCATCTCTTCCCTGCAGCTTTCAGCCCCAGGAAGGAATTCACACCATCTGAACATTCCCCATTCCCAGGATTTGACATCCCGAAAATCCCCCAGACCTCCATTCCATGTTTTCTCCCCTCAGCCATGGAAACCTCCCTGCCTTTGCCTTGGAGCCACCAGGATTCTGGGATTCATCCTGGCAACAGCAAAACCCCCTTTCCAGCTGTAAATCCATGTTTTCCTGGCTGCCTGGGATGAGCACAGGGAATTTTTCCCCGTCCAGGTGACAATTTGTCCTTCACCAACCTCACCTCCTTTTGTCACCACAGCAGTGAGTGACCCCGAACCTCCACACAGGGTGATTAAAGGTAATGATTAAAGATAATTAAGACGCGCTGATTGATCCCTCATCCCTTTGTTTGGTGTTCTTAATTGAGGGATTAATAAAGAAAGCAGCTCCAGGGGATTTCCTCCCATCCAGGTTTTTTTTTTCCCTTTGATCTCCAGGACCTCACCCTGGTAGATTCCATGGATTCTGGGTTTTCTGCTTAAAATTGAGGAGCTGAGAATGTAGACCTGGAATAATCATGGATAGGATTCCAAGTTTTAACAGGGAAGCATCCTGGAAAAAATCAGCATCCACAGCCACTGAGCATAACTGTGCCTCTGCCTCCCAAAAAAATACAGGGAAGAAACAGCAGAGGTGTTATGGTGTTAGAATTTAACATTTGTGAGAACTCCTAAATAAACCTGGGCAAAAAAAAAAAAAAAAAAAAAAGGTTGTTAATCGCTAAAAAAATCATCCCAACCCAAGGAAAAAACAAACCTTAAAAATGTCCAGACAGATCAAGGCTGAAATTTCCCCTGGTTTCCCCAGCAGGGAAGCAAAACCAACTCCCTGGAGAGCATTGCATGAGAGTGGGGCAAGGATCAGGCAGGAATTGCAGGAGGAAACCTGATTTTATGAGGCCAGATTGGATCTCGCTGCCTGTTTACCTCTGGAATCATCACTCTCCCGTGCAGCATCCAAGATAATTGCTGGGAATGGAATTACAGCAACAGGATGGCAGATTGCTGCTTCCAGGCGCAGGATAATTGGGGAATTATCAAACGGGAATCCAGGCAAACAGGCTTTTAAAACAGTCTTGGGAGGAATGGGAGAGCTCTCCAGGAATTATCTCCCGGCAGCACAACTTGGGATCAAATAACTAAGGAAAAGCCCAGCTCTGGATAAAAAGTGGAGTTTAAATTCTGCTCTGACATTTGTGGTTCAAAAGCGGAGTTTTTGTGGGAAAAAAACTTGGTGGGGTTTTCTCCCCTCCGGGGAGTTGGCTGAGAGAAATTGCTGGGTTTTTTGGGAAATTTTCCATTTTGGAGGTGAATGGTCATCAGCAGGGAGCTGTGGGGTTGAATTCCTTGGATTTGTGTGGATGGAGCAGGCAGGGAGAGGGACAGGGAGAGGGACAGGGACAGGAATGATGGTGTGGAAGTCGGGAAGACCTGGCAGAGCAGCTCTGGAATAACTCAAAAACCCAAGAAATTCTGGGTGGGAGCAGGAGGGAAATGCAGCATCGCCCTGAGAGCTGCTGCTGCAACTTCTGAGTCATAAGAAATGTTCTTTTCCGCTCCAGGAGCTCCCACGCAGCACGGACACCTTGGTTTTCACATTGCCAACCCTATCCCACCACCTGGGCTTGAAAAAGCCGAAGGAATCACTTCTGATTCTCCTGGAAATGAACTTCCTCCTTGTTCAAATCTGCCTTTGGTGCTTCTCAGGGGGTGTTTGTCACTCAAAAAGACTGAAGGATGGATTTTTCCCTACCGAAAAAGAAAAACTTTCTCCCATGAATTGCTCATCTGTTTTGATTCCCTGAATTGGGACTTCAGCACTCACCAGCTGAATTCAAAGTTCAATAACTTCTTCGCACTTTTAGCCCCGAAAAAAAATCTTTAGAAATTGTATTTTCCGGCTGGCACCACCTCAGCTCATCCCAGGGTTTCCCTGAGCCCTCTGAGGAGAACACCTGAGAACCTCCTCTTAGTTTTAGGTTGCAAACAAACAGCCCAGAAAAAAAAAATCTGCCTTTGGCCAAAGATTTGCTGAATACTTTTTTTTCCTTTTTAATTTTTTTTTCCTTTTTAATTTTTTTTTCCTTTTTAATTTTTTTTTTCCTTTTTCTCCCCATTTCAGGTTCTGTTTTGCTCAGGGATTACTCACTCGGGCTGAGCTGCTCCTGCCACACAAACACTCGTGGAAAGCAAATGCTGCTGGGTTTGCTCCCAGAATTAAACTGGGTTTGCTACTGGATTTAAATTGGGTTTGCTCCTGGGTTTAAAATGGGTTTGCTCCCAGATTTAAACCGGGTTTGCTGCCGGATTTAAACTGGGTTTGCTACTGGATTTAAGATGGGTTTGGTCCTGGATTTAAATTGGATTTAGTCCCAGATTTAAACTGGGTTTGCTCCTGGATTTAAACTGGGTTTGCTCCTGGATTTAAACTGGATTTGGTCCTGGAGTTAGGATAGGCTTTGTCTCAGATTTAAACTGGATTTGGTCCCAGATTTATGATGGGTTTGGTCCCGGATTTAAACTGGGTTTACTCCCACATGTAAAATGGGTTTGGTCCCGGATTTAAGGTGGGTTTGCTGCCGGATTTAAACTGGACTTGGTCCCAGATTTAAACTGGGTTTGCTCCTGGATTTAAGATGGGTTTGCTGCTAGATTTAAACTGGATTTGCTCCTGGATTTAAGAAGACTTTTTGCCGGATTTAAGCACCTTCAGGCAGAGGGAGGTGTGGATTTTCACCTCTATGCTCCCACGGGCAGTGGGGCTGGGCTGGAGCTCCAAAATCCCCAGCCCTGGCACATCCCCAAACCCAGGGCGTTTTACCCAAAGGTTTCTTTTCCGACCTTCTCCCCTGCAATCCAGGGACATCGAGGGATTTCGGGGACATGCCAGGGCAGAGGAGGAGAGCTCATTCCGGGCTGGGAGGCTGCGAGGAGGATCAGCCCAGGCTCTTCTGGCTCGGGAGGGAGCTCAGCAAAGGCTGCTCTGCTCCAAGAAGTGCAGCAGCTCCTGGAGAGGAGCCTCGGGGGGGAAATTCCCAAAATGTGGGGTCTCTGGCTTGGATCCATCCCACTCCAGCCAGCCCCGGTGTCAGCGTCCCGGTTAAACCCATTAAACCCATGTCATGCCCTCATTAAACCCGTCGGGGTTTAACCTGGGCGTCCCTCCTCCCCAGAGCTACAGAAGGTCTCCCGTTTAGCCCAAACCCCCGAGCCAGGCTGTTCTTCCCCTGCTGTTCCACGCAGAGCTCTGGGCGCTGGGAACAGGCTGTGCTGGGGCTGGGAGCTGCAGGGACAGCCAGGGACAGCCAGGGACAGCCGGAGCTGCTCGCAGCCCCGAGCCCTGCCGGCGCCAGGCTGTCCCTCGGACCTTGGCACCCTCTGATCCCCCCGGGGCACCCCCGAGCCCCGCGATCCCGGCTGGCTTCGATCCCAGAGGAGCATCCCCTGCTCGCTCCCTGAGCTCCATCCCTCCGGGCCGGGCGGATCCGGGGCTCTGCTCCATGCCGGGGTGCCAGGGGGATCCGGGGCTCTGCTCCATCCCGGGGTGCCAGGGGGATCCGGGGCTCTGCTCCATGCCGGGGTGCCAGGGGATCCGGGGCTCTGCTCCATCCCGAGGTACCAGGGGGGCTCGGGCAGCTCCGGCTCTGCCCTGCCCGAGGTGCCTTTCGCGTCCTTTCCCAGCTCCAAAGCCGCGCTCAGGCTGCTCCTGCTCCCAAACCCTGCCCTGGGTCCTTCCCGGGCACCCCAAAGCCAGGACGGGATCACCCCATTCCCCAGAGGATCCCCCTCTCCATCCCCCCAGCTAGTCACTCCCCTTCCCAGCCCCAAATCCCCTCCAGCAAGCCAAACTCGGGGTGTCCCCAGCCGGGGCCGATGGCTCCGGTGCCTCCTGCCCCCCAGCGAGCCCCAAACGCGGGGTGCGCTTTGCGGACCCCCAGCCCGCCCCGCGCCCATCCTCCCCGCGGCGATCGCTGCCGATTCCCGCAGCCCTGCTCTCCATCCCCGGCCATGGATACCTGCGGCTCCAGGGCTGCTCTCCCGTTCAGCAGGAGCCTCCCGCACCCCGCGCTGCTCTGCTCTGCTCTGCTCTGCTCTGCTCTGCTCCGCTCCCCTCGGGCGGCGGGCGGGACCGGAGCCGCTCCCGGGGGAGGGACGGGGCTCGGCGGGGCCGGGGAGCGCTGGGGCCACCCCTGCTCCGGGCGGCTTGAGCCTCAGAGCCGCCGCTGCGGGCAGCGGGAGCGCTGCGAGGGGAGCTCTGCCTGCCCACGGTCCTTCCGCGGGGCTGCGACACCTCCCCGTGTCTCTGTCACCTTCCCTGTGTCTCTGTCATCCTCCCCGGGTCTCTGTCACCCTCCCCGGGTCTCTGTCACCCTCCCCTGGTCTCTGTCCCTCTCCCTGTGTCTCTGTCATCTTCCCCGTGTCTCTGTCCCTCTCCCTGTGTCTGTGCCCCCTTTCCATGGCTGTTCCCCCTTTTCCATGGCTGTGCTCCCTTCTCACGTCTCTGCTCCCCTTCTCATTTCTCTGCCCCATTCCCATCCCTGTTCCCCATCCCTGCTCCCCATCCCTGTTCCCCCAGCCCCCCGATGTCCTTACCTGGCTCTCCCGACCCTCAGCCGGGGCTCGCACCCGCCAGCTCCGCGCTCTGCTCCTGGGAGGAGCCGCAGGAGGAAGAGCCGCGTTCCCCCCGCTCCAGCTCCTTCCCAGCCCCGGCAATCCTTCCCAATCCTTCCCAATCCTTCCCCTCGGCCGGGACCGAACCCCCTGCGCACCCCAAACCGCGGATCCTTCGGGCTCTGCCACCTCGGCGGCTTTTATTTCAGCCGAAGGGCAGCCCGAGCGCCAAGGTCGCTGCCGCACGCTGCCTTTCCCTGGAGAACAGCATCCCATGTGGAGAGGTTTTACTCCAGCTGGCTCCCAGTCAGGGCCTGGAATTGCTCCCTCGTGCAAAGATGTTCAGAATCCAGGCTGGGAGGGCAACCTGGTGTTGGATTCACTCCCTCCTGAACTCCCTCCCATGCTGCTGGGCAGGACGAGGAGGAAATATTTTGAATTTTGAGTGTTTTTGCCACGCAACAAGTGGGATAAAAGCGAGGCAGAGCTCTCCCCCCTCCCCACCGTGCTGTCCCACACTCAAACATCGCTCCCAGCATCACCTGAAGCGCTTTGCTCCCCAATTTCTGGGCGCCCCGAGGGGGCTCCGCGCAGCTCAGGGCTCTCCCTGCCAGCCCCTCCTCATCAGCATGCACGGAGCGTCGTGCCCATAATAACGCACACCATCTCCCTCCTCGGCTGAGGCTTTTTCAATTAGAGCTCCGCGCTTGAGTCAGACGTGTGAACGCGGCGAGAGGAGCGAGGCAGAGCTGCTGCTGGCATGCCAGCCTGTAATTCAATCTGCTGATGTATTTATGGGCATGGCTTGCTAAATGGAAGCGAGACTCACTCCAGCCCGCTCTCGCCATGACAATGGGGAGAATCAGCTGATAAAAATAGAGTTGGGCATGATAAACAGCCGGGGGAGAGGAGGTTCGGATCACCTGCGCCCTGAAAAACGCCCAGGATGGATTGCAGAGCAATAACCCCAGCTTGAAGCCAAGTGGGGTTAATTTAAGGAATCACCCTTCTTTCATTTGCATTTTATTAGCATTTTGCGCTGGGGGAAAGAAGTTGGTGGATAAACACGGCGCTGGCTAAGTCGCCCTGGAGGAAACAGCGTTTTTTCCTGTAAATAAAGGATAGGGAAAAAGGAGTTTTGCCTGGATCTGTGCTGGGAGACAGGCAGGGTTTTCAAAAGCTCTCCAGGCTGGTTTGATTCTTTATCCACTCGAATCAGGTGGAGCTGAATGGAGAGAGCACAAAGCCTTGGAGAACATTCCCTGTTATCCTTTCAGTGCCCAACGCCCCTGGGCAGAGAGCAAAGAGCAGCTCCAGCAGGCGTGGGGTAAACACAACGGGGAAAAGAGCTGATGGCACGGGGGTGAGCATGGAGATCTCCAGGGACATCTGTGACACACATCAGGGATGAGATATATTCCTTTTATTTCTAATTCTGTGTCTGTCCTTTGGCTGGATGTGATATTTTATCATCAGTGTGCTCGTGGCATTTTTTATGTTGACATCACGGAGAGGAAGGAGAGCCGAGATTGAGATAAAAGCCTCCAGATGAGGTATTTTGTCTTGTTCTGCTCTTCCCGTGTGTCCTTGCGGCCGGGAAGGACAGTGGGATCACGGAATGGATTGGGAAGAGCATTCCCAGCGGGTCAGGGAGTGATCCTGTCCCTCTGGAGTGCTGTGGGATCTCAGGGTGCTCCTGGAGGAAAGGCCTGGAGCATCTCCATGCCCAGGAAAGGCTGAGGAGCTGATCGCAGGAAATCCCACCCGGATGTGAGGCAGAGCTTCACCCCTGGGCAGCGCCCAAGCCATCAACAGATCCCAGAGAGGCTGTGCAGCCTCCCCACCGGAGATATTCCATCATTCCAGGGTGCAATCCTGTCCCACACACTCTGGGATGACCCTGCAGCACTCCCTGTCCAACCTGCCCCATCCCGGAATTCTGGGATCCTTCCCAAACCCCTCCCAAATCATCCCACCCCATTCAATTCCAAACCAGAAATTCCCTGTCCCGACGTGATCCCCGGCTGGGTTTTCCCCCCGGGAACGCTGAGTGATGAGGAAAAGCTGCCGCACGTCCTGGCAGGAGCCCAGCAGGAATCCCCGGGTGTGTTTGCCACGGGGGAGCTGGAAAAGCTCCTCCTGCCTTTGGGATTCTGCCTCACCAAAGCGCAGCCGAGGCGGCCGAGAGGAGCTGGGATCCCTATTTTTGGGAGGAAGAACCTCTGGGGAACTCGTGGCAGCAGTTTCTCCCCGTGGAGATGGGAGTTGAGGAGCTGGTGAGGGAGGAATCGGGAAGGTGGGATCACCTCTGGGAGAGATTTAGCTCCGAGCCTGCCTGGAAGTGTTGGGATTGAAGCTTAAATTCCTTAATCAGAGTTTAAGGATTAAGGAGTGGAATAGGACAATCAGGATCCCTTTGAACCTCAGGACAGCAGAGGGATTGAGGAGCAGGAGATCCTTGGGTTGCTCCCGGTTTTTGGTGTTGCTCTAAAAATAGATTGGATGCAAAGGGTTAGACCTGGAATTTCCATATCCACAAGAAGAATAAACCCAATGGAATCAGTGTGGAAATGCAGGGAAATCTGCAGAATTTGGCCAGGATGGGAATCAACTCCTTGGTGCTTCAAAATCTCCCCAAGCCCTGAAGGAGCAGCTTGATTTTAAAAACGGGAGTTGGAGGTTCTGGCAAAGAGGGAAACTATCGCTGATTAAACAGAGGGTTGGGGATTTGTCCATCCTGCATTCCCACAAAAATCCCACAGTGCAGGGGGGAGTTGGGAACATTCCAATCCCAGACAGACACTGCATTTCCAGTCAACCCGAGACTCAATTCCAGCCTGAGACTCAATTCCAGCCTGAGACTCAATTCCAGCCTGAGACTCAATTCCAACCCGAGACTCAATTCCAGCCTGAGACTCAATTCCAGCCTGAGACTCAATTCCAGCCTGAGACTCAATTCCAATCTGAGACTCAATTCCAGCCTGAGACTCAATTCCAGCCTGAGACTCAATTCCAGCTCCTGAGAGACTCAATCCCAGTTTTTGCCAGGAAGTCACACCTTGTTTTCCTCTAAGGATTTCAAACATTGTTTTTTAACGTGGCCAGTCTGAGAAAAAGGAGATTTGTGGCATAAGAGCTCTGGATATTGCTGGGAAAATCATGGATCCGAGTGGAAATGATGGAGTTCCCAAACCCAGCTGAGATTTGGGCTCCGGTGGAGCCCTGAGTTATTCCTGTTGCCATAGAAATAAATGGATCTGTTTGCTGCTGCTCCCTGCTCAGAGCTCCAGAGATATCCACAGATATCCATCACCGCTCCACCTCCAGCCATGCGCTTCAGTTTCCAATTTTCCCTTCTCCCAGGAACTCCACGTGCAGCGGGAAGTTTTATTTTTATTTTTATTTCGTTTTTTTCAACGCTGGGCTGGCGTTCGGTTCCAGGACTTCGGGAGATTGCAGGAAAGGAGCTCAGCTCTGAACTGGGGGGCAGAAATTGTGCTCCAGGACATTCCCAGTTTTTAGCCCAATGTTTTCCCTGTTTTCCCTGTGGAGAAAATCCCAGGGAATTGCGGGGAGGGCGAGGCGTTCTCGCCTCCCTTTGTTCTGCTCCTCGGGGAGGGAGGGAAATCAATGCCTTTCCAAGGATCGTTTCAAAAGCCTCTCCAACCGGTGGCAATTCCAGACCCATCTGGTGTCAAATTAGGGAATTGCCGGAAGATGTTCCCGGTTGGAACAGCGCGGGATTGCTCGCACCGCGGAGCCAGGCTGCTCCCAGCCTGGAAGTTTTCCTGGAGCAGAAATCCAAAGGGTTGGATTCACTCCTCGCCACCTGGAGAGAACCTCTGCAGCTTGGCTGGGAAAGGGAATGTTTCTTTCCATGATTTCCCACTCGGCTGTTCCCGAAAAAAGCAGAAAAGCGGGATGAGAAGGGATGGAGCAGTGGGGAAAGGCTGGGAGAGATGGGATTGCTCAGCCTGGAGAGCAGAACCTCAGGGTGACCTCGCTGTGGCCTTGCAGGAGCTGAAGGAGCTCCAGGAGAGACGGAGAGGGAATATTTCCAAGGGATGGAGGGACAGGACACAGGGAATGGCTGCAAACTGCCAGAGGGGCAGGGATGGATGGGATTTTGGGGAGGAATTCCTGGCTGGGAGGGTGATGATGGAATTCCCAGCTGATCCTGGATTCCTGGAAGTGTCCAAGGCCAGGCTGGATGGGGCTTGGAGCAACCTGGGATAGGGAAAGTTGTCCCTGATCACGGCAGGGTGGAATAGGATGAGCTTGAAGATCCTTCCAACCCAAACCATTCCATAACTCCACAATCCCAAACTAAATTCTCCAGGCTGCAGCTGGAAAGAAGTCCAGGCAGCCACATCCTCATCCTCCATCCCGGCTGGAAGTGATTCCACATTTCTTATGGCTCCAGCAAGCAGTGAACACGGAGCTGGGAGACTCCAGGTGCTCCAGGGCTCTTCAATTCCATGGATTCTCCATCTGGGTTTCCTCAGCAATGTCCGAGGAATATCCCTTAACTTTAAGACAGGTGGAATTCCAGGTGTAATTAATTCCAGGTGGAATTCCAGGTGTATTTTCAGGTGCAATTCCAGGTGTATTTTCAGGTGCAATTCCAGGTGTTATTCCAGGTGGAATTCCTGGAATTGGGACTTTGCCACCCTCCAGGGATTTCTCTCCTCCCCTGCCCTGATTCCCATCCCATCCCAGCTCCTTCTGCAGCAATCACAGGTTGATCACTTTTTAATTTTTTGCCGTTTTTTAACAGATTTTTTCCGTTCCCTCCGCAGAGCAAGCGGCAGGAAGGAGCTGCCAGCTTTCCCAAGGGTTCCCACGCAGGCAGGGCAGGAATTTCTGGTGTTTTCCCTAAATACCTCGGTGTTTGCAAGCTTTAGCAGATTATTCCAGCAGGTGGCTCAGGGTTTATTACAGGAATTTTCCTCTCCCACACTCCTGCTTTGCCTTGCTAATCCCTGCTTTCTCCAGAGCCAGGAGAATCTTGGAGCTGCAGGTTTGGGATCAACCATTTGCTGGGAATCAGGATGAGAATGAACAGAATTCCTCTTTTCCCAGATTTTTCACCGAGCCAGTCTTGATTTTGATTTTTTTTTTCCCCCAGAATTTAAGTCGGGAATATCCAGAAGTTTCTCCTGGATTTATTTTTTCCAGCAGATCTTTCCCAAGTTCATTCCAGATGCAATAATGGGAATTAGGAAAAGGTTGATAATCCCATAATTCCAATTCCGAGTGCTTTGGGTTCTTATGGATAAAACCACAAATATTTTGTATTTATTTTTGGGTTTGTATTCCTATAAGTTAAAGTCTGAGGGATTTTAATAAGAACCAGGAATTATCATTCCAAAGCAGGAATATTGATCAGAGATTCCCTCTCAAAACATTCCCAAGAATCAGCATTTACAATTCCTGAGGAGAAAAGCAGGAATCCTTTGCATCCATGGAATTCTGGGAGCCTTTTTCCCTCCCAGACCTTTTCCTTAATTCTATTCAAAGAGCCTGACATGGTGGAAAATGTATTTCCAGGAATTTCACTGCGTTCCCGAGGCGCTGAGGAGAAGGAATTCCAAAAATAATGAGATTTTTCACGAGTTCCAGTCCGGCTTTGTTTGGGAGAACAACCTGTGAGACTCTGGATATTGGGAATTGTCAGGATTGGGATGGATTTATTCAAACCTCGTGGGGAAAAAAGGGTTTCAGCATTGCTGGTTGACAGCTCAGCCACAATCCACGATTTCCAGGGAACAATTCCATCCAGGAATGACTCACTGGAAGCAATTATAAGTTTTAAAACTTGTTTCAAAGTGGGAAAGTAGGCGATGTTTGAAGTTGGTTTGGTGGAAACGGAGCAGGAACGAAGTGTTTTGGGATTGGATATTCCTGTGGAATTCTGGGGATTGGAAAACACAGAATTCGGCCTGGAATAAAACTCCTGCTGGAAAAACGAGGCAAAAAAAAAAGCTGATTTGGGGCATTCTGAGCCTCTGCAGCACCATGGAGAGCGACCGTTACTATCCTGGAAAACGCAAATCCAGGGAATTCCCTGGATCCTGATCTCCTCCGGAGATATTTGGGGGAAATGGAGAGGACAATTGATTTCCTCCTCACCCTGGGTTTGATTCCCTCCTCCTAAAAGCAGGAAGGAGACGCAGGGATTGTGGAATCAGAGAATCCTGGAAGGGTTTGGGTGGGAAAAGACTTTGAAAATCATCATTTTCCAACCCTTGCCATGGACAGGGGCAATTCCAAAGGGACCAGGATGCTCCAAGCTCATCCAGCCTGGCCTGGATCACTTGGAATTCTGGCTTGGGGCAAATCCAGGAGCTCTGAGGTGTCTCAGAGTGTCAGGATTTGTCTCTTTTCTCGACCCAAGTAAAGAATTCCCATTCCTTTGCAGCTTTCCCCTTCCCCACAGCATTCCCGGCAGGAAATCCCCTGAGCAATTAAACTGAGATTAATTAAGAGCAATCAAACTGCAATTAAAGGGACACCAGGAATGTGATCCCAATCCTGCAATTCCCTCCCCTCAGCCAAACCCAAACCCCAGCTCCCATCAGGGATCAAACCCTCCCAGCTGGGAATTTGGAAATCCGAGCTGGGAGACCTCAAACACCTCCTGGGGAGTGAGAATCCTGGGATTTCCCCAGGAATTAAAAGATCAAACCACCATCACCCGGCCCTGTTCCTCCCACTTCCCTTTTCCCCCTCCAGCAAATCCCACCAGGGAACACCGTGTTTACCACCAGCAGATTTTTCCCGTTCCATTTTTATTCATCCCCTGTCGGACATCATCTGAAATGAGGTTTAATTTATTCCCAGCCGCTGGTGTTTATTTAATTCCCTTCTTTTTTTTTCCACCTGTGGAATAACTCCATCCCAGCAGCAGATGTTCCCTGAAACCTGAGGATGCAACGGGAACAGGGAAAAGCTGTTTGGAGGGAGGGGTTGGGGTGGAAAGGGGAGAGTTTCTGTGGAGCTGGGAAGGGGAAAAATGGGAGAGGGGAAATGGGGAAATGGGGAAATGGGGAAATGGGGGGGGAAGGGAAGGGAAGGGAAGGGAAGGGAAGGGAAGGGAAGGGAAGGGAAGGGAAGGGAAGGAAGGGAAGGGAAGGGAAGGGAAGGGAAGGGAAGGGAAGGGAAGGGAAGGGAAGGGAAGGGAAGGGAAGGGAAGGGAAGGGAAGGGAAGGGAAGGGAAGGGAAGGGAAGGGAAGGGAAGGGAAGGGAAGGGAAGGGAAGGGAAGGGAAGGAAAAGGAGAGAGGAAAGAGGAAAGAGGAAAGAGGAAAGAGGAAGAGGAAGAGGAAAGAGGAAAGAGGAAAGGGAAGGGGAAAGGGAAGGGAAAGGAAGGGATGGGATGGGATGGGATGGGATGGGATGGGATGGGATGGGATGGGATGGGATGGGATGGGATGGGATGGGATGGGATGGGATGGGATTGATGGGATGGGAAAGGAAAAGGAAAAGGGGAAAAGGGGAAAAGGAGAGATTTACCTGTGGCTGCAAACCTCGGGATGAAGAGAACCAGGAGAGCCCCCTGGCCCCACAATCCATCCCAAAGCTGCTCATCCCTGGGGCTGTGCAGCTCTCCCAGCCCAGTTTATCACTGCTTTTCCTGAGCTTTTTATCATCCCAGCTCCAAGGCTCTGTCCCTGCTGCCGCTCCAGTCTAAAATAATTACAACAATCGGACAAATTGGGTCTGTTTTCCCGGAAATGAAACATTTCCCTGCAGACAAATGGGCTCTGCCTGCTCCTCGGGAAGGTTTGCGCTCTCCCATGTCACCGGGAGTTAAATGGAGCCTGGAAAATAATCTCATTTCTGGCTACTTTGCTTTTCATTCCATTTTCCCTGCAGATCAATTATCCTCGGGAATTGAATCACAGGGATTGACACCACTGCTCCCTGGGGGAAAACTGGGAAAACGGCTGGAATCATGGAGGGGAAGCTGGGAAATGGTTTGGGAAGGAAGGGAAAGGAGCTGAATTCTCCCTGTGGGGCACAACTGGGATTTTTCTCTGGCTTCTCCCAAAATTTTCCTGCCTCTGGCAGGGTGGGAATGGGATGAACCCTCCCAGGAGAGGAGATTCTCCCAAAAAACCTCAATCCTGGTGATTTTTAAAGCCCTTTCCAACGCAATCCATTTGGATTCCCTGGAAAAACGGAGCGACTTCACCTGAATTTCCAAACCCTTCCCACTGCAGCTTTCATTTCAAGGGAAACAGGTTGGGAATTAAAACCTCCTTATCAGCAGAGGGTGATAAATATGTTGGGATATTTGATAAATACGTTGGGATATTTGATAAATGTGTTGGGATATTTGATAAATTGGTTGGGATATTTGATAAATGTGTTGGGATATTTGATAAATACATTGGGATATTTGATAAATGGGTCGGGATATTTGATAAATGTGTTGAAATATTTGATAAATGTGTTGAAATATTTGATAAACGTGTTGGGATGTTTGATAAATCTGTTGGGATATTTGGATTTTTTTCTCCCAGCCCATTTTTTCCCCCTTTTTCTCACTTTTTATGGATTCAAGGCTGAGCTTTCCCACGCTGAGCTTTCCCTATTTCCATGAGTTGCTCTCTGACCAGAGGTTTTTGTGGGAATTTTGCCTTTAAGGATTTTTTTTTTCTCCCCTCTTTGAGCAGCTGCTTTTTAAAGGTAAAAAATCCCTGCAATACAGGAAATAACCAAATTGTGTCCTGTGTAATTTTTCCCTCTTTTTGGCCCATATTGAACCAAGTGCCCAATAATGGCTCCATGGCATTTGCTGGGGAAGCTGATGTGTTCCCAATTAGGGATAAGAGCTTTTCCAGGGAAAAGCTGGAACACATCCACAGCTCCATCCAAGCTGGTTAAGTTTTCTTTCGTTTCCTGAACAAAAAAAAACCCCAAAAACCACAAAAAACCCACAAAAAACCAACAAAAATCCCCCAAAAAACAAACAAAAAACCCACGCAAAAAAAAAAACAAAAAACCCCCAAAAACCCAAAAAAGCCAAACAAAAAAACCCAAAAAAAAACCCTAAAAAAAAAACCCCACCAAAAAATCCAACTGAAAAAACAAACAAAAAAATCTAAATTTATTGCCTTAAAGGTTAAAAATCCTTGGATTCATCTCAGATTGGGAATGATTTTTCCAAGGGGCAGGTTGGCCTCAATCCTGTGGAAATTTGGGGATTTTTATGGATAATGTTTGAGCAGCTGAAATTCCTGGCTGAGTGGGGAAATCTCTGTTTTACTGCTCTCATTTCAAGCCAGAAATGTTCTATTCACCCCTAGATTGTTCTTATTCCCTCATATTTAATGAGAAATATTGATAAGAAATATTCCCTCCTATTTCATGATCAGGGTGAAATCCCCCCAAAATATTAGGCACATATATTTTTTTATATATATATATAAATATAATATATATATTTATTTATTTTATATAAAAATATATATTATATATAATATATATTTATTTATTTTATATATAAATATATATTATATATATATAATATATATATTATATATATAAAAATATAATATATATATTTCTTTTATATATAAATATATCTATATATTAGACATATATATTACACATATGTAATACACATTACAGATGGAATAAATTGCTTTTAAACTCCTTTAAACTCCATTTTTAGAGATTTATGGAATTTTGGAAGGGGAAGACAAAACTCACAACGATCCTTAAACAATTTTTACCCAAGCAGAAGAAACCAGAGTGACCACAGCACCTCCATGTATAACAATACCAATTTATTCCATACGAAACCTCCCAGATTTGGGGGTTTTTTTCCCCATTTTCACGTTGCCAACGGCTGAACAGAAAAGAAGGCATTGTGGTTTTCTGGCGGAGATCACTGTTTGTAGCTGGCTAGCTCCAGATCCGCGGGGTAGCGCACTCTGTGGCTCATGCACTTCTGCCTGTCGATGAAGATGCTGTTGGCTTTCACGGCGATCTCCTTCTCCAGCTGCATCCTGGTCTCCTCCAGGTTCTTCAGGTTCTGCTCACACTCCATCAGTTTCCTCTTCAGCGCCTCCAGGTATACTGTGAGCTCCTCCACCTCGCTGACCAGCCTGCGGGCGCGGGGAAGAGGGGGAGGGTGGGTTAAAATGAATTGGTTTGTTGTTGAGAAATAATGGAATCATTGTTATGGAATAATAATATTATAATATAATATAATATAATATAATATAATATAGTATAATATAATATAATTATAATATAATATAAATTACTATATTAATATAATATAATATATAATAATAATATATTATACAATATAATATACAATATACAATATATAATATAATTTATATAATATATATAATACATAATACATAGTACATAATACAAAATATAGAATATATAATACATAATATATAATACATAATATACAATATAGAATACATAATATACAATATACAATAGATAGATAATAGATAATAGATAATAGATAATAGATAATAGATAATAGATAATAGATAACATATAACATATAACATATAATATAATTAATATATAATATATAATATATAATATATAATATATAATATATAATATATAATATATAATATATAATATATAATATATAATTTTGCCTTTAAGGATTTTTTTCCCCCCCTTTGAGCAGCAGCTTTTTAAAGGTGAAAAATCCCTGCAATACAGGAAATAATGAAATTGTGTCCTTTTTTGGTGTCAATTTTCCCTCTTTTTGGCCTTGGATTCACCTCAGATTGGGAATGGGAATATATGATACATAACACATAACACATAACACATAATATATACTATATACTATATACTATATACTATATACTGTATAATATATAATGTATAATGTATAATATATAATGTATAATGTATAATATATAATGTATAATATATCATATATCATATACAATATATAATACATAATATATAATACATAATATATAATACAAAATATATTGGGATTGGGAATATATAATTCTATTGTATTATATTATAAATATATAGTAATATAATAATAATAATTAATAATATTATTTATAAATAATATAATTCCAGGATTGGAATGGAGATAATTAGCCGCTATAGAAAATAACAATAATAATAATAACAATAATAATAAAAATAATAAAATAATAACAATAATAATGATAATAATAAAGAAATGAGTGATTTCCTCACCTGAACTGAGCCTCATCCCGGCAGAGCTCCACGTTGGGTCGGAAGGATCTGTCAAACAGTCTGGTCTGAGCCACTTTCAGGTGAGCTTCCTTGTCCCTGATGGACTTCTTGAGGTTCACAATGTTGGCTTCTTCATCCCTAATATCATTCAGGATCTGGAGAGGAAAACAAATTTATCAAAGGAAAAAAAAACCAGTAAAAAATCATAAATATTTCCCCCAAAAATATCTGTTCGCGGTCGTGGTGAAGCATTGAAATTTTCACCTGAAAAGAATTAAGGAGAACTAAATTATTTTCATTTCAATAATAATCAAATGAATTTTATTGGAGATGAAATATAAGAATTAAGGTGGGTTTGACCTCTCTATTTTTAGGAATACACCGAAAATCACAGTTTTAGTTCCAAAAGGAGCAGAAAATATTCTGCAGCCTCTGCAGTCCCAGAGCTCTCCCATGGCATGACAACACATCCCACCTCCATGCAGGAAAATTTAAATTGTAATTGTCAATTTTAGCTGGAAATTATCCAAGAAAAAATCAAGCTATTTCGAAGGAGAGCTGCTGATCTGCCTGGAAATGCCTGGATTTCTGAGGAAAATGGAAAAGGCAGGAAATCCTGAAATTCTTCTTCTCACAACCACTGACACATGTGTGAAAAATAAACATGTTCAGCTGACATTACCCACCAGATAATCCTAAGGAATTATTGGTTTTTCTACACTTGCTTATGGCTAATAGAGAAAAAGGGGAAGAGGCCAAAACCACCACTTGCTCAGAGGAAAAATAAAAGTACTAAGGTGGTTTTGACCTCTTTATTTTTATATTTGACCTCTTAATTTTTATAATTTTTATAATTTTTATAATTTTTATAATATATAAAATATTATATTTTTATCTATTAGAAAAACTATAATTTTTTATAAATACATTTATAAATAATATTTTTACTTTTTAAAAATATTTTTATAATTTCATAAATTATAATTATATAATAAGTTATAATAATATAATTATATAATTTAATAAATTAAATTGTAATTATAGTCAATCATTTTATAATAATAAATTTTATCATTTATTTTGATTATTCAACTCATTAAGCTCCTCTCATTTGCTAATTAACATGACATGAAAATCCCATCGTCGGTCTAAAAAGCAACAGAAAATATTCTCTCAAAACATCTCCAAACTCCCTCCAAACATCTCCCATGGGATGACAACCCACCTCAGCCACCAGGTGCTAAGAAATGACATTTTCCCCCCATTTCCAATGGAAAAAGGAGGCTGAGGACAGCCCTTGTCACGTGCCAGGACCTGCTGCTGCCATTCCACAAAAATCCAGGAATTTGGCTCAAGCAGAGCTGCTGCAGCCCCAGATTTAGGGTTTAGCTCATCCAGACATGGATGAGAGTTTCATTCCAGCAAAAATCACAAAGAGCTCAACCAGAGCTGTAGGATTGAATTCTGGGGGATTTGGTTAGGAGGATGGAATGGAAACAGGAGATCTCTGCAGTCAGGTTTTAGAGCATGGGGGTTATTTATTTCACAATAAATTTATTGGGGTTTGTTGTGGAATAAATAAACCCCATGGGTGGGTGTAGGAGAGCTGCCAGGGCTGCCAGAGTCAGCTCAGAGCAGGGCAGAGAAGAGAGAGAGAGAGAGAGAGAGAGAAAGAAATATCTTTTTTGCCCTTTACAATACAATAAATCATCTTCTGTGTTGAATATTCTAATTCTCATTAACCAATCTAGAACAAGCTCCAAACCCTACAATATTCACACACAACCTGTAAGAATCATGGCATTACCATACAGGGTTATATTTTAAATATTCTAATTCTCATTGCCCAATCTAGAACAAGCTCCAAACCCTACAATATTTACACACAACCTATAAGAATCATCACATTACCATACGGGGTTATATTTTGAATATTCTAATTTTCATTGCCCAATCTAGAACAAGCTCCAAACCCTACAATATTTACACACAACCTGTAAGAATCATCCCATTACCACATGGGCTTATATTTTAAATATTCTAATTCTCACTAACCAATCTAGAACAAGCTCCAAACCCTACAATATTTACACACAACCTGTAAGAATCATGGCATTACCACATGGGGTTATATTTTAAACCCTAAAAACTGCTTTTTGGACCCAAGCAGGCAGGGTCTGCTCTGACCCTTGGAGCTGTCTGCAGGCAGAGGGGATTGTTCCATCAAGAAGGAATTACTTTCAGTCAGCCATACCATAGTTTTCTAGTTGTTCAGTAACTCAGAGCTTGTCTTCAGCATCTTTTGCCAGGTAATCATATTTATAATGCTTTCCTATTTCATCATCCCCCAACATCCTGGTTCAATCAGAGCTGCTGAACCTCCACTTTTAGGCTTTAGTTCATCCAGACATGGATGAGAGTTTAATTCAACTCCATCCCAGCAAAATCACAAATTACTCAACCAGAACCACTGCAAAGCTCCACCACCTCTCCCCAGCTCCATGACACACACATGGATTAAACCATTTTTTTCAAGGATAACCCCCCTGTGATGCCAAAATCCCCCAAAATCCCCCCTGACCTGCTCCAGGTGCTGCTCCAGGCGGAGTTTGCAGTCATCCAGCTCCCTGCAGTGAGCGTCAAAGGCCTCGTTGACGGCGGCTCTCTGCATGCGCAGATCCTCCGAGGCGTCGTGGATGATGTTGTTGATCAGAGAGCGCAGCTGGACTGAGGCCAGCTTCTCCTGCTCCGCTCTGGAGATGTTGTCGTGGCTGAACTGAGCCCAGGATTTGGGGGTGGAGGCGCTGGAAGGACAGGGAATGGGATGAAATGGGAATTTTGCCTTTAGAAGGTGGTTGGCGCGCTAGAAAAGCAGCAGCGGCTTCTGCTTGGTTTAGCTCTTGGCTGCGGTGGAGATTCCCCAGAAGGATGGAGATTAATCCACTAAAAAATGAATAAAAATCCTCTAACATATTGATTTATAATTTTATAAATATTTCATTTATAAATATTTCATTTATAAATATTTCATTTATTAATATTTCATTTATTAATATTTGTAAATACTATAATTCTATTTAACAAATATTTTTCTATATTTATTTGTAAACTCTCATTCCTGTGGGAAAGGAAGGAAAGGAAAGGAAAGGAAAGGAAAGGAAAGGAAAGGAAAGGAAAGGAAAGGAAAGGAAAGGAAAGGAAAGGAAAGGAAAGGAAAGGAAAGGAAAGGAAGGAAAGGAAAGGAAAGGAAAGGAAAGGAAAGGAAAGGAAAGGAAAGGAAAAGGAAAGGAAAGGAAAGGAAAGGAAAGGAAAGGAAAGGAAAGGAAAGGAAAGGAAAGGAAAGGAAAGGAAAGGAAAGGAAAGGAAAGGAAAGGAAAGGAAAGGAAAGGAAAGGAAAGGATGACACAAAATCAGCCCAAGCTCTTCCATCTTTGGCTACAAATCCTAAAAAAGCACACACATGTTTTTGGAGCAGTTCAGTCCCAGCAAATAAATACATGAAAATCTCCAGGATTTACAGGCTGTGTTTATTTGGAAATTAAAAAATCCAGGATTTTGACAGGCTGGAGAAGAGAAGCTCCAGGGAGAGCTCAGAGCTCCTTCCAGTGCCTAAAGGAGCTCCAGGAGAGCTGGAGAGGGATTTGGGACAAGGGCTGGAGGGACAGGACAAGGGAATGGCTTCAAACTGGCTGAAGGCAGGGATGGATGGGCTATTGGGAAGGAATTCCTCCCTGGGAGGGTAAGGAGGGGCTGGAATAGAATTCCCAGGAAGCTGTGGATCCCTGGATCCCTGGAAGGCCAGGCTGGATGAGGATTGGGAATGTGGAAGGGCTTTGGGTCACAACTGGATGATTTTAAGGTCTCTTCCCACCCCAGTCCCTGTGACACATCATTCCCAACCTTCCCTGCCCTAAAGCCCTTCTCCAGCTCCAATCCCACCTGGAGCTGGGCATTCCAGAGGTTTTGTTATCCCAGGAGGATCCTGGCAGGAATGACTTACTTCTCCTCGAACTTGACGGAGCTGGGGTGGGACTGCACGTTGGTGCTGTCGGTGCAATAACCCACACACTTGTCGTCGATGTGGTAAGTCTCCACCTTGTCCGACCAGTCCAGCTCACAGTTCTCCTTCTGGATCCGGTTGGATCTGGAAAGTTGGGATCACAGCTCAGCGGGAAGCAGGAGAAACAGGAGAATTCCCGAAGTACAACTTGGGAAGCAAGAGAATTCCCAAAGAGAATTCCCAAAGAGAATTCCCAAAGCACAACTTAGGAAGTAAGAGAATTCCCAATGTACAACCAAGGAAGCAAGAGAATTCCCAAAGTACAATTTAGGAAGTAAGAAAATTCCCAAAGCACAACTAAGGAAGCAGGAGAATTCCCAAAGCACAGCTTAGGAAACAAGAGAATTCCCAAAGTACAACCTAGTGGGAAGCAACAGAATTCCCAAAGTACAACTAAGGAAGCAAGGGAACTCCCAAATAGAATTCCCAAAGAGAATTCCCAAAGCATAACTTAGGAAGCAAGAGAATTCCCAAAGCTCAACTTAGGAAGCAAGAGAATTCCCAAAGTACAACTTAGTGGGAAGCAAGAGAATTCCCAAAGCAAAACTAAGGAAGCAAGAGAATTCCCAAAGTACAACTTAGGAAAAAGAAAATTCCCAAAGCACAACTTAGGAAACACGAGAATTCCCAAAGTACAACTTAGGAAAAAAGAAAATTCCCAAAGCACAACTTAGTAGGAAACAAGAGAATTCCCAAAGTATAACTTAGAAAAAGAAAATTCCCAAAGCACAACTTAGGAAACACGAGAATTCCCAAAGTACAACTTAGGAAAAAGAAAATTCCCAAAGCACAACTTAGTAGGAAACAAGAGAATTCCCAAAGTATAACTTAGGAAAAAGAAAATTCCCAAAGCACAACTTAGGAAACACAAGAATTCCCAAAGTACAACTTAGAAAAAGAAAATTCCCAAAGCACAACTTAGTAGGAAACAAGAGAATTCCCAAAGTATAACTTAGGAAAAAGAAAATTCCCAAAGCACAGCTTAGTAGGAAACAAGAGAATTCCCAAAATATAACTTAGGAAAAAGAAAATTCCCAAAGCACAACTTAGTAGGAAACAAGAGAATTCCCAAAGTATAACTTAGGAAGCAAGAGAATTCCCAAAGTACAACGTAGTGGGAAAAAGAGAATTCCCAAAATACAGCTTAGGAAGCAAGAGAATTCCCAAAGCACAACTTAGGAAACAAGAGAATTCCCAAAGAGAATTCCCAAAGTGAATCCCCAAAGAGAATTCCCAAAGCACAACTTGGGAAACAAGAGAATTCCCAAAGAGAATTCCCAAAGAGAATTCCCAAATCCACCCCAGCTTGGGAAGTTCAGCTCCACCCTCTGTGTCCCGCAGGACACCAAGACCATAATGATTCCTTTTGGGCTGGAAAATCCCAAATTCTCCCTCCCACAGCTATCTCCTGGAAGAGGAGCCTGATTTAGATGGGATATTGGGAATTTTTATTTCATGTTTTTATTAAATATTATTTCATATTTAGATGGGATATTGCCCAAGAGGAGCCTGATTTAGATGGGATATTGAGAATTTTTATTTCATGTTTTTATTTAATATTATTTCATATTTAGATGGGATATTGCCCAAGAGGAGCCTGATTTAGATGGGATATTGGGAATTTTTATTTAATATTTTTATTGAATATTATTTAATATTATTTAATATTTAGATGGGATATAGCCCAAGAGGAGCCTGATTTAGATGGGATATTGGGAATTTTTATTTCCTATTTTTATTTAATATTATTTAATATTATTTAATATTTAGAAGGGATATTGGGAATTTTTATTTCGTGTTTTTATTTAATATTATTTAATATTTAGATGGGATATAGCCCAAGAGGAGCATGATTTAGATGGGACATTGGGAATTTTTATTTCATGTTTTTATTAAATATTATTTCATATTTAGATGGGATATTGCCCAAGAGGAGCCTGATTTAGATGGGATATTGGGAATTTTTATTTAATATTTTTATTGAATATTATTTAATATTATTTAATATTTAGATGGGATATAGCCCAAGAGGAGCCTGATTTAGATGGGATATTGGGAATCTTTATTTCCTATTTTTATTTAATATTATTTAATATTATTTAATATTTAGAAGGGATATTGGGAATTTTTATTTCGTGTTTTTATTTAATATTATTTAATATTTAGATGGGATATAGCCCAAGAGTAGCATGATTTAGATGGGATATTGGGAAAAAATTCCAGTGGGAGGGTGGGGAGATCCTGGAATAGAATTCCCAGAGAATTTGGCTGCCCCTGGAAGTGTCCAAGGCCAGGCTGGAGCACCCTGGGATAGTGGAAATGGAAAATCTTTAGTGATATTCAGATTAAAATTCCTGCTTTGTTGTTAATTTTACGATTATTCCAATTACAAACCCTGCGGGTCGTTATCAGCTGATAACAGCAGGTGTCACTCTCACCCAAGGAATTAGGGACACTGCTGGACAACGGGACTAAAATAATCTTAAAACAATTCAAAAACCGCCAAATTAAACTCATTAGCCTCTTCTCATTCTCTAATTAATATAACAGAGCTACTTGATCTTATTTTGCATTTACAGCCATTTAGGAAAAAAATCAATATTTCATTTAGCAGGTAGAACGGGAGCAGATGAAAGGATTTTTAAACTAAAATATTAAATTTCCAGCGGTTAATTCCTTTCTGTTGATGGATTTTAGGCTACAGTAACACCTTTCCAAAGGGTCTGCTAGAAATTCCAAGCAAATAAACCTTTGGAAAGGCAAAGAACATCCACCCTGGTAGAGAAATTCCAGATTTCAAGTTCACACTGACATCTGGTGGCAAATAAATTCCTCTGGGAAAGCTCCTTTGATCCCAAATATCCCTTGAAACCAGCCAAAAATACAAATATATCCAAATATCCAAATATATGTCTTGGATATATACAAGATGATGTCCAGAGAATACTTTTATAGCACTGGGGTTTGGTGTTGGGAAACGAATCCAACACAGTGCTGGAAAGCAGGAAAATCTGAATCTAAAAAAAAAAAAAAATTAAAAATAAAAGATAATTTTTAAAAAATTTAAATTTACTCGAAAATCCCGAGGTTTCCAGGTTTAAATGGAATTCCCCCAGCTCCTAAGGCTGGCCTTGGTGAGATCTTTATCCCAGGAATGATTTGGCTGAAATATCCTGGGAATATCCTACCTTATCTGGGTGGTAGCTTGAATGATGGTTCTTTTCAAAAGATCTCGGATATCCCGGATCAGATCAGCTTCCTAGGGAAAAACAGGGAGAATTCTGTGCATCCCCAGCAGGATCCACATGGGAATATCCTACACCAGCTCCCACCTGGAGACAGGTACTTTTTGAACTGGAAAAACCTCCTAAATATTGATTATAAGTCAGAAATTACACACAATTCCTATTTGAAATATTGCTAAATCCTATCATGCCATTGATTAAGTGGAATCACAGAATATCCTGAGCTGGGAAAGATCCAAGCAACTCCTGGATAATCCCAAAAATCCCACCAGGTGCCACTGGCCAAACATTTCAGTCTGTTCAATATTTTTCTAATACTAATCCTCTGGTTTAATGAGTAACTCATCATGAACTGACTTACTGACTGGAGGCTGCAGGTAAATAATCATTAATGAATTAGTGGGATGCTGGAATAGTTTATTCCAGGAGGGAAAATGCCATGGGATGTGGTTTTGTGTGACAAGAATGGCATCAGCTTTGAAGGGAACCTCAGTGACAGGGCTGGAGCATCACCTTGGCAAGGCTCAGGGGAGGGGAATGGCAGAAAAAGCCAAAATTTGGGCAGTTTGGGTATGGAAATAAGGAATATTCCACTCCTCCTGAACTTTTGGGTTCAAAATTTGGATAGTTTGGGTATGGAAATAAGGAATATTCCACTCCTCCTGAACTTTTGGATTCAAAATTTGGATAGTTTGGGTATGGAAACAAGGAATATTCCACTCCTCCTGAACTTTTGGATTCAAAATTTGGCCAGTTTGGGTATGGAAATAAGGAATATTCCCCTCCTCCTGAACTTTTGGATTCAAAATTTGGCACAGAGGAGGGGATTGGTTTCAAACCAAGGAGAGAAGGGATTTAAGGACAGAATAGGATGTTGGGGAAGGGAATGGCAGAAAATGCCCAAATTTGCACAGTTTGGGTATGGAAATAAGGAATATTCCACTCCTCCTGAACTTTTGGATTCAAAATTTGGGTAGTTTGGGTATGGAAATAAGGAATATTCCACTCCTCCTGAACTTTTGGATTCTGCACTTTGGTAGAGAGGAGGGGATTGATTTCAAACTGAGAGAAGGGATTTAAAGACAGAATAGGATGGGGAAGGGAATGGCAGAAAATGTCAAAATTTGGGCAGTTTGGGTATGGAAATAAGGAATATTCCCCTCCTCCTGAACTTTTGGATTCAAAATTTGGATAGTTTGGGCATGGAAACAAGGAATATTCCCCTCCTCCTGAACTTTTGGATTCAAAATTTGAAAGTACAACCAGCAGAGAGGAGGAGATTGATTTCAAACCAAGGGGAGAAGGGATTTAAAGGCAGAATAGGATGCTGGGGAAGGGAGTGGCAGAAAATGCCAAAATTTGGGCAGTTTGGGTGTGGAAATAAGGAATATTCCACTCCTCCTGAACTTTTGGATTCAAAATTTGGATAGTTTGGGTATGGAAACAAGGAATATTCCCCTCCTCCTGAACTTTTGGATTCTGCACTTTGGCAGAGAGGAGGGGATTGATTTCAAACCGAGGAGAGAAGGGATTTAAGGACAGAAAGGAATGTTCTTGGCAGTGCAGGAAACCTCTGCTTTGGGTTTATTCCTGGCTGGGCTGGCAGGAGGTGGGTCTGCTCCCCTCCAGCCACACTCAGGGGATTGTGAAACACTTTTGAAACAGAGGAAGGACTCAAAATGATCCTTCTTAAAGGAGGATCACTCCTGGGTCACTCCTGGGTCACTCCTCATCCCAGGGACCACAGCAGCAGCGCCAGGGATGTCCCAGGGATGTCCCAGGGATGTGTGATAAATGAGTGGATAGTGAATGTTGGCTCTCACATATATGAATTTAGCATTTATAAGTGATGAGGTACTGTGTAAAGTAGCACTTGGATAAAATAGAGTTAAGTAGAAACAAAGTTAGAGTGAATTATAAACTATGTGATAGTTGGAGTATGCTAGAAATGTGGTAAGAAATACATGGGAGTAGATGTCTTTTAAACTGATAAGCCACAAAGCCAGAGATCAAGATGCCCTGAAGGAAGAAAAAGAAATAAACCTCATGCATCCCAGGAAATCTGTGATTTACAGTCACACCTCCCTGGGAAGAGTGACAGCTAAACTTGAATTAGAGCTATAGAAGACTTCAGCCTTCAGCCCTGAGACAAACCAGAAGGCCAAGATATCTCTGGCCTGGCAGACAGGAGGAATGACTGAAGTGTAAATAGGTTTTTTTTGGACTTAATGAATATGTAAGTTACAGAAAGTACTTAAGCACACATTAAAATGAATAAGGCTCGGGACTGAGAATAAGGCAAACCAGCCACTGCCGCCTGGCCGTAAGGCTTTGTTCTCCTAATAAATGTTCAATATTATATTCCTAAAAATGCCGGACTGGTGAATTTGTTCATATCAGATGTCCCGAGGCTGTCACCGGGCTGTCCCAGGGCTGTCCCAGGGCGGTCACAGGGCTGTCCCAGGGATGTCCCAGGGATGTCACACGGCTGTCGCTGTCCCGGGGCGGTCACAGGGATATCACAGGGCTGTCACCGGGCTGTCACCTGCCCACCTTCAGCAGCTGCCTCTCCACCTCATCGATCACCAGGTCGGGCGGCTGTCTCCTGTCGCGGCACTCGAGGTTATCGATGACCACGGTGTAGGGCACCTCGGTGGCATCGAGCGCTCTCTCCAGCCGCAGCTTCTGCGCCGCCAGCAGGTTGGTCTCGGCGTCCAGCTCCATGATCTCCTTCTGCAGCTCCACCCGCCAGAAGTGGATGTCCTGCAGCCGCTGGCCCAGCGTGGTCTTGGAGCACTCCTGAGCCCGCTGGGCGCTGGCCGCCGCCTGCTTCATCAGGTTCTGCGACTCGGCGCGGCCGCGCTCCGCCTCCTCGCTCACCGTGAAGGCGTTGTAGTACACGCCGGCGTTCCTGCGGTGCCACTCGGGCAGCTGGTACTTGGCGGTGCGCAGGCCGGCCATGGCCATGCCGCAGCAGCTGCGCGGCCGCTCGCTGCGGGCCACATCGCAGATGCGGGCGGGCAGCGGGCAGCTGGGCACGGCGGTGGGCAGCGGCTCCTCGGGCTGCGCCATGGCGGAGCTCCGCCGCCTCCTCCCGCCGCTCCCGCCGCTCCCGCCGCCCGGCGTCCCACCGTCACCGCAGCAACGCCGCCGGCCAATGAGAAGCTGGGCATGCTGGTTGATGGACAGCTATGTGAACCAATCAGAAAGCCGATTTGCTCCGTGCGCAGCGCTGATTGGGGGATGTGGTGTCTCTACCCGCCCCCCACGCGGCTCGTTGCCATGGTGACGGAGTAGGCGGGAGGGTGTGTGAGGGAGGTGTCGGAGGGAGGTGTCATGGCGGCGCTGGCCTCCCTCAGGGAGCCCTGGAGGGGTCGGGGCTGGAAGAGTCCTTTAAAACAATCCACTGCCGCTGTTCGCCCAGCTTCTGCTTGGATTGTGGTGAATTTTGGGGGTTGGCGTCACTGTGCAGCAGGGGGAGAGGAGAGGAGAGGAGAGGAGAGGAGAGGAGAGGAGAGGAGAGGAGAGGAGAGGAGAGGAGAGGAGAGGAGAGGGAGAGGAGAGGAGAGGAGAGGAGAGGAGAGGAGAGGAGAGGAGAGGAGAGGAGAGGAGAGGAGAGGAGAGGAGAGGAGAGGAGAGGGAGAGGAGAGGAGAGGAGAGGAGAGGAGAGAGGAGAGGAGAGGAGAGGAGAGGGAGAGGGAGAGGGAGAGGGAGAGGGAGAGGGAGAGGGAAAAGGAAAAACAACAGAGGGCACTCTTGTTCTTGCACAGATCCTCTGTCATCGTTGTCACTTGGATCTGGAAAATTAAAAAGGCAGAAAGCCCTTGTTCTCTGGAGCTCTCCCAGTGTTGTCAGGCTGATTCCTGGCTTGGGCTGGAAGGGAGCTCACAGCTCATCCCATCCCACCAGGACAGGGACATTCCCACATTCCCAGGTTGCTCCAAGCTCCATCCAACCTGCCCTTGGACATTTCAGGGATCGAGGGGCAGCCACAGCTTCTCTGGGAATCTGTGCCAGAGCCTCCCCACCCTCCAGCCAGGAATTCCTTCCCAATATCCCATCCATCCCTGCCCTCTGGCTGTGGGAAGCCATTCCCCCTTTTCCTGCTCCTTTCCCTCTCCTTCCCCTGCTCATGGCCTTCTCTGCAGGATGATCCATGCAAATACTGCATTTTAAAGTACAATAAGGCTCCGGGAAAAGCCCTGCTGAGCTATTGAGTGAAAGCCCTTGGTGTGGAAATGATTTTTTTTTATTTTTTAATAAGGGCTGCAACACTTTGTTATTAAGGAGATTTTTTTTTTTTTTTTACCTCTGAAGGTTTCAAAAGAGCTTTTATGGCTGACAGCCTGTCACAGCCTGCTCAGTGTCACCCAGCCAGGTTTGGAGGGGGTCACTGAGGGCCGTGGTGGCAGATTGATAATGAAATTATCATCTCATTATAAATTTATATGTATGATTATAATTCAAATGAAATTTGTAATTTGAATTTTCAGGGCGCTGAGTGCCACATCCAGGCCTTCCTTGGACACTCAGGGGACTCCAAACCTCCCTGGGCACTTCCCGAGCCTGAAACCCTTTCCGTGAAGGAATTCTTCCAGAAGGGAAACCCCAGGATCTTCAATCCCAGCTTTTCTGCTCTCTCCTGGCTGCAGCACCTGATTTTTCCATGTCCACACTCAGCAGGATGAGAAATCCCAGCCTCAGGCTGGAACAGAGGGACAAACTCCCCTCAATTCTCCTTTTGTGAACCATTTGTTAGAATTTGTCTCAATTTTACTGCGGTGGGGGGGGAAAAATCCATTTTCTTGGTTTCATCTTGATTTCACATTTCTTTATTAATCAAGCCTCATTATCCTTTTCATCCTCTGGCTTGCACAGCGAGCACCTGTGATGGAGAGAGAACACAGCACACTGATCTCCGTGATAAACAGGGAGGAAAACGTGGGGAATTAGCTCTGAGCAGAGAAAATCCAGACAATTCTTTTCCATCAAGCAGCGTCTGCTGCTCCCAAACTCTGCCCGAGAGCGACACGATGGAGGAATAAACAGATTAAAGAGCTGGGAGGGGAAATTTGGGGTTGATAGCAGCAAAGTGTTGCTTTTCAGCGTGAGAAATAAACAGCCGAGAAAGATTCCAGCCTCGGGAGCTGGGGAAGGATTGATACCAAAGGCTATCCAAGAACAGAGATCAAAACAGAATTGTTTTTGTCTCACATCCTTGGGATTAGAATCCCTCTGCCTAGGATTTGATGGATCGAGACAACATGAATTATTTGTAGCATTATTAGCATTTCTTTTTTTTTAAAAATAGTCATTCCAAAGCCTAAAAGGAATCATTCCAGCATGGATGAAAACCTCATTTGCAGCTCCATTTCCCAGCCTGGAGTCTGGGAGCAGAAAGTGTTGGATCAAAGCATTCCAGGAGGTGACACCAGGTTGAGTGACAGCTTGTGACGATGCCACATCCACATTTCACTGACATGAAACTTCATTGCAGTTTTCCACCAGCTCCAGGAATTTGCACTTCCCTGGATTCTCTCCTGACAGGACAATGACACCTTCCACCATCCCAGGTTGCTCCAAGCCCTGTCCACCCTGGCTCTGGACACTTGCAGGGATGTGAAATCCACACCTCGTCCTCAGAGCTCTTTTTCCAGCCTTGCTAATTCCGTGATTCCGAGCTGAATCCACAATCCCTGTGGCTGCAGGTGGTTTCCATGGATTTGTAGCTCGGCTCTGCTGCCAAAGCCTGGACATGCTGCTGCTTCCCATCCTTCTGATCCAAGGCAGGATGTGGTCCGAGGATTTTGCTTCATGCCAGGGAATTTGCCAGCAGGAGAGAGAGGATCACGGGCTCCCTGCATTCCCAGCTCCAATGGCCAAGAGCCTTGGAATTTTCCAGGGATGGAGCATCTCCAGCTTCTCTGGGCACGGGAGAAAGTGAGGACATTCCTGACTGCCAGCCTGCATCCCTGGAATTTGGGAATCATTAGCTGCAATGCCTGTGCTCTCCTCTCCCCCCAGGCTGAGCTGCCATATTCCCTCCAGGAGCAGGGATTGGGATCTGCTGCTCTCCGGGATGGACATGAGGACGTTCAGTGGCACTGCTGGACCAGAATTCCACCCTGGAAGGATTTCTTTGGTCCAGGAGTTGATCCCGACAGTCCTGCCAGGCAGAAGGGTGGAAAGCAGGATCTGGCTTGGGAATGTGGGTTTGGAGTTGCTGACACAAAGCCAAGCCTTTCCCAGCACTGCCACATCCTGGCAAGGCAGGGAGAACTCCTGGATAATTTAAAAACAGGGAGCAGTTGGGTTGTTCATCCCTTCACTGGCATCAACTGGTTTAATTCCAGTAAGGAATGAAATCCCAGAAGAAAAATTCCCAGCAGAAAATCGGATTTTTTCCAGCAGGACGCAACACCATCCCTCTCAAAACCTCCCAGCTTTTGACTTTCAAATTCCACCTCTTCCCCTCTAATCCACTTTTGCCTCATTAGATTCCCTCCTGCTCCTCCAAACCTCATCCCCAGCTCTATTTCTGGAGCTTTTCCTCCCGAATCAAACACCTGGCACGTGATCCCAGCGCCGAGGGTGGCAATGTGGGAGAGCAGCCCTGAATCCTGATGAACTCCTGATGAAATTTGGAGTTTGTTGAGTCTCCTTCCCGGAATTCCCTTCCCACATGAAGGTGCTGCGTGCCCCAGACCTGTGGGAATGATGAGTCACACAGATTTATTTTTGTTTTCCAGCGATTGCCGCCAGGCAGGGATGAGTTTTCCTACTCAGAAATCTCCCTGAGGTGATTTTTTCTGCATTTATTCCATTTCTAGGTGATAACCAGGCTGACCTGAGGGAGTTCGGTTAAAAACAGAGGGAAAGAATTCCCAGAGGAACCTTTTAGGATTTTCTTGGAATAAGAAAAGCACGGCCAACAGTGTTAACAGCACTAAAAAATTCCAGAGGCAGCAGGAAAACAATCCCTCCATCACCCAAGGCCCACTGTGGGGTTTGCTGTGGGTTTGGAACCCTCAGCTCCAGCGAGCTCCATTTTCCCAGCTTTTCCCAAATTTATATGGAAAACAAAGCCTCCCCTTCAGCTCCATCCTCTTCCTGCAGCCAAAATGTGCAGGCAGAGCAGAAAGCAGGCATTTGGGGAATTTTGGGGATTCAGGCCTGTTGGGAATTTGGTTTGGGACAAATCAAAGCCTGAGCCTGCCCTGAGGTGTCCTGGGAAGATCCTTGGGAAGATCATGGAGTCTGATGACATCATGAGGGACATTAGTGGGAATTTGGAATAAATCATGGATAAACGAAGGGGATTTAAATTCCAAAATTCCCCTCTTGGGAATCTCTGGATTTCCAGAGTCCCTTTCCATCCACCATTCCAAGATTTGCTCCAATAATCAAACCAGGGTGGGTTTGGTTTTCAGTCCACCCCATTAAATCTGGAATATTCCTTTTGGGAATGGGTGACAGGGATTTGTGTCCCTGCAGGAAACTGCACAAGAATGACTGGAGAAAAGGGAATGAAAATTTCATGGAAATGAATTGAAAGCAAACACAAAAACCAAGTTAAATATTTAAGAAAATGTAGGGATTTGGACAACTTTCCTTACTGATAATGGAATACTGGTTTTAGCTGAATATCCGTAAGATAAACTTCAGTCTGAAAATTCCATTTGCTCTGCATGTGGGATGGGATAATTGGGATGGGATAATTGGGATGGGATAATTGGGATGGGATGGGATAATTGGGATGGGATAATTGGGATGGGATAATTGGGATGGGATGGGATGGGAAGCTGTCCCCACACCCGTCTCCCTTCAGGAATCCCAAGTCACTCCCTTATCCATCTCCTAAGACAGGAGAAGGATTTCAGAGCTGGAAAGTCTCATTTTAGGATTACAGGATTAACCCAGGGCTTGTTTGCCTAGGAAAATTAACCTGGAATAACTGGAAAAGCGGATTCATTCCGCTGCATTCGCTTCCGTGGGGACAGAATCCCAGAGACCTTTATTGGGTTGGGAGCTGCGGCCAAAATGCTTTAAAATAAACCAAATCCACTCCGTTTGAATTCCAAGGAAATCTTTTATGGACACTCCTTCATTTGAAAAGCGCTCCGATTAATTTTGCCCAGAACACATCAACATTCCTGATAATATTTGGCTGAAGTGCAGGACACCAGCCAAGTCTGGGCTGAAATAATGGGATGAATCATCCCTAAATCCCACGTGGAGATGGAACGGGAGAAAGAACAATCGTTCTGCTGGAGAGAAGCTGCTGCTCAGCTCGGAGACCAGAATGGGACAAGTTTGGGGATCATTCCCTGAGAATTAGATGGGAAATTGGGAAGGAATTCTTCCCTGGGAGGGTGGGGAGACCCTGAGGTTGCCCTGAGAAGCTGTGGTTGCCCCTGGATCCGTGGAATGTCCAGAGGTTGGAATAACCTGGGATAGTGGAAGGTGTTGGGGTTGGAACTGGGATGGGTTTTAAGATCCCTTCCAACCCAAACCTTCCTGGGATTCTGGGATCCATGGAGGGAACAGCTTCCCACTGCTGTTCCCCTGCAAATCCCACAGTGGTGCCCTTGGATCCACTGGATTTGTCTCCTGGAACGCCAGGAATGAGCAGGGGGTTGGATCAGAGCTGATCCAAGGTCGTGGGAAGGTGAAAATTCTCTTTCTCCCACTGAGAGGACTCCAAATCCCACAGGAAAACTGGGACCCCTCCAGAAACCAAAAAATTCCCTGCTGTTTGCATTCCTTGATCCCAAAACAGGAGGCGATTCCTTCTCCCAGGAAAAAAGAAATTCAAGACCTCCCATTAGTTAAACACACATTTCCATCTCCTTCATCTCCTGTGCCCCTGGAAAAACAGCTTGGAAATGAAAATAATTGCTTTATTCCCTTTGATCCTAATAAAGCCCTGGACTGTCCCTCAGTCCCCTAAGAGCTGCTGCTCTTCGGAAGGATCTTTCCAACTGTTCTTCCATTAGGAAAGCTCTGGGGAAAATCTCCGGGAACGCACTTGAAAAGAGCTCTGCAAAATTGCTCCCTGGAAAAAAAAAATCCCTGGGGAAAAAAAAAATAAAAATCTCTCCCTGCATTTGCTCAGCACATTTTGGGATTGGCTTTGTCGGAGGTTTTGTTGGATTGGAGGTGAAACCTGAAGGAAAAGGTCGTGAATTCCCGGAGCTCTGTATGGAATCCCACATTCCAGGTGGATTTTAGGATCACCTCCCCATCCCACAGCATTCCTGGCAGAGCCGAGGGGATCATTCCCGCTTTGGAAAACTGGGAATGTACAAACCAAGCGGGATTCGGAGGGAATCATTCCTCATCTTCCTGCTTGTTCCAGCACCTCGCAGCTTCCTGAGGCACTTTTGGGAAGGATTACAGAGCTCCCTGCTCGTTACAGCAGCGCTGGGAGAATTCCAAACTCCAATCCCGTTTTTTCCGGAGTCTCTTTGCACTCCAGAGCTGATTAACAGTTGGGATAATCCGCCTTGGATGGCAGAGGGACTTTATTAATGCCACAACCCATCGTTTCTCATGGATCTCAGGGATTTGCTCCTCCTGCTGCCTGTGGAGCTCTTGGAAAGGTTTTGGGATGATCCGTGCGCTCGGGATGAGGGTTTTGCGCATCCAAACAAAGCTGGAAATGCAAATAATCCCAACTGTGCTCCTGGTTTGGGATCTTTTGCAAGGATAAATGGGATCGGATGGAATTTCTGGGATTTGCCGAGTAGGGAAGTGCTGGGCCCTGGCAGATCCCATTGGTCCAACCTCCCTGGGGAACAAACAGCTCCAGGCATTTCCAAGCTAATCCCACATTTTCCTGCAAACTCTCACATTCCCAGAAAACTGAGGGGTTTTCCCAACTCCCACTGAAGGCTTTAAAATCCCTTGGTGCCCCAAAGCAGCCAAGGAGGAATCCTGATCCTGGCAAGTCCAGGTGTGGCCAAAGCAGGAATTTCTCCTGAAAAATTTCTCCTGCCTGGAAAACTCCCAGAGGAAAAAAAACCCCGGATTGGAGGCTAACCAGGACTGGGGGGTGACATCAGCTGAGGTGACAGCAGGGGACACTGGAAAGACCCTGAGCTGCTCCTTCCCAGCGTGGGATTTATGGGAATTCCATGGAATGTCTGGAGATGGGATTGACATTTGGAAGTGCATTCCAAAGTCTCTTCTTTCCATGAGGAAATATTCCCAAATATCTAATTTCAGCCTCCCCAGGTGCAACCCGAGGCTGATTTTTGGAGGGACCTCTTCCCCTGCTTTCCCTCCAGCTCTTTTCCAACTGGGAATTTGGACTTCAACCACCTGGCAAGAAAAGAGGGAGAACTTTGAAAATATAAGGGAAAAGAAATTCCATCCTCATGGAATTGCATCAAGCACAGCATTTGTTTGGATTTTCCTTCCCAGTGAAGCTGGAAACAATTTCCAGGTAAAAGATGTTGTGGAGATCCCAATTCCGAAGTTATTCCTTCATTTTGGGAGTTAAAAAATCCTTCATTTGGGTTTAATCCCCATTTAGTCCCTCTGGAGATAGGGAAGAGGGGAAAAACCAGCCCTGAGGGAGGGAATATCTCAAAAGGAAATCAAAAAATGGGAAAATATCCATCAGAATGGGAATGTCTGACCGTGGAAGGGAAAAAAATAACGCTGAAAATCGGGAAAATCACTTGGACAAAGCTCAGCCTGGGGGAGGAATTTGCAGGAAATCCTGGCAGGTGGAGCACAGGGATGGAAATCAGATCAAGCTGTTCCCTGGTTTTCTTCCCCAATAGCTGCAACAACACTCGGCTGCTCCGGCTCTGAGCTGACCTTTCCCGAAGAACCCGGAGATGTTGTTCCCAGCTTGCTGCCGGCTGAATTCCACGGGATGGCTTTCCCAAATGGTTGAGGATCTTTTCCTGGATGACAAATCCAGGCGGTGGGAGCATCTCCTGTCCCACGTGGGTGGGGGAAGGGAGGTTATCCCGGGATCAGGACAGCATTCCCAAAAAAACCTTCCCGACATTTCCAGGATCTCCTGGATTTAACGCAGCACGGATTGAGGAAAGGGAATTCTGGGATCATTGGCTGTGCCCAGGCACTCCCAGCGGGAGGAATTCTCCTAGTCAGAGGCAAAGCTGGGAAAATCAGAGTTATATGAAATTCCTCAGAGCAGCAGGGAATGTGAAGATTCCTCTGATATTTAGGTGGAGAATCATGGAAAATCCAAAGTGGGAATGGATCCACAGGGATCCACTCCCCAAGGACAAGGAATTGACCTTCTCCAGGTTAATGTCTCCAGGATTTCCTCGGGAAAAAAATCCTCTGCAAGGCCAGATTGATTCCTGGGTGAATCAATAAAATGGGATTTGATGTTTTCCAGGATACCTGGAAAGACATTTCTGCTCCCCAGGTTCCGAGTGTTCCCAGCAATAACAGGGATTTGGGAGTGCACAGAAACTTAAACCCCATTCCTTCTCCAGGAGCATTTCTTTCACTCCAAAAACCCATGAAAAGCAGCAAATTTCCCATGAAATTAAATGAGATCCATTCCCTTCCTCACTTCCAGTGAGAAACCTTGGCAGCGGAGCAAAAACCTGGCACAACCCGATTTTTGGGAATCGCTTGTGACAACTCGCACGAGCTCTGAAATCCTTGGCAAAACCCCTGGAGCTCCTCGTTAGGAAATGCAAATGGATCCTTGGATTTCATCACAGCCAGAGGAGGTGGATTTTTTGGGAATTCACCTCCCTCCCAGGGAAGGATTTTTCCCTGATATTCCAGCTAAAGCAGTTTGTCTTTGTTCCATCAACCCAATTTCCCTTTCCAAGAATCCCTTTGCTCGTCACAAACCAATTCCAGCTGTTTCCAGATGAGATGATCCTTGAGGTAATTCCCACCTCATCCATGCTGTGATTCCAAGATTTGCAGGTGTCCCTCTCTTCCCAGGGCTGTAATTCCCTGGCTAATAAAGGGATTCTCCGGAGCAGGGAGCTGACAGCTCCTGATTTATGGCAGTGCCACCTCAGCCACCCCAGAAATGCTGGGAAAAGCCATTCCAGAGCTTCCCAGTGCTCCTGGCTCAGCTTTTCCCGCTGTTGGGATCGATCCATCACCCGGCAGGTGAATTCCAAACATGCCAAGTCCTGCTATTCCAAAGAAAAACCAAGCAAAATCAGCAGAGCAGGGCTGGGATGTGAGGAGAAAATGCAGAGTTTGTGGATGGAATTCCTGGGGGGAAAACTGGGATGAGGTTTTGGGCACACAAAGTTGGATCTAAAATTCAAGGAAGCTCTCCCAAATGGAACAGGAGCAGCTCTGAGGTTGTGTTGGGTTGGTTTGTTCCACAGGGTGGGGAAAAGGGGGGAATTATCCCCTGGAAATCCTGGGAAAGGGCAGGAATAAAGTCACAAAGCTCCTTCAAACACAGGGGTCTCACTTCCCTGGATGTTGGATTAACGGGGATGGGAAAATTCCCAATAAATCCCAACACCGACAGCTCTGCAAGATCTTAGCTTTTAGCAGAGTTGGGAATTGGAATTCACAACATCCCGGAATGGTTTGGGATCTGGAAGATGCTCCAGGATCCTCCATCTTCCCACGGGCAGGGAAGGGAATGGAAAGGTTGGAATGCAGGAAATCTTCACCCCCTTCCTTTCCTGGACACTTGGGACATTTGGTGGGAATTCTCTGATGTCCCAGCAGGTTCAGCACTCACGGACTGAGGCTCCCTCTCAGCAGGGACACAGATCCCAGAGTTTGGAATCCTCAAGGATGGAATAACCTCCAAGATCACCAATCCAGCCGGGGAGCAAACCCCACCTTACCCTGATCACCACTTCCTCTCATTTCCTCAGCAATTCCAGGGATGAGGATTCCAGACCTCCCTGGGCACTTCCAATGCCTGACTGCCCTTTCCACGGAGAAATTCCTGCTGAGATCCCACCTGAGGCCATTCCCTCTTGTCCCGTTGTTCCCCGGGATCAGATCCTGACCCTGTGGCAGCACAGACTCTTTCCCATGGGAATTTTCTGTTCTTCTTCCCGTGTTTTTATAAATAAAGATAAAGTTTTAATGTTATTGAAACGGTCTCTGGAATGATAGGAGGTTCAAGCCTGGCCAATCAGCCTAGGGGGAGGTTTTGAATTGACCCAATCTGGACAACCTCTGAAAGTCTATATAAGTTCTAAAATTTAAATAATAAATTCAGACCTGTGCCAACCTGAGATTCTGTCTGGTTTCTTCACTCTGCTAGCAGTTCAACAGCCACACTGACCCCTCTGCCATCAGGCAGCCACAAAGTCCCCCCTGATCCCCCTTTTCTCCTTTCCCAGGAATTCTCCATCCCCTTCCCAGCTTTCCCATCCTTTCCCTGGATGCTCTCCAACCCGTTTCCCACAAGAATTCCGGCAGGAGATGCTGCCTGATTTGGGTGCAGCTCCCGGCAGGCTGAAAAGTCATTCCTCCTTCCCGTTGTGCTTCCCTCCCACACAAACACAGGATGACCACGTCAGCCAGGTTTCCTTGGGAAAGCAGTGGAAAGTGCTGGAAAATGGGTTTTTAACAGAAAAACTCCTCCTGGGGGGGATATTTTATGAGTGGATCCACAGAAGTTCATGCCCAGGTAAATTTCTGGGAATTTTACGGTTCTTGGGAACTTTGTAAGTGTTATAATAAAGATATAAATTATAATTATAATTATATATATTATATTTACACATATATAATTATAATAAATAAATAAATGAAATAAAAAATAAGCACTCATAAAACAGAGTGGATCCACTCAAGTTCATTCCCAGGTAAATCCCCCAGGCTGTGGAGTGCTGGAGACTGGAAAACTGAGAGATTCAGGAAGTTCCCAAGGGATAAATGAGTGTTGGGTTAAAAAGAACAAAATCAGGTTTGATTGGGTTGTCATTTTCCCCTGTGCAATTCCGTTTTGATTTTTGCAATGGAACTTTGACAAACGGCTGGAAAAGTCCAAATATTCCCATGGAGACTTTGCAGAGGCTCCCTTTCCAAATCCCAGCAAAACGATGGCGATGGATAAATCCCAATTATCCCTGGGCAAGTCTCGAGGGATTTGGGACAGGGGATGGAGGGACAGGAAAAGGGGAATGGCTTCCCACTGCCAGAGGGTGGGGAAAGATGGGATATTGGGAAGGAATTCCTGGCTGGGAGGGTGGGGAGAGGCTGGGATGGAATTCCCTGAGAAGCTGTGGATCCCTGGAAGTGTCCAAGGATGGAGTTTGGAGCAGCCTGGGATGGTGGTCCTGGGGTTGGAATGGGATGATCCATGAGTTCCCATCCAATCCAAACCATTCCAGGATTAGCTAGAAAAAAAACCCAAATATCCTCTCAGCAAATTCCCTTCTCCCATTCCCAGGTATTTTCCCTTCCTTTTGCAGGAACAAAGGGATAAAAAGCTCTTTCAGGAACAGCCATCCCGGGAAGTCACGGGAAGAGCACATTAATAAAGGATGAGCCTTTACATCCTAAAAGGACTTAAAATCCTAAAAGACTCAAAATCCTAAAAGACTTAAAATCCCTCTAGGATGGGGGATGTTTATGTAAAGGAGGCATAAAGGATTTTTTTGGGGATGCTGGGCCAGAGACCTGGCAGCAATTCGGGAAGGACCGATGAGGGTTAAACCCAAATCCCACAAACCAGCTCAAGAAAAGGGACAACACCCCAATCGCCTCCCCTCCTTCCCAGCTCTTCCAGCCGAACAAAAGGCTCGGGGATGGATTGATCCTAGCGGGGAGAGGAGGAACACACGTGTGCCCTGATGGCATCCATGTGAGAGCAGAGCCGAGCCGAGCCGAGCCGAGCCGAGCCGTGCAGGAGACACTCACCCACGCAGCTCCGATTGCCCGTCTGGAGCAGGGAGAGAGCCGAGAGAAATCCCAACCCTGCCGGGCTGGAGGGAGGAGCCGGGGGGCACAGCCGGGGGGGTTTGGGGGATTTGTGGATGAGGCTGTGATGTGGCAAGGAGGGATTTTGATGGGACCTGGAGGGGGTGTGGGGATGGGGATGCTCCGGGATGAAGGGAGAAGTTGGCTGTGCTGGGATTTGGGGTATTCCAGCTGCTGCTGGCTCTGATCCCAGAGCTGCTCTTGGTGCGATCAGGATGCTCCTGCATCCCACGGCTCCAGGGCGGGGAGGGGGAAAGGCCACATTCCCAAATTCCCGAATTCCTGTGTCTTTTGCCCCAGCTGGATGGGCCGGGGAGGTGGCAGGGCAGGGTGATCCCTTGGGCAGGAATGGCTGCATCCCGGGAATTGGGGATTCTCCCATCCCAAAATCCATCCCCACCAGGCAGTCCTGGCCCATCCTGCTGATCCATGGAGATCCCACGTTTCCTGGGAGCTCTTGGAATTCTCTGCTCGCTTGGAGCAGGAGAAATCTGGACATCCCCAGGTGTTTGGGACAAAAGGATGGAATTCCTGGGAATTCCAGTGGGGATGAACATGGAGAGAAAATCCACCTCCTCCTCCTCCTCCCCTTCCCAGGCAGCTCTCCAGGAGTGTGGAAAGCTGTGCTTAAATTCCCAGGGTTTTATTGGGATTCACTGGGCATTCCCAGATCAAACCAATTCCCTGCTTTACACCTTCCCAGCTCCCGAATTTCCTCCTGGACACAGAAGTTCCTCCTGGACACAGAATTTCCTCCTGGACACAGAATCCCAGCAGTGCCCGTGGCTGAGGCAGAAAAGCTGGGGAGGTTTAATTTCATTTAATCCACATTTTAGCCACGTCCAGGGGAAATCCTGTTAAAAGCTCAGCGTGGATTTTCCGAGCGCAGGGAAATGTTCCATCCCAGCCCTTTGGATCAGCCGGGATTTGGGAGGATGGAAGAGCTGCACAATTCCCTGGAAGCTGCAGGTCAGGGCTGAGCTCCTGGATGCTCAACCCTCCTGCTCCATGCACAGCCCGCCTGGATGGCTCTGGAAAAAAAAACCTTTGGAATTATTTTCCTTAGCATTCCTTTCGGGAGAAGAGCAAGATTTCCAAGTGCCTTTCATTTGAGAGGTTGGAATATTTCCTCCTCCTTCCCTTCCCTCTTATTCTTCTGCCTGTATTTTTTTTTTTTTTTTTTTTTTTTTTGCTGGAATTCCTCAGGAGCCACTTCCTCTGTTCCTCCTTTTCCCAAAATTTGAGCCCAGATGGATGAGCTTTGGGAATCCGAGGGGAAAACAAAGGAGGAATCTCCATCCCTTAACTCCACGAGATGGGATCATCCCACAAATCCAGGGAAATCTGCCTGTTTTCCAGACAGATCCCTTCCCAGATCCCAACCCTGGGATCCAGGATGCTTTTCCCAGGCAGGGAACATCCCTTGTTTTCCACGAAGCTAAAATTAGCAGTGATTCCCTCTCCAAAGCCAATCCTTATTTCTGGAGAGGGCAAAAAGGAACAGCAGGAAGGGAAAGGGAGCTTCCCTATAAAATATTCACCAGCTGGGCTCAGCGGGAGCCTCCTGAGGAATTTTGGAGTCTGGGATAATGCGGCTGAGCCGCTCTTCCCGCATTTCTGCCTCCTCCTGGCTCATCCTTTATTGATGTGCCCTTCCCGTGACTTCCCGGGATGGCTCTTCCTGGAGGAGCTTTTTATCCCTTTGTTCCTGCAAAAGGAAGGGAAAATAGCTGGGAATGGAATATCCTGAAAGGATCTTTGGATTTTTTTCTAGCTAATCTTGGGATGGTTTGGATTGGATGGGAACTCATGGATCATCCCATTCCAGCCCTGCCATGGGTTGGGATACTTTCCACCATCCCAGGCTGGCTCCAAACTCCATCCTTGGACACTTCCAGGGATCCACAGCTTGTCAGGGAATTCCATCCCAGCCAGGAATTCCTTCCCAATATCCCATCCATCCCTCCTCTCTGGCAGTGGGAAGCCATTCCCCCATTTCCTGTCATTCCGCGCCCTTGGAAATCTCTCTCTCTCCATTTTCCCCACAAATATAAATCCTTCCTGCCCAGGTGGGAGGATTTTCCTGGGAAAACCATCCATAGATGGTCTTATTCCACCTTTTTCTGTCGGGAGTCCTTGGAATGACGGGGGGAACTGTGCGGCAGAGGGAAATCCGGGAGAGTGGGGAAATCAGGGATAACGGGAGCGGAGAGTGGGAGAGATTCCAGCGGGAGGCAGCGGTGAGGTCAGCCCGGGAATCCTCGGCAGGAAAACCCGCCTGGTTCCCATGGAAACGCCCAGCCAGCATCTCACACTCCCGAGATGAAAGTCGGCTTTCCATAAAAAAAGAAATAATCTGGAAAAACCCAGGGAGGGAATCCTGAGCAGGCGGGAACCCCTCCAGCCCCACCTGGATTTTTCCTTCATGGATCTGGGAATAGGGTGGATAAATGGGAATATTTGGGAAATAAAGGGGTGGATAAATGGAAATATCTGGGAAATAAAGGGGTGGATAAATGGGAATATTTGGGAAATAAATGGGTGGATAAATGGAAATATCTGGGAAATAAAGGGGTGGATAAATGGGAATATTTGGGAAATAAATGGGTGGATAAATGGAAATATCTGGGAAATAAAGGGGTGGATAAATGGGAATATTTGGGAAATAAACGCGTGGATAAATGGGAATATTTGGGAAATAAAGGGGTGGATAAATGGGAATATTTGGGAAATAAAGGCGTGGATAAATGGGAATATTTGGGAAATAAAGGGGTGGATGAATGGGAATATTTGGGAAATAAATGGGTGGATAAATGGAAATATCTGGGAAATAAATGGGTGGATAAATGGAAATGTTCGGGATTGCAGCACAATTCCAGGGAGATGCTCAGCGTTCAGACACTCCCCGGGTGATTTTCCAGGATTCCAGAGGAGTTGGAATCATTTTGCCTGTGGATAATCAGCGTTGCAAGGAGTTTGCTGTGAAGCACTGGAAATTTTAAAAAATTTAAGACATAAATGAAAGAAAATTAAAGGAAAAAAAAGGAAACAGGTGGAGCGCGGAGGTCAAGAATCCATAAAAAAAAAAAAATCTTGATTTTCTTCCTGGGGAAAAGATGAATTGCTGGATTTGGGAGGAAAGAAAAAAAAAAAGACTTTCCGGGAGGTTTTTGCCTCCTGCCCGCAGCTCGGCGCTTCCTCGTGGAGCAGAAAATGAGGAGTTGCCATGGGCAACCCGACCTGCAGCGCCGAGGAGGGAATTCAGGAATCCCCGAGCGAGCAGGGATTCCCTTCCATCAGCAAACCCGGCCGGAGAGGGAAAACCGGGGAGTGCAGGAAAATGCCAATGAAATAGAATAAAAAGGGAAAAATCCCGAGCTGGAGATGTTGAGGATCGCGGAGGGATGGAACTGTGGGAGAACAACGGGAAAGGGTTTCCTGGGATGGGGTGGGATGGGTGGGAAGAGGAGTCGAGCAGCAAAATTCCTTAATTCAGCCTCGACAACTCCAACAATGGTTTTCTAATCCATATTTTTGGGGCTGGTTTCCAAATTCTGGTGGGCAAAGGGATGAATTGTCTCCCCAGAGAGATTCCAAGAGCCATCCATGGATTTAGCCAAAAAAATTAGGAATAATGATGATTATAAATGAATAAATTATTAGCCATAAACCAGGAATAATGACGATTATAAATGAATAAATTATTAACCATAAACCAGGAATAATCATTATTATAAATTAACAAATTATTAGCCAAAAACCAGGAATAATCATAATTATAAATCAATAAATTATTAGCCATAAAAAATTAGGAATAATCATAATTATAAATCAATAAATTATTAGCCAAAAACCAGGAATAATGATGATTATAAATGAATAAATTATTAGCCATAAAAAATTAGGAATAATGATGATTATAAATGAATAAATTATTAGCCAAAAACCAGGAATCATGATGATTATAAATCAATAAATTATTAGCCATAAACCAGGAATAATCATTATTATAAATTAACAAATTATTAGCCAAAAACCAGGAATAATCATAATTATAAATCAATAAATTATTAGCCATAATTAATAATCATAATTATAAATCAATAAATTATTAGCCAAAAACCAGGAATAATGATGATTATAAATGAATAAATTATTAGCCATAAAAAATTAGGAATAATGATGATTATAAATGAATAAATTATTAGCCAAAAACCAGGAATCATGATGATTATAAATCAATAAATTATTAGCCATAAACCAGGAATAATCATTATTATAAATTAATAAATTATTAGCCAAAAACCAGGAATAATCATAATTATAAATCAATAAATTATTAGCCATAAAAAATTAGGAATAATCATAATTATAAATCAATAAATTATTAGCCAAAACCAGAATAATGATGATTATAAATGAATAAATTATTACCATAAAAATTAATAATATATTATAAATCAATAAATTATTAGCCAAAAACCAGGAATCATGATGATTATAAATCAATAAATTATTAGCCATAAACCAGGAATAATCATTATTATAAATCAATAAATTATTAACCATAAACCAGGAATAATCATGATTATAAATCAATAAATTATTAACCATAAACCAGGAATAATCATGATTATAAATCAATAAATTATTAACCATAAACCAGGAATAATCCTGATTATAAATCAATAAATTATTAGCCATAAACCAGGAATAATACCAATAACTGCCCATGGATTTGTCATTCCTTATCTGCTCTGGGATTTTCTGGATAAATCCATTGCAGCCCGAATGTCCTAATTGCCCTCGGGAGCTCCTGATCCCTGTGGGTTGGTTTTTCCCCTTTGGAGTCTCGCAGGAGATCTGGACTGGTTGGGTTGGGGATTTTCCAGCGTCCAGAACAAAGCAGGAGCTGGGATCTCTTATTTCTGGAGAGACCTTGAGCCAAACCCAGGGGATTCCGAGGAGGTGCCTGGCAGGAGAGGTGGCTCTGGGGACAAAGCCTGGCTTTTGGGGACAAAGCTGAGCCTTTAGGGACACAGCTGGGTTTTTAGGGACAAAGTCTGATTTCTTAGGATAAAACTGAGCCTTTAGGGACAAGGCTGCACCTTTAGCGGCAAAGTCAGGTTTTTAGGGACAAAGCTGCACCTTTAGGGACAAAGTTGAGCTTTTAGGGACAAAGCTGAGCCTTTAGGGACAAAGTTGAGCTTTTAGGGACAAAGCTGAGCCTTTAGGGACAAAGCTGGGTTTTTAGAGACAAAGTCTGATTTTTAAGGATAAAGCTGAGCCTTTAGGGACAAAGCTGGGTTTTAGGGACAAAGCTAGGCCTTTAGGGACAAAGCCAGGCTTTTAGGGACAAAGTCAGGTTTTTAGGGACAAAGCCAGCCTTTAGGGACAAAGCTGAGCCTTTAGAGACAAAGCCAGGCTTTTTGGGACAAAGCTGGGTTTTTAGGGACAAAGCTGCACCTTTAGGGACAAAGTTGAGCTTTTAAGGATAAAGCTGAGCCTTTAGGGACAAAGTCAGGTTTTTAGGGACAAAGCCTTTTTAGGGACAAAACTAAGCCTTTAGGGACAAAGCTGCAGCCTTTAGGGACAAAGTCAGGGTTTTAGGGACAAAGCTGCACCTTTAAGGACAAAGCTGCACCTTTAGGGACAAAGTTGAGCCTTTAGGGACAAAGCTGAGCCTTTAGGGACAAAGCTGAGCCTTTAGGGACAAAGCCAGGCTTTTTGGGACAAAGTCAGGCTTTTAGGGACAAAGCTGCACCTTTAGGGACAAAGCTGAGCTTTTAAGGATAAAGCTGAGCCTTTAGGGACAAAGTCAAGTTTTTAGGGACAAAGCCAGGCCTTTAGAGACAAAGCCAGGCTTTTGGGGACAAAGTCAGGTTTTTAGGGACAAAGGCAGATTTTTAGGGACAAAGCCACGTTTTTAGGGACAAAGTCAGGCCTTTAAGGACAAAGCTGAGCCTTTAGGGACAAAGTCAAGTTTTTAGGGACAAAGCTGCACCTTTAGGGACAAAGCTGAGCCTTTAAGGACAAAGTCAGGTCTTTAGGGACAAAGCTAAGCCTTTAGGGACAAAGCTGCACCTTTAGGGACCAAGCTGGGTTTTTAGGGACAAAGCTGCACCTTTAGGGACCAAGCTGAGCCTTTAGGGACCAAGCTAAGCCTTTAGGGACCAGGCCAGCCCTTTAAGCTCCGGCAGCAGAGGGATTTCAAACCCTTCCCGGGTCACGGAGAGGAAGGGATGGACAAAGCCCTGGCTGTGGCTCGTTGCAGAAGGAAATGCTCCGCGGGGGTTAATGCGTTTGGCTCGGCTCGGCTCGGCTCGGCTCGGCTCGGCTCGGCTCGGCTCGGCTCGGCTCGGCTCGGCTCGGCTCGGCATTCCGGAATTTCCCTCGGGAGCAGCTTTGCCTTTCCCAGCACATCCCCGTTTGAGGCTGGAAGGAGCACCGGGATGGGGAGATGCTCCCGAGGGATTTTCCCCAAAGCTTTCAGCTGGGTTGGCTGCAGAAGCCCCGGGAGGAGCTCGGGACAGCCGCGGTGTCCTTCCCCAAGGTCAGGAGCATCCAAGGAAAGCTCCGGAGTGGGAAAAGCAGATTTTCCAGGGAAATATTCTGGTTTTGGTGAGGCTGGAAGTTGGGATCAGCCCTGACCTCATTCCTGGCTGGGCTGGAGGTTTTCCCTTTTTTTTTTTTGGTGGATTTGTGGTTGTGAGGGAATTCCCAGAGTGGGGAGAAAAACTGGAAAAGGGTGGAGATGAGAATTTCCATATCCCAGGAATGCTGGAAACTTCCAGCTGGATCTGTCCAACCACTGCTGTCCCAGGGCTGGGAAATCCCAAAATCCTCAGGATTTCTGGGATGTAAACCATGGAAATGCAGGAAAATTGGGAGGGAAAAGCTCTGCAGATGGGCCAGATATCCCTGGCTGCACTCAGCCCCTGGAACCGGCTGGAAAAATGAGGAATTCCCTAAAAATGCAGCTTTTCCTTCCTTTATCCCACCCTGTGGATAACGATCTGGAGCATTTGGAAGCTGCCAGGGTGATAAAATCCTGGGAAATCCTGACAATTCCAGAGCAGGATGGACAGGACTGGAGAGGGAAACCAGGCTGGGAATGGGAGGATAATGAAAAATAATAATAATAATAATAAAAAATTTTACACTCAATATTTGGAATATTTAGGAATTTTTCATCTAAAGCTGCCTGAGACCGCAGTGGGCGTAGGAAGGAAGCTGAAATCCCTGGATTTGGGTAAGAATGGAGCTCTCCAGGGCTCTAACCCCATTTTTTTTGGGATCACCAAGTGATTTGGTCTCAATTGACCTCTCCTGCTCCTGGATTTTGGAGAGGCAGATAGGAAGCTCATCCCACTTATCTGTGGAAAAAGCTGATTTTCCTTCTTTCCAGCAGAGATTTCCTCGTCCTCCCGAAGAAAAGGATAATCCAGGAGGCAAAGGAATTTCCTGGATAACGAAGATAAATGAAATTACTTTATCCTCCCCTGGCCCAACGAGGTGAATTCTTCCCTGACCTGAGCCCTGGGGATTATTTGGAATAAACAGGGACTTTTCCAGGGTTTTTAACCTGACCGGAAGGTTCCCTGACCCCATTTCAGGCTGCAAATTCCAGCTGGAGAACTGCTGAGCTTTCCAAAAAAAAAAAATCACAGTTTTACTTGGAAGTGGAATGGTGGAAGTCGGAGATGCTGACCTGAATTTTGGGAATGCAAAGTTTGGATGAGGGGAGGAGCTTTGGAGGGAAGGTTTCCGAAGTTCTCCTGATTTGGGTTATTCCTAATATCCTGAATTCCGTTAAAAATTGATTTCCTGGAAAACACCAGCATTGCTTTTCAAGTCGCCTTCAAAATTCCCTCTCCCAGTTTTCCCAGGTTTTATTAAATCCAAGACTCCTGGAATGGTTTGGGTGGGAAAGAACGGAGGAAATTCAACCCCAGGGAAGGAATTCTGTTGGAATTCAACCGGAAGGAGATCCTGGTGTGTTTCTGGGAATGTGGGAATCTCTGCAGGAGCAAAAAAAAAATTCCCAAAAAATCCTAAAAGAGGAATCTGCTGGCAAAACGCTTTCCCAGCTGTGCCATTCCAGAGTGCTCCAGGTAATGGAAAAATGGGAAAAGGAGAAAAATAATGTAGGGAAAGAGGAGGAAAAGCCATCCCAGCTTTTCCCAGTCTCTGGATAAATTGGGAAGAGAAGGAAAATGGGATGAATCCAAAGTGATCCTGCTTGGCCTGAGGATTTTTTTCCTGGCAGGGAATCGCTTTTCCTCCACAAAAGAGGAATGCGTTTCTCCTTCCCTGGTTAGGGGATATTTTGGGAATGTTGGAGTGGGAATGAATCATCGGGGCTAAAAGATAAAGCTGGTGTGTGGAGAAGGACGGATTGAGAGGTCATGGAAAAAAAAAAAAAATCTGCCTGGAAAATGGGATTTCAGCAGGGAGGGGCTGGGGATGGGTTTGGGAGCTCCAGCAGGGATTTTGATCCCACAGGAACCTCTGGAATAATGCCAGAGCCCAAAGGGATGAGCAGGAAGGAGCAAAACTCGCAGGAATTGCAGTTTTCCCCCAGGAATTCCTGGATTTTCCGGGTGAAAGCTGAGGTTGTGACCTTCACCTCACCTCTTCCCTGCACCAAAAAACCTGGGATAACTCCCTGATCCTGGATATCAGCTGGGAGCGATGGGAAAAATCCCTTCAATCCCCGTTTTTTCCTTAGTTATTTCAGGGATAGGTTTATCCTGGAATCAGAGTTTTCCGAGCATTTGGCTGTGAGGGATGTAGGAATTCCCACAGGAATTCCAACCTGCTCCAAAGGAAATCCATGAGCTCCTTCCCTACTCCCGGGCGAGGAGCGCAAGGAAATTCCCTTGATTTTGGAGGTTTTTCTCACATCCAAGGATTTCCCCACATTTGAAGGGCAAATCCCAATCGCGGCGGTTTTTCCCGGCAGGATTTTCCCGATTTTCCTGGGAAAGGAGGCTGCCGGCAGAGGGCACACGATGGATGGAGATGTGATCCGTGCGCTCCTGCTTCCCGGCGCTTCCCGAGCCCCTTTTCCAGGAGGAGAAATGGAGGCAGGAAGCGACATTCCCGAGGTTGGAGAGGGTCGGGATTGGGATTTGTGTTCTCCGTGGGAAAACGGATTTATTCCCTGGTCTCGGTCAGACTTGGATTTGGTTGGATTTCCTTCCCTCCCGCTCGATTTTTGGGGATTTCCTTCCCTCCCATCCGATTTTTGGGATTTGAAGCTAATTTTTGGGTCCCTCTCTTTTCCCGACTGAAGCCTCCGAAATCCCAAAAAGTTTTTTTTTTCCCCTTGGAGCTGCTGCTTCTTCCTCCAGCTCGTCCCTCTTTCCCAGACAGCTCCCATCCCAAGGAATTTAACACCTCGGGGAAAGGAAATTTCCCTGCCTCCTTCCAGCTCCTGGAGGTTCCCAAATATCAAATTCCGTTTGGAAAAGCTCGGCACGTCGGAGTCTGTTGTCATCTGTCACTCCCGAAGATTTTCCTGGTTTTCTCCTCAATATTCCCTCCCAGCAAAGCTCTGGAGATGTCGTTAGGAGCTCTTGGAGCTGGGAAATCCTGGGAAAAGAATTTCTTTCCCTGTTTCTCTCCATGCCACGAGCTGGGAGTCAGGGAATCCCAGAATTCCGGGCTGGTTTGGATGGGAAGGGATCTTAAAGCTCATCCAGTTCCAACCCCAACACCTTCCACAGCTTCCCTGGGAATTCCATCCCAACCCCTAGGGAAAAATTCCTTCCCAATATCCCACCCCTCTGTTCCCTGTCCGAAGGGATGAAAGGATTATTTTATTAAAGGATTTTTATATCTCCATAATTTTGTGGTGTTTTCTCCCCGGAAAGGGAATAAATTTCCGGCAAGGAGTCAGATTTGGGCAGCGTTTGTGGGGTTTGATCTCCATCCCGAGTGGGTTGGAGAACGGGAACAAACTGGGATCTTTCCCTCTTTAACATCATCCTCCCCCCAGAAAGAGGGGGGAAAAGGCTCTCCTGACTTCCAGATGTTCTCCAGGGATTTGCAGCATTCCAGAGGTTCCTTTTCCTCACCCCCTTGGAGCCACAGGTCCCTCAGGTGCCACCAGCTCCACTCACTCCCTCCAGGATATCCCAGGAGGGAGCTGATGATTTTGGAAGGAGGGCTTGGAGGAGCCTGGAGCTGCCCCTGGTTTGGCCACGAACTTCCCTGTTTGGGTGACCCTCGGGAAAAATCTGGGAATCAAATTGTTGTCTCCCTGGCGATGGCAATGATCCCATTTTCCCCATCTCTGCCTCGCCAGGCCGGCAGCTTTTGGAGGAATGGGGGATTTCTGGGGCAGGGATAATGGGATATCACCCCAAAATCTGCGGGAATGGGAAGTGTCAGGATAATGGGAACGGGCGGGAATGTGGGGTTGGAATGCCCAGGCTGGATCCCTGCGGTGGGTGGAGGATTTGGATTTGGGATCCCTCAGAACTTCCAGGGGTTTGGGCTTTAAGGATCATAAATCCCTGGATGTTCCCTCCCAAGGATTTGGATTTGGGATCCCTCAGCACCGCCAGGGCTTTGGGATGTGATTAAAACCATAAAACTCTGTCTGCTCGCTCTCCAGGCAGGGTGGGAATGCTGTAAATCCCAATAAACCCAGCGGAGTGTTAAAGGAGCTGGGAGTATCCATGATAAATTGTGGGATGAACCAGCTGTGACTTCCAGAGCAGGAGGAAATCCCAACTGTTGTTCCCTGGAGCTTTGGGAACGAGCTTTGTCCTTCCTGCTCCATCCTTGGGTGAAACATTCCCAACTCCATCCCAAATTCCAGCAGGGATGCAATATTCCCCCTCTGGAAAGTTCCCTGAGCTTGGATTTGCTGCACTTTGAGGGTTGGAAGGGAAAAGCCAAACAATTTCTGGGGTGGGAAAGGATCAACAGATCCCAAATTCAGTTATTCCTCCTAAAAACATCCCTAATTGATTGATCCCGAAATATCCTGGATCTATCCCTGGCTGTATTCCCTCCTGTGACACATCCAGCTCTCCATCACCATCCTGGATAATGAATTTAAGGAATGAGCAGCAATTCCAATGCAAAATACTGGAATTTTGTCGGGACAAGCTGCAGATTCCGGGTGGGAAGGGAGTTAAACACTGCAATTTTCCAGGGAATCTGCCATTTGGAATTCTGGAATTGGTGGCTGATGGAGGCACTGGAGGGAAAGGGAACAAACATTCCCAGAGTGGATCAAGTGTTTCCCTGTCCCGAGGAAATCCCAAATTAGGGAGGAATTTGTAAGCCCTAAAAATCCAAATATCCCTTTGGCCCAGCTCCTCTTTATCTGCCCATTCCCGAAGCATTGGAAATCCCTGGATTTGAATTCCAAATCCATTTTAGCCCCAGCACAGCCAGGGTGCCAGTCTCCTATTTTTGGGAGCTTTCTCCTTCCCGTTCGGAATGGATTCTCAATTCCCTGTTTCCAATCCCATCTTCCCTTCTCCTGTCAATTTCGGATCCGTTTTGCATTTCTTTTGTTAAAATTCCCAAAGAACTTCCAAGTGCTCCTGCATCTCTTCAGCTCCGTGCATTCCCTCCACGGATCCTCATTATTTTGGGGATAATTGATGTGAGATCTCTCAGGCAGATCAGGCCTGGGTGGAAAATTTTCCTGCAAGGAGAAAAGGTCAGGTTGGAGTCAGCTGGAATTCGATCCATAAAAAAATGATGTCACCTCTGTTGGAATTCCTAGAGGAAAGCTCAGCTTAACATGGAAAACACAAGATTTAAACTTGACCTTGACCTGCTGATCTCATCCCAGCCCAGGGAACGATGCAGCTCCAAGGCCTGGAATTTAAACAGGATTTTTCTCCTGAATTTTTCCTCATCCCAGGCTCTGAGCTTGATTTAAAATCTGGGATTCGTGGGACAGGACGTTCCGATGGCATTCCTGGCACATCTGAGGAATCTTGGCAAAGCTCCTCATCCAGCCTGGCCCTGCTCTCCCCGTGCCCTTGACCTTGGAAAATGGAATTTGCATCCTGCTGGGAGTCACCCTGGCGCTGGGGTGCTCCTGGCTCCAGCTGGGGCAGCATCCAGGGGTCCCTGGAATGTTTGCAGCCTTTCCCAGATTTGGAGGAGGAATCTTAAAGAGAATTGATGGAAAACCCCTGGGATAACTGGGAATTTTCACAGAAAATCCTGTTTCCAGTGGAGGTTGGGGAATGGCTGAGGAGCAGGGGATGGAGAAGGCCAGGCTGGAGGTGAGGGTGGGTTGTCTCTGTCCCATCCTGCCTGCCATGGTCTGAGCACATCCAGCTTCCAAGCCGTGGGAATCGGGAATTTTAGGAATTCTGCGAGTTTTCCCTGCTGAGCTCCCACCCCAGTGAACACCCAGCATGGGAACCAAACCTTCCCACAGCTCCCACCCCTCCCTGGTGATTCTGGGCTGACATTCCCACCTCCAGCCTGTCCCTGCTGCACGTGGGATCCACGGAATCCATCCAGCTGGTGATTTAATAGGGCCAGCTAAGAGCATCCCACATTTTCCACTGGGATCCTGCAAGCCGAGATCCATCCAGGAGATGGAGCAGCCTCGGCTTGGGATCGATTTTGAAATTCCTGGGGGTTCATTAGTGACAGGAACGTGTGCTCAGGTCCTTGTGCCTCGTGGAGAGGAGGAGGGAATTAACTCTGGAATAAACTGGGATAAATCCAGGTCTGCTCTGCTCTTCCCAACTCCTTGTGGGTTCCTCGGGAGCTACGGGAGGGAGGAAATCCTGGTGCCAGCAGTGGGGTGACCTCTCAATAATCACGGCAGCTTGGGGATGGATTTGGGGGTGGATTTGGGGATGGATTTGAGGATGGATTTGAGGATGGATCTGAGGATGGATTCAGAACTCCTGGAAGCATCCCGCTCTCCTGACACCCCTCTGGAAAGCCGGGAATTTTCCTGCCTGCCTTTGGGACATTGCTTGGTCCGTCCTTCCCTAATTCCCATTTCACTCAACCTCCTCTCCCCCCTCCTAAGGTGATTTTCCTGAGCTGGGGAATTTCAGAGTGGGAGATTCCACCAACTCCCATCCACATCTTCCCACCGTAATTTAGGATTGTCCTAATTAGCCGGGATCCAAGTGTGGAATCTCCAGAGCAATCCCTGCTTCGCACAATTCCCACTCTCTGCTGCTCGTCAGAGCTTTTCCCTTTCTGTAAAATCGCCACACCCTGTTCATCCCAACCTGCACACATCCCATAAAACCACCCTCGGCAGTGCCGATGGAAACTCTTCAGCAGCCCCATTAGGCTCAGCTCGCCGGGCTTTCGGAGCCGCCTGACCTCTCTGTCCCAATCAATTCCCAGTTATTAACCAGGAAGAGCAGCATCGAGAGCTCCATTTGCAAATTGGATGTGCTGCTGGATAATGAACTCGAGCTCCTTAAAACATTCCAGGGGAGAGGAATGCATCCAGCTCGCAGGTTGCCAATTCCCATCCCCTCACCCCCCAGCCTGCACCGGATTTTGGGATAATTCACCTCATCCCAAGGAACTCGAAGGAATAAAACTTCCCGAGCCCAGTTGGAGGGGCTGGTGGCTGGGAGGACTTTCCTTAGCTGTTTGTTGGGATCGCTGGGAGTTGAGCCCTGGAGCAGAGGAGCTGCTGAGCTCCACCTCAGCCAGGTCAGAGCCGAGCTTAGCGACCAAACCGCTCCGACCTCCCAGCCGGGCTCACACCGTTCTGTATTAAACCAATGAATCCATGCGGCGGGGAGGGGGAGGTATCCCTTTTGGGGTCCATCTCGCTGTTCAGGGGAGGTGGGGTGCTTTTTGGGGGTGCATCCCCCTTTGGGGTGTCCGGAGCTCGCAGGATCGAGCGGAGCCAACCCCCCTCCTCCTTCCCCGAGTCCTTTCCGCCCGCCCGGGGGTGGCTCGGGGGTCCCCAGCTCGCTGCCCCCCACCCGTGGCTGCTCTCCCGGAGCCCGAGCAAAGCGGGGAAGGGGCGCTGCGGGCTCCCCCGGCCCGGCCCCGGCCCGGCCCGCCCCGCCGGGGCTGCCCCGGCTCCTCCCGGCCGCCCGCCCCCGCCGCCCCCGCTCTCCCCTCCCTCCGCTCTCCCTCCTCCCCCGGTAAATCCGAAGTTTCCTGTTCGGCACGGGCGAAGCTTTGCGGAGCTGCCTCCTCGCTCCTTGGGATTTACCGTCGGGAGAGGCTGGGGAAAGGCTCGGGAAAGGCTCGGGAGAGGCTCGGGAAAGGCTCGGGAAGGGCTCGGGAAGGGCCCCCGCCGCCGCCACCTCCTCTCCTCCTCCTCCTCCTCTTCCCCAGCCTTCGTCCATCCTCCATCCCCGCGGGCGGGCGCAGCACGCCGAGCCCCAGCCCCCCCTCCCCCCGCTGGATTTTGGGGGTTCCGCCGTGCCCGGGGGGTGCTCCGCCACCCCCCGGAGCCCCGACCGCCGCCCGGTCCCATGTGAGCCGCGCGGCACGGCTATGCCCCTGGGGACACCGCGCTCCGCCCGACTAAGGTAAGACACCCCCGGCCGCTCGCCATCCCCCCCCAGCACACCCCCAAGCCGCCGGGGGCTCCGCCGGAGGCTCCCCGAAGGGTGGGGGGCTCCCCCAGCGTGCCGGGGGGCGGGAGCGGCCGCGCCCGGGCGGAGGCTCGACCTCCCCCCGCCCGCCTTTGTTGTGGCTGGAGCGCCGGGACCCGGCGGAGCATCCCCGGGAGCGCCCGGGCCGGGGGGGCCGCTCGGCCCTGACCCCCGCGCTGTGCCCGCAGGTGCTGGCCGCGACCATGAGCGCCGGCGAGAGCCGCGAGCCGCCGCGGCCGCCCAGCGCCGAGGTGCGGGTGCCCATCGCCGCGCTGCCGCCGCGCCGCCCCGCCGAGCGGCCGCCCCAGGATGCCGGCAGCGGCTCCCCCGGCAGCGGCTCCGCTTCGAGCGGCGGTTCTCCCGGCCGAGAGCCGCCCGCCGAGCTGGCCTCCGAGGAGGAGGAGCAGGTGCCTTACCCGGCGCTGGCACCCACCGCCTTCTTCTGCCTCAAGCAAACCACCCGCCCGCGCAGCTGGTGCCTCAGGCTGGTCTGTAATCCATATCCTTTCCCCGGGGACGCCGCGACAGCCCCCCGGGACACCCCCGGGACGGCGGGACCCTCCCCGCGGCCGGAGCATCCCGGCGGATGGCGCGTCCCCGCAGCCGGCAGCGCATGCCGTGCCCGGCGTGTCCCCGGCGTGTCCCCGCTCCCATCCCGCTCCCATCCCGCTCCCATCCCGCTCCCATCCCGATCCCATCCCGATCCCATCCCGATCCCGGCTCGGGGAGGGGAGGGGGTTTGCGGGATTTGCCGATGGGACAGGCGTGCGGCCCGCGCTCCCCTCCTGGGGACACGCCAAGGTCCCGCCGGCCGCGGCGGCACTGTCCGAGTGTCCGGGACGGGCTGGACCGAGCCGCTCGGCCTCGGGGGGTGCAGAGCCACGACCCCCCGCTACTCCCAGCGGGAAGAACCCCTCGGCTCCTCCGGTGCCTCGCCGGGCTGGGAAGGAGCGGAGTTTCAAAGGCGACCTTGTGTTTATCCCAGTGCCCGTGGGGCATTCCTGCCCCTCCGCCGTTTATATAAGAGCCGCGAGTGCACGGGAGCTTTCCCGTCGTGGAAAAATGGAGCTGGAGTTGCTTTGGGAAAGGCACATGTCTGCATTCCCCAAAACTCCCCTCTGCTTTTGTTCTCCTGCAACTTGCGGGGAAGGAAGGGAACAGTGAATCCTCTAAATCTCCCCTGCTCCCTGTGTCCTTTGCTCGGTTTATTAATGTTAAATAATAACAGAGCGGCGTTTTCCTCTGGGCTGTGACATCCAGGAGATGGAATTTTCCCCGGAATGCTGGGTGCGAGCGAGAGTTGTCGGGCTGTGGTGAGAATCTTTGGGGAGGTGAGCTTTCAGCACGGGCTTTGTGTGGAGAATTCCTGCTTTTTCCCTGCCCCCAATCCCTGCCTGCCTCTCTCCTGCTATTAACCCCATTATTTATTAATAGGCTGATTATTGATCTGCCGCCGGCTCCCCCACAGAAACCCCAGTTCTCCCCAGCACCGACACCCAGCCGAGCAGGAATCGCTCAGTCCTGCCGGGAATGCTGCCTGGGGCTGGGAGCCGGGGGGATAATTGCAGGGAAAAACCCCAATTTGGATGGGTTTGGGTCTCCTTTTGTACGATGGAGGTTTGCAGGAATGGTTGGGATTTGCACCCCTGAAGGGGAGCTCAGGAAGGTGAGGGTGGGAAGGAGAAGTAAGCAAGGAGTTGATGCTTAACCACAGAAATATTCCATGGAATGAGAATTCCGTCAGAAAAACGGGATGGAGGTGGCCCTGGAAGGGTTTGGGGAGGGCAGAGTGTTCAGTCCCAGCTGGGAGGGAGTCAGGATGGATTTCTTCCCTAATCCAGGTGCTGGTGTTGGAAAACTTTGGGAGCCTGTGGGAGGGAAAAGTGATCTCCTTTGGGTTTGGGGGAATCTCTGGGTTTGGCATTCCCGAAATTGGTGCCTCTGGCAGGAGGAGAAATCCGAGGCAGGTTTGCTTGGGAAGGGTTCAGGTGTGTTCCTGCTGCCGCAGCTCAGGCTGGGCTTTGATTTTCCCCTCTGGGAATTCACAGCAGAGCAAATTCCTCTCCCAACTTCCCCAGCTGGGAATGGGGATGGATGGTTAACAGCAAAGCAGGAATTTCACAGAATTCCCTGGTGTTGGTGTGTTTGGATTGCAGCAGAGCAAAGCTCCCCAGGTGTCGCAGCAGGAGGGATGAGCTCCTGGCTGGGATTTTTTCCCATTTTCCCAGTCTCCATAATCAAATCCTTCGATATCAGCTCTTCATTTTTTTTTTTTGGGAAGAGGCGGTTGGGATTTTGGAAGCTGTTTGGAGCCACTTCAGAGTGGGATCTGTGTCTCGCTCGGGTGCTGGGGGTGTGTTGGACCAGAGGCAGCTGGAATCTGGGAGCTTGGGGGAAATGTCATGGATTGGGACAGTCGGGAAGCAGCTGGCTGAGGAGCTTTGAGGAGGAACACAGGAGGATCAGAGCCACCAGGGCTGAAATTCCCAGCTTTTCCCGGGAGGAGGAGATGAGCACACAGAGGTGGTTCCTGCTTGGGTGGGTTTGGTGACTTTTCCTGCCCTTCCGGAAGCACAAATCCATAAACCAGGAAAATGAGGGTTGGGTTTGCCTTGGGATTTATGGAATGAAGGAATGGGGCTGGGAGGGCTTGGAAAATCCGAGGAGCTTCCCCAGGTGCTCCTTCTTTGTTCACTTTTCCAGGGAAGTTCTCCTTGCTCCCACTGGGATTTATTTAGCGGGAAGAGGGAGGAACTCTCACTCTGTGCCCTCCAGTTCCCAAATCCATGTGTTTCCCGATGTGGGAATGTCCCTCCTGCATCTCCCCTGTGATATCCCCAGCTCCTGCACCTCCCAGGGCCAATTTCCAGGAAGGAAATCAGGCAGGAAGGAAATATCCAGGAAGGAAATGGGACAGGAAGGAAATTTCCAGGAAGGAAATCGGACAGGAAGGAAATTTCCAGGAAGGAACTTTCCCTGTTGCTCCTCGGGGCAAATCCCATGGGATGCTCTGAGCACAGAGCTGCCTTCAACCATGGAATTCTGCACCATAAAAATCCCAACTGCCACCATGATTCAGGGAATACCATCCCGTTTATCCCGTGGGGAGCTCCCTTTCCAATCCACATTTTCCGAGAGCCGCCCAGCCGCCCCAGATATTTGCGGGAATCGGAGTTATCCCAGACCTGCGGCCCGGAGCAGGTGGGAATCTTCCCAAAAAAAACCCGTGGTTTGGGCAGGAGGAGAGCACTGGCAGGCTTAGGAATGGCTAAAAAAAGCTGGAGGCTGGTTGTGGAGGGGACAGGTGGGGCTGGATCAGCTTACGGAGCCGGGAGCATTCCCGGGGAGCATTCCCAGCCGGAGATAGCAGAGGGAGGAGATGCGTTTTGGGGTTTTTAATAGTGCTGAGAGCAACCTGGGAACAATCCTGCTCTCCCCACTTCCAGAGGGTTGTGGGGACAAAACCAGCCGGCTTGGGAATTCTCGGAGTGAAATCTCCGGGATTTTGGGGGGTGGGAGGGATAATGGGGAGGGTGGTGATGGAAGGGGATCGCAGGGGATGAGGAGGGACAGGCTGGGGTGTCCCTGGGGTTTCTGGCTGGCTGTGCTGTGTCATTCCCCAGCGAGGCTGAGCGCAGGGATCTCCTCCCTGCCGAGCTCCAGGGTCACCTCCAACCCCAACTCCCACCCCAAGATCGTGGATCACTGCAAACAATCATCCCAAACTCCATTTCGGTGATTCCATCACCGATCAAAACAAAACCTCCACTCCAGTCCGGCTGGATTTTCCCCTCTGTTTCACCGCCGTACTTGAAACTCCCCTTTTTTTTTTTTTTTTTTCCCCTTTATAATTTTTTTTTTTTTTAAAAAACCCACATAAAATTGGAAGCAAACTTCCTTATTTTCCTCCAGGCCTGGATCTCCTACGTGGGTTTATTTCTGGAGGGCCGTGGGTGGCACTCTGTGTACTCGCTGCTCACGTCGGACGGCGCAGCAGCATTTTGGGGGATTGTCACCCCTCGGGGTCATTCCCTGACTTTTCCTCACTGGATCCATGGAAACCTGCAGGGTCAGATGGGGTTTCCTGGAAAATCTGGGATTTTCTTCTGTTTTATCAAGGAAAGGCTGAATCCCTGGGTATCCCTGAGCCTCGGGTGGGGTTGGAAGCATCTCTGGGATTTTTGTGGATAAACCTGGAGCTGTTCAGACCTTGATGGATATAAAACCCTGAAACCTTTATATTCACCCCCAGCACATCTCCAAGGGGTTTTCTCTCTGGAAAATCAGGAAAACTGGCTGGAACTAGGATGGGAGACACAATCTGCTTCCCAGCCTGGCTTTGCCAAGGCCAGACTGACTTTGGTTCTTTGTTAATTCCTAAAACCACTCTGTGCTCCATGAGGGGTTGGATTTGGGGATTTTGCCAGGGAAAATCCCTCTCCTGATTGATTTTCCCTGGGAAATGCTGCTCCTTGACCTTCCAGATGGGAATTCCAGCTGATTCTCTGCTCTTGGTGGGGGAAATCTCAGCTTTGAGTAAATCCAGAATTATCCATAAAATTCCTCTTCCCAAAGAAAAGGAATTCTGCTTTCTGGTTAGACCAGGCCTGACATCCCCAGGGTGGTAATTCCCACATTCCCCAGAGCCTGAGTGCTGGAAAAAAAGGGGATTTTTCCAAACTGGAGCTTTTAACCCTGCTCTTTCCTCCTGTTCCTCCTGCTGGGCTGAGCAGGAATTATTCCCAGGAGTTCTCCTCACTCCCTGCCTGGTGGGATTTGGGAATTCTGTGGGTGGAAGTGGCCATGGCTGAGCTCCATCCCTTGGATCCTCCAGCTGAGCAGATCAGAGGAGCTTTAGCAGCTAAACTCAGCTTTAATCTGCTCCCATCCCACCCTGGCAAATCCAACGGGAATCCTCATCCCAATCCTCACCTGCAGGGAAATATTGCAGGGAAAACACGGAGCAGCCTGTTTTTCCGCAGGGAAACAGGGAAAGGAGGGAATGCAAGGATTCCTGGCTCTGTCCTGGGAGCTGCTGGACATCCAGGATTCCCTCTGGAAGTGGCCTTGTCCCTGTGGGGTGAAAACCTCTTGGGAAACAGGGAAAAAAAGGCTTGGAAGTTGTAATTCCTCTAAAATCCATGTGTGTTTGAGCTCCTGCTGTTCCGGGCTGGCTCAGTTTAATCCCGAGTTTAGCGCTGAGTTTTGGTTTCCATCATCCCTGAGCTCCAAATCCCACCTGGAATTCCTCCAGCTCTGCTCATCCCTCTGCCCAATTCCCTCATCCCTGTTTTCCTGCCAGACCCTGGAATGTTGGGAATCCCGTGGCAAAGCTGGGATATTTGGGAACAGCACAGCAGGGAGGTGTGAAACTGGGCAGAGTCTGATTTGATTTCATTTCAAATGATGCTTCAAAGTGATTTTTCCAGCTGAAAAAGGGCTGGAAAGCTCGTGGACGAAATAATTCCCGAGTGGAAGAGGTTTTTTGTGGTTTTTTGGGAATACCTGGATGCGTTCAGGAGTGGGAGTGGAGGGAAAGCAGAAAAAAAAATGGGATGGTGGTGCCCAGGAAATGGGAAATAATCCCAAAAAAACCCCCAAAACCGCAGGGAAAAATGCACAAAAGAAATCAGAAATAGAAATCACGGAAATAAAATGGGATTTTGGGGTTTAATCAATCAAATATCCCTAAATAAATTGGATTTCATCCCCCATCCCAGGAGCTCTCCCTTATCCCAGGCTGTGTTCCCTGGATTCTCCCACACCCAGTGCATCCCTTATTTTTTTCCATGTGGGTTGAATTCCAAGCCAATCAGGTTTTTTTTGGGATTTATCTTCGTTGGAGAGCCGCTAGCTCTGAGCAGCTTTAATTTGCAAATGCACTCGGAAAAAAATTCCTCTTCCCTCATTTTCCCTCAGCCTTTATCCTAATTAATATTTTCCTTGCCAATGGATTCCGAACTCACCCATCCCTGCAGCCACAAATCCAGATTTTTTCCCCCTGAAAATAGGAATTCAGATGATTCCAGGGTGGTTTTGGGAGGTGTTTTTCCTCTTCTCCTGATTTATTTGAATTTTTCCCATGCTGGATTTTCCCTGGATTTTCCCTGGATTTTCCCTGGATATTCCCCTCCGGTGCAAACTGAGAAGCACCAACTCATCCCCTCCGATTCTCCTGAGGACTCCTCACAATCCCTGGGAAATATCCTCAATTTCTTTCTCATCCCAGACTAATTTACAACCCCTCAGAGCAGTGCAATTCCCATTTTCCACGGCTGCATGGATCCCTAAATGCCACGGAAATCCCAAACTCCGCTCGGCTTTTCCAGCTGCCTCAATTCCCAACCTCAAACGTGATGGGAATCAGCAAATCCAATCCCAATTTGGTGACAAATTTTGGGATGAGGATCGAGTCTGGGTGTGTCTCCCAGTGTGTCTGGATGGCAAATTCCTTGGAAATTTGGGATATCCAAGGGGTTGAGCTGTGCTGGGAATGCAGAAAATCCCAGCCTCCAGCTCATCCCTAGGGATGGATTTTGGCCAGTGGGATCCCCAATTTTATGGAGATGTTTTCTGAATTATCATCCAACTTCCCTGGGATGTTTTCCTGGGATTTTTAGGGAATTTTTACATGGAAAAATGGGATTTCATTGATTTTTATGGTGTTCAAACTCACTTTTCCCTGGGCTTTGTGTTTGGATCCCTCGGATCCAAATCCTGACTTTCCCGAGCTCCCAGTGACGTGTTTGGAGCAATTCCATCAGAACAACTGGGATCTCTCCAGTTCGCAGTCAGTGAACTCGGAATCAGGATTTCCCCCCGTGTCTGTGTGGATTTTTGGATTCATTTCCCAATTCCTGCTGCAGACCAGAAGCCTCCAGCTGCCTGCTCCCAGTTTTCCCTGGATTCCCCACCTCCTCAGGAGGAATCCCAGGGATTCCCATCCGAAAATCACCCAGGTGTGTTTTCCTTCCATCCCTCCCGAATTCCACCCTTCGGAACGCCTGGCCAGCATTCCAAAGCTGGAATTCCAAGGAATGTGTTCCTGGTATTTACACAGATGCTGGAAGGCGACTGGAGCTCGGATTTTATCCTTAATTCTTAAGGTAGCAGCTGCTGCTTGGGGTCAATCCCTTAATCCTCGGGGTTTGAAGGAAAACACCCTTTGGAGGGAATATTTCGCTGCCTGGGGAAGGAGGGAAGTTACTCCAGGGATTCTCCACGATCCCAACTGGGAGTTAATTCCAGGAAAACTTCCAATCCTCTTCCCGAAGCAGAAATTAGGAATCAGCAGCCTTGGAAGGGAATTAGAGGCTGATTGTAATTTGGATTTTTCCCCCTGAAAATAGGAATTCAGATGATTCCAGGGTGGTTTTGGGAGGTGTTTTTCCTCTTCTCCTGATTTATTTGAATTTTTCCCATGCTGGATATTGCCTGGATTTTCCCTGGATATTCCCCTCCGGTGCAAACTGAGAGGCACCAACTCATCCCCTCCGATTTTCCTGAGGATTCCTCACAATCCCTGGGAAATATCCTCAATTTCTTTCTCATCCCAGACTAATTTACAACCCCTCAGAGCAGTGCAATTCCCATTTTCCACGGCTGCATGGATCCCTAAATGCCACGGAAATCCCAAACTCCGCTCAGCTTTTCCTCAATTCCCAACCTCCCCGGAAATCCGGGATTGGGGTCAATTCGGGAATTTTGACAAAACGCAGCTGGAAAAGACAATTTCCCCCTTTTTTCCCCTCGGAAAAATCCGCTCTGGGCACAGGGATTTGGCAGTGGCTCCGGGATCTCATTTTCCCTCTCCCGGCGGACAGATGGGAATTGTGTGTTCTCACAATGCTCCCACTATTCCCCCGTTTTTCCCTGGAAATCCAGAGCCATGGGATGGCTGGGCTGCTATTCCAGGCGGGAATTCCAGCCGGGTCACTTCTCCCAACCCCTTCCCTCCATCCTGCTGGGGAAGATTTCTCCAAATATCCAAAATCCTCGGAGATCTGGCGGCAACCAGCGGTTGCGGCGCGGATTTTCGGGATTTGGGCGCCGTTCCCGAGGGATGGAGCCTCATTTCGGCCGGGCTGGCGGATGGATGTCACAGTCAGGGATGTTTCGGGAGGAGAATCCCGCGGGATCCGCGTGGAGCTCGTTGTTCCCAAACTCTCTGATCCCTGGCGCTCTCCGCCGGTTTGTTTGGATTTTCCTGCTGTCCCAGGGATCCCCGAGAGATTCGGGATGACAGCGCAGGTGTTCGCATGGATTTCTGCTCCTGGCGTGGAGGAGGGACTGGCACATCTTTTTTTGGGAATGACAGGGAGGGAAGGGCGGGAGGCACGGAGAAATGTGGGGTTTGGCGCCGCGGATGGGAATTTTTGGGGATTTTTCAGCACATTCCAAGAGCTGCCAGCCCTAGGAGGCTGTTTAACCCCACCCAGGGCGATCCCAAATCCTTCTCCAGCTTCCCTCGGGACAGAGCCAAGGGAAAACCACCAGGATCATCCCTGCTGGAGTCACTTTAGGCCCAAATTTAATCCAAGCTTAACCCTGCGTTTCCCGGGAATCCTGATGGGAGTCAGAGCCTGGTTGGAGCTGGGATTTGAACAGGGATGGAAATCCATGGAGAAATCATGGATTCGCTCCTTCCTCTGCTCCCTGGGCTGAGCTCCAGGCAGGGTTTATTGTCAACAACCAAGGAAAACAGCCCAGGATTGCTGGGAATTTTTTTCCCTCGGCAGTTTCTGAGCAGGAATTGGCTGCTCCACTCCCGTTCCAAAATTCCCATTTTTTGAGGTTTTCTTTTGTCTTAATGAAGCAAAAATATCAGTATATCCTTGTGAGTTCCTTTAGTTTGAAAATCCCCATCTGGGATTATTTTTAGGCGTTAATTTATGTTTAGGGTTTAGCAAATCCATTGGGATTCTCCTGGAGGATGAGGAATCATTCCCTGGATAATGCACATCCACTGGGATGGCTTTGGGATGGGTTTGGGACAGAGCTGAGCCTGGGCTGTTCCAGCTTTCCCTCCTCCCATCCCCTTCCCAGAAATCCCCTCATCACCAAATCCTCCCTCGCCCTTGGCGGGGGAATCAAGGTCAGGATGCAGAGGAGCATTTTGGGATAAAGGAATTCGGGAGCAGGCAGAGGGAACAAATCCTGGGATTTTCCCAGAATCTCCTGGACATCTCATCCCAAAGGAATCTCTGGGAATCAGGGAGGCTCAGGGAACAGGGAGAAGTCAAGGAATGCGCTCGGCCAGGCGGAGTGTCCTGATCCATCCTCCTGCTGGATGTTCTCCAGCTTTTCTACAACTTCCAAAGGCTCCTGGAGCGATCCAGAGCCAAGCAGGCAGAATTCCACCAGACAGCCTCGGGATGCTGTCTGCCTCGGAATGCCTGGAGCAGCATCCCTAAAAAGGCTCCTGGGGTTGGCTGCCAGGAGGGATGAGCTCAGTCTGACTGGTGCATCCCGTGGGGTTGGTTTTTTGGGAATTCTGGGATTTGCTGCCAGGAGGGATGAGCTCAGTCCGGCTGGTGCATCCCATGGTGTTGGTTTTTTGGGAATTCTGGGATGGGCTGCCAGGAGGGATGAGCTCAGTCTGACTGGTGCATCCCATGGTGTTGGTTTTTTGGGAATTCTGGGATTTGCTGCCAGGAGGGATGAGCTCATCTCATCCCGTGGTGTTGGTTTTTGGGAATTCTGGGATGGGCTGCCAGGAGGGATGAGCTCAATCTGGCCGGTGCATCCCGTGGTGTTGATTTTTTGGGAATTCTGGGATGTGTTGTCCTTTCCAGAGAGGTTTGGGAAGCCAAGAGCTTTCCCAAAGTTTCTCACTGTCCCGAGCTTGGGTGATCTGGATGTTGGGAAAAGCTTGGTGTTCCCATGGAAGTTGTTTTCCCCATAAATATTAACGGGAATGGGATTTCAGTCTCTTCCGGAATTAATCGGGTGGGTTGGAAAAAACCTGGATAAATGTGGAGTTATCTGGGATGACCCTCAACACTTGGATTTCTATCCCAGCCTGATGGATCCAACTTCCAGCAGGAATCTGCTTTTGTCAAGTTGGGAATTTTAATTCCGTTTAATTTCTTTTCCTGACCTTTGGATCCCAAACCCCAGCAGCTGCGGAATCCAGGGAAGGTTTTGATTTCATTTTCCGTCGGCTTGGTGTTCTTCTCCTCTGAGTTTTTCCATTTCCAAGGAAAAGAGGTGGAGAAATCCTTGGCCTGAGCCCCTTGCATTCCTCTGGTGGAATATTGGGAAGATGTGGATGAAATTTGGGATGTGGAATCTGTTCCCTCTGTTCGTCCATCCCTAAAAGCTTCGGCTGCCCCAAAATTGGGAATTCCCAAAAACTGGAAATCGGGAATTCCCAAAGCCTGCCGTGAAACATCCATCCCTCAGTGCCCCGAAATTCCCATTTATTCAGGTTTTTCTTTTGTCTTAATTAAGGAAAAAATCTCAGTATATCCCTGTGAGCTCCTCAGTTCTGGCATGAAAATTCCTGGTTGGGATTATTTTTCGGCTCTGCAATCCTTCCCGAGCTTGTTTTTCCCTGATTTATGGCGATCCCCGGCGCAGCTCCGTGGAAACAACTGTGAAATGGAATATTTCAGCAGCTTTACAGGAATTCCTCGTGTGAGGGGAAAACAAACACTTTGTCACTCCCCAGCCCGGGGTTGGTTATTAAATTTGGGATTCCAAACAAAAATTGGGAAAAGCTTCCTGCAGCTCCGGTGAGCTCCGAGTTCAGGGAGTCCAAATGTTAAATAAAAACTGGGAATGCAGCAGGTTTTATTTAATAAATGTAAATATAAATATAAATATAAATATAAATATAAATATAAATATATATAAATTATATATAAATTATGTAGATATAATTTAATAAAAATATAAATATATATAATATATAATATATAATATATAATTTAATATATAATATATAATATTTAATATATAATATATAATATATAATATATAATATATAAAATTATATATATAATATATTATATAATATATAAAATATATATGAATTTTATATATATAAAAATATTCCTTGGGGGCCAAAAAGGAATCTTTGGGGATGTGGTGAATGGGATCTCAATTTCCCAAATTTCCCAAATTTCCCAAATCTCATCCCAATTTCCCACAGGCTCTGGAAGGTGAAACATTCCCTGTGCTCATCCCTGGCTTTGTCCGGGGGTTTGCAGAACTCCGGGAAGAGTGGTGAGTGGGAAAATCCATGGATTTTCCAGCTGGGGTGAGGGGAGTGGATGGGAAGAGCAGCCCTGGTGTTCCGTGATCCCTTTGATCTGCGGGAATGGAAGTCTGGGAGTCCTGGAGCAGAAATCCCTTTTATCCCAGATTGGAAAATCCCTGTTATCCCAGAGCATTCCTGGGGTCCTGGAGCATATCATTTATCCCAAATTGATTGGAACATCCTTTTTATCCCAAATTGGAATATCATTTTTATTCCAGATTGCAACATCCCTTTTATCCCAGAGAATTCCTGGTGTCTCCTGGAGCTGAATATCCCTTTTATCCCAGATTGGAACATCTTTTTGATTCCAGATTGGAACATCCTTTTTATACCAAATTGATTGGAACATCCTTTTTATCCCAGTTTGGAATATCCCTTTTATCTCAAATTGGAACATCCTTTTTGTCCCAAATTGATCGGAATATCCCTTTTATCCCAAATTGGAATATAATTTTTATCCCAGATTGGAACATCCCTTTTATCCCAAATTGATTGGAACATCCTTTTTATTCCGAATTGGAATATCATTTTTATTCCAGACTGGAATATCCCTTTTATCCCAGATTGGAAAATCCCTTTTATTCCAGAGCATTCCTGGTGTCCTGGAGCAGAACGTCCATTTTATCCCAAATTGGAACATTCCTTATATCCCAGATAGTAATATCCCTTTTATCCCAGTTTGGAATATCCCTTTTCTCCCAAATTGGAACATTCTTTTTATCCCAAATTGATTGGAACATCCTTTTTATTCCAATTTGGAATATCCGTTTTATCCCAAACTGGAACATCCCTTTTATCCCAGAGAATTCCTGGTGTCCTGGAGCTGAACATCTTTTTTATCCCAGTTTGGAAAATCCCTTTTATCCCAGACTGGCACATCCCTCCCATCCCAGGGCAGAGCATTCCTGGTGTCCCAGAGGAGAGGAATCCCAACTGTTACCAAACTGCTCCAGAACTCTTCACATTCCATCCCTGCCTAATTCCTTGAATTCCATAGGGAAAAAAGTCCCAGGAGCAGGGTTGGGATTAGCTCTGGTTTGAATTAGGGATTTGGGAAAGGTTTTGGGAAAATCAGGGTTTTAATTTTGAGGGGAAAACCTGTGGAATAGCAGCAAAAAAAAAAAAAAAAAGGGAAATGCTGTTTTTCAGCTGAGCTCAGCGCTCAGCACAAACTCCATGGGTTGAATCCTGCCTGGAATTTTGGGATTGAAAGAGGCATAAAACCATGGAAAGGACATCATTTCCCGGGAATATCTGTAATTTAGGGATCAAACATTGCTGTCCCTTCAGCTTCAGCTGAGAGCAAGAGGTGACAATGGAGAAAAGCTCAAGTGGGCTGGAAAAATGGGAATATTCTCATTAAGAGCCTGAAAAAATGGGAATATTTTCCTGAAGAGCCTGAAAAAATGGGAATATTTTCCTGAAGAGCCCCGTGCTGCCTGATCCCAAAGCGTGGATTTTCCAGGGTATTCTCTTCCTGGTCCAGGCAATCCCCCTTTAGCAGCTCCCAGCAGAATTCCACTGCAGTTCTTCCCTCATTCCCAGGAATTTTTGCTGTCAGAGAAAAAGCAGAGGTGTTCAAGAATCAGAGCTTTTCCACATTTTTTTGCCAAATTCCATCTCCTTCCCATCCCTCTCCCAGTCAGATTCCCAGCATTCCTCTCCCACCTGAACTGGGGATCCAAATAAGGATCCAAATTCCCTGGAAATTCTGGAAAAACTCCTGGATTTTCCTTGCCCAGGTGGGATTTTCCATCTTGTGTTTCCCGGGAATGCCAGGAGGGAAGGAAGCAGCACCAAAGTTTGGATTTCATCGTCTTTCCTCTCCCTTTTCCCAGATTTTCCACCTCCTGCTCCTTTCTCACGGAATTACACCTTCCCCAGCCCAGCTGTGGGTTTAGGATGAGGAGGGAATTCCGGGTTTGGATCAGTTTTATCCAAGGAATTGGTGGCAGGACACGACCAGAGGGGACAGAGGGGACATGGCAGCACCAGCTGGGGTGACCAGGATGGAGGAAACCGCAGAACTTTTTGCTTTTCCTCAGTTTTCGTGGAAAAATCCCATTTTTTTCCCCTTTTGGAGCAGCTCTCAGGCCACAAAACCGGGGAGTGCCCACCCTCAAATCCTGATTTTATTGCCAATCCCAGCTGGAAAAGGCAATTTGGGGACACCAGTGGGAATCTCTGCGCTGCTCCTCCATCCTTTTGCATTCCCTCTTCCCCCTCCGAAATTCCCGAAGGATTTTCCCCCCAAAGCCCAGAAAAAGTTGTTTGTTTTGGAGTTTTTCCGGGGGGGAGGAGGAGGGAAGGAGGAATTATTAATGAGTTTGGCGCCGTTGCCATGGGAACCTGTTGCTAATGAATCTCTGGGGTTTCCTCTCCACCTCGAGCCGCGTTTCCTGGGAATATCGTTCCCATGGCAACGGATGTCACCGCTACCCTGGGTGGCTCCAGGGCCACCGCCTGGGAAGGACACCGAGAGCTGCTTCTGCCATCAGCCAGGGAATTCGGAGTGGGAAAAAAGCTCCAAACCCGCGCTGCCTTCTCCTGCCGCTCCGGAGAGGATTTTGGGAATATTTTGACCCAAAATTCCCAACCCTGATGCGGGATTTTTTGGGAGTTTTTCACCCCAAATCCAACAATGTGGCAGTCTTCACTGTCTCATGTGGTGTTTGCTGGCTCCTCTTCCTCTTCCTCTTCCTCTTCCTCTTCCTCTTCCTCTTCCTCTTCCTCTTCCTCTTCCTCTTCCTCTTCCTCTTCCTCTTCCTCTTCCTCTTCCTCTTCCTCTTCCTCTTCCTCTTCCTCTTCCTCTTCCTCTTCCTCTTCCTCCCCTTGACTTTGGCATTTTGGGGGAAAAGCCTGGGAAAAAAGTGGGAATTTCGTGGCAGAAAAACGAAGCACGAGGGATTTGTTGGAAGCCCCGTGGTTTTCTCTGCTGGAAGAGTTTCCCAAAAAATGGAAAATTAAAAGTTCTGAGGGATTTTTCCCTCTTTCCAGACCTCCTGGCTGGGATGGGAATTGCCAGGATTGGAGCTGGGATGAGGAGATGAGCTGAGCACATGGAATTCCCTGGGGTTGGATTTTAGATTCATTGGGGTTTTTTTTTCCTCCCCAAACCAAGTTTTTCGTTTAGTTTTGTGGGATTTTTTGGGATGTTTTCCCTCCTTTTCCCCCTCCAATGCCATTCCCGAAATTCCTGCCTGGAAAGCAGGAGGGTTTGGAAGCACTTTGGGAAGGGAAGATGTGGAAGGAGCTCACTGTCCTGGGAATTGGAATTTTTCCAGCTCAAGCCATGAGTTTTAGGGAGCAGGAGGAAAAGGTGGGACAGGGAATTGTTCCATTTCCCATTAAAAAAATCCCATTTTTCCAGAGGAGCTTCCCCTGGGAAGGAACAGCATTAGGGAGCCTGGAGAAGACTTTGTGGGCAGAATTTCCATCCCTCCAGGCTCTTCCCACATCCCACAACGGGACTGGGATCTGGATAACAGCTATTCCAACAGCAGCAGGATTTTTCGGGATTTAAACCCCAACCTGCTGCTTCTTGCTCTTGATTTCCCAAATTACCCTTGATTTTCCCCCAAAATTACACCTTGATTTTCCCCAAAATTACACCTTGATTTTCCCCAAAATTACACCTTGATTTCCCCAAAATTCCACCCAAAATCCAGCGTGCTCCCGCTGTTTCCCATGCCCGTTCCACGCTGGATTCCGGGCTGGGGAGGGAAAGGTCGGATTTGAGGGAGATGGATGAATTCCGGCAGTTTTCCAAGGCTGCTCTGCCATCCCTGACCTTGCAGGAGGAGCTGCTGGGCAGCACTGCAGGTTCCCTCTTGGCTCCTTGGCGTGAATTCCCAGCCTGTCAATCCCGGAAATGCTGATGTTGGGATTTTGGCGGAGCGTGAAAATCCGGGATAATTGCGCTGGAATTAGATCGTTCCATGGATTGGTTTTTCCCAGCTGGAAAAACCCTTTTCCCTTCCCAATCCAGGCAGCTGGTTTGGGATTTATTCCCTATTTCTCCTCTGATTGTTTAAAGGGAAAATAAAACCCCCTTGGCTCAATTAAAAACAAAAAACCGAAAAAGATGGAATTTTTGCTTTCCCAGCAAATCCAGGCCACAATTAATTCCTTCCGTGGTAGGAAAATCATTCCCATTACTGGAGAAGGAAATTCCTCCAACCAAGCCTTAAGTGGTCACCCTCTGCTAAATCCCACCTTTTATCAATTTAATTAGAAAACATTCATTCCCTGAAATAATCTGGGAATGCTGGGAACGTATTTCCAGTTGCCAGGACAACCCATTTCTCCCTCGCTCCCTTTTTAATCCTCGTTTTTCCACATCCCCCCTTCCCCTTTATTTCTCCAATGTCACTTCCGATCACATCATCCTGACAGGAGATTTTATTATTTGGGAATTCAGGCTGCCTGGATGGAAAGGCGGAGGGATTTTTGGGGAAGTTAGTGGAATTTAGGGAGTTTCTCTTATCCGTGCTCGTCCTCTCCGGAAGGTCGTGAGGAGCGGCGGGAATGACAGGAATGCTGGGGAAACAGTGGGAGAAACAAGGGGAGTGTCCTGTCTTATTCCAGAACCCCATTCCAGCAAATCCCAGCTGGGAAAATCCTTGGATCCAAGTGAGATTTGTGGTAAAGGATTTGTGATTTGTGGAAAGGAAAAGATATGTGGCGTGAGATCCATGGGATCCATGGAATCTATGGGATACATAGGATTAATGAGATCCATGGGATCCATGGGATCTATGGGATCCATGGGATTAATGAAATCTGTGGGATCCATGAGATCCATGGGATCAATGAGATCCATTGAATCTATGGGATCCATGGGATCCATGGAATCTATGGGATCCATGGGATTAATGAGATCCATGGGATCAATGAGATCCATGGGATTTACTCAGTGGAAATGAGGGTGGCTGGAATTCTGTCTGATCCAGGATGTTTTCCTGGAAAATCACTTCTGCCTCTCCCATCCTTTCCCTGCTTCGCTGAACTAGTCTGGATTTCAGGATTTCAGTCGGGATTGAGTTTGGGTTCATTGGGAAGGAAACTGATCCAAAGGAAGTCATGGACACGGGGAAAGGGAATACCTCCAAGGGAGGAGTTGCTGGTGGCAGATCCATCCACATCCCATAGGAATGGTTTGGGAAAAGGAGCCTTGGGAGAATCCTGACAGATCCAAACAGGTCCCATCCCAGAAATCCCGGGATTTGGTCCTTCCGAGGAAACCCTTGGCTCAATGTCCCTGCTGTCCCAAGGGTTTGACACCCTGGGATGAGCCGTGGTTCAAGGGAAAATCCAAGGACAGAATTCCATGTGGATTGCTGGGAAAAATGGGAGAAGCTTTGGAAAACAGCGAGGAATGGCTGTGGTGCAGCAGTGATTCCCAGAGAGATCATTGTGGGGTTGGATTTTGGGGCTTTTCCCACATCCCACAACTATCCCACAAATCCCAGCGCGCTGCCAGCCCAGATGTTGGAATTTTATTGCTTTTGGAGAAGGCTGGGAATCAGGAATGAGCTCTGCTGCTGTTTCCTTCCCTGGGAATTCCTTGGGAAGCACAAAGGATCTCTTCCCAGATGATCCCTGCCTGGGTTGCTCTGCTCCGAGTCAGGCCTTGGAAAAACCTCTGGAACAGCTGGAATTTTCCCTTCTTCGTTTCCACACTGGAAAATTCCAATCCAGGCATTGCCATCCCAGTGCTGGGATGAGGTTGTGTTGAACCAAACGCTGTTGGCTCGGAATTCCAGCTGGAATTCTCATTTCTTTTCCTGCTGTGAGGGAAAAAACGGATGGAAATATCCTGATCCAAAATCAGGAGAGCAAGGAGGGCAGAGTGGAGAATCCCAATCCTGAGGTTTTTTGGGAAAATCCCACAAAATCCCAGCTGAGCCTTAAGAGGGATGGGATCCATGGGGATCTGTCTCCAATCCTTGGGAATTTCACTTCCTTATCCTTATCCAGCCAAACCCAGCTCGGGGTTGGGATGATCCCGATTGGAATCATCCGGATTCTACCTTCCACTCCAACATTCCTGTCAAAACATGGGAATCAGGAATGCAGACCTTCCTGGAAGGCTTTGGAAATCCTCCTGGAAATAATTGTATTTCCAGGATGCAGGAAATATCATTAAATAGGGATTTTCCAAGGATTTGGGAGAACATTGGAATGCTGAGGGCCGTTTACATCCCGAATTTCCCGGCGCTGAACAGACGAGGTGAAAATCATGGAATTTTTTATTCCTTGAATTTTTTTTATTCATTGATGGAATTTTTTGATTCCTCGACCGGGGTAAAACCTCCTGATGGACTTCCCAAATTGATTTTGGGGATTGGATTTTCTCCAAGCAAACAGGAGGAACAGGAAATTCCTGGGCTAAATTCCCATGTTTGCTTGAGGAGCTCATCCTGGTGTCTTCTCAAGCATTGTGTAATGAGAGGAACCATAAAGCCAAATGGTAATAGAAATATTCCCATGAATTATTAATTTTTATTCGCCTTAATGAAATTAATGAGCCTGGCTGGTTTTTTTTGGTTTTTTTTTTTTTTTTTTTTTTGGGGTATTCGGCTGTTTCAGGAGAATTTCCAAGTGTGGATCGAGATACAGGGAGTGAGGCGGGTGTGGAACCATCAGCAGAAAATGAAAATAAAAAATACAAAAATTATGGATATGGGGGTGAATTCCAAGCTTTCCCACTTTTTAAGAGCATTGTAAATGGTTCGTCTGGTTTTCCAGGGGCAAAATTAGGAATTAGGAAAAATTAGGCTTCGGAATCATTGAAAAATCCCAAAAAACTCAACCTCTCCCACTGCCCTGAAAAATCCTCCCGACCTCAAGCCATTTCCACCTCTGGATGTTCCTTTTCCTCCCCCTGGAATGGAATTTTTGGGGGGAATAATGTGGAATTTTTAGGAACAGACACACAACTTTAGGAATCACCCCGAAAAAGAAAAACCTCAAAAATACGATTATTCCTAACAAATCACCACAATTCCTCGGAATCCACCAAAACCCAGCGCGGATTTCCTCCTCCTCCAGAGAGGATAAATCCATTCTCTCCAGCCCCGTCCCTGATCCATTATTTATGGCCCAACATTTGCTCTGTCAAACACCTCCGTGTGCTCAGAACCTTGGGATCCCGCGGGATTTTCCCTGTTTAACGAGTCCCGGGGCTCAGCAGAGGCACTGACCCTCTGGATTTTGGGATCCCGTGGGATTTTCCCCGTTTAACGAGTCCTGGGGCTCAGCAGGGGCACTGACCCTCTGGATTTTGGGATCCCGTGGGATTTTCCCTGTTTAACGAGTCCCGGGGCTCAGCAGAGGGGGAGAAGCCCAACGGCTCAGCTCGGCTCAGGGTTTTCCTGCTCCTTCCAGTTTTGTAGGAATTCTCCTCCCAGCCGGTGAGATCAAAGGGAAGAAGGGAAAATAAATGCTGTGGAGGCACTTGTTGGGATTTCCCTCTGGAAACACCGAAATTGCAGCTTTGCCGTTCCGTGTGCTAATTACCCATTGTTGGATTTTTCCGTTTCATTTGTTGGGTCGTTCCCTTTTTTCTTTTTTTTTTTTTTCTTTTTAAATCCTTTTCTTTTCTTTTTTTCCCCTCAATTCTGTGGGAAGCTGATCTATCCCATCCCAAAGATTGTCTGGAATGATCCGCGCAGGAACCACATTCCCATTTTTCTGCCCCCTCCTCCCCTCCCTTTCGCTCCAAGGTAATAGGATGATTTATTTTCCATTTGCCAAAGGATGGAATAATCCATATCCGTGTACCTCCGGCTCTAATCCCTCTTCTTTTTCCCGCGGCAATTGTTTGGGGAGGAGTTTAGAGATTTTTTTTTTTTTTTTTTTTTTGGGATTTGGAATTAAAAATCAAAATGCCTCAAAGCCAGGCTGGGAATGCAAAGTGGAATATGTGGAATATTTGGATTAAATTTGTCCTTTCCCCTTGAATTCACTTGAATTCCATAATTATCCGGGAATTGCTCCCTGCCCTTGTCCATGTCCCAGAATCCTCAGCCGAGGATCAAAACTCCAAATTCCTAAAAAATCAGGGAGCTGGTGAAACTTCCTGGCTCCATCCCTTCCCACCGCAGGCATCCCATCCTATCAAACCTTTCCCATAAAATCCATGGATTCAGATTTCCCTCCCCGATAATTTGGGAGGGAACGAACCAATCAGGCTCCTGGAAAAGGCAGTTTTTCCACGCTAAACGGAGGGGGGAAAAAAGAGGATTTGGATGAATTCAGGGGGATATTCCCAGCATTCCTGATCCCTGTGGTGTCCTGGGAATGTGACGGTGCAGCTCGGTCTGTGCAGCCTCATTGATCCCCACCAATCAATTATTGGTTGATCCCATTCCGTGTCCCCGAGCCAACGTCACTCATCCCATGACTCCAAACATCCCAGGCAGCTCCCAGCCCTTCCCAGATGTTGATCTGGACTCCTTTTTATCCATGAATTTCATGGCAAAATCCATCATTTTTTCGTTTTTAATCCGAATTTCCCCGTCAGGTTTTGCGCTTTGGGCTTTTTCCCTTTGCTCCCGGATTTTTCTGGTCTCTCCATCCTTGAGGAAGCAGGAAAGGCTGATGTTGGGATAAGGAGAATAATAAATCCGTGGATTTGGCTTGCTGCAGGGACAGCAGCCACGCTAATTCCTCTTTGGGGATAATTAAAACCTCCGTGTGGGCGTGAGAAATAACGGAGCAAATCCCGCCTGGGATGCTCTGGATCAACCCTCTCCTCTCCAGCTGATCCAGAACATTCCAGGATCCTCTGCTGGATATCAATCCATGGAATTTTGCACTCCGGAAAACACTTCCTGGCTTTTGAGGGGGAGATTGGAATGGAGCCTCTGGGAGGGAATTGTGGGAGGGAATCAGTGGGAGAAGTAGAGGGATAATGTGGATGTAAAGGGGATTTTCTGGGAATTTTCTGTGCCAGGGCCTCCCCACCCTTCCCAAATCCATCCTCCAGCTTAAAGCCATTCCCTCTTCCTGGCAGGGAGAAAGCTTTGAAAGGAAAAAACTTGGGGAAAGTCGATTTTTTTTTTCCCCTCTTGGAGCAAAATTCCCCCAAAACCTGATAAATCCCGGATCAAGCCGTGAAACTCCACACAAACCTTGTGCTGGGCAGGGAAGGAGCAGGAGGTTGGGAAAAACGTGGAGATGTCAGAGTTTATCCGATGGAAAGGGAAAAATAGTGTTCCCTGGGTTTGTCAGGAAATCTTTCCTAATGACTTCAAACCGCATCTCCCTGGAGTTGGGATGAGTTTGGAGGGAAGGACATTGGGAAAGATGGATAACAACGGGAATTTAATGAGGAATTTAACGAGGACTCCGACCAATTTCGCTCTGCAATCCGATTTCCACAGGCAGGATGTGCTGCTGGAAATGCCAGGGCTATTTATAGCTCCTGGGATCGAGGGGAAACGTGGAAAACTTGGGAATTTCGGCAGCTTTGCTATCCGGGTTGATCTCAGAGGAAGGAGAAGCTGTTAAAGCCGAGCAGAACATCCTGGGAATGGTCTGGAGGGAGCTGGAATGTTTTATTCCTGTGGTTTTCCAGGGTTGGGCAAGGCTTGGAGCAAGCTGGGATGGTGGGACTGGATGGGCTTTGAGATCTTTTCCAACCCGTTTTCCAAACCAATTCCACGATTCTCTGATTTCCTGAGATTCCCACTGCATGGGAGAAAGGTTAGATGGGATTTTGGGAAGGAATTCCAGAAAGGATGGAGAACAGAGGGTGGATCAGCCACTTAATTATCCGGGGAATTGCGCATCCCAAGGGTTGACTTTTCAGAGCAGCGTTTGGGAATTGGGAGATGGGATTTTATCAGAGGGAATGGAGTTGAAGCAGCAGGAAAAGGAGATTTTGGGAATTCCATCCAATCCCTGCATTTTTATCGGGCTGAATTGTAAGTGACCAAACATCCAGGTGGGAATTGAGGAAGGACACATCCTCAATCCCACTGGAACCCTCTGAGTTTTTCCAGGAGCGCTTGGAGAATCCCAGCATGGGTTGGGTGGGAAGAGACCTTGAAAGGACACCTTCCACTCTCCCAGCTTAATTCCAAGCTGGCCTTGGACACTTCCAGGGATGGAGCAGCCATAGATTTCCTGGGATTCTGTGCCTTCCCAGCTCCCTTTTCCTGTGCCGGCAGCAATTCCAGATCTCCCTTCCCACATCAGTCAGGACAGGAGGGATTTGCTGGGAAATAGGGAATTGCTATTTCTCTCATTTCTCCCCCACAGTTGTCCCACTGCCCCATTCCAGGCTCTTCCCTGCTCCCCGGACACATCCAGCCCCATTCCCTGGCTGGTGAATCCCAAATCCTGCCCCATTCCCTGGGTGGTGAATCCCAAATCCTGCCCCATTCCCTGGCTGGTGAATCCCAAATCCTGCCCCATTCCCTGGCTGGTGAATCCCAAATCCTGCCCCATTCCCTGCCTTTTGTTCTCCCTCTGCAATCCATATATGGGGCTTTTCCAGGAGAAACCTCCCAGTAGGGCTCCAGTCTAAACAGTGGCAGCATCCCAGGATTTCTGCGGCTCCAGAACAGCCTCCAGCTGGAATTGGGAGCAGTTAGGAATTAGGAATCCCGAGCAGACCTTTTGTCATGTAAAACCTCCACCTGGAATTTGCTTGGAAGTCGGTATTGGAAAGCTGGAAGGAAGAAATCTCTGGAATGCGGGAGGAGCTGCTGGGATTGGAGCAGCACAGGCATTTTTAGGAGTTTTTCCCATTTTTTTTTCTGGCTGTGCAAAGCTCTGCTCCCACCTCTGGCAATTGGACTCTCCATGGATCCGTGTTTTGTGCAATCCCAAATTCCAGCACCTGCAGGGATTGCAGTGGGAATTTCTGCTGGCAGAGTCAGATGGAGCATCCCGAATGCCCTGATTTTCTGCAGTTGGGTCACAGAGGAAGCATGGCAGGGAAAAGAAAGGGAAAAATCCCCACTGTGCTCCCTGAGTGTGTCAGCAAGGAAGAGCTGATCCATGAGGAAAACTGGGATGGAATTCCCAGAGAAGCTGTGGCTGCTCCTGAATCCCTGGAAGTGTCCAAAGCCAGGCTGGACAGGGCTTGGAGCAGCCTGGGATGGTGGAAGATGTTGGGGTTGGAATGGGATGAGCTTTAAGGTCCTTTCCAATGCAAACCATTCCAGGAATTAGGGATCAATGGGATCATCCAAACTTCCCAGTTCAGTGGGATCATCTCCAGGATTGTGGTGATGGATTTAGGATAATCAGGACAGGATTTGATCCTGGATTGATCAGTGCTGTGTCCATGATCAGCTGCTCGTGTCCCAAGGGAGAGGAGGAAAAGCTGGAAGAGAAATGACCAAACAAAAAAGCAAAACCCAAAATAATTTCCATCTTTCCCATCCCTGTCTCCGCAGGTTGGGAACATCCATCTCCAACCATAAATCCAGATCCCACAGAGAGTGTTCTCCTCCCTGGAAATGGGATTTTGTGCTGGCAAAGGCTGAGTTATCCAATAATTATTGGCTATTTGACTGGGAGCAGCTTCCTGTGCATCCCTGGGCTATTGATCCCCGGGGGATCCGAGGGTTGGAAATGCAGGGAAGGAAATGGGAATTGGCATTTTGAAGGAGATTCTGCCGGGAGCTGTCCTAATGAGGAATCATTTCCTGCGGAGCGACGGGAAAATCAGGATGGAGTTGTTGTATTCAGGGTTGTCTGGCGCTGGAGAATTCATGGAATCATGGAATGGTTTGGGTGGGAAGGAGCCTTGGAGATGATTCAGTTCCAATCCCAACACCTTTCCCTATCCCAGGCTGCTCCAAGCCCTGTCCAGCCTGGCCTTGGACACTTCCAGGGATCCAGGGATCCACAGCTTCTCTGGGAATTCCATCCCAGCCTCTCCCCACCTGAGGATTTCGGGAATATTTGGGTTCAGATGCTCTGGATGTCCCCACTGCAGAATGTGTGGAGCTGTTTGCACTTTTGGGTTTGGAGCTTCCCACGGATCCTGGTTTTTCTTGGGAGTAACTCGCTCTTGGGTGTTAAAACTAATTCCAAATTTTATTTTGGAATTGGATTAAATCGGTTTTAAACTTTGGTAGAAATCAGATTTTGGCTGCGGAGATGCTGGATTTGGGTGATTCCTCCTGGAAATGGGAATTTATCCCCAAAAACAAGCCCTGGAGCTGTGGGATTCCTGCTTTTCCATGCTGCTTTTCCCAGGCTGTCTCCATGAAATCCCAACAAACCTCTTGGCTCTGCTCACCCATCACACTTCCACCCAATTCTCCTTCCCCTCCCTCCTTCCCTGCCCTCTCCTGCCTTCCCTGCTCCACTTTTCCCGGGAGTTCAATCCCTGGGAATCCCTGGATTCTCCAGGTCAGAGCAGGACTGAAACGAGGCCAGGCTTTGTCCCAGTTGGAAAACGAGGAACATTTTCTGCTGCTGGAAAACATTCCCGATGTCACTTCCCATTAGACACGAAGCCACCTCCAGCACATTCCTCATGTCTGCCGGAAAATCGGGATTTTTGGATTTTCCAAGGCAAACCAGGCGCTCGGGGAATTTCTCCTCAGGTGCTTTTCCGTGTTTTTTTTTCCCTGGAAAAATCTCTCCTGCAGGGAGAAGGGATGGAGTTGCTGGGAATTGGGTTTGGCCACAATCCAAATCCTGGGTTTTTTTCCTGTTGGGATTTGGGAATCATCTAAGCTGCCATGGAATGTGAAACTAAAGAGGGGGAATGGAGAGGGAAAAGAGCATGGAAGTTCAGCCTGGGGCTGAATCTGGGGAATTTCTCTCCAGCTGATCAGAGCCGTAAATATGGAATTTGTGTCAGCTTTATACCTTTGGGTTGGCATCCAGGGGAGGGAAAATGCCTGATCCAGCATTTCTGTCCTGGAAAAAAACCCCAAAGCCAGCGATTTTTGGATGTCAGAAAATCCTTTGGTGTCCAAGGCTGTCATTTTGATATCCTCTGGTTCTCCTTTCCAAGTGGAAAGAGGTGAATGTGCCCTGGAAATCTGGGAAGTGCTGGGAAAATGCTGTAAAAAAACCTCTTATCGCCCTCTGAGGGAATTCTTTTAAAAAATAATTTATGGGAATTTTGATGATCCCACCACTGGGAATATTGGGATGCACTGGGTGAAGTGGAGGAAGCAAAAAATTCCTCCTTTTTCCTCCTAAACAGCTTCAAACTGGGGAAGAAAGGAATTGGGGGAAAGGGAGAAAATCCAGCTGGGAGTCTCTGATCATTCCCAAGCCACAAACCTCTGGAAAATAAGGACTTATAAGGCAACACTTGGGAAGATCTCACTTTGTGGCAACAATGGGGAGTGGGGTCTATTTTTAAATCCATTTCCAAGAGGAGAAATCTTCCCTTTGGTCAAAGGGAGGAAAAGGAAAAATATTCCAAACCCAAAAATGGAAAATCCTCATTTCCCAGCTGAGCTGTCAGAGCTGCTGGGGTTCCTGCATTTCCCATTTCTCCTGGAAAAACAGGGATCAGGAAGGGACAGGTGGGAAGTGGGAATGATGTGGGAAAGGCTTGGGATAAACCTCTGGCCACCCAGCTCCTTCTCCCGTTGGATTTTCCATCTTTTTTCTGCCTCTTCCCAGCTGTAAATGTTGCTCCAGGGGGAGATTGGAAGGAGCAGCATCCTGCCTGGATCTCTGTGTGCTCATCCCTGAAAATTCCAGGGATCCTCGTGGATTTGATGGATGAGGTTAAACGAGGAGTCGGGTTTAAATCCGGGGGTGGCTGCAGGAATTCCCTGTTAATTAATGGGAATTAATGAGTGATCACAACACAAACTCCGCATGGAGACAGGAGGAGGATTTGCCCCACATCAGCCTGGTCCTGCTTTTTTCCTGGAGTCAGGGCGGAAAAGCTTGGATCGTGGAATTCCAAGCTATCCAAAATGGCTTTTTTTAGTCTGGCACGGGAAATCTCGTGCCGCAGGATTCCATGGAATTCTGCCGTGCTGCGAGGCGCTGCAGGGGAGGGAGAGTTTTGAGAGTTTGGGAAGGGAAAGGCCTCTCCCGGCTCGGGTTTTGGCTGCTGTGACATTGCCGGTGACATTCCGAAGGCAAAATCCCGGGAGCTGCTCCAGCCACGGCAGGAACGGGGAGATCCCATCCAGCAGCCAAAGCTGGGCCGGGATGGACATTCCCGGATAACATATTCCCGAGCAGGGCTGTGCATTCCCGCAGGGAAACACCTCTCCCTGCTCCATCCCTTTTCCACCAGGAAAATCTTTTCCCAGCCCCGCAGAACGCCAGGATTCGCTGGATGATCCATGCGAATCCCAAGCGCTCCTCGGGCTGGGCGGAGGCGGCGACACCCTTTGGAATGGGATCAGGACGAGACCCCGCGGCAGGGACGCTTTTCTTGTCGCCGCTGCCACCTGCGCGGACATTCCCACCCTCCGGCACGGGCTGGCACTGTCCCAGCGCAGAAACCCGAGCGGAGCTTTAATCCTGCGGCCGGGGAGAAGCTCAAGGTCGCGCTGGCAGAGGGCTCGGGTTCGGGTTCTCCCCGCGGCTGGAATGTTTCCCTGGCTGCGGGAAGGGGCGGGATGGCTCCTGCCCAGCTGCCGGGGCTCAGCTGTGTCGCTGTCGCCTCTCCATCCCGGGGTGTCCCCGAAGGAATGCGCTGGGCGGGGGGATGAAAAGGGCGCTTTTCCACGGTGTCACTGCGATGTCACCGCGGCCAAAACCCGAGCCGGGGGAGGCCTTTCCCTTCCCAAACTCTCCCTCCCAGAACCTCGCAGCACGGCGGAATTCCGTGGAATCCTCCGGCGCGAGATTTCGCGTGCCTCGTTTGGGAAGTCAGAGTGGAAAAAAAAAAAAAGCCATTTTGGATCGCTCGGAATTCTATAATCCAAGCTTTTCAGCTGTGACTCCGGGAAAAAAGCAGGACCCGGCTGATGTCGGGCAAATCCTGGGAAGCCTTGGAGAGGCTGGAATTCTCCGCGCCGGGGTCTCCAGCCGCATCCCACGGCACGGGAAAACACGGAGCGATCCCAAAGTGTGTGCAGAGCGGGAATGCTCGGCAGCCCAGGGCTGGGCTGAGCTCCCTGAGGAGCATCCCAAAAAAACCCCCCGGGCCGGGCTGCGTGCGTGATTCCAGCCGGGATCGGCACGGGAAGGGAGCTGGAGCGGGGACAGCTGCGCCTGGGAGGGTTTGGCACGGGATGGGAGCCGGCGACAGGAATGTGTCCCCTCCTCCTCCTCCTCCTGCTGCTCCCAGCCCGGCGGGATTCCCACCATCCCCACCCGGCGTGGGACGGGAGCAGCTGGGGGAGAGATGGTGGAATGCCGCTGGGAATTCCTGAGCCTCGTCCCGGAGCGCGGCTGGAGTCACCGAGGTCCTTTTGGGGTTTCCCGGAGTCCTTCAGGGGGATCTCGGCTCTGAATCCAGGCAATCTCCCGCGTTGGGATCCGCCTGGGATGCCCTGGGTTCTGGGGGGTTTGACAGCGCAGGGAGGGAGGTGTCAAATTCCCAAATTCCCGGAGAAACTGGGGATTCCCCATCCCTGGAATTGTCCAAGGCCAGGTTGGACAGGGCTTGGAGCAACCTGGGATAGGGAAAGGTGTCCATGCCTGTGGAACTCGATGAGCTTTAAGGTCTCTTCCAACCCAAACCATTCTGGGAATTTTCCCAATCCATCTTCTGCTCTTTTGCTGTTGCAAATTCCAGAGTGATGCCGCTGTGCTGCCATCCAGGTGACCCCGGGAACAGGGCTTTGGGACACTCCGTGTCACCCGGGGCTGTCCCACCTCCCCTGCTCAGCCTCATTTCCTCCCGGAGAACGAGCCAGATCCATCTGTAACTCAAAATAGGATTTGGGAAAGCAGCGGAGAGCTCCCGACGTGTGGGAAATCCAGGGATCTCGAAGTGGGGGAAGATTCTGTTGTGCAAACTTTGCCGGCAGAGCAGTGACTCAGCTGAGGGGGATGTGAGGAGGGATAGGGAATACCTATCCTGGGAATCCCCAAAATCCCACAGCGTCCCTAAAAGTGACGCCGGGCAGCCTCTGCTCTGTTTCCCGGCGCTGTGGGATCGCTTGGAGCTGGGAGATCCCAAAAAAAACCCCCAAAACAGCCCAGCCTTGCCCTCACCCTCAGCTTTTCCCACTCTTCCCACATTCCCAGCAGTTGGAATTGCAGCTCTTTCAGCGTCACCCCGAGGCTGCAGGTCCAGCCTGGGCTGCACCCTCATCCCAGCATTCCATGGCCGATTCCAGAGCCAGGAGTTATCCTGGGATAACAACAGCCAGTCCAGCCATTGATACCCCTAAATGAGGTTCTCCCAGGTTTGTTATCCATGGAATTATTCCCCAGCAGCAGGGCACTTCCCGGCTGGATGGATCCAGAGGAATTAGAGGGATCGGGGTGGGATTGCCCCGAGGCTGCTCCTTGCAGGGTGACATTCCCAGATCCGGGAAGCAGCTCAGGTTCAGGAGCTGTGCTGCTCTGGGGAAGCAGTGATGGACTCATCCTGATGTGGGAATGCAGGATTTTCCCAACTTTCCTTCCCCCTTCTGCCTCCTTTTGGGATCGGTGTGGTTCGACTGGGGGAGCTCATCGCTGCTTCCCTGTCCTCATGGATATTTCCACCTTTTCCCACCCGGGAATGCCTGCTGGAATGGCTCAGTCCTTGCTTTCACCTCAGCCTCACACATCCCTGATGTTCCCGCCCTGCAATTCCTGCTGTGTTTCACATCCTGGGATGCACATTTTAGGGCTGAGGGGTTTCTCCCAGCAGAGAAGGCAATTGCAATCCCAATTCCCTCCGTGTATTCCCATTTTCCTGCATGCTCCATCCTTTCTGCCTGTCCTGCTCCCCTCCAGCAGCCGGGATGTCTGATCCCCAGGGAATGCTGTTCTTCCATAGGGAACGATGCTGAGGCTGCTGGTGCAGTTTGCTCCCTGCTCTGATTATCCCACCTGCATTTTTCCATCCCATGGAGCATTTCCCACCCCTGGAATGTCCAGGGAACACCTGGATGTGAGGATCACTCGCAGGTTGGACTCTGATCCTGGAGGGCTTTTCCAACTTTATGGATTCTGGGATTTTTTGGAGAGGAAAAGCATCGCTGGAGGTATTTTTGTCCCTTTGTGCTCTGGGCCTTGCAGCAATCCCAGGGGTTTTTTTTCCCTGGATTGCTGGCGATATCCAGTAGCCAGCAGCCCTCATCCCCGGCAAATCTTTCCCGTGGATCTCGCAGAATCTCTCCTTCAGCCCGAATTCCAAATAAACATTGCCATGTTTGGAAATCTCCCTGCTGGGCCCCCCCTTTCCTCTCGGCAGGAACTTTTGCTGGAGGGTGACTCATCACAATCCCTTCCCTGACAGCAGAAATTCCCTCCAGAGCCTCTGGCAGGATCCAGAGGAGCCTTTGGAGACCCCAAAACCCGAGCCTCGCCCACCCCTTTGGATTTTCCCCATTTTCCACCCATTTCCTGATTTTCCTGTGCCCTGGATGTGCCATTCCATGGGGTGATCCAGGTGCTTCCCAAGCTTGGGAACACCTTTTCCCACTTCAGCTCTTCCCAAGGCACATCCAGGCTGTTTATCCCTCTTCTCATCCCTCTTTCCTCCACGGAGTGGATTTTAATGGAAATCTTAATTTCTATTTTAATCCTGCTGAGCAGGGGCTTGGGGAGGTGGCTGGGAATAACAATTAGTGCTGGTCAGCCAGGCTCGTTGATGAATTAATTAAATAATTCATTAATGCGCTGCAAATTACTTGGATGAGGGATAACTAAGGTGTAATTAGAGGGGTGCAGTAATTAGCCAGGCTGGGGTGGAGGGGAGAATTCCCAATCCATATCCATCCAAAGCTGCCTTTGGCCATCCCTAGGGACAAATTTGCATCAGAGGGGACAGACAGCCAAATCCATCCCCAAAATTCCTGGTTTTCCCAAAATAAGAGAGATGGAGAGATGATGATGATGAACCAGCAGTGGTGAAGGCAGGGTAGATTGATGGGATTTTGGGAAGGAATTCCCAAATTCTGTTCCTGGCACAGATTCCCAGAGAAGCTCTGGCTGCCCCTGGATCCCTGGAATGTCCAAGGCTGCAGTTCCATCCGTGGGGATTGGGGTGTTCCTGACTCTGGGAATGCTGGGATGAGCCTGGCTGGCTCCTGGCTTTTCCCTTTGGACACTTCCACAGGGTCACAGAGGGTTTGGGATTCCCAGGATCGCAGGATGTTATGGAATCACAGAGTCATGGAATGGTTTGGGTGGGAAGGGATTTTGAAGCTCATCCAGTCCAAACCTTGGCAAAGGAAAGGACAATTCCCACATTCCCAGGCTGCTCCAAGCTCCATCCAACCTGACCTTGGACACTCCCAGGGGTCTCCCCACCCTCCCAGGCAAGAATTCCTTCCTCAAATCCAATTTAAATCCATTTCACTTTATTCCCTCCTCTCCTGACCCTGGTAAAAAGTCTCTTCCCATCCTCCATCCAGCTCCAGAGCCCTGATTTTGGAATATTCCTGGGATATCTCTTCCCAGAGCCGCCTCACTGATGGGAGCTGCCAGGAGCTCCCATCCCTTTTATCCATTTCTATTCCTGTCCAACACGATTTTCCAAGGCTCTGGATCAGCATTTGGGCAGTTCCTTTAAATAACCCTGATGATAAAGCGTTATCCATGGAAGGCCATCTGTTCCCTGTGCTCCCAGAGCAGCTCCTCCTTCCAGCATTCCCAAACTTTCCACCTCAGGCTCTCCCATCTGTCCCACCCATTCCAAACTCTTCCAGGCCGCTTTTCCCAGCTTTTTGTGCTCCCAAAATCCAGTTGTCCTTAGAGGAGAGGTCGTGTCTGGAAGGAAAAATTTGGGTTGCACCAAGAGGAGAGCACTGGTGTTTGATTATCGCACCAGGAGCATCCTGATCCCGGCATTCCAAACTTTTCCAAACTTTTTCCCAGCTTTTTTGTGCTCCCAAAATCCAGCTCTCCTCGGAGGAAAGGAAAGGAAAGGAAAGGAAAGGAAAGGAAAGGAAAGGAAAGGAAAGGAAAGGAAAGGAAAGGAAAGGAAAGGAAAGGAAAGGAAAGGAAAGGAAAGGAAGGGAAAGGAAAGGAAAGGAAAGGAAAGGAAAGGAAAGGAAAGGAAAGGAAAGGAAAGGAAAGGAAAGGAAAGGAAAGGAAAGGAAAGGAAAGGAAAGGAAAGGAAAGGAAAGGAAAGGAAAGGAAAGGAAAGGAAAGGAAAGGAAAGGAAAGGAAAGGAAAGGAAAGGAAAGGAATTTTTCCTTGGAAGGATAGTTTTAATTATCCCACCCTGATCCTGGCATTCCAAACTTTTCCAAACCTTTCCCCAGCTTTTTGTGCTCCCAAAATCCATCTCTCCTCAGAGGAAAGGTCCTGCCTGCCCCTGAAGTGCCGGGAGCTGCTTCCCTTGGAATTCCAGCCTCGTTCCACGCGGCTCACGTGTGGCCAGGCGGGAGCAGAGGGACCAGTTAACCTTAATCAGGGAAGGCAGAGGAAAGGTTGGGAAATAATCTCGTCGGAATGTTTGGATTTGCGGAGCTGACATTAGAGAGAGTAAATGTCAGCGGGAGTTTAAACAGCGGAATAACGCTTGGAGAGCCACGTTCCCTCGGGTGGATTGGGCTGCAAATCCACTTCCCTTCCGCACAGAATCTCTGAGCAAGGCTTGTGTTCCCGTTCGGAATCGCAGGGATTCATGGCATGAACCTGCTGCTCCTTCACCGCTGCATCCCAGATTTTATTGGGATCCTCCTTGTGTTTTCCCGGCTCTTTCCACCTGTCTGTGGGTTTTCCCTCTCCGGTGCGTTTTCCACTGATCCCACCAGCCAGGATTTCTTCTCTAGGAGCATTCCAAGGTCTCCAGTGTCATTTCCCACCCAGACTCACCTGTTGGGGATGAGCTGAAAATGGAAACACCCATTTGGGGGGAAGCATCGTTGCATCTTCCTAATGAACAAGGGCCAGGCTGGGATGTGGGATTGGGATTGGGATTCGTTTTGGGATTGGGATTGGGATTGGGGTTGTCCTGTGCAGGACCAGGAGTTGGATTTGATGATCCCTGTGGGTTCCTTCCAGCTCAGGAGATTCCCTGATTCTCCTGGGCAGAGGTTGGGAGCACAGAGCTGGGGCTGCGGTGGCAGGAAATGTAGGGAATGTGCAGACATTGGGGAAAAAATCAAAATTTCCAGGAAAAGGAAGGGATCATGTGTGTGGGATGCAAGGATGAGCTGTAGGAGCAGCAGGATGGGCTGTGACCCCTGGATAAACTGATAACCCATGGAATTATTTGGGATGGAATAAGGATGGGGTTTGGAACATGAAGGTGTCCCTGCCAGATGGGATAAATAATCCATGGGATAGATAATCCACAGGATAAATAATCCATGGGATAGATAATCCATGGGATAAATAATCCATGTTAAAAGGTGGAGCTGGGCAAGCTCCAAACCACATCCGATCTTCAGGTCGCACTTTTTGGGAACAGGGTTGTTTTCCCAAGGGTTTTATTTTGGGATCCCCTGGAGAATTTCAGGATGGGCAACGCTTGGAGCCCTGTGGAGGTTGCTGTGGGATCTAGAATGGTTCTTCTCCACCTGGTTTTAGCTCGGAAGGAAAAAATTTGGGTTGCATTGAGAGGAGACCAGCGGGGTGGGGTGAGTCCTGGTTATCCCACCAGGAGCACCCTCATCCCAGCATTCCATCACTCCACGGCCAATTCCAGAGCCATGAGTTATCCTGGGATAACAACAGCCAGTCCAGCCATCAACAGCCCCCAGTGAGGTTCTCCCAGTGTGGAATTTGGGGGAATCCATCCTCCAGGAGCAGATTCCCACTCCCGGATCATCTTCCAGGGCTTCCCCCTCCGCGGCTCCCATCCTCCCTCCCTCCCTCCCTTCTCCCGCCAATTACTCAGCTGTTTCTCAGCTGTTCCGCCGGGGATGAGAAGGCAGCAGAGATATGATTCCCATTTTTTTTCCATGTTTTATGGCCGGGATAAACCCCTCCCGAGCCGTTGGAACAGCTGTGGGTCGGGAGAGCCGGGTGTGGCAGCGCCGGATCCGCAGGGAGCGCGGAGTTCAAGGCTCCAGGTGGTGATTTATGATCCCTGCTCCTGCTGTTCCTGCCTTTGTGGGGGACTGATTGCCAGGCTTTGCCAAACGAGCCTTCTGGGAGCTGTGGGATTCGGGAAAGGCCAGGGAAACAGGACTGACAAATCCTTGCTCTCCCTGGGCTGGTTTCCCTGCTGGGTTCTCCCCAGGCTGATGGATGAGGAACTGCTTCCCTCCCTCCTTCCCTCTCCCAGGAATCCCATTTGCCATCGCTGTGGATTTCTTTGGGTGGGATTTCCTGGTTTTCCATGGCTGAGGACATCCCAGCCATGCGCTCATTCCTGTCCTGCTGCTTAGCAGATCCTGCTGCTCCCTCAGTCCAGGCTTGGCTTTTCCTCACGGAGACAAAAATCTGGATTTCCCTGAGAGATGTGAATTAGATTTTTCATTCTTCAATTTTCCTATCAGTCCTTTCCTGACCAGATGTCTTCACCCCTGCTGGAGATGGTCTGGGGTAGATGTTTGTAGATAACCACTGATGTCCTGCTGATGTTCTGCTGATAGCTCTTTATGTTTTGGGTTATTTTATCTTTATCTTTTTATATCTTTGTCATTATAGTTATCTTTATCTTTATCATCTTTATCTTTTACCTTTATCTTTGGGTTCCTCCAGTCTGCTGATACGCTGAGTCCACCAGACCCCACCTGGTAGAACAATACCACCTGGAAAGAAACCTAAAATCCCTTTTCCCGGGGTAAAGACAAACACAACCCTTTGACTAAAGTTACACAACATTTCTAAACTGACATATTTTCCAACAGCAGCAGGTTTTGGGATGATTGGGGGTGCTCAGCCTCGCTCCAGGATAACCCCAGGCTGCTCAGGTGCAGCTCTCGCCCACATCCCCGGCAGGAGTCTCGCCCACATTCCCGGGTTGCCCTTTCCAATCTGGCAGCTGCCAGGTACTCGGGAAGAGCTTCAGCAGCGTTCCCTTGGCAACGCCGGGAGATGGGAATGGCAAGGTGTGTGGGAGAAACACCAAACTCCTCATCCGGCCCTTCATCCCGGGGACAGCCCCATCCCGCCGGCATTTCGCGCTCGGCTATTCCCGGTTTTTCACAGGCTGGCGGTATTTTTAGCTCCGACATGTCCCGGGGATCGAGTGTCCGTCGGGATGGGGGATTCGCAGCAGGGGAACCCTTGGGATTTACCGTGTAAGTGAAGCCTGCCGAGGATGAGGCTGGAGTCACCCCGGGGGTGAGCTCGGGGTCACCATTCCCATCCCGAGGAATGACTGACACAGCGGGAAAAGAGCCAAAGGTTTTTAAGGAAAAGGGGGAAAATGAACTTCGTGTTCGATCTGTGGCTCGTTACAGCTCCCTGCCAGCTCCGCTCTCCTTCTCCTCCTCAATTTATTAATTTGTCCATCTGCTCCGAGGGAAAGCGAGGGAAGCTTTTTGCAGGAGGGTTTTTCTCCTCCCTTTCTCAATCCAGGAAATCAGGGGGAAAAAGGAGCTGGGGAAGGAATCTAGGCCATCCATCCCATTGTGACTCTATCTGGGTCTTAAAACCATCGAGCTGGGTTTGTTTGAAAGGACCCATTTCTGTCTCAGTCTCACTCGTTCGGTTTTATTTGGATTTTGCTTTGTTCACTCAGCTGGAACAGCCGGGAGCCGAGGGAGGGGAAAGCAGAGGATTCCAATAATGGGGTTTGGGCAGCAAGTTGGGCATAAAACGGCTTTATTTGGGATTTTGGTCCTTTTATTTTGCTCCCACTCGCAGCAGATGAAAGGAATTTGTGGAGGGGCTGTGGTGTGAGTCGAGTGTCTCACCCCCATAGCTGGGATTTCACTGGAAATCCCAACCTTTTGTGAATTCCTGTTGGGAATCATTGGGAAGCTGTTGGTAACTGATCCATGGCTCCGACCTCCATGCGTCCATCCCACTCCTGTGCTCACCAGAGCATCCCAAATCCTGGACAAACACAGCAGGAAGGTAAATCATGGACTGGGAGGGGCTGGAAAAGACCTGAAGGATCATCCAGGTCTGACCTGGAGACTTGTTCCCACTGTGGGGTTTCGGATCTGGCTTTTCCCACAGGGAGTTTCCATCAGGATTTGCTTCCTGCAAACCCAGATTTTGCTGGATTGGTGCAAACTCCTTCCCTGCCAAAGGAAACCTCTTGCTCGGTCATTTTAATCATGTCAGGAGACCAAAACTTCCCAGATGCCTGGGATGGGACGTTGGGAAGTGTGTTGGGGATCAGAGAATGGTTTGGGTTGGAAAAGACCTTAAATCCCATCCAGTGCCATGGGCAGGGACACCTCCCACTATCCCAGGGTGCTCCAAACCCCATCCAGCCTGGCCTTGGATCCATCCATGGATCCATCCAAGGATCCTTGGATCCATCCATGTGTCCAGCAGTGTTCCACCCATCCCCTCTCCCTCCTGCCCTGACATCCCAGTCAGCCCCCAAATCCCTCTGGGATTCCTGGGTGGCACTGGATGAGCTTTAAGGTTTCTTCCAACCCAAACCATTCTGGGATTCTGGGAAGCAAATATTGCTGTCCAAGAGCCGATCCCTAATCCAGGGTGGGATTCAGACAGACTCGGCTTGTCCCAGCTCTGAGCCCAAAACTCTGTGCACGTGCTGGAGAGCTGGGCTGAACAGGAAACCCTCAGGAATGAGCACCGGAATGTTCTCGGGAGGAATCATCCCAAATGTCGAGCTGATCTGGGAATCCTGGTGGGAGTAAATGTCGCTGGGATGGCTGAGCCCGTGCCAGCCGATGGGGAAGGCTGGGGGGTGGCACTGCCAGCTCCAGCAGGGGAGGAGGGGTGGCTCCCAGGACCCTGTGGAGAGCATCCTGTCCCAGGATGGTGACAGGGATGGACCCACAGTTCAGGGCTCTCTGCTGAGTTCCTCCTTCCTTTGGCGTGAAACCACCTTTGGGAACCTGCAGGAATCCTTGGGATGGAGGGATGGCTGGGATCTGGGAACAGCAGAGCTTCCCTGCAGGGTGAGCTCCAGGCTTTTAGGGTGAGCTCCTTGCACCGATTGCTTTTCCATCCCCTTGGGAGAGGAGATGGGTTTGGAGCAGCCAGTTCCTCACCAGGTGTGGATGGGGAAGCGTTAAATCCAAGGTGTAAAATTCCCTGGGAGTTGGACTCCTTCTAGGACAGGGGCTGATTGTTTTAAACTAAAAGAGGGAATATTTGGATTGGATATTGGGAAGGAATTTCTGGCTGGGAGGGTGCAGAGGTACTGGGATGGAATTCCCAGAGAAGCTGTGGCTGCCCCTGGATCCCTGGAATGTCCAAGGCCAGGCTGGATGGAGCTTGGAGCAGCCTGGGACAGTGGGATTGTTGGGGTTGGAAGTGGATGAGTTTTAAATCCCTCCCAACCCAAACCATTCCAGACTATTTGATGGGAATTCTCCACATGGACATCTCCATCTTGCCTCACCCTCAGCTCTTCCCAACTCACAGGAGGGGTCTGAAGGATCCTCCTCAGCACTCCCTCACTCACAGGCAGGGCAGGAAACATCCCTGGGAATGTCAGCTCCCAGAGAAACTTCCCAGAGCAGCTCCGAGCTCCACGGCAGGGCCTGGATCCTCCTGCAGCCAGAGCTGCTCCCAGCTCCGTGCTCAAAGCAGATGGAAGGAGCAGCATTTCCCTCCCACGCTCCTCCCCAGGAGGCCCTTTGGAGAGATGACATTTTTCCTTTAACCCCCTGATATTTTTCCGGGATCTGAATTAACAGCCCACACACTGGGATGGGTTTTTTCCTCCCTTCCTTTTCTTTCCTGTCTTTCCCTGAAGGCTCCTGGACTCGGGGAAGAGGCTGCTCTGAATATTTGAGTCATTTGGATAACCAGGAAGAGCCAGCCTGGCAGCTCTGTGGATTCCTCGTTAATTGGAATTTTGATTGCAGCACCGTTGTGATGCTGCAGGTGTGGAAATCACCTTCCCAAATCCCCCACCATCCTCAAATTCCCCTTTCCCAGGGAACAGCCCCAAAAAGGATGAAGGATGCCATATTACCAGACTTTCCAAGGAAGAGGAATTTCCATGGAAGTATTTAAACTTTGTGCTGCTTTATCCCTTGCTCGCTAAGTCCCAAAGCTCGTTAAATCCCAAGCTTTGGAGCAATGGTTTAATGTCTTAAGCCTTGACCCAAATTACCTCCTCTCTGTCCTGGGATTAGGAATTCTCTGGATTGGGAAGAATCCTCTCCTCCTCCAGCTTTGCCGTGTTCCCAACAGCTCTGCATTTGGAAGTTGGATTGGTTTAAAGTGCATTTGGGAGCAGCAATTGGACTTCTCCTGATTGCGAGGCTTTTTTTGGTGAGCAGATTGGGTGGGCTGTACCCAGCCTTTAAAAGCCTTATCCATCCCTAATCCTGAATAATTCTGTCTCCATGGCTTTTAACGTGATTAAACCAGGGCAGGCTGTGACGACACCCGGCAATTCCGCTTCCCAAAGAATATTGGATTCAGCCTGGAGCGAGGCTGCTGGGCTGGAAAAGGAGGAATTTGGTGGTTGGGTTGGGCAGTCCTGAGTTCAGCCAAATTTTCTTCCTGCAGTCCAGGTGCTCTGTAATTCCAGGGTGGAAAAGCACAGCCTTTTCCATCTGTTTTGCCTCATCCCTGGATCTAAAGCTGTCCATATTCCCTGCTCTGCACATCCCAGGATTTCCTTGTTGAGGGATGCGATGGAAGGTGAGGTCACCTGGATTGTCATTGCTGTGGAGTTGTCCATCCCTGAGCGCCAAATTCCCGGAATTCCATCCCCCTGGAATTCCATCCCCCCAGAATGGCATCCCTCCTGCCCGTGCTCCCCTCTGGAAAACCCCGAATCCTCCAGGAATAATTAGCTCCCTGTGTGATCTTTTGCCAATCACTCAGCCTCATTATGTCCCAACTCCTCTGTGATTAACCAGCGGATAATCTCCGGGAAAGGAGCTTTCCGGAGGGTGCTGTGGGATAAACCCATTGGCAGCTCCGAGCTGCTGAGCCACAGGGATGTGCCAGAATCCTGGGAATTCTGCAGGGAAGAGAAGTTCTTGGGGTAAAATGGTTATTTAATTGTCACTCCTTGTAACAGAGCTCCCAATAAGTCACAGTTCCCAGACAAGAATTCCGTACTGGTGGGAGGTGATCCTGGGGTTTGGTTTATTGTGTCTGCTCCATGAATTCACACGTTGCTCCTGAATCATTCCCCAAGCTCTGCAAATCCAAATCCCTCATGGATCTAAACAGGTGTCACTCTCCAGGTCTTTTTTCCCCCAATCCTGCCAATCCCACAAAAAAAGATGAGAGGCATTGAGTGAGGGTGTTGGGATGTCCCAGGATTGGGACCAGCATTCCCAAAGCTCCCAGGCATTTTGGGAAGGGAGACACAATCCCCATCCCAGTGTGTCTCGCTGTCATGTTTGTCACCAGCTCCCGAAATGGAATGGAAAGGAAATGGAAGGGAATTTCTGTGGAATTCTGCAGCTCCAGGTGTGTGATGGTGGTGCAGCTGCTCCGTGTCCGGCGCTGTCCGGGATAACGGGATGGGATGGAGCTGGGATGGAGGCGAGGCCACCTCTGCTGAGGATTGCCACTTCCACGGCACTCAGTGCTTCCTGAAGGCTGCTGGATCCCATTGGATTCCCTTTTCCAGAATCAGGGATAATTCATTTACCAGCAGCTTCAGCTCTGGCAAGTTTGTCACTCTGCTGTCAACTCACATCTCCGAGGAGTTGGGAAAAGGAGGAATTATTTGCAAGTCCTTATTTTTATAGGATGAGGGAGGGGCTGGGATGGAATTCCCAGAGAAGCTGGGGCTGCCCCTGGATCCCTGGAAGTGTCCAGGCTGGACAGGGCTTGGAGCAGCCTGGGATGGTGGAAGGTGTCCCTGCCATGGAGAAGAGGAATGGGATGATCCTGAAGGTCCTTCCCACCCAAACCATTCCAGCCAAGTGGATCCTTAAAGATCCCACCAGGAGCAATTCCAATCCGTGTCCCACCACCCTGCTGGCCCAGGGGAAGGAGCTTTGAGGTGTAATTAAACTGAGAGCAGATTCCAGCATTTCCTGAGTGTTCCTCACGGAGCTGTGCAGATATTCTGAGCATATTAAGCTGTCAAATCGAATCCATCTCCTCCGGCGTGGCCACGATCCAAACCCGATGTGGATTTTTTCTGCAGCACCATTTAATTAAGGAGTTTTGTTCTTGGGGCTTTTCCATCATTCGACTGGAGCTCTTGGGGTAATCGATGGGATCTGGGAGCTGCTTTTTTTGGTGGTGTTGGATTTTAACCCGGAAAAAGGAAACACTCCAGGGAAGATGAGGGAATTCCAGGGAGAAACAGAACTGCTGTTCCACCCAGGAGCAGTTGGATCACCAGGGCTGAGCTTAAGATGAGTTAAAAACCAGGTCAGGCCTGGAGCTGGGATTAAATTGGTCACTCCTGTCCCCACATTGTGGGTTCTGCCATGGGCCAGGCTCAGCTGCCTCACCTTCAGTGTCCCCACAATGAAGGTTTTCCTTGTTCTTTTCTCTTTCCTTCCATTAAAATCCCAATCCAGCCTTTTGAAGCAAGTTGAAGTGGGATATTGGGAAAAATTCCTTCCTGGAAAGGAATGGACTCCCTATCCCTGGAGGGATTGAGAAGCCGTGGGGATGTGGCACTTGGGGACATGGGGCAGTGGTGGCCTTGGAAGAGCTGGGCTGGACCTGATGGCCTCGGAGAGCTTTTCCAACCTAAACAACTCCATGATTTTTGGGAGTGGAGCATCGTGAGGAGCAATTCCCTGCTCCAGTGTGGCGCTAAAAACGACAGCAGGGATTGGGAGCTGCTGTGACGGGAATTACAAGAGCAGCAAAGGACTTTTCCTTTCTCCCAAGGGTTGTTGGGAATTCACCTCCAGCCGGGATGTGGGCAGGGAAGGAGCTCCATGAGACACCAGGGGAAACCCTCCTCTCACCATTCTTCTCTTCAGATCCCTCAAACACTTCCAGAATCCCATCTTTCCCTGCCAAAAAACCTCCCCAGAAGTTGGCAAAATGCTATTTTGGAGCTTTTTCTCCACCCCCAAGCTCCCAGCCCGGCTCTTGGAGAAGACCTGGAAAAGGAATGGAGCATCTGCTTCCCCGGGCCGAGGGGGATTCTGGCACTGCTCGGTGTCAAAACATTCCCGGTATTTTTAGGAGAATGGGCTCTGTAGAGATCTTTGCAGGAATTCCCGGGATTCCTTCAAAGGGTTTCTTCTCACCGTGACGGGGCAATCCTGCTTTAATTCAGGAGGGAATTCAGCAGGGTGGGAATGCTCTGATGGGATCAAACATATGGGCTCAGAGGGTTTTTTTTGTGATTTAATTCATGCCTCATCCTGGTTGGATGTGAAGTGGAAGTTTTTCCACAATTCAGGAGGAGAAGGAAAAAGAAGGAGAAGGAGAAGGAGGAGGAGGAGGAGGAGGAGGAGGAGGAGGAGGAGGAGGAGGAGGAGGAGGAGGAGGAGGAGGAGGAGGAGGAGAAGGAGAAGGAGAAGGAGAAGGAGAAGGAGAAGGAGAAGGAGAAGGAGAAGGAGAAGGAGAAGGAGAAGGAGAAGGAGAAGGAGAAGGAGAAGGAGAAGGAGAAGGAGAAGGAGAAGGAGAAGGAGAAGGAGAAGGAGAAGGAGAAGGAGAAGGAGAAGGAGGAGCTCTGGGGGTTTTCTCAGTGACTCCCAACTGGAATGCAGATATTTTCCAGTTCAGCTCCTTTCTCTGGCTTTTCCACCAGATCTGCTCCCTTTTGGCGCACAGATATTAATATTTTCATTCATTTTTAATAGATCAGAATCCCAGGATGGTCTGGATTGGGAGGGACCATAAAAATAATTTTATTTCTCCCTTGCCATGGCAGGGACACCATCAAACTATTCCCTCTCCATCCGAGATTTCTGGGAGATCACTCATGAGGGAGAAAACCTTTGGTTCTCCTTTTGTTTTTAATCCTTCATAGGGCTGTTCAGTCCTGATTCAAAGGGGCTTCATATTTCTGTGTTTCAGAGAAGATGTGACTTTGTCACAGCAAAGCAGCTGCGTGGAGATGTGAAAAGGGAATAAATGGGAAAACAGAATCAATGGGAGAACAGAATAAATGGGAAAACGGAATAAATGGGAGAACAGAATCAATCAGGAGCTGGAGAAAGGAAGGGTGGGATGCTTTTATCCCTTTGTTCCAACGTTGTCCCCAAGTGTCCCCATTTTCTGTCACTCCCAGCGCCTCTCAGATCTGCCAGGCGGGGACTGAAGGGGATGAGGAGAGATAAGCAGGGGAAGCTGGTTAATTATTAATGAGAATATTCCCAAGGAATCGATGGAGCCTCTGGAGGACTCTGTGCTTCTCTCCGCAGCAATTCCTGCTGCCAACCTCGGGGACAAAGCTCAGCTTTTGGCCCCGAATTTGGAATTCTGGGATTTGGTGACTCTGGGATTTAGGCTCGTCCTAAAGGCAAGCTGGACTCGAGGCTTTACCGAGAGCTTGAGCTGCTTGTGGAGGTCTCAGGGCAACAAATCCCTGGGGAAAAGCTGAGCCAAACTTCCCGTTTTGTGAGCCAAAATTGCCATTCCGTGGTGGGAATTCCATGGATTCCCAGCCACGATTTCCCGGCATCCCCTCTGTGGGATTTAATTAAAACAGCTCCATCCTGGTGAGGGACAAGGTGATCTCCAGGGCCACCATCCAGAACTGGAGCACTTTGTCCTCCTGCTGTCCTTCCCTCTCCGCAGGGCTTCTGGAAGCACAGGCAGTGTTTAGGTTTAATTGGAATCTCCCGGAGCAAACCATCCTTAGGAAAGATGGAAAAGGGAGATCTGTGGGTGTGAGATGGGAGGAGGATCCATATCTCGCTGTCCTCGCTGCTGAGAATGCAATTCCATCAGATCCTCATTTCCCTCCCATCCCGACACTTTGATGGAGCTGCACAGCCACATTTGCATGGGATAATGGAGATTTGGAGGGATAAGGGAGATTTGGAACCAGCTCTGCGTGTGCTGGGAGGGATGGGGGGAAGGGATGCTCCTCTCTCAGCATTCCCAGGGATCCCTTCCCAGCTCTCTGGTGCTTTAGGAGGTTGGGAATGTTTTTCTGTGCTGATGCCAGGGTGTGGGATTGTGCCAGGATGGAAAACCCCAAACGGGAACATTTGCCACCCTCATCCATCTGGGAGCAGGGAAACAGGGAAGCAGGAATTCCCACTGTGCTGACCTTTGCTCCTCACTTGGGTCATGGCTGAACCTCAGCTGGATCAGAGAAATCCCAAAAATGAGGTGCAGAGAGGATTTTGGAGTCTGAGGTTTTGCTGATTTGTTGTCAGGGGCTTTCAAGGTCTTCAGGCATCAGAGAGTCCCGGAATGGTTTGGGTTGAAAGGAACTTAAAAATCCTCCAATCCCATCCCTGCCATGGCAGGGACACCTTTCCCTATCCCAGATTGCTCCAAGCCTCATCTAACCTTGCCTGGGACACTTCCAGGGATTCAGAGCAAATCTGTCCCAGCTTCTCCAGGCAAATCTGCCCCAACATCCCACACATTCCCATCCCAACACACCACAACCACCCCGCCCAGGTGCTTCTCCCCGGAGAATCCTCATTTTGGGTTCATCCCGAGCAGTTCCCCCATTCCTGCCATTTGGGTGACATTCAGAGCAGCTCCTTCCCCCAGCATCCCAACACCTCCGCCGAGGAGATCCCACAATCTCATATCCCACAATCTCATATCCCACACTCATATCCCACAATCCAGGCTCCCCTGCCAATCCAGCTGGCAGCAGCACGGCGCGGCCTCGTTAACATTTAGGAAGCTGCGATTCCGTCGGAAAGCAGGGAAATAAATCAGCAGCTGCTTTGTTTCCCTGTTCACACGTCCAGCCCGCGCTCCGGAGGGACGGGTTTGTTTCGGGAGAATCCAGGAGCTGCTCCGGGGTGGTTCATCACCGGCGGTAATTGACTGTCACGCTGCTTTTTTCCCTCATTTTTATTCCCATTATTCATCAGCTGGGAGGAAAGCGGAGCTGCCAGGCGGGGAGGGAAGAGCCAGGGCCCTGCTGGGTGCCTGGGGACAGCGTGGGTGGCACTGAGGGGACACTTTGAGGGCACCCTGTCACCCCACTCTGCTCCCTATCCATCCTCTGCTTCGATATTTTCCAAGGGTTTCTCGGGAAGCAAAAGGCTAATTCCCAAATTTAGAGCCGTCGCGATTAACGGGTTGTAATCCGCGAGGAAATGTGGGGTTTTTGTTTCTTCTTGGTTTTTTTTTCTTCCTGGGTTTTTTTATTCCTTCCAAGTTCAATCTATTCCTCCACATGCCTCAGAGATGGAGCGTCCAATGAATTCCCAGCCTTTGCCATCTTTTCCTCTCCCGTTTTTCCCCCCAAATCCCATTTTCCCTTCCCTGAGCTGCCCCACTATTCCCATCCTGGCTGTGATTCCCAGTGCCTCCATAGGACTGAGCTGCTTCCCAGAGATAATTTAAGGCAAGAAAGGCCCAATTAGCTGCTCATTCCAGCCCTCGACTAATTGAGAAGGGAATTGAGGGTTATTTGTACTCAATCAGGAGACGGCGAATTATTTTCCTCGCTGGGGAAGTTGTTTGGCACAGTCAGAGAGGGACAATCCTGAAAATTCCAGCTCTCGGCACCAAACCAGGGACAGGGATCAGCTGGGAAGCATCAGCTCATGGCAGGGATTGTGGGATCCAGAGAATCAGCCATGCCAAGCTTGGGATTACAGACACCGCAGCATCCTGGGCGGGAAAAAGTGGATTTTGGGATCTCACTCAGGGCTGGAAAAAGCAGTGGCAAATTCCCATGAAGCGCTGAGGAGTTCCTGCTGCTTGCAGATGGATATGAGGAATTTTTTTGGGGAAGAATTCAGATTTTTTTGCTGGTGGCGATGCTGTTATTGGAGGGTTTGGGTTTTGCTCGAGGTCTGGGAATTTTCTGATGGATTCGTGGTGGGAATTGGGTTGGTGGGAAGCTGGAGGAGAAGGGGCATTGGAATTGATCAATCCAAGGCTTGGATGGGCTTGGAGAATCCTGGGATTCAGGGATGCAGGGGTGGCACTGGATGAGCTTTTCCAACCCAAACCATCCTGGGATTCTCTGAACCAAACACAGCCAGGCTGGAGATGGTGAGCTCCTGCTCTCCCACCTGGAATTTACCACGGGAAATATGGAAAATTCTAGTTAAACCAGGAGAGGAGGAGGCTGTGGCCATTCCCACCCCATTCAGTGCATGGAGAAGGAAATGGGAATCTCCTGGGGACAGCTGGGATTCAGTGTTGGACACCATGGAGCAGTGGGAGAGACAGGAATTGTCTTGTCCCAATCTCCCTCCTGGATCCAGAGCCAGTCTGGAATATCCAATCCGGAGCCTCTGAGGACAGGCAGAGACAGCAGTGACCCCAAAACCTCAGTGAGGGCAGGATCTGTGCTCATTAGGGCTGCAATTAACGGGGCTAAATGAGTTTTGGTGCCGTCAGGGCTTTATCCAGGTTGGATGTGCTGAGAGCTCCTGGAAAATCCCACAGGAGGAACACGCTGGAAAAGTTCCAAAGAGCCTGAAGTGTGCCGCTGTCTGCACCTCCAAATGGCCTGGATTTTGGGAGAATCCAGGCTGGGAAAAGCTCCTGGGAAAGCTCAGGCACAGCCCTTGAGGCTGGAGGTCAGGAGGGAATTCCCAGAAGGAAAACTCAGGCACTGAACTCCAAACCTTCAACCCCTGCAGTTCAAACCTATTAGAATTAACCCAGAGATGAGGCATTCCCTGGATTTATTATGCAGAGCTAATGACCTGAACATCAGGGATGTTGGAATTAAATCCATGAGATTCATCCTCCCGCAGGAGCAGCAGGAAGCCTTTCCAAGAATTGCCCAGGCAGCTTCATCCCACTGCCTGCTCGGATTTTTCACAGCCTGGCTGTGCTTGAAAATGAATTTATCCCTGACTGATGTTGGGATTTCTGTCCGAGAGAAGGAGTTTGGCACAGGCAGCTCCAGGAGGTTCAGCCCGAGGTGGGAATTGCTGATTTGAGCTCGTGTTTGTTTCTCGCTGTGCTCAGCCCAGAACCTGCCTGGAGCTCTGCGAGCTTTGGGATTCCTTGGGCTTTGATTCCAAGCCTTGCTCGAGCTTTGCTCTGTTGTTGAGGGGGGAAAACACCCAATTTGGGTTGTTCTTCCTGCAAAGTCTCTTTGCCACAGAATTCCCCAATTCCAGCTGAAAGCCTGGAGTGATTCCCTCTCGGAAATCGACCTCCAGCAGTGTTTTTTAGAAGGAAAAAATGGAGGTAATGAAAGCTGCCCTGGCAGGACTTGAGAAATTCGGGTTCATCTTTGATGGGTCCCCAATTCCTGCCATTCTTTGCTTCCTGGGAATTCCCCTCCTGCCCATCCCATCCCATCCCATCCCATCCCATCCCATCCCATCCCATCCCATCCCATCCCATCCTCCCCTCCTGCTGCTTCATCTTCCAGGCCTTCCCCTCTAAACCTGGGTGAAATCCTCAGGAAAAGGTGGGATGCTCCATATCCCATAACCTCCAGAAGTTCGGTATAAAACCATCCCAATCCTGAATTTTCCTATCCTTGATCTGCTTGGAAACTCCCAAAAATCCAGGTTTGCCTCCAGCAAGAAATCCAGGGATTCACTCCTGCCAGTCCTGCCTGCCTTTACCCCCAAATTCCTGCATCCACTCCCCATGAAGGAGGAGGAGATTCAGGACCATCTCCCCATTTTTGGGGTCGGTTGGATGTGGGATTTGCCATTATCCGTGCTGCTCCCACTGTGCCTCATTGCCTTTGGCATTCCGGGCTGCGTTTTGATCCCGGATAAAAGGGAATAAAATCAGAATGTTGTTCCGGGGAGGAGCAGCCCGGGGAGAGGATGAAAGAGCGTTTGGGGTGAGCTGCAGGGGCATTGCTCATGCTGAGAAACCATTAAAGAGCAGGAGGCTGTCTGGGATGCCACAGGCTGGTGATTCCCAGGGGGGAAAAGAGCGGAGAACGTCTCTGGGGTGTGTGGGAATGTGTTTGTGTTGGGATGATCCTGCTGCAGCTCAGGGATGTGTCACAGCTCCTGGGTGGATCCAGCCAGCCTGGATTCAGCCCGAGGGAAGGAGGGAGAAGCTGGGAATGGCTGGGAAAGGTTATCAAGGTATCCAAACTCCAGCGGGGACAGAGGTGGATTTTTTTGACCAGGGCTAAATGGGATTTCCCCCAGGATTTCCAGGTGGTTCAGCTCCAGCAGCTCCTTAGGAATTCCTTTTCTCAGCGATGTCCTGGTGTTCCTGGTGGGAGATTTTTGGGATCCCACACTCAGGACACCCCATGACCCATCCTGGGGGTTCTTCTGCCTTCTGGGGCCGAGGAGTGGAGTTCAGCTGCTCTGGTATTTCCCTGGGATTGCTCCAAGCTTCCAGGCATTTGGGATTTCAGGCTTTGGGATTTCCAGCCCAAATCCCAGTGGGATGTGTGCAGTCCTTTCCATCCACCAGCTAATCCAGGATGGGAAAATGGAGTGGAAAAAATGAGTTTTGGAGTCGCTCGGATTGAAAATCCCAGCTGAGAGTAAAGCTCAGCTTAACTTTGAGTTCATTTAACGTCAGCCTGAGCTGCCCCTGGAATCAAAGCTGCTTCAATTACCCCGAAAAAATAATTGCCTCTATCCATCAGCAGAATGTGCCAGGGATCCCGAGCGGAGCAGGAAGTGTTTTACTGGGGATTTGATTTTATTTTCCTCTTTTTTTCACTGTTGCAGTCAGGGATAAAAAAAAAAATAAACCAAAGCAACTCCAAACCCTCTTTTTTTGCTCCCAGTGATGCTCTCTTTGAGCAGAGCAGGTGAATCCGTGGAATTGCAGGACTGGGATGGATGCTTGTGCGAATCCACCAGGATATTCCAGCTGCAAAGCCCTCGGCTCTTTGGGAATGGCACTGGAGTTTCCCAGCTGGATTCAAACCAGGAGCTGTCCTGGGAAAAGGGAGTGTGGAGAGGGCAGAGCGTGGGGACTTCCAGGGTCATGGGATCACATGTGTCATGGCTGGAATATTCCTAAAACTCGGCGTTCCCAGAATCCTGGAATCTCCTGGGATGGGAAGGATCCCCAAGGATCCAACTCCTGGCCCTGCTCAGACACCCCAAGATCCAGATGTGTCCCGTGGGTATCCAGGATGACCAGAAAGCTGGAAGCCTTCCAAATCCTACTTTTTTTCTGGATGATTTGGATTATTATTGTCCTTTCCCTGCCCCCTTTAGCCACACTCATTCCCAGGCACATCCCAGCTCAGGATCCACCAGGAGCAGCCGAGGGCTCTGCTCCAGGCGCAGGGATGTGGCTGGAAAAGCCGCTGCTCCACCGAGGCTCTGCACATCCCAGAGCCGGAGAAAAGCTGGGAAAAGGCTGGAAAAGAGTGCCTGGAGCGTGGCAGAGCCCAGCCAGGCGGAGCTGCTCTGCTCCCCCAGCCCAGCAGGAGCCGAGAGCTCCCTGAGCGCTCCGAGCGTCATCCCAGGGGTGAAAAGGGCATTCCCTGTCTGGATCCGGCTTTGGCAGGGATTTGTCTCCTCCGGGGCAGCGCGTGGCTGCGGCAGATGTTGTGGACAATGAGGCAGGAATGCGTGGCTGCTCTGGATCCAGCCTGGAGCTGGGAATGCTGCCAGCTCCCCCTGCCCGGAATTTGGGGCCAGGCAGTGCCTGCTTCGCCTTCTCCTCAATTCCAGCTGCGAAATCCTTTCTCCAGTGCTCCCTGAGGCAGCCTGGAAGGATCACTGGGAATGTCACGGGATAAATCCATCCATCCATCCATCCATCCATCCATCCATCCATCCATCCATCCATCCATCCCCACCCCCGAGCTGTCCCTGTGTCGCTGTTGAGCCGCTAGCAGAGAAGGAAAGCCCAGATTCTCAGCGTGGCATAGAAAAAGCTCTTTATTGTTTGAATCCAACATATATATAGACTTTTCAGAGGTCACCCAGATTGGTCAGTCAGAAACCTCCCCCTAGGCCTGATTGGCCAGGCCTGCACTGTCCAGATCTCGAGACACTGTTTTTAATAACATCCAAACTTTATCTTTGTTTATAAAACACAAAAGAAATTCTCAGGGGAAAGACCTGTGCTAGCCACATCCCTGAACATTCCCTGGGAGCGAGAGGATGGAAAATCCCTAGGGAGCAGAGGAGGCACTCCGGGATCGCTGATCCAAGCTCAGCCAGGGCATCTCCAACCCCACCCTCTCCCTTTCCCACACCCCATTCCATCCGGGAAAAGCTGTCTGGATCTCTCCCTCCTTCCAGAATTCCAGGATCCGGGCGGCATCTCCGAGTTGCCATGGCGCTGAGCCACCCCCGGGCTCCCTGCCCTCCCTGCCCCGCGATTCCCGACGCTCCGGCGGCTCTCCCACTCTCCCTTCTCCCGCAATTCCCATCGCCCTCCCTCGCCTGCCAGTGCCAGAGAAAATCTGATATCTTATTTTATCCAGCGACTCAGGGAAAGCACTGCTGCTGCCCGCGGCTCCTGGGATAAAGGATAACTGGGAATTCCGTGGGGGTGGAATGCTCCGGTTTGGGTGGGTTTAGGGGATTCCGCGTCTGGGATGTGTTTAGGGATCGTTTGGGGTTGTTCTGGCTGAAGGGGCTGGGGCTGTGTGCTGTGGAGCAGGAATAAAACCCTGGAACTCTTGAGGAGTTGGAGGGAAGTGGCAGGAAAAGAGATTTCCCTGGATGGCCTTAGGGGCTCCGGAGCACTCAGAATCATGGAATTGTTAGGGATGGAAAAGAGAAGCTGTGAGGAATCTGGAGAGGGAATCTTCCCCAGGAAATGGAGTGACAGGGATGGGATCAGGCTGAGAGAGAGGAAATTTAGGGATATTGGTAAGGAATCCTTCCCTGTGAGGATGGGGAGGGATTGGGATGGAATTCCCAGAGAAGCTGTGGCTGCTCCATCCCTGGAAGTGTCCAAGGCCAGGCTGGACAGAGCTTGGAGAACCCTGGGATGGTGGAAGGTGTTGGGGTTGGAACTGGCTGAGCTTTCAAATCCCGCTTTTTCTGCTGTGAAAATTTGGGAACAGGAGCTCTCCACTAAAACCAACAGGGTCAGCACCGAGCTGGATTCCCACCATGGATCATTCCCAGAAAACCACTGGGATCCAATTATTCCAGCCACTCAGGCTAATCCCTTCTTAAACCAGAGTTCCCAGCCCAGTTCCAAAGTCATTTCCAGCCTGGCGTTTTTTGGGATGAGATTTTGCTCCAGGTCTGTGTTTGTGCTGCTGCTGCTGGGGAGGGAATTTTTCCTCCAGTGCTTCTCCCTCCTTTTGTTTTCCAATCCTAAACTAAGGAACTCGACGGATCTGGTGCAATGTGGCCCCTAAAAATAGCTTTAATCAATCAACTTTTTAAAAATAAGAACGTTCCTTAAAATGATGCCAGCGCCAGCCGGCGCTGCCTCTTGGGAATTTTATTCTGACTCATTTTTCTTCCAGTTCTGTGCTTTTTATTTTTATTTTTATATTTTTTTTTTCCTCCCTCCTGTTTACCAAATATCCTCGAGTTTGGAATGTTTGCTGCAATTTCTCTCCAGGATGAGGTGGATGTTGCAGATTTTGAAATTGTTTTTGTCCCTGGGTGGCACAAAGGAATGTGAGGTGGGATTACTGGAATTTTTTCCCCCTTTTTCCTCACTTTTTTTCCCCTTTTTTCTCCATTTTTCCCCCTCCAGCCCCTTCTGGGGGACACATCCACCTTGGGGATTTCAGGATTTCCTCCAATATCCAAAGACACAATAATAATCCAAATTGCCCACCCAATCCTGCTGCTCTCCGAGGAGCAGAACATCCCTGGAATGCTCTGAAATTCCCAGGATATGTCTGTGTGTATATTTAGTGCATTAGTCACATCTTAAACGACACAAACCGAAACTTCCCTTGGCTGCTCCTCCTGCAAACATTTGTTTTCCCTTGGAACCACAACCCGGATTTACAGCTTTGGGGTTTTTTTCCCCGTGTGCAGCACGGATTGATCCATAATAACCACGATCCTGCCAAATCCCAGGGGTTCAAATAAGGGGTTAAGTCTCCAAAATCCCCTGAGTGGCTTAAAAATAATAAGATTATGGGGAAACAGTGCCATGATCTTGCCTTGCTGCCGTTGCTGGGTGTCAGGCTTGTGGCTTCTGCCTCTTTCCAGTGGAAATGGGGAATCAGGATTGGGATTGGGGGAATTTTAAACTCCGGGGCAGCTGGGAATTTGAGCAGTGCACCCTTCATTCCAAGGCATGGGGTGGAGGCAGTGGATTTGTGGTGGTGGTGGTGATGCCATTTTGGGATATTTTGTTGGGATTTACTGCAGGAATATTTGGGTTCCAATGTAGGGTTTGAGGGGTGGATGATGTGGGATGGCTGAGCCTGAGCTGTGCCCACACCATGGGAGATTCCAGTTTTTTTCTGGAGCTGGGAAGTGCAAAGGGAAGGAGGCACAGGCAGGGTGGTGTGGTTTATCTGTGTCTGAGGGAATTTATAAAGGAATATTGAGAACTGAGCTTCCCGACCAGCCAGGCAGGGAATTCTCCTCCCATTGTTCAATTAAAGGGAAAATTGAAATTTTAAATAAGTGTTTTGACCTCCAGACCAGGAAATCACTGCAGGGATGTGTAAGGTTTGAACAGTGAGGGTGGGAAGGCTCTGGAATAGAATTCCCAGAGAAAATGTGGATCCCTGGATCCCTGGAATGTCCAAGGCCAGGCTGGACAGAGCCTGGAGCAGCCTGGGATGGTGGGAGGTGACTAAAATTGGAACTGGATGACCTTTCAAATTCCCTTCCAACCCAACCTATTTTCTGCTGTGAAAATCTGCCAGGAACAGGAACTCTCCACATGGTTTTGCTGACTAAAATGTGGGGAACTGCTCCAGCACATCCTTGATTCCCACCTCTTCCCAAACCGAGTCCAGCTGAGCTGGGACAGCTCAGATCAGTGGGAAAAGCAGGACTGAGGCATCTCCAGGTGACCAAAACCCTTCATCCTCCAATCCCTGCTCCCTGATCCCAGTAAATCCCACGGAAAGCTGGCAGAGAGAACCAGGAGAGCTTTTCCTGGGAGAACTGGGAGAATCCAGCTTGGAGCTGGGAGAGCAGGAGGGGCTGACATTTGGGTTTTGGGGGAACTTCTAAACTCGGGACTAGGTTTAGTCCAAGAGGCAGTGCTGATCCCTCCGTGCAACATTCCCAAAGGGAATATTCCCAAAAGTGGTCGGAGCTTGGCCCAGATATCCCCGGGATGTCTGGAATTCCCCTGGAATTTCTGCCGGAGAAGGAGAAATGAAGCGAACCCTTCCCAATCCTGGGTCTCCCCTCTGGATCTCGCCCTCCCGAGGAGTTGGATGCTGTTGGAGCGGGAGGTTGCCATGGTAACCGCCTGGTTCCCGGTTTTGCGGAGTCACGGTTTTGGGGGATTTGCCGGGAGGATCCTGGCGGCAGCGAGAGCAGAGCTCACGTTGGGGTTCCATCCTCACCTTCCGTGACCTCCCGGCTGGAAAACAGCGGGACAGGGCTGTGGGAACATCCACAGGGATGTTCTGTGGGAATTCTGCCTCCTGCTTCGCTCACTGGAGTTTTATTTCGGGGCGACTGGGATTTTATTTCATTTATTTCCCCGATTTCCTGCATTTCGCTTTCGGACAAGTGGGTTTCCAAGTCTTCCCTGTTTGCTTCCCAGCTCCAAGGTTTTCCTGGATAGGAATTTTCCAGTTAAAGCTCCTCTGAAACAAGGATGGGTTGGGATCAGATTTTAGGGAGCTGCAGGATTTGACCCCACTGATTTTTACAATTTTTTTTTTCCCATCTGGATAAATAAGAATGTGCAAAAGCAGTTTGAGACCGAAGCCCTGCGCTTCCCTAATCTCCTGCTGCAATAAATTTCATCCTGAACTGATAAAATCCCAGATAAACTATTTCTAAGGAATAAACATGGAAAGATTTTTATCCAGGTTTTCACAGCAGAATTGCTGTTATCAGGAATAACTCAACGTCTGTGCTTCTCCCTGCCTCTCCCAGGTGTGTGTTCGGAAGCAAAAAGGTTTATTCACATCCAGATGTTTTCCATTCTTTTCCCTGGGAGCAGTTCTCTCATTCCTGCTCAATTTGTGGAATTATTTCGTCTTTTTGTGGGATTTTTAATTGTCCTGCCAGCAGCAAACAGCAACTTTGGGCCTATTTTGCACTGATGCAAATCACCGCTTGCTGCTTGGATCAATTAATTATTGGTTAATTGAGCATTGGTGGATCCTGTAAGGAATATGGGGTTTTTTTGGGATTGTAGACATCCAGCTTGGAGCTGTTTCCTTCTATTTCACCCACCCTGGATCCTGAATCCCAACATCCCATTTGGCTCCACCAGCTTGGCTCTGTTTTCCCTTCATCCATTGGGATGTGGATCCCAAAGGGGAATCTGCCATTCCTGGAGATGTGGGAATGGGGTTGGGATGAGAGAACCTAATTCCCACAGTTCCAGAGGGAAACAGGGACTGGGGTTGGGATGAAAGGATCTCATTCCCCCAATTCCACAGGGAAACAAGGAAAGGGGTTGGGATGAGAGAACCTAATTCCCATTACTCCAAAAGGAAACATGGAATGGGGTTGGGATGAGAAAACCTCATTCCTGTGACTCCAGAGGGAAACAGGGAATGGGGTTGGGATGAAAGAACCTCATTCCCACAATTCCACAGGGAAATAAAGAATGGGGTTGGGATGAGAGAACTTCATTCCCACAACTCCAGAAGGAAACAAGGAATGGGGTTGGGATGAGAGAACCTCATTCCCATTACTCTAGAGAGAAACAAGGAATGGGGTTGGGATGAGAGAATTTCATTCCTGCAGCTCCAGAAGGAAACAAGTAATAGGGTTGGGATGAGAGAACCTCATTCCAATGACTCCAGAGGGAAAGAATGAATGGGGTTGGGATGAGAGAACCTCATTTCCATTATTCCAGAGGGAAACAAGGAGAGCAGCTCATGGATTGGAGCAGGAACCAGGCACTGTTCAGGTGGTGCTGCCTTTGAGTTGCTCTCTTGGAATGAGGTGATTCCCTACCAAAACTCGGGATTCAGAGCTGGAAAAATCCCGGGAGAAGGGGTGGGGATGGGAGGAGGGTTGGGATGCACCCAGAACCCGTTTCCTGGGGGTTTTCCCTCCCAAACCCGTGCTGTCCTTAACGCTGGTGCCACCTGGTTCGAGCACGTGAGCATGGCGGTGATCCTGCTCAACTGTGTCACCCTGGGCATGTTCCAGCCCTGCGAGGACGTGGAGTGTCGCTCGGAGCGCTGCACCATCCTGGAGGTGAGCATCCCGGGAGTTTTGGGGTGCAGGGTGATGGGGGGACACCCATCGTGTTTGTTTTCACCGTGGAAAGCTTTCCCGCTGTTTGGGATGGGTTTTCCCAAAAAGCCTGGCTGGGTGGGATCTGCTTTGGGGTAGGTTTGGGTTTGTCCCAGCAGGACCCTTGCTCTCCATCCAGTGGGAAGCCACATCCCACTGGATTGCTTGGGCAGAATTCATGGATTCCCATCCCTGGAAATGGCCAAGGCCAGGCTGGACAGGGCTCGGGGCAGCCTGGTCAGTGGAAGGTGTCCCTGCCATGGCATGGGGTTGGATCAGCTGAGCTTTCAGCTCCTTTCCAACCCAAACCATTCCCTGATTCCATGGCCAATGCCATGGGGTGGAATCTCCCCTCCCACTCCATCGGTTCCACCCCAGCCAGCTCCTGCTGGGATTGCTCCCTGCAGTGTGCCTTTGCTGCTCCACTCCCTTTTCCATGCCCAAAAAAGCATGGGATGAGCCCATCCCTGCTCTGTGCCACATGCCAGGAGAGGTGGATTTGGGAATTCTCCCCGTGCAGAGCCCCCAGCCCTCGCTGGGGACACCAGGCCTGTCCCCTGTCCCTGCTGGCATCCCCTCACTGCCATCTGCCCGCCGGAGGGGCTTTGGAATCACATCCCGGGGCATCTGCTGTGTGGGCAGTGCCTTGGCTTCCTGCACATCCCCAAATGACAAAATTCCCTCATTTCCAACATGTGACAGCAATTCCAGATCACCGATGTGCCGCTGGGATCCTCCAGGGGTTGGAAAAGACCCTAAATCCCATCCCATTCCACCTCTGCCACCTCCTGCCACCCCAGGGTGCTCCAAGCCCTGTCCAACCCAGCCTTGGAAATTTCCTGACAGGTTTTAGGCAGGAAAGGGCTGGAAAATCCCCATTATCCCTCCCCTGTCAGCTTGCAGGAGGGATTGGAAGCAGGAGCATGAGGTGGAAAAGCCTGAACCTCGTGATGGATGCTGGTAATTAAATGAACTGAAATTCGGGAGCAAAGTTGCTGTGTAGTTTATTAAGGGAAAGTTGGTTAATAAAGGTAAATCCCTCTCCAGCTCTCCCGGAGCTCCTTTGGGCACTGGAAGAGGCTCTGAGGTTTCCCTGGAGCTTCCCTTCTCCAGGTGAGCATTCCCAGCTCTCCCAGCCTGGCTCCAGCCCTGGGATATCCCTGTGTCCTGTCAGTGGATGACACTGTCACTTCCCATGCCCTGGAATGACCCAGGAGCTGTTCCAGGGGATGCCACCACCCTGCAGGGTTTATTTGGGCATTGGCAGGTGGCACTTTGGTGCAGGGAGCACAGAATTCCCCGTGGTGGGAGCAGGACTGACTGAAATCCTCTCTTCCCGCTCCCCAGGCGTTTGACGACTTCATTTTCGCCTTCTTCGCGGTGGAAATGGTGATCAAGATGGTGGCTTTGGGCATCTTCGGGCAGAAGTGTTACCTTGGGGACACCTGGAACCGCCTGGACTTCTTCATCGTCATGGCAGGGTTGGTGACAACCTCATCCTTTTATCCCGAGAGTGGAAAATCCCCATACTTTTATCCCGAGAGTGGAAAATCCCAGGGAGCCAAATCCAGCGGCTGTCCAAATCCATTGCTCGTTTTCAGAATGCCTCGGGAGGCAGAATCTCCCAAATCTTGATTTTCCATTCCCCACCCCAAAAGCATGCTGGGTTTGGGGTGAGTTAGGATTGCCAGGCTGAGCTGTGGGGTTTTTAGAATCCTTTAATCTCTGTTGGATCGACACATCCTGATCCGATCCACAGTGTCCCAGTGCTGTTGTCTCCAAAAAAACCATCCCAGAGCAGCTCAGCCCCTCTCCTGCTCCGTGCCACCCTCAGAGCGAGGCAGGAATGGGGAAAACTAGGAGAAAGCAGCCCAAAAATCCCGTCAAGGAGGATGAAATCCCAGTGGGAAAAGCTGGCCAGGAGCGAACCCAAATTCCAAGCCTCCTGTAAGCTCCTCTTGCTTTACAACTTAATTCCATCTCCCACAGCTGCTGCTTTGTGCAGGATGTGTTAATAAACAGCTCCGAGGAAGATCCTGTTGCTTTTGACACCACTTCCCTCACCCCCACGGGGAATAACTGAGTGGAGTAAAAGCTTGGCAAAGCTCAAACTTTCTTTTTTTTTTTTTTTTTTTCCCCAATAAATAAACGGCTTTGGAAAGCCCAGGCTCTCCTACCTGCTCTGTCCATCCTGGGAGGGGATGGAAAGCTTTAATTACTGCCCGAGTTCTGAATCCCTGCCTTTCTAATGACCAGCCTGGGGTTAATTAAAACATCCTTGTAATATGTTGGGGCATTTTTCCCCTTCCATTAGTGCTGTGCCATCTTCCCTGCACTAATGGAGTTTTGTTGTGCTCCGTGTTATTTGTCTGGAATACAATTAGGAACGGCTTCAGCACTCTGAATAAAACATGAGCTCTCCTGAGAGGAGCTTCCTTGGAACTCGGGTGCAGTTCCAGCCTGGGAAGGAACATCAGGGACAGCCAAAGAAACTCATTATTAATTATTTTTTCCTTAATTATGTTTTCCCGTAAAGCCGCTGCAGTGTTTAAGTGAGGAGTGGTAAGGGAAGAGCAGGGGGAACTCAGGATGGGGATTTTGGCAGGAATAACTAAATGCTGGTGGTGTTTTTCCACACTGGACATGTGGGATGATCCCTCCTGAGGGTGAGCAGGAAATCCCCAATTCATCAGGGATCCCCAAACCCAAGATTGAGGATCCAGGGAGGCAGAAAGGCTGAGCCCCCTGCTCATCCCTCAGAGCAGCTTTGGGAAGCAGGAATTTTGCTGCTGGGACGAGGGGGAAAGCTGTGGGTCCATTTGGGAGTTTTCCAGGGTTGGAATGTGCTGGAGGAGGATGAAACCAGCAGGAGATGCTGCTGCCTGTCTGGCATTTCTCAGGCTGGAGATGAGGAGAAGAAAAACCTCCCCTGGCTGATCCTGGGCTATCTCTGAGGATTTTGGTGGATTTGAGCCACCAAATCCACCAAATGGGATTGGAAATGATGGAAATTATTTCCCATCTCTCTGAGGAGAGGCTGGAGCTGGGAGTGACCCTGGTGGAGGAGCAGCTGGGATTCACCTCTGCCACCAGCACCACCCTGCAATCCTAAAACCAAAGGTGTTTGCAGCAGGGAGCTCCCCACTGGGATATCAAATCCACTTTTCCCAGCAAGGGGATGGATGTGCCAAAGCCATTCTGAGGCTTTTTGGGAAAAGAAGGGAACTGAGTGCTCAGCAGTGCTTGGTTTGCCTCCTCCAAGGAGCTGATTTGCCTCAGCAGCAGCAGCAGCACTCCACAGAGAGCAGGGAAACTCCAAACAAATCCTGCCTCCAGCAGCAGATCATGTCTGGAGTTCCTCCCACATCCCAAAATCCTTCCATGTTTCCCTCTCCTGAGAAACGTCCCCTGGAAAATCTCAAGCCTGGTGGAACTCACAGCCTTTCAGAGTTGAAAGCGTTTCCCCAGCGCCAGGGATGTTGCTCAGGAGAGATGAAACCAGAGGAACTCCTGGTGCTGCCAATCCCTGCAGACATTCCAGGCGCCCAGGGAGTGTTTTGGACTTGCCAGCTAAAGCTGTAAGGGCTGAAAGGATCTTAAATCCCATCCCATTCCACACCTCCCAGGTGGAATTCCTTAAATCCCACCCCATTCCACTATCCCAGGCTGCTCCAAACCCCATCCAATGTAGCTTTCAGCACTTCCAGGCACATGGCATTGCTGCTCCTGACCCCAATTCCAAATCCTGACTCCTGTTTTCCCTGCAGGATGATGGAGTATTCCCTGGATGGACACAACGTCAGCCTCTCGGCCATCCGCACTGTCCGAGTCCTTCGGCCACTGCGAGCCATCAACAGGGTGCCAAGTGAGTGACACGGGCTGGGAAAACTGGAAATCCACGGGAATAAATCCTCCCCACCTGGCCCTGGGCTTTGCGTTCGTAATCTGTTCTCTTGCTGCTGAGAGTGAATTAATTTATTTGAATTTTTGATGGCAAGTTAGGGCTTGGCATTATGGTAATTGGTGTTACTGAAGGGCAAGGGGGATTTTAGGGAATTGACCCTCAGGGCTGTTTTCCAATGTTTTTGTGGTTTTTCCAGGGAAAATAACTCTGCTGACGGCGTTAAGTAAATAATGGTCCCACAAAGAAAGGGAAAAGGTCATTTCTAAGAGGGATCTTCTTGCCCTGATGGGTTCATTTTCCCTCCACAGCCATTTAAGGTCTTCCCATGTCTTTCTGTTTGGGATTAGCGGCTCGGCTGCAAAAACCCCATGGAGGGTTTGCTCCGCGGGAAACAAAATTGGGATCATCCTCGATGGGAAGTTCAAGTGGCTCCCAAATCCATTTTCGAGTGGCTTCAGCTGCTTGGCTTCCAAATCCAATTTGCAAGCCGAGCCACCAGGTTGGAATAATTCCCTCTCTGGAATCAGCCAGCTGCTGAGCCATCCTTTGCAAGGTGCTCGCTCCCCTGCCATCCCAGCAGTTCTGATCCCAAATCCATCCCCATCAAAACGCAGCAGCATTGTATGGAAATCCTAGGGATCTTTGCAGAGGGAAAAAAAAGAGGATATTTCCTGCTCTTTTGGAGCGAAACAGCCCTGCATCCTGCCTGGAATTATTGTCCCACATCCAGGGAAAACCAAACCCCCTCCAAGAAACACGAGGGAAAAGATGTATTTTTACACCCAGGAGCCTTGGCAGTTTATCTCAGAACTCAAATTCCACGGGATTTTTCAGGAAAACATGGAATAAAATCAGTGAATTCCTCAGTGATGTCATTAGTTAAAAACAAGGCACAAAAAAACCAAAACAAACAGAGGCTAAAAGGGACCACGGAAGCCTTTGGAACTTTGTTTTCCTAACGAGGTTTTGTTGCCAGGGTTTTGGGAAGCACCACACAAAGCTTTCCTCTGGGATTTGCAGCTCCAGGATTGGGGGGAGCAGAGGAACCTCAGAATGTGCTGGGTTGGGATGAGGATCCCAAAACCCTTCCCAGCTCTCCCACGGAATAATGGGAATAATGGGAATAATGGGAATAATGGGAATAATGGGGCAGCAGCCAGGGGAATTAGAGGATTTCCACCAAGCTCCAGGGATCCAAACAACTCCAGCTGGAATTTTGCCCTGTGTCCAACTCGGGTTTGTCTCCCTTAGCTCTGACACCACATGAGCCTTCCCAGGGGATTTTCATGTTTTTCCAACAGACAGGTGATGGAAAATATTCCACTTTTTGATGAATATTCTGTGGGATGAAATCCAGTGAGCAGAGGTGCCTGAGGAGCAGCTGGGCTGGGCTGACACCACCAGAACCTCCAGCAGATGCCAGGATTAGGATTCCCAGGAATTATTCCCAGAAATATCCCCATTCCTGGAGGGAAGATCAGCACAGCCTCCACTTTTTTTGGGAGACACCAACTCCATCCTCTCAGAACTTCGGGAATTTTCCAGAATCGGACTGATGTATGCCAGAATCCCTGGAGAAGGGATGGGGACATTCCTGGGTTTTGGTGTGTTTCTGTGGTGACATTTTCAGTCTTTCATCCACATTTTATCCAAGGAATTCCCTGGAATTCCACCAGATCCCAGCAGTGGCAACAGGGCAGCACCATCCACATCCAGCACCCAGACATGGCAATGGGATTTTTGGCTCAGGAATGAACACACCAAGGGTAAAATTTTATCTGCCAAGCAGATGAAATTCACAGCTGGATCAGAAGAGGTGAACCTGGTGTTAAATCACCCCCAGGGAAACAGGGAGAACCCACCTGGAGATTTATTCCTGGCGTTCCTGGGCTCTTCCCTGGGATCCAGCCAGCACCATCAGCTCTTTGCTTCCAGGCACAATAAATTCACCCACGAGATGATTTCATTTCAATGCTGTTTGTGAAGAAAAGAAAGAAGAGCCCCAGCCAGTAAAAACATCACTCCTATTAGAAATTATTCCTTCCAAACCGCTGGAAAAATAGAATTCCTATAATTTATACACTTGGCAGGGGCTGAAGTCAGGGATTTTTCTTTTAGCAGCGGTCATCAGGGTTTTTTTGGTTTTTTTTTCAAATCCATTTCGCCGCTTTATTTTTGTTTTTCTGCTGTGTGGTTGAAAGCAGGCATGGGATGGAATGGGAATGAAAATCCTGCTCCTTGTTTCAGCCTCATGCTCTTTTCCCATGGCACACTCGACATCCCGCTGGGAGCCCGGAGTGGCTGGAGAACAGATGGATTCAATCTCCAGGATTGTGCCACTAAACAACCCAAATACCAAAAGGAGCTGAGCAGGAAAAGAAGTGGGAGAGAAATTTTACCCATTTTTGGGAAAAGAGGGAGGGATATCAGTGAGAGTAGGGGGGAAAAAAACGGGAGAAAAGCCCAGAATTGTCTTTCCAGTGGGGATTGAGACTTTGCTTTTCCAAAGATGGATTTGTGAGGAAAATGTGGGATTGCTCCTGGGGGATGACAGTCCTGGGCAGGACCAGGGGTTGGATTTGATGATCCTGGTGTGTCCCTTCCCACTCGGGAATTCCGTGATTGTGTGACATGGAATAAACATCAGGAATTCAAACCCCATTTCCCTGCAGATGGGATTTGTGTCCCTCCCCTCCAGCTGGCACTGGGACAGCGCAGGGACAAGCTCAGGGGGTGACTCCAGGGAGGATCCACTGCTGGCTCCAGCCCTGGGAATTGCACCAGAGCCAAAGTTTAGCCAGGCACGGAGACCTCGGCAGGCTCTGGATGCAGAGGTCATTACTCATCCCTAATTATTCCTGAGCTGGGAATTCCCGGCCGGGCTGGCAGGTCCCTCCTGCCGCGCTGACAGGGCAGCGGCAACTCCAGCCCCGCTTGGCTCCCTCGGGTTTGGCTGCCTTGGATTTCCGCTGGCAAATCCACAGGAGGAGCGGCTGGCGGGATGGCAGCACAGCCTGGGAATGCTGGGATGGACGGGCAGCTCTCTCCTGGAGATCTTTGTCCTCCTAGCTCCCATCCCTGAGCTCTGCAGATTCTGGGAATGCTGGGATGGAAGAGCAGCTCTCTTCTGGAGATCCTCATCCTTCCAGCGCCCATTCCTGAGCTCTACAGATTCTGGGAATGCTGGGCAGCTCTCTCACGGAGATCTTTGTCCTCTCAGCGCCCATCCCTGTGCTCTACAGATTCCTGGGAATGCTAGGATTGATGGGCAGCTCTCTCCTGGAGATCCTCATCCTCCCAGCGCCCATCCCTGAGCTCTGCAGATTCTGGGAATGTTGGGATGGATGGGCAGCTCTCTCCTGGAGAGCCTCATCCTCCCAGCTCCCATCCCTGAGCTCTGCAATTCCTGGGAATGCTAGGATTGATGGGCAGCTCTCTCCTGGAGATCCTCATCCTTCCAGCGCCCATCCCTGAGCTCTACAGATTCTGGGAATGTTGGGATGGATGGGCAGCTCTCTCCTGGAGATCCTCATCCTCTCAGCTCCCATCCCTGAGCTCTGCAATTCCTGGGAATGCTGGGATGGACGGGCAGCTCTCTCCTGGAGATCTTTATCCTCCCAGCGCCCATCCCTGAGCTGTACAGATTCCTGGGAATGCTGGGATGGAAGAGCAGCTCTCTCCTGGAGATCCTCATCCTCCCAGCGCCCATCCCTGAGCTCTGCAGATTCCATCACGGAATTCCAGAGGAGGCGTCAGGCACAGCTTGGGAGAAGCCAATGGGATCTGCTGGGGGAACAGCAAGTGCCTGGATCCAGTGGGATGAGTGATGGAGGGAACATCCTGGGAATGTGCAGGCTCTGTGCAGGCAGGAAAATGTGTTAAAGGTGTTTGCAGAGGAGGATTTTTTGGGATAAAATCCCTCTGAACACTGCAGGGTCTCCTCGCCAGCAGCCCCAATTCCCACCGTGCCATGAACTTGAGCCCAAGGCTTGGATTTGGCTTTATTCCCTCCTATAATTCGGGATTTGCCTTTGTCTCTTCCCCTGTTCCTCAGTTCATCAATTCCCAGCTGTTGGAATAATGGTTTGTCCGTGAAAAGAGGTTCATTTAGCGGCTGAACTGCTGAGCTCCAGGTCGTTAGTCCCATTTTATTCCCGTTTTATCCCCAAATTTGGAGATGCCCTGAGGAGTGAGAGAGGGCAGCCCCAGTCCCAGTCCCATCCCTGTCTCCTCTCCCAGTCCCTCCCAGTCTCTCCCAGCAGTGATGCTGGGAAGGTGCTGGGAATGCCAGGCTGAGCTGAAGCTCTCATTCCTCAAGTTGGAATATTTGAGTTGGAATATTTGAGTTGGAATATTTGAGATGGAATATTCGGCATGGAAATCAGCATTTCCCTGGCACCAGGGTTCATGGAGAGGTTTGGGATCAGCAGGAAGGTTTCCCACAGCCTCTGCATGAGGAGGGAAAGGGAGCAGAGCTTTCCTTGGAGGAAGAAACATTTGGATCTTGCTTTCCACTCTCAAGGTCAAAATTTCTCTGCTTCCCAGCCTGTGGGCAGCAAGGAGAGAAATCCTCCATGGAAAAGGATCTCCAGCAGTGCTCATCCCCCACCAGGCTCTGTCTTTTAAGAGAACAATTCCTGTGATCCATGAGAGGTGTTTGCTGTGTTTACAAATACATATTTTGACAATTCCTCCGGCAGCTGGTGATTCCCAGGAGTGTTTCTCCAGGAGAAGTTGACTCATAATTCGTGTGTCTGAGCGCTCCAGAAAACACCTGGAATTCCCACCCTTGGCCCACCCACTGCTTATTCCCATTTCCTTCTCAGCCTTTTGCACTCCTGACCTCCCTTTTCATCCTCAGGCTTTAGGGGAAAACACCCACATCCCGATTTTTCTGGCTGCTCATCCAGGGTGGGGATGGTGCATTCTCCCCGCCATAACCTGGTTTTCCCTCCTCCCCCAGGTATGAGGATCCTGGTCACCCTGCTGCTGGATACTCTGCCTATGTTAGGCAATGTTCTCCTCCTGTGCTTCTTCGTCTTCTTCATCTTCGGGATTGTCGGGGTGCAGCTCTGGGCAGGGCTGCTGAGGAACAGGTGCTTCCTGGACAGGAATTTCGCCATGTAAGTACAGCAGAATGAAAAAATCCTCACTTTTGCTTCCTTTCTGTCCCCTCCTGGAAAAATCCCAGTGCTCAGCAGGGCTCTGGGTCCAGCTGGGAATTTTTTTATCCGAAAAAATCCCGTTTGTCAGCAATTTCCCGAGGGTTTGAATGGCTGTTTTGTGTTTTAATACTGCACCTGGAGGATGAGGATGGGATTAGCTCTGCCTGAGATCCCTGAGTCGGGGAATTGGAGGGTTTAGAACCAATTCCCAGTTCCCCAAACAGTTCAGGTCACCAAGCACACCCCAGCCCCTGGCAGGAGGTTGGAGAAGCTGCTGAAACCCAGAGAGAAATCCTTGTTGGGGTTTGAAGATAAGGAGCTGGAGGTGAAATCACTCTCAGTCTGGCATCAGGGTTGGGCAGCACCTGGAATCATGGAATTGTTGAGTCTGGAAAACACATCCTAGATCATCAAGCTTAACTTTAATGAGGCAAATCTTCATTTGGGTTGCTCCAGGCTGGGCAGGTGTGTGGAGCAGCTCCTCTGCCAGGTGCTGAGGGGTGATAAAAAACTTTCCCTGCCCTGAAGAGCCCCACCTGGGGCTGGGAAAGGGAGCTGGGCTGGGAAAAGGGAGATGTGAATGGAAAAGGGAGCTGGGACTGGAAAAGGGAGCTGGGCTGGGAAAAGGGAGATGTGTGTGGAAAAGGGAGCTCTTCCTGGGAAAACCCTTCTGCAAGGCTCCTGTCAGGGATGTCAGAGGTGAGGAAATGCCCCAGCCCAGCTCTCAGGGCAGCTCTAACTCTCGGGAGGCGATGGAGCCTGTAATTCCATCTCTGGCTAATCACGGGCTGTCTGCACTGGGATTGCCTGCAGGACAGGCAGGATCATCCCTCAGGTCCTGCTCCTGCCTCTCACGGCTCACTCCCAGGGATTCCAGCTCCCTGAGCCTTTCCACGTCCTCTGCACCAGCTCTGGTGACATTTATCCATCCCATCAGAGGTGCTGAAAGGTGGAAAATCGGTGAGTCTGCCCTGGGTGTGATTCCACTCCCACATCCTGACGCTCCAAAGCCTCTCCAGCAGGAATCTGCAGGTCACCAAACCCCAAATCACGCTGTCCCAGCCCTGCTGGGGTGGCTGTGTTCCTGCAGTGAACCCCACAAGCCCCTCTCTGTCTCCTCAGCTCATTTTTTTTTAAACACTCAGAGATTTTCTGCAAAGTGGAGCTTTCAGGATGAGCCGCAGGGGAAGCGTTTGCCGAGCACAGCCATTAAGCAGCCTTATGTAATTGCCATTAGCAGCATCAAAGGACTCCCAGGATCTTCTGATCAGGGCCTTGGACCTTTCCAGGGGAGGCAGGGGCAGCTTTTGGGATGAGCCTGTGGAGCTGAGTTTGTTGGGAATCTTCTCCTTCCCACTGGGATGGATCCTGAACCTCCCAGCAGCTGGCAGAGGTGAATTCTGGGGGGCTCTGCCCAAGTCCTGTGGGTTTTTGTGATGGAAGTTGGAGCATTCCAGAGGAATTTGGGGCAAGGAGGCTGCTGGGGTGCCAGTGGGGCAGGAATGGGGGTCAGGGGGAGAAATGTGGGGTTGTGGTATCTCCACCCAACCTGGTGCTGCTGGTTTGGGCTCTTTGTATTCATTTTGGACCTGAGGAATCCAGCAGTGATCCATCCCTGCATTTCCAGCTATCCCAGGTTTATTGGAGCTCGGGGTGGAAGTTTTGGGGGATCCAGATGGAGCCATTCCCATTTTTTTTTTACCATTTCTGCCTCATTCTCTCAATCCAGGCATCAGGACATGGTTCCCCCTGCCGTGGGCTTTAACAACCCAGCAGGTTGTTGAAAAGGGAAAAAAGCCATGGAATGGCCTGGAAAGCCCTTCAGGGCTCCATCTTGCTGCTCATGGAATCCTGGGATGGGTTGGGTTGGAAAGGACCTTAAAAACTCACCCATGGCAGGGACCTCTCCCACTATCCCAACCTGGCCCTGAACGCTTCCAGGGATTGGAAATCCACAATTTCTGAGGTTTCCCAGCCCTTCAGGAGGACAGCCAGGCTGGGCTGAGCACGAGGTCCTGGCTCTGATTTCCTCTCCAGCCCTTTAGAGAGGAAAACCCGAATTCCTGGAGGGTCTCCCCTCGGTGCTGCTGCCAAACCCTCCCAGCTGAGCACAAAACTCCTTCAAACAGAGCATCTGGACAAAACCCAGGGGCCAGGCAAGGCAGGGTCCTAACCCCAAATTTTCTGGATGAAAGGAGGTGTGAGTGAGCTCACAAACAGGTGCCTCAAATCCAGCTTTGCCCTGCTGTGTTCAGCTTTCCCAGAGGCATCAGATGGAAGAGCTGACTTTGATTTTTGCCATCATTCTTCTTTCCCATGGAAACCTTTTCTTTTCAATCCCCCTGGAAAAGTTGGCAGCTTCGAGTAAAGCGACTATTTTTAAGTAGAGCACGTTGTGACAGGAATTTGGGGACTTTTTGGGAGGTGCCTTGGGAATATCTGCTTTTTCTTCCTCTCTCTTTGAGAGTTGCGCTGTCGCAGCGCTGGAATGAGGTTATTTAAGGATTTTTAGTTGGGATTTTGAAGGAATTGCTGGGTTGTTGCAGTTGTGGGTTTGAACTGTGTCTCCGCTCTTTGGGACATGGGAGAATCTCCTGGAATGAGGTTATTTAAGGATTTTTAGTCAGGATTTTGAAGGAATGACTGGAGAGGGTTGGAACTGAGTCTCTGCTCTTTGGGACATTGGAGAATCTCCTGGAATGAGGTTATTTAATGATTTTTAATCGGGATTTTGAAGGAATTGCTGGGTTGGTGCAGTTGTGGGTTGGACCTGGGTCTCTGCTCTTTGGGACATGGGAGAATTACCTGGAATGAGGTTATTTATGGATTTTTAGTTGGGATTTTGAAGGAATTGCTGGAGTGGGTTGGAACTGAGTCTCTGCTCCTTGGGACATGGCAGAATCTCTCCCTCCCCATCCAAAGTGCTCCTTCAAGCCCCGGGATGCTCCCTGGCAGAACTCCTCATGGAATAGCAGAGCCGGGATGGTCTGGGAGTGCTGGCAGAATTTCTCCAGAGGGAGAATTCCCCGAGGATTTTCGGTGGGAAGGAGGAAGGCTCGGTGCAGTTCCTGGGTGTCATCTCCAGGATCCTTGTGAGAAAGTGGGAGCTCCTCCGGCTCCTTCCCACCCTCCCAAGCTGCTCCTGGACTAAACCAAGGAATTGGGTCAAGCCCAGCCCGTCTGTGTGCTGGGATGCATTTTCCACTCCGGGAGCCTTTCAAGGAACTCAGCGGCTGGGAAGCAGGGGAGGGCAGGGAGCTGAGAGTGCTTTGTGTTTTCGGATGCCTCAGGACACTCCTAGCGGGAGTTTTCAGTCTTAATTAACTCGGGAGCTGCTCGGTGTCGTTCTGCCTTTGGGAGAGGCCAGGGCAGCTCGGAATTGGTCTGAAAGGTGTTTAGCTGCTCCTCCTGGATTTTATCAGTGAGGAAAAGGCTCGCAGGCAGTCTGGGAGGAAAAACACCTTCCAGGTTTTTCTGGAATCCAAGGAACAGGGCAGGTGATTGTCGCTGTTGAGCCGCTAGCAGAGAAATCCAGGATTCTCAGCGCGGCATAAAAAAGAGAGCTTTACTATTTGAATCCAACCTATATAGACTTTTCAGAGTTCACCCAGATTGGTCAGTCAGAAACCTCCCCCTAGGCCTGATTGGCCAGGCCTGAACTGTCCAAATCTCGAGACACTGTTTTAACAACATCCAAACTTTATCTTTGTTTATAAAACACAGGAGAAAGTTCTCAGGGGAAAAACCTGTGCTAGCCACAGGTGATGTGACAGTTCTGTCTGGAGGGGAGGGATGTGCAAGCTGTTGGGCACAAAGAATTCCCAATTCCTGGGATGTTCTCCTCTTCCCCATCCCATTCCTGAAGCTGATGAACCTTCCACACCCATCTCAAGTAACTGGATGATGGAAGAGAACCGAATTTCCCAGGAAAGCTGGTGAGGGCTGATTTCCCCTCAGCCCTGCTCTGCAGCAATTGTTCTCTCCTTAAAATGCAGCAGCTGAGCCACTCCTGCTTGGCTCGAGGGTTTTGGGGAGCAATTCCAAGCAATTGTATGGAATAACACTCGTTAAAGCCAAATCTCTTCACTAGATAGGGACATTCAGAAAGATAAAAATAGAGCTGTCCCGGCTGGAAGAATTACCTGTTTATCTTCAGCCCATATCTCTTCTAATGTGTGTGTTGCCTCTCCCTTATCTCCTGGTGATTATAGAGGACCTGAGATCCCTGGAGCTCAGAAAACAGTGGATAAAGCTGGCTCTGGAGCTTCTCGGTTTGAGCCCTGAGTGCTGCAGGCTCTCAGAGCCCAGGAAGTGCCAGATGTGGGACACAGCTCGGGAAAAGGCAGCTCCTGCCATGCTGCAATTCCAGCATTTCCCTATCCAGGCTGGGACAGAGCCATCAGCTCTATCCAGGCCAGTTCGCTCAGATATGCAGGAAGCACGTGGTTCCCATTAATGTGGGCTCTTCCCTTTTTTAGGGAATTACCTTTAGTTTATGGAGATTGCCTCTGGCTGGGTCTCTCCTTGTGAAAGCTCAGAGATGTCCCTGAGGGTGAATTTATTGGGAAGCTGCACTGCCATCAGAAGAGTTATCTTCGAATCCTTCCAGAGAACCTAAAATCTCCCTGGATTTTTGGGAAGAACCTGCCCTGCTGGGTTTTCTCTCTAGAGAATAGATAGATTTTCTAGAGGGGATAGAGAGAAAATCTATTTTTTCTCTCATTTTATGCTTTTAACTGCTTTGTTGGCTCAGGGAAACTCAGGCTGACCTTTCCTGGGAGATCACTAGAGCCTCACAGGGTTGTAAAAGGATTCACAGGTGATTTTAGGAGCTGCAATTTTGGCTGGAACTCGCTGAACATTGAAGGGGCAGTGTCGCTGTTGAGCTGCTAGCAGAGAGAAAAAACCCGAGTTCTCAGGCAAGAAAAGAGAAAAGTACGTTTATTATTTTGATTTCCATATATATAGAGTTTTCAGAGGTCACCCAGATTGGTCAGCCAGAAACCTCCCCCTAGGCCCAATTGGCCAGGCCTGAACTGCCCCAGTCTTGAGACGTTGTTTGCAAAACATCCAAACTTTATCTTTGTTTATGAAACGTAGCAAAAATATTCTCACGAGAAAGACCTGTGCTAGCCACAGGGCAGCAACCAGCACCTTCTCCTGCTGCCAAAACAACAGATGAGGCACTTTTCCCTCACTCTTTTCCTTCCTTCCCCCCTTCCAGGACGTACAACCTGACCTTCCTGCACCCCTACTACCGCCCGGACGAGGCGGAGGAGAATCCCTTCATCTGCTCCTCGCACCGGGAGAACGGCATGCAGAGATGCTCCAACATCCCCACCAGGAAGGAGTTCAAGGTGGAGTGCACCCTGAGCATGGATTCCTACAGCCCCAGCCTGGCCAGCCCCGAGCCCAGCAGGAACTCCTGCATCAACTGGAACCAGTACTACAACGTGTGCATGGCGGGGGATGTGAACCCCCACAACGGAGCCATCAATTTTGATAACATTGGATATGCCTGGATTGCTATTTTTCAGGTAGGATTCTCCCAAAAAAAAATTTTTTTTTCCCTGGTTTTGTTGGGGGTTTTGTCATTTTTTTGCTCAGGGAGGTTTTGGTGAATGTGTCAGAGGAGGAAGGGATTTGCTCGCCCCTCTGGAGTGAAACTGCAAATAAGGACTTGGGGAATAAATGAATCAGGCGATAAATGGTGCAAGAGAGCGTTTGGAGAGAAGAAACTGGGGTTTTTTAATGCAGTTTAGAAAGGGGGGGAAAGTAATTCCTGAGGCAGAAAAACCTATGGCAAGTTCCACCTCTGCAAATCAGATCAATCCCAGGGATTTTTGAGAGCAGGGTCTTTGTTGTTGTAGCATCAGGAAACTGAAACTGGTGTGGAGGTTTTTAAAACAAGACTTGATTTCATTCCAAAATGTAGGAACCTGGCATGGCTTAGGCTTGGTTTTAAAATCCCAGGGTGATCCTGGTGAGCATGGAATGTGGGAAGGGGGAAAAAATCCATTCTGGCCAGAATTCCTGTGAGGAATTTGAATCTCTCGAGCCACAGCTCCTCGGCAAAGCCCAGAGTGCTCCTCGCTGAGCCTGGTGACAAACACAGCAACTGAAGGATTTTCCAAGCATTTTTAGGTCTGGAATATTGGAGAGCTCATCCACACAGTCCAGAGGCTGTGGTTTTGCAGGGAATGATTCAGCTGGAATGATCCTTGTGTTCTTCCCATTTTTAATAGGCACTTCCCAGTTTTAAAGCATTTCCTTGGCTTTGGCTGGATGCCCTGCTTGATTCTGTCCTCCTGAAGTGTAGGTGACATCTGCTCCTGAGGAGAGGAGAATTCTCCTTTCAGCCTTGTTAATGAGGAATAATTACTCATCCAGAGCCCTGCGTTTAATTGATGGGTTTCCTTCCAGTTCCATATTATCCCGTGAACTCCGTAACTCCCCGTTTTCACCTGGGAGTTGGGAAGTGGTGAATGTTTGTTCTGAGGATCTTCCCTGCTCTGCTGCTCCACAGGAGCTGCCCTGGGATCAGAACCAAACCCAGAGGGGTTCAGGCAGATCCCACTGGGCTGGTGGGGAAAATGCTTTGGAATTAGTGAGGAAGAGAAGAGCTGCTGGCTGGCAGTGAGCGCTGGATAAAGGGAAGAGGGAATTCTCCTTTTCCTGCTCTTGCACAGCTCTCTGACAGAGCTGAGGGAAATTCCCAGGAGATCCCATCTGGCTCCCACCACAGGGCAGGGAAAGGGCATTGAGGAGGAGCAGGAACTTTTCCTCCTTCCTTTCCCTCCCAGAGCCTTCCTCCAGGCTGCAAATTTTCATTCCATCTTGGCCTTTGATTTCCTCATCCTTAAAAGGTTCAGTTTTATCCCAGAAAGGACCCCCCAGCCCCAGGAGAGGCTTCAGTGTCTGGCAAATTGGAATTTCATGTCCTTGGATCATTCTGGCAGCTGCCAGGAGGTTGATGACTGCTTTTAGTGCTGCTCAGGCCATCCGAATGCTCCAGAGGATTTCCAGCAAAAAGCCTCTTCCCACGTCTTTATTCCTTTGGGAAGCGAGGGCTCATTTTTAAAATTACTCAACTCCAGGTAAAGAGGAAGCAGTTGGGAGCAAGGTGCTGGCTTAACCTGGATGTGGGGAGAGGAAATCATCAGTGCAGGAGGTGAGGTGCTAAATCCAAACAATGGCTGGAAGCAGAGAACATTCAGCAAATAAATCCACGGAATTGCGCTCTCATCCCATTTAATAGCCGGATAGCACCAGGTCAGCAGTTGGACGAGAGCTCAAAGTAAGTAGTGCAGAAAGTACAACTGATGGATTTAGGAACTCAGGAGCTTCCCTGGGGATTGGTATTGAATTCCTGGGATGAGGCAGAGCCGATTGTCCGGAGCTGTTGTTCTGCAGGATGATGAATCCGCGGTGCTTTGCAGGAGTTGGGGTGAGGAGGGAGCCTGGAGGGCTGGCAGGTCTCCAGGGGACATCGTGGCAGGCTCAGGGCTCTGCTGGATGGAGCTTCCCTCAGGATTTATCCCAGATGAGCTGGGAATCTTGGTTTGTTCTGCCTGGGAAGGAGGTGGCTCCGGGGTGACCTTGCAGCACCCGAAGGAGCTGACAGGAGCGATGGGAGAGACTGTGAAAAGGGTTTGGAGTGCAGGAGAGAGGGAACAGCTTCCAGCTGATGGAGGGCAGGGATAGATGGGATAATGGGAAGGAATGGGAGGATGGCAGAGGTTTCCCCTGGATCCCTGGAAGTGTCCAAGGCCAGGTTGGACAGGGCTTGGAGCAACCTGGGATGGTGGAAGGTGTTGGGATTGAACTGGATGGGTTTGAATGTCCCTTCCACCCCAAACCATTCCATGATTCCATGATCCAGTGTGGTGCAGGAGCTGTCAGAAGGGAGGGGGATGAACTGAGCCCCAGAGGGAAGATCCAGGAGGAAGTTCCCCAGGGCACAGCTGGATTCTGCTCAGACCACAAAGAAACCAAACCAAAACCAGAGTTTGCAGAAAAGTCAGAGGATTTCTGCTCCAGCACATCCTGCAGGATGGGTGAGCTCTTCCAGCTGCCAGAACTGGGATTTATTAAAGACCTTTCACTCCGTGGCAGTGATCCCAAACTTCCAAGAGCCGGGACAGGTGACAGCAGGAAAACAGGGAAACGTGTTTTTGCCCTTCTGAGGAGAAATCAGAGAGAAAAACCTGGAAATACAAAAATCTCCAAGTAATGAAGGGAATGGCTGCATCCCTGGGCATTGGGAAGGACGATAATTCCTTATGTAATCCCGCCAATGATTCATGTTATTCCTCCCCTCATTTGTTGTGCAAGAGGCTAATTCGTGTCTGTGTTCGTTACAAAGGCACGTTCGGTGGCAAATTAGGTGAACTAATTAGCTTATTACAGACTAAATGAAAGGAGATGGAGCCGAAATTAACTGTGAGGTTTGGCATGAGATGAAGATCCCTTTATTGCACATGAATTCCAGCCCCAACAACCCGAGCAGTAATTACAGGTATTGTTGTCACGCGGCAGATGATGAATTACCCACCTCGGCAAAGTCCAATTTAATTGGAATTACTGACAGGCCCGGCGGAGCAACCAAAACCTTTTCACCTCCCTGCCCTGCAGCCTCGGGGTGGCCAGGCCTGAGTGCAGAAATCCTGATAAAATAAAAGGGAGTGGGAAGCTGGGAGGAAGTTTGGGAAGAAGAGTTGCTTTGCAAAGCCCAGAGCCATCAGTTGGAGAATGTCACCTGGGATTTGTAGGAAAGTGAGACTTCTACTCACACTTTACTCCAGGGGTGGTGCTCTGGGCAAAAGCTGAAGGACAAAACCATCCCAGCCAGATCCAAGGGGAAATGAAGGGAGCACAGGGTTCCTCCCTGCCTTCTTTGGGGACGTGGTTTGTAGGGCTGAACTTTGAGAGCAAATCTGTCAGGAAAAATGACCTGGAGTTGGAGTTAGAGGAGGAACGGTGTGGCTCCAGGGCACTCCTGCTCAGCCAAACACAGCCACGAGCTGGGGCTCAGGCAGGAAAAGATCTCATCTGAGGAGGCAAAAATCCCAAAGCTCTGATCCTTCTGGCAGGACAGAATGGGCAGAGTCATTCTGGGAACCAGGGGATGGTTTGGGTAGGAGGAGACCTTCAGACTCATCCCATTCCCACCCTGCCATGACAGGGACACCTTCCACTATCCCAGGTTGCTCCAAACCCCACCCAACCTGGCCTGGGACACTTCCAGCCTCAGTTTCTCCGTGTGAATCCATTCCCCCTTGTCCAATCCCTCCTGGATCCCACTCAGGCTGCTCCCTCCTGGCTGGGCTGGCACTCAGGTGACATCACTGGGGACCTCCAGGGACCTGTTTTCCTCGCTGTGTTTCCTGAAGCTCAAGCTCCTTACAGAATTCCAGCTCTGGAATGGTTTTCCCTTGGCTCCAGCACCATTCAAAGGTGCTGTTAATCCTCCCTCTTGCTTTCTGCTGCACCCTCTGCTCTCCTGCTCCCAGCAGTCCTGCAGATTTTGGGAAAGAGCCAAAAAGCTGGAACAAAAGGAGAAGGTCTGAGGTTTCCAGCTGCAGTTGTTTGTGCCCAAAGTCACTTCAGGGCCATTTTCAGGAGCTGTCACCCTGGGTGCCCGTGTTTGCAGTGTTTATTGAGCAGAGAAATTTGGGATTTGGGGCCAAAAAGACTTTTTTTTTCCTCCAATAGCTCGTCCTTTAAATTGTAGATCTGTGTCAACAACACTTCTCAGTGCTGAATTTGGCAAGAGACGAGTTTGGAGCTTTTCATTCCCACTGCTTGGAGCTGATGCTTTGTCACTCAACTCGTGTCTGCTTTGGATCACCGAAAATATTTCCCTCAAAATGATGGGGTTTGAGCTCTGTTGGTGTTGCTTTTTTTAATTTGGTCAGCCAAACAAACAGCGCTTGCTGCGTTTGAAGAGCTCTCAGGCTTGAATACCCCATCTAAAAATACCCAGCCTTTTCAAAGCAGCTCGGAGCGTGATTCCAAGAGGGATGAGTTGCTTTTGGAAAAAATCTTCATTTGGAAGGTTAGGAGGAATTGTCTCGTGGAGGACGGAGGGGTCACAATCCTCAGAGTTGTGCCGTGACTTCTGGGAGGTGCTGGATGGATTTAGAAACCCCCTGCAGCTGGAGTTTGGACTTCCAGAGCTCTGGAGTTTTGGAGGAGTTTCATCCAAGCTCAATCGTGGATTCCTGTGGTTGGAGGTGACCTGCAGCTCAGGGTATTCCATGAGTCTGGAATTCCTACAGGGAAATCTCCCTGTGGTTTGATCACCCCAAACCTGTCCTGTGCTTAGGGGAGATTTTCTCCTGAACTCCTCCATCCTGATTTCCCAACCTGTGCACCCTGATAATCCCTAACAGGATTGGAAATCAGCTGTAAAATCCACTCATCTTTCAGCAAAGATCTCAGCCTGGCTTGGCTTACCTTTCCCTCACAGAAAACTCTTCCTTTTCCAGCTTGGCTCTGCCAGAAATCTGGGATTTATGGGGCTCTCCTTGCTAAAGGACTCATTAGTGCTGCAGCTAAACAGTTAAATCCCTTCCCTGTGCCAAGGATCCTCAAAAAAACCCATGGAGACACTGGAGAATTATCCCAGTGAATCAAACCTCAGGAATACAGACTGGGATGGGATTTGTTGCCTGAAATCAGGGAGGATTCTGCTGTCACATGAGAATCTTGCATTGTTCAGTGTGAAACAACAACTCACCTTCATTTTGGAGCAAAGCTGGGATTTTTGCTGCTTTTGATCCCAGAGCTACAACTCCACGAGGTTTGGAGCAACAAACATCAGAATCAGTGACCTGCCTGACTTTATCCCACACTTTTATCACCCACTTTGCTCCCCAAAATCCACCAGGAACTGCCAGCACTGCCCAGAGATTGCATTTACGGGAACAAATCTGCCAGGTCAGGAGTCCAAGACACGGAAAGATGCAAAATTTCCTTTTTTTCCATCAGGCAGAGCCACTTTTCAGAGCAGAGCCCTGCTTTGCAAAACCCCAATTGATAAAGGAATTACAAGCTGAGCAAGGCATCGAGGTGAAGGGAAGAGCATCTGTTCAAAGGATGTTACTCAATGGAATAAACCTGTTTTTCTGGCCGCAGAGGTTCCTTAACGAGATGGTTCAGGAGGAAATAATTAAAACTGTGACGTCGGCTTCAGAAATAGGGATTTGATGATGTGCCAAGCTGGCTCTGCCTGTGGAATACTCCCTGGAATATTCGCTGGGCAGTGCCTGAGAGGACAGAATAGGGAGATAAGAGGCTTTCAGGAATGGAGGCTAAAGGCTTTCTGAAACTTCCTGAGACCATCACAGTAATTAATAGCCCTCACAATTTATAGCACTGGAGCTCATCTTGATAAGTTTGATGAAAATAAAATCTCCAAGAGCCCTGCAGCAGGGCCAGGGGAAGGAGGAGATAAAAAGTAAATGACCCCAAACACTCACGGCCATCCTCAGAGTTGCTGTTGTGTTCAGGATAATTGATTTGGATGCAGATAATTCCCATTTTTTTTCCCCCCCAAAGGACTCAATTTAGACCAGAGAAAAAGTGGCTGAGTGCAAATTACGGATGTCAGTCAAGATGAAGACTTCAAATGTGGGTTTCCCTGGATTTCCAGAGCATCTCCTGCCTCAGCCAGGCACCTGCAGTGCTGGAATCAGAAGGAATTTCTCCTTGCCAGAGCTGCATTTTATCAGGATTTTAATAAGGGAGAGATGCTGATTTTGGTTCCACGCTCAGGGAGGCTGTCACTCCAAATGAAGTTTGTTCAAGTCATCAGAGGAGTGAAATCTTGCCATGGGACAGCTCTGGGCTGGAGATTCGTGTGCTCTGCATTCAGTCCTGATCTCCTCAGCCTCCCTCCATGCAGTGGTTTTCCAAACTTTCCTCGATTGATTGGTGGCACCTCGAGGTTGATTTGGAGCTGCAGCTCTGGCACCAGCCCTTGGTGCTTTTCTAACAGCCAAGAATTCAGCCCTTGACTCATTTCAGCTGGAGTTCCAATGAGGGGTTTTTTTTTTTCTCCCTGGATGATTCTTTTTTCTCTTTGTTATCTGACGCTGGAGCAAAAAATATCCTGCTCTGGAGCTGGCTGCAGCCAAGAACTTGCAAAGGTTTTGGCAGAGCTCGAAGGCAGGGGGGTTTGTGATGAGAACTTCTTGACATAATAAAAGGAATTGTTCTGTGCGACCTCTGAAGTGACCCCAGAAAAACCAATGTAAACTCTGCCTCCCTGGGAGCGCTGAGGAGGTCTGAGTTAATTGCCAGCATCTTTAATCTCCATTTCCCTCGTGATTTTCACTCTGGAGTTTTAGATTGACTCTGATTAGCTTGCCTAGAAGATGTGATTCTGTCCCCAGTTACTCTCCTATAAATCAGACGAGCATCTTTATTGCAGCTGATGAAATTACTGTGGCATGAGCAAAGCAGGAGGAGCAGAATCAGCGAAGACCCCAAAAAATTAAATCTGATTGGGTTTTGTGCACTCTCATCCTGGGAGCTTTCAAGCCAAGGATCAGTGAAGTCCAAATCTGTCTCTGTGTTAACCTGGGTGAATTTCCTGCTAAATTCTTGCAGTGCTGGGAGAGGATTTGACACAAGACTGGAGATTTCAGTGCTCAACCTCACAGGTATTGATGGGAGAGAAATGATTTCTCCCAGCCCTGGGGAAGAGGCCAAGAACGGAAGGAGCAGGGAAGGACCTGGGTGGGGTTAGAGGACACCTCTGCTCTCCTTGGAAGGTAGAAATCTTTTCCCCAGGGAAAGATTTTCAGGATTTCTGTGGTTCTCCTCTGCCCCTGGGTGTGGAGCAGCATCAGGGCCAGCAGCACCTCCAGCACTGCTGCCAATCATCTGAATTGAATCTCCCAGCTCTGCCCCTGATTTCCTGTGCCTTGCACATCTCCCCCATCACAGCAGGATTAGGAGAGTGTTCTCACCCTCTCATCTCACTGATAAATAATTGGGGGTTGCGTTTGTGGGAGGCTCTGAGCTGGAGCTTTTGGAGAGGCTCTGTCATGGGGCTCTGTGTGAACAGCCAGGCCTGGAACAGGATTTAACTGCTGAGGGTGGATTTGGGATTTAATTGCTGAGGATGGATTGCTGGGATTGGGAAGCACAAGGAAGGTGCTCCAGGGCTGTGGGAATGCAGGGGCAGTGAAGTGGGTGAATCAGGGTGGGAATGAAGAGAGGAGAAAGTCGTTTGTCCTTAGTGGAATAGGGAAAGCAGTGCTGAGGAAATATCCTGGTGTTCTTGGGAGAGCAGGAGAGCTGCTGGCTTTTCCCTCGGAGTCCATGGAATCCCAGAGTGGTTTGGGTTGGGAGAGACCTTAAAGCCCGTGGGTCCCACCCCAGAGCCCTCGGGGACAGGGGATCTGCACCAAAAGGACTTTGCTCCCCATAAATGTTCCAACTGCGGGAAGGGAGAGGCAGGGAAGGGCAGGAGGGGTTGGATTGCTCGGCTGCTCCACAGGGATGAACACCCAGGCAGCTTAACCCCTTCCCAGCCCCAGGGAATAACAGCAGCACGGGGAAAATGGGGATAAAGAACCTTCTGACGTGGATTGATCTCTGGGGTCAGTGGTGGCTGAAAGGATTCACTGTGGTTTTGTTAAATCCACCTGGGGACAGTTTGGGACAGAACAAGGGGCAGTGGTGTTAAGCTGACAGAGGACAGGGTCAGATGGGATTTTGGGAAAGAATTCCTCCCTGTGAGGGTAGGGAGGGGATGGAATGGAATTCCCAGAGAAGCTGTGGATGCTCCATCCCTGGCAGTGTCCAAGGCCAGGCTGGACAGGGCTTGGAGCAGCCTGGGATGGCAGAAAGTGTCCCTGCCATGGCAGGGGTGGCACTGGACGGGATTTAAGGTCCTTCCAACCCAAACCAGTCTGGGAATTCCGTGAAGCCAAGCTGTGCTGTGGGATTGCTGCTCAGCACTGCCCAGCAGCCTGGGTGGGACAGGGAGGAGCAGCTGATGGAGGTGAGGAGGAGCAGGAGAGGTGGAGCAGCTTGGGAAAAGCAGCCAAGGTGTCAGACCTGATCCCTGCGAGCTTTGAACAGCTCTGACACAGGGAAACAGCTGCAGAGACAAATTCACAAATCATCTCTCCCTTGGCAGACGGGGGTGGTTGGTTTGAGTTGTGCTGCCTTCTCACTCAGCTGCACGGTGGGAGTGAACCCACAGAGCTTCCACTCGGGAAGAGCTTCCTGGGAAAACAGCAGCTTTTGGAATTTAGGGTGAGAAATCCCCAACAGGCAGCATTTCCCTCCCAGCAGCCCTGAGCTGCTCTCAGGGGAACTGTGGGTGCTGAATGTGGGGATGTGTGCTCCTGTCCTCAAGATCCATATCCAGGAGTTTCTGTCTGATCCTTGAGTGAAAAAACAGGGAAAAGAGGAAGGGATTCACATCTGACTTCCCTGCAGGGAGTTTCTTCACTGCCTCAGGAGCAAGAGTCTCGTGGATCAGTTTTGGGGACACCAAGCACAGAAAATCCCCAACATCCATGAGATCCGAGCTTTTTCTTCCCACAGCACATCCCTTCCCTGCCAACGTGGTTTAAACCAGGAATGATGCCACTGGAATTTGGGAAAGGAGCAGCTGGGGGGTTTTGCCAAGACCTCCAAGGCTCACTGAGGTGTGGTGAGCAGTGGATGTCACTGAGAGTGAATTCCGACAGCAGCTTGGCTTCTGATGGAAACTGGAATTCCAGAATGGAATTTCGGCTCTAGTAACCAGCTAGCACTGGAAGTTTGGTGCGTTTTATCTGAATAAAAAGTGTAAATTACGTGGCAGAGCTCGCTTTGCTCTGCACACAGCCTGGGTGGTGTTAATTAAATCCTCAGCTGCTTTTTTTAGGGGAAGGAAGGCTGAGAAAACGAGGCTTAAATCAAGCCTACATTTAATTAAAGTCTCTCTTCCATTCAGACGCTCTCCCACTATGATAGTGGCGCTGCAGTTGTAGTGCTGAGCCGCTAGGAATCACAAAGAAATTGGGTTTAGCAGAAACAAAATGAAGTTAAAAATGTGGGAATTTTCTGGGTTACATTAGCTTTAGGTAAAACTCCAGATCTCTGCAGGGAGAAGTTTTTTTTTTTTTAACAATCCCTCCTTGTAATTTCTTTGCCTCAGAACTAGTGTTTCAGGTGGTTTATTTTAATGTTTCGTGGTTTATTTTAATGTTTCACCAGATTCCTGCAGGAACCTCAGCCAGTCCTTTGGTCACACATTCCTGCTCTCCCAAGAGGTGCAGCAGGTCTGGATGGATCCCAAGGGATTCTGTGAAAAACCCAGGCACTACCAGAAAATGGATATTTAACAGCTTTTTGGGTGACTTTTGTCCTCACACTCTGTTTCTCTGTCTCCCTGTAGGTGATAACCCTGGAAGGATGGGTGGACATCATGTACTATGTGATGGATGCACATTCTTTTTACAATTTTATATATTTTATACTGCTTATCATAGTAAGTATGAGCTGGGAGATGCTCCTGTTCCTTGTCCTTGGGGGGTGAAGTTGTTCCCTGGGTTTTCCCAGGTAGGATTAAAGATTCAGGGCTTTCCCTCCCTCTTCCATCCCAGTCTTGGTTTTGTCCCCTGGATGTGTCTGTGCTTGACCAAGCAGCTGCTACCAGGACAAAAATCCAGGCTTTTCTTCCTTTGGCTTCCTCAGTGTGCCAGAGGGAGCCTCATTTCTTTGGAGAGCCCCCAAACCTTTGCATTTCACCCAAACCCTTTAAAATCATGATAATTCTCACAACAGCAGTGCAGCCCTTTGAGGTCTCACTTTCCCAAAAACAAAATATTAACCACTGGAGGTGCTGGAGGCACCTGGAATGGTATCCAGATGATACCATTCCATACCCATAAGGTTCTGGTTTTCCAAAGGGCACAACCTCCTCCAGGCAGTGGAAAAGTGAAGCACTGAAGGCAGGAGGGGAGCAAAGGGAAAGGTACCACAGGGATGTCAGGCAGGACGTGGGCTGGAGGTGTTCAAAAGTGCTTTTTTGACTGGATAGTCCTTACAGGTAACCCTGTCCTCATCAGGGTGGGCTTGGGCAGTCAGACCAGTTCCCAGCAGCCCTGGGAAAGGCCTGGATCAGAGCAGTGCCCTGGAGGAGGCAGGGATTTCTGAGCTGGAGCAACGAGCCATGGACAGAGATTTCCTCTCCACTCTGTTGAGCCGTTCTCCACGAGTGGGTCCATGTGGAAAAGCCAGCAGGTGATTCATTCCCGAGTCACTTGGAGCTGGGAAAGGCACCTTTGCTGCTCCTCCAGCAGTGTCCACACTGAGCAGCACCACAAACCATCTCCCCGAGGACTGGCCAGGCAGTTCCAGATTCAATCCACCCAGATCAAGGGTTGGCCCTGCAGGCAGTGGCACTGCCCTGATGTCACTCCCTCTCACCCCTAAGGACACTGATTCCCTGCTGGGAATGTCTGACATTTCCTTTTGGCTGATTTAGGAACCCAAGTGGTGAAAAATCACTTTGTGGGCTCGACAGCTGAGGGGAGAATGCATCCTTAGGTCACATTCTTGTCCCTTTTTGGGACTTCATTTGGAAAACTCAGTGTCACCCAAGAGCACATGAATTCAACCAGACATGAAATCAGCCCCTCAGGAGACACTAAATCAGCCCCACAGATGCATTTCTGTGCCAGGGAGTCCCACAAGGTCACAGATCCATGGGCCTGACGGCACCCCCAAAATGAGGGCACACCTTTTTGGGGTGTGAAGTGATCGAAGAGGAGAAGAGGATGTTTCAAACCACACAAATTGGACTTGAAACCACCTTTCCCTGCATTGGCCAAATGTCCAAAGCAGCGTTGTGGTGGTGCCTGCTTGTGTTTTGCACATTCTGCATTAGTGGCAAATGGGATCGCTCTGTGGGGAGGGAAGTGGAGGAGGCTGCTGCTAAAATAATTGATCGTGGTTTAGATCAAATTTGGCAGCTCAAGCACACGGTGACAGAACATTTGGCAAGCAGGCCCTGGGATCTGGCACGTTTGGGAATCCCAGGCTGAGATTTCTCTTTTCTGCTGAGAGCTGTGCTCCCAGCACCGCGTGCGGCGAGGAGCTTCCCTCGCTCCCTGCTGACTCCTTTCTCCACGTCCTCCCCAGGTCGGCTCCTTCTTCATGATCAACCTGTGCCTGGTCGTGATCGCCACGCAGTTTTCGGAGACCAAGCAGCGGGAGAACCAGCTGATGCAGGAGCAGCGCGCTCGCTACCTGTCCAACGACAGCACCATCGCCAGCTTCTCGGAGCCGGGCAGCTGCTACGAGGAGCTCCTCAAGTACATCTGCCACATCTTCAGGAAGGTCAAGCGCAGGACGATTCGCCTCTACAACAACTGGCAGAGCAAGCGCCGGAAAAAAGTGAATCCCAACAGCGGCGGCGGCGGCGGGCAGAGCCAGCGGAGCAGGAGGAGGATCACCTCCATCCACCACCTGATCCACCACCATCACCACCACCACCACCACCACTACCACATCAGCAACGGCAGCCCGCGGGGGCCTCGCGCCAACCCCGAGATCTGCGAGCTGGAGCTGCAGCTGATGAAGCCCGGCCGGCAGCTGATGCTGCCCGCTCCTCCGTCGCCCCAGCCGCACGGCTCCACGCCCCGCGCCGACTCCGCGGCCGTGCACAGCGTGTACCACGCCGATTGCCACGTGGAGGGACCACCCGGGGGCTGCAGGGCGCCCAGTGCCCCAGCCAGCAGCAAACTGGCCAACCACGGCAGCATGAACTACCCAACCATCCTGCCTTCCCCCACCGGCAAAGGCGGCTCGGCGCCCCTTCCCAAAGGGAAGAAGAACGGGAATTCTCCGGTGGCCGTGGTTAACAGCCCTGGGAATTTGGGGCTGGATTCTTACGGGAAGCTGCAGCAGCTGGTGGGAGAGCATGGTAAGGGCGACCGAGCTGGGTTTTTATTTAGGAAAATTGGGTGAGGCGTTAACGAACCCCGCGGGGTTGGGATTGCTGTGAGTGCGCTTGTTGGCTTTTGGCTGGTTTGAGAATTAAGAGGCAGACATGGTTAAAGGGATAAAAGGGTTTTACCTCGGTGTTTTAATAGGATTTTAGGTGCACGGTTTTTTAAGGTGGAGCGCGCCGAGATGCACACCCTGTATAACGCAGATACGATTTTTGTAGACTTTGCAAATTAGCAAATCTGTTTAGAATCTCCCAATAAGAAACTTAATAAATGAAGTAATGTCTCCCTATTCTAATCCCAAGATGAAGTTAGAGTTCAGTTTACAAAATTTGTTTCAGAGAGAAGGTTTCAACCTTGGTTTTAATAACACAGGGCTCACCGGCCTTTTACTGGGGATGTTTGGGTTTTTTGCTTAGCAGAACTTCAAAACAAAGCTAGAATATTAGGCTACAAAAATTACAAGCATGTAGGCTAAGGCTACAAAGAATATATGAAGGGTATAGAAAATATATTAAAGGGTACATAAAAGAAAAGGCAAAAATCATCACTGGAGTCAGAGGGAGGCCAGGTGAACACTGGGAGCTCTGTTCCCTCCATCCCTGTATTTACAGTCATGGATATTCCAGGCTGGAGGCCTCTTTCCTGTGGCTGCAAAACGTGGATTTTGTGCTCCTGTCATATGCTTGGTGATGTCTGGGAGGTTCTCCCTCTCTTCCCACCCAGAACAGATCCATGCAGCCCCTGGAGTGACATCTCCAGTGAATGATGGAGCTGCCAGCTCCAGCAGGGACTGAGTGAGCAGGTGGAAACTGCTGGAGAGGCATAAGACAGAGGAAACTGAGAAGTGTAAAACAGGCAGGCACTGAAAGAACTCAACCAGACCCTTCCAGCTCTGCTCTGCTGCGCCCTGGAGCCTCTGAATTCCTCTTTAGCAAGGAGGAGCAGGAGGCTCAGTGCTCAGAGGGTGTGTGGAGGGCAGGGCAGGAGCAGAGCTGCACACCTCGGGCTTTCCCATGTGCAGGAGGAATGTGGGGCTGAGTTTTCCTGCACATCTGGGGCTCCATTCCATCTGAGGAGCATTTTGGGGAGCTCTCTGTCCCATCCTCCTGTACAGGTGCAGCCACCCCAGCGCTAGGCAGGTTTTATCTCCCCTCACAGATAAATCACCCACTGGAGCAGCGATTACACGCAACGCTTGGATTTCCATTTTATAAAATGCTTTTCCAGGCCTCACAGCTGAAGCTAAAAGCTGCAAAATACTCTTAAACCCTCAAACAGTGAAAAGACAAAAAGATCCAGCTTCTATTTTTTAATCTCTTTAAGCCAAACTCGTCGCTCGGTGTTTTTTTCAATGCCTGTGTTTTCCAAAACTGTTTATTTGCGTGTGCATGGACACAAACATTTACCCTGGTGATGTAGGATGAAAAAATAACCAAGCCTGGCTTGGGGGAGGTCACAGCAAAGGGTTCTTGACAGAGAGGTTGGGTGGCTTGTCTTTGTTAATTTTGCTGTTTTTAAGGCCTACACAAAAGGGTAAAAGTGGATTGTTTATAGAAACTGCCTTGGGCAGACGCTTCCGAACGCTCGGGAGCTCGGCACGGGGGGCAAGGTTACTGCCAACAGCTCTGTTGTTCAACAAGGACTTTATATAAATCACTGCCTCATCCTCAGCGCTGCAAATTAATGAAGGTTTTGAGGAGAATGTGTTTTTTACCTTGAGATGAAAAGCCCAGCTCTGCAGAAGTCTGGAGCTGGGAAAGAAGGGAGGAGGAGGGAAGCTGTTGAAGTCAGAGGTTTGGATCCTCGTGCTTGCTGCTGGGGTCCTTTTTAGGAGAAGAAAGGCCCAAATCTCAGTCCCAGCTGTGCCATCCCCGAGCCAATTCAGTGATTTAGGAGATTTTCCCGTAGCCCGGGGTGGTTCTTTGAAAGCTGGGATTAGATTGAGTTGTCATTAATAATGCAATTACAGTGTCCTCTTTCCACAGAGGGATTTCAGCCCAGAGGATGCCAAAATGCTTTAAACAAATCTCCTGGAATTGTTTTGTCTCTTCCAGAAGTGTGGTCACAGCTGGGAAGGGCTGGGAGGTGGGGAGAGGCTGTTCATCCATCCTCCTGGGGAAAACGGGCTGGGAAGGGATTCAGGGCAGCCAGGTCCACCTGGAGCCCTGGAGATCCTCCCATGGATCTGGCTTTTCCTTTCCACGGATCTGGCTTTTCCTTTCCACGGATCTGGCTTTTCCTTTCCATGGATCTGGCTTTTCCTTTCCACGGATCTGGCTTTTCCTTTCCATGGATCTGGCTCTTCTCTTCCATGGATCTGGCTCTTCCTTTCCATGGATCTGGCTCTTCCTTTCCATGGATCTGGCTCTTCCTTCCCATGGATCTGGTTCTTCCCTTCCATGGATCTGGTTCTTCCCTGCCATGGATCTGGCTTTTCCCTGCCATGGATCTGGCTTTTCCCTGCCATGGATCTGGCTTTTCCCTGCCATGGATCTGGCTTTTCCCTGCCATGGATCTGGCTTTTCCCTGCCATGGATCTGGCTTTTCCCTGCCATGGATCTGGCTTTTCCCTGCCATGGATCTGGCTTTTCCCTGCCATGGATCTGGCTTTTCCCTGCCATGGATCTGGCTCTTCCCTCCCATGGATCTGGCTCTTCCTTTCCATGGATCTGGCTCTTCCTTCCCACGGATCTGGCTCTTTCCAGACCCTCCTTCCCACTCCTGCCACTCCAGCAGGGCAGAGTCAGGGTCAGTCCTGCACCAGGAGTGATGGATGTGACCTCCAGGCTTCAGGAGGATCTTTAAGTGGGAGGGTGCAGCTCTGCCAGGCACAGCCCCAACTCCTCTTTCTCCATCCCTAAAACCTCACAAAGGAGCCACGGGGAAGAACCCCAAGCTCTCCCAAGCCTTCCTCATCCTTTTTGGGCAAACAAAAAGTCTTAAATTCTCCCTGTCCTCTCCCAAGTCAACAGGCAGAGTGTGTTCAGTGCAGGAATCGTGCAAGAGAAGCACAGAGTGATAACCAAGAGCTTGAAGTGCATTAACAGCCCAGGCTCTCCCAGCCCCAGTGGGAGGCAAGGCTGGTGTCTGCTGGGAAGGATGCAGTGGTGGCAGAGAGCATTCTCCTGCCTCTTTTGTTGTGGGTTTGAAGAGCACAGAGTACAGCCTGTTCCCCGTGTTCCCTGCCCTGCAATGCTGGAGGTTATTTTAGCAGGCAGCCAAGGAGACTCTGGTATTTTGAAGACATCTGCGGCGCCAGGGCTTTTTCATATCGTTTTTAACACTTTGATAGCATTAAAAGCCATCTGGCAAACCCCCTCCCTGTGCTCCTCCTGCAGCTGGCCTGAGCTTGTCCTCCTTGGATCAGTCCTGGGCAGGAGCGCCGTGCTGATGTGCAAGGGGCAAAATATTCCCCATCCTCCCGGTGGCTTTGACGCAATGTCCGGGAGCCTGGCCTGTCTTCCAAGGCTGTTCTGAAGGCCACCGATATCCCTGTGACATTCAGACGGGGAAAATGTGGTTTGACTCTCGTCACATCCCGGTTTTCAAGCGAAGGGAGGCGTTGGCTTTGCTCGGCGCTGCCTTCTCTTCTGTGCTCAGCCAGGAGAGGCTGAAATCAGCATTCCTGCTGGGAGAGCTCCAAGCTCCAGGGCCCAGAGCCAGGAGCAGCCACTGCTTTTAGCCTGGGCTCCCCAAAACCCATCCCAGTGGTCCCCAAAGCACCTTCAGGCAGGGACGTGTGGATGTGGCGCTTGGGGACATGGTTTGGTGGTGCTGGGTTGATGGATTTGATGATCTGTGCTACAGTTCTGCAATAGGGGGAAAATTGTCCCTTTGCCTTGTATCCCTGAATCTCAAGGAATTGGTGCTTAAATGGCATTTTGTGGGAGAGATCCTGTGCTCCCAGTGCGTGCTCACGTTGGAGGGTTTGTTCCTGCCGTTAATATCTGGTTCCTAAATATAAAGAGGCTAAAATTAAGATTCCTAAATATGAGGAAACTTAAGAATTGGGTTCCTAAATGTGAGGAAATCAAATCTGGGTGCCATTCCACCCAAATCATCCCAGTTACTCTTATCCCTGTCCTCCCATTCCCTGGCTCCAGGAGGACAGCCAGAATTTCTCCTCACACCACAAAACATTTCTGATTTTAAAACGCCCTGAACACTCAGCCTTGTGCCTCAGGCAACGAATCCACCTGAGCTTTATTAAAGGCTGAAGGAGACCGAGGGGACTCTGTGACTCTGAGAGCTGTGATCCGTGGTCTGCAGCCACCTTTGGTCCCTTGTCCCTCTCCCTGCTCATTAGGAACTAAACGGCAGCGGTGGCTAAATTGGGTGGAACAGCTTGATAGCACTGGGAGATCGTTAATGACGGGAGCCTGCTCAGGGGTAATCAGGAATAATTGAAAGGGAGGGATGGGTTGGTCACTCTTCCCTCAGCCCAGGACACAAAATCAGGGCCACACTCCATGGAGACACCCCTCAGCCTGTGGAGGGAGGAGAAGGGATCAGGAGGAGAAAATGAGGGAAAAGCAGAGCTGCTTGGGAGGATGGATGGCTGGAGGTTTTTTAGGGTCTGGAGAATAATCAATGTGGGGAGCAGCTGTGGGGGCTCAGCCTGGAGAAAAGTGGGATCAAGGGAACCTTGTGGCTCTGCACAACTGCTGACAGGAGGGGACAGCCAGGGGGTCAGGCTGTGCTCCAGGAAACAGGGACAGGAGGAGAGGGAACAGCCTCAGACTGGGCCAGGGGAGGCTCAGGCTGGATATAGGAAAAATTCCTTCACAGAAAGGATGTCCAAACACTGCAATGGGCAGCCCAGGGCGGTGGTGGAGAGACCATCTCTGGAAGTATTCAGAACCCAAGCAGATCTGGCACTTCCCAGTGCAGTTTCATGGCTCACAGTGATCGGTCATGGCTTGGACTCGATGGCCTTGGAGATTTTTCCAAACTTAACAATCCTGGGATTGCATTTATTGAGGATGTGGCAGGAGCTGCTCTGCCCTGAGCAGACCTGGGGTTGTCCCCTGTGCTGAGCTGCTCAGTAGCTCATGGTGACTCTTAGATCATGGTGGCTCATGGTGGGTCGTGGCTCTTGGTGGCTCTTGGTGGCTCTTGGAGCATTTTTAACTCTCAGTGTACGATGGCTCACAGTGGCTTTTGGTGGCTCTCAGTGCATGATGTCTCCCAGTGTGTAGTGGCTCTCAGTGGTTCTTGGTGCATGGTGGCTCGAGGTGCACAATGTCTCCTGACACACAGTGGCTCATGGTGGCCCTTGGTGGCTTTCGGAGCATGATGGCTCACGGTGGCTGTCAGTGGTGTCTCTTGGTGGCTGTCAGTGTGTTGTGGCTCTCACTGGTGTCTCTTGGTGGCTCTCAGTGGTGTCTCGTGGTGGCTCTCACTGGTGGCTCTTGATGGCTCTTGGTGCACTGTGGCTCTCAGTGGTATCTCACAGGATGTGGTGGCTCTCAGTGTGTGGTGGCTCTCACTGGTGGCTCTCAGTGGTGTCTCGTGGTGGCTCTCACTGGTGGCTCTTGGTGCACTGTGGCTCTCAGTGGTATCTCACGGTCTCTGGTGGCTCTCAGTGTGTGGTGGCTCTCAATAGTGTCTCTTGGTGGCTCTCAGTATGTGGCAGCTCTCGGGGGTGTCTCTTGGTGGCTCTCAGTGCCTGGTGGCTCTCAGTGGTATCTCTGGGTGTCTCTCAGTGTCCCCATGTCTCACACACCCTTGTCCCCGCAGGTCTCCGCCGCACGCCCAGCCGGCTGTCGGGGCTGAGCACGGCCGGAGCACTGCCCAGCACGGCTGGCCCCGGGCTGAGCTGCGAGCTGCAGGACTGTCCCTTCTGCGCCAGCCTGCTGGACGACCCCGACTTCGCCCCTCAGCGACTCCGACAGCAACGGCGACTCCGACAGCAACGGCGTCTACGAGTTCACGCAGGACCTGCGGCACGGCGACCACCGCGACCAGCTGCAGCAGCAGCGCGGCAGGAGGAGGAGGAGGAAGAAGAAAGCCAAGGAGAGGAACAAGGTGGCCAAGCTGTGGCGAGCGTTCGGCACCAAACTCAAGAGGATCGTGGAGAGCAAGTATTTCAACCGCGGGATCATGATCGCCATCCTCATCAACACCCTCAGCATGGGCATTGAGTACCACGAGCAGGTCAGTGCCCAGGGTTTGGGGTTTGGGTTTGGGGTTTGGTGTCCTGCAGGGGTGGTTGAGGTCACTCTCAAAGCCATGTCAGGAGGAGCAATGATTTTTGTGCTGGTTGGAGATGATCCTGTGAGGTTCAGGAGAATCCTTTGGGGTGTGGGACACTTGGATATGTCTGCTCAGAGCCTGGCTGCTCGTTGGCTGGGAATTAGTGGGACAAACAGGAATTTTTGTGCTGGAAATACCTTTGGTCTGATGGTTGTGGTGGAGATAACCCACACAGGGATTTCTTCTTTGATGTGGATCTTTATTTAGAGACTTAAACTATCGGGGAATGCTAAAAGCAGCAAGGAAAAAAAAAATGAGTGTCTCCCTGAAGGCTCCAAAAGCTTTAATTTGCTCTCACAGGGTGTGAGGAGGCCTTTATTGAAGTGTTTGGAGGGAGGGAGGAGGAATAATGCTGTACTTCCCAGTGCTGGAGCTGAGGACAGCTTGGGACTGGAGGGGCTGTGACACCCAAGCATGTCACCTTGGCAAAGTCCTGCCCTTCTGGGCTTTTCCTTCTTGGAAAAACTGGCAATTTTCCACTGTTTTCTCAGGAATTTTTGGTGCCTACTCTGTGTCAGGTGCGGGAAATGCATCCCAGTGAGGCCAGGATCTGATCTTCTGGGATCAAATGCATCCCCCAAAATCTCCTCTGCAGGGTCATGACCAGGTCAGGGTTATTTTTAAAGCTGCTCCTCCTCTCTCCCGTGGTCTGTCCGTTTGGGAATGAGGAGGAAAGGCAGAGCAGCAGAACACACCCAAAGGCAGATCAAGAGACTCTGCATCTCCTTCTCCATCATTTCCCAGGATTAAGCATTGCTCAGGACCATGACAAACAACCCTCTGGAGTGCTGCTACTTCATTTTCTCTCCACTCCCGTGCTTTAACCCTCACTATTTTAGGCTGAGACATATTTCCCTTCCAAAAAACCAGCACTCAGCTAAAACCCAACCTCAGCCATGCAGCAACAAATCAGAATTACAGCAAAGTGTCCAAATCCGACAAAGATTGAGCTGTCCCTGTCATCTCCCTGTCGAATCCTGCTTAGTTGTTCCACGAGAAGTTCTAAAATTGGGAAATACACCTTGGCAATGGCTTCTGAATAGGCCATTCATCCCTCATTTCTGCATGGATACTCTTTTGTCAGGCGGATACAGCTTTGTCAGCCTTTGGATATTGCCGTGATGGGAGCTGGGGGAAAACCTGAGGCAGGCAGCAGGGAGAAAATCCAAGGATCACATGGAGTGTGTCCCCAGTCCCTCCCTTAGAGGCAAACTGTGATAATTACAGCCTTGCTGCTAACAAAGGAGAGCTGTAGCTGGCTGGTTTTTATTGGATTTTACCTTGTAAAAGATCAGCTTTAGGGCATCTCAAAGCCAGTGGCAATAAAGATTCTGAAGCTTTTTGGCTGAGGAGCGTCAGATCCCTGCCAGCTGAGCTCGCAGGCACTGCCCAATAAAAAGGGAGGAATTTGGAAGTGAAACCTGTAAAAGTTGCTCCACGTGCCTGGGAGACCAGGATAATGAGGCGTGGAGCTGTCAGAGCCTGACTTGGTGACACCTCAGCCAAGCCCTCTCCTCGCAGCAGCGTCCCAGGGGCTGAGGCACTGTCCAAATCCTATAAAACTGGCTCTGGGCTCCCAGATTTGGCACAAAAACCTGTGGGCAAAGCGGGGTGATTTGGGAGCCCCCCTCGTGTGAGAATTGGCTGCGAGGCTCGGGGTGGGGCTGGGTTTGTGGGGAGCAGATGGAGGTGTCTGGGCAAAGCGTGGGGTTGGGATGGAGGGGAGGGAGAATGGCTCTGTTTGGGATCGTGAGCCTGCCAGGAAAAGCTGTGTGGTCACAGCTTTCTGGTGGCTGAGGGACAGATGAGGCTGAGGGACAGATGAGGCTGAGGGACAGATGCTGCCCAGCCACCTCAGCTCCCAGGGTCTTCCCAGTGGGAAGTTCTGAGCCTCCCTCAGGCTCTAACCACATGTGGGTGTTGCCATTGTCCTCTTCTCCCTCCTCCCAAGGGCAATCTGGAGGCCATTCCCCAAATCAGAAGGATTTAGGAGCTGCTCTGTTTCTCTCCTCAATTTTCCTTGCTCCCACCGAGCTGTTCCATGTTTCTCCAGCAGCAGAGTTTAGGGGATCCTGGGAAGCCTGAGCTCTGTGCCTGCTGATGGAGCATGGGATGGGATCTGCTGGGCCCTGAATCCCTGGAAAACACAACCACACCATGCTGGAATGGTTTGGGTTGGGAGGTTGAAGCTCATCCAGTCCCACAGTGATACCTTCCCCTATCCCAGGCTGCTCCAAGCCCTGTCCAGCCCAGCCTTGGACACTTCCAGGGATCCAGGGGCACCACAGCTTCTCTGGAAACCTGTCCCACCAACACTTCCCACCATTTATTCAGGGGCAAACAGCTCCAGCTGCTCCTCTGCCCTTTGGCCATTTATTTTTGGTCCTTGTTGAATATATCAAACTGCAAACAAACCAGAGCAGCAGCCCCAGGGAAGCCCATCCCAAACCTCACTGCCCACGGGGAAATTCCCAATGCCTTTCATAAAATTTGTGAGTGGCTTCTTGCTTTTTGTTTCCCAACCTCTCAGTAGTCACCGGTGGCTTTGCAGGTAGATGGGACACAGAAAATAGATTTTTGTTGGGTCTGATCAGAGCCAAGGCATCAACCCCGTGTGGGTGGGAAGGGTGGGCAGGGGGATGGAGCAGGGATGGTCCTGCTGTTCTCTGTTTCATCCTGGGACACGGCAGAGCTCTGCAGAGAAGTCTCACGGAGCCCTCTTGAGGCAGTGGAGCATCATCGTCCAGCCTCGTGGAGGAGGGAATCGCGGCTGGAAGGTGCCAGGCTGGAGGCAAAACCCGCAGGGCTCCTGGGCCTTCTTTGTCTTTGGAATCACAGAAGCTCCTGAGCTCAGAGGGACCCACGGGATCACTGATGCAGCTCCTGGCCCTGCACAGACTTGGAATTCCAGCAATCCCATGGAATGGTTTGGGTTGGATAGGACTTTAAACATCATTTCATTCCATCCCTGCCATGGCAGGAACACCTCCCACCATCCCAGGTTTCTCCAAGCTTCACCCACCCTGCCCTTGGACACTGCCAGGGATCCAGGGACAGCCACAGTTTCTGTGGGAATTCTATCCCAGCCCCTCCCCACCCTCACAGGAGGAATTCCCTCCCAATCCCCTATCTATCCCTGCCCTCTGGCAAGTTCCTTGCCTGCTTTGGAGTCCCTGGGTGTTTTGTCCCTCCTGTGCCGTGTTTATTTATCAATCCCTTTATTTCTTCATTTCTTTATTCATCTGTCCATCTCCAGCACAATGAGCACTCCCACGGATGAGGAGAGCCAAGAGCAGAGGGGAAGGCGATCCTTGCATTAATCTTCCAGGCAATTTCAGAACATTGGATGAGTTTGTTCTGCATTCATTGCAGCTGACAACTCTCCAGAGGATCTGAGGATGTGCCACGGCACTGCAGCAGCACTAGGGCACTCCAAAGGCATCACCTCTGCCGTGCCTTTGGGAGGCTGGGCTGGGATCTCTGGCACTGGCATCCCATCCCAAGACATTTCCAGGTGCCTCTCTGCCCATGCAAACCCATTCCTTTTCGCCCCAGAGTCAGCTCCACTGAGGAAATAATTGCTCCTCCTTCAGCCTGCCTCGATTCCCAGCTCTGTGATCCTCCAGGAGAAGGGCAGAGCCCTTCATTTGCCCAGGAGAGGTGCTGGTGTCATCCCTGCCGAGGGAAATGCTCCAGGAGCCCCCCTCGCGCCTTCCCAGAAGAATTCACCAAAGGAGCTGTTGATACTTGTAATGATCCCACATAAAAGGCTCCATTTACATCAAATGGCACTAGAAACGTTATTTTACATTCACTTCTCAGCAGAGAAGTACAAATTAGTATTTGTTCCGAGCTATTGCTGTTCAAAGAGCTTTTAATTGCTTTTCTGATCCCTCAGCCGTGGCGCGTTGCGTTGGGAGCAGCTGCCTTTGGAGCAGCTCGGAGCTGACCTTGAGGGGCACCCAGTGGTCCGTGGCTCGTTCAGAGGGAGAGGAGTGTTGGTTTTGAGTAGAACATTTGATTATTCGGGAGTAAAAGTCACTCTGTGTGATTGAAGGCAGCGCTCGCTTCAGCGGTGACGTCCTATTTTAGCGTTCGCCAATTTTGGCTTGAAAAATTGGTTTGGCATGGAAAGCTCAGCACTTACTCAGAAAGCAGAGCGGAATTTTTCAGCAGCGTTTGAAGCAAATTGCTGAAATTCCTTTTGAGTTGTGAGTCAATAAAATGCTACCCTGAGCTGAGATTGGCTCTTTCAGCTGGCAAAACTCGTTCACTCTTCCAGATTTTTTGCAGGATCCAATTTTAAAGAGTCACACGCTGGCTGAATTTGAGGAAAACTGATTCCCCCAGCCCAGCCTGTGAGAACTCAACCCAGTGTGTTTGTGGCTGTTGTAGAAATGGTGTGAGACTCACTCTGCCCTCAGGAGTCCTTTGGTTTGGGTTTGGGCTGTGCCACCTGCATTCCGAGCTGTCCCACAGTGAGGGGACAGCTCTCCCCAAGCCTTGGCTGGGACAGCAGAAAACACACCTGTGATGGAAATCTGGCTTTTTCCACAACTTGTGGATAACCTGAATGCTGTCTCCACCCCTGGGAAGGGCAGGGAAGGGCTTTGCCTGGTGAACTTTGGGAAGGAAGGGCTGTTTTCCATCTTTTGTGCCCAAAAATGTTTTTATTGCACATCCAGGCCTCCGTTTCTTCAGCTCAGCAGCAGGTTGGGGATCCCCTCTGCTCAGAGGCAGCAGCACTTCCACATGGAGATTTCCACCTGGAAGGTGTCATTCCCACCCCAGAGGGAACGAGGGATCAGAGACAGGATAACATGAGCTGATGGCAAGTGTTGGCAGGGGAAATCCAGGTGTCCTGGCTTGGTGTGGGATCATTGTCATGGATAAATCACATCCTTCCACGTGGAGCCTCCTCTCTCCCCCTTTTCTGTAATTTAAGGACTCCTCCCCTGCTCTGTTTTCCTTCTCTTGGATCATATGTTCTTGGTATATTTTTTTTTACTATAAAAGGGAAAGAGATCCTGGAGCTCCTTGCATTGCTGTGCCTCGGAGCAGACAGGAGCAGCACCTCTGCAGGGCAGGGCTGGGGACACAACTGACCCCAAACTGGCACCCTGAGCAGCCTGGGGTCACAACTGACCCCAAACTGGCACCCTGAGCAGCCTGGGGTCACAACTGACCCCAAACTGGCACCCTGAGCAGCCAGGGCACTTCCAGCCAGAGCTGCTTCCTCTGGATGTGCTCATGCACCATGGGAATATCCGGATATTCCCTGTGGAACTGCAGACACGTTTCCCACTGCCAGTGGTTCGGTTGTTTCCCCTCACTGATGCCATCAGTCATTCTCTGTGGGGAGGGATTGGGATATAAATCCCAGCTGAGGTGACAGCTTCCCGGGCAGGTGACAGTGACAGCTCCCCAGGGATGTGCTCAGTCCCTCAGCATGCAGCACCCTCCCAGATGTGGGGTTTTTTCCATCTGGATCCCACAGAGACATCCCCAGTGACCTGATCCCAGGCCAACCCCACATTCCCTAACCCCCTGTGAGCCACAGCCGGATTGTTTGCGTTTCAGCTGGCAGGTAAAATAAACCGAGCCGAGTTCAGCCCCCAGGAGGAGAGCAGAGTGCTGCTGGCAGCTGCATTCCGTCAGGAATGTGTGTCAGTCCCAGCGGGCTGGGCAGTGGCTCTGCTGTGCTCCAGCTCTGGCACGGTGAGGCTGATTTGTGGGGGACAGGGAGGAGGTCTGGACTGAAGTGGCTGCTGCAGACACAGAGCAGGGCTGTGTTGATTCTGAGCTTTCCTGGTGCTGCCAGCTCCGTGCTTTCCACCCAGGAGTGGGGCTGGGAGAGGCGGTGGCTTTGATGGGGTGAGCAAACTCTGTGTCCCAAAGGCTGGAGCTGTGGGTGACTCTGGAAGAGTTAGAGCCAGAGGGGAACAACTCGAAACCCCCAAAAGTGCTTCTCAAAGATTTCCCAAAGACCTTTCCTGTTTCTCTGCTTCTTTCCCTCAGCGGGGTGGTGACAGGGGTGAGTTCAGGAGCAGCTCCAGTGTCTGCCTGGTGGCAGCTCAGGGATTCCAGGGATGTCACCACATCCCAGCCAGGTCCCCCAGCAGCTCCAGCATGTGGCAGCAGCTTCCATCCTCCCAGGAGCCTCCAGGAAAGGCAGGGACAAAAGCAGGGATGGCAGAGAGGGAATTGTGAAAGGCTGAGGCAGCCAGAGCATCCTTGAGGCAGGAAAACTTTGTCATCTTGGGGAGGATCCTGGGAAGCAAGGAGTGGTTTGGATTGACACAGGAGGGACGTGATGCTGCTGCTGCTGCTGCAGGAGCACCACTGTCAGCTGTCTCTTTGTCTCCTCACACTTCCCCATCTGTCTGCATCCATCTTTTTGGATTTTTTTGTTCCCTAAGGCGAGGATTGCAATGTGCTCTGTGCCTCGTGGGGCTCCCAGACAGACGTCAGGTGGGATTTTAGGGAACTTTTCCTCTCTCAAAGGGTGGTTAAAGCCAAGAATGGGCTGCCCAGGGCAGTGGTGGGGTCACCATCCCTGGAAGGGTTGGGAAAATCCGTGGATGTGGCATTTCGTGATGGGGGTTGGTGGTGTTTGGTCAAAGGTTGGACTTGATGAGCTGGGAGGTCTTTTCCAATTTTAGTGATTCTGAGTTATTGCAAGTAATAATAGAATTGGGATTGGGAAACAGAGCTCTGCACCTCTGAAAGTGGATTTAACTGAGAAGATGTTAGGGAGGCATGGAAAAGGCATGGAAAAATCAGCCAGGTGTGGATTAAAGATGCTCAGGGTAGCAATGGAGCTCCTTCCACCTGGGAACCTGAACAGCTCCATTCCCTGCTGCTGCCAGCCAAACCATGGATTTTCCTCAGGTTTTAACCAGGATTCTCCACCTGGGACAGCGAAATTTCCCAGAATTATGAATGAAGCTGGAAATCTCTCCTTGAAAGCTCCTTCTGGGGGTTGTGTTCCAAGATGGGGATGCTTTTTTAGGAGAGGGTTTGGAGATGGGGGGAGAAAGCTGATCTGAGAGGAGCGAGACTCTTGGAAATGAGGGAGCTTTGGCATCCCTGCTCGCATTCTTTTCAAGCTCTATTTTTGTTTGCTCTGTCTGGTTTACAGCCCTAAAGACAGCCTGACTCCCAATTTGGGAAAAACACTGTGCACAGGCCTTGCAGCATCGCTGGTAAAGCTTTTTAGAGCAGGGAGGATGGGCCAGGAGACCACTTTCCCAGGAGTTTTCTCTCCTGCCTGATCCCTTGGAGAGATCAGTATCTCCTCTCTCCCTGTCCTTGTCCTTTCCCTGTCCCACACACAGACAAATCCAGGAGTTTTGACTGTAGGAGAAAAGAGAAAGAAGCACCAAAAAAAAAAAAGGGGGAAAAAAAAGGAAAAAAAAGTATTTAATTTTATATACTCCAAAGGGAATTGGCTTTGCTGCAGACAGATGGATGCTGTAATTCCCTGCCTCTCGACATGACTATACATGGATTGGTCTGTTCCTTTGGATTGGGGTGGGCTGGGAGGCCAGAGGGTGCTGGCTGCTCCCAGAGCTGCACCTGGAGCAGCGATGGCATCAGGACCACAAAGCTCTGTCCCCCAGGCACAGCAGGCAGGAGTCCCACAGCTCCAACCCACCTCAAATCCGATCGATAAACCGAAATACATCACAGCATGGGGGAGAGAACAGAATGTGGGAGAGAATCAGCATTTTCCTTTTATTCCTGAAGGGCTCAGGGGCAAAACATCCACCCTGAGGGCATCGCTCACCCCATCACTGCTGCTGCGAGGACAAAGGGTTGGGAGGCGTTTGCGGAGCTGGTTTGGAGGCAGACAGGCTGAGAGCAGCGTGTGTTGCCGGGCAATTATCTCCTCGCCACGGCCGGTGCTGGGGCTGTGCTGCTGGAGGCTCTGGGAGCTGCCAGGAGCACAGATCCCATCTCGGGTGTCTCTGAAGCACAGCTACTGATGTGGTGCTCGCAGCGCTGGCAGCTCCTGCTGCTGCCCGTGCCAGAGGACAGGGGGCTGAGCTGCAGAGCAGGGAAGTGCAGGATTCGGAGCCAGGAATCCCAGTTTGTGCTGGGGACTGGAGCTGGGGGTGCTCCGGGAAGTGTGAGAGGCAGAGGTGATGGGGGGAACAACTCGTGACCCCCAAAAGTGCTGCTCAAAGAGATCCAAAAGGCCGTTCCTGTTTTTCTGCTTCTTTCCCTGACTGTGCCCCCTCTTTCCAGGCTGGAACGATGGGATTTGCATCCCTCCCTTCCCAGCACCAACAGACACCCCCAGAGTGGCAGGAATCCCTCTCTTGCTGCAGTGTGGGCAGTTTGACGGCTGGGCAATGCTCCTCAGCTCCTTCCTTTCCCGAGCACAGCTTTTTCCCAGCTCCTGAGGCTGAGTTTCACCTGGCAGGGGTGATGGACAGGCAGGCTGAGACTCACAGACAGGTAACAAGGGAAGCAAACCTTCCAGTGGGTGTTCCCCACCCGACCTGCACAAGTCCTTTTGTATTTCAGAAATGATTTAGCGCCGTGGATTTCCTCCCACTCTTTTTTTTTTTTTTTGTTTCACTTCTCCTCTCTCCTCCTTGCTCGTCAGTGTGTAACAGCAGAGGGTTTCATCCATATTTGATTTTTTTAACTCTGGATTCATGGCTGCAGCTGTCACTCCTCTGCAAACACGCAGGGAAATGAAGGTTAACAAGTTTGGGCTCTGGGGAAAGCTTGTAAACCAGCCCTGCAGAAGGCTCTGTGTCATCACACCCGCCTGAAGAGCAGATCTTCGCTGAGCTTCTCCAGCCTGGGGTTATTTATCATCATCCGCAGCAAATACTTTTCTCATTGTATATCCTGGCTGGAAACTCTCAGAACCCCAAATGGAATTCTTTTCCCTTGTATGATCCAGAGGGAAAATGAAGGCTCAGGAGCTCGAGGGGTTGGTTTAATGGTTCCAGAGCCAGGCTGGCACTGAGCAGATGTTCAGATCAGGGGTCAGCGCTCGCCGGGAGGCAGACGATGCTCCAGAACATTTCTGGGTGTTCTCCAGCTGTCCCAGTGCCTGGGGCTGAAGGCAGGGATGCTCTGCTGTCCCCCAGGCTGCCCTGTGTCCCCTGCCACCCTGGCACTGTCCCCTGGTCTGAAGTGTGAAGTCCTGGCTGGGTGATTTTTTTTAGGGGAAGTTTGCTGAAATGAGACAAAATAGCTTCTGGCTTTTGTTTAAACATGAATTTGGTCTGGAAAGTATCAAATCTACTCGGGAGGAGTGTGCTTGGAGTAGAAGGACTTATGAGAGGATGTGGCTGTGTCTCTTTAGGGTCACTGCCCTCTGGTTTGGGCTCTGTGTGGCTCGGGGGGGTTGTGTCAACAGGATGTGAAGTTTTGGCCATGGCTGTGGGCTTTTCCATGCCTCGGGCAGCCTGGAGGAGACTGAGGGGAGAGGAATCCTCAGGAGCTGCAGCTCCTCCCGAGGGGCAGCTCCATGCTCTACCCTCTGGGATCAGGGAATGGCTGGAGCTGTGTCAAGAGAGGTTTAGGTTGGAGATCAGGAAAGGTTTTTCCCCCAGAGGGTGGTGGGACACTGAACAACTCCCTAGGGAATGGGCACAGCCTGAGGCTGCCAGAGCTCCAGGAGTGTCTGGACAGCACTGCCAGGGATGCTCAGAGTGAGATTTTTGGGGTGTGTGTGCAGGGACAGGGGTTGGACTCAATGATCCTTGTTGTGTCCTTTCCAATCAGGACACTCTGTGATTCCATAATTCTGTGAGTGGAGCCAAACTGGGACCCCATTCATTCCCTGCAGCTTGGAGCCTTGGAATTAGGGAATTCCCTGATTCCCTCCTCTCTCCCAGCCTTTGCTGCTCTCCCAGGTTTTTGCTGTTCCCAGTTCTGCACCGGTTTGGGTTTGGGTTTTGGGGTTTTTTTTAGCATCTCCATGGAAACCACTGTGGGGCTGTGGAGTGCAGGGGTTGTGCCGATTTGAGAAGGAATTCCTGCAGTGGTTCAGTGGGATCAGGAGCTGGGCAGGAATGTGTGTCCAGCCAGAAAAGTTGGGAAGGGAAGGAGCAGAAGCTCTCAAAGGCAGAGGTGCAACGATTTTCTGCCATGTGAGCTCAGGATGAGGCTTTTATGATAACACCAACTTTATCTGAAGATGGTTTGGAGTGAGACAGACTCAGCTCTGCCTCCTCCACAGAAATCCGGATGAATTCCTTACCTGTGCAAAGCTGCTTTTTGATGTGCCAGCTCACTGCTGCACCTTGTTAACACATCTGCCTCTCGGTCTGACCTCCCTTAAAAGGTTTAAACGCAGATAGATTAATTTGCTTTTGATGTCCAGGCTAATGAAGTGCTGGAACTCCTCTGCTTCATTTTCAAGTTCATGGATTGAGGCTCGGGAGCAGCCAGGGCTGGAGTTGGGCTTGGTGAAGGCAAAGTTCATCCAGGGTTGGGTACCACAGGCAGCCCCGAGCTGAGGATGCTTCCCTGGCTCTGCACAGCCGCTGCTGGCTGGGGCTGAACTCCAATAAAAGCCACGAGCAGGCAGGGAAGGAGGAAATGCCGTGCTGTGCTCAGCTGGGCAGAGGTCAGGGTGCTTTAGCAGCACCACCAGCCCGTGGTCACCACGGCAATGACAGCTCATTGCCATGGAAACCCTGCCACCTCCTCCAGCCTGGGCTTGAGCAAATAACTGCTTGAGATCCGCCGTGGGTGCCACAAATAAAATAACTTGATGGCTTTCAGCATGGTCTGTCTGCTCTGGAAGCCCACGAGGAGGATTTCCATCAGGGCAGGAGGGTTTGTGAGCTCTGGCTTGCTCGAGGGCTCGGTGTTTGCCAGGGCTGGTGTGGAGCTTTAGGAGTTTATTAAAGCCACCAGGCAGGAGCTGCAATCTGAATTCTCTTTCACTCCCACTCTCTGCAAATTAAGCCTTGTGCTGCCTGTTCTGTCCCTGCTTGGGGGTTGTGGATCTGTTTGCCTTTTTCCTGGGAGAAGGAGGTGGATCCAAGCCCTGGGCAGGGCAGAGGGATGGAGCATCCCTGGTTCTGTGTCTGCTCCTTGTGGCTCTTCCTGGGGGAGATGTTTCACCTTCAGAAAAACATCTGGGCAGAGCAGAGGGATGGAGCATCCCTGGTTCTGTGGCTGCTCCTCGTGGCTCTTCCTGGGGGAAATGTTTCACCTTCAGAGCCACAGCAGGGCTGGGAAAAACCAGCAGGAAAACCTGACTGTGGCATGGGAGAGAGAAAATTGCAAATGAAATAATCCCAGAATGGTTTGGGTTGGAAGGGACCTTGAAGGGGATCTTGTTCCATGGACAGACACCTTCCACTATCCCAGGTTGCTCCAAGCCCTGTCCAGCCTGGCCTGGGACACTTCCAGGGATGGGGAATCCAGGGAAATCCTCATTTGTTTGTTTATTTGTTTGTCAGAGCTGTCCCTGCTCCTCCCCAGCTGATGTGGGATGTGGATGGCAGAGCCTGGGATTCTCGGGATGACTGGGGAGGTGTTGTTTCTCACTGCCATAATTAGCGGGAGGTAATTAGTGTTCGTTAACAGCCCCCTTTGGCCAGCTCACCAAGGCTGAACTAACGACCCCCAGAACCAAACTCATCCACTCCTGCCTGAGGAGAGTCTCAGGTGCTCACCAGCCTCAGAGTAATAGGGAAGTGCAATAATTTTAATTAGTGCTGCTGTTATTAGGGCTAATGCAGTCGGATTTCATTATTTTAGCAGTGATTTTATGCCATTATATAAAATTAGAATCACTGATTTATTTTTTTTTTCCTGCATCATTTTGTTTCCATAACAATGAAAACACTGAAACCCAGGGCATGCTTGGGGTTGAGGCATCATTCCTGGAAAAGGAATGAGAAAAATCCAGTGGAAAGTCACTTCCTCAGTCTGAAGCCCTGTTTTCCAGATTTTTGTGTTCTTCTCCCAATGTTAGGAATAAACGTGACAAGGGAACCACGTTGCAAAGTCAGCACCATGGTTTTCTGTGGGTATTGATCCTTGGTCAGCTCTGGATCCTGGCGGTGATTTCACAGAATTTCATTTCATTGGGACTTTTTGTCAGGAAGGTGAAAACATGGGAGCACTGGGCCATCTCCAAACTCTGAAATGAAGGAATTCTGCCAGGAATTGCAAATCCTCTGGCTGGATGGGATGCCAGGATGGGATTCCAGGATGGAATTCTAGGATACAAACAGGTGACGAGGAGCAGGAGTCGCTGAGCTCTCTGCTGCTCTTTGCTCCCATTGGTAATTCCAAGTGATCCCACTGTGCTGGAGGGCAGCTCTGCCTTGGAATTCCTCCCTGACCTCTGGAGGAATTCCTCCCCTGCTCCAGCAGAACAAATGGCTCTTGTCTCAGGGAGCAGGAGGGATGGCAGTGGTTGCTGTTATTTTTAAATTCCCCAGACACAAATGGTCTGGAGTTTCTTCCCGAGGGGCAGTGGGGAGCTCTGGGGTCAGGGAATGGCTGGAGCTGTGCCAGGCGGGGTTTAGGTTGGATTTTGGGAAAAGGTTCTTCCCCAGAGGGTGTCAGGGAATGAGCACAGCCAGAGCTCCAGGGGTGTTTGGCTAACACCCTCAGGTGGGATGGTTGGGCTGTCTGTGCACTCTGACCCTCGTGCATCCCTTCCAGCTCAGGACATTCCTGTGCTCCCATAATTCTGGAATTATTATATCTATAATAATTCTGGAGTCTGGGAGCAGGAGCTCCCAGGCTCATTCCCAGTGCCAGCTGCACACGCTGGAGGCTGCTGGCAAGCCCAGCCTCTGCTTTTGTACCTTTTTGGCTTTTCGCTTTTTCTCTCTGATCCTCGTGCTTGGGCTTTAATTGCTGCTTTAGTCTGGTGCTCGTGGCTGAAAGAAGGGATCAATAATTCACTGGGAAGAGCAGCGTGGAGCTCCAAGGTTCCCATCTGCCTGCTTTGGCTGCAGGCTGGAGCATCCCAGGCTGTCCCAGCTTTGTGTTTTCCGGGACAAAAAGAAGCTTGGAATGATTGCTGGGGTTGCTTTGGGTTTGCTGGAGGGGAGGAAAGGTGGATTTCCCCTGGATTTGTTCTCCTGCTGCCTGGGTTGCAGATGTGGATTTGCAGATAATCATTTCCATGCCGCTGGAATCTCCAGCTCTTTGGGAGTGTTTCTCTCTTTGGGAAGCTGAACGAAAATTGGATTTTCATACAAAAAATGAACTGAGTGCAGTCCAGTCTTGGGGAGACAAAAAGGCTGGAGGCTCCTCCAGCTGTTTTATCCCCACAGGATGTCCCTGAGCTTCACCAGCCTGTGGGAAATGGGACAAGATGGAGTTATCCACCCTAGGAGTGGCTTGGATCCTAAGATCCCCAGGGATCTTTTCAGTCCAGTGTCCCAAAAATCCCAATAAATAGAGCTCAGCTCAGCTGGTCCATCCTCAGGCTCTAAGGCAGGATCAAGTGTTCCCATGTCAAAGGTTTCATGCCATTGAGAAGGTGAATGTCACTGGTTAATTGGGATTGACTGGAATTGGGATTGTTCAGCCTGGAGAAGAGGAGGTTTTGGGGTGACTGAATTGCAGCTTTCCAGTTCCTGAAGGAGCTAACAGGAAAGAGGGAGAGAGACTTTTTACAAGAGCATGGAGTGACAGGACAAAGGGGAATGGCTTCAAACTGCCAGAGGGCAGGATTAGATGGGATATTGGGAAGGAATTCCTCCCTGTGCAGGTGGGGAGGCCCTGGAATAGAATTCCCAGAGAGATTGTGGGTGCCCCTGGATCCCTGGAAATGTCCCAGGCCAGGCTGGACAGGGTTTGGAGCACCCTGGGATGGTGGAAGATGTCCTGCCATGGCAGGGGTGGCACTGACTGATTTTTTTAGGTCACTTCAACCCAAACCATTCTGGGATTCTGTGTCTCGAAGGGAAACCCATAAAGAACTCACTGTGCCTGGATGAGGAGCACCACCAGCTTTTCTCCTGGCGCCCTCCAACATTTTTCTTCCCTCCTTTCATTCCAAGCCCCTTGAACCTCAGCAAATCTCTCCCAATCTTCTCCCATCTTTTCATCTCCCACTTCAAGCCTCAGAGGTCAGGCATAGCCACCAAGCTCCCATTTTTCTCAGGAATGGGAAGATCTCCTTGAACTCCTCTCCCCATCCAGCCACTCCAGCTCCTCTCCTCTGCAAAGATGACTAAGTCAAGGTCCTTTTCAAACACAGCCTGAGCATATTCCCACCTTTTCTGCCCAGCAGCAGCTCCTGCTGTGTTTTCCTGATGTGTTCCATCTCCCGACGCCGGAGCGAAACCCGCGGATCACCAAAGTGCATTTTTCAAAGGGACTCTCCACAAAGGTCTATTAGCAGGGGATGAGTAATGGCTTGACAAACCAGATTTAAGTGGCCCCTTCTGAATCATCTTGGCAGTAATAGGGAGAGTGTGTCCATTTTTTGATTAAATATTTCCAGTGCCATTAACTCGGGGCGAAGTAAACAACTTCTGTTGGGTTTGCCTGCTCTAATAACAACGCAAAGGTCTTTGATCCCAGAGTTTCAGGGAGCTGGGAGCTGGATAAAGATCATGGAATTGTTGCTAAAGTATCATCAAAGGGGTGGGAAGTGGTTCTTTATTCTCTCTGTGTGCACATCCTGCCACCTCCCGTGGATGTGGTGCCAACCTCGGGGTGCTTGTGGTGTGTGGCTGCAAGGATTTGCCAAAAAATAATTCCATAATTAACCTTCATTTCTCGGGCAGATTCCTCCAGGCTGGGTCTCCTTATTCCTCTTTGCCTGCGTATTCCATGGGTTTAGTGTGTATTCTAATCTTAAATATTCCAGCTTTGCATATCCTGGGACTCAGTTTACACCTGAAAGGAAAAGGTACAGCCTTGTTCTTCTTTCTGGTTAATGCAATACAAGATATCTTTGGCCTCAATATAAAAATACATTTATTAATATAGAAAATGAGGACCGTAAATCAGTAGGAATGCCACATTTTTTTTTTTTTAATTAATTCTTTGTGGCTAACCAGCCAAACAAAGCTGATTTCAGGCATTGGGCTGATGATTTTGGGACCATTAATTATTGACTCCGGCGCAGAGCGTGGTCAAGAACAGCTTTTCAGTGGGCAGGAACTGTGTGGATGTAATTCCTTGTGCGAATGTAAATTTTTTACGGCAAGGGGAGAAGCCAAATGTACTGGATGAGAGTCAGGCCAGGCCCTGCTCCGAGCTGTCCCTCCTGGCAGATCCACCACTGCTTTGAAGGACTCCTCGCCATATGGATGGGAATGATTCAGGCTGGATAAATTCCCTGGATTTTGGCCAGAGGCTTTTAAAGGAGCCAAGGCCACGCGGGGTGGGATGGCAGTGGAGAGAATCCTGCTCCTATTTCCAGGGAAAAGGCACTGAGAACAGGTTCTGGAATGCTGGGAAGATGCCAGAGGCATCTCCTAATGCATCCTCCTGAGGATGATCCCTGCACCCAGCACAGGAGACATCCCATTTTCCCTCAGCACAGGCATGTTCCCATTTTCCCTCACTTTCCCAACAGGTGGGACCAATGTGCGCAGCCCAGTTCTCCCAGCTGTTCCCGGGGAATTGCTGGAGCCATCCCCTGCTTATTTGGAGATTATTTTTAGTGATAAAATAATGGAATGGTCTACCCGGGGAGGTGGTGGAATCACCATCCCTGGAGGTGTTTAAAAAGAGATTGGATGTGGCGCTCAGTGCCATGGTTTAGTTTAGTTGACATGTTGGGACATGGGTTGGACTCGATGGTCTTGAAGGTCTCTTCCAGCCTGGTGATTCTGTGATTCCGCGATTCTGTGATTCCGCGATTCCGCGATTCCGCGATTCTGTGATTCTGTGATTCTGTGATTCTGTGATTCTGCTCCTTCCTGCTGTGACTCCTTATTTAATAACTGAACCTGAGCACTTCTATTCTGCGATTCTGCGATTCCGCGATTCTGCGAGTCCGCGATTCTGCGATTCCGCGATTCCGCAATTATGTGATTCCGCAATTCCGCGATTCCGCAATTATGTGATTACGCAATTCCGCGATTCCACGATTCCGCAATTCTGCGATTCTGTGATCCTGCAATTCTGCGATTCTACTCCTTCCTGCCGTGACTCCTTACTTAATAACTCAACCTGAGCACTTCTATCCCGCTCTGGGGCATTGTTTTATAGGGTTTGATTGGTTTTTTTGTCATGTTCAGGCTTATTTCTGAGCCTGCTGTCGCTCCCAGTGATCCTCCATGCGGATCTAATCCAGCTGATTTGCCTGCTTCCCCAAACATCCCGTGTGCTGCTGCTGCTGATAACGCTGCAGATTGCCCAGGTCTCGTCCTCCGGAGGCTGCAGGAGGCAGCAATTGATCTAATCCTGCCTGGCGTTTATGTCGCTCGAAATGAAATTGCGTTTTGCTGAATGAAACTGAGAAATGGGAAAGTAATTCCGCGAATATGTTCTGCCATGTGGGACCTGCTGCCCGGGAAGCTTCCGGAGGAAGCTCCAGTGGAGTTGATTATCCCACAAAATAAACTCTGCTCTGGGGCTCTTCTTGCAGGAGAGGAAAATGTGGCATTCAGGGATTTTTCTGGAGAAAACTGGACAGGAGATAGGGAATCCTGGAATGGTTTGGGTTGGAAGGACCTTAAATGCCAACCAGTGCCACCCCCAGGGACACCTTTCCACTATCCCAGGTTGCTCCAAGCTCTGTCCAGCCTGGCCTTGGACACTTCCAGGGATCCAGGGGCAGCCACAGCTTCTCTGGGAATTCCATCCCAGCCTCTCCCCACCCTCACATGGAATTATTCCTTCCCAGTATCCAAACCTGAACCTGAAAGCCCAAAAATCCCATGGAATGTCTGATTTGGGAATATTTAGTTTTGCAGAACAGGAACTCTGCTGGCTCTGGTTTTTAAAGTTCAGCTTCCTCCACCCCCCAAAGTCCTGTTTGCAGCTCCAGGAAGGAGCAGAGTTTTGCACCTGGCAGATGCAGTTGGGTATGGAATTATTAACCACGGAGCGGAGAGTTAAAAGGAGTTTTTCAGAGCCTTAGGAGATCAAGTAGGTCAATTGAAAGGAGGAAAAATTACCATCAGTTATCTTCAATTAAATTGTTATCGCTCCACATGAAGGATCCCATTTAGAGGGAGGCATAAAACCTGAGAGCGAAGGTGACTGGGAGAATAAATTCCCCATTTTTAATTCCAAACCCAGAGAGGGAACATCCATCAGCAGGCATGAGGAGAAGATCTCTTTTTCCTTCTGTTCCCAGCCTGCTTTGAAGCAGAGCCCATCAGGAAACCTCTCAGTGAAACATTTTTTTTTTTTTTTTCAGTGGAAAGCACAAACTCCTTGAAGCCACAACTTTTAGGAGAAACATTAATAACAGAGAAACCCTTCTTGAGCAGGACTTGTGCTTCTGAGAGGTTGTGGTTGTGTCTGGCTGTTAAATTTGGGACTGTGGCACCCCAAAATAGCAAATATCTCCCTTTCCAGGGCTGGGATATCCTGGTTCAAGTCCCTGATCCCTTTCCAAGGCCAGAGAGCAGGAATAACTTTGAACTGTGCTCATGAGCCTGGGAAAACACCATCCAAACCACTTTTTTTTTTTTTTTTAGAAAATTATATCACGTAAAGGAAAGCAATTCCTGTGGTCTAGACTGACTAAACCAGTTTGAAGTTGATTTTAAGACATGAAGAGTCCAATCTTGTAGTAAATAAACTTCATCCAAATGGTTTACACAGGAGATTTTTTTTTTTTCAAATGCAGGAGTTGAAAAGCCCACTTGTGTTATTCCTGGTTTTGGTTTTTTTTTTGTAAAGGCAGGGAATGCAGAGGAGGAAGCAGCCAGGTCTTCAGTTGCTCGGGGGTTTCTGCTTGTTTGCTCCGCTTGGTTGTTTACTTACCTCAGAAATATCAGAATTGCTCGGTTTGATCCTTGACAGGCAGGGAGGAGGAGAGAAAAATAAAGGTCAAAACGTAGCCTTCATCTCTGCTGGGGTGTCACTTACATCCCCTGACAGCCCTGGCTCCTGGAAATCCCTGGAAAAACCTTTTCCCAGCTGCTTCAGAGGCACGGGAATGATGGAGGTGTAGATCCAGAGGAGCAGATTGCAGAGGGCAGGGCAGCCTGTCCCTCCTGTGTGTGCTGAGCTCTGAGTCCCTTGCCCAGGGAATTCTCAGATTCTTCCCTGGGAGGGTGGGGAGGCCCTGGGATGGAATTCCCAGAGAAGCTGTGGCTGTCCCTGGATCCCTGGCAGTGTCCAAGGCCAGGTTGGACAGAGCTTGGAGCACCTTGGGATGGTGGAAAGTGTCCCTAAGTGGGACTGGATTGTCCATAAAGTCCCTGGATTCCTTCTCCCCTCTCCCTGCCTCTCCCCTGCCTTCCCTGTGGCTTTTAATTCCGTGACACAGTGCTGCAGACAGGTGAACTCCGTTGGAATACCTGGGAATTGGAGAATTATAATTGCCCAACAATGAGGTGAGGGGAGGAAGTAGAATGCCCGGAGCTAAGCATGGATTGACAGATCATTACCGCGCCTGGTCAGAGCTCTGCAGGCTGAACTTCAAAACACAGAGCAGAAAAGCCAACATAAACAAGTGCTCAGAGTCCCATTGACAGCTTTAGGCTCGGGACTAGAGAAAAAAACAAGCCAAGTGCAAAGGATGTTTATGAGACTCAATGTTCTGGATTTGTTTACTGCTCCTCGGGGCTCTGCCACTCTCAGCTCCCCCAGCTCAGGGAAAAGTCGAGCTGCTTTGGGCTTGGAGGGGGAAATTTCTGAAGGCAAACATGTATTTTTACTCTGGAAACTTCCCTGGGCATTCAGCAGGAAGGCTGTGGTGTGTCAGAGTCCTTTCCTCCACCGTGAGGAATTCAGGTGTGATTATCTCTGCCGAGTTTCAGAGCAGAAAGGTGTCCAGTTGTCCTGCTGGGATTGAGCCTAAATTATGTAAAATAGCAGCTGGTGGAAGGAGCAATCAAAGGAGATGAGGGAGAAGGCTGGCAAGAGGAAAAAGAGGCACAAAGAGATGCCAGTCCGTGGAGAGCTGCAGTAATTCAGGTGCACAAAGAGAATCCGAGGCTGCAAATTCCACTCCATTCTCTGCTCGGAGGAGCCATCGATAATTTGACCATGATGGGTTTCTCTTTTATTGGATTTCTCAGTTCCAGAAAGGCTCTGGGGGTTGTGCTGCTCCTTGCTGAAACCAGGAGGATTTGATTCTCAGAAAGGGACTGGGCTGCCGAGGTTTGCAGACCTAAACTATTTAGGAAAGGATTTTTTTTTTTGGTCTGTTTATCTGAACTTGGGATGAACTGTTTGAGGCTTGTCCCTAATAAAAGCATAGTTTGGAATGGCTGGAATATTCTGCAGCATAAATATGGCCTTGAAAATGGGCAGAAGTGGGACGTGTTTTGCCCACAGTCAAAGTTTGCTCTTACTTTAAAATCAAGGATGCTGAAATCTTCCAAGCTGATCCCACACAGTTCCTGCCTTTCCCTTGAATAGTGGGAAACTTAATCCTGCAGCCCAAGGATGATGATTTGAATCTGAAATTATAAAGTTTAGACTCAGATCTGGACTTTTTGGAGCATTCCCTGGGACCTGCCAGTGGGACTTGTGGGTTAAATCCCTCTCTGTGCTCATTTTTGGTGACAATTTCCAGCACGGCCATTCCCATTCCAGCCTCCACATCCAGAGTGGGGAATCCTCAGACCAGCACTGCCAATCACCTCCCATATTCTGGGGATTCCTGAGCATTTTGGATCCTCCTGCAATTCCATGTGGTCACCTTTTGGCTCTGCAATCCTGGACTGATGTAAAGGTCAATAATTGCAGCAGCAGCAAAAGGAGTGGAGATCCCCAGAGCTGATTGGGGTCATGGTGAAAATTCCTTTTCACTGTGTTTGGAAAAGGAGTTTTTCCCTGATGCAGTTTGGTGGGCGAGAAGTTTCCCTGTCAGAGTCTTTAAGGCTTAGAAAAAAATTGGGAAAAAAGCAAAAACCACCACTTTAGAGCAAGTCTCTTGGAAGGGCCTGATTTTGCTGCCAAGCTCCATTACCCATCCCAACCCAAGCTGCATTTCATGACACAACCACTTCTCGAGCCAAAAGCCTGAAGTTTCCAGTTCTGAGAAGGTCAAAACAAGACACTACAGCAATTTGGAAGTGTTGTTGCAATTTCGTTCCCTTCCAGCCAGCAAGCTGGACAAAAATAATCCTTGCCATGAAAAGCTTTGTTTTCAGCAAATCTACTTTTTGTCTCACCCATGGGAAAAAGACTCCCGGAAAAAAATCCCTGCTCTGGATTGGCTTTAATTCGGACAAAACAACAGTGGCTCCTAGTGGCTGACTCCAGGGGAATGGCCAAATCCATCTTGAGTGTCCCTTCCTTGACCCTCCTCGTGGGTGTTTGCTCATCAGCGAGCGAGAGGAGCGGGAAATTTGCGCTCTGAGCAATAAACCCTTTCGGAAGGCATAAAAATATCCGTGTTTGCCGCGCTCCCGTCGGTGCCGGGAGAAGGTAATTACTTTGGAAAGCTGCAGCACTGATGTTTGGCTCATCTGCTCCTCACTTCCACTCCAATAATCCCCGAGCTCCCGGCGGCAGCTTGGCTGGAGTTCAGGGCTATCCATCCTTGTCGGTGCCCAGCGGGTCCTGCCCGGTGTCCCGGCGGGATTCTGCTCCAACATCGCTGCTCACAGCCTTCCCTGTCATCACATCAGCGCTGCCTCGCTCCACACACCATCCCAAAAGGATAACGAAGCTCCCCGAGGTGAGGTTTTGCAGTGTCAGCCATCCGTCAACCTTTCCCAAGCGTCCTCCCGCGCTCCGGTCTGCTGGATCAGCTCCCGGGAGCAGCTGCTGACGTTCCAGGCCATCTCCTTGTCCTCTCCTGTCCCCTCGTGGTCTCTCTCTCCTCTCCTCAGGGATCACTGCGGATTTGCTGCTGAACGTCAAGAGGAAGCAAAAGTCACGGTGATGCCTGAAATGCTGGTAAAGATTGAGACACAGACACTGCAGTATGGGAAAAATGGAGTTATTTTGGTTTAATAGGATCCCAGGTGCACCACGATGAAAAAGAGAGAGACAGTATCACATGTATATAATTTATGGACTTCATCAATTAGCATACCTATCTAAAATTCCCCCAATAAGAAACCAAACAAATGAAGTAATTGCCTCCTTATTCAAATTACCTCTCCCCAAAAAGGTTACAACTTAGTTTACAGAAACATGTCCCAGGGATGGGGCTCTTTCAAGGTTGGTGCCTCATGCTCTTGAGATTGTGGAGATTGTTTCGTCTTTTCCAAAGAATTCTGAACTAGGCTAGAGTACAAGGGTTATAAACATGTGGGGCTGAGATACAAGGAGTGAAAGTACAGGAATGGGAAAGGGTAAAAAGTATATAAAAAGGGTATAAAAGTATAATGAAAAAGGACAAAAAACCCATCAGGTATCAACGGCACTGGAGACAAAGCAAAAAGGGCACTGATCATCAGAGGGAATTGGGAAATAAATTCAGGATCGGCTCCGTGCTCCACTGCCACAGGAAAATCTTGGGTTTGCCCTGGAAAACTTGGGATTTTAGAGGATAACAATGTACAGATTGCTTTTATCTGCCTGAGGGGTTTTTGGGGTTGTTCAGCTTTTCAGACTCAATGCTGGCTTTTTTGGTGATGACTCTGGGATTGTCTCATCATGTTGGACTCGATGACCTTCAAGGTCTTTCCCAACCTTCTGTGCTTCTATATCCACATCATTCCAGGATTGGGGATTTTGGAAGTGTTCACCAGGTAGCCCAATTTTTATGATGAAATTGTGGCAGCAGCAAGGGGAACTTTGGAGAACCCCACACTAAATTTGACTTCAGCAGATGAGGTGCTGCCCTGTGGCACAGGACAAGGCTCTGGGGGTAGCAGCAGGCAGCTTTTCTATGTTTCCCAGCAAAAAGTGCTGGGAAACAGTAGGGAAAGCAGAACAACCCCACCGAGGTGTAGTTTCCTGTCAGGATTGACGGTGACCTCTTCTCCCAGACAATCAGCAGCAGGGTGGGAGGGAATGGCCTCAAACTGCCAGGGGAGGGTCAGGTTGGACAGCAGCAGGAATTTCTTCATGGCAAGGGTGGTGAGGTGTTGGAAGTGCCCAGGGAGGTTTGGAGTGTCCAAGGAAATCCTGGAGGTGGCAGTGAGTGCTCTGGGCTGGGGACAAGGTGGGATCAGGCACAGCTTGGACTCAATCTTGGATGTCTTTTCCAGCTTTAATGACTCTGGGATTCTGTGTGATTCCTTGCTGACGATTGCCATGAATTCCCCAGGCTCAGCCTGCCACGAACACCCTGTTCCAGGAGCTCTCAGTCTGTGCCTGCAGGGACAAGAGGCTTGAAGGGCTCATTTTGCTCCTTGTCAAGAATTCCCTTGTCCAGCCCCGCCTGGGGGGTCCTGACCGTGCCAGGTCCTGGCAGAGAGCTTGGGGACACTGCCAGCTCGGTGTCCTGTCACCACTGGGGCTGGGAGCTGGACAGGGAGCCTGCAGGGCTATTTTGGGCTCAGCCTCTGTGGGGAGCTGGTTAAATTCCATCCCAGGGCAGCCCTGAGCTTCAGCTGGGGTGGTTTTTGAGGTTTTTTTTCCTAAGGAAAACCTCTCCCCAGGTTATTTTGGCATTGAGAGGGAAACTAATAGGATGGATGAGCTCTGAGTGATGTGAAGGAATCCAGTCCTGCTGCTCGGGTCCTGGCTGGAGACTAAAGAACAGAAAATTCCCAGTGTTTCTGCGGGTATCCCATGGCAATTAGAGTCTGTGGATCCCAACCAGGAGCTGTGAGTGCTCTTCCCCCCGGATGAATGGCTGAGCAGCACACAGACGTTGCAGGGAGTAATTTAGCGGTGAATGATGGCTCATTAGCAGCCCACGGGCTGGAGGGGATGTGTGGGCTCTTCCTCAATCCCCGTTAACTCTTTCACCCTCTCCTCCCACTGCCAAGGACTGGATTTGCAGAGCGTGGGTTAATCCACAGGATTAAAATGGTCTGTTTCTCCAGAGCCTCAAACAGTGCAACAACATCCCCAAAAAACCAGCCGATTTTTACCCTCGTGTCTGAGGAGAGATGGGGAATAAAGGAAACCATTATCAATCCAGGAGATGAGTCAGATATGAAAATCACACCTTTTCCCAGACAATGTTATTACACTGAGGAAAAGGAAATGAAAAAAGGCTCGTTTTGTCTTGCAAAGGAGCAGGCTTGGAACTGGAAATGCTCATTGCAGAGCCTTTTGAAGGAGCAGCTCCAAATCAACCCCAACTTTTTTCCTCCTGTCCCTGCCATGGTTTGCAGCCTGGGCACTGGGCAGGCTTTGCTGCCCTTGCCAGGAAAGGAATGGAACGCCTCTGGCTCTGTCTGGAAACAAGGTTGGAGCCCAAGGGAATGTGGTGCTGGGATGGAGGAGGGGCATGGAAAAATCTTGGGTTTGAGCTGCATGAAGTGTTGTACCTCGGAGAGATGCACACTGGTCCTGGAGGGAATCCTGGCACTGAGGGCCGTGCTGCTGTCACTTAACACCTGCTGGGTTTAGGGAAGACCATTTTGGGGTTTTGGGGACAATATCTGAAGGGAGATAAATACCTCAAGAGGCATAAAACTATTGATACGACTGACTTTGAGTGGTAATTTTTTGCCTAATTCTCTTTGGAGATGTCTGGAAGAAAAATGCTTTGTGTTGATATGAATAGAGTTGTGATATTCCTATGTCCAAACCCTTCATGCTGATTCGGGTATAGCTGTATCCATGAAGTTCTGTTGGAGTTACTGAGGCAAAACCAGACCGATCCATGTGAATCCAGGTGGATAAGCCATTCCAGCTATGCCTTGGATATTTCTCAGAACAGTGAACAAACTCTCTCCTTTGCATAGCCTGAATCATTTTGTCACAGGGATTGGGCACAGTTGTTCTCCAAGCACTCCAGAACTGGGCTGGGATCCTGTGATTCCAGTAAAACTCCCAGGGACTCTCCATGAGGTTTATCTGCTGCTCCCTGAGACACTTCCCTGCCTCCATGACCTTCCAGAAGGAGCACAGATCCCAGTGGGATCAACATTCCAGCCTTTCCCATTTTCTCTGACCACGTTTCTCTTCTGCCCCACAGCCAGACGAGTTGACCAACGCCCTGGAGATCAGCAACATCGTCTTCACCAGCATGTTTGCCCTGGAGATGCTCCTGAAGCTCCTGGCCTTTGGCATCTTCGGCTACATCAAGAACCCCTACAACATCTTCGATGGCATCATCGTTGTCATCAGGTCACTCTCTCTCCAGCGAGGTTTTTCTGCTGAGGGTTCAGCCTGGCTGGGGAGCAGGATGGGGATTGGGGATGACATTCCAAGTGGTAATCCAGGGTTGGGATGTGCTAGAATCCTGCTGGCCTTTGGGATTCCTGGCCTTAGGAGGGCTGGCTGGAGTGAATGGATCTGGTAGATGGAGAGCAAAGCTGTTTATGCTACACATCCATGGCATAAACATTTTCCACAGATTTTCCATGGAAGTGCAGCGTGGCTGATCCTGGGAAAGGAGCACTGGGAGTGTCCATATCCCAGAAGTGGATCCTCCCTCTCCCAGATTATCCCAGCTCAGCTGGAATTGGGCAAGCAGGAGGGGAAGGGAGAGCCCTGCTCTGCTGTGCTCTCCTGGGGATGCTGTCCCAGCCTAAACTGGGGGTGCCACACCCCCGTGCTGGGATCCTTTCTGATCACCCCTCAGTCAGGAATTTGGGATAAAGAATTCCAGGGACATGGAGATGTAAACCCGGAGAGTGCTCTTGGCAATCCCTTTGATTCAGACAAGGGAGGAGCAGTCAGGGTTCAGAGCAAAGGTAATTTTCCTGATCAAACCAACCCCCCCAAAAAATATCCCTCTGGATATTCCTGGGACAAAACTGGGGTGTGGGACATTATTGCAGGGTATTATTGGTATTCAAATGGTCTCTTTCTCCAGAGCCTCAAACAGTGCAACAAAAAACAGCTGATTTTTACCCTGCTGCCTAACGAGGGATGAGGAATAAAAGAAACCATAATCAATCCAGGAGATGAGCCAGATAGGAAAACCCCACCTTTTCCTGGGCATGGAGAACCCCAGGAAAAAAAAGGGAATTAAAGAGGGAATTTAGACCACAAACCAGCTGTGCCACGAGAGGCGAAGGGAGCGGGAAGTCTTTTCCAACAGCAGGAAAGGAACGGGAAAAGGGTCAATCCTGGAGGGCAGCAGGGCAGAACTGCTGACCCTAGCAGTGTCCCCGTGTCCCCGCAGTGTGTGGGAGATCATCGGGCAGTCCGACGGCGGTCTGTCGGTGCTCCGCACCTTCCGCCTGCTCCGCGTCCTCAAACTGGTGCGCTTCATGCCCGCCCTGCGCCGCCAGCTCGTGGTGCTCATGAAGACCATGGACAACGTGGCCACCTTCTGCATGCTCCTCATGCTCTTCATCTTCATCTTCAGGTACATCTGCGCCTTGCGGCTCTGCATCAGAATGATCCCAAATGATTTTTTTCCTTTTTTTTTCTTTTATATGTGTTTGGAACTTTGTCAGCACTTTTGTTTTTCCCAGGCTAGAAAACCCAAGCTCTGAGGCCTGGGGGGCACAAGGCTCCTCTCCTGTCTTGGTTCTTCCTGGGAGCCAAGGTGGAGAGCAAAATCTTCAAGACATGCTGTCACCAACAGTCCAGCTTGTACCAAGGGTGGGAGGCTCCAGAGAAGAGAGGGGGCTTGACCTGGGGGGAATCACATCACCACTTGTCCTCCTAATTAGTGCTTTTGATCAACTGTGCTAATCTCCTAAAACCTATCAAGCTGTATTCAGCCCCCTGGGGTTGGGCTTTGTGGATATTCTTCCAGGAGTGCCCCTGGAGCTGCAAGAAAGATCCACTTCTGTATTATCTGCTAGACTAAAATGATCTCGAGTTTCATTTCTAGCCCGAAAAAGGCAGCAGTTCCACTTCAGGAATGTGTGGGTGGGAATAGGGACACACCAGGGTGGTGGAAGTGCTCACAGTGGGGTATTTACCCCTTTTCAGCCTGTTTTGCATGGAAAGCCATAATTCCAGAGGTGGATGAAGGACACAAGCAGGCAAGAATTGCCCCTCAGAGGCTCCTGAGCTGTGCCTGTCACTGGCTGCACTCCACCAGGGTTATATTTGGGATGGAAGTTGTGCAGACTCTGGGAATTCTGCCTGTCTGACCCTCTAATACTCCTCAGGATCCTTTGGTTGGAAAACCAGAGATCTGGCAACGTGCTTTGTCATTTTTCCAGACAAAGCAGATCCCGGATTTGCCTTCAGCGCAGACACCTGGAATGAAATGTGAGACAGAACAACCAAATTGCGGGGACTAACCAGTGTCAAAAAACACTGGAAAAGTGGAAAAGTCTCAATAAAATCCCTGCAGCCACATCTCACCCACACCTTTCCTCCATCTCCCTCTTTTCCCTCCTCCAGCATCCTTGGCATGCATCTTTTTGGCTGCAAGTTCAGCCTGAAAACCGACACGGGAGACACAGTTCCAGACAGGAAGAATTTTGATTCCTTGCTTTGGGCCATCGTGACAGTGTTCCAGGTAAGCTCTGGGCCCTCAGGGGTGTTTTGGGGTGCAACATGAGGAGTTTTTGTTCCACAAAACTCTTCCAGGAGGTGTCAGATTGGGAGTGAAGCAGCACTGGAGAGTTATTAGTGGAGAGATGATGTTTCTGAGGCTAAAAGCTCTGGTGGAGAAGGAATTGACACAAAATCAGCACTGTGATTCAATAAATATTGAATTTATATATTAATATTAATTTATTAATAAAATTAATTTTATTTATAAATTAATATTAAGAGCTGGAGGTGCTGGGGAAGCCTTGATACAAGAAGTTGTGTTTCCTCTGCAGCCAGGTTCTGTTTCGTGCCTGAAATTCCTGGCAGGTTCCCCTGGAGAGCAATCAGCTGCTATTTCAAGGGTATTTTAAATATAAAGATTGTGACTTTCGTGTTTCACACCTCGGACTTTAGGGCCAAAGTGCAACAAGTGTAAATAAAGTTTCTAAAGGCAGAGCAGGTGCTCAGCACCCTTCAAGGCAGAAACCAATCCAGAGCCAGTGGAGATAAATCCTTACGAAGGAACAAGGACAAATCAGCCTCAGAGGTTCCCATTTTTTCCCTTCCCAGCACACAGATTGCTGCATTTCTCCTCCCAGTCCCGTGGGAATTGCAGCTGGCAGGAGCACAAGGGCTCAGTCCTGTGTCCCAGCAAGGTCACTGAGCAGCATGACTCAGTGCAGCACTGCTGTCCCCAAAGCCACCTCGGTTTAGGGGGCTTCCAGGCCATTTTCCCTGCAAGAATTAGTGTGGAACATGAGCCTGTCATCCGTTTTTCCAAGGCCTCCAGGATTTTTGAGCTCCAGGAAGGCTGGGAGAGTAGAATTCCCTGAGGAAGCAAAGCTTTGCAGTGATGGGTAATTTTTTTCCCCAGCGTTTTTTACCTGAAGGAAACAACTTTGCTTCCCCGAGTTTCTGGAGCCACCCAATGTCATTTTTCTCATTAAATATCCTGTCCCTTAGCCTTTCCATCAGCTCCAGTTGCCTCCTAACGAGCAGCCTGAAAGGAGACACGATCTGTGGCCTCAGGGCTGTTATCTCCTGATGCTTATCAAAGGAGGCAACACCTCCAGGAAATAACGGGATTAGGACAGTGCATCCTTCACGTTAGGATATCTTGGATCTGAACTAACCCCCTCCGGGCAGGGGAGTGCCAGACCTTCCTGCAGGGAGGGGAGGCTCGGCCAGGCGAGGTGCAAAGATCTAAACAGAGCCAAATTGCCGAAATGTGATCTCAAATCACATGCAAAGACCTAAACAAGGGCGATTTCTGCTGTCTCATCTCACAAGACCTGCGAGTGGGAAAGGTCGAAAGGAGAGGGAAAACGGCAGGAATTGAGTGCGTGAGAGGAGTGGAGTGACTGAGAGCTTTCCCATTCTTTTTCCCATTCTTTTTCCCATTCCCTTTCCCATTCTCTTTCCCATTCTTTCTTTTTCCCATTCCCTTTCCCATTCTCTTTCCCATTCTTTCTTTTCCCATTCCCTTTCCCATTCCCTTTCCCATTCTCTTTCCCATTCTTTCTTTTTCTCATTCCCTTTCCCGCAGATCCTCACGCAGGAGGACTGGAATGTGGTGCTGTACAACGGGATGGCCTCCACCTCCTCCTGGGCTGCTCTCTACTTCGTGGCCCTGATGACCTTTGGCAATTACGTGCTCTTCAACCTGCTGGTGGCCATCCTGGTGGAAGGATTCCAGGCTGAGGTGAGAGATCCAGGCAGAGACACACATGTGGGGATGATCCATCTCGGGGAAAACGTCTAACCGTGCAGCCCAAAATTCAAATTTAAGGGGTGTGGATGAGCTGGGTTAGCATGTGAAGCCCTTGTCAATCAATCTTTGCAGCCCAAAATTTAAACTTGAGGGGTGTAGATGAACTGAGCTGGGCACTTGAAGCTCCTGTCAATCCATCTTTGCAGCCCAAAATTCAAATTTAAAGGGTGTAGATGAGCTGGGTTAGGCATGTGAAGCCCTTGTCAATCCATCTTTGCAGCCCAAAATTTAAACTCAAGGGGTGCAAATGAGCTGGGCTGGGCACATGAAGCTCCTGTGAATCCATCTTTGCAGCCCAAAATTCAAATTTAAAGGGTGTAGATGAGTTGGGTTGGGCATGTGAAGCCCTAGTCAATCGATCTTTGCAGCCCAAAATTTAAACTTCAGGGTACACAATGAGCTGGGTTGGGCATTCCTGTGAATCCATCTTTGCAGTCAAAGCCCACTGGATGTGGAATGGGAACTGGGGGAGCAGGACTTTGATTTTCCACATGCTCTGCTGTGGGATCTAGAAGAAATAATTTAGGATCAATCTTACTCCCCAAATCTCCCATCTATCCCATGGCTTCCAGCCAGTTCCAGTCCTGGGGATCAGCAGGATGGACCTGGCTCTGAATCCTGTCCTTTCCTTGGTACTCTGTCCCTTCTGGGCTATTTGAGGTCAGCAACAGCAGCAGCACAGCTCTTCAAAAGCTCTTTCCAGGTTCCTAACATGAAATTCTCAGACGATGCTTTAAGGCAGAAGGAAGTTTTCTCCTCTCAGCAGCCTGCAGGGATCTCAGCAGGGAGCAAATCCCATTCCTGCCCTGCCCTCTGGGAGGCTGTAGCTCCTGACCCCACCAGACAAACAGCCTGCTGTGGTTTCCCTGCCCAGCCCTAAGGGCTCCTCTCAGAGCTGCTCTGGGCTGTGATTTCAACGTGTGCAGCCTCTGCCTTTCACAGCCTGGATCGTTCCCCTCCACAACCACAGGCAGGACATTTGCAGGGCACATTTAGCTCTCCACTCCCATTTATTCTCAGCCCCGTGGGCTTGGCTCTTGTCTCAGGGAGAGGCATTACAGAAAACCCTTCTCAGGCTGTATTTCAGCTGCCAGGGCTCCACTCCACCCTGGCACTTGGAATTCACAGAATCCTGGAATGGTTTGGGTTGGAAGGAACTTTGAAAACCATCTGGTTCCAACCCCCTGGGAACCTTCTACTGGACCAGGTTGCTCTGGTTGCAAAGCAAAGAAGAATTCTCAGTGGAGCTGGGTTTTCTTTTGTCATCCCTGGTTCTTTTGGCGCCTTGGGAACGTGGCAGAATCTTTGTTTTGACCTCTTTGCCCTCTGGCAGGGGTTGTTCTGCACAGTCTCAGAAGAAACCGAGGGGAATTTCTCCTCCATTTGCTCAGGTGTTTCTCTCGTTTATCTAGAGAGAGAGACTCCTGGGAGATTTGTTCAGCTGAGAGAGCTGCTCTCAACTCAGAGCCATCAGCAGGGTTTCAGCAAGGACACAAAAAATTGTCCTGTGAGTCACAGCACACACTCCCAGCCTGATCCCAGCTCCTGCTCTGCCTCTGGAGCAAGTTTGCCAGGAGCTTTCCTAGAAGAAAACAGTCTTAAATGGCCACAAACCCATTTTTAGCACATTTGTAAGTAGCCAGACCTCAGACAGGGCCATAATTGCATATTTGTGCTTGCACTGTTCCCATGGCAGTTTGAAATCTCCCCCAGAGCTGCTCTGGGAAAGCAGACAAACCTCCCCAAATTGTGCAAATCTTTCATCCACTCTGCACTGGTGTTTCTGCCCTGAAACAGAGAAGATGAATAAGGGAGTTCAAGCTTTTCAGTCATCCTGGCTGCAGCACTTTGCAATAAATCACAGGGAAAATGAAGTTTGTGCCACTTCAGCTCCGTGTCGAGGAACCGTGGGGATTTGTTCAGGCACCAGGAGGGGAACAGTGCTCCTTTTTTCTGGGATCAGCTCTTTAATCCCACCACTTGCTGTCAATTTGCACAGATTTCTGCAGTCCTGAGGAATCCAGCCAGAGTCCTGCTGACATTCTGCTGGAATCCCTCCCTCAGCAAGGAGAGAGCTCCTCTGTCCCAGGCTGATCCTTTTTGGTGGCAGATGTGTACAAAAGGGGAAATGAGCTGGATTTTCAGGGGGAAAGGCAGGGTGAGGGTGGCTGTTTGCTGTCCTGAGAGGGTGCAGGGCTGCCAGGCAAACTGGCCTCATTCCCTCAGCCTCGGGTTGCCAAGAGATTTCCCAAAACAATCTGTTAGCAGCCAGCACGAAGGAAGCAAGGCAGGCTTTCCAGATCTGAGTCAAAATTAAGCGCTGTCAAACACAGAATTAAAACCCTCGGACGTCCTTTGACATCAAACCCAAAGTGCTTTCAGCTGGGATCACGGAGAGTGCAAATAAGGAGCTCCACCATGCCAGGATTTTCTGTCATCCCAGCTGCTCTCTGATGTTTTCCCCTGGGGTTTGCTGTTCCAGGAGCAGTGTAGGAAGCACAGCGACATGGCAGGGACACAGTGACAACCACAGCATCATCCTTGCTGTCCAAGTAGCCAAAGGAATGAGAACGAGGGAGAGGGACTAGCCTGGGATCATTCCCAGGGCGCTGTCAGAGGGAATTTGGCTTTGACTCCCCGCAGGGAGCAGAGGCAGCTCGGAGCTGCTGAGGAATACAAATGAATTGGGTCTGTTAATTCCCCTCCTCCTCTCTGCAGGGTGATGCCAACAGGTCAGACACAGACGAGGACAAGACCTCTGCCAACTTCGAGGATGAGTTTGAGAAGCTCAAAGACCTCCGAGCCACAGGTGGGGGTTTGTGTCTGCATTTTCCTGGGAATCTGGGAGCTCTGCTCCCATGCCTTTCCACAGAAAGCGGAATAATCCAGTTGATTTGGCAATTAATCTGCTAGCTAAGTCATCAGAGCAGTGTAGGGATAGCTAAATGAGCGCTGATATTTCCTTTACAGATGTTTTTCTAATTTCAACTCCCCGACAATTTTTAGCTGTGGCTCATCCTTTCTCCTCTACCATCACCAGCGAGTGCTCTGCTGACAGCAATGCTCTCACCCCACTTCTCAGCAGCTTTCCCAATCAATCATGTTCTCATCTGTTCCTTTTGGTTTCCCACACAAATGCATTTGGGTGAGGTTTGATGGATGGAAAATGTTGCTGCTCATTTGTGCTCCCGGAGGGTCTGCCAGTCGATTTGAGGGAAGGCCCACACTGTTCCTGAGTACCAAAAACACGGAATTGTAGGTGACAGCCTTCACTTTGCAGCCAGAGGGGTGACAGGAAGGGATCACACATTTTAGCAGTGAATGATGGTAAACAGGAGCCACTTTAGCTCCTGCCTCCTTTGATTCCCAGCTCAGGCTCTGTTGGGATTCCTTTCAACCTTTCTAAACCAGGATTTGTTTCAGCCGAGGACGTGTTGATTGTGGTGAGCAGTTTGGCAGAGCTCCTGGACGCCCCCAGCAGCAGTGTCCCCTCACTGGTGCCTTCTGTCCCCTCCTGTGCAGAGATGAAGATGTACTCCCTGGCTGTCACCCCCAACGGGCACCTGGAGGGCAGGGGGGCCATGCCTCCCCCCATCATCATGCGCACAGCAGCCACCCCGATGCCCACCCCGAAGTGCTCCCCTCACCTGGACTCCCTGCACGCCTTCGGGGACTCGAGGAGAGGCAGCAACACCTCGCTGGACCCCACTGGCTACGACCAGAAGTCCTTGGTAGGTTCCTGTGGCCAACACGTGTCCCTCGGTGGGCTCAGGGGGCTCAGGGTTTGGTTTCAGGGTCATGGGATGTTCTGGAGCCACAAGGATCATGATGTGGATGGTCTTTAAAGGGATTGACCCCACAAGTTTGGTGTTATCAACCGTATGGTGTTACCATATGGTGCTATCCACAAGTATGGTGTTCCCAGCTGAGCTCAGCTCAGGGTCGTGAGGACAACTGGGACAGACCTTGCTGGAAAATAAAAAGGAGGTGACGGAGGTGGGAAGTGTGTGGGAAGGCACAGGAGAACAGAGCCAAGAGGGGCTGCAGAGCTGGGGCAGGGCAGTGACAGCAGGACACTCAAGGACAGTGAGGCTGGGAAAAGGGAAAACAGGGATGCACCAGGATTCAGCTTTTTCCTGCCTGGTACCTCACTGGAAGCTCTTGCCAAACCATCTCACTGGAGACACATAGCCCTGGAGAAGCCATAAGCTCCTGCAGCGACCCCACCAAGCCCCTCAGAGGAGGACCAGGAATCTTTTCCAGCCACACTGGCCACTTGGGGCATCTCAGAGAAGCTGTCAGGTGTTCCTGTGAGGATGAGACCTGTTTCCCCGTGCTGTTTTAGGGTTGTATCTCAAATTTACGCTCTGTCAGGGGGATGAAACATTTTTCCCCAAGCTCTGGTTCTGGTCCAGCAGTCCTGTTGGAGGGGAAATAGAAGGAACAAGGGATGAGCTGCTGGATTGGAGCAGCTCTGGCAGCAGCAGGGTGGGAGGGCAGCTCTGTGCAAACAGGGAGCAGAGTTCCCAGGCAAAGTGGATTTCTGCTGCTGTTTATCCATCCCACTCCTTGCTCCATAACTGCAATATCATGTCCAAATCAAGGCAGCAGACCGTGAAGGCACCTCACGCAGAGGCACAGCCACCAACCCCTCGCTAAGCTGCTTAGTCAACCTAATGCCTTTGAAAAGAAAATAGAGATGACTGCTGTTTGCCTTGGGCTTTCATGGGATTGGGAGCTGCTGGAGAGGGATGTTCATCCTTGCAATCCCTTCTCAGGGAGCACAGCAGTGCCAAAGGCAGATGAAGCAGTCAGGGCAGAGCTGGCCAGCACCGAGGAGGAGGAGGAGGAGGGGAAGGGGGAAGGTAGTTTGCCTTGATTTGTGCTGGGAGGAAGCCATGGAGGGAAAAAGGAGCTTTCCTCCTGGCTTTTCTGTGCTGACCTTAAGCTCTCTCATCCTGGGAATTACCTGCCAAAGTGCGCTGACACTCTGCCCTGATCAGCGCCAGAAACTTGTGTAGGAGAAACATTCTTTTCACTTCCTCACACAGCAAATTGAAGGAAATAGGGATACAATTCCCACCAGGCACTTGGGTGGCTCAGGTTCCCTTTGGAAGGAAGGGAAGCTGTGAGCTGAAAGTGAGGAAAGAAAATGTCAGGTCAGCAATATCCCACTTCAGCAATGGTGCCTTTGGGTTCATTTCTCATGGACAGTGGATGTTGCCAGGACAGTGGGGAGTCCCACAGGGCACAGGGCTGGTGGCTGTGTAGCCCAGGAGCACCTCCAGCGTGGCCTTGGCCATTTGTGTTCCCATCTCAAGGATGGAATCAGAAAAACGGGAAGGGGCAGACCTGACTTGCACCAATCTGAGCAAAACACCCCAATCCCTCAACTCCCTCCTGCAACCAAACCCTCCCACGTCTGCCTTCTCTCCCAGTCCAGCCTCCGCAGCTCGCCCTGCGCCAACTGGGGCACCAGCAGCAACTGGGGCAGCCGCCGCTCCAGCTGGAACAGCCTGGGCAGAGCGCCCAGCCTCAAGAAGAAGAGCCAGTCGGGAGAGAGGGAATCCCTGCTCTCCGGAGAGGGGAAAGGCAGCACGGACGACGACTCGGACGATGCCAAGTCCAGCACGCCCAGCCGGCCCTCGCTGCACCGCCGGGCGGAATCGCTGGATTACCGCGGCTCGCTGGAGCTGCCCGAGCTGCTGCGGGTGCCCTCGGTGCGCCAGCTCGGCGTCAGCCCCGCCGCCCTGCTGCCCCCCGAGTTCCACGACTGCAACGGCAAAATGGGCCACGGAGAGTTCTTCCTCAGGGTGGACGGCCACAAGGAGGATGCTCTGGACTACGAGGATGACATGGAGGATGTGAGTGCTGGGCGAGTTGGGTGTTGGTGTGTGGAGGGGTGTTTCTGCTCCTGGTTGGAAATCTGGCGTGGAAATGGGTTGTGGTGTCATGGCTGGTGTAGGGAATGGTGATCCCGAGCTGAGGGATGGGCCTTCACTTCCTGGAAGATCCCTTTTCTAAGAGATCATTTTTGGGCTGTGACATTGCAGTGGTGTCCCGTGAGGTAAAACTTCCTTTTGCCTCATTTTGGGGCTGATTGGGATTGTCCCACCAACCCGGGTCACCTCCAAAACTGAGCTGTAGACACAACAGGTGAATGTCTTTACAAGAGCTGTTTGGTGGCATGAAAGCTTGAAAGCCCAAAAAGAATGTTTTCCACTTAACTTTTGGGTTGTTTGAGACCTTTTTTTTGGTTGTTTGAGGCTTTTTTGGGTTTGGCATAGCTCCCCATCTCAAAATGACACCTGCCCAGAAATCTTGCTTTGCCATGTCCATCTCTCCCCTTCTCCCACCCCTTTCCTCCCTGTTCTCTTGGACCAATTGTGACAATGGCCAGCACAGCTCTGTCCCCAAATCTGTGCCTTCCCACAGACACAACAAAAAGCCATTTACTGCCCCTCCCTTCCACAAAAACACTGTGAAAGTTGAAGAGGCAGGAAAATAAAAGAGGAAGAAAAGGTGTTTTTTCTTTTTTACCCAGAGTTACTGCTACCGGATCCGCAAAGCCCTGGAGCCCTACAAACCCCAGTGGTGCAAGACTCATGAGGATTGGTCCCTCTACTTGTTTTCCCCACAGAACAGGTGAGAAATTCCAGTGAAATTCCAGTGAAATGCCTGCCCAGCAGGTATGGTAATGGAATACTTCATTCCCATTGAGTGTCACCTTGGGAAAAATCCTTCAGAGTTTTAAAAATCCAGTTCCTGATTTTGAGGTGACTTTTTCTGCTCAGCGTGGGCAGAATTGTGTGGTTTGCTCCATTGCTGTCTGTGGTTTAGCCAGCTCTAATAATAATTAATAATTAATGCTAATCATGGCCAAAGCCTGTGGAGATGCTGGCTCCCCACCAGGGCTGGTGCTGGGGGCACATCTGCAGGAGGGAGGAACCTATTCCTGACCCAAACTCCTGCAGGATCTGTTTTTCCCACCTTCCTCCAGGTTCCGCGTGATGTGCCAGAAGGTCATCGCCCACAAAATGTTTGACCACGTGGTGCTGGTCTTCATCTTCCTCAACTGCATCACCATAGCTCTGGAGAGACCTGACATTGACCCCCTGAGCACGGTGAGAGGACTTTTCTTCATCCACCATCTTCATCTTCTCAGGGCTGGACCCTGCAAGATAAATGTTGGGTTTCTAACGTGCCTCTTCTCCCTGTTCTGTGTTTTCCAGGAAAGGATATTCCTGAGTGTCTCTAATTACATCTTCACTGCCATCTTCGTGGCTGAAATGATGGTTAAGGTGATTAGAGCTTCATCCCATGGCCCAGAGCGAAATCTGGCAAAGACCAGACTGTGACAGGGTTATGGTCTGGGTGAAGATTTCAACATCTCCCTTCTCCTGGCTGCAGGTGGTGGCTCTTGGCTTCTTCTCTGGGGAGAACACGTACCTGCAGAGCAGCTGGAATGTCCTGGATGGAGTCCTGGTCTTTGTATCCATCATTGACATCATTGTGTCCATGGCATCAGCAGGAGGAGCCAAAATCCTGGGAGTCCTTCGTGTTTTGAGGCTCCTGAGGACCCTGAGACCTCTCAGGTACGTGCTGATAGATCAGAGAGTTTGGGACAATGCCCTTGGTCCTTCAAGGTCTTGCTTAATAACACGAAAAACTGAAACACAACGAGGGTAAAAACATCTTTTGGGGAGCTCTAAACTCAGTGAGAAACTGTTTGAAAACAGTGAAATGAATTCCAATTCATCTCCTCCAGCTTGGACACGAGCGGCTGGAGTTTGGAGTGAGAGGTGTTATCATCCTCAGGCGTGAGTGCAGTCAGTGCCTCCTCCACACTGCATTTTTATCAGCCTTTTCCAAATCTCTCTGGCTCCTTCTCCAGCTGCACAACCTCCCAGGCATTCCCCAGCAAAGAGGGATTTGCAGTTGAACGGGTGCTGATGAGGATTTGATAAGCTCCAGCATCCTTATGAGGATTTGATAAGCTCCAGCATCCTTCCCTGCTCTCCCAAGCCTGCCAAGCATCCCTGCAAAGTGACTCCTCCCTCAGCAAGGCAGAGCAGGGCAGAGCTTACAGGATTTGGGAAAAGGAGGAAAGATAATTTGTGTTTTGGTTATGATTGTGCAAAACAAGGAATGATAATGCTTGAGGGGGGGGTTTTATCAGCCCCTCTCCTGTTTTCATCCTGCTTGGCAGGAAGCATGAGCTTTTTTTACTGAAATTTCAGGGGAATGAGACAGTCACCTCCAAAAACCTGTGAACTTTGTGGGACAAAGCCATGCTTGTGGGAGTGACAGGAAGAGGGAATCTTTTAGACCACAGGATCAACAGCTCTTTGTGCTCTGTGTCACCTCAGTGACAAGGAAATTGGTGGTTCTGCCTCCTCTCTGTTCTGCTGGTGGCATCAGGGTCCCCTGGCAGTGCTGGCTCCCCAGGAGCCACTGAGTCACCCTGGACAGGTGACCCTGTGTGACCCACAGGAGAGGGAGCAGAATCCAGGGCACAGGCAGCTCATCAGGAAAGGGAAGGGGGAAGAGGGAATTGGTCTTTGAGAATAACTAGGCCAGATCCTATGAATAGAAAGGAATTCATCACCTCTCACAATGGCCTCGCTCAGCACAGCCTCTCCCAGGATGGCTCCAGGGACCATTCCTAGCACTTTGGAGGTGCAGTTCAGACTCCACATGATTTCTCTCAAACAAGACCCTGTGGAAATGCTGCAGCACACAATCCCTGTTTTTTCTGGGCTTGGCAGGCACAAAGCATCATTATCCATGTGAGCTCCAGCTCCTGCAAGGACTCACCCTCTACAAGCCCCTCCTAAAAGCAACTTTGATGTTCTTCAGGCAAACTCCCACCTTCCTTCCCGGGAAAGCTTGGCTTGGGCTGATTCCATCCCCAGGGGAGAGCAGTGGGGATTGTTTCCCTTTCCTGCAGGAAAACAGCACTCCTGTTCTTCACAACACCCAAAACCTGCCTCAGAGCACACCAGGGAGCTGCTTCCCAACAGGACTGACCCTTTGGCTGTGGAGCTGTTGACCACAGGCTCCTGCTAGCTAAGAGCCAGTTCAAGAACCAATCAGGAAACGAATTGGAATTACTCTGTTTGGAAAGTTGTCATGGCCACCACTGCAGAAAGAGCACCAGACGTGCTCTCCAGCCCTGCTGGGAAGCTGTTCTCGTGTGTTGTGAGAGGAAGGAGGGTGTCCTGCCTGGTGTTTGTCCCTGTCCTTGGATCAGAGCCCTTGGAGGGATCACCCCACAGCGGGAGCTCTGTGCCATCCTGCCCCTCCTCACTCTGCCCAGCTGTCACTGAATTCCATCTGAAGGGACTGGGAATGTTCTGGTTGTCTGCAGAAGCCCCTGACAGTCTCTGAACGCTGCCTGCAGGTACAGGAGGGCTGTGTCAGCTTCAGAGGAGAAGCAGCTGGGTGATAACAGGACACGCATAAAAATTAAAAGCTTCGTTTTCTTGTCATTTTTTTCCAGAGTCATCAGCAGAGCCCCGGGTCTGAAGCTGGTGGTGGAAACCTTGATCTCCTCCTTGAGGCCTATTGGGAATATTGTTCTCATCTGCTGTGCTTTCTTCATTATCTTTGGGATTTTAGGGGTGCAGGTAGAGTATTTCCCTCACCATGGCTGGCTGTGAGTGACTGCTGCAAAAGAAAAGCTGATTTTCTGAACCCCTGGGGCTGAGGTGGAAATAATGAGCTGAAATCTCTCCAAAGGAAGATTTCAGTTAGGGAAGAAGAGCCAAGCTTTGGGAGAAATGATCCAGGGTGGGGTTGGCACCTGCTCCCAGCAAGGATCTCAGGATCAGGAGAGCAGACAGACTTCCCTGCTGGACTCTACTGAGGGAACGAAAGATAAATCAGATTTTTCAAAGCTGCTTATTTTTTGGTTCATTTTCCTTCTCTTTGTGCTTCTCAAATGCAGCTTTTTAAAGGCAAGTTCTACTACTGTGATGGCCCTGATGTCAAAAACATCACCACAAAGGCTGACTGCACCAACGCTCACTACAGATGGGTCCGGAGGAAGTACAACTTTGACAATTTGGGACAGGTAAAGCCCTCCCTGCAGGGATTTTCTGCGCCAGCTTTTCATGGATGAGCACCTAAAATGTGTGGCTTCAGGAGGTTGTGGAGCCTCCACCATAGGAGTTTCCAAAGTTGATGTTGCAATCATTCATGATTGGGTTCATATTTCCACTCAGTGTTCTCAGAGGCCTTTTCCATCCTTGGTCATTGTATGACTTTATCTGGAAATCTCTGTCTTTTACCCTGAATGAGTAAAAATGGATCAGATCAACTCTTGATCTCTTGCTAAGGTTGTCCAGTTTTTGGGAGTGTTGTCCTAAAACCACTGCTTTAGGATGCAATCCCCGACTGTTCCTTTTATTCTCTCAATTTCTTGATGTTACCTTTGCAAGTGAAGAAAATAAGATATTTTGTAGTGGCTGAAAAGCAAGACAGGCCATGGTAGGAGCTGGGAGTTTCTTCTCTGGGGACTGAAGGACAAGACCAACCTCTTGTGTCCCTTTTCCAGGCCCTGATGTCCCTGTTTGTCCTCTCCTCCAAGGATGGCTGGGTGAACATCATGTACGATGGGCTGGATGCTGTGGGCATCGACCAACAGGTACCTGTCCTGCAGAGCCCAGGGGTGCTGCTCTCACAGCCCCAGGCCTGGTGGATGCCAGGGTTTAGAATTCCCAGGAATTAGCAGAGCTGCAGAACCTCCCCGAGGTCCTAACTGAGCAGCCAAAGTTTCCCATTCTTTGGAGTTGCTTTTCCTGCGGCTGCTCCCCACACAGCACAGGCTCTGGTGGGTTTGGAGTTAGAATGAGGATGGGAAACCAGCAGGAATGTTGTGAAAGACACGTTCAGTTTGTGAGTTCCATGGCGTTTTGCGTGGGAAGTCGAGTCTCCCATGAGTAGGATCCACCCACAGCCGCAGTAACGCTTTGGAGTTAATTTCCCCCACTTCTGAAGATCTGGGAACAACTGAGAAACGTTAACCAGGAGCCCACATCTGAAAAATTAAAAATCTGGAGCCTATCTTTAGCTCTCGCTGGTGGGATGGTGCTCATCCATTGAGATTGATCTGAAGCTGTGTGAAATAAATGCCAAAATAATTCAATCCCGTAAGCCAGATCAGGGTGGGTTTGACACCACAAGTGAATTGTAGTCAGTGAGAAGGTGAATGAGAGGAAAACACCTTGGGAAAAATCTCCTCCCAGTCCTCTCCTCCTCTCCACACAACTCCTCACTCCAGAGTAGCCAAAAACCTCGACTTAACCCCTCTTGTCTGTGCCACTTCTCCCTCGTTTTCAACCCGCCCAGCCCATCCAGAACCACAACCCTTGGATGCTGCTCTACTTCATCTCCTTCCTGCTCATCGTCAGCTTCTTCGTGCTCAACATGTTCGTGGGGGTGGTGGTGGAGAACTTCCACAAGTGCCGGCAGCACCAGGAGGCGGAGGAGGCGCGGCGCCGCGAGGAGAAGAGGCTCCGACGCCTGGAGAAAAAGCGCAGGAGTAAGGAGATGTACCTGTCTGGTCGGTAGAGTGCCTTACAAACCAAAATCTTTCTGAGCCCTGCCTGCTCCCAAAGCCAGATTTCCTTTACTTTTGGTTTGGTTTTTTTTTTTGTTGTTGGGGATTCAGGTTGTGTTGTTTCGTTCCCTCCCTGGCGGCGCCTTAAGTCTCGGGGTGGCAACGCCCTGGGATTGTCCTGGATGAGCCTGGTGGGAAGCATTCCCTGTTCACCTGGCTGGGAGAAAATCCCTCCTCCAGCAGAGCCCTGTCCCACTCTGCAGGGTCACAGTGTCCCCAGCACTGAGGGACACAGGGCTGAACAGTTTTGATGCTTCCCCCATGCCTGAGGTCACTCTGAGGGTCCCCCTTGCCTTAATGCGCCGCCAGCATCCGAGGATGGTGGGGTGGGGTTTGATTTTGGGATTCTTTTTTCTGATAAAGGGGTGATGGTGCTGTCTGGGGGTCCTGGCGCATGGCCCCGCATGCCACAGACACTGCATGGGGGCCTGGGGACAGCAGGGGAGCCCTGGGGGGAGAATTCCTCTTGGGGACATGTCCATTGCAAGAGATGCTTGTCCCATTCCAGGCTGGGACTCACTCCCGGGACTCCTTCTGTCCTTGGAACACCAGCCAGGGCCATTAGGGTGCAACAAAAGGACTTTGGCCATAATTTCCTTCTCGGTGGATCTAACAGAGACCATCAGACCTGAAAGCCACCTGAGCCTGTGCTCCTTTCCTGCCCCAAACCTGTGGGAATCCCCACCTCCCCCTGGCAGGCTGCAGCTGGGACAAGCTGCCCTCAGCACCGAGTGGGTATTCCCAGGAAAACTGCCAGGAAAGCAGTCACAGCAGCTTCCCAGAAGTTTTAGTGCACAAGGATAGCCTGCCAGGCACTTTTGAGGAGTGAGGAAACCTGGCTTGGCCACTGAGACCAAAGCTGAGCTTAGGCAGGGGTAGAGCTGAGCTTCTCTGGCCCTGTTTGTGCAGCAGTGCCGTGGCTCTGCCTGGCTGTGTCATCCCCTGGAAGGACTGAATATTGTGACAAATGCCTGGTTGTCTCCCAGAAATCAAGCCATGGATATCCATTTTCAGCTGGGAAAACAGCCCAGCTCCCAGGACACAGCAGGCACAGGCTTTGCTGGGAGAAACTCCATCCCATTCCCTCCTCCACCCACACCTGAGGAGGTGTTGGTCCCTCTCCTGCTCTCTGGTGCTCTTTGTCACAGCCAGGGGACATCTCAGCACTAACTGGTGCCACCATGGTCCCCAGACAGCCTTAATGACACCGTGGGGAGTGCCAAGCCCATCTGATTTTATCCAGTTGTGAGTTCAGTGCCTGAGTTAAAATGAAATCCAGCTCAAACAGACACTGACTCTCCCCAGAGATTCGGAAGAGTTCAAATGCAATTTCCTTCCCCGTTTCCCATTTTGCTCGTGGAGTTGGAGGGTGGAAATCCTGCAGGCAGCATTTCCAGCACGGGGAGGAGAATCAGTTGCAGGCTCCCAGGAGTCCTCCTTGTGCATCATTTCCACCCCAATGTGCTGACCTAAAAGACACTCAGATAAACTCCGAGTTCGTATGAAATTTTTAAAAGAAGCTATTTTAAAGCATCCTCAGAGAAAACAGGCTGGGGCACAGGTATGGAGGCAGAGCTCAGCTCCTGATTAGGAAATAAATCTTATTAAAGCCTGGCTGTGACTGCACAGCTCAGACACCAAAAAGAGCCAGTTCCTATCAAAGTGATGGACATGGTGACACTGTCCCTCTTTATCCAGCCTCTCCAAGGAGCTATTTGGGAGCAGCCATTGCACAGATGAGGGTTGTAACATTTCACGGAGAGCACACAGGGAGGAGGACAGATTGCTGGAAGGGGATCAAGTCAATAGAGCAGCTGAGAAGTGAAACATTTGGCCATGTGCTGGGCTTCCAGAAGGTTCCCTGAAATTGTCTGGCTCTACCTGCAAGGACAGCTTGGCCTCCAAACTGGAGGTGTTAACGAGGTGAACCCAAAAATCTGATTCACACAGGGGAAGATTGCTATTTCCATTTGAAGGGGATTATTTTTTGTTTCAACTGGGAGTGGTTTGCACCTCCTGGGTGATTTAGAAGATGATGGATTTGATGGGAAAAGAAAAAAAAAAAAAAAAGGCAGCAGACTCAGAAAGATGCGAGCTGTGGGTGGCTGTGAGGAGTGTGTGTGCTGTGGGATCTGCGTGGTGACAGCAGCTGGCAGCTTCCTCTGCTTCCTTGTGTCCCTTCTGCCGCTTCCCTGTGTGCCAGCGCTCCCTGTGCCACCCCTGGGGTCACCCTGGGGCAGGGTGGGCAGGGGAGAGGAGTCAGGAATCCCCAGTGCCAGGCTGGATCCAGGATTTGGAAACAGAAGAAGGATTGCTCCGTGGAGAACATAATCTTGGGAATGGTTAAACCTCAGCTGGGTGGGTATCCATCCAGGCTGGATCTGGGATTTGGAGCCAGGCAGAGGGATTGCTCCTGAATCCCACTCAGGTGGGATGGGGAGTCACCACCTGCTCTGGGGGGTTTTCAGCAGGAAGGTCCCTCTCAGCCCCATTTGTTGCTGTCACCACCTCAGACCTTTCCAAACCATCCCTTCTTTCCCGTCTGAAAGCCACTTTGCTGAAGGGACTGGCAGCAGGTTCACTCTGCTCCAGGAGAGCAGAGGGCAGGGGGGGTGAGGACACTGAGAAATGCATTTGATGTGGTTTTAAAGGCAGAACTGCACAGTGAACTTTTTTTTTATGTGAAGGGGGGAAAAAAAATTCAAGATAAACCGGAATATTTTCCCGACGCGGTCTCTGCTCCATCCATTATATGCACTGCCTGGATAAGTGTAATTTAACAATCCTGCTGCTCTCAGCCTTTTAATGAGCCTCTCAGAAGACACAGGCTGAGACAGCCTCCCCAGATTGAGGGTTTTGATTAAAAACACGTGGATCAGCTCGAGCTCCTCTGCCTTTGGGATCCAGGGCCAAACTCAGCCCTGCTGGATCTGCTGGGTCAGGTCAGCTCTGCTCTTCCAAGGGAGTCTGGGTGACACTGGGGGCTCAAAGCACAGCAGGAAAAGCTGGAAAAGCTGGAAATCCCAGGGAAGGATCTAGCTGGGAGCAGAGTGCCTTTCAGAGGTTTCAAGACCCCAAAAACTGAGAACTCAGAAATGGGGTTTTTTTTTCCAATTTCCACTCTGCGAGAGGAGTGTGGCCACAGATCTGTTCCTCTGAGGCTTTTCCCTGCAGAGCTGGGAATTGTGGAAGGAAGAGGCCAGGTCTAAGCCCAGCAGAGCTGCCTTAAAAAGCAGTGACTAACCCTTTCTCCAGAGGGTAGCCATGGTGGGATTTCAATTTAAACATCCTCTCCATGCCACATCCCTCTCTGTATCCACCAGAATCACCTGAGCTGGAGCTGCAATTTTGGGTGCTGCATCCCTGAGTGTTCAGAGTTCCCAAGCAGGGAATTATCAAACCCTGTTGCTTGTTTTTCCAGGCAGCTGCAGGTACAGAGCTGCTCTGTTCCAGGCATGAATAACCCCATTAGGGCTTCCTAATGTTTCATGCAGAGCATTGTAATGGAGGAGCTGGAGCTGGGGATTGTAATGCCAGCTAAAAATGCTTTTAAGCCAGGGGATGGTGCTTCATTAATTTTCATGTCGGCAGAACCGCAAGGAAAGTTTAAATACTCAGCAGAGAGGTGAGATCCAAGCGTTAGCCAGCATCTAGAAGTGGGGGGAGGAAAGGCTGGGATTTTCCTTTTTTTTCCGTTTATTTGATGGTTTCTTTTTTCCCTGCTGCATTTCCACCAGTTCAAACCAGCAGCTGGAGGGAAACTTGTCTGTGTTTGATGGAGAGAGACTATTCACAGATCATGGAGGGACAGGACAAGGGGAGAATTCCCACTGCCAGAGGGCAGGGAGAGATGGGATGTTGGGAAGGAATTCCTCCCTGGGAGGTGGGGAGGGGCAGGAATAGAATTCCCAGAGAAGCTGTGGCTGCCCCTGGAAGTGTCCAAGGCCAGGCTGGACAGGGCTTGGAGCAACCTGGGACAGTGGAAGGTGTCCCTGCCATGGCAGGGGTGGCACTGGATGGGATTTGAGGTCCTTCCAACCCAAACCATTCCAGGATTCCATGGTGACAGCAATCTGCCAGTTGGCTGATGGGAGTGTCATCCCAAAAACCATTTTCCCACAGAAACCAAGGCCCAGGTTGTGTTTTTCCTGCTGGGATCCATAATGGATGAGGCATCCCTGCTTGCTGTTCCCACATCCCATGGAGCAATGTCCTCCTCCTGCAGGTTCTCCTGCAGATTCCACAGCTCTGGCTGTGCCAGCAGCACTCAGTCTGTGTGCAGTGAGCCCCAAACACAATTTGGGGAGTTTAAATTCCCACTAAGAGTTAAAAAAGGGAACTGAGAGGAGCCCAGAGCCCCTTGCTGTGCTGCCAACAGAGGGACAACTTCCCAAAGGGATTGGGAATGAGCAGAGCTGAGGCTTTGGAGCTCTGGAGTGCAGTGTCCCCCTGCCAGAGTTTCCCCCCTGCTGCAACCCCTCTGCCTTCCCGGCATCCCAAATCCAGCCCTGGCTCCCTCTGGCTCATCCCAGCTCCCTCCCACCAGCCTGGCACGGGCAGCATCTCCTGGAATGGACACTGCATGGGTTCCCCCTGAGCATGGCCCTGCTGCATGTGGGTTATTGTCACCTTTGTCACCCTGACCCCGGGCTGGCCCTGGGTGTGTTTCCTCCCTGTCTGCTGAGCTTTGGGTTGTGTGCACCCTAGACGAGCCAGGATGAGCTCCCTCAGGTTCAATGCGGAAAAATTCCCAAGTTCTCCCAGCAGGAATTCTGGCAGGTCCAGGCAGTGCTGGCAGAGACCACTTTGTCCTGCAGGACAGACCCACCTGGATGCCCTTCTGGGAGATTTTTTTCCCTCCAGCCCATGGAAAGAAGGAGCTGTGATGCTGACAGGGAATTTAGGAGGTTTTTGGTTCAGTGCCTGACAGTGGAAAATGTCTTCTTGTGATTCTCCTGGTGTAATTAAGTTTATAAAATATAATCAACCCCTGATCTTTTGCTGAGCAGGGAGGGAATTGGGCATTTGGGCAGCTGAAGGTGGTTCCACCCACCTGCAACCTCCTTTCCTTCTTTGCTGCCAGCCCATCCCTGCTCACCTCCTGCAATCCATCAATCAACCATTAATCATTAATAAATAGTCCCTTAATAGAACATTTAACTGTTAAGGGTATTCTCAGACCTCCCAAAGAGTTGATTATTTGCACTCCCAAGAAGACATTTCCTTTAAAAAAAAAAAATAAAAAAAAGGCAATGATGTTGTAATCCTGAACACACATGAAAGCACGTTGTAGAGGCTGAAATAAATATTATACTGCAATGTTTTTATTATTATTATTTTTCAGGCTGAGCTCAGTAGCAGAAACAGCCCCACCAGGCCAAGATGACTTGTAGGATTAAGGCACATGAAAGCAACAGAAAAAAAAAATCTATTAAAAACAACTCTGGTTGCTTTCATCTTCTTGTTCCACACCCCTTAGCAGAAAAAAATAAGCCTTGGTGACCCTGGTCAGAAGGAAATGTTTTTCAAATGCCTCCACTGTACTTTTAACTACCAGGAAAAAAAAAAAAAAAGGAGTTGAAAGAGAGCTGCAGATTCTGTTTCCCTTTATCCAATTAATTTTAAGGTTTTGGATTCTAATCTGGCATCAGTTGCACCACAAAAAAAAAAAAAAAAAAAAAAACCCAACAAAACACATTTCAAGACTCCTTCCATCTGAAAGGTATTAGCAGGATGAGTGGGAGATGAATTTCAGGAGGGCACTGAGTACTTTTGAACTGATTTTCCTCCTTGTTTTCAAGGTGAAGCGACTTTTTCTGAGCTCTTCGTGCATTTAAAGCTGAATTTGCTGAAACATTTGCAAAACCTCCTCTCTGTTAAATACAATCCTGCTCTGACTTGGTCTGACCTAAGTGTCTCTTCCCCTTGTAAAATCCACAGTAACGCTGCCTTGGCCTTGTGTAAACTCTGAATATTTACATTGCTGAAGTTTGAAAAGAATTTTGACTCCATCCAGTGCCCACAGCCATCCCTGTGGTCACAGTTTCATTCGAGAGACACACACAGTAAACACAATTCCAGGGTCCAAACACTCTCCTTGGAACTGCTCCAGGAATTTGGTCACAGGCAGAAATTTCCCTGTTTCAAAGAGAAAAAAAAAAAAAAAAAAGAAGGAATCACGACCAGAGGCAGAGATATAAAATTCATGTGGTTGTGAATGGTTTTAGATGCAACCATGCCCCCAGTCTTAGATATATTGTTGAATTATGCATTTGGTAAATACGAATTTATATTTCTATTTCCAGGGGAGCTCGTGCTGGGTGTCCTGGCAGAGCTGAGTGCTTTTGGCTGTTGGGCTTGGGAATGCACTGCTGCTTTTCCTTGGGCTTTCCAAACACCCCAAAACCCTTCAGGCACCCCAGCTGAGCTCAGGACACATTCTTCTCCCACCTGGATCATGCCTGGCTCCAGCAGGACTGGGAGAGATGATTCTTCCCTAAGCTTTGCCCTCTCGTGGAGCTGAAGCTTTGCTGGGTTTGAAGCTTTTCCCCAGCTTTGGGTTGAAGCTTTTCCCCAACTTTGGGTTTGAAGCTTTTCCCCACCTTTGGGTTTGAAGCTTTTCCCTCAGCTTTGGGTTGAAGCTTTTCCCTCAGCTTTGGGTTGAAGCTTTTCCCCAACTTTGGGTTTGAAGCTTTTCCCTCAGCTTTGGGTTGAAGCTTTTCCCTCAGCTTTGGGTTGAAGCTTTTCCCTCAGCTTTGGGTTGAAGCTTTTCCCTCAGCTTTGGGTTGAAGCTTTTCCATAGCTTTGGGTTTGAAGCTTTCCCCCGGCTTTGGGTTTGAAGACTTTCCCTTGGCTTTGGGTCGAAGCTTTTCCCCAGCTTTGGGTTGAAGTTTTTTCCCCAGTTTTGGGTTCTGTGTCCATCCTGCTCCTCCCCCTGCCTGCTTCCCATTCCGTGAGGAGATGGTCAGAGGGAAGGACCTGCTGTGGTCATCCCAAAACCCCACCGGGACAATCCTGGAAGGTGGAATCCCTCAGGAATCGCTCAGCCGCTTCCCTCCTTCCCCACCCTGTGTCCAGCTGGCAGGTGACCCTCAGGCCACATGGTGGTGACCCTGGCTGACCCCCTGGCTGACCCCTTGCCCTTGTGTCCCTGCAGAAGCCCAGCGCAGACCTTACTACGCCGACTACTCTCCGGCGCGGAAATACATCCACAGCCTGTGCACCAGCCACTACCTGGACCTCTTCATCACCTTCATCATCGGCGTCAACGTCATCACCATGTCCATGGAGCACTACAACCAGCCCAAGGTAGGAGCTGCCCCAGGCACAGCTCCCCGTGCTCTTCCCGAGGATGAAATCACCATTCCTGGTTCTTGGGAAGCTTCAGGGTTTGAATTCATCCCAGCCTAGGTCAGCTCTGCCATTTGGGAATTGTTTGCCTCAGGCAAAGCCTTGATCTCCATATTTTTGGTAAAAAACCCAGCTTGTGGAGAGTGAATTAAGCTTTTACCAGGAAAAGACCAATCCAAATATTTCCTCTCCCTATCCCAGCCTCACACTGGAAAATAATCCAGAGTTGTAGAAGATTCCATTAGCAGATATAAACTTGGAGTTTGTATCTGCGTGCAGAAGCATCTCTTTTCCTCAATGAATTTAGAACAAACCATTTTAAAAGCACAACCCTTCCTTTTTTTATATATATTATTAAAATCCTCCTCCCCTCAGAACACCTCTGACAGAAATCAGATGGGCTGTCCATCTCTTCATTTTCCATTTCATTAACATTTATGAAGCTCTGGCTCAGAGTTTACTTTCCCAGTTTTCCTTGGTAACCTGCAAATGCCTCCTGGATGCTGAGCCAGGGGGTAACGTGTGTGTGTGTGTTTTACACCAGGAAAATCCCTTTGTTTCCCATGGAAATGTTGTTTATCCAGATTAGGCCTTATTTACACTTGGTTTACAGTCATGTAACACAGAGCTGTAAATCCAAATGCAAATGGTCACAAATGGTGGGAGAAGTCAGGCTCAGGTTTTGGATGGAATAGGAAATTATCCCATTTTTTTTAAGCTGACATTTTATTTTAGGGAAAATAGGGATTGTTGCCAACACCTAAGGAGCTTTCAGTTCTCATTCCCAAAAATCAGGGTGTGCCCTGGTGACCCCATAGCGTGTGGGGTCAGCAAAGCCCAGGCGTCACACAAAGGGGACACAAAGAGCTTTCCTGTGCCCTGGAGCTTCCTCAGAGCTGCTCTGCAGGCTCCTCTCTTGCATTTAATTCAAATTTTGTCCCCTTTGATGCTCATCACTCCCATTTTTTATCGAAAACACAAACTTCTGTGCCACAATGAACTCAATTCCCCCAAACCCTCCCCACCCCAAGAGCTGCTTCCCTCCCCAGCTGTCTATTTTAAGGCCCCACAAGATTCCTTTGCTATTGTTGGCCCAGAGCTCCAACAAAACCCATTATAAACACTCATCATCCTCAAGTATAAACACTGTGGATTCCTGACTTCCGAGAGTGGCTCCATAGAGAGCGGGAATGCTGCACCAAATATGGACACACTTTGCCCAGCTCTGGAGATGTCCCATTTTTCAAGGAGGCAAGGTTTAATCCATCTCCAGGGTTATTTATTTCTCTGAGGTTTTTAAGCAAAGCCTTTGTCCCGAGGGCTGGAATCAAGAAATGATCCATGGAGGTTTTTATTCTCCCCAAGGCTGGGCGGTTCAGCCTGAGGAATCTTCAGGAGATGGGGAAAGGGGGGAATTTTTTTGTGTCTGGCCCACACTGAACAATCTGTGCACTGAGCTTGAACTGCCATTTTTAGCAGAACTAATCTCAGTGCTTTGCAGGGTTTTGTCTGACTCAGGGGCTGAGCCTTTATTTGAGTTCCGCCGGGTGATTTATTGAGCTCTGCGAGCCATGATGGCTTTATTCCTTATTTTCTGGGCTTCTCCCACCCTGCTCCCTTCCAGTTCCTCCACGGGGGTCCAGGAAAGGATAACTGGGCTGGTCTAACTGGGATTTCTCTTTGCAGTCCCTGGATGAAGCTCTCAAATATTGCAATTATGTGTTCACCATCGTCTTCGTGTTCGAGGCGCTGCTCAAGCTGGTGGCCTTTGGTTTCCGGAGGTTCTTTAAGGACAGGTGAGGCATTTGGAACTCATGGATTTGGGATTCTGACCCAGTTGCACAGCCAGGTGCTGGGGAAATGCAGCATCACTGTGGTGACAGAGGAAGAGCCCAGGGTTGGCTCTCTGTGGGTGCAAACTTTGTGGTGTAGGAATTAAAAATCCTAAGAAACTGCTGGCTGTGCTTTGAAGGAGGAATTCAGGAAATCTCCCCAAATTCCAGATGCATCTTTCCACCAGTATCTCCCTTTCCACCAGGCCTGACCAGCTCAGCTCAGAGGTCAGGAACACTTCCCAGTCAGATCCTAGATTTTGTGTCTGACAGGATTTGCTCTGAGTTGGTTTCGTACCACCTGAAATGGGAATGAGGAGATACATTTGGGATTTGCTGGTGCCTGTAATTAACACCAAATTCCCTCTGCATGGACGTCTACCCATGTATAATCTGAATTTTCCGTGTCCTGCCTCGCTCTGCAGGTGGAATCAGCTGGACTTGGCCATAGTTCTGCTGTCCATCGTGGGGATCACGCTGGAGGAAATCGAGATGAACGCTGCCCTTCCCATCAACCCCACCATCATCCGCATCATGAGGGTGCTCAGGATAGCCAGAGGTGGGTGCTCTGGGCTCTCCAGCCACACTGGGAAATCCTTTGGCCATTTGCCCTTCCAGTCCTGCTGGTTCCGTTCCATGGAGAATATGAAATGTCAGCTCAAACTGGGATTTCTGTGGGGTTTTCCAGGGGTATCCTAGGTTGGATTCTGATCCAGCCTGGGATTACAGACCTTTTATATTGATCCAGACCAGTTAAACAATTAGAGTTTGGGAAGATGCTCTTCCCTGATGAGGTGTCTCCCACCCCTCTCCCATTTTCCTGCCTGAGCACATTGGAATTATTGTCGTTTTTTCTCCATTTTTCATGGAATCCCACAATGGCTTGGGTGGGAAGGAACCTTAAATCCCATCCAGTGCCACCCCTGCCATGGCAGGGACACCTTCCACCATCCCAGGTTGCTCCAAGCCCTGTCCAACCTGGCCTTGGACACTGCCAGGGATCCAGGGGCAGCCACAGCTTCTCTGGGAATTCCATCCCAGCCCCTCCCCACCTCACAGGGAGGAATTCCTTCCCAACATCCCATATCCCATCCCAATATCCCATCTATCCCTGCAGCCTGGCAGTGGGAATTCTCCCTCAGGACTGACAGGGGGATGTCCAGTGCACTCCCCACGGGTATAAACAGCTGGAAAATAGATTTAACCCCTCCCTGCAAGAGCTGAACCTGGATTCCCTCCATGGATTTTCCCTGCAATATTCCCCAGCCCTGCTGACCAGGATTTGCTCCTCATTCCAGTGCTGAAGCTGCTGAAAATGGCCACAGGCATGAGAGCTCTCCTGGACACAGTGGTGCAAGCCCTGCCCCAGGTAAGCCCCCAAAATTCCTCCATGCCCAGGTGTTCCCCTGGGAGCACAAGTGCCTTTGGACCTGGGGACAGCTCTGGGTTTGGTGGCCTCCAGAAGCCACCTGAGGAGGATCTTGGCTCCCTCCAGGCCTTGGGAGTAGAGCACAGCACATCCTGGGGCCATGATTAAGGAAAAGGAGTTTACACAGAGCAAATCCCTGTAGGCAGAGCTCTTCCAAACCCCAGATTTCACTGGTGAGTTTGGGAAACACCAGGATAGACAGAGAGGGATGTTGGAGAAAGCACTGGGAGCAGACAGCTTCCAGTTCAGGAGTTTTATCTGGGAGTCAGAAATAACCGTAATTATTGACAGAGGAGCTGCAGCCTCGGAAAGGCAAACTGGGGAGATGTTTCTGAGGGTTAAAATCTCGATTTGGGGTCTCCAATCTCCAAATTCTCCTGAGCTGCAAGAGGAACAACAGCACTGGTTTGGGTTCATCTGAGCATTTGCCCTTTGCTGTCCATATTTGAAGGATTTTGGCTGAGACTGAAGCAGGGATTTACCAACCTGACCCCTGGGTTGACAGTTCAAGAAATCATTGCATTTGTGTCTATTTTTTCATTTACAAAGCACTGTGACCACAGACCATATTTTCTCTCCCTCCTTGTTTTCTCTGCCCACCCCACAAACAATAGGGTGGCTCCAGGCCAGGCTTTTGGTTTCCTTGGGGTGTTCTTGGAGTCTGCATTCCAGGCAAGGTCTCTTGCAAAGGGAAAACCCCAGGGATAATCCAAGCAGATTTTAAAAAATGTCACTTTGGCCTCCAGTGAAGCTGAGAAAATAAGGAGGGAAGTTTGGGAAGAGCTTTCTGACAACAATCACTCTTCATAAATCTGCAGCTTTCGTTTCCTAGGCAGGGGATGAGTTCCTACCCTAATTAAATTAGCATCCTAAAACCACAGCTGGAAAATCCTCATTGAATGTGGCTTCTGAGTGACAAAAAAAAAGCTAATTTAATGTTTATCCATGAAGGTTTGGGGGGAAATTCTTTGTCTGGTGTATGAAGAATGTCCATTTATGGGCTGACGATGACAAGGAGCTGTCATTGCAAAACACTTTTTTTGGGGGTGATTTTCATCAGCTTTGGATTTGGGGTTTTTTTTATTCAGCAGTTTGAGCAACACTTGGAGAACCAATTACCCCCAGATTTGGGGGAATGTAGGATTTTGAGCCAAGATTGTCACAGGCTTCATCTCCTCTTTTGGGGTTTCAGGCTGAGCTGGAGCTGCTCTTTTCCAAGTGTTCCTATTGCACCCTCCTTGTGTGGCAACCTCGTGTCTGCCAGGTCAGAGAGCTTCCCCTCCACCTCATCTCTGGGAAAAATGAGATGGAGAGGAGGAAAAAATGAGGAGAGGCCAGAGAGACAGAAAGAATGGTCAGGGAAAGATCTCAAACTGGCACTTTGTCCACCCACCTTCTCCATGTCCTCTCAATCCTAGAAAAAAAATCCCCAGCAACTGGTTCTTGTTTTAAGGATTCAAAGTGGTAGGGAATCAGCCATCCCCTGTTGATGGAATGCATTCCTGCTTACTCTTCCTGCTTTAAAAAAAAAAAAAAAAATCTGGGGTTTTTAGTCTGAGTTAGCCACATTTCATTTTTCACTGGGATGGAGTTTTGCTTTTTTCCTGCAGCACTTCTCCTTTTTGGGGCAACGGTAGATGAAATGATCTCTTGCAGTCTGGCAAACAGTGAACTCCTTTAATCTCTCAGTGTGGAGCAGATTTCAAGGCCTGTTTCAAGTGTTCTCCTCTTCTTTCTGAGCTCTGTGCTCGTTAAGGCTCGCTAATGAATTACACCACTCATCCATCACTGATTATCTCCTCGCTTCTCCATCTGGTGGCTGCGCTGGGTTTGGAAGCAAAAGCTCCTGTTTGATGTGATCCTTTGGTCCTTTTCCCATTCCCAGCTTTCCAAAGCCCAGTTTCTGTGGAATCACAACCTCCAATTGGTTCTGATTGAAAGAACTGGGGGAGAGAGAATCGGTGAGAGAAAAGATTGGTGATTGGAGACCTGAAAATCAAGATTTTTAACCCTCAGAAACTCCTTTCTGTAGCCTGAGCTGCTCTCAGATTTGGAACTCGGCTGGGTTAAAATGCTCCTGGTGGGAGTGAATCCCACAGCTCTTCCTGGTGGAGAGGACAACTGGAATCCAGCCCAGTTCCCATCCTCCAGCCACAGCAAGATGTGGAGCTTCCCCATCCAAAGATCTGGGTTGTTTTCCCTTCTCTGGTCTCCTCCATCCCTGGATGGCACATCAGTTCCCTGCAGGCTGTGCAAGACACTCCTCTGTGTCTCCAAAAGCTCAGAGCTGAGCTGTCCCCACATGGACTCTGTGCCAAGGAAAAAGGGAAGAACTCATCCTAGCAGAGCCCTGAAGGGCAGGAGCTGAAGTTTGCTCCTGGCCAGGAGTTTATCTCCTCTTGGTGCTCTAATTCCTAAGTTTATTTCAACTTCCTGTCATTGTCCAGCTGAATTTGGGGAACAAAATCATCAACCTGCCTTTGCCAGACCCTGGAAAGCCACAGGGGTGGGAATGTCTGAGCAGCCAGCTCTGGGGATGATGGATTTGGAGTTAGCCTAAATTCTTTAGAATTTCACCAATGCCCTAAGTTTGAAGGCTGATATATTTTTTAGGCATCAAAATATTCAGGCTGCTTAGAGCAAAATCCAACACCCTCTTGTTTCAACCTAGGAAGTTTGTTTCTCACTTTTCTTTTAATTCCCTGTAATTATTTGCCCATTTGCCTCCCCAGCAGTGTGTGTGGTTGTGCCTGCTCACTCCTAATGTCTCCCAAACCATCAGTGGTCCAGCAGACAGGAGCAGGAAAAGCTATTCAAGAAGGCAGCAGAGGCAGAGGAAATAATCCAGCCCAGCCATCCACATCCCTGTTTTGTCTTTATTACTCCCTGGAGGATGGTAATAATGTTAGGAAAATTGCAGAGCTCGATGCTTAGTAGCCAGTTTAGGCTTTATAGCAATTGCAGTCTGCACTGGGTGATTGGACTATTCCCATTTCTTTTAAAAAAAAAAAAAAAAAAAAAAAAAAGTCTTTCATCAGCAATAGCTGTGTTAATTTTATAATAATGACAGATATCACAGTGATAAATGAAATACTGAAATTTTCTGATGAAACTGTGGTCAAAACACCAACAACTCTGTGGAGTTCTTCCCACCTTAGGGAAGAAAACTCTCCCCGACTAAGAGTTCACTAAAATCCACCTCAGAGAGCAGGAATCCCTGAGCCTGGATCACCTCCTAGCTCCTTGTTTTTCAGGGATAAAACCCTGCTTGGAGAGCTCACTTTATCTCACTTACGAGCCGCTAAGAGGAGCAATTAAATTGGCTGGGGAGATGAGTGTGAGCAGCTCGGTGCAGGTGGTAGCAGGTCAGGTTACTCTGCCCTCCGTGTTCTCTGCCTGAATCACCCAAAATCCACTCCTGGAGATGTTTTTGAGGCTTGGATTCTGCGCTGGGATGGGATGCAGCACTGTCGTGCTGTGGGTGTGAAGAGCCTTTGTGCTGTTCTCGTGTCACTTGTCACCCTTTCAGCCACCTCGGGGGGCTTGTGAGGACCTGGAGCTGCCAGTGTTGGAGTGTGGAATCAGGAATTTCCTGTGGGACACAGCTAAAATCTGGGAATTGTTGTTGAGAAGTGCCTGTAAAGGAAACACTCAGCGAGCTCCCCTCTCCCTGGAGCACTGCAAGCCCTCCATGCCAGCGAAACCTTGGGAATTCTTTGGAAATTCCCCTTGTGGCTTGTTGTTGTCCCAGAATGCCCAGAAGAGAAAGGCCCTTCAAACCCAAACCTGAGCCTCAGATCCCAAACGAGGTCCCAAACGAGGTCCCAAACAGCCCTGCCCTGCAGAGTGCCCTGGGGTGCCCAAATTCCAGACGAGTGCAAGGTGCTGGAGAAGCTGCTGTTTGCACAGGGGAGTTCCTCCTCCTTCCCCCCACAATAAAAACTCCCTGGACCCCCTAAATCAGAATTCCAAGAGGAACCAGACCCCTAAATCAGAATCCCAAGAGGAACCAGACCCCTAAATCAGAATCCCAAGAGGAACCAGACCCCTTAAAGCAGAATTCCAAGAGGAACCAGACCCCTAAATCAGAATCCCAAGAGGAACCAGACCCCTAAATCAGAATCCCAAGAGGAACCAGACCCCTAAATCAGAATCCCAAGAGGAACCAGACCCCTTAAAGCAGAATTCCAAGAGGAACCAGACCCCTAAAGCAGAATCCCAAGAGGAACCAGACCCCCTAAATCAGAATCCCAAGAAGAACCAGACCCCTAAATCAGAATCCCAAGAGGGACCAGGGTGCTGGAAACCACAGGGATCTCGATTTGCCTCTGGCCACCCATCCCTCCTTTGCTGGTGTTGAAAATGTGATGGAGTGATTTCATTCATGACCTCGACTTGCCTGACCCTTGTTCTGCTTTCTCCCTGTGTAGGTAGGGAACCTTGGCCTACTTTTCATGCTCCTGTTTTTTATCTATGCTGCCCTGGGAGTGGAATTGTTTGGCAAACTCGGTGAGTAATGGGCCTGACTGCTCTCCTTCCATCCGGTTGGTGTTTATTTGGGATCTGGCTGCTTCCTTTTTTTTCCTCTCTCCCTCGTTCTCGGGTCTTCCTTAGCTTCACGGTGGTGTTGGGAGATGAAAGGTTTCTCTTGATCTCAGGGTCACAGCTGACACAGGGGATGGAACACAGAAACTGTCTGACACACACATTTAGAGCTCAGTCCAACACCACCCCTGGCTGGGGAGGAACTATTCGCTGTTTAAACATCATTGTCCAGCGTGGAATTGTTCACCAAGATGGAAGTTTGCTGCTGGAGACAGAGCAGGAGGCTGCAGAGCTGGATGGGCTCAGATTCCTGCTGGAGAGAAGCCACCACAAACATGTCCCTCAGAGCTCCCACCATGCTCCATCCATTCTCTGCTGCCCATCAACTCCATCAGCTCTCCCAGCTGCCCAGGCCTTGCCTGCCCCTCATTCTCAGCATCCCCTTCCCCTTTCTCCATCAGTCAGGAGGCATCCAGCAGCTCCTGCTTGTGCAGCATTAATTAACCCTCCAGCCTGAGGCTGCTGGAGCTGGTCAGGGACGTGTCCATCACTCAAATCACAGCAAACACCCAGCCCTACCCTGCCCAGCCAGGCCAAATCCTGGAAAAATGCTGTTGGGAAGAGCTGTGTCTGCATCCTCAGCATTTCCATCCCAATTAGGGCTCCAGGAGCACCAGAAGGGCCCTTCCTGAGCAGAGTTTATGGCTGTCATTAATCCCCTTTATGAGCCCAGCCCTCTGCTCAGATTACAAGTGCCTGAGAGCAGAATAATTCTTTCAACCAAAACCAAATTATTTTTTCAGTCTCCCACAAATTCCGGGAGAAGAATTAGTTCTGCATCCACCCTGAGTGAAATGGTGTGGATTTATGTTCCATCTCTGGATACATGGGTGAAAAATTGCTGTTCACAGAGGCACCTCCTGCTGCTCTGGATCCCCTTTGGTGTTTCCCCACAAACACCTGGGCAATGCCAGCCCAGGAACACCTCTGGGGCAAAATTCTGCTTTCCAGCCCAATTTAATGGGAATTATTCCCTCCTTTTTCCTGATCAGTCCACATCAGTCACAAGAACCGTCAGCACTCTGTCCCCCAGGACTAGTCATTTGTGGGTTTTTCTTTTTTTTTTGTTTTTCCTTCCAATTTACCTCAGAATAATTACCTTAGAGTGAAATGCCCAAACAAGAGCCATCGCTGCCTGTCCTAATGGAAATTTAACGAGCCTGTGTTTTATGGGAAGATGGATATTTCATATGTTCAATTTGCATTCATTAGGATATTAATTCTCAGGGGGAAAATGTCAAATTGCTCCACTTTATCTCAGTGAAAATATCCCTCGTGGTAGATGTACCCTGTAAAAAATCATCAGGGCAAGGGCAGAATCAAGAGGAAAACAGACAAAGGAGGCTGTAGAGCAGGAGGAAAGAAAATCACAGAAATCACAAGATCATGGAATCATGGAATGGTTTGGGTTGAAAAGGAATTTAAAGCCCATCCAGTGCCATTCCTGCCATGGGCAGGGACAACTTCCACCATCCCAGGTTGCTCCAAACCCCATCCAAGCTGGCCTGGAATATTTCCAGGGATTAAACTTCCACCACCACCACTTCCCCACCTCCTGGTGATCTCCCCCAGAGTTCTCCAGGTGAAAACAACTTCCCCACCGTCCTGCCCTGAGCAGGAGATCACCACCCCCTGATGCCATGGATCCGTGGGACACAGCTCAGGGTGTCACCCCAGCTTTGGGGGTTGCTCTGGGTGCTCCAGCGTGGCTTGGCTGATGTGCTGCTCCTTCTCTGTCCCACAGATTGCAGTGAGGAAAATCCCTGTGAAGGGCTGAGCCGCCACGCCACCTTCACCAACTTCGGCATGGCCTTCCTCACCCTCTTCAGGGTGTCCACGGGGGACAACTGGAATGGGATCATGAAGGTGTGTGCAATCTCTGGATACTTCCTCTTCTCCAGAGAGCTGTAGGTACAGTTTTCAAACGGATCGAGGCAACTCTGGTGGGAAAACAAAAATGTTTTCCTCTTAAAATATCAAAATTATTCTTCTCGATTTAAAGCCAAATGTGTTTTCAAGCAGTGATTTGTCCTAAGTCTCACCCAGCCTGAAATGGGGTTCCTGTATAGACTATTTAAGGATAATAATGCTTGTTTTCTGGCTGGCAGGGGTAACCATGTGCCCTGTGTCCTGTGCCTTGTGATGTATCACAGAATTCCAGGATCACGGAATGGTTTGGGTGGGAAGGGACCTCCAAACTCATCCAGTGCCACCCCTGCCACGGGCAGGGACACCTTCCACTATCCCAGGCTGCTCCAAGGCCCATCCAACCCGGCCTTGGACACTCCAGAAATGCAGAATCCAAAACTTCTGCTCAATCCAATTCCTCCCTTTGTAGGTTACGTAATTCCCAATCTCCATCTTTTCTCCTATCCATTTCAGCTGCACCCCCAAACCTTCGTGTTCTCTTGCTGCTCCTGCACTTGGAGCCCAAGCAGAGCCTCGTTAACCCTGTCCTGTCCCTCCCTGCTGCAGGACACCCTGCGGGAATGCACTCGGGAGGACAAGCACTGCCTCAGCTACCTGCCCGTCATCTCCCCCGTCTACTTCGTCACCTTCGTCCTCATCGCCCAGTTCGTCCTGGTCAACGTGGTGGTGGCAGTGCTGATGAAGCACCTGGAGGAGAGCAACAAGGAGGCCAAGGAGGACGCTGAGATGGACGCTGAGATCGAGCTGGAGATGTCCAGGGGAGCCAACCCTGCTGGTGGGAGCAGGGCAGGGGCTGTGGCCCCGCAGAGCCGCGCGGCGCACGGCGAGCAGGAGGGTGCCAAGGTGGCACTGCAGGTGAGGCAGCCAGCCCTGGGGACATCCCACATGGATTCGGGGTGGGGAGGGCATGGATCCCACAGCCTGGCCGGCAGATCCCACACAGATCCCACATGGTGACAGAGGGATGGGAGACAAGGAGCTGTCCCTGTCCCCTGCAGCAGGGATGGCACCACCACCCCACACCCAGCTCGCAGGGCTCCTGGAGGTGGAAGCTGCTGGAAACATTATCCTGACTGTTATTCCAGGGAAGGGTTGAAAGTCCATCTCCCCAGTTCATTCCCACGTTGTGGATTTTAAGTTCAAAGCCATAATAGCCACAGATCCCTGTCCTGCTGTCCCAACCATTGTCATTTATCAGGGCAGCCAGACCAGGGAGCAATCCCATAAATCCTATAAATCCCATAAAGCCTGGGAATGCTGGCACTGGGAGCCCTGGCACCTACAGCACAGGATGGGATAAATTCCCTTCACATGGAAACTGCTGGGATTCCTTTTTATCCCACTGTGGGATTTCCAGAGGATCTTTCAGCAATTCAGTGCAGCTCCCCACTGGCTCTGCTCAGGACATGGATCACTTGGGAATTCCCAGAGCCCCTCAGCAAGAAGCTGGAGGTTCCTGGGTTGATTTTCCAGACACTGCCTGCTCTCTAATTCCAATCAGTCCTCTAGGAAAACAATCAGAAGTGCAGGGGGAAGGAGGGCGTGAGATAATTGTCTCATCCCATGTCAGCAGCCTGTGATTAAGAGTGAACATGGAATTGCTTTGTCACCATGATCACAAATAAATCTACCGCGAAATCAGTGGGGGCTCGGAGATTAAATTACATTAAATTAGATTTTTGTGAAATCCATCAGGCTCCATTAAGGCGCGGAGAAAGAAATTTGGTTACACAGCAATGGGGAATTGGCGATTTGAATGTTGTTCCTGACAGACATTCCTGCAGGAAAACGCACAGGTTACTTTTCTAACTGGGGGAAGAGAGGGCACAGCCTTTCACACAGGCTGGGATTGCAAACTGAGTCCATTCTCCTTGGGTTTTCCTCATCCTCCAATACATCAGGAACAGGTCAGAGCCTCCTTTTAACCCTGGAAACTTCACAGGCACAACCTTTCCAGCCTCTGTCCTTCGTGCCCCTGTGTGCAGCAGCTGGGAAAACAGCATTTCCCAGAGGAATCTGCCAACAGCCCTGCGTGGGATAGGAGTGAAATCCTCTTTTTAGCCCTTAAGATGTGCATTTGGTGTGCAGTGTGATGTGTGAGCAGCGTGACTTCAAATGGTAAACCAGGAGCTGCAGGCAGAGCCTTTGTGAAAAAACACTGTCAGATTTGATTTTATTGTTGTTCTTGTATGAACTTAGTCATGATGTTGAGGAAACAGAGGCAGGAGGGGATCAACACCTCAGGTTCCAGCAATCCTCAGAGCTGTGAATTCAGGAGATGCTCCAGGGAGATTCCCAGCAAACCAGAAGAGCTGTAATCCCTCCCAATCACCCCACATGCAGTCAGGAAATCCTGATTCCCAGGGTTTGGGATCAGGCCTGGAGTGCAGCAGGAGTTTCCCAGCAAGGAGGAGGAGCAGCAGTGGTGCTGTGTGGATCCTCACCATCCAGAGCCACCAAATTTCCCATCCCTGCTTCGTATTTCCAGGGCTTCTTCCATTTGAAATTTGCCCACGTCTCTAATTCAGGTCTCAGCAGCTGAACCCTTAAAAACTGAAGTGCTTGATGTCAAGAAGGGCTTTCTGTTCATTTGCTCCAGCCAAAGACAAACTGAGCCTTAGGAGCCAAACACTGAGATCCTTCTGTTGGAGTGCTGAGCAAGAGGAGCAAGACCTTTTGTTCTCAGAGTGTCTCCAGGCTGTGAACAAGCCCTGGGCTGCTCCAGCTCAGGTGATGCCGTGCTGATGGAGCTGATGAGCTGGGATGGGCTGGAGCCAACTGGCACTGCCTGCTGAGGCATTAATTCATCAGCTGAGAGCCCTGGGTGGCACCCAGAGGGCTTTTGGGCACAGTCGGCAGAGCTGGAAGCCAAGGACCTGGAAATACCTGCTGGTCCTCCTTCCCAGCCAAGCCCAACAGGGTAAAAGCATGGAGTGATCCATCTTGGGGTGTGTGTCTTCAGGGAGCTGAGGAAAGACATTTCTAAGCCAGAAATACAAGGGGGAAAAACAGATTTAACCAGATTCTTGGTGAGCTCCAAACCTGAGGGATCTCAGGGCCAGGTTTTGCTGGCAGAGAGGGAAAACAGCCCAGCAGAGCAAAGCAAAATACATTTAATTTAAGACATGCAGCTGGGAAAATGTTTTCAATCAGTCACTGGGAGGCTGACGTTACAGGAAAACCAGAGGGATTAGTTGTGTTTTAGAGATAAGGGTAAATTGAGAGGGGAATGTGTCCAGGATTTGCTGTGAGGTGCCTGAGAGGGGTCAGGTTTAGAGTTTGTGGGGTGCTCTCTGTGGGTCCCAGCCAGACCCATTTCACAGTGACAGCAGAGAAAAATCCCTTTCTACCCCCAAACAGGCTCCACATCCCCACCCTCACTGCCACAATGCCTTCTCCTCCCCTTTCCTCCTTCTTGCACTTGGTTTGGCCTCTCTGTCCTTTCTTGGAGGAGAGGGACATCACCCCCAGGTAAGAGCATCTCCCTGGAACATCAGAGCACGACAAATGCTGCTTTCCTTGTGTTTTCAATGGATGGTTTAAAGGCTGGTTTAAAGGCCTTTTCCTGGCTTTTCCCTTCTCTCTGTGTGTCCAAGAGCTGATTTCAGTGGTGTGTCATCAATGCCTCCCTTTATTCCAGCCACAAGCTCTCTGCTTGGTGTCATTTTGGTGTCCCTTGGGGCTGCAGGTTCTGCATGAGATCCCAATGGCAACACCTGCACCAGGTTTGGAAGCAAACAGGGAACTAATTCACTGTCAATTCCCCCCTGCAGTGACCCCATCTCCCTCTCTCCTTGCTCTGCAGGGCAGTGCAGCCTCCCTGCGGCCCCAGGATTCCCAGAACCTGCTGACAGTCCGCAAGATCTCCGTGTCCAGGATGCACTCCCTGCCCAACGACAGCTACATGTTCCGGCCGGTGACCCCAGCAAAGGCTCCTTTCCCCCTGCACGAGGTGGAGATGGAAACCTACCCCTGCAAAGCCCAAAGAGGTACCAGCCGTGGAGATTGCCCTGCTCTGAGCCAAAGTTTTGGGCTCCTCACGACAAGAAGGACATGGAGGGGGTGGAGAGTGTCCAGGGAAGGGGCTGGAGTACCAGGGGTGGCTGAGGGAGCTGGGAAAGAGCTCAGCCTGGGAAAAGGAGGCTCAGGGGGACCTTGTGGCTCTGCACAACTGCTGACAGGAGGGGACAGCCGGGGGGTCAGGCTGTGCTGCAGGGAACAGGGACAGGATGAGAGGGAACAGCCTCAGGCTGGGCCAGGGGATATTTAGTTTGGATATTAGGGAATATTTCTACACTGGAAGGGTGTTCAAGCATCAGAACAGTGCCTGGAAGAGTTCCAAAAACCTGTGGATGTGGCACCTGGGGACATGGTTTAGTGGTGGCCTTGGCAGTGTTGGGTTAATGGTTGGAATCCATGGTCTTTCCCAGTCTTTACAATTCCATGACTGCAGCCACGGGGCAGCAGCTGCTCAGGGGGTTCAGTGAGGAGCACCCAACCCAAATGTGGCCTGAGCAGGGCTTGCTCTGGTTTGATTCCATCAGCACGGCAGTGGTTCCCCACATTGTGCACAATTCCATGTTTCCATCACTTTCCCCAAAGCAAGCTGGTGGCTCAGATGTCTGGGGAGAAGCGAGGCTCTCAAGCAGTGCCCGAGGCACAGGGTACAGGCTGTTAGCTGAGGAAAAGGGAGCTGTGCATTCCCTCTGAATCCTGCCTGCGGATCAATAGCATCCCCAGGAATAAAAGCCGGAGTGGGGATCGCTGCTGGGCACAGCTCCTCGCTGTTTCAGGCAGGCTGCAGCCTCAGGCAGTGCTTTTTAGCACCACACATGGAGTTCAGAGCTGCAGGAGGCTCTTTGGGAGCAGAAAGATTAGAAACCACTCTCTGGCTCTTCCCGAGCCTGGCCTTGTAATGAATGTCATGGAGAGACCCCATGGAGAGACCCCACAGTCTGGAACACGAGCTGCACGGAGCCTTTGAGGGACACTTATCTGCTGCATCTGAGTACATTTCCCTGAAAATGCCTTTCTGTCTCTTTTGTCGAGCTGGTTTGAAGGGGAAATCGATACGGAACACAATCTCTGCCTCCCTAAAAGCACACGTGCTCCTGGAGTGGCTCCCAAGAACTTTTCCCAGCCTTGTTTCCTTTGATCCGGTGTGGTTTGAAATGCAAGAACTGCTCAGTGGCTTTGCAAACCCTGGTTTGCTCTGATTTCCTTGGGAGGAGGAACTCTGTGTTAGTTCAGACTCTCCCGTTCTCTGCTCAGTGTTTATTATTATTTCACCTGCAAATTCCTCGCGAAGGAAAGAAAACAGGTTTGAGTTTCATGGGTGGCTCCTGAGGCTGCTTTTCATCCCTGGAGTGGCTGTAAAGCAGGATTTATACCCATATAAAACTGCTGTGACGTTGGCAGGGGTGGGTAGAACCCACCAAGAATTCTCTGATGTTTCCCAACTTCCTCTCCAAGGGATGGAGGGATGGGTGTGATGGATGTGACTTTTTACCTGGTGGTAAAACCAGCATCACCCCGAGCTCTGCTGCTCCTGAGCTGCCCAAACTCTGCTTCAAGTCACAGCTCCATAAATTATATCCAAATAAAACTGAGTCCATCTGTGTTTCCATGGGGCTGCCAAATGTCAGCTCAGGATGTCTGATCTTCTCCCTGACCACACAGTGAAAATCTTGTGGGATGAGCAGATCTCGGGTTATTTTGGTTTTAGATGCAGCTTCCTGATTTCCTAGAAAAACAAGAAAAAACTATCCAACTCCAGAGATCTTCAGTGTTCCTGAGCATCCAGTTTGGAGGGAGTTGGGGTTTCCTAAATGAGAGCTTGATGGAAAGTTTCCAGCAGGAGGAAATTCCAACTGAGGACAGGGAGTAGAGGACTGGGTCTGGATTTTATGGCCATGTTTGTGACAGATTTTATGACAGAGTTTTCTGCATCATGAAAAGCATTTTATAAAGCCTGGAATAGCACATGAACAGCACAGGCTCATCCTGAAACTCTGGGTCTAAGAGAATCCCAGAAAAACAGGGGAGAAGTGGGGTGGGGGTGGGAATTCCACTGCTCTGCTCCTTGTGTGGTGTTCTGGAGAAAAGCTCCACAAGAAAAATTATTAAACACTCACTTTCCTTTCTCCCCACCGACAAATCTGTCTGTGAAATGCAACTGCAATGTGTCTGGATGGCTTTTGTCTGAGGTTCAAGTTCCTTGACCCCTGGGTGAGATCTCTTGCCGTGATGGATAAGGGTGTTTTCAGCACGGAGCGGGGCGGCGATGGAGGAACAGACGCTGGGTTTCAAACTAATGAGGACGATAAATCCTGCAGCCAGAAAAACAGAGAAGCAGGAGATGTTTCAAACAACTCACGAGTGCAGTAAAGCAGCACCACAGAGGGGCTGGGGAGGAGGGATTGCCTTCAGAGCCAGCCTGGGAGGCTTGGGGAAGAGAGTCATTCCAGCCTGCCCAAGGGTTGCACTGAGGTTTGGGATTTCAGCCAGGCCAGACAGGTTTTTCCTTCTCCCTCCTGTGTTTTCTCCCCTCTTGAAGCTTCTGCCGCAAACCTTCAGAGCCCCCAGGCCAAGCACTGACTGCTCCCTCTCTCCTGCCCTAGGATCCATCACCTCTGTCCGCTCCCAGCCCGTGGGGACGTGCTCCTCCTCGCTGAGAGTCCCCGCAGAGTCACTGGCCGCTCGCTCCCCCAGCCACGAAGGGAGACCCCGCTGGAAGGTCCTTGTCCCCCACGGCACCCCCCGATCTCCTGCTCTCAGCAAGCTGCTCTGCAGACAGGTGAGAGCCCCAGAGGTAACTCCTGTGTCATCACTGCTTCCCTCCCTTCTTTCCCAGTCCTCCCTTGGGTTTCTTTGCTTGGAGCAAAGGGTAGAATTCCTGTTTTAGAACAAAACGTGCCATAAATGTTTGTATAATCCGGTCTCAGCCAGTGACACACGTGGGAAGGGCCTCATTCCCTACTTTTATCCTTATGGCTGTGCTATTCCGGGAAACGAGAGCTAAAGCGTGGAGAGAAGGTGCCCAAATCCATTTTACCAGTGCTGGGAGAAGCCTCGAGGGAGCCCAGCACTGTGATGGGTTGTGCTGGCTCAGGATTTGGGGCTGGAGCACCACCGAGGCCCAGCAGATGCCAGCAAAAGTTTATCCTGTGGTGGGTCTGGCAGGACTGGCACGATGGGGCAGCAATGAGGGGGCTGTTAGACCCACCAACCCTTCTGCCATGTGCCATGGGCTCCACATCCCTGGGAGTGTCCCAGGCCAGGATGGATGGGCTTAGTGGGATGTGCCTATGGCAGGGTGTGGAAGGAGGTGAGCTTTAAGGCCCCTTGCAACACAATGTGGTTCTATAATTCCATGTTCCATCGCTGGAAGTGCCCAGCACATTGCCAGGCTCTCACCCAGCTCTCTCTCCTCCCTTCCAGGAGGCCGTTCGGACGGACTCTGTGGAGGGACAGCCTTCGGAGCGCAAGGACAGCCTGCAGGCAGAGCCTGGAGAGACCCAACCATCGGCACAGCAGCCCCAGAGCAGCCTCAGCCCTCGCCATTCTCCCCTGCCATCCACCCCTCCACGCTCGCCCCCATCCTCCCCACACCGGCCCCTCGGGCCCCTGGCAAGGAAGCACACGTGTGGTCAGCACGGCTCGGCCAGCAGGCCCCCCAGTCCCGCCAGCCCCTCCGGCCCCGAGGGCTGCCCGGGAGAGCCTTCGGACCTGGCTGACGAGGAGGTTCGGCACATCAACAGCTCGGCCAAAGCCTGGGCGGAGGAGCGCTCGGAGCCTGGCAGCATCTCCAGCTCACCCCTCAGCTCCCCAGCCCTGTCCCCCGCGCCCCTCAAGAACTGCAGCACAAGCAGCCTCTCCCGCAGGGAGAAGGACTTGAAGAAGTTCTACAGCACCGACACCAAGGGCTTCCTCAGCAAGCCCAGCTGGGCCGACGAGCAGCGGCGGCATTCCATCGAGATCTGCCCCTCCGGAGGCTTCCAGGAGCCCGCCGAGGACAGGCAGAGGCCTCCTGCCCACATGCAGCCCGAGGCTGACCACGTGCACGGAGCTCGGAGGAAGAAGAAGATGAGCCCGCCCTGCATTTCTATAGATCCTCCCATGGAGGATGACGGCGGGGCGGCTCCGCGCACCAAGCCCTCCGAGAACACCCTGCTGCGGAGGAGAACCCCGTCCTGCGAGTTCCCGGCGCACCGAGAATCCCTGGAGCTCCCGGAGAGCCGCGGGGAGCACCTCAGCATCCCCAACTTCTCCTTCGAGCCGCTGGACAGCGGCTCCTTGAGCAGCCTCTCGGAGCTGCTGGACAGCGGCCAGTCCACTCCGGCCTCCGTGGACTCGCGGCCGGACGCCGAACTGAAAAAGCCGGATCACTTAAAAACTCAGTGGAGCGACGGCGAGAGGAGCAAAGAGCTGCTGGGCACTGCCAAGAGCCCCCTGCGCAAGCAGGACTTGGTCCCCGTGACTGTTGCCACAGAAGGAGGCGCGGATGACCCAGTATAGCTGTGGGCTGGGGGAGCTGGGGGGTCTCAAGGGCTTTGACACCCACTGGGGGTCCCAAAGCGAGGGGACAGAGGGGTCAGGGGTGGCTGTCACCGGGGTCATCCCTCCCTCGCGGGCACTCGCTGGGAAGCGCTGTGGAAGTTTGCAAAAAAAACCACACACACACACACACAAACACACACACGTGAAAAAGTGAAAAAGAAACCAAACAAACGGCTGGACGAAACTGGGGATGGGATTTTTGGGGATGGGGAGAGGATTTGCCGAGAGGTTTTGGGGTTTCTTTTCTTAAGGGAAGGTGGAGTTGATGCGAGGGTCGCTTTGTTCCTCCCACCCCGCTCCATGGCCTCAATCACATTGATTCGGGTCTGAGGCGGTGGTGGTTGGGATTTGGGGAGATTCTCTTGGGCTTTTGTTGTTTTGTTGGGTTCGTTTGTTTTTTTTTTTTTTAAAGATGCTCAGCTTTACCCGAAGCACCTTTTCCAGCTGTGGGAGTGCCCGGGAGCTGAGAGCTGGACATTGTCTGTATATCAGCAGTTCTATAAATAGAAATTCTGTATTTGTGAGCTACAAAATGAGGAAACAAACAAAAAGAAAAAAAAAAACCTGGAAAAAAAAAATAGACCCGCAAAAACTCTCTCTTCATAATGCACATATTTTTATAGAGAAACAGAGATGCTGTTTTTTGCATTACGTGTGACTCCGCAACTGGGTGGTGTTTCCTTGGGTTTTCTGTGGAATTAATTATTCCAGCCATTCATTTTCCAAATGTTTCTCCTCTTTTCCTCGCTCCCTTCCTTCCCTTCCCTCCACCGTCACCCCACCAGCTTCTTGTCACAGCTGACGCTTCTGACGTCTCGCTCATTTTTCTTTTGTACTTTAGAGGTTGTCCTAAATGCAGATAAAAAAACCAAATCACTACTGAATTGTAGCCAGTGCAATAATAAGTTATTCATTCTTCTTGTCTGTCCAACTGTCCTGTTGCTTTTTCTCCCCCTTTTTTTTTTTAACTGAAATTCAGGTTAAACGTCGCAATAATCTGAACTAACGTGCACAAAAGACGGTTTCTTGTGTTACAAAGAGAAAAACTAATGAAGAAAAAAAGGAAAAAAATTACATTTACAGAGAGACTAAAAAAAACTAAACAAATAAATAGTAAATTATTTAAGAAATGTATTTTGTTTACTGCAGTTCTAAGTAAATTATTGATACAGTGTGTAAAGGTGTAAAGAGCTGTCGTAGGTGATGTTCTTTGTGAGCATTTAAGGTGATGATTTGTCCTCCTCATGGCAGAACAACTCCAACCCCTCGGGGCAGTTTGCACTCCCTGTCCTTCCCTCCTCATCCCTCACCCACACCTGGACCCCTTCCCTTCCCAAGGCCCTTCCAGCGCCCATTGAGGAGCCTCCAGAGGAATCCAGGCCGCCTGCTAACACCACTTTTGGGTTTTTCTGCAGATTTTGGGGTTGATTTTTCTTTTCCAGCCTCCGATCCCTGCCCTTTCCCCAGCCCTCCTCCAGGCCCTCTCTTTGCACAGCTTTGCCATGGGAAGCTGATGGGAAAGGGGAGCAGGAAGGAGCCCACGGCATCAGCCTGAGCTTCAGGTGCTGCCCAGACATCCAGGGGGAATAAATCCATCCAGTCGTTTCCGTTCGGTTCCTTCCGTGCCGCCTCATATTTATGCATTCACATATATCTTCTGTTATCGGTGCATCCATTACTCCAAAGGAAATGTATCTTGTTTCACATGTATTAAACTGTATAAACTGGAATTTTTCCCTGAATCCTCTTTGCTCCACCTGGCTCTCCCAGCTGCGGCCCCCAGGTCTGAACCGTCGAGTTTGAGGCTTCTCCCAGCTCAGAGAATCCCTCACCTCACCCAGGAGTCTCCACATGTTGATCCAGCTCCCTGCTGGCTGCTTCCGAGGAGCACCTGCGCCACTGTAATTAAGAGTCATTTAGAATTATTGTAAATAATGATTCTGTCTCGGTGGGATAGCGAGGAATTCCAGAAAAGAGCCGTAAAATCCATTATTAACAGGGCTTTGGGGAGGATGGCAAACTCCTTTTGCTGCTGTTTGAGGAGGGGAGATGAATCCCTCTGTGCCAGGCTGAATCTTGCCTGGAGGCGTGTGGGATGCTCAGAGTGTCCCTCGGCATAAGGGGACACTCAGGGTGTCATTTGCTGCTGGGATTATTTAGCTTTGCTGGATTATTTAGCTTTTCTGGGGGAAAAGCCTCTCACCATGGGGTTGGTGGCTGATGGTGGTGCAGAACAATTTGGAAGGGCTTGAGGCCATGGCAGTGTGGGGAATATTTGCTGCTGGTTCTGCCCCAGGCTCCCACCCTCTGACAAAGCCACACCTTCCCAAACACCCCAAAGCCCAACAACCACCCCATCCCTGAGCCTGCAGGAACATCCTGGCAGCCAGGGGAGAATTGAATTCCAACTGAATTTTCCAAGAGCAGAGAGCGAGCATGGATTGCTCCCTGATGCCTCTTTTGGGGACACTCACCTGGATGTGCAGGTGCAAAACCTCCAGAGCTGCATCCCCAAACCTGGCCACGACCAGAGAAACTATTTAACATCACCCAGTGTTAATTTTGCTGATTAAATCTCTGCAGCATTAAGCAATTTCCCCCTGGACTGTCTGCAAGCCTTGCTTAAGATCGGAAGCGAAAAGCCCTGGGTAACTGCAAGTCATGATTATTTAATTGGATCGATTTCTATTTTGCATTTTTAATGGCCATTCAGTCCTGTCCATTTATCAGCCAGACTGTGCCCCAGCACTCTCCATTCCAGCAAACCCACAGCCCGCAGGGACGAGCGCTGTGTCCATCTGGGCTGGCCCAGAGCCACCTTGGCACCTTTGGAGGAGCAGGAATCAAACAGGGATTAAAAACCACCATGTTGAGGGAGGAAACCATCACAGGGGCTCTGCTTCAAGGGTAAATCTCAGATGGCATCGATCTGAAATTCTCTTTGTCATGCCGGGGAGGAAAAAAGCTTTAAAAAAAATCCCAACCACCAAATCTGACGCCATCCTGGGTGCAATTAGCCCCAACCTTTATCTGTCAGAGCTGTGAGATCATACAGGTTGCATGAATGCTAATAAGCATTTGATATTTGTACAAGCTTTCTGGGGATGAATAATTCAATTGACTTCATCCATTAAACTTCCCCTATTAAGTTTTCAAGCCGTGGCTGGGTTTTAATGGCTGAGGCCACCTCCTCCTCCAGACGAGGGGGCTTAATTAGGAATTTTAGCACAGCCTGACAGAGCCACAGGGCTGAAATCTCTGTGAGTCTTTGGGTTTTGAGCAGCTCGTGTCTCTCTGCTGGATCCCCACTGTGCCCCTGGAATAACTCCAGCTCACACCAGGTGGGTGCTCCATCCTCTTCCAGCAATATGGTGCTGCCAGAGGCTGTTTTAGCCTTTTCCATGGGGTCAGCCCCAGTGTGGAGGCTGGGAAGGTGCTGAGGGGCTGCTCTGGGTGAGGAATGTGCAGTGGCACTGATGCTACCCCTGGGTTTCAGCACCTTCCTGATGATCCTGTGAGTCACTTCCCACTCAGGATATTCTGTAATTCCATTCCACGCCTCCCTGGCATTCACTGCTGCAGAGATGTCACCAGGAGTGTTCCATACCCAGGCTGGGCTGCTCCTCATGCCAGGACCCTTCACTTGTGTCCCTCACTTGTAGGTCAGCACTGGGGTGGTTTTTTTCCAGGTGTGGATGTTGGAATATCCAGTGAAAAATGAATCTGTTCGCAATGAAAGGGAGAAAATGCCAACAGCCCTCATTAAGTCACACCACGGGGAAGAACCAGACTAATGATTTGAATCTTTGATTGAAATCCCCTGGAGCAACTTATTCTGATTCTGCTTTGCCCCACGTGGAGGCACAAGGTGCTGAGGGCCTGTGGCCATGTCTCCAGGGTCTGTTGGATGCATGGAAAACAGCATTCCCACCTGAGCTATCCCTAAAAAATGCAGTCACCACTGCACAACAAACAGGAGGACTCCATGTTCGTTTACCCTCCCTCTTCTCCCTGATTTTATTCCTCATGTCCTTATCAAATCCAGTTGTCCCTCTGGGCACTGTCTCCCCGGGTCCTGCTCACCCTCTCCCCTCCCTGCCTCCATGTCAATTTATTCTGGCTGGCTCAGACAGAGGCACTAATTAATATTGCTCATTAACCAAAAGAAATTTCACCAATGACAACAAGTTCCAATACAAATTAATTCTTCATGGAAGAGCAGGCACTTCACAGCTCCTTGGCAGTGACAGCCCAGCAGGGCTCCTGGCATGGGGCTGGTGGCCACATGGACACAGGGATCATCCCTGGAAGCATCCCAGGCCAGGTTGGACAGAGCTTGGAGCACCCTGGGATAGTGGAAGGTGTCCCTGCCATGGCAGGGGTGGAATGGGATGAGCTTTGAGGTCTCTTCCAACAAAAACCATTCCACGATTCAGACACATAATGCAAAACCCACCTGTCTTCAGCCAGGTACCTTCCCACCAAACCCAATCTCCAGGTAAATATATCAGCAAAAATTAGAGCAGGAATATCCCCCTCTGCTGTGCCATGTGCTGCTGCGAGATCCAGCTCCTTCCCTGTTTGATCTGGGCAGCAGGAGGGAAGAGCCCTGAGAGCAGGAGACAAAGGGCAGGGAAGACAAAGGGCAGGGAAGCTCCCCACAGGCAGGGATGAGTCAACGTCGTGCAAACAACTCTAAAAATACAAACGATTTATTGCAGGTTAATGGCACCATAAAATGTATTTCGCTGGCCATTTACCAGGTGTTGATCATAAATATTTGGGATTCCAAATAAACTTTCGTGCTGTGCCACTGCATTGTTGTTTGTCCCTCCCACTTTCCCCGAGCCTGTGGGCAGCAAGGATCAGCCAAAGGAGCTGCTCCTGCTCTCTCCCTGCAGCATGGAATGTCCATCCAGTCCCTTTTCCAGGGATCTGCTGCTCCTACTGCAATGCCAGTGAAGGAGCCCAGAGCTGGGGTGGTGGGCAGGAGATACATCCCGCAGCAATCCCTGCTGGCACTGCTGCCTGGCAGCTTTGCCCTACCTGCTCCCCCACTCTCCAGGGCTCATCCAGAGGCAATTCCATGGGAAATAGAGGAAAAGGGCACACAGACCTTCTGGGAGCACCACCACCACCACTCTCCAGCCTCCCTGGGAGCCTCTGTGCAGGTCACAGTACCTTGGCTTAACTCAGGATCTGCCAGCAACAGAGCTCCAAGCAGTCTGGATTTTTCCAGCCCCCGGCTCTTTCTGGGAAAGAAGCAAACATAATTCCCTCAGCTGTTTGACACACCTCCAGCACAGAGGTCAGTGCTTAAGGGACGCTGGGAATCATTCTCCAGGAGCTGGGATCCAGTCTGGGCACAGCACCTGGAAGAGATGACAAGTCAGTGATCAGCAGTGTCCTTCCTCCCTGTGAGGATGACTGCAGCCCCAGACACCCCAGGGAGGCTTCCCGTGACTCCCATCACAAATCACAGGATCAGGACAAGCCCAGGAGAAGAGAAGAATGTGTTACATGGCCAAGAGAAACAGCAGCATTGCTAAATAACACCCATGGGGTCACCATCATCCACCAACCTTCATCACGCTTGGAAATCAACCTCTCTGATGGAGCATTAATTAAGTTTTCCAGCAGGATAAAAACACTTGCTTGCTTGGGATTTCGCTCTGCTCACAAAGATTAAAAATACAGCTAATTTAAACAAGGCTGGCATGCAAAGGAGGAAAGAATAAAAGGCCCTGTTATGGCTGGGAGGGGACAGAGTCCTTCCAGAGGCAGGTACAGATGACTCACGGCTGCTGAATAACCCCCCTGCTGTCTCTCTGCCATGGGGAACGTGTCCTAGTGCTGAGAGAACTCCTCCAGCAGCTGTATATCACCTGCCAGGCAACAAAAATGTCCTGAAATTGGTTCCAAGGTAGCTGGTAGCCAAGTGCAGTGTTAATTAAACAGGCTCACTAGCTGCTCCAGACAGCTGCTCCAGAACTGCTTTACTTCCCCCCTACCCCCTCGATAATTTTCAGTTCAAATGAATTATTTTCCCTGAAGCATTTCTGAAGGGCTGTGGAGAAAGGATAATATTTCAGGCATTCCTTCCCATCCCTCCTGCTCTCCTGTCCTGTTCTTCTCTTGGACTAATTCTTTTGGCCTGAAAAATCAAGTTGAAGTAGGTATTGACAGAGAATACATCTATTGAAACATGGAAGGGCTTCCTTCATCCCTCCCACACTTCCTCAGAAGGTCTGGCAGTCCACAATCAACCACTCCACAAATTCCTCACAGAGAGGGGAACATGGCCTGGGATGCAGAAAGGAGGTGAGGAGATGAACCATGGCAGATGGTGGCCAAGCTGGAGAGTCTCCACGGTGCTGATGTGTGTTTGGAAAGCAAAAATTTCTGTCTTGAGTGGCAGCACAACCATGGGCCAGCACCAGGTCACCAGTCCAGCACTGTCACATCACCAGTCCAGTCCCATCCTGTCACCAAGTCCAGTCCATCCTGTCACCAGTCCAGCCACACCGTGTCACCAGTCCAGCCACACCATGTCACCAGTCCAGTCCCACCGTGTCACCAGTCCAGCCCCATCGTGTCACCAGTCCAGCACATCCTGTCACCAGTCCAGCCCCACCATGTCACCAGTCCAGCCACACCGTGTCACCAGTCCAGCCCCATTGTGTCACCAGTTCAGCACAACCATGTCACCAGTCCAGTCCCACCATGCCACCAGTCCAGCCCCATCGTGCCACCAGTCCACCCTCATTGTGTCACCAGTCCAGTCCCACCATGTCACCAGTCCAGCCCATCCTGTCACCAGTCCAGTCCCACCATGTCACCAGTCCAGCCCCACCATGCCACCAGTCCAGCCCCATCCTTCACCATCCAGCACATCCTGTCACCAGTCCAGCCCCACCATGCCACCAGTCCAGCCCCATTGTGTCACCAGTCCAGTCCCACCGTGTCACCAGTCCAGCCCCACCATGCCACCAGTCCAGCCCCATTGTGTCACCAGTCCAGCCCATCCTGTCACCAGTCCAGCCCCATTGTGTCACCAGTCCAGCCCCATCGTGTCACCAGTCCAGCCCCATCGTGTCACCAGTCCAACCCCACCGTTCACATCCACCCATCCTCCCCTCCACCCCATTTTCACAGTCCACCCCATCGTTCACCAGTCCACCCCATCGTGTCACCAGTCCAACCCCACCGTGTCACCAGTCCAGCCCATCCTGCCACCAGTCCAGCACTGTCACACTGTGATCTCTGCGGGCAAACAAGTCCCCATCAGCAGATTTCAGCGGTTCCAGCTCTTGCAAAGCCTCAGCGCTTTCATCTTGCTTATTTACCCAGCAAACTCACCCCTTCCTTTAATTAGAGTGGGCTAATTAACCCAGCACCCCTTCCCGCCCACATGCAGACCCCACAGCACGGAGGTGTTCCTCCTGATATCCATCTGGAGAATGGATATCCTGATATCCAATATTTCTCCTGATACCCATCAGGGCACTCAGAGCTCCTCTCCTCAGCAGCGGGGTGACTCCAGACAGCCCAAAATCCACCATTTCCCTCTTTCTCCCGCAAACCCCTCCTAGCTCTGGCCCTTGCCCGGCAGCCAGAGCAGCTTTCAGCTCGGCCAGCAGCATCATCTAGTGGCCATGGCCTCAACACAAGGAATTGTAGGATGGGGAAATATCCAGAGCTGGAAGTGACACATCGGGATCATCCCGTGCAGCTCCTCCCCCGCGCTGTCACCCCAAAATCCCACCTGAGAGCATTGTCCCTAAAGTCCGGCAGCCCAGGCCGTGCCCAGTCCCTGGAGAACCCGAATCCCCGCGCTGGGGTTCCTTTAGGCCGATATTAAACAATAATAAATAAAGTTTGGACACGTGGCGGTGCGAGGATAACGGGGGAGTTATCGCCGCCTCAGCGGGCGGGCAGGCCGTGCTGAGGGGAGCGGCAGGGCCCGCCGGAACCGCGGCTGTACCGGGGCTGGATCAGTGCCGGGGTGGGGCGTTTTGGGGCGATTTGGGGAGATTTTGGCTAGCGGGAGCCCCGCGAAACGAAGCGGAGGAGAGAGGAACGCGGTACGGGGAAGCGTGTCCGCCTCGCCGCCCCGTCCGTCGCCACGGCAACCGGCGCGGCCGGCATGGCGGCGCCCAGCGTGTTCCTGCTGGCCGTGAGCGGCGAGATCGAGAGCGGCGAGGTGCGGGAGGCCCGGGACAGGCCGGGACAGACCGGGAACAGACCGGGAACAGCCCGGAGGGATGGGGGGATCGGACTCGGTGCGGCGTCCGCCCGCGCGGGATGAGGATCTGCACCCCCCGAGCTGCCCGGCCTGAGCGCCGAGCCAAGCCATCCTCATCCCCCGAACCCTGCACACCCTCATTCCCCAACCAACCCATCCTCATCCCCCAACCAACCCATCCTCGTCCCCCGAACCCTGCACACCCTCATCCCCCTAACCAACCCATCCTCATCCCCCTAACCAACCCATCCTCATCCCCCGAACCCTCACACCCTCATCCCCCCAACCAACCCATCCTCATCCCCCAACCAACCCATCCTCATCCCCCGAACCCTCACACCCTCATCCCCCTAACCAACCCATCCTCATCCCCCTAACCAACCCATCCTCATCCCCCGAACCCTGCACACCCTCATCCCCCTAACCCTGCACACCCTCATCCCCCCATAATCCTGCACACCCTCAGCCCCTAAACCCATCCCAGTCTCAGCTCCCCTGGCCCAGCCTGTTCTCAGCCCCCCGAACCCATGCTGCCTTCAACACCTTCTGACTCAGCTCAGCCTCAGCCCCCCAACCCCATCCCAGCCTCAGCATCCCTGACCCTGCCCACCCCAACCCAGCCTGTCCAGCCCAGTCCTGTTGGCCCAGGCTGCCCTCAGCGCCCTGACCTGGGCAGCCCATCACCCCAGAAATTCCCAGTGAATTCCCAGTTAACACTCTCTCTCTCTCTCTCTCCCCTGCAGTTCCCGGGATTCGATGACCTCTACTGCAAGTTCTCCTTCGTCTACGGCCAGGACTGGGTCCCCACGGCGGTACAGCCCCTGTCCCCACCCTGCCAGACCCCCTGTCCCCACCCTGCACTGCCCCAGGCTCACCCCACACTCCCTGCAGGGTCTGGAGGAGGGAATCTCCCAGATCACCTCCAAGAGCAGCGTCTCACCCACCACGCTCGTCTGGAACTTCCCCATCGACATCACCTTCAAGAGCACCAACCCTTTTGGCTGTGAGTGCTGGGGGGGCTGCAGCCCTGCTGCCAAAGCCTCCCTGACTCCCATTTCCTTGCAGGGCCACAGATTGTGCTGAGTGTCTACGGGCCTGACTTCTTTGGCCACGATGTGGTCAGAGGTTATGGAGCTGTCCACGTGCCCTTCGTGCCGGGGAGGTGAGTGACAGCCTGACCTGCAGCACTGAAACAGATTTTTGTCCAGATTATTCTGTTGGTTTCTGCAACAAAAATGCTCCCGTGTCTCCTCACCATGCCCTGTCTGTTGGGTACAAATATTTTCTAGCAGAACTCTTTCATCATCAAAGAAGTCTGGTAATCCTGTAAAGCCAGAACTGCCTGTAAAAAGCCCAGATATGAAGTTACTCACCTCTCCCCCATCACTCTAAGCACACAATAAGTTGTCATTCCCACCACTGGGAACGGAGGAAAATTCATTGTTGCTATGCAAACAAACCCTTTCTGTGTGAAGGGGAAGCATCACATCTGGAGATGCTCACTGCTCTGGTGTGTCAGGAATTCTGTACCTTCATAAGTATAAAAATCTTGTTGTTTATTCATTCCTGAAGTTCTGTGCTTCTCCTCTTTGTTTCAGGCACAAAAGAACCATTGCTATGTTTGTTCCAGAATCCTCCTCAAGGCTGCAGCAGTTCACAAGGTAATAATTAATGACTTTATTTCATTAAAGTCCTTCTTGCCCTTAGCCACAAAGGCGTTTGCAGCTACTCAGTGGTGCAGATATGTGACTGCTCCGTGCCATAACCAGACAGTTTTGTCTTCTGGAGGTAAAAATCACATTTTCAGGTGCCTGGGCCTTTTGAAAAGCTTTCTGCAAACATATTAATTACCTGCTTACTGCATTGAATTCCTACCTGAATCTTCTTAGGGTTTTTTTGGAAGGACAGCCACAGTAAGAGCAACCTGGAAAGCAAAACCATGAAAAAACAACTCCCATTCTACATTTTTTGTATGTATTCAAAGTCTCCAAGCCTCTCTGGTTTTCTGGGTGATCAAGTGAATCTGTTTCAACAGTACCTTTGCCACAGAAAGATTCTTCTAGCCCAGAAAAATACTGGATTTAACATAATTTACATGAAATCAGTTGGATATTTTCCTCAGAGAGGCAAAACTTACCTTTGATTGAAGTAGATCAATTAAGAGAACCAGACTTAAACCTTCCTGGCAGTCTCATTAACTGTCCCTGATGTGCACACCACGACCTGGGTGAATCTGAGCAACCCAATGAATTATTTTGTATTTTCTTCCCCAAGCTGGTTCACAGGGAGACGCCCGGAATTCACCGACCCCAAAGTGGTGGCACAGGGAGAAGGACGAGAAGGTGAGTCTTGGGAGCTCCTTGGGTGATCAAAAAGAACTCCACAACTCATCCAAAACCCTCTTTTGACTGGATTCATCCCCATCCTGTGTGCTGCAGTGACAAGGGTGCGATCCCAAGGCTTTGTGACCATTTCCTTCAACGTGATGACCAAAGATCTGCACAAGCTGGGCTATGATGTTGGCCCCAGGGCCACAGAGAGTCCCTCCCTGAGCACCCAGGGGTTCCACACCTTCTGAAATGCCCAGGAGGTGCTCAGAGCTCAGCACTTTGTAAGGAAAGGAGGAGCTGCTTCAACTCCATCATTCCGAAAAACACCAACCCACAGGGCTTTGGGAAAATGAGCAGCTCTGATCCTTTCAGCAGGGTTGAAGTCTTGTGTAAATTAATGGCATCTGATAGCATCCAGCATTTTTAGGAGTAGGATCAGGCTGTCTCAAGGCAGGCCTGTAACAAAATATTTTTCTAGCAGCCTTTTTTACACCTTTTTATCGAATCAATGACATGGAGAGTTTAGAGCTGTAGCAGTTTCCCTGTGGTTAAAACATTGCAAACACAGTTCTTTTCAGTAATTCTTTTTTTTTGTGGTACAACTGGGGAATTGAAATTATTGCACCTTCCAAAAACAGTCCTGTGAATTGCATCCCCCTCTGAGTTCTTTTAGGCTGAATAAACTCAGTTGTACTAATATATTTATTTGTTGTTCTGCTGCTAAGGGGTTTTATTTGTTTGTGCCAGGATGTTTCTGAGCCCTAAATCATCCAAGCTCTGCCAGACTTAAAAGTACAAGAGAAAAAGCAGTGTTTGCTTCAATGCAGTGACTAATTGCTGAGTCATTTTCCTATTTAATTTTGGGCATGTAACCTCTTGTGTGTGACTGCAAATCCCAGGGGAATGACAATATCTCCCTAAAAGGGAACTACCAAGACCTCCAGGTGTAGAAATCCCAGGAAGAACACCCAGGGATGAACCACAAAGCATCCAGGCAGAGGTTGTTCTTATCCACAGTGGGATGGAATAAATATAATTTCTGAAAACATAAAGTGATCCCTGGGAGGTTGCTGTGAGCAGCAACACCTTTTATACAACATACAAATACTTTTCCAAACGCTTTTATGGATGATTTTTCACCTCCTGCATTCCTCCTGCCTTGTTTTTGTTGACTCCACACTTCCAGCGGAGTTGTTTTGGTAATTTGTAATCTCTGAACTGAGTCATGTTGGAATCCAGATCCATAACAATTTCCTGTTGGCCCAGGGGAGACGTGAGGAATTTTGTTTCCTTCTCAGAAGTTTGGGAAGCAGTTAGCTACAGTAGCAGGATAAATATCTGTGTTTGAAACGCTTGAGAGGCAAACATTCAACCTCCTGCTGCTGCCCAAATATCCAATTTCCCCTTGAGCCCAGTTCCTGCCCACATTCCAGTTGGAGCAGAGCTGCACCACGGAGTTTTCCAGGCACAGGAACCTGTTAACACCCCGGGAAAGCCCAAACCTGGTGCCCACAGGGAATTTATTCACACCCAGCTCAGCATCCTGGCACTCTGACCCCCTGAATTGCTCCTGTTCCCAAGGAATTGTTGGATGTTTAACCCCAGTGGGACAAACCAGACCTGGTTTAGCTTCCCCCTGACAGCTGAGGGGAAGGAAGGTCAAAAACAACAAAAAGGAAAATTCCTAACCTCCATAAAAGGATTGAAGACACCTCGAGATATTGAAGGTGCTCTCTAAGCAGATCCCACACTGCTACCTGCATTATTAGGGCTTTTTGCCTCTTTTCTCTGGGTTTAGTTGGATTTTGGGAGTGATTTTTGGCTCCTTAGTTGCTGGTGCACATCTAAGGCTTTCACATACCTTCCTGGAGGTTTGTGAGTTTCCCCAAGAGCATCATCCAGGGGGGAATTTTGGAATCAGCATTTCCCAAATCCAGTGCCATTCCTTGGATCCGAGAGGCAGCTGTTGATATCCCTCAGGAACAAACTTCTCCCAGAGATGGCTTGAAAATTTTCTGGGAAGCTCCCCCTGGTTGAAACCTTTGGTCCTCAGATGTGGCAGTGTTAGCACCTAGAAAAAACCTGAACAAGGACAAACACGACCCTGTGAGCAGGGAACAGTGACAAGGAAGGGATTTAGGATCCCTAATTGTTCGTGGACGTTAAGCCATAAGAAGCAGTGCCTCAAGCACAGCCAAATCCCAGGAAAACTCAGCCTTGCTGCAGCAGAGCAGAGATTTGCTCTTGCCCACGCTGCAGGCGACTGGAGCACCCTGCTCGTTTCCTGGTCAATCATTCTCCCTCCTATTCAAACCTGCACTGAAATTCCCAACCCCAGCACAGCAGCACGAGGCTCTCAGCTGGAGCTGCAGCTCTGCTTTGTTCCCCTGGAATCTCCCCCAGACAGTGAAATTGGTCATTATCCTCCTCCTTCGAGATGGCAGGGGAAAATATCTTCCTGGAGAGCAAGTCCTGACCCGGGAGGGATTCGAGGCCATCACAAACCAGGCTGGGGCAAGGGAAGCCTGGGAGATGTTTGGGGACTCTGCAGCTCTCCTGGCCTGGAGAGGCTTTGGAATCACTTCATGGGAATTATCCTGGGAGGGAGACAGCCAAGGACACAGAGCAAACAGCAGCTTGGGGATCAAACCCTCCAGAAAAAAGGAAAATCATTCGGATAATCCTTAGGAATTGGTATTTACAGCCTTTCCTGTCGAAATTACAAAGAGCAGCAGCAGCTCCTGCCCTCTCGTGGCAATTCCCAACCTTTAGGAAGACGTTGGAAGTGGTTAATAACAACTCAGAGGCTGCATGAAGGACACAGAATTTTTCCTGCTCCTGCATGGAAATCTCTCCGTGCTGCCCTGGCACTGCCCCTTGTCCCCAGAGCAGGGGGGAAACACCTCCCGGGGCTGCTCCACAGGGAGTGGGACTGAGCCAGGAATGTGAGCATCCAGAGCTCTGCAGAAGCCAGCTCTGCCCCGAGGCTGCCAGGCTGGTTTACACCAGCAGTTCTGCGGCAGCTGGGAATTATCTCCGTCTGCAAATGAGAGGGATTCGAGCTGACAGCAGCTTCTCCCCAGCAGCAGTGTCGGGCTGGGAGCAGGAGCCTCCTGTGAAATGTTCCAAAGGAAAAAAAAAAAATAGGGGAAAAAAATCAAACACGAGCACGGAGCAGCCACGTTTGTAGAAAACTGGGGCTTAACTATTTTTCCCAGGTTTGTAGCTTTTCCCCCCATTTGTGCCACTGGAGATAGAGGGGGATAAAGGACCTGGATGCATAGAGTTGGACATGGGTCTGTGGGGTCACAGGAGGAGGGGACAGCTGGGGTGGGAGCAGTGGCAGAGCCAGGCTGGCACCCACAGAGTGGAGCACTCTCCATTCCTGGGGGACATCAGACCCAGCAGGGACCCCCACCCTGAGCTCTTCCCATGGCTCTGGCAGCACCACGTGTTCCCAGCAGCAGCTGGACGAGCTGGTGGCCTTGGAGAACCCAGCCAGGACCTCTCCAGGGTGTCCCTCGGATCCAAGCCCCCCGTGAGGGCACTGGGAACTCCCTCCCACCCAGCCCAGCCTGAGAGAAAAAGTCCAGGAGCACCAACCTGTGCCAGAGGCACGTTTAAAGAAGCCACCAACTCCAATTTGGGGTGTTTTCCAGGCCAGTCTTACAGGCTTTGCAATCCCCCAGCAGGAGCCCAGCGAAGAGCTGGGTGAAGGCCACCTAAATCCCACCCTGTCCCCTCTCAACATCACCCACTGGGTGCAGAGAGCATCCCTGAGGAGTTCTCTGGGAGGCAAACACAGGGGAGCTCAAACCCCAACTCTGAGACACTCGTGGGTATTTGCAAACCCAGGAACAGCTCCCACTTTGGGCAAAAAATCCCAAACCTGCATTTCCCACCTGGCTGCAGAGCTCCCAGTAGCCTCCAGTGCAGCCTAAGTGGGGCTGGGGAGCACAGGAGAGCACAAATCCCTTGGAAACCATCCTTTGGGCATGGAAAGCAGGGCTGAGCCCCCGGGAGGGAGGGAAGAACACAACCTGCTTTCCCAGCAGGATCTGAGGGATGCAGCCTCGTCCTTCAGAGGGAAGAGCAGCAGACGCACAGAACTGCTGGAGGCTTCTATTTTTGTCTCTCTATTCAGGCCAGGATATTTAAGTACCCAAATTCACCTCGGAGAATATCATCCCTCCATTTAGTGCCAGACTTGCTAATGAAGATATTAAAAAAGCAAAAAAAAAAAAAAACCATCATCACCATCACCCAACACAACCCCAGCCAGCCCACGGACTCCAGGGCCATATGTGCTGCTACACCACAGGAGAAGTGGCTCCCTGGAGCTTGGATAATCCATGGATTTCATTCCATGGCCAGAAAAATCCCTTTAAGACGAATACAGACCTCACTGGCTGATTTTCACAGGTTCCAGGAAAAGAAGGGCACCAGGAAGGTGTGTGATGGTTTCCAGCTCAGGCATTCCTAGAGGTGGTTCGGTTGTGGAGAGTTCCAGGAGGGATGGGATTGGGTGGGTGGATGGGTGGGATGAAGCCACCCTGAGTCAGCATCCTGTGGAGGATCCATGCCTCCATCTGCTCCAGCTGCCAGGAATGTGCTGCTCCAGCCCAACCAGCCCAGCCACAGGGCGTTGATCCCACAGGAGCCGGGAGAGGGAGGGAATTCACTGCAGGGTTATCAGGCAGTTATCAGTGACAGGAAATCCAACGTCTCTGCTCCGGCAGCATTTCCCTGCCTTGGATGGAGCTCTGATCCAACCTCCAGCAGCTCCAGCGGTTAAATAGGGCAGAACCCAGGATGCCATTCCTGCCTGGGAGGATCTCTGAGCAATCAGACTGCAAAGCTGGCAGCACCAGCGTCCCAGAGAGGTTTCCTGTCAGGAAGCAGCAGGCAGGGAGCTGGGAAGACAAACTCCACCTTTGCTCTGGCTTTATCCGGGTGATTGGAGATGTCATTGATTTTCCTTCGCCTGAAATGGGAATGTGTTTGCTCAACAAGAGCCAAGAACAGCTCAGGCAGAAGGATGTGAGCGTGGGCTGAGAGGCCACAGATGATCCTGCAGTGACAGGACACAGGGAATGGCTTCCCACTGCCACAGGGCAGGGATAGATGGGATATTGGGAAGGAATTCCTCCCTGGGAGGGTGGGGAGGCTCTGGCACATCCCTGGGGGTTGCAGAGGTCTTGCCAAAGCCAGAGCACAAGATGATCCCAGCGCTTTCCTCACAGTTCTGTGCGTGGAAGGGGCAGAGTTACATCCTCAGCCCAGCACAAACAAGAGGCAGCACAAAACATTCAGCAAAAATTTCAGCAACAGCAGCGTGGCTGAGGAGAAGCCAAAAGATAACTCCTTATCCAGAGTCCTTTTCCTCTGCAAAGCAGGCAATTCCTCCTCACTCCACAGGAGGGAAAGAGGAAGTGTGGGATGGGGGAGCAGCTCTGGCAAGGTCAGCGGAAATCCCAACCACAGGCAGAGCTCTGCTCACCACGGGCTGGGGCAGCTCAGGCTCCCCTGGCTCACAGAGCCACCAGGATCCACCAGGATCTAGAGCCTTTGGAAGAGATCAGAGTCACCACAGCTTCCACCCCAAGCCATTCCCACATCTTCTACACTGCACCTGGATTTTAGCTTAAAATGCACAATTCCAAGAGGCTGGAGTAGAATCAGAGAATCCCAGAATGGTTTGGGTTGGAAAATACATTAAAGCTCACCCAGTGCCACGCCTGCCATGGGCAGGGACACCATCCACTGTCCCAGGTTGGTCCAATCCGTCCAGCCTGGCCTGGAACACTTCCAGATATCCAGGGGCAGCCACAGCTTCTCTGGGAAACTGGAGCATGACTGGAGCAGCAGCTTCCCCCAGCCAGCTCCACCTGAAACCAAACCAGAGGCTTTTCTCACCAAAGCCACCTTTCCCAGTCACATCTCCAGCCCCACCGCAGCTTCAGCATTAATTAGTGATCATTGATTAGTGATCAGCCTGATTGGCAGCAAACTAACCTGGAGGGGCTCTGGAGAAGCAGCTCTCGATGCTGCCTGCTAATGAAGTGCCCTTCAATTAAAGCAGCCAGAATTAGAAGCTGGAATCACTTCCCGGCTGGAAGCAGCTCCCTGCCATGTGAGCCACGGGACAGAGCCAAGGCTGAGCTGCAAAAATGGGAAGCGACAATTGCCCAGGTTCTGCCACAGCTCCCCAACCCTCATTCCACAGCCACCTCTCCCAGATTCCTGCCTGGACACAAATCCAGAGCTTCCTCCAAGGCAGCAGTCCAAGACCCCTGCACAGGGGCTGTTCCAGGGGCAGTGTGGTTCAAAGAAGGAATTCAGTCACCTGCAACACAGCAAGTCTTCGTTTTTATTGAGTTAGTAAGGTCTCAACTGATCCCCATTTCAGTGAGCCACAAACCCTCCTCTCCCCCAGCCGGAGCAGCCTGTCCTGGGAAAAGTGATGGATGCATCCAAGGAATCCCACTGTCAGCATCACCCAATCCCAGTGGGATTCCTCCTGCCACAAACCTTCCATCAGCTCACCCCAATCCTGCAAAACTCAACCGAGCAGGGCAGCCACGGGTTTGGATTGGGATGGGATAATAAACACCACGGGAAAAAAAAGCTTGGAAAAAGCAACACGGCTGGAATAGAAGCAATACAATTTTAATTCTGACCAGTCACCTACAAACCCCTCATCTTTCCACTGTTCTGATGGCATTGTTTAAATATCACAGCTGTGACATCGCTCGGGGGGAAGGAAAAAAATAATGACACAAAGATACAGACATTATGATACAATAGTACAAATGATAAATTATTTATACAGTAAATAATGTCAATAGTCAGCACAAATCCAGAAAAAGCAGCCAGCTCCCGGGATTATGGGAAGTTTGGTAAATATTGGAAGTGTAACACTTGGAAAGGAAGCGAGTCGTGTGAGATTCTGCTGGGAAAAAGAAATCTCCTCTTTTCTCCACCACCTGTGCAATATTCAGGCATACAGTACAGCTCAGGAACTGCGACAGCAAAGGGGCACATGGGAACAAGAGTTGGCTTGGCTATGGGACTTCCCAAAAACTGTAAACACCACAACCCACACCAGGGCTTCCCTTCCCTGTCCCCTCCAAGGAGTTTAGTTTCTCTAGAGTATAAAACTGAATAAATAACTGAGCTTATTTGGAGGGAGGAAATTATGCCAAGAAGGAGGGGGGGTAATTTTTTTTTTTTTTTTTTACAAAATATTTAACATTTTTCTCTTTGGTCAATTTGACCAGTAAGGCTATTTTGGGCTACTAACATTTTAAAAATCAGAAAGAAAAAAAAGCACTTTGAATATTTGCAAAGTGAGAAAAAGAAGAGGGGAAAACGGAGAAATGGGGCAGAGGGGATGCAATGGGACACACAGACATCCTCCAGAAATGTGGGAGGGCTGGGAAGGAGGGAGGATTATTCTGGTAAATCATCACAAAAAGAGCTGGGCTGCTCAGAGCACCCCCAGCCAGAGCAGTGTCACCCCCTGAGGACACAGCCCAGTCCAGGAATATTTACCAGCCCAGCTCTTCCTCCTCCTAAACTCAGCTCCTGCCACAATCCCTGTGCCAGGCTGGGATCTGGGCTTGGTTAGTCTCAGCCTAAATCTTTCCAGCACCAGAATTTGGGCTGGGGCTCCTCAGGGAGCCTCCCCGGGGTTGTTGTGTCATAAATGTCTCTGTTTAATGCAAAAGGGACAAAGCTCTTGGGGCAGTGATTTGGTAAAAGCAACAGTTTGCCATTCAACAGTTTCATGAAGCCAAGGCTCCCTCCCAGGCCCAGAGCACAGCTTGAGCAACTCACGGTGACAACTCCAACTGCAGATTATTTCAGCACCTTAAATATTTCATATCAACCCCAGCTTGCTTCTAAAAGGTTCCCCAGGACGTGGCCAGGACTTCTGACTGGGCAGACAATGCCCCATCCGACTGCAGTTCAGGACAGACTAAGGGGAAAACACCAAGTGACCTCGATTGCAGTGCTGATAAAATCAAATTGGGAAAAGAACCCCGGAGAAATCTTGCCACAGATCAGCTGGAAAGCACTTCCCCCCCACCTGCAAGTATCACACCCTTCCTGCTCTACACTTCTCAATAACTTCAACAACAACAACAAACAAGTCTTTTTCCTTACTCTGAAAGGCAACAGGAATGGGGTTTTGTTTTGTTTTTAAAGACAGGCTGGGTGTGGACAGCAATTCTCTTCCCTCCTATATAAAAACAAGAGCAGATGAAGATTGGGAATCCTCCTTGCCAACTCTAGAGGATCCCAGAGGAACATCCACACATTGAGCATTCCATGCACTAGCAGAGCTACACTGACCTACAGCTCAAACCTGATTGTTCCCTACCTTTGATCATCCTTCAGCCTCCCCTTCCCACCAGGAGATTGATCCCAACTGATCCCAGATCCCATGGAGTCAGCCCCTCTCCGGCCCCACAGGGAACTGTTCCACCACAACGCACAACTCTGGCGAATTCTGCTTGTTTTCTCTGCTGTTTTCCCCCTCTGAACTAGGGAAAGGCCACCGAGATGCACTGAGTCCGTTCAGAGGTGTCCTCCAGGCAGGAGGGAGCACTGGGATATCTCTTTCCATGGATTTTTGGGAGAGCAGAGCTCAGCAGGACCCCCGAGCGTGGTTTGGTGCCGAGGAGTCCAAGCAATTCCAAAGGGATAATTCAGCTCCCAAGGGATGGCTGGACATGGAAGTAGTTATCCTATGGAGTGCACCTTCCAACAGGAAAAAAGAGTGGATAAAATGAAAAGAGTTGTATTTGTACATCAGGGTTTTTAACAGCTCAAAAAGTTTTACAAGGAAAACAAAACCAAACAGCCTCTCTTGGGATCTTCATCAAGGCTAAAAGTCTGTCCAGTCTGGGGATTGGGAAATGGGAACAAATCAAGGGAAAGGCGACTTTAGTGTTTTTTCTTTTTAATGTAGTCTTAAATCATGTTATGATCAAATTCAATTCATCTAAAAATAATTAGTCACGAGGATTTGATTTTGATTTGCATTATGAATACTTCATTTAAAAGTAAATATTTTAGTGTTAATCTTCCCTTTTAAACTCTCTTTACAGAAACAAAGAGCTAAAACCATAAATAAGAGGGCATTAAAACCATAAAAATGACATTTGCCAATATCTTAATTTTTCAGCCAGACTTGATAAATCTATCAAAACCAGACAGTTAAATAAGAACCACATTATAAAAATTAGCAAAAAAAGGACTATTAGGTAACTCTGCAAACTCAAAATATGAAACTGTACTAAACAAAATATGTGCAAAAGTATACAAGAGTAACTGCATATAGCAAGGTTAAGCCTGAATTAGTTTTAAAGCTTGCCCCGGTGAAACTGAATTCAAAGTTGTCCCACTGTATTTCCTTTCTTTTTTTTTAATCTTTTTTTTGCTTTTTTCCTTTTTTTTTTTTTTTTCTTTCAACTCACATTGTAAGTCAAATAAAAACAAAATACACATGAAAAAACTTCCAAACGAAGCTGGTACTGGACAAGCACAGAGCAGGACACTCACTCAGCACGAGTGCAGCCACCCACAGAGAGTTCCAGGAGTCCTTAGAGTAGTGTAGGAATTCAACACTGCACACGACAGCACAACTCGAGCATGGTCTTGGGTGTTTTGTCTGGGGTTTTGTGTCATTTTCCTTTCGAGACAAGCTTGCTTTTCTCAGTCACACCTCAGAGATACCAAAGCAGTGCGAGTTTGCAATGTTTAATGCATAAAAACCAAGCCCCCCTGGGCCCTCCGGGTCGGTCTCTTCTAAGAGTAAGGACTATGGGTGAACCAACAGTCTAGAACTGTGTGTAGTTATGTGCAAAACATTCACTAGCACTCGGAATCTCAGGTCTATCTTACGGGCAGAGGAAGTGACAGATGCAGGGGAAGAGTAAATTCAGGAATCCAGCACATGATCTGACACCTACAAAATAGCCAACGGAGTTTTCAAATGGCAGGTTCTCTCCCTAGAAAGTGTATTTGAAATGATTAACAAAGTAACAAAAATGGGCAGAATCTAACTTTGGTGAAAAGTCTGAACATTTTCACATGATGCTCAACAAGCCAAAGTAAGGTACCATCTGTAGCAAAGACTAGATTTAGATTAACTGGTAAGTAGAGACAACTCTTCAAAGATCATAACTGTAAACTGCAAATCTACTTCCAAGTCTCTCACACACCGTTCAGTCCACACAGGCCACGTTCGTTTCGCTGGAAAGACTTCAGCCTGGAAACACTAGGAAAAGAAAAGTTCCTTTAATTGGGTCTTTATAGGAGGAAAGGGTTAGTTGTATTTGCAGACTGCGAGGCTGCCGGCGGCATTCCCGTACTGTGCAGAGCTTGGGGCATTGATCCTGCAATGCTCAGCCCCTGGCCCATCCTGGTGATCGATGCCACGGTGCCCATGGCCGGGATGGGTGCCATCCCCACGGGCACGGGGGCCATGGAAGACAGAGGTATTGGCTCCATGCTCATCGGGGGCACAGCACTGAAGGAGGGGCTGCTTCCCATCACGGGACTCGCTCTCATCTGGTTCAGGGTCAGAGGCTGGGGTTGGTTCACCTGGAAGGGGTTGATTGGAGTCGGTGCTGTAGCGGCGCCTGTGGTGGAGAGAAGGGGGAGAGAGGGGGCACTGCCATCAACAGCAGGGCTGGGAAATGGTCTTTCCTGGCAGAGAACACTCCCTCTGTGCATCCCCAGACAGCCTGTGGGGAACCTGCCATGCAGCAGTGCTCCAGCACAGGCTGTTCCCTTGAAGCAGCCAATGCCTCCAACACCCTTCACTGACCAACAGCCCTGACTGCAGACAGATTTGGTTACCTGCAACACCCCTAACCATGACATCCACATCACTCATTTCATTTTTTAAATGCTACTTTGCATCAGGGAAGAGACCTGTGGGCTCTCTGTGCTCCTTTATAGCAGAAAGTAGGTTTACACTGGATATTGGGAAGAAACCCTTCCTAATATGCAATTAGGTGGGGAGGCCCTGGCACAGGGTGTCCAGACAAGCTGTGGTTGCCCCTGAACCCCTGGAAGTGTCCAAGGCCAGGACAAGGCTTGGAGCAGCCTGGGATAGTGGAAGGTGTCCCTGCCCACGGCAGGGGTGGCACTGGATGGTTTTTAAGGTCCCTTCCAAGCCATTCAGGGATTCTCTGATTTGTACATTTCCTCCAAGCTCTCACCAGCCTCCTCCATTTTCATGTTTCTGGCACCGAGCTCGGACAAGAATTCCCAAAGTAAACAACTTGTTTCCGAATTACAGCGGTGCTCGAAAAAGCAGAGCACAGCTTTCCCAGCCTTTGAGGTTCCCTGGACTGCTGCCAGCCCTGCAAATTCCTTTTACCGTACAAGCCCAGGATTATTTGGATGGCCCAGTGACCCCTCACAAACTTTTTGCAGTACCCGGGAAGGGCAGATACACAGATTTCCTCTCTCTCCCTGCTCACTGCCAAGGCTACTCAGAATCACTGCCTTTCTTTCCTGCTCAAGGATTTTAATAAATTGACTTTTTTTGCCATTGGAAGAGTGAAGAAAATAAATACTGAAAGAGCATTTCCAAGTCAGGAAATATGTCAGTGCAAATTTCAGCTTTCAGAAAACACATCTGCCACCTTTGGTGTCACCATTTCAGCCTGCTCTAAGCAAGGGCTCACTTCCACCAGGCCCAGTTTACAGCAGAACTGCCAACAGCCTATTTTCTTTTTCCAAAATACACCGAGAATGTGTTCTCAGACCAAAACTGGCTCATTGTGCCAGCCTAAGACAGACTAATCAGCAGCCCACTGAATTACCCTGCAGTTTGCTCTCTGGAACCTCAGGCTGCAGTCAGAGATCTCCTGTGCCTCCTGCAACTCCTGGAAAAGGGAAATCCCAACCTGCTTCCACAGGAACCAACTACCTATGACCTTCCCAAGGTAATCTTACCTGTTTTGACAATAACCTGCTAAGTTCAGCCATTTTTAAAAATCCCAAGCCTTCTAACACAAGCAATTCTGAGCGAGGGGAACTGCTGGAACAAAGTTCAGCTGCAGACCAAGAGCAGAGACTTTGTGTTTTCAGGGCTGTCACTGAGCTGGGTGAGCCCAGGATGCCTCTCTGAGACCCTCCTGCTCTTGCTCATGATCTATTGGCTGAAGTAACCAAGAAAACCAAGCCCAAATCACCCTTCTTAAACTCCACCAGCACCAAGCTATGCAGAGTTTTCCTACAGGAAGGGAAAGCTCCAACCTGAAGGGCAGTGCAGAAACCTACCTGGTGCCAAGAATGGGTTCAGTGAAGTAACAGGCTGTGGTGGCTTAGACACCAGAGAATCCAGGTTCACCAGGGCAGCGTTGGGGCCCAGGAAGGACTCTGGGGTTTTCCTGGCTGCACTTTGTTTGCCTGAAGTGCCACTCGAGTGCTGCGAGTCAAAGAGATCAGGACTCGTGGTACCGCTGTGCTGGGATGGCAGAGTGGAACCTGAATCAGCTGCAACAACACAAAGGGACAGGCAGAACTTGTGGTTAATCCCCACAGCCAAGCAGAGAGAACCCTGAGGTGTGTGAGAGCAGAAAGGCTTTATTCTAGGTTTGTATTAGTCAGTGTTTCAGGCTGGGTTATGCCCTCTCAGCATGCAAGCAGGTCAATGTTCTTTAGGAGAGCATGAAGAAGCCACAGTCAGAGTTGCAGTGCTCTACTGATGGAATTCCCACAGCTTTGCTGCTCCAGGTGGGACTCAGAGGCTCCAAGGAAAAGCTACTCCAAAGCCTTGGCTTGTGCCCTCGCCCTACACCACTGCTGTGCCCTTCCTAGCTGGATTCCACCCAGGGTTTCTCTGTTGGGTTCAAAAAGCCCAAGCTGTGCTTCAGGCAGAACCATCCTGAGAGCAATGGTACCACAGCACTGACAGCTGAGGGTCTGGCAGTTTTGATTGACTGACCATTGACCAAAGGAAAAATTAATTTGAGTATTCATAAAAGGTATTTTCTCATCTTCCTACTGGAATTTACAAATTTGAGAAGTTCAGTCAGCATGGTTCTGGTTCACTAAGCATAAGCCCTACTCCAAAAATGCTGGACACTGGAAATTAAGAAGTCCAACAAATTTCTGGGTCAATGCAGCAGAAGGTTACACAGTGCAATTCCATGGATTACAGTGCAAAAGGCCCATTCCCCACGAGTTCATGCACAGGCCAAAATGTGAACATGGAGCTTTAACTGCTGCATCATCATTTCCTTCCCTTTGTGAAAGTTGATTTTTTTTTGTTCAATAAAATTGAAGAATAGAGACATTTGTTGCTGTGATTGTCACCCAACCTGTCCACATGCTAAGAATTTGATTCGTACCTGGCTTTTTGGAAGTTCGAAGTGTGTCAAATTCAGAAAAATCATCTTTAACTGTACCATTCAAATTACTGAAGAGGTCAAAAGATGTACTTCCTGTTCAAAACAACAAGACAGCCCTGTCATTAACACATCTTCGGTTGCATCACACACCTGATCCTCCTGGAAGCAATTCCTAACCCATTGCTGTTACCAAGAAGCCACGACAGGCTCCAGGGCAGCAGTTGGGAGTGCTCCTACTCTTAGCCAGGAGCTGGGAGTGGGAAAATGTCACAGAACTGTTCTTTCTGACAGTGGAACAACTAAATCAGAGCAGTTTGCTTTGAGGTCAGTGTAGGGCACACCTGAGCATGCTGGGGTTTGGTTGATTGAGTGTCTGCACTAGAGACAAGCAGATCTTGCTGTGGAAGGAGAGAACAGAAATGGATTTACAGCTTCAACTATCAAGTGTTAATCAGCCCTCGAGTAAAACACCAACAGTGATGGTTTCACTTCTGCTCCCCAAGTGGAAAGGAGGAGGAATGCCATAGCAAAGGTTGTTGAGATGGTAAAGCCCCGTTAGCTGAAGCACCAGCGTTCGCTCAGAGGTTGCAATCAATAAAACATCACCATTTCAACTCTTACCTCAGACTGGAGGCATAAAAAACACACCTACATCATCAGCAGCACACTCCTGAACAGCTTTAAGGTTTGTGTGGGTTTTTTTTAATTAGCTGAAATGTTTTTGTAATTTACTTTGAACCTTCAACGCATTTCAAGCAAAAGGAGCACAAGATGACAAACCCCAACAGAAGGAGTGAAGACTGAGTATAAAAGCAATACTTATCAAGAACAAAGAGCCATCACAGTTAAAGACTCATTTCACAATGATACAGTTATTGCCCTTTGCCCAGGGAAAAGCTGCTCAGACAACCTTTTGCAGCACTCAGATTCCTTTGTCTGTTGTGCACTGGGATGAATGACGAGCAGAAAATGCATTTTGGATGCTTTTAGCCACAGTGCCAGTATGAAAATGCCAGGTATTAACACTCATCAAGGTTGCATTAGTTACAGAGCACGAACAGACAATTACAGCAGCACCTTCTGCATCTTTACCAGGGCGCAGGGAGGGCTTTCACACCCTCAGTCTGAAGGAACAAACCTTCATTTGCACCTCTAAAAGTCTCCTCCAAGCTCAGAGCTGCTCAACCTGTCAATCTACATCTGCAGACATCCGACTGCAGAGCTATTTATCATGAGGAAAGGTTAAATTAGAGTATCATTCATTGCCAGAAATTAAGTCCTTGTCTAATTAAAGATAAAACCCAAGAGCAGCAGCACTCCCAAGTGCTCAGCAGGCAGCCACAAATACCAGGAGGAGACACAGAAGGGACAGGGCACGAAGGAGCACCACAAATTCAGAGCCCTAAGTCGGAATAATTACATTTAAATTTCTTTTTCCTGCTGGTTATTACAACTCCCTTTTATTCTGCAGACCAGTTCTGCCAATTGTTCAGCTTCTTTGAACCACACAATGCAAGAAAATCATTTGGACTTCTCCTCATTACTCAAATCAGATGGATATGGGATGAGACCGTTGCTCACCAGAAGTAGAGAGAGGTTTGTTTGCAGGTGCTGATCCCCAGGGATCCACAGAAGGTTTTGCTGCAGTAGAAGATGGCTGAGCAGGAGCCCAAGGGTCCACATTTTTGGCCAGAGGCTGAGCTGTGGATCCTGCTGGTGCTGCCCAAGGGTCAACGGAAGCAGCTGGTTTGGCACCTGCAAGAAGAACCAGCAGGAAGAGCAGACCAGTCAGTCCAGCTTCCCTTTGGAAAGCTTTCCTTGGAGATTCCCCCCTCTCAGGAGCCTTTATTCCCAATTAATCCTGAGCATAAATGGGAGCAGCAGTTCAGCACCAGGAACTCTGATAACTCCCAGCATCTGTGCCACACACACTGAACAACGAGCACCAGGAAATTCTGGGCAAGGCAGAGGGATAAACAATTCCCCTCTTTGATGCTGAATACAAATATCTGCAGTTCCAACCAGAAAATAAACTTGCCTTTATCACTGACATTGCCACTGCGAGTGACAATCCCTGGCTGGAGGTGACCTAAATCACAGGGTCTATTTATGAACTCAGGGGAAAGTGAGTTTATAAAAAGCCCAGAGGTAAAAGGTATGAGATACACAATATTAACCCTTGGACAAAGGAATCTGTAAGATTGAGAGGGAATGTTTTCCAACTCTTTTAACCACACTGCTATTTTATAAAAATATAATCAGCTTCCCTGAGCCAGCTGTGTTTTTTTATTCCCATTTCTAAGTACTCCTGACACACATCTAAGCTGCCTACTGATAACCCCTTTTTTTTTTTTTTAACCCAAAGCCTGTATGTTCAGGGTTCTCATTTTTACTGGAAGATGCTGACAACTCTTCATTCCTACAAATTCAATCACCAATTATTTAATTCCTAAATGAGGATTGCACAACCCAAGAGCAGGACAGAATCACCCACATGTAACAACTCTTACCTTTAATATCCTGTGGGTTTCAAGTTACAACTGAGAATTATTTTAGCTTTTAAAACTCCATTCAACCCTCCTGGCATCCCAATATTCCTGTAAATCAACTGAATGCTGCACACAGTGGCACAAATTCCAATTGGAATTTTGGGTTTTGTTTCATCAGCAGGCACGTGGTTGCCATAGCTCCAGAGCAGGAAATGCCAAAACCCTCCAAGGAAGCCCCACTATTCCCAAACCAGCACTTCCATTTCCTTTATCTGCCCCCAGTGCTGAGTTTTGCAATGCCACACTAATGACAGCATTTCCCATCAACAGCAGCTTCCCAAAATGTCCTTTCTTTCCTAAAGTTGCTCTTTAAAATGTGAAAAACTGCATCTTTCCCTTCAGAAATATTCAGTGAATTGAGCATCAAAAGCCTATGGAATAGTGAACATTTAAAATGGCAACCTTGGTTTTTCTGTTCACTGAAAAAAAGCCCCATTTAAGTAATTTAATTCATTTGGTTCTGACCTTACACAACACATCACAATTGTCTAGGAGCAATTAAGGACATGATAATTCAGGTCTATGGCTTTCCTAAGCTCAGCATCCCACCTAAATATTAGATTAAATTCTGGGAAGAGTCTAAATCCGTGGCACTGGACACAACCAGCAGTGAAACAAGAGCATCCTCCCTGTGTGGGACAAGTTGGTTTTGCTGTAAAGACAACAGAAGTGCCACTCTCCTCCTTCTTAAGATTCCAACTGCACACACAAAACACATCTGCTTAAAAAGAGTGCAACTCCCATTGGTTTCTGCTTGGGAACGGGTTGGGGAATGTTAGCGGAATGAATCAAAAAGGACTAACACAAGCTGACAGTGGACACTGAGGAACTTTGAAAAGCTCAACGTTAAACAGCAAAAATTTGAAATGCCATTGCTCCTGGCAGTTTTCTCTTACCAAATGATTGCCAGGGGTCAGAGGCAGGAGCTGCAGCTGTGGATCCTCCCCAGGGATCAGTCTGGTTTGCAGGTTGGACAGCAGGAGGTCCCCAGGGCTCTGTTTTGGGTGGGGCCGGTGCCGAGGAGGGCAGGGCATCCATCAGGTCCAGCAAAGTGGTGTGCTGAGGGCAGGAAGAAGCTGAGCTTTACTCAAGAGCATTGTCAGGCTGAAGTACAAACCCGTGAGAGTGAAGAAGCAATTATTATTATTTTTTTTTTCCTTTTACACACCTGCATTGACTAGTAGTTCCAAATATAACCCACATGGAAGAAGCTTTAAGCTACACAACAAAGCAAACCCAAAAGCATAAAAGAGCTCAGTATTAAGCTAGTTTGTGTTACTGTATTTCAGCTTTTGGCAGCATAACCGGGAATTTCTTAGGCGAAGGCACTACCTCCTTCTTTTTGGGAATTTTAATTGTGTCTCTGCGACTCTCCTCCAGAGCCATCTGTAATCTCAGATCATCTCCGCGTCTGAGGCGCTCCTCCTGCAAAGGAAATCAACACTGGTGATATAGACCATGAGCCTGCACTGAGCTGCTGCTCCCTCCGGGGCTCCAACCCTTCCTGCCACCCTGTGCACCACAGGGACGTGGTTTGGGCTGGAATTTTGACATAATACAAATGAGGGATGGGAGTTTTCCTGGGATTCTTGCCTGGAGCAGAGGTCAGGATCACCCTGTGATCACAGCAACATCCAGTTTGCTGATTGGAATTTACCCTGGTGGTGTTTTATTCCTAATGAAACATTCTTTCCAGAATTCAGTTAGGAACACCACAGAATTTCAAGTGAACAGCCCATGTTTAAATTATCATAACGATTTTTCGGCATCTAAATCACCACTGAAGGTTGTAAGGAACTAAACTTAAACTTCCCTGGCTTTTCTTCACTTCCCTCCACACTGGTGCAAGATCCACCAAGGGAATCAAGGCTTGCCAACTCCATGTGTAATTTGAAGGTTTAAACATCTGTAACTACAATGTTTGTACCACATTCAACTACTTTAAATATCTTTGCTTGCATCATGTCTCTCAGAAGTTGACTAATCCCCCAGCTGCTATTTCCCTTGTCATTTTTGAAGCTACTTCAAGATGCTTAGATTCTGATTTATATTTTCGTTCCCTTTATTGCCCAATAATGATAAAGTTTACTGGGTGACGGTTTCCCTTTCCAAGCACTCATGCTTAACATACAGCTGTAAACTAAATTGTCACAGGAAGCCTCTAAAATATTACAGGCACGCAGCATGGCTGACTTGAATTTTCACTCAGAGATGAGATTCAATTTTGTTACATATTAAAAGCAATAATTTCAGTCACATTTACTCCAAATTCAAAATGAAGCTCCTAAGAATTAGCACAGTAACATAACCCAGGTGATAGATTAGGAATCAATTTAATTTATACCAAGTTTTTTATATATTCTGGTACTTTGTGGCAGGTCACCCTCCTGTTCCAGACACTCCCACCAAACGAACAGACCGTTCCAAATTCCACTGGAATCAGAATTCACTGACATTAATGAAGGTTTTCAGGACCAGTCATGTTTTCAGCTCTTCCTAACTGAAAACATCTTCAGTAATGTGATGATTAACATCCTCCCACACAAAGTCTTCTTGCAAAATGACTGTCATCTTCCACTAGTCTCAACAGCTCGGAGGCTGAAGTTACTTTAAAAAGAGATTCAAAGAATAAAAATAATAAAAAAGGAAAAACCACAAGAGCAACATCTTCTTTCTCACTCCCCCTATTCCACCTGGAGCAAAGCCAAGCTGCCATAAAAAAAAAAAAAACAACAAACCAAACAAACCAGGATTGCAATCTCAACTCGGAAAGCATGGACACTTTGGCAAACCTACACGGGCACCGACCTGCTCCGCCACCTCCCGGCTCATGGCCAGCGCCAGCTGCAGCTGCAGCTCCTCTTCCCCACTCGTCTGAGGCCGGGCTTGCTCGAGCTCCGAGGAGACTCGAGGGGATGTAGCTGTTGGGAGACAAAACCCAGCACATTCAGCACAGCAAACAGCAAAAAGAGGGGTCAGCTTTGCTTTTTGCGCCCTGCTTTCGAGTGGTTGGGTTCAAAGATCCTTCAGGGTTAAGAGATGAAGCTCCTGCTAAGGGTGAGAGGGATGAGGCAGGAGGATTTAGCCGGGAGAGCTCTGCAAGGTGGTTCTGTTGTTTTAAGGGAAGAACATTGCTGGCAAACAAAGGGTTTTTGTGTTCGTGCGGCTGTGGGATCAAGAAGCACCCCCAGCTCATGTTGGATATACCCTGAGTGTATCAGAGCTCCAGGCACAAGATATGAGCTTAAAAATGTACAGAATTCATTGTTGAGGAAAGTATTTCTGGGTATTTCTTACATCTTCCAGTGTCAGTAAGGATCTCCTGGGAGTGAGCCAATATCAGGGTAAAACTGGATACCACCCACTTTTCTGTAAAATAATACAGTCTTAATGGGAAGATAAAGAACTATTCTTAACTGCTGAGCAGGCTCAGGGACAAACAAGCCAGCTATTCAGACCCCAAATTTATACAAATACAGTCCCATACTCTGGTAAAGAGAAGAGTCTGGTGAATGGGTTGGGGGCGTTGTTTGGTTTCTGGGGTTGGTTGGGGGTTTTTGGGGGAAGGTTTCCATTAGCTGAGCACTTGCTGGTATCTCCCCCACTCCTCCTCGAGGAACAGTCAAGCTTGACAGCTAAAATATGCAATTTCTCAACACACAAACCATCTTTTAGTGATGTTTTCACTGGAGGAGCATGTGAAATTCCCATCCTACACCACTAGCAGGTCTAGCACTATACAGTAATTAAACAATTTTGTGCTCACTCTCTCTCAGACAATTCTCTAGCATCCAAATCATTCACACAGAAATTTTATCTCGCTTTGGCACAGAAGTTTGTATTTAGTGGCTGGAATGATGATTAGTTTGGCAAATTATATACTGACATTTAATACACAATTGAATGTTTCAAACTAGCGTGTCAAGCTCGAAGCAATCAAGTTTCTTCCTACCAGGTCAGCTGGGCATGTGAAAATGAGATTGTCAAACTCAGTTTAAAAACCACTTTTTCATCACTACTTTAATCCTCCAAACATTTCCCAGTCCTGTCTCTCCTTAAGTTTCAGGCCAGAATGACATCACAAAACAAGTGGAAGTTTCTCATCCAAGAGGCCACAAGGACGATGACTCTCCATAAACAAAGAATGACCTTTCCTCCTTCCCACCCCACTCTGCTTCTAAAGGCACAAATTAATTTATCACCCACAACAGTTCTTCCACCTTGTGCTGCTCCTGAAGCTCTCAAGCCAACCTTACTTCAATAAAGATGCTATTCATGCCTCAATTCTATTACTTTTTCAAACTTTCTCATATAAAATAATTCAATTTAGCCTGGTTGATGAGTCCTCTCTGCTCCAACAGTCACTGTCAGGCTCTCCAGTATATTACATTCAAAATATGATGATTAAAGCAAGCGATAATTCCCAGCCGCTCACCTAATACAGGTAATAAATTAGCACTAATTCTACTCATTCCAGTCCAAGATGGATGATTTTAAACCAGAATGGAGGTGCAAACACTTCCCTTTGGATCCCAGAGAATGTTTTCTTTGCCAGAAGAAGATTGAGCAGTTTATGGCTGTTAAATACATCAGGTTTAGAGAGAGAAAAGCTATTTCAGATAAGGGGGCAAGAATTAATGGTATAAATTGGCCATGAATAGATTTGAGATACAGATGGAGAGGAGCAGTTTTCCAGCAGGGATTAGAGAAGGAAAGAATCATAACTGGTTTAAAAACAGAGCCTGGGACAAATGGGACACCAGCAGAGTCACCTGAGAACAGATGGCACCTGGACTGTGAGCAGGGAGGAACCTTCTGGTCTGCTGGGTTTTTAACTGGGGGGAAAATGGGATTTCCTGCATTTCCTGCATCCCAGCTTTTCCATCTCTGCTGACATAACTGCATTCCACACCAAGAACCTGATGGCAGAATGGGTTCAATTCCACTGCTTTTCCTCCCATTTGCACACAAAGGACTTGCTGGACACACTGCCCAGTTGCATTCCTGCCTGGAAAAGCTGGAAGGAGCAGGGATTGCATTCCACTCCAAGCCTTTCCCTGGCTCTCCAGCCCCAGCTGTGCACAGGCAGGGCTGGCTTGGCTTTGGCAGGAAGCTCCATGAGCTCACAGCTCCCAGAAGATACCAACAGCCAGCAGCTCCGGGATCCCCACACAGACAATTCGGGGTCACACAGACACTGATTATTCCTTTTCACTTTTAGGCTCTCCAGCAATTCATTCTACTTGGTTTCATTAACTCCAAAAGGTATTTCAAGCTCCTTTTTGCTTTAAAAACAAGGGGGGAAATGTCCATTTGAAGTTCTTCCTTGGGCCTCATTAAAAAAACAAACTATAGGAATGTTGCTATTTTCCATGTAAGCCTCTGCAGTGTTATAAAACCATCTACATTAAAGAGCTGCCAGCACATTTTTTTTTAATAAAAGGATTAAGGGAAATTCAAAACACTGTTCTTGGGAGTAACCTGACAAGTTTCAGCTGAAATTCTTGCAGTCCTATAACCACCCTTCCACAGGGGCCTCATCCTGCACTAAGGTTTGAATTCCCAGGATGCAGCAGAAAGGTTATTGCCTCAGTAACAGGATCCCTGCCACACAAAGCATCCCTTATCCCCCAGCACATGACAGTTAACTCAGATGTTTATGTAAGATGGCACTCAATAGATCAATTCTGACCTGCTAAGCCCTGCTTTGTTGGGAATTTGGAGATCCCAGTCCCTCCAGGCTGCCCAGGAGTAAATTGGGGGGAATCTGATCCCACAGGGAGCACCAGGCAGGCTGCTGGGCAAGGAAATCATCTGCAGCCTGAGTTAATCACTAAAGCAGGATTCTGCTCCTCCATCTGTGCCTGGGCCAGGCTCTGAATCTTGCAGACACATTTATTGATAATTTCCTATATTTTGGCTCTATTAAAAGGCCTCTGTAGCTGGCTATAGATCTGGCTGAGAGAAAGTGAAATACAGGACACAGAGAGCAGAGGCTGCATTAATAATAAAAATCAGACTCTGTGTTTTCATTCAGAAGCTTGTGCTTGGGTTTTGGGGCTGTTTTTGTTATTTCTGGGTTTTTTACTTTAGTGTCAGGCTTTCTAATTTGCCAGGTGGAATTCTGAAGAACAGAATTCAGCTCTCAGTCACATTTGTTCAGAAAGAAAAGCTGCATCCTCACTCAATCAGTGAACCTACAAAGGTGGACAAAAAGCCAAAAATGACTTGAAAAACTAAAATAATGTCAAGGTAAGGACTCAGAAACCAACAGCAACTCCCTTGGGAAGCAAACAGAGATCCCATCTGTCAGCCTTCCAGTGAAAGACCACTCAAATAAAGATGGGATAATTATAAAAAGCCAATCCAGCCTCTAAAAAGATGGAAAGGCAAGTGCAAACCGCTTAATCTAGAAGGAATTGTGCAATCCACCCTTCCCTTGGGAATTAAGGAATCTTACAGGTACAAGGAGAGAGCTGATAACACCTATGAACGTGAGCAGGTGGAGCTGCTCAGCCTCCCTGCAGGATTCTGACCGCACTGAGCAGACTGAGAACTTCTGAAATTCATTTCCCACTCAACAGATCCTTAAAGGTTTGTTTTGTTGGGAGCATTTTCCCCTCGGGTGATCCCTACACCCCTGTGAATGGACACAGCTGGGTAATTCAGTGTCACTACAGGAGTCTGGATGCACCAGTGGCACCTCCCACCTTCACTCTCAGCACCAGAAAAATAAATGTATGATGATGAGAGGATTTAATCAAGCTGTCAAATGACATCTGACAGGAGTCTGCCACGTTCCTTCAACACCCCAGACTACGGGAATTCTCCACACTGTTCAGCCAGAGTCACTGCTGGGTGGTATTCCATATATTCCCTGACTAAGATGTGCTCCAACCTGCAGAGATGCAGAACAGATTATTAAATTAAATTTTTAAAAAAAAAACACAAAAAGCTTTAAAAATAGGAGCATTCTAAATGGAACAGGGTGCCCAGAGAAGCTGTGGCTGCCCCTGGAATATCCCTGGAACAACATGGGATAGCAGAAGGTGTTCCTGCCTCCTGGGACAAGATGAGCTTTAAGGTTCCTTCCAACCCAAACCATTCTGGGATTCTACAAACTTCCTATTGTGTCAAACCCAAAACAGCAATTCCTCTGATTTATTTCCTACTCCAAGCAAAAGGGGAGACAAAACTGAAACAGATGAGTGAACACAGACTTGTTGAGGCTTCACAAAACTGGTTTTAAATAATGACACAACATGAATAATCACTGGAAATGCTAAAACTCATTAATTCAGCTACAGCAAATTGCTCCCAGAATTTTTACAGGTTCAGGCTAAAGACTTGGCATTTCCCAAAATCCATAAAATCCCCTTCCAGTGCATCCTTGAGCATCTCCTCTCCAGCAGGCTCTGAGCCCACCTCGGGCAGTGCTGCTGAAATCAGGTCACACCGAGCTGTTTGTGTCACCAAAATCAGGGCATCCATCCCATTCCTGCTTCCCAAACCCTCCTGGAGCACAGGGGCAAAGGGAAGGATGTGTGCACAACCCAAAATAACACCAGGGCTGGGCAGAACAGGATTGGATCTCTTAAAAAGCGTGGCCTCAGTAAACTTGGTTTTAAAACATGACCAGTGTTTGCCAGGCTGGAAGCAGCAGCCCAGCTCAGGCTTAGGAGGTCTATATTAAGAATATCCTACTTTTCCCAGTGCAGCCATAAATCCAGAATCCTATTTAAGTGGCCACTGGCAGCTGGAAATGGAACAAGGCCAGGAAGAAGAGGCTGAAGTTTTCAAAAGTGGGTGACAAATGTCATGCAAAAAACCAATTATTTAGACCCAAAGGCAGGTTAGGACTATTGCTCCCGAAGATTTCAAATATCCAATTTATATCCCTTCCTCTCCCCAGCAATTTTAGTTTCAGCACCACACAAGAACACTCCCTTAAGGTGAAATAAAACCTGGTATCAGATTTGATACAACTCCACAGAATTTGCACATTTTCCAAAATTAATCAAAATTATGCATTTTGTCACTTAATGCTTAACAGCTCCTCATGTGAGCATTAATTGTGCCTGGTTTAAAGAGGGAAGATAAAACTAATTGTTCTCAGTAGGTCAGAAATTGCTGACAAGATGGAGATTGGGAGGAGCTTTATTTTTATTTTTTGAGTATATCTATTGGCTCCCATTGACAGGTTATGAGACTGGGTAGAAAAAAAAATTACAAATACTTTCACAATTCACATGCCATAATATATTCCCTGGAATTAACCAAGCACAGAGATCTTCAGGGCCAACAAAGTCATTAAGGCAAAGCTTTGGGGGAATGGATTTTATTAAAAACTATCAAGTTTCACCATTTCATTTTGCACAGTTTCTAAAGGATTTTTTGAGATGAAATGAAAATATTCACTAGGAAACAGGGAAAAATATCCTTATTTGCCTGCAGCAGTGAGGGATGATTGGACATTAGTCAAGAGATCCTTTTCCACCCTGAATTCTCTCCCAATTCTCTCAGTATCTCTAATATTGATACAGGGTATCAATGTTGCTTTTATTTTGTCACAAAGGATAAATCTGGAGTACAAAGACCAGCAACACTTTCAGAAAACCCCTTCTGGCTCAACATGGAGTAAAAACCCAATGGCTGGGAAGCTGGAGAAGAGCAGGAGTTTGAGCAGTGTTCAGTCAGTGCTGCCTGTGCAGTGCAGCTGATTCAACATTCTCAACAAACTGACCCAAAAAGGCTTCACTGACTTAAAATTGCATTTTTAGTCACTGAGAGGAGAGGGGAGAGATCCCTCATGCCCAAGCCAGCATCCACTGGAAGTTCCTGTTTCCCTAGTGAGCTGTCCTGGAGGAACCACCAATCTCCTTCAGCTCTTACTGCCGCAAGAAAGCATTAAAAATGAGATTTTATAACCCAACATAAATTCTTCAAGCAAGGGGAATGAATTCTGCAACCCCCAACCATCGTGTGGAGAAGGAAAAGGAGTAAAATGTGCTGCTAGCAAACCACTGAGGGATGAAAGATTTCCTTTAGTGATGTTGGCAAAAAGGCTCTTCCACTCTCCCAAACTTTATTTCTATTTGCCTGGTAAGAAGGCATGCTAAACACTTAGCAAAGAGGGTGGATGGACATTTTGAAGAGGCAAATCTCATGCTGTAGATGGTAAATCTAAATGTCTCTGATCTCCTCTTCAAAGGCTCAGAGGAATGAAAGAGAATTCTGCCAGAATATACAGAGCAGCAATTGCATCTTAGGGATGTTCTAAGGGGAGTATTTCCCAGGAGTGAAGCATAACTTAATTCCTTTTACAGATTTTTTTTTTTCTGATTCCATAGTTTCAGCACAAAAGAAGGGTATAATTTAAAAAAAAAAAAAAAAGAACACAGGATGGATACAATCTCTTTCACTTTAAATAATGAAAAACATCTTTTCCATCAAATTTAGCAGGCACAAGAATAACCCTACATTTATGTAACAGATTAAATGTCTGGATTTTAATGAAACTCCTTCCTTGTTTCCTGGGATAAAGCTCTTCACAGTTCCCCAGTATCAGAAGGACTTAGCACAGCTGTTCTGCAAGGTGCTGGTTTGCTTTGCTCTACTCAATTAAACCAGATAAGAAACATATTAAAAACCTCAAAATGCACAAACTGACACCTGTATTTTTGCTGATCCACAGTGAAAAAAATCCAGGAGAGTTGGAACAGAGGAAGAACTGAGAGGGGGGGAAAAAAAAGCCTGAGATTTCTAAAGCTTTTGATGGGGTGAGGAGGAAAAAAAGCTGAAGGAATCATCACCTCCAAAGCAATCCTGCCACAGTGGGAAGTGGGAGAAGGCAGAAAATCCACATTTTGGGATACTGAGAGAACAGCCAAACTTGCTGCTTCTCCCATCAAAATTCCTAAAGCATCCGAGGAAGAATTCAGGAACACGCCCTGCATTGCTCAGTCCTGCTGTGAGGAATAGTTTGGAGCCTCTGGTAGCATTTAAGATGCCAAACAATAGTTCCAGGCATTAATTAAAGTTGGGAGGGTGGAGAAATAACCCTGTGGAACCCAAGGTGTGCTCAGCATGCCTCAGTCACTTATTTCAGCCCATTAGCCCGAGTTAAAAATAGTATTCAATCTACCTCTAAATTCAGAATTTTTTGTTGTTGTCAACAATAATTTACAGATTTGAAGGGGAAAGATGCTATTATTGAGGTAATAATATGCAAGTTTTTCTTTAAAAATTCAAAGTGCTGAAGTGTGGTTATTATAGAAAAATTATATCCACATAGAAAATATAAACATATAGAAATATTATTATTATAGAAAAACTAAGTATGTTTGTTATCCTACTGCTAATTAAAAGAAAAGATCAAAAATTCTCATACCTGGAAGCCTTCACTCCCATTTTTGGTACCCTGTATTCTAAAATTATTTCCTTTTGGAAATAAAGTATTTTTTTTCCTGCTCATCTCCATAGCTTTAAACAGACAGAGATGTTCTCCATTTTCCATCCTGGTTTGATTTTCTTGCTCTCTCCTCTTGCCTTCCACACAAAGTGTCTGCAAACATCAGCAGGGCTGACCCCACTCACTCGTGGATTTATGATTTAAGAAGCACTTTGGGACTCAAGACATGACAAACTTCAGATTCTTAAAACTGGTGCTCAGTGTTTCCTCCACCCTGGCTCAGTGACAGCCCTCCACACACTCTAAACACTCATTTAAAGAAAAGATTTTCCTTCAGAATTAGACCACAACCACTGACATTCCAGCCAAAGCAGCTTTCATCAGATCATTACTTACATTAAGGAGGATTTAGTGCCAAATCAGGCCTCTTCCTAACATGACAGGGAGTCTCCCCCCAAGCAGTGGTGGAAAGAATTTGTTCTTCCCACATCACTGCATTAATTTTTTAAGAATGAAGTATAGTATTTAGTACAGACTCTCACACATCAAATCCTGAGAATATAAATATTTAAATACACACAGATTCAAAGCATTCCTCCTCCAAGAACTGCTGAGTAAGCAATAAAGGAAATCAAGCAGCAGCATTGTTGCCAAAGTACAATAGAAGCAGCATAAAGTAGCAAAATGATTCGGGAAATATTCTGTATTTCTTATTTATTCTTAATTCAAGCCCAGGTTGGACAGGGCTTGGATCAACCTAGGAATGTGGAAGCCCATGAGCTTTAAGGTCCATCCCAACCCAAATCATCCTATGGCTCCATACTTAACAAAAACAAATTTTCAAGCAATCCTTTTAAAACCAGAAAGAGAAAACCCTTCACACCCTCCCCATCACATCAAACACTGGAACACGTTCACAAAAGCAGCTTGGCAAGGCTACCTCTGGGAGCTGACAGTAAACAAGTGCTTTTCCAATCGATTTCCAGCACTACACACATCCTCTCCAAAGCAAATATTTAACCCAGGCATCTGAGAGACATCGATGTCATGGAGCAGATCCAGAGAGATCCCAGATCCACAGAGATCCCAGACCCACAGAGATCCCAGATCCCAGCCCCTTGCAGGCAGCATTTCCACTCTCCCAAAGGCACCATTCCCTCTCACCTCCAGCAGCAACTCTCGAAAGAAAAGGAAGAACATTTTTGGATGTGTTTGCTGTACTTACAGCCATGGTAGGATGCTGGGGATCCTCCAGACTTCCCATACTCCTGCTCTGAGTAGCTGGTGGAAAGGTTGGGCTGACTGGAGCCTCGGCCAAAGGTGATCTGGTTGCTGCCCACCCCAGTGGCCACCTGAGCCATGCGTTCTTTGGTCTTCAGGGCTTGGGCCCTCTCTGTCTTGAGGCGCTCGTCGTCCTTCAGAAGGGACACCAGCTGCTTGGATTTCTCCCTCACGTTGATGCCCTGGTCCTTCCCATCTCGATCAATGTACTGAAAATCTTTCAACGTCTGGATAGCAAAAATGTTCTCTTTACACTGCTGGGCCACCCTCTCCGAGCCAGTTTTAATCAGATAATCTAAGAGAGTCAGGGCCTTGTACACGTGTCGCCAGTTCTTGCCGTGGTCGTTCAGTCGTTTCCAGATCATGCTCATAATTTCAGAAAAGGCCACAACATTGTAGGTCAGGTCTGCTATTTCAGTCATCAAGGAACTGGAAGGACCCCAGGGGTCATTTGAGGTCGCTTCCCGAACTTTTATTTCGGCCTCTGAGTAATTGTTCACAATGTTCTTCATCTGCCGTCTGATAGACGAAGTCGTCATTTTTATTTCCCTTTTTACCGAGACAGATTCCAGAACACAAACAGCAAAGGGCTAAATTTGCTCTTCCAGGAACGTTTCTGAACTGCGAAGGCTCCGTAGCAATGGCTTATTTGTAACACGTTCCACTACAATCATTTCCTCTCCTCAAGAGAATGACACGAGAAAATGAAAATCATGACCTGAGCGAGGAAAGAAAACAAAGCAGGTTAGTTGGGTCTGATTGTTCCTGCCAGCAAGCCACACACACTTGGGAGAAATTCGCCTCCAATAATTTTTTTCTCCTTGAATTTCTTCTGATTTTGAAAACAACCTGCTCTTCTCACGAGTCTGCTTAAACATTGAAGATTAAAAACCTGAAGTGCTGAGCAAAACAAAAGCAAGAAGACAATCATGTGCTGATACAAAAGGCAAGATTTTAAAAGCAAACCAGAAACAAAGTCCAACCTGGAGACATAGTTTCCAAAGTAGAACCTAGCTCGAATTTTTAATTACAGAAATTACAGAGCTCAGATGAAACCACATGAGAAATTCCATGTTCAGCAGCCACTTGCTTCCCTCTAACAGTAGGAATCTGCATCCAGAGAGAATGAGCAAACTTCCTAAAAAATCAACCAAGCAATTTCTGAAACCCTGGAAAAGTTTAAAGCACTTTCAGTCTCAGGGCAGAGATCCTGTGGCCCAACATACTCCAACTCAAGGTGACCTTTCACAATAAGCAGATTAGAAGGAATTTTTTTTTCCCCCAAATGCATTGACTTTGTACATTTGACAACACTCATCAGATCCACGGTTTCTGCTCTGTGTGTCTTTCACACAGCACAGAAGAATTTTTAATTGTATGAGAATGGAATTGTAAAGGCAAAATGATTGGCAAGAAAAGCCAAGGACAAGCTGTGGAGCTGGAAAGCTGTGTCAGTTCTTTAGTTAAGGTCACTGTTTCAAGTAAACAGAGGCCTATTAAGCTTTGGAATAAATTACTTGAGCAAACTGGCAGATTTACCATTACACTAACACAGAACAGCCCTGAGAGTCACCAGTTGCACAAACACTGAGCAGGGACTCGGGAACTGAACTTGCCACATTCACAGAGATCCCATTCCAGATGTCCTTTAATAATGTTCCTCCAAACACTCCAACAAACCAACCCCATCCCTTACAGAGACACTGCAGCCAGGGAAAGCACAGACTTCAAGCCTGGCATTGTTATCATTCTTCAAATTACTACAGTGCCGTTTGGAATGAAAGCAGAATTCAGCGTCATCACAGGTCTAATAATGGCTTTTTTTAGCATAAAGACATATTCCCTTCCTTGGAAACCTTTCTGGGCAGGTTAAATTACCACTGAACACACCTAATGAGTTATTTTATCTTCTTCCACTGAAGCTGATTTTGGCAGAATAAAAATCTTTTGCGATGAGATTGGAGATTAACTTTGACATCAACACTAAACTTCAGGTAAAAGAACACATCACCTCGGGCTTGTTTATGTGCCTCATGGTTTTAGAGGAATTGGCCAACTCCTTCTGAGCCAAGGTCTCCTGAAATTCAGGCTACTTAGAAGCTTCTCCATATCTCCATCACCCCTGTGGTCTTTCCCTGCACGGATTACACTCCCATTTCTTGGAATGCACACAGTTCCAAGCACTCTGCATTTCAGATTTTGGCAGCAACAACAGTTTGTATCACAACATGGTCATTTACTGCTTAGCACTTCCCATTTATCAAATACTTCCTAAAATTCCATGTGACTCTTGGGAGTTGTACTTCTACCACACATTTCTTCTCCCCGTGCATTTCATCTGCCACTTTATCCCTCAGCAGGTCTCAATCTTTCATCATTCCTTTCAATTCATTATTAATTTCAAATTTTACCAGTTTGCTTCCATTTGGCCACCTTATTATTTAGGGATAATCTGCAAAAGGGAGAATTTGCAAGAGCACTGATCTCTGGCAGGACACGTGGCTGGGAAGAGCCCTTCCCTGTGAGAACCAACCATTTACTCCTAACCCCATTTCCTGTCTTCTAACCCACTGCAAATCTATGAAAAACATTCTTGCCTTATGAGAGTTTTATTTCTTTCAAGGCTAGGCAGGAGAGGCCTTCCCAAAATATTTTTACAAGTACACTATAGGAGCAAGTGCCTCACCTGTGTGTATTTCCCCAAGCAAAGAAAAGTTTCATTACTTTGCAACTTCACAAGCTTTTGAAAAATTCCTTTTAATACCTCACATGTAAATCCCTGAAGAATTAATCACCCTCACAACACAAGACTGCTTCCCTTTTCTCTCCCTTGCACCAAAACCAGCCATTTTTACAGAACAGCACAGGGAAAATACACAGCAGATTGCAAGAAAAAAGTAAGAACAACCCAACCCTGGGTACTTTTGGAGCTGATTAAATGCACACTGGATTAAGAGGAACCAGCAATTTACACTCTCAGAAAATTAAATATTTCACTTGTTGTCCTGTAATAGACTCAAAACCCATCAATCCATCAATGCTGAGTGATTCTTCACTTCCATATCTTCGAGCCCTGAAAACAAAGGCCTTTAATGAGAGGCACATTAAGGTTTGCTTTTTCCTTTTCTTGATGGACATGTTTTCATCTTACTCTACTCATAACTCATAAAAAACAACTCATTCTAAACCTCATATTAAACAGCCAAAGGATGACAGGATGGAAAGCTGATGGAGCTGCTGCTCCCCTCCCCAGTGCAGTTATACCAATATTCAAGGTCTTACCTTGGCAGTAGGACTGACCCTCACCAAGAGCCCTGTAAGCCTTTGGTACCTGCCTGACACACTCAGTGGAAGCCTTTTCCTTGACTATTCCAACCCCTGAAGCACCACAACAGCCTCTTTTAGCATTAAAGAGATCAAAAAGCCAAACACCCTGAACTAAAAAAAAATTGAGGAACCGTTTGTAACACATGATCGAATTCTTACAGAGAAAATTCAGGGTTTTTTTTTTCCAGAGACCTCAGTGAATTAACTTCTCACAACAAACCACAAGGAAGCACAATGCACTTGCAACTTCAGCAAAAATGTGAGTTTGCATTTTTAACAGCCGAGTTGCAAAGAAAGCAGAAACTGAGAGCAGTTGATTAAAGCTGCTGTTTCTGGTTAGCAGGAAAAAGGCTTGAGCAGGTTTCTGTGAAAGGTTAAACAGTTTAGTCTTGGTGAGCCTTCCTCATTTTCTTTCTTAGTCCCTACAAGCCATTTTCCCTCATTCTTACATATCTTGACATCTTCAAATGGCAAAGCAAACAGATCTGAGGACAAGAAGGAGAAGCTTACCTGTGTTATCAAGGTAACCTCGAGGGAAACTCCCCAGTTCCTCTTCCCTGTTCCAACAGTTTCATTGCACAAATAATGAACTCTGATTATTTTCTACACACAACATGCAGACAGAAGGAATTCTTGACTGAACTTCTCATCTTCCTCACAGGAGATTTAACTCAGTGAATGGAATCTGCATGAGGAAACATCTTTAACTTGCTGAGACTAACACAAAACCAAAGGCAAGCCACGAAGTCCTTCATAAATTCAGTTCAAAAAAACAGCCCCACAAATCCACCTATGGACAGGCTTTCAGCAGAATCCATTCACACCTCTGGAATGTAAAACTCCAAGCAGGATTTGTCTGCACTGATAAAATGCCCTTCATATCAGCCTGGAGGTAAATATCCACACAGCCCAGCTAAGCATGCACCGGAAATATATGAAAAGCCTTTAATATCAAGTGTGAAAATTAACATTAAACATGAGGAGTTCACCAGACATTTGCAAAGAATTTTAATTAACAGTATTACAGACAAGATATATCCTTAGATTAGACATTTACTGTAAGTCACATGCATGAAAAGTGAGGTTTTGAAAATAGTTATTAATTCAGTCAATCTGTGATCTGAATCTACAGACATCTACATAAAAATATCAATTTAAATTAAAAAAAAAAAATCAATCTACATAAAAATATCCCTGCATTACTGCCTCACCTCTCAGGTGGGAATACACCCAAATACCCAGAGATTTGCTATCAGGCTGGAATGATCCTCAGGGACTTGTATTCCAGGATAAAAAAAACCAAGCACAAACCTTTCTACAAAAATCAGAAATATAATGCAGAAAAAAGGCATTTTTCTTATATTAAATCCACACTGCTAGACAGATTTTCAAACCTAACTAATTCTCTTTCATATTTTTTTCCCTCTCTTTGTAAATAATTCTCAGAGAACAACTGGCTGACCAGAGGGTATCATTACCCTGCCTATGATACAATATTCAACTGCAATCCAAACACTGTTCCCAAAACCAAACAGGAAAAGGGACAACTGTGCATCGTGGCCACTTGGAGGAGAGGACTAAGAGAAGAGAAGACACTTGGCACTACACATAAAAGCCAACAAGCAGAACACTTATTAGCTCTCTTTTGCTATTGTACAGCGGAGAAAACAGCAATTCATGGGAATAAAACAGCAAAATGAAGACCCTGAAATTCCCATCAATGCCCTTCCTCAACCTTCAAAATTCTTTAGGAAACGAGTTACAAATACAGATTGGCAAAGGGTTTGGAGAACGGGGTTAACTCCAGAAGAAAGGTTTAATTTCCATTTTTCACAGCTTAAATGCTTGTCTTCCTCTGTGTAATTTCTGAGCAGAGGAAATGGTTCAAAATTCAGAGTTTTGGAAGCCTTCCACTCCCTTTTACAAATGAGAGAACAAGGTCAGCTTTCACAGACAGCAGGTGGCCAAATTATTTCTTTATTTAAAGAGTTAATGCTGAAAGATAATTCTCCTTCAGATTTATGCATATTCATGAGTGCCAAGGTTAGATTCTGCACTGGTTTTACAGTCCCATCTCAGCCTCACAGGAGGAAAGTAACTCCAGCTTGAAGGGACTTTTAGCCATAAAAGAGATTTCTGGCCACAAATCTGGTTCAGTTTTCTCCATACAAGCTTTTCTTACTTCTCATCTCCTGAAATTCCCAGGATTTGAGCTCCATGTGGAGCTCCTTTCTCTCAGTGCAGGGGAAGGAGGGTGAGGAGATCTCTAACAGCAGCACCACCTGGCCACGTTCTTTTGGGATCTGCCACCCCAGAGGTGCTGGAGCTTTGTCACCCACACCTCCATTTGCCTTTGCAGCTGCAATTATGGACAGGATGGCTGCAAATGTGCTCTGAAGGGCTGGAGAGGGAATAGCTCTGTCAGACCTGCAGATCACCACTAACGATCCAAATCCGACCTGCACCGCGATCTAATTTTAGGATTACGAGCTTTGACAACAGCTCTTTAAAAATAACACATTGCTCCTTCCACGGCCAGGTCAAGTGTCACCCTCAGTGCCACCTGCACTGTGGGCACACCTCAGTTTATTCTTCATGCAGCAATTACCAGGTGTGCAGTGAATGCCAGAATATTGCAGAATTACGGAGCAGTGGGAGGTCAGGCCGTTGTGCACTGAACCAGAAATTCCAAATGCAAATTAATCCAAAATACCTCCCCAAACTCTCCAAAGGATTTTGTTCTTGGGGATTACCTGCTTCAACGAAAGCATTTGGTCTGTTTTCTCAGAAATTGAGTAGAAAAATAAATCACCCGATGTGTGCCTTGACTGAAAGGCAACAATCTGAAATAAATTCAGTTTAACATGTAAACTTGAATAGTATTTTCAACTGAATTAAGGGCAGTAGGAGACACTTCCTTCATATTTTCCTTTTGGAAGGGAGGAGGACATCCAATATTCTTGCTAGAGGATGTGTCTCAGAATTTATTACTAATTAGAAAAGTCCAGCCTTGTCACTTCAGCTGCTTTTGAGGTGACAGGAACCTGCTCAGGCTCCCACAGATCAGCTTGAACACAGGAAGGACTGCAAAAAATACAAGATCACAAAATGTCAGCTCCCTTCTTTAAGCCCCAGCTTTTTCCTATAGAAATTTTTTAAATGTGTGCTCATGTATCAGACTCCATATTTTGGGACTGTGTTTTGGGAAGATACCTGCTACTTAAAATTACCCAATGATTTTATTAACTAAATTCATTTTGCACTTTTATTAATATGAAGCAGACGTCACCCAGTGCAGTTTCTCCCATCCTCCTACACAGCACAGATATGAAACCACATTAATACACTCACTAGGCCAGAGGCAAATGCTCACCATGACAAAGATGAGGTGGGAAAAACAGTTTAACTCTCCATGTTACAACTGCTAGAAGCTGAAGGATTAATACTTTTATTTTACAACATGAATTTCTAAGGAAAAGGATTGTTCAAGGAGAAGTGGAAGATGGAAAGAAATATTAGTCCATACATCCAAACACTATTTTTTTCAGTTTAATTAAGTGTGCTGCCTGCCAGCACAAACTACAAGCCAGCAAAGAAAACAGAGATTGATTTAATATCCTACTTACATCCATCAATGTCCATTCATGGCATAAAATTTCAAGCACCTTCCCTCATAGCCACCAGATTTGCACAATCATCTTGGAAAATCAACACCATGTCTTAATTCAACTATCAGAGCTGGTATTAACATCAGATTGCTTTAACCCTCAGAAATTAAGGCACATGAGATGTCTGCCCATGAGGTTGGACTTCCTTCCCTGTGAGGGTGCTGAGGCTCTGGCACACATTCCCAGAGAAGCTGTGGCTGTCCCTGGATCCCTGGAAATGTCCAAGGCCAGGGGATGGAGCAACCTGGGAATGTGGAAGGTGTCCCTGCCATGGCAGGGGTGGAATAGGATGAACTCTAAGATCCTTTCCAACCCAAACCATTCTATGACCAACCTGCTGTAAAACTGCAAAGTGGGAAATACATCCCAAAATCCTCCCTGCAGGAATGTTCTGCCCAAACCCCAGGGTCTCACACCAGGAGTTGCTGCCCAGCAGTCAGGCTCAGAGAAGAACTGAGGATGTGATTCTCAGAAGGCTGAGCCCAGCTCCTGCCTGCTCCACTCTGCCTCACAGCAGATCCCCAGGATGAATGGCTGCAGTGAGCCGATCCCACACACCAGGGGACAACAGCAGAGCTGGGGCTGCTCACAGATCACGTCACCCAACCAATTAGTGCCAAGGGCACTCTAATTACTTGAAAGAACACCCCAAATAAGGGGAGTAGCAGTCATTTCAACAGCAGCGTTCAGTTACAGCTCACCGGGCAAAGCTGCACCTGGGAAGCTCAAACTGGTGAAGTTGAAGATGATGGTTTAGATTTGGGACTTGCTTCAGCAGGTGACTCTGCAAGGAATGCCAACAGGGGTTCTGGGAAATCTCCTTTTCCTGCCTGGTAACACAGCAATTCCATGTCAAAGACAGCCACAGAGAAGGAGGAAATTTGGTCCTTAACTCTTTAAATTAACAAATTTCATAAAATCTTGGCCCTGCCTTTTTCCCACCCTGATTTTAGCTCTGTCCTGCAACACTAAGTGTTCAGCTTTCCCTCTGACTCCTCCATATCTCCTATCTTTTCATACTGTACACACCACAGTTCCCAAAATCTTTCCCAAACCAACCCACCTCTTCTCCCTCTTCCTATCAGACCTGTCTAACATGTCCAGGATCACCACCTCGGCAGGAGCATTCCAGAGCAGAGGTCCCAGCTGTGTCACCAGCAACCTGGATTTAGACTGTATTCTGGTTACCATGAAATAGAATTCAAGAATATTGAATAATATAAAAATAAGTCACTTTGGTCAACTTCTGTGCTGCCCCAGTTCCTGATTCTGAGCTATATTTTAAGTTCAGCTTTGATGGAAGTGAATCACTAAAAGATTTTTTAAAAAATCAGCACATTTGATATAAGGATTCTGCTTCATTTTGCTACTTGAAACTTTCCCATTCCTTCATTCAGGCACAAATAAGAGTCATCCTTGCTCAACAATGCAAAGGTTTGTTATTATTTTATTATTATTTTCTTGGGTTTTGTGGAATCAGGAAAAAAAAAAAATCTGGTTTGAAGTTGCCAGTGAATCCCACATTCTCCCATGCAGATACACAGAAATTTTCAGCTGTCAGCATAACAATTCCTCAAGTTTTCTGAATCCATCCTCCAGCAGTAAAATTCTACCTACTCTTTTATCTATTCTGGATATTTAGACGGAAAATTATTTGAGTGGGAGGCAGCCTTGCTCATTTCAAAGAGGATGACAAAGACTTGTTACTCAAAAGCATCTGTGCCTGTTCCATCATTAAAGGTCATTTTCTCCCAGTCAGCTCTTGCAGAGAACATGTTCTCCCCTCTTTGCTTTGATACCCTGCAAGAAACAACTCTGCTCATGTCCTTGGGACTCCACATATCTGCTAAGGAATCCACGTGGAAAAGGCAATACCTACCTCTGTTTCCAAAACAGCTGATCATGGCTTGGGACATATTAAACAAAATGCAATATATCCCTTGTGTAGCACTGCTCCTCTGTGTCCCTCCCTGCTCCTCCCTGTACCTCCCAGAGCTGCCTGGTATCTCTGCCTGGTGATTATTGTTTTGACCACTGTTTTCATGCAAGTCATTAAAAACATTTTCTCGTTAGATTTAGAAACGGAACACAAAAGTGGCTTAAAAACTCACCCACTCCATTTTCTCATTTTTTCAAGAGCTTTCCACCTAGTCCAAATGCACAGAAGAAATTCTAGCCCATTAACATCCATCAGAGAGCAGTGATGAATTCATCAATATCGCTACAATCCGTGGGCACAGCATCGTGCTGAATCATTAATAACTACATCTGCAGCAGGAAGGGCTCACACCACCCTCCTCACCCTGCCAGCAACAACCTCCCTGAAGAAGGAAAAATGAATATATTGAGATCCTCCTGAGCTCTGTTATCCCTCTTCATGGGGTTGGTGGTGCCTCTCCACACCAGTATTCCCACAGCCATCAAATCCTGCCTGGAATTGCTCTCCCTGGACATCACCCTCCTTTGCCAAGCCACCTGCAGGCTTGCAAGCAGCTTTCAGTGCTTTCTTTCTACAAATGACACAAGGATTTGGCTTTTCCCTGCTTTTTAATCTACGTGGCAAATACGTTAAGCTTTAAATTGAGTATTTAATTTGCAAAGAAGAAAAAACAACAAGAACCCTTCAACACCAGGTTACTGCAATAATTATGCCACACACTGGACTGTGATTTTATTTTCCTGTCTATTTACAGAGCTATGGAGGGACAAACTTCTTCCTCCAGCAAGAAGTTTTCCTAACAGTGAAAGTTCTATACATAAGAAAAGCTAAAACCTACCAAAATCAGCCAGTCTTAAGAGAAAATAATTATCAAGTACCATGGAAGTTTAGCTACCAAAAAAAGCCCATACCTGTGGCTGGAGTACAACAGTATTAAGTTACTGTTCTCATAACAAAGGAAAAGGAATTTATTCTTGGAAAAAAAAAAATCAGCCTTAATGACATAAACAAAATTATCCTGAAATGTAGACTGGAAACTACTCTGCCTGCTTTGCCTTGCCCAGGGATGCCAAGGCTGGTGGGCTCTGCCTGGCTGCAGTTTTCCATCTCTGCAAGTGCCTTCCTTGTGTTTACACTCTCCGTTCTAATGGTATCTCTAATTAACCCCAAGAATAAAGAGGGTTTTGTTAAGGTAGCCCTTATAAAGCAAGCACAGTTAATTCAACTCTCAGCACCTCTGCTGCCTTAACACAGATGATGTCTCAGAACACATACACTCACACATGTGTCTACATATCCTCAACTCCCACGGCTTAATTCAATTAATACTATTAAATCTTTAATGCTTGGCTTCAAAGGCTTTTTTTTTTTAATTTTTAATAGCTCTCATAGGTTAGCACGAATGTTTTAAGTCTTTCTGCTATATTTTAAATAAACTCCTCTTTTCTTGCCACTTTGATGTTTGCCTTTCTGACAAACCTCTGCTCTGTGAAGCTGCTGCGACTTTGTTTTGTGTGCAACGATGACATTACAAGCTCCAAAAGATATGTTAATCACCGAGCTGGAATCAGTAATTTTTTTAATTCCTCTCACCTGCCCTCTGGGCTGGGAGTTGGCACCAGAACAGCTTTCATCAAAACAATGAAACCCATAAAGAGAGAAGATGCAACTGGAGGGAGGGGGCTCTGATTTGCATCTGTTTAGCATGGAAGTGGCAGGCGGGGCTTAATTCTCTTTTACTCTGCTTTCCCATGAAAGGAGAAAACGCCAAAGTCACCATATTTTATTTAAATAGTTAAAATAGGAGTTTTGACAAAAGACTAGCCAAGCTGGATGGAAGAATAAGCCTTGTGGCATCTAAAGGCACATCTGTTTCACACGTTTATGGGCACTGAGTGTGTTTTTAATTCTCCCCTTCTCTCACTCCAACTACCTTTGGACCCCTCCCCACCCCATTTCTAAATTCTGAATTTGTGAGACAAGAGACAAAGCTTTGACAGCACATTTCAGGCCTTCCTATAAAGCATAAACTACAAGAAACAAAAAAGGGAAGAAAAAAAAATCCAGCACAGACTTGTCTCCTCCTTTAAAGTTTATTTTTCTTCTGAGTAAGAAAAAGAAAACCCTTCTTAAAATAAAACTAAAAAATCAGCATTTCCAGGGACAGGAAAAGGCACTATAGTATTATATACACTATCCAAGCTGACACAAAAAAGAAGAGATTAAAACCCTGGCTGTAAGCCAAGGCATCCAGACACAATTTTGCACAGAGCATACACAACAAAAGTGTTCCTGCGTTCAGGATGTTGGAGCGTGTTTCCTGCACTCACACCTGGAAAGCCAACAGCACTGAAATTCCATGGATCCCAGGCATTCCCAGATCAACAGGTCCCTCAAAACTCCAAAGGGAATGATGTCCTCACACACTTTGCTTGATCCAAACCACCTCCTGCAGAACAGAACCTCCCTCATAAAGCAAATTAAAAACAGAATAATAAAGACAACCTACAAAACTCTCCTGCTGTTCTTCACTCCTCAGCATTTCAGAAGAGTTCCCACCATACTGAGCACTCCCCAAAATTCCAAATCTTCAGCCATACAACATGTCCTGGCTTTTAAAGCTGATGTAAATATTCTTGGAGGCATCCTATGGTCGTATGATTATGAAATTAAATATACACAGACACTGTTGGTTGGCAGACAGACACCAAAATGGCAATGGCAGCATTCAGTGTGTTTAAAGCAGCAGGCTGGGCAAAAGGAGATTATTCACTAGGTAGTCAAACGTAAAAAACAGCCAGACATTTCAGTCTGTCTCAGTGTCTCACAAAGGGGTCAGCGATTTGTAAATTTTAAACACAACACTTAAGCAGTTTTGCAGACTAAAAATCCTTTGATGATTTACCTCAGTGCTTCTCGGCAATAAACCAGTTTAAATGTGATTTTGCTGTAGTCAAGCTTTTATACTTCAGCTTCTCTACAAGCTAAGAATTCTGAAAGCCAAGTCAAACCAACTATAAACATTCCTGTATTTTACTTCCTTATTAAATCTTCCCAAGAGAACCAGTAAACATATAAACATAAATATCTTTCAGAGGAGTCACCCAAGTACCAATAAAATCTTCAGAAAGCAGCTGCTTTGCTGAAAAAGGATGAAAAAACATGGGCTGCATAATCATAGTGGGGCACAAGGTCAGTCATGCTGTTCTTCTGAGCAGCAGGTACAAATCTCAGCCTTAAAAATATACATAAATCATAGAGATTCTCAAAAAATTACTGAATTAAATATTGATTTCTCATCTGCATTTGCATACTACTAAGAAAAGGAGTCAGTGTCACCTATGGTGTTTATCTACAAACATTCCAACAGAGGCATTATCTTGACTTTCTGAGAAACTCTTCTAAATTGGTAGACAAAGTTTAACTTCACGAACTCTGCTCAACAACAGCAGCAAAATATAGTAACACTTCTCATAGGTAATAAGCATTCCATCACTGAAAAAAAATCACTGCAAGCAGCAGAACACTGCAAGAAGCAATCAAACCTCTGCAATAAGGCAGGATGGGCTCAGAAGGCAAATATTTCATTAGATAACACAACAGAGGTGATTTTATGCTTTCAAATAGTCATTGGAGAAAGAGGTTTTTATCAAATAATTAAATACCTGGGCAGGGGCATTTTAAAGATGCACCAGATCCTTCCTGGATCTGAATATTGAGGGTAATGCATGATCAGGAATCTCTAACCAGACATTACCAGTCACATTCCAGCAATGTCACAAAATGGGAGAGTGTTTCCCTGATCAATTAGTTAAGTGAATAATTAAAAATCTCAAAGTTCTGTTTTTCAAATAGCAAGTGCTTTCCTCAACATACACCATGTGGCAGAGTACATTGTGCTTGACCATCCATCAGAGAACAGGCATGTTAAAACAGTTCTAAACAGAACTGCAGGGTAAGGATTAATTAATGAGCTTCAATTCTGGCTGATTTCATAGGTTAGAGCAAACATCTCTGCCTTACTGCTGTTGTCACAAGCCTCATCCCTGTCCAAACAGAGCTGAAAGTCAGTAGAAAAGCAGCTTCAGCAGCAATTGGGTCAACAGATTTGGCTGAAGAAATCCTCATCGCTAAAAAGAAAGAAATAAATAAAAATCAGAATGACAGAACTAAGGTGAATGCTTGGGGTCTGCTCACCCAAGCAGCAACACACCTGAGGAACCTCCTGGGGAAAGAATTCCTACCTACAGGGAAACGTGTTTGAAGGATTCTTTTGTGCTGGCATCTCAGGGGAGGAAGTTACCTTTAAAAATACTTTGTTTTGTCTCTCCCTGAGGAATATGAGAACTGTCTGTATCAGTTGTTTCAGTGGGGTTTGTCCCACAAAGGTTTCACTTGTGAACTGCACAACCCTTCCACCAGTGAGTAATTTACTCATAAGATTACTCCCAGTGGACTCAGAGGAACTGTGTGAGAAAGAAGGAGCTTTGCCAACCTAAGGGTTGCACAATCAGGGGCAAAAAAAAAAGTACAATCAAACCAGGGAGGGGGATAAATTGCAACTGACAAAAACTACAATCAAGAAATAGCTGGTGACAGATTGTTATTTAAGTACAAGGAAGTGATTTAAACAGGAGCAGTTGTAATAAGATTATACGATTCTCTATTAAGATTCTTAAAATGTCTTTGTTCTAGCAAAGCTCTGAAAAGACCATTGCCCTTGCAAAGGTTCAGAAACTACTAAATTGATGTTAAGTCTGAAAATTAATATGATTTGGGAGAATAAAGAAAAAAATGTAAAAGAACATCCCAGACATCATTAGTATCTCTTCACCCGTGCTGGTATTTTTCCCCAGCAGGGATACAATGAGTGTTGTAGCATTTCTTGGTGGCAAAACTCAAACCCAGCAAACACAAGCAGGGAGCTTGCTCTGCCTGGGTTTCTGCTTTTAAATAATGAAAATTCCCAGGTTGATTTTAGAAGCCATTACATTACATAAGTGACATCTCCAGAAGGGCAGGGAAGTCTCTATGAGGTTATACTGGAGAGAGATTAAATCAGTGTCTGGCTGCTGAATTTCAGCCATGACACCCAGACTCCACCATGTATTTTAAGTAGTCAGTTTTAAAACTACAGCCCCCAAAATTGGCCATAACTCCTGCAATAGTGAAAAGCAAACAAGGCAAGGGAGACCTCAGATTTCTATCTTGTGGGGTGGACATGACACATCTCTAGCTAAGGTGTGTGGCATAGTTTTAAACTAATAAGCAGCTTTGAACTTTCAAAAAAACAATTTATTACTCAATTTGTTCAAGTATTGTTCACTGAGTGCTGCATTATGAGAAACAGAAAAGCTTGAAAGAGCCAGGTCTGTCCCAAACCCCCAGAAACAGCACACAGGCCTTCTGCTGGCCTGGGTCACCCTCCAAAACTCTCCTGGACCTCATGACTATTCAGTATTTATTATCCAGTGACATGACAAGGCTCAGGCACTGCAGACAACATGGCTAAAGCAGCTCTGGGAGGAAAGGCAGGAGCAGGAACAGTGTGGAAGCAAACTGCAGAGGTCTCATGCACAAATTTCAGCTAATTACTTGAGGCAGCTCAGGGAGCTCTGCTGCTGACGGTGGAAGGAAAACTATTCCTTGAAAACAACTTGTACGGATCAGGACAACAAAACAGACTGTGTTTGAGATTCCTTAAAACTTCCCCCAGCCAGCTCCACCATAAAACACAGATAAGGGGAGCCTCCAAGGCGGAGCTGCAGCCAGGACTGGGCTGGGACTGGTTTCACCCAGTCCCAGAGCAGAGGCAGCTGCACTCCCACTGCCAGTGGGGACCTGTCTGTGCCTGAGCTCCTGTTTCCCCACCTGCAAAGGGCTGGATTGTGCAAGCCAAGGCACAGCAGCATGAACAGCACAGGTCTGACCTTGAACACAAGCTCGAGGCACCAGTTAGAGGCATTTATGTTAACAGCCCTGGGTGACAGGAAACAGATAGACACACTATTAACAATTAATGCAACACAGGGTATTGGCTCTGAGATCAATTTAAGTTCCGTGTTTGTAACAATACCAAAAAATGAGCTGCAAATTATCTGTACAGAAGAAAAACACCTCGCTAGCATAATAACTCAAAGTTATATTTCCATATAAAAAGGCATAATAGTGAATTACAAACTGAGTTCTGCAAACATCTCCAGTGACACTGCAACAAACGAACACAAAGTACTTCTATACTGATTTTCTAATTAGTATCATCATTCATACAAACTCCACTATTAGATATTTACACAGAACTCAATATTGGTAACTTAAGCTACTCTCCTTAAACTCCACCTATAACCTACAAGTTACCTACAGAAAACACCACAGAACTTCCTGATCCAACTACTTTGCTTTTATTAATAGTTTGGAGCAGCATCACAAAATCAAGCAAATCCCAAATTTGGAAACCAGAGACAAACCTGTTATTTGTAAAATGATAAATAAAGAATACCAATTATCCTGTAGCTTTCTACCTGCTGCACCACTCAACCCAACAGCCACTGAGTTCTAGATCCATCCTGAAGCCCACAGTCTGAATCCTCTCTCTCACATTCAACCATTCTGAATTCTTTTTCCATCCAGAACAGGAAAGCAGTCCTGTAACAACCACCTCAACCAATTAACTCGGACTTTTTAGGGTCTATTATTCACCACAGCCCAGTCAGTACCAAAGCTGGAGCACACCAACGCCAGCAGACCTACAATCAGCCCCGGCAGGTTTTATTCCAAAGGACAGCAATCCATGTTGTTCTCCTCCATGGAGTCTCCTGCCTTCTTAATGAGCAGCCAGGCTACTGAAACACACAAAAACCTGCTGTTCTTTGAAGCACTTAAGCCAGCAGGATACTGGTACGTTTCGATATTTTCCCTGCACAGATCAGAGCGAGGCAAAGTAGAAAAAGAACATTACAGGCGTTCCTACAAACCAGGCACATTTCATTTTCTATTAGCAAGATCCCAAGGGACAGTTTAGCGCTCTGCAAATATGGCCCTGGAAGACTGGGAAGTTGCTTCCTGAGTACCAGTCATTAAACAGAGATATCAGAGTAACTTATATTCTTCTACACCAAGCAAAAGCCAGAGTCATTTCCCCATCCCACGTACGAGACCTAAGAAAAGCAAGATCAGGAACATCATAACTACTTTTTAATGTATTTCCCCTAAACTGATTATCATTTAATGATTTCTCTCTCTCTCTCTAAAAGAAAAAAAAAAACCCAACCACAGAAACAAAACACTGATTTCTGTATCAAGAGAGGCTATCAGCATTTTTATGAAGTAACAAATTAGGCCTTTGGCATTTCCCAGCAGTGATCCAAGATTTGAGGCTTCTTAAAAGCTCCAAGTTTTAAAGCAATCAAATGGCTGACAGCTGGAACAAAATTAGCATGATTAACCAGTTATGTAAATAATGATGTGGTCAGTCCAAGCTGAATTCATTTCTGCTGCCTGCATTATACTGGACATCAGATGTTTGTGAACTCTTCATTAAATGTGACTGTAGGAATGATGGAAGTGAAAACCAACATGAACATCACCAGCCAGGCTACCTGAGAGTCAGGGATCTCTCCTTTGGTCTTTCCATAACTACCAGGTAACTCATAGACAGAACTTTTTTAGCCTAAATATTACCCACCACTGCTTAGCTCTTACCTAGGGAACAGGTCAACTGCTTTTTCTCAGGAGACAAGTCCATGGAAAGATGGAGAAAGATGGAGAGAGGCTATTTACAAGGGCTGTGAGTGACAGAACAAGAAAGAATGGCTTCCTGCTGACAGAGAGCAGCACTGGATGGGATTTTGGGAAGGAATTCTTCCCTGTGAAGGTGAGGAGGCCCTGGTTGCCCAGAGAAGCTGTGGCTGCCACATCCCTGGAAGTGTCCAAGGCCAGGATGGATGGGGCTTGGAGCAACCTGGGATAGTGGAAGGTGTCCCAGAGCTTTGTCAAAAGAATGTGACAAGAATGAGCTTCAAGGTCCCTTCCAAGCCAACCCACTCTGGGATTCTAACATCCTGTTAGTGCTACATTTCATTTCTCAAAGGCTGTTAACAATTTTCACTCCTCAGCAGATGTAAAAGTCCAGCTGATGTGTCAGAGAACTGTTGTGACACAGGGGTGATATTGCAGAGTTACTCCATGGAATCAAGGAAGTTACAATCAGCATCCCCAAGTCAAACTTCCTCAAATGTCACCCACAGTCAATTTGGTCTTATCAGAATTCGCCTTCAGGAATGCACACTCATGGGTCATTTGTGCTTGATAATTTTTGATAACATAGTTAAATATTTAATATGGGTGAGATTATCTGTGAAATTCTGTTGAGCTAGTTCACCATTACTTTGAGGTTACAAAGGAAAATTTATCAAAAGTTTTGATTCTTCTCAATAAAACTCTGTATTTGAGCTTGTTCAAAAATAACACATCTGAGAGTCAGCCAAGACAAACATATTTAGGAATAATTCCTAAATAGGCTGCATTTTGCTAAAGATATCATTACAATATAATCATATTTCTAATTTTAAAAAAAAATCATTCTACCATCCCACATTTGACATCCCAACAATACAATTTCCTATGACCTTGTGTCTCACAAAACAGCAACACACTGGAATTATGCAAGAGCTCTGTATTACCATAAAACATGTATTTCAGTGGAGAGAATAATAAAACTTAATCTCGTGGCCTGATTTGCATTTTGAACTCCTGAAGTCAGACTCTCCAGCCCAAAACATCTGCAACAGCTTCACAATCCTAACGAGCCTTTTAGGCATCCTGTTGAAAATGGATGAGCATGTAGTTCAGGGTATTTTCTTAATATATAAGAACAAGAAATGCATCTAATTGCTGTATATTTTAAATCTCACTTGGCTTTTCAGATCAGTGTGGATACCATACTAGAGAAGGGGGAGGGGGAAGCATTACACACCCATAAAACTGAGAGCAAACGCTACCAGTTTCAAAGCCTCAGAGCTTTAAATCTTAACATTAATATTTTAACATTTATATTAAAGCCTCACGGCTTTAAACCCGGGGACTTCCATCGCGGGCAGCCTGTGATAATTACTGTTTCAATATGTTTCACAGCAATAATGTGAAATTTCACAGCCTATATGCAATGCAGCTCGCTGGCTACCCAACCCCAATCTGTAGCATCTCAGGTACTGCAGGTAAAAATTTTAAAATACATGTAAGTATGTAGCAATGCATATATACAGTGAGAGAGAGAGAGTATCACAGAAAAGCACAGAATTATTAGGCTTGAAAGGGACCTCTGGAGATCACCCAGTCCGAGCCCCCTGTATAAACCAGACCCTTAAAAACGATTAAAAGCATTAACACACATCTCCCCAGCGCCGATATCGCTGAAAACACCACGGAAGAACCCCCGCCCCGGCGCGATGGAGGTGAACAAGGCCGGGGCTGGCCGGGCAGGGCGGAGCGGAGCGGCACGGAGCGGAACCCCCCGGAGCCCCCCGAGCCCGCAGGCCCCGCCATCCCCGCAGCCCCGGGAGGCCCATCGGCAGCCAGGCCCCAGCTCCGGCCCATCCCCGGCCCGTCCCCGCCGCCGCCCGCCCAGCCACCCACCGGCGACAACAAAGGCCACCGCGGCCCCGCGCCCTCCCCGCGGAGACCCCCGGGGGCCCTTCCCGCGCCCACCCCGCGCCCCGCGGAGGGGCGAGGCGAGGCTGTGGGACCGCCCGCCCGTTCCCCCCCGGTCCCGCAGCCCGCCGGAGCCGCGCTGACCTGCGGGCGCGGGGCGGGCGCGGTGTGCCGGTGTCCCGGTGCCCGGCGGCCGCGGGCTGCGCTTGACACCCACACGCACCATCCAACATGGCGGCGGCGGCCGCGGGGAGGCGGCGGAGGAGGCGGAACCGGCGGCCGCGCGCGGCCCCGAGGCGCGGCCGCGCTGAGGGCGGGGGGACGCGGCCATGCCCGTCTCCTCCTCCCGGCCTCTCCCCTCCTTCTGCCCTCCCTCCCTGCTGCCTGCCGCGGCTCCGAGCAGCCGGGCACGGCGCCGGGGAGGAGGGAGAGACCCGGGAGAGTGGCCGGGGAGGTTTTGGGTGGAAGGAGAGCCGCCTGGGCAGCCGTCACGGTGCTCACGGCGCCCAGGGGGTCACCCAAAAAGCGCGGTCAAATAATACAAAATAACGACTGTCCGTACAAAGTAACCACATTTACGAAACAGGGAGCGCTTTAGGGAGAGTCGGGGCCTGGGTTTGATAAAAGGAGAGCGCCTGGGGAATCCCCTCAGTGCTTACAGCGCCCAGAAGAAACTGGTTGCAGAGTTAGAGATCCCCCCAAAAATAAGGATAAATAATACAAAATAACGACTGTCAGTACAAAGTAACCACATTTACGAAACAGGGAGCGCTTTAGGGAGAGTCGGGGCCTGGGTTTGATAAAAGGGGAGCGCCTGGGGAATCCCCTCAGTGCTCACAGCGCCCAGAAGAAACTGGCTGCAGAGTTAAGAGATCCCCCCAAAAAATATGGATAAATAATACAAAATAACGACTGTCAGTACAAAGTAACCACATTTACGGAACAGGGAACGCTTTAGGGAGAGTCGGGGCCTGGCTTTGATAAAAGGGGAGCGCCTGGGGAATCCCCTCAGTGCTTACAGCGCCCAGAAGAAACTGGCTGCAGAGTTAAGAGATCCCCCAAAAAATATGGATAAATAATACAAAATAACGACTGTCAGTACAAAGTAACCACATTTACGGAACAGGGAACGCTTTCGGGAGAGTCTGGGCCTGGCTTTGATGGAAGGAGAGCACCTGGGGAGTCCCCTCGGCGCCCAGGAGAAACTGGTTATAGGGCTAGAGATCCCCCAAAAACCAGGGACAAATAACACAAAATAACGACTGTCAGTACAAAGTAACCACATTTACGGAACAGTGAACGCCTTAAGAGAGGTTGGAGGCCTGGCTTTGATGGAAGGAGAGTGCCTGGGGAATCCCCTCAGTGCTTATAGCGCCCAGGAGAAACTGGTTATAGGGCTAGAGATCCCCAAAAAAACCAGGGACAAAAAATACAAAATAACGACTATCAGTACCAAATAACCACATTTATGGATCAGGGAATACTTTAAAGAGGGTCTGGGGCTGCCTTTGATGGAAGGAGAACACTCAGGAAGCCCCCTTAGGGCTCCTTGCATTTCAGAGCCAGGCATCCCCTAAAAAACAGGGTCAAATAATACAAAGTAATGGGAGCACAAAATAATAATAGTTTATAGATCAGCAAACAGTTTAGAGAGGCTGTGGGGCTGCCTTTGATGGAAGGAGAAGGCTTGGGGAACACACACCCTCCTCCACACTCACAGCTCCCAGGAAAAACTGATTTAAGGGCAGGGTAGCCCCCCAAAAATAAAGGTTTGATGTGGGCTGGCAGCCCCCAAAACAGAATCATAGAATGGAAAAGACCTGAAATCATCGAGTCCGACTTGTGACCAAACATCCCCTTGTCAACTAGAGCATGGCACTGAGTGCCACATCCAACCTTTCCTTCAACACCTCCAGGGACAGACACCTCCACATCCTTGGGCAGCCCATTCCAATGTTTATTCATCCTTTCTAGGAGAAAATTCCTCCCAATGTCCAACCTGGAGCTCCCCTGGCACAGCTCCCATTGCCTCGCACAGCACAGATATTGCACTTCCCCCCTTCCTCTGAAAATGCCAATATAAAATAATCACATTTATGGATAAGGGGGTCATTTATGGACACATTTGTGGATCTGGGTCACCACACTGGGTGATGAAGGGGAGCTCAGCAGGGACACAGAGGCACGAACGTGGCAGGAGGAGCAGGACGCTCTGGGTGGGTCGGAGCACACGTCCTTCCCCTCGGGATAATGACTAAACCTGTGTCCGGCATCGCGGGCTGGAGGAGGTTGCTGGTCCCATTGTAGTCCTCCCTGAATATATTTGTTCCCGTCGTAAAACTGTGAGACAATTCAAGGAAATGGGACATGGCTGCTCGGGAGACAGTCAGGATTGGTGCAGGCCAGGGAGAAGCTGGATAGCAGAGCTCTGCTTGGATCACTGCTGGCACAGGGTAGTGCTGCTGGTTATTTAAAACCCAAATTCCTGAGGAATCGTGCCGTACAAAAGCATAGGAAAACAGAAATGTGGAGCAAAATCCACTTTATGAGTCACTGCTTTTAAGTGAAAGGAAGGTCAAGCTGAGCACTGCAAACTTCATCAAATCCCAGAGTGGGTTTGGGAAGGGACCTTAAAAATCATCTCATTCCAAACCCTGCCATGGGCAGGGACACCTTCCACTATCCCAGGCTACTCCAAGACCCATCCAACGCAGCTTTGAAAACTTCCAGGCATGAAGCATCCACCACTTACAGCTGAGCCCTTTCTCCCATGCAGCCACCATAAAATCTGCCACAGAATTGAGGCTTAAATACAGAAGAACGGGGACTGCAGTGAAACACCGAGCGAGCTGCAGTAAAACAACTTGTTTAGAAATGCTGCAAATTCCAATGCCTTGAACACCATCTGGGAGCTGGGAAGCTCCGAATCTTCTGCAGCAAGCTGTGATTCTGGCTTAGCTGTTAACCTTGAGCTAGGCAGGATTAAATTCTGGGTGAAAAAAATAAGGGATCAGCACACATCTGATGGTATCAGCAGGAGCTGAAAGAATACTTCCCCCCTTTCTTCTTTGGAAGAAAATAGCAATGATGGAAACCCAATGTTTCTGTGCACGTTCATTAATCCTAATGATCAGGTGCTGACAGCTCGAAAGAAGCAGAAGAAAGCTCTTGGTTAAAATAAAATGGGAAGAACAGGATTGTTCCTGCTGCCTTCTTTCCTGCCTGTGTTCCTTCCAGATCTGGGCAGACGCTCTCCAGAGCAGGAGGCAGCTTCCTCTCCATTCCCAGCTCCATCCCAGGTGTCTGTCTACATCATTAAGTGTGCAAATCAGCAAACCCAGCAAAAACCTCCTGCAGCTGGCACACCTCCACCAAAAAAACTCTTTCCAATCAACCGAATCAAGCCCCTTAGTGTGAGTAAAACAAACCAGCCAAGTAAAATTTCCTTTTTTTTTTATTGTTATATCCTTGTTAGTGCCTTAAATTGCAGTGTTCCTGCTACACTGGGCAGGTACCTGAGTGGTACAGCTGCACCAGCAGAGATTTGCCCAAGCTACACCAGGATGTTCCCTCCTGGTGGTCCCAAGTGGACTCGTGGCAGTGGATTTATATCTCTTGTTCACATTAGCAACAGGAGGTCACTGCCTTTGCCCTGTGATTCTAAACCCAGGAGCTGGTGTAGAACATTTCCCACTCCAGCCCTGCCCCATCCCTCTTTGGAACAGGCTGTTCCACACCTTGGATATTGACCTGAGCCACTCTCTGATCCTTCCCAGCCCACAACATTTCAGCTGCGTTGGCAGAACCAGAGTTCAAGGCCACAGTTTGCAGTCTGAGTTGGGCACCACAAGCCAGGAGCTGTGGCACCACCCTAATAGCCAGCAGAGCAATCCACACAGAGAAAGGAGGGCAGACTCCCAGGATATTTTCAGGATATGGAAGGGACTCACAAGGAATATCAAATCCAACGCCTGGCCCTGCACAGGACAACTGCAAGGATCAGGGACACCTTTCACTAGACCAGGCTGGCCACAGAAGCTGTGGCTGCCCCTGGATCCCTGGAAGTGTCCAAGGCCAGGTTGGTCAGGGTTTGGAGCAACCCGGGATAGTGGAAGGTGTCCCTGCCATGGCAGGGATGGAACTGGAGGGTTTTGAGATCTCTTCCCAGCCAAACCATTCTGTGATTCCATGAAGCCCACCCTGACAGTGTTTTGCAAATTCTCCTGGAGCTCTGGCAGCATTGGTGCCGTGACCATTCCTTGGGGAGCCTGGTCAGTGCCTGACCACACTCTGGGTGAAAAACCTCCTCCTGATATCCCAGCCTAAACCTTCCTGGCACAGCTTCATGCCATGCCCTCAGGTCCAATCACTGGTCACCAGAGATGAGCTGGTGGCAGTGAATCCAGCGAGTGGGAGTAGAGGGACTGTTGCAAGGCAAGGAGCAGGAGGATAAGGAGCAGGAGGATAAGGAGTGGGATGTCTGGAATGCAGGAGGCTCTCCCACAGAAGATGAGGAAGGCACATCCTCCCCCAGCTGCCCTCCCAGCTAACCTAGGCAAGAGCAGCTGCCAGGGAGCCCCAGGAGGGCCTGTTCCACAGCCATAATGGGAATATCGCCCACGTGGGGCTGAGCACGCCACTAATTAGCTAATGAGTTTGGTCCAAATGTCTGGCCATGGTGCGAGCGACAACAGGAGCAGCACTTGAAAAGCCCCAAACAATGACAAGTGCATTCTCCTCTCGTCACTGACCCCAGCCCAGCATTAACAAATAGGTCACAAACAACAGTGCTTTGCTGTGATCTAATCCTCCAGCCATATGTCGGCTGCCCGAAAAAACACTGCACAGAGAACGCCCCAAAGCTCTGCAAAAATCCCAAGGAAAACTCGATAAATATATCCCTGCCGTTTGAAATTTGATTTCCTCACTCTATTGTTTCTCATTTCCTGAGAGCTGGCTTGGTGGATCACATTTTCTGCTTCTGTCTCCAGTGCTTGTAAGCAAACAAGACTGGATCTCATTATCCTGATGCATGGCCCTGGCTGTGTGCAATCCGATCTCTAAATCACAGTCATTTTGCTCCATTACTGATTTTCCTTCCCACTCCTAACCTACAGGTCTTCAGAGGAATCGATGCAAAAATAGAGACGAGCATCATCTAATGAAGGTGTGCTTAATGTTCAGCACTTTAGTCTGGATTAAATAGCCAAGTGAGAAACTGCCTCATGTCTCAGGAGGTTGGGCACCCTCAACTCCAGTGGCAGCTGGAGCTTCTCAGCCTTCCTGGGAAGCCACATGCTTCCACATGGGGTAAATGGGGACTTCAGTCCCTAAGAGCCCAATTTGGGAAATCTGCTAATTAAATAGTCTGGGCAAACACAATCATCATTGTCCTTAGAGCCAAAGCAGCGAGAGGTTTCTCAACAAGCACAGACCCTCCCCGGAATTTTCTGAGCTGTCTGCATGCTGCTGACAGTTATAGAGAATATATTCAGATTATACAACTTGATGTTCACCCCGGGTTATTCTCCTCCTGGATTCATGAATATTTCATTGAAATATGCAAAGTCTGAGTTACAGTCTTGTCTGCTTCAATTAGACACATGGATCCACAAGGTCTGCAGCCCTACCACACTTCCAGGGCTTGTCTACAAAGCGAGGAGAACCAAAATAAGAGTTTAGCTCACCTCATATTGAGCCTGGGTTCTTCAAACATCTTTTAAATAAGGGAGAAAAATCAGAAAGATGGGAATGAGGGAGATTGGAGCCCAGTGAGCCTGTGCCTGAGTTCATCTGGAAGCAACCCAAGTTAATCAGAACAGAGCCAGCAGGAGGGGGTTCGTTCCCTTCATGATGCAGACAAACTTGTAGAACTGTTTCCAATGCAAATATTCCTTTTGACAAGTTCAAAATTAATACACCTCTAATATGGGTATTCAAACCAGACCTCTTCTGAACGCGTTGGCAGATTCATGAAAAGGGAAGAGAGAATGCAAGCCCAGCACATTCTGGTTTTCTCAAAATGAATGTGCTCTGACAGTGCAAGAGGCAGTGACGTTTGAATGTGCTCAGTTCTAGTAATTAGCAAGTGTTGTGTTCCTTTGGAAGCTGGAGCTGTTCTCATCTGTGGGCACCTTCCCTCATTCCTTTCTCCTTACTGCTCTGGAGGTGCAGTTTCTCCCATGCCACAGCAAGAAGCCAAGACTACTGCGCTGCTTACATTAAATCCCACTGAAGCCTCAGGGTGAAATTCCACAAGTTTTAATTGACCTAAGTCAGGGTGTTGTGGTTCCTGCCCTTCCTCCACCACCCCTTCCCATTCCCTCCCTGCCACCAGCACCAGCTTATACCACCTGTGGTGAAGATTAATCACTTTTTGGGGGGAAGTGCTGCTTCTCAGCCAGTTCAGCTCCCTGAACCAGCTCACCAGAGGATCAGATGAGCACCCACATCAGCAGAAAGGAGGGACAGGGCCCTGCAAGGCCACACTAACTGTTCAGGAGGTATTTTCCTGGGTTTATTGGATACAAGGAGCACATTTGACCTAAAGAGCCTGGATTTGCTGTTTGTTTCCAGGCTGGGAGCACTCACCCATCAGGACCCTCTGCACAGTTTCGAGTGGCAGACTCAGGCCCAGCAAAGTTGGGCTCATTCAGTGTCACCATCTGGCTCCCCAAAGCAAGTCCCCAAGTCAGAGCCTGGAAGCTCCTGCTGGAGGACAAGCATTCCCTTTTTCTCAGTACAGTTTGTTCTATCCCTCTTGATTTCCTCCTTGTCACAACAAGACTTCCTGCCAGGATGGAGCTGATTGACAATGTCACCCAGCAGAATTCCTCCTCATCATTCCTGCAGCCACCCAAAGAATGTCACCCGGAGAGCCAGACCCTCCCTTTTGCCCCAGGGCCATCCTCAGACTGATAGAGGCTTCATAAAACTTCCAAACTGCGGGATGACCTGTGCACTTGCACAAGGATCTCACGTGGCCAGGGATTATCCTCACTCCTCCCAGCTGTTCCTGCCCTTGAGGGAAACCACCCTGTGAGGTTCACTCTGAGGAAAGTGGCAGGAGAGTTGTGCTCCTGGCTCTGCAGAATCCTCTGGGATTTGGGCCTCCTCTCTCCTGCTGGGACAGGGATTTTGGCTGGTGTTGGCTGGGAAGGATGGCAAAGGACTTTGTACACTTGAGGAAGAGGGGGGGAAATGATGTTTACCTCCAACCAAGCACCCAGCCTGTGGCCACTGCTGGCAGAGGACATGGTCCAGCACAAGGAGTTTCATTTTTAAGCACAAAACCCATAAAAGCACCACCTTACCCACAGGAATCAACTGCAGCAATGCACTTCCCCCTTACCTGGGGTGAACCAGGGGTACCAACACTGAAATCAGCACTATCACACCACAACGGGGTTGTCACAGTGATCTGGGACATCACTGGGACAACTAGAACTCCCTTCATGTGTGCTCTGCTCCCAGAGCATCCAAAGCCTGGCAGCACAGGCTGCCTGAAAAGCCACATCAGCTGCAGCCCCAGGAGCTGAGCTGCACAGCTACAGCCAGTTGTGCTCCAATTTCAGAGCCTTGCTCTCAGACACAGAGGCAAAGATGGGACTCCCAAAGCAGAGCGAGTACTGGAAGCTGCAGGTGATTTGTGTCTTTTAAACAGAGAAGCTGCCACATCCCTGGGTTACATCTGGCTGCTCATCACTGATTAGCCCAGCTGAAAAGCTGGTAGTTGTCCCCCTTGACAGCTGAAAACTGAGAGCTGTCTGTTTGGTTTGTGTTTGTACAGCATCCAGCCAGTCGCTTAATTAGCTGGCCCAATTTCTGGGCTTCTGATTCCCACTTCTGCAAGTAACTTCCTCCATTCCCAGGCTCACAAAGCCAGTTGAAACTTTCATATCTGCGGGCACTGTTGTGACTCCAAATTTGTCTTTGCTGCCCTATCTCATCCTCAACAGGGCTTCCCAGGAACTTTCACTCTGTAAAAAACCCTAAACAACGGTGCAGAGCTGTAAATACATGGTCCCTGTGTGATAAACAAGCAGATTAAAAAAATTCACCAGCTGGGCTGGAAGAGATTCATGACAAGCCATCAGGACTCCACAAAGCAAACAAACTGCACAGCACTGCAGGCAAGAATTTCTCCAGAACATGTTCAATCCTAACACTATGCAGCCAAGCTTCCCCATGGATCAGCCCTGCTCTGAGCTCCTCAAAACCTTGGCTGGAGGAAAATGTCCATCTTCAGCAACAGCAAGTGTCGGGAGCCACTTGGAGCACCTTAGCCAGTCAAGCAGGTTATAATTGCCTGTAATTAATACTCCTACGAGCTTCCACATTCTTATGGACTGAGATGGAGAAATACAGGATTGCTCCCTGACCCTGTGAGCACGAGAGGAAGTCAAAGGAGTCTGCTGCCTTCTGATTTTCAGAAATCAAACGTCTCTGATGGGAGAAGGTGAGAGGCAAACACCAGCACTGCTGGGAACTGGCTGTGCACAGCCCTGTCTCTTCTGGGGCACAAACCACAGTAACCTCAATCAAAAATAACTGCAGAGCAAGTTGCTACAGACAGTAAGTTTCCTCTGTCCCTCGAGAAGCCGCTTTTAAGCTGTCACATCACTCAGAGCATATTGGGAGGGGCACGCGGTGCAAACAACCACGAGAGATTTTACTGCAATACTCAAAGTGGCCTTTGGTGAAACATAAGCTGAATAAGCCAATCCAGGAGGGTGAAAGCTAAAGGAGCCCAAAATGCCTGATGTCATGAAAAGCTCACACGTGTCACCAGTGGGCCAGAACAACTGTTTGTGACACCTGCACCGTTCAGCTGAGAAGTGCTCTGCACTCAGCAGGACCTCCAGCACTTGGGGAGGAAGGGCTGGGCTGGGCAGGCCATTTCCTCCAAGAAGCCACCAACTGACCCTTAAATGAGAACTGACAGACACTTCCACACAAACACCCCGTGCCTTGCTCTGCATCACAGGCATGTTCCAGTCGTGTCTGCATCAGCTTTTCCAGCTTGCACTTGAGACAGAAACGTGAGACTCCAGTGTTTTCCCTCCAGGCAGGGCAGGACCTCTTGTTTTGCTCTGAGATCAGAGCCTGGGGGAAGGCAGGAAACTGGAGATGCTGTCACTCACCGGGTGCTTCTTTCAAGATGCATCTTGCAGACACAGCTCCAGTTCGGGAGGTGACCAAGCCCTGTGCTGCTGAATGCAAGGAGAGCACAGCATGGAATTCTGTCTGCTCACTCACCTCCAATGCTTATCAGAGAATCATAGACAGGCTTGGGTAGGAAGGGACCTTAAAGATCATCCAGCTCCAAACCCCTGCTATGGACAGGGACACCTTCCACTGTCCCAAGCTGCTCCAAGCCCATCCAACCTGGCCTTGGACACTTCCAGGGATCCAGGGGCAGTCACAGCTTCTCTGGGCTAGTGCCTGCCTACCCTCGCAGGGAAGAATATCTTCCTAGTATCTCATCTATCCCTGCCCTCCTTCAGCTTAAGGCCATTCCCCCTTATCCTATCACTACATGCCCTTGTGAAAAGGCCCTCTCCAGTTATATCCTCCCACTATCCTCAAACATTTGCTGTAAACACTACCAGTGTTCCGATTTTGGACTGGACACCTGGCTTGAAGCAGGATGGATGCTCTTATCTTCCCACACATTGGCTCCCAGCTTCAGACCTTCATGTTTATCATCTCTGAGAGTAGAGGCCAAGGGCAGCACCCACGTGCTGTTTTCCTCAGCTCTCCTGGGTTTTTCCCAAAAGCTCCATCCCTGTAAAGCCCCTTTTCCCAGCCTCTCCATAGACTGGCATGTTTTCCACCCTCAAGGCGAAAGCCTCCCCCTGAGCCTTGCAGACACTTGGCATATTCCCAAAGCCTCCAGCACCCAGGGGTGCTCAGGGAGATTTAAACATATGCTAAAATGGTTTACTGAACTGTGTCTGCCCCAGGGAGCCAAGAACAGCACAGCTGCAAACCACTGGAGGCTTCATTCCTGATCCCAGCTGAGGGAGCAGCAAGCAGATACCAGGTTGGGATATTGAACTGGGGCTTATCAGGTCTGCAGAGGGAGAAGACAGAGCTGCCCACACTGGAAGGGGGATCTAGCCCATTCCAAGCTTGTTTTGAGGGTCTCCCACAAATTATTCCAGTTCTTAGTGCTCAGTTCAGACTGTGCCTGTTGCTCCAGAGGCTCCCCAAGCTCCTCCAGCCACCTCACCCTCCCCATGGCTGCCAGCCCTGCTCACTGGCCCCTCTGCTTGGAGCTGGAGCTTGCCCACCATCAAACTCTTGCCCTTATTGTGCTCAGCCCATAGTGACCAAGACCATCAACCCCCCCAGCAAAGCCCAAAAACCAGCAAAACCCAAACCCAGTTCCTCTTTCAGCCTGAGAGAGGAAGAGAGGGGGGAAAGGAGGAAGGAAGACAACAAATCTGCATTTCAGATGCTGAAAGGAACACTGTGTAGAAACACAAATATCTGACAGGATTTTGCCAAATGCTTTGCTAGCTGTTGCAAGTGCATCTCTGTGTGTGCCAAACACACCTACATGGGAAGGGTTTTTATTACCTGTGCCAATGTTAGTGCCTCACATCATGAGCCCTGTCAGAGCCACACTGTTCCTTTGCCATCAGCTTCACAGGGAGGGGCTCAGGTCCCCATTTTCCTGGGGATCTCAAGCTCTTCCACTGAAGCAAATGCTGTTTCCAGCTCTACAGGAATATTTCCAGAGAAGGCAGTGCCTTGGCTTTCTGTTTAAGATGCAGAATTGCCTCCTAGGAGTGCTGCATTTGCTAAGAGAGCAGAAAGCAAGAGCACACATCTTGGAGGAAACCCCTGGGCAGCGTTCCTTTAACACAGGCCAGATCCTGGTCTCATTTACACACAGATAACTGGAAAGGCTTCAGTGAAATTACCCTGGATTGCCACAGCTGATGTGTCAGAAATCACAACCAGCACAGCCCTAGGGAGGAATCCATCAGTTCCATGGCAGCCTGCTAAAAAATCTGCACTCAGTCTTTCCTCTTGCCTTGCACAGGCAAAAAGCACCTCTCAGGAAAAGTGCCACGAGAGTGCTGTGCCACCAAAGCAGCAGCTTTATTCAGCTTGGTTTTCCAAAGGGCAGCACGGTGTGGGTTGCGACAGGCAAGGCCACGTGCGTGGATTCTCCTTCGAGGTTGTTTGCTCATTTCAGCCCCAGCTGATGACAAGCTGGGCAGAGTTTTCACAGCTACTTAATTACTAAACATTTCCTGCAGATACTCAGCTGAGGAGGGGAAGGAGGTCAGAGCGATGAGGGACAAACCAACCCTGCATGAGACTTCAGGGAATCCACACAGATCTGCCTGTATAGAAAGAAAGCCAGCACTGGACACAGTGACGAGGAATAAATCAGAGTGAAAGCAGGGCTGGGGACTCTGGGGGGACACCCGAGTGCATCCCCGCTGGAAAGGGCAGCGTGGAGCATCCGGGGAATCCACAGCTGCACCTGCATCCGTCCGGCCACACACAGAGGGCTTCAGTGCTCCATCTTCCCTCTGCTTCCTCCCTCTTGTCTTGCCCGGCTGTGCCCTGAATAGGAGGTTTCAGGAGGAGCACAGTGCCCGGATTCTCTGGGTTTTTTTTTCTCTGGGATTCTCTCTGCGCATCCGGCGCTCCGTGCCTTATCCCGGTGGGCTTCACTCCAGCAGCCCCTCTGCCTCCTGCCCTGCCCGGGATGTGGCACCACGCACATCCCCGGCCTTAGGAAGTGGCCAGAGAGGGAACCTCCTCCTCCCTCCGGCCACTGGCTGTCCCCACAGCTGTCACCATCTGGCCTGGCACTGCCCAAATTCCAGCCAGGCACAGCTCCTCTACCACCAGCAGCTCAGCCAAACACACCATGGTCCAGCCCAAAGCCACCTCTGTGCTGACAGTCCCCACAGCCCTGGGAGGTGTCCCCAGGGCATGTCCCCCCTCCCAGCAGCCACACAGGGAGGGGACACCTGCCCAAATGTCCCCCCAAAGCAGCAGGGTGGGTACAGAGCCGAAGGAGGAACCAGGGCCGCTCTTGCCACACTTCCAGAGGAAGGCATGACGTGAGCTGTGGCTTAATTGGTTATTAATAACTTCTTTGTTAACCAGCCAGCCCGAAGGAGGAACCGAAATTTGACTACCCCAGTGGAGAGCTCAGTCACCGTCAGCCAAGGATCATTCACAATTTCTCCCTACATTTTTTGGTTCCCTGGAACCACAGTTCCCCCCGGGTGAGTCACGGCGGTGACAGCACAGTCCCCTCACCCACGCACGCGGCACAGGCATCTTGGGTGGGTTTTTCTCTTTAATTCCTAGAAAAATAACAGATGCTCTTGCTGAGGGGGAGATTCTTGGAATCTGTTCAGGCCCCGGGCTGTGTCTGGATGTGGCCAAATTCCCAGTTCCCCTCAAACAAGCCCTGTGGGAGCCTTGGAGCTCCCCTGCCCATGGGAGGTTGCTCTGCCAGCCCATGCCGAGGGTGAGGAGCTTTCCCCCATGGCAAACACTGACAGCAAACAGCCTCCCCACCCAAATCCCACGCCTCCTGCCCGGCTTCTTTGGAACTTCCAGTTAAAGGGACCCTTCTGATTTGTCTCCAGTGTAAATCAAAGCAGTGCTGTGACCCTCTGCACCTCCATGCTCTGCTGACAGAATGGGGCACGGGGAGGTTTTCCAGATTCAGGTGTCTGGGAGTAGCTTCTGAGGACCCTCAAGAGCTGGCAGAGCATTCCCCACTCCCATCCATGCTGCAGCATCAGTCTAGCTAGGAAATTTTAGCATGGGGACCTTGCCTTCCCCATAATCCAGGCAGGCGGCCCAACACCAAGGATGAAGATTGGAGGCAAGGCCAGATGCAGTTGTTCACCCCAGGAGTCTCCATCAGACATTTCCAGAGCAGGATTCAGTAGAAAACATTCCTCACACAGCTTAAAGCAGAGTCTGACCTGCATGAGGGCACCCAGCAGGTCCCAGAGCTCCCCACACTGTGTCAGTGACCACAGCAAGGTCCCAGGACAGAGCCAAGGACCAGGACACTACAGGCACAGAGCACAGGAGATCTGCTGCCAGCTGGACACTGAGTACCTCCTCCAGGTAAACCTGAACAGCTCCATCCTCTCCAGGTTCCACCCAGGGGAGGCACAGCTCACCTTCTGCTCTTGGGGTGGCCCAGGCTGCCGAGGGGAGCCATCTGAGGGAACAGCAGGATCTCAGGAGTATTGCCAAGGCACAGCCCCAGGAGAGAACCCACTGTTCTCACCAACACACACCAAGCAGGGCCCTTCCATGTCCTTTTATAGGGCCCAGGGAGGCGAATAACCTCCAGCTGTGCTGGCCCTGATGAGTAACTTGTGAATGGTTCACACCTCTGTGAACAATCCTGGTCTGAGCCCCCATCCCAGCCACGCCCAGAGCCAGGCACTGGCAGTGACCTCATCCAGCAGCCCCAAACCGAGTCCTGGGATGCCCCCACTGCTTGTCCCCCTGAGGTTGCTCTGTCTGGGCTCTTCCTCCTCACCAAAACAGTGTTTGTCCCTTTCCCAGGAGGCCAATCCCAGCCACCATCCAAGGCTGCATCCCTCTTGAGGAGGCTGTTCAGGATGACCCCCTCAGTGACCCTTCCCTGTAGGTTTGGGGTTGAATTCCACACCTGAGACTTCATGACTTCTGGTCCTTTTCCAGATCCATTTTTGGGGCCAAATGCTGAAAGTGAGGTTCCACCACCAGCCTCCTGCTGGGCTTCTCCCATGACAGCACAGTCCTGCATCCCGACCCCCCTACACCAAGTGGCTTCTGCTCCCCTTTGCCAGCCCAAAAACCCCAACACCAGACCCAACCAGCCACGCTGACCCCGAGGAGATGCAGCTCCACATCTGGAGGTCACCAACACTCCAAGGACCCTTTCATTGTCACACTGGACCCAGTGTGGCCAACAGGCTCTGCCTCTGCTCCTCCTCTAAATGTTTTCCTGCAGGTTTTGTGGGATGATGTGAGGCTCAGAGGGGACTGATCCTCTCTCCTCAGCTACACCAGGGTGAAAATGGTGACACAAATCCCTCAGCGTGGGCTGAGATGTTGGTTTACACACAAAATCAGACACTCAGGCGTCACCGACGTGGCCTCAGCTCCAGGAGGAAAGTGCTGACGCTGAGATCCTGTTTAGGGGCCCTGACATGGCATTTTCTAGCCCAGGATGTCGCTTCCTCTCCGGTGGGGCCTCAGTGGGGCTCCTGCTTCCTCGAGAGACATCCGGATCCCCACCGGAAAGGTCGATTCCATCCCCAGGCGCACAGGCAGCTACAGTGAGGGACTGCTGAGCCGTGTGCCTGGATTTCTCCATCTGCAGCATCCCAGGAATTAACCTAACCCAGGCCATGCTGCATTCCCAACCCCACACCATGCTGTGTTGTGGGGCAGGATCCATCCCTCTCCCTGCTCTGGGAGCGAAGCCCTAGATGTGGAATGAGCCAGCTTGCCTTGCCCAGCCCTCCACCATCCAGAGCCCCTCGGGAGGCAGAGCCAGGCTTGAGGCACCTTCTCCTCTCCCCCAAGCCATGGCACAGTGAGGAGCCACAGAGGAGCTGGGGAGCCCAGAGTGGCTTCCATAACAAAGCTCCCCAGGCCGCAGCGGAAGGGGAAGAGGCTCCCCTCCCTCCTCTTCCTCCCTCCGGCGTGGGGATTTTGCAGCCAGGTAAACACAGGATGCTGATGAAACGGGGCTGGGCAGATTGGGCAACCCGGGAGACAGCAGGAGCTCCAATGCCTGGAATGGCTGTGCAGTCAGGAAAGGGCAATGCCAGAGCCCATGGCACCTTCCTCTGCCTGTCCCCAGGGTCCTGGAACTCCCTGTGTGGAGGGAGAGGCAGCGTGGGCTGCTGGTCACACCCAGGGCAGGGTAATCTCCCACCCTCTGCTCCATGCCCTCGGGTGATCCAAGGGATCCCTTGGGATCTCCTCGCAGGCTGAGCTGAGCTCAGCTCCTTTGCTCCAAAGTTCAAGCTTTGACACCCAACCATGTGGCACCTCCTGGGTGCCTCTGAGCACTGGGGACGTGCAGGGCACAGGGATGAGGGGACAGACCCCACAGGATCCCACCCTGCCAGGCATCTGCTCACAGCTGGCACAGAGAGGTGGGATGGGACACCCAGGGACCAGATGAACAGCAGAATATTTGGCTCCCAACGCAGAAAAGGGGCTATAGACTGCTCTGGCATCAGCCCAGCCACTCCTGGGGTGCAGGTGCTGCTGTCACCCCCACAGTGACCACATGTGCTCAGGCAGCAGCCAGGGACAGCGAGCACAATGGGCCACCAGCGAGCAGAAGGGACCTGGACCCTGCGCAGGGAGCATGGCCGGGGCAGCAGGAGGGATTAGCGAGGGAAGGGGGTCAGGGAGGGGTGTGATGTAGGAGGTGACAGGCAGAGATGACAAAGGGACTGCCTGCCTCATTAGGGCCCGAGTGGAGGGACAGGTGGCGCTGTCCCCAGTGTCCCCAGTGTCCCCAATGTCCCCAGTGTCCCTCGGGGCACTGCTGCCATCTGCTGGCAGGATCCCATCCTGCTCCGGTCCTGAGTCTGGCCGCTGTCCCAGTGGGGACTCTCTGTGACCCCACTGTCCTGTGTCCCCTCCCAGGCACTGTGCGACCTCGTGTGGCTCCAGCCTGGACACCCCAAGGTGCCCCCCAAGCATTCCTGCTGCCCCAGGAAGCTGAACCCCAAAACTGCTCCCAGTGTCCACCCCTGGCACAGCTGATTGTCACCCCAATAAACCTGGGCTGCAGGTTTCTCCCACACCAACCCCTTCCAGTGCCCAGACACATCCCCCCGCCCTATCGTTCCCCACCAGGGATGGCCTCGAATGGCCTTTGCATCGTCCAGTTTGGGCTAATGGACACAGAGACAGGATCAGGCTGCAGCAGGGGTAGAGCAGAGGCTCTGCTGGGCTGCTTTCCCCAGGGATTATCCATCTCCATCCTCCCCAAAGCTGCTGAGGGGCAGAGGAATTCCTCCCAAGATGATTTCCTGCTGCATTCCCATCCCCTGGGTCTCTCCAGGACGTGGGGATTTGCTGAGTCCCATCCTCCATGTGACAAGCCAGCACACACAGAGCCTCTTCCCACGACCTCCCCGACCTTCCCAGCCTTCCCAGCATCTCCGCTTTTGCTGGGACCAGCACATCCCAGGATAACCACTGGGGACTGTGACCTCATGGGTGTTGGGACACCCAAGGACACCCTACACATCCCTCTCCACTTCCCACAGGCACTGAGAGCCTGGAAGTGGCCTCAGTGAGGTGTTGCCTGGCATTTGCTTTTTGGATACAGCCAGAAAGTGGGATTCAGGTATGGGAGAGGTGAATCACCCAGCCCATGTCCCCACAATGGCCCTACAAGCACCGTGGCTCATCCCACCCCGGGCAGATGGCATCGGCATCCTGCTCCTCGCGGGAAAATGCCCAAATCCATGGGCAGGGACTGAGCTGCAGCTGTCCCTGGTTTAATTCCTCGCAGCAAAGCAAGGCAGTGTCTGGCGGATTTTCCATGCGCTTCATGCCCCAGCCCACACACAGGAAGGCTGAACAGCACCGGAGACCTTCCTGCTGGGAATGATCCCCGGCGGGTGAGCCCTGCAGACTCAGAGCCTGACGCCCACGCGAGCCACAGGAAGTTTTAGTGCTCAGTTTTAGTCTAAAAGGGATTTTTATTCCCTAGCCCCGCGATGGAAAACTGGGGAAAAATCAACCCCCCGCCAAGGGGCCACAGCCCAAGAAGCCAATATGAGTTGTGCTGAAAGCTCGCTGTTCAGAGCTGAGACACGGAGTGTTCTCTCTGGATTCCAAAGAAACCAGGTGTGTTCATCCACCCACCTCCCTCCGCCTCCGCCATTCCCACCTGCCGCGATTTTCTCGCTTCTGAAACAACCATTCCCACCTTTTGGCAGCTCAGCCCTCGCAAGACACCAGAGATTCCCCCATCAGCACCGCCTGTGCTCCCCAGACATCCATCCCGCCATCCTCAGCCCGTGTCCAGCCCATCACCATCCTCTCCCATCCAAATCCCGGCCGCTGCCCACCACTCACCGCGGAGGAGATGCCAAATCCCGCTGCCACCCTTTAGCACCCCTGGCACCCGGGTGGGCTGGCACGGCTTCCCCCGCCTTCCCCGCACATCTGGGCTGCTTTGCCCGCGGCAGGGCCCTCGTGGTGCTCCGGCAGCGCTGACATCAGCGCGGTTTCCTGCCCGCCGGCGCCGCCGCACCGAGCGCTCAGCCCCGACCCCAGAGCCGTGCGGGGTGCGAGCCCCAGGCAGCCCCGGGAGCCCCGAACCGCCCCGCCACTGCCATGGAGTCGGTGGCCCTGTACAGCTTCCAGACCACGGAGAAGGACGAGCTGCCCTTCCAGAAAGGGGACACGCTGAAGGTACAGGGGACAGGGGTCACCAGCCAGGGGGGTTGGACGCTGTTGGTTTGGGGACAGAGTGGGCGCTTGGTGACACGGCACTGTCATTGTCCCTGACTTTATTGCTTTTGGGGCTTTCTGTGGGATAGAAGGAGCCAACCTCGAGGATTTGGGGGAAGGAGCAGCATTCCCCAATTGTCTGTGCCACCAGGCGTGTCTCCAGAGGGGGACACTCCAACTGGGACATGGCATGTGGCCTCCCTGGCCATCGGTGCCACCAGCTGTGCTCTATGGCAGTCCCCCAGAGGCTGGGACACATTTTCCCTGTCCCGGGGGCAATGGGGATCACAGGGATCCGGCAGCAGGGAGCATGTACCCAAACACCCACCCAGGCCCTGGCATTGGGATGGGCTCTTAGCTGCCTCCTGGGAACCTTAAAAACCTTCAGGGGGTCTCAGAACATCCCGGGGGGCTCGGAACATCCCAGGGGGGCTGCAGCCCTGCGATGGGAGTGAGGCACCCACACTCTGCCCATTTCCTCATCCCTTTCACCTCCCTGGCACCTTGTAGCCCCCGGGAGAGGGCGAGGACAGCCCGGCTGTACCCCAGAACCCAAAACCCGCCATGCCATCCCTGCCTCCCGCTGTGTTTTCCCCTTGCCCTGACCCGGGGTTTCAGATCCTGTTTGCACAGCTGTGCCGACCCAGGGCCCTGCGTGGGAGGCTGGAAAATGTTGTCACACGGAAATGGGTGTCAGCACCCACTGCCACTGTCCTGGGGGACGCGGGGGCCTGGCTGATATCCCAGCTACTCCAGGGACAGATTTCACCCTTTTCCCTGGGCAGGGGTTTGGAACACACCAGGGACCTTCTAGCACTGTACAGGTGACCCCAAACCCCCCCAGACTGTGTCACCCTGGTCAGAGCCCCCTCTTCCCCAGGGGCTGGTGGGTGATGTGGGGTCTGGAGCAGCAATAGGGTCCCACTCAGCCCCTTTCCCAGGGGAATGGCAGCCAGGCTGACACTTCCCTGCTTCTCTCCCACCTCAGATCCTCAACATGGAGGATGACCAGAACTGGTACAAGGCTGAGCTGTTCGGCTGCGAGGGCTTTGTCCCCAAAAACTACATCAAGGTCAAGCCACACCCGTAAGTATGTGCCATCCCACCAGCCAGGCAGCAATCCCAAGGGTGTATCCCAATTCCCAAAGGTCTGCCACCAGCCAGGGTAGCTCCACAAGTGGGGAAACTGAGTCACAGAGATAGGGTCTGCCTGCCAGGTCAGTCTGCCACAGCCTGAGGGGACAGGAGACAGCAGCACACCCACGCACCCACCGAAAATCCAACTGTCACACCGAGCTGCCACTGAATAAATGATAATTGGGGAAGAACAAAGCGTTATGGGATTACGGCTGCATTAACCACAATCCTATTACCGTGTTATTAAAACCCAGCCTAATCCATCCCTGATTGAACCTGTGTTTTACGTATCATTAGCCCCCGGTAAATCACATTTAAATGCCGGAGCTAACGCGTGGGTTCGGGGCTGCCCGGGGCACATCCCACTGCTCCTCCAGTTTGGGATAACAGCCCGGGATGGGCGAGACACAGCCTCTTCCGTGCAGCACCGCGAGATGCTCTGTGCTAAACTCCGTGGCTGATCATTCACCAGGCAATTTTAACAGGTAGCAGGCGATCTCCATGGCCTGGGGATCCGAAATACCCGAAACAGCCTTGGCGGGGATGGGACAGGGGGCTCTTCTCCCGCAGCTCCCTCCGGCCGCTGCCGGCAATGCAGGCAGGAAGGTTTCTCTTGGCACCGAAGGTTTTCTGCTCTCCACCTGCAAGGGCTGTTCCCACGAGGGGCAAAGGGACGCGGAGGAGGGGACAGGCAGCAAAGAGGGGGGACGAGACTGGTGGTGTGACAGGCCAGGTGACAGGATGCGGTGGCGGCTGGCGGTGACGCTGCGCTCGCCGTGCGCGGATGGAGCAGAGCAACCACAGCGCCCTGCGCTGCCCCCCCGAAAATGCCGTGATGAACCGGGCGGGGGAGGGAAGGGAGAAGCTGCCGGGGGAGGATCGCAGCCCTGCGTGGAGCCCGATGGACACCCCGCTCCGGGAATCTCGGTGCCTCCATCCCGCAGGGTGCGGGTGCGGCGCTGGGGTGTCCCCGGGTGTCCCCGCGCGGCTCACCCGGTGTCCCTCGCAGGTGGTACGCGGGCAGGATCTCCCGGCACCTGGCAGAGGAGCGGCTGCTCCAGCGCAACCACCTGGGAGCCTTCCTGATCCGCGACAGCGAGAGCGCCCCGGGGGAGTTCTCCCTCTCCGTCAGGTAAGTGGCTTTGGGACGCGCGGCCGGAGGGGAAGAGGTCCCTGCAGCTCCCGCTTTGGGGACCGCTTTGGGCCACCCTCGTGTGTGCTGTGAGCGCCCTGCCCTGTCCTGGTCACCGCCAAGGGGCTGCGGAGCCGTGTCCCCAACACACCCAGGCACAGCCTCGTACGGGACTTTCCCCTCCCTCCTCTCCCGCGCAGCTCCGTCTCCATCCCCGCTGCTTCCCGCTCCCTGTCCGCACCGCTGCCTCGCTCGGGGTCCCTCAGCCCTAAACACAGCCATGGGGTGATGGCGGGGCTGGGGCCAAGCGGGTCACAGCCCGGCGACACGGCCTGGGGGAGCAAGGCGCTCGGAGCATCCCCAGGGATGGAGGGCTGCAGCACCCCCGGGGCTGTACGACGGGCAGAGCCCGGCCCCGGGCACCTCACCCCTTCCCTGCCCCGGCCGGGGGAGCAGGAAGCGGCCCCAGGCCAGCCAGGCACTTTCTCACACTTTTAATCCCTAATTAAACGTTTCGGGAGGTTCTTGCCCGGAATGAGAGGGAGCCGCGCTCTGCCGTGCGTCACCAGCAGCGCGGCCGGGTCCTGCCCCTGCCCGGGGGCCTGGCAGTGCCCTGCGGGGTGGGCACCCCAACCTGCCACCCCAGGCACACCCTGTGGGGTGACAGTGAGGGAAATCCTGCCTGCCCCGCACTCCTGCAGCGTTGGGGTCTCCAGGAGCACTGGAGAGCTGGGAGCTCAATCCCAGCCTTTGCAGCCTCCTCCTGGCGTGTGCCGAGACCTGCAGCTCTCACCGCACCTTGCTCAGATGTGGCCCTGGACAAAGCCACCTGTCCTACACGTGGCTGGCACGCTGCCATCCCTGAGCCCAGGGGCTGTGCCAGGGGAAATCACCCAGCCTTGGCTGCCTGTGGGATGAGCTGCAGAAGGTCTCAGCTGTAGGTCTGTGGTTCAGAGCCAGGAATGTCCCCAGTGCCACTGTCACCCTCACCATGGCAGGAAGGGTGCAATGAGACCCCTGGGTCACCCCAACCTTGTCAGCACCCCCAGGCTTTACCCACCTCAGGGGATGCTGCCAGCATCCCACAGCTAGGCTAACATCCATCCTCCTTCTGCAGCTACGGGAAGAATGTCCAGCACTTCAAGGTGCTCAGGGAGAGGAACGGCAGATATTTCCTCTGGGAGGAGAAGTTCAACTCCCTCAATGAACTGGTGGATTTCTACAGGATGACCTCGATCTCCAAAGAGCAGCAGATTTTCCTGAAGGACGAGGACCACACCCAGGAGGTACCACCACGGATGGGGCCGTGGGGTGATGACATGGCTGGTCCCAAACCCCTGCATGAGCCACCTCAAAGCTCAGTGTCCCTGCAGAGAGGGACAGGGACATCCCAGGTGCTCAGCTGGCACTTGGCCCTTGGCTTGAGGCAGTGAGGAGCAGGAGAGGGTGATGCCCAGGGCAGGTGGCAGAGCCTGAGCAACTCAGGACAGAGTGCAGCCATCCTGGGGCAAACTCCAGCAAAGCCGCGCCCTGGGGTTGTGGCAGTAGAGGAAGCAAAACTGGACCCTGGGAGCTGGGATGGGGATCTCCTGCACCCCTGACTGTGCCCTGCACCTGGGGCTGTCCCCAGCATTCCACTCTTCCCACAGCAGGATTTCCCTGGCTTCTGTCTCTCTTCAAAGCAGGCACCCCAAGGCTGGTCCTCATCCCGTGGTGGCACAGTGTCTGTCACCCTGGGGACCTGGGCAGTGCTGTCCAGTGCCAGGGGGTTGGCAGATGGGGACCTCTCTCCTCCTGCCAACCCCTGCCCTCTACTCCCCTCCAGGTGAAGAGACCCCGATTCGTGCAAGCCCAGTTTGACTTCTCAGCCCCCAAGAGCTCCCAGCTGCCCTTCCTCCGTGGGGACATCATCGAGGTCCTGGACTGCCCCGACCCCAACTGGTGGCAGGGGAAGATCTACGGCCGTGTTGGGCTCTTCCCCCGGAACTATGTCCACCCCATCCACAAGTGACCTTCACCACACTGCGAGTGACCAGGCAGGACCTGGGCTGCTGTCCCCACTCACCAGAGCTGCCTTGTGCCTGCACATGGACTGAGTGTCCCTTTGTCCCCAGGATGGTGCCTATGCCAGTGCCAGCACGCTGGGTCCTTGTGCCATGTGGGCTGTGCTGGAGGTGGAGGCCAGGCTGGATCCACCCCCATCCAGGATGGATCCAGCACCCTGAAATATCAGCTGTGGCTCCCCCTGTTCCCCTGATCCCCAGAGCTCCACGACCCCCAGGAGGGAGCGTGGAGTGTTCAACCACAGCCATAAAACTTTTCCAGAGCCACAATCCGGTGGGATGACAGCAACAGATGGGTTGAGCCCAAAACCCCAAACCTTGGCTCCTCTCCAGATCCCATGAGCAAAACCCCAGCTCCAGGGAGGGCTGCAGGCAGCACATCCTGGACACAGCTGGGAAAAATCCACAACATCCATAATTCCACGGGGAAATTCCAGGACTCAGGGTACCAGGGAAGGCTGATCCAGGGGGATTCAGTCCTGTGGGTGCTGCTCATAGCTGCAAATTGTGGCGCTTTTTTATATGATTTTTTTATTTAGAGCCAGTAAAATGTGTTTGGGTGTTGCCCTTGGGTGCAGCTTCTCCTTTTCCAGCACTGCCAAGGTGGTTCCATCCCTCCATTCACGCAGCTGCTGCTTTACTGTGGTTTTGCTTCCCTGCAGCCCCCATTTCCCCACCCCAGTGCCTGTTCCAAACCCCACCCAGGGATTTGCTGCCTCCACAAGTGCCCCACACACCTCACATTTCCTGGGATGCATTCAGGGTCTGCAGCGCTGAGAACACCCAACTCACTGCACCAGTGGATTTAAACATCACATCCCAAACAAAAACTACCACCCAAATCCTCATTTTTCCCCTCTCCAAGAACCTTTTCCCTACACCAGGGGCTGTCAGGGTGCTAGGCAAAATAAGCATAACCAAAAATATTGATACATATCAGGAGAATGGCGTTGATGTTACAGACACGGGTCCAGAACTGGGATTCTTTGGCATCCTTGAGGGCCACAGCTGGGGGTCCCACAGCCCTGGATGGTTGTTGGGTGTCCAGGCTGGTTGAACAAGAACCTGGCACAGAAATATGGTGAGTGTCAGGGACAGATGGCCCTGGGGACCAGCCATGTCCTGGGAGGTGGCACAGTCCTGGGGAAACTGAGGCACAGGGTGTCCATGCCATCCTGCTGCCCATCACAGGCAGGGACTGAGAGGATGCCCCCCTGCCTGACACCCCCCAGGACACACTCACCATCGGGGGCTCCCTGGGATGTGCCATACATGGAGAGCTGGGGGTTCTCCGGTGAGAGGGTCCACCAGGTGAGATTCTTCAGCTGGAATCCAGAGATTTGCTGGGAAAACCCTCCCAGGGCTGACCCCACCATGGGGACCCCCAGCCGAGCTCGGGGGGCACAGAGTGACACCGACACCGGATGCCCCACTCACCTGCTCTGGGGACAGTGGTGGGGACAGCAGGCTGACCCCCATCACGACGGCAGCTGTGACAGAGGCCAGCAGCACGGCGAAGTGCAGGTAGTGGATGTCAGTGAGCAGCCTGGGCCGCTGGTCAGGGTCCCCGCAGAGGGGTATGGGGTAGGCCATCTCCAGCCCCATCCTGACCAGTCCAACTGCCAGCCCTGCCATCAGGCCCCAGAAAGCTCCCTGCAAAGCCAAGGCCCATGGGGGGTGGCTGGGGGGCGATGGTCACCCCACAGTGGGGACAAACCCCCTGGAGCTGCTCCCTCCAGCCAGCCCTGAGAGGCTGCAGTGGCCCCTGTGTGCTGGGCAATGGCCAAGCCCTAGTCACCCCTTCAAGGGGATGTCCTGGGCCAGCTCTGTGCCACACTTGGTGGCCATGCACAGCAGCACCTGCCTTCCCCTGTTGTCACCAGACACCCCCAGCTCCCTGGGGAACACCAGCCAGGCTCGGTCCTCTCCCCAGTATCACCTCTTCCCTTCCTCCCCAACCCTGCTGTGTCCTGTGAGCAGGGCAGACAGGAGGGTGTTGGTACCACCCATGTCCCCAAGCTGTCCCCAGGGCCACCTCAGCCGTGTACCTGCTCGTTAGCTCGGGGACAGAAGATAGCCAGGATGAAGACAGCAGTGACAGGAGGACCCAGGGAGCTGATGACAATCTGCATGTACACGAAGATCTGGCCACCACCAGAGCTCTGCAGGATGGGGATCCACACCACGCTGATGCCCACCAGCAGCACTGTGACCACCCTGTGAGGACAGCGAGGTGGGGCAGGTGACATTGCTGTCCCACCCACACCTTCCTGCACCCTCAACATCTCTGTGGTTGTGGAGGATCCTTGAAATCCCACCCTCCTCTGAAGCATGAGGCATTGGCCAGACCCCAGATTTTGGGCCCAACCTGAGCAGGCAGCCTGGGCAGGACCCATCCCAAACTTCTGTATTTATAGCTCAGCCTGGCTTATTTACAGCTCCACAGAATTTCCTACATCTCCATCTGCTCCTCTCAAAAAGCAGAAGTAAGGAAAAATAAAAGAAAAATAAAGCCATGAAAGCAGCTCTAACTGGAAGTCCCACTGCTGCAGGAAGGGGAACCAACCTGAGCATAAAATGCACACCCTGATCCAAAGGGGAGGAGAAATCCCTCTGTTTGGAATATCTGTGAGCCACAGAGGATAGAATCAAAGAATGATGGAATGGTTTGGGTGGGAAGGGACCTTAAACCTCATCTTGTTCCACCCCCTGCCCTGGGCAGGTACACTTTCCACTATCCCAGGCTGCTGAAAGCTCCATCCAACCTCGTCATGAGGCTAAAAGACCAGGGAAAAGCAGGAGTGTGTGAGTGAAGCAGGAGCTGGATGGCTGTGTGCTGCTGATCCAGGCAGGGAATGGAGTACAGCACCTGGCACAGCACGGGCTGGGGGAATTTGGGAAGGGTTGGGTATTCCCATCCCCACACCATCACCGTGGCACGGAGCAGCATCCACCAGTGGGAGTTGCCAGCCAGGCACCACGGCCACAGCAGGAGCTCAAACCCCCACGTCTGGGAACTGGGAGCTCTTTCCCACCCCACAATCAAAGCCCTTTCCTCAGGGTTGTAATGAGATGATCTTTAAGGACCCTTCCAACCCAACCCACGATCCCAGGATGTGGCATCCCCACCAGGTGGGTCTGGGGGCAGTTGGGACCCCCTGCCAACTACAGCCCAACCCACCTTTCTCCATGCCGGCAGGGAAACCTCAAACTTGAAGCTTAAACAGCTTTTTTCCCCTCTCCCAAGCACATTTCCTTGGCTCTATCCCTGCGATCCGCAGCGTCCTGCTCGCACTAAGCACCCGACACTAAGGACCTTCCCCTGGATCAACCGCAGCAGCGACACCCGCCCGGGGCGGGCAAAGCCCTTCGCAAACATTCATTATCCATCCTCGGGAAAGCTGTCCTGCCTTGTCACACCCATGTCACCGGCAGCCAAGCCAGTGCCAGGGAGGGGCTAAGCAGGCCCTGAGACACGCAACGCGCTTCCCAAGGGGGTTCGTGCGGGACCACCATTCCCCGGGATCGCCGCTCATCCCCTTGGAGATGGAGGATGCCAAGAAACAGCTGCTCCTGCAGCCGCTGCTCCAGCCACCCTCGGCACAGCCCCGGCACAGCCCTGACCCAGATTCGCTCCTTGTTATTGTCTGCCCCCGCCGAGGACGCTCCTGGCCCCGTGGCACCGTGCCGGGGCATTCCGCAGCGCTGACTGCGCCGCCCCGAGCGCGGCACCGCGGGCGGGTTTGGGGCTCGCCGCCGGCACCACCACCCCCGGGAGCAGCCGGGACATGTGCGGGCAGCCTCTGCCACCCTGCCGAGCTCCCCCGTGCGCTCCGTGTGTCACCGCGGCCGGGAGCAGCCGCGGCTTCCCGGGGGAACGGGAGGGAGGCGACGGGGAGAGGCTGCACCGAGCGCCCGTCTGCGTTTCCAGCGCTTTCATCCATAAAATAATCCCAGGGCTTGTTTTCCTTGCATAAGGCAGGCGGAATGGAGGCACTTTGCAGGCTGGACCGGCCCCGCCAGTCTCCCCGAAACCCCCGGTGTCCCCGAAAGCCCCGGGCAGTACCTGCCCACGAGGAGCAGCTCCCGGTCACCAGCCCGCGGCCGCAGCTTCCTCCAGATGTCCATGGTGAAGAGGGTGCTGGTGCTGTTGAAGATGGAGGTCAGCGATGACATGAGCGCTGCCATCATCACCGCGATCATCAGACCCCGCAGCCCTGCGGAGGAGAGGGAGCGTCAGGGGGATGGGATGGGATGGGATGGGGTGGGATGGGATGGGATGGGATGGGATGGGATGGGATGGGATGGGATGGGATGGGATGGGATGGGATGGGATGGGATGGGATGGGATGGGATGGGATGGGATGGGATGGGATGGGATGGGATGGGATGGGATGGCATCTACCCCTCTGCAGCCACGCACTGGGATCTCCCCTGGGGCAGCAATGGGGTTTGGGAACACTCAGCTGCACCACAAGATGCTGGGACTGTCCATGGGGTTCCCTCAACACAAACCCACCTGGACCATCCATGGGTTGCCCCCAAAATCCCAGCCCTGGCAGCAGCCCCGGGGTGAGGCACAGCCCCTTGGGGTCACCCTCTCCCACACCCACGTACCGCTAGGCATCAGCTCGAGCACCAGCTTGGGGTAGGCGATGTTGGAGCAGCCCACAGCAGTCCCACACACACGGGTGCACTCCTCGGGGTCCACACAGGCCACGCTGTCTGGGGGACAGAGGTAAGTGACATCCTGAGACCCCTCACAGGGCGAGGGTCAGCCCTTCACCCCCCTCATGCCCCCTCCCACTGGGCAGATGTTGACCCTTTGCCATGGCCACAATGCCCAGACCTTGGCCGGACACCAGATGGAGAAGCAGGAAGAACATCCCATGTGGAAATCCACCTCTGCCTCCCCTACCTCATTCCCAGCACAGCAGAATCCATCCCACCCCTCACCTCCTGCTGCCCACACCCAGCCCGGTGCTGGTTGGATCTACTCCCACATTAAATCCAGTGGCAGTGGCCCCGGGGGGATCTCCAGAGCCCCACCAGGACCTGGGGCCACAACCGGAGTCAGCAGAGCCCTGGGGCAGGCACTGCCCATCCCCACACTCGGGGCCAGCCGGGTTCATGCACCGTTGTGGCAATTGCCTGGTCATGGGCAGCACCAGCAGCTCCCGGGATTTGCGTGGCAGAGCGCCAGGACCATCAGCACCCAATTATTTCTATGTCTCAACGAGCACTGAGCCCATTTTTTTTTTAATTGTTACGCTCGTAAAATATTGAAATGGATGGAAATTAATGTCAGGCATAAATACGGATGGGCTGCCTGGCTCTCCAGGCTGCATCCGCCCAGCCAGGAGCACGGGGGTGAGTAGGGGTGATCCCTGCACAGGACTGGGAGCTTTGACCTGGTTCTCCTGTGTGGTGACAGCCACCAAAGCAGGGTACAACCCTCAGCCTCCTCGTTTGTCTCAAACACCAGTGGTGACACCTTGGGACTTTCCATAAAGGAGCGTGGGGTGCGATGGCAGCGCGACTCGGTTGTGGGCAGACCACAGGCCGTGCTCAGCACATCCCAGGGATGCCAAAAAGCCCAAGCTGGGCCGCCTTTCCCCTAGGTCAGAGTCAGCGCTGGGGCTCTGGTGACTCTGTCCTGCAGCAGCTGTGAGCAAAGCTGCCATCAGCACTCCGTGCCTCAGTTTCCCCTCTGTAAAACACCACGTTGCGCACGGCTCCATGCAAATGGTTGGCGGCTGGAGGGTGGAAGATGTTCCAGAGGGCAAGGCAGGGTCTGGATGTTGTGTTCCAGCTGAAATGGCCACCCCAGGCCTCAGCTCTACCAGTGAACCCTTTGGTGGGACCTCAGAGTGAGTGGGAAGCAGGAACTCTGAGCCAGGAGCAGAGCCCAGCGTCATACCCCCCTGCCTCACTTTTAGGCCCTCTGCTAAAAATGGAAAATTAATTAGGACCTTGTAATTAATGCTTCCACCTGCAGGAAAGGGGCTGTGCCTGCACCGGGAGCTGCCTGTCCAGCTGGATCCACCCAGGGACACCTGGAACGGCGAGGACCAACCTGCTTGGCCACAGCAACCTGTGTGTGCAAACAGGGGCTGCACCCAATCCGGGGGCTAAATTCACCCCATGGGGAGAAGAAGCCACCAGGATCTGGAGCTGGGGGACCCAGATGTCATCCCCCCGTGAGGACCAGGTGATGCTCCACGTGTGGGGTCTGCCACCCCAATCTGTCCCCACCACCTGGCTCTGGGAGCTCTGGGAGCCAACACACACCACACAATGGCTGGGATGCAGCATTTGCCCCACATGCAATAAATCATTAGCGCACACACCCCATGAAAGAGTCTGTAAATCTCCTGGCACAATAAAAACACCTGGAGAGAGGCGGCAGCAACCACACCACGCTCCTGCCACGCCACACACCCACACTGCACGCACCGATCTGGGCCATCTCCCATCATACCCAAAGAGGTCCTGGCTCAGTGCTCACCTCTGTCCCATTTGCTGTCCCCATCACCCCCAGCAGGGCTGGGATTTCACCTAAAACACCCAGGTTTGGTTTCAGCTCCCTCAGTCTCTGCTCACTGGCCAGGCCACGGCGTGGGGAAGTCATCCCACCTCTGGGAAACCCCTGCAGGGTCAGCACAGCCTCTCCTTAAAGCCACCAGCTCCACCTGAAACACCTCCTGAGCTGATATTCTTTGAGAGCCAAACGTTTCAATCCTCCCCACGTTGTAGATGTGACACTTGGAGACACAATTTAGTGCTGAGCTCAGTGATCTTTTCCAGCCTTAATGATTCCACTATCCCAACACACAGCTGCCACATTCCTGTGTCCCCCAGCCCCACTGCCACCTCCTGCACAGGCCAGGCCAGGGCTGGGCACAACCCCATGCACGATTTGTCACTGTGGGACGAGCAGGGCCACTGTGCCTGCAGAGAGGAGCACTTTGATGGCCGAGCACCAGGACAGACAGGCGGCTTTGCCTGGGGAGCCTGACTCAGGCAGGGCCCTCATTTATCCGGCTGTGAATCCAGATGAGCCACACCAACGCCAGGAGGAGAGACACAGCCCATGGCACTTTCCTTTTTTGAATTGGCGCAAGAATCTGACCCCAATTCCTGAAATTCATCTTCCAAGAGAAAAGCTCTAGAGAGCTTCCACATTTCTGGCTTGTGAGCACCAGCTGGTGAATCCAGGGTGGGGTTTTTTGTCCATCTCTCAGTTATTAATGAAATCTGTCATAGCAAGATCTGGTGATGTGACCATGACAATGCTGCAAACCTTACAGACAAGGGGACAGGACAGGACAGAACAGAACAGGACAGAACAGAACAGAATAAATGCTTTCATTTGGAAGAGCCCTACAACAATCATCTGGTCCCACTGCCTGACCAATTGAGGGCTGACAAAACATTAAGGGCATTGTCCAAATGCCTCTTTTAAACCCTGACAGGTTTGAGGCATTGGCCACCTCTCCAAGAAGCCTGTTCCGGGAGATGCTTCCATAAACAAAAGTCTAAACCTGCCTCAGTGCAGCTTTGAACCGTTCTGGCAGCTCTGACCCGGTGCTGCCCCCCAGGACCCACCCGGGCTCCGGGCTCCTGCACCAGCACAGAAGGGGTTAACCGCAGGACAGAGCTGTTTTCCTGCAAAACATTGGCTTACCAGCGCCGGGAGAGGGAGAACCTCAGAGGAGGGAGACTTTTTTTAAAGATAAACACCCAAAGCCGTCCGGAGCCGCCCAGGACCCTCCAGCACCCGCAGGCTCCGGGGGCTCCGGGGCGGTGTCCGCAGATATGAGGGCGCATCAGCCGAAAGAGTTAATCGGGCTGGGCAGGGAATGTGTGAAGGCAACATGTGACTGCAGGTGGGGCAGGGCGGAGGGATGAATCACTCTTTTCCTTTTCCTCTTTTCACTTCTTGCTGTTACCTGTCCGGCCCCGGCAGTGCGCGCTGGCAGCAGCCCCGAGCCGCGCAGCTCCAGGGCGATGCGCAGCAGGCTGGAGAACAGAGTTCGCCGCCGAGCAACCCCCGGGCTGAGCCGCTCCTCCGGGAGCGAGAACCAGGGACGGCACCTCGGCCGAGAAATCCTGCTCTTCGCTGCCCTTCATTGAGCCGCTTTTCTCTTTGTTTCTTTCCGACTTTTTATTTCACCCGGTGTTAGCGTTGTCTTGGGAGAGCGGAGGATGAGGAGAGAGCGGAGCCGGGGGTGAAGGACCTTGCTGGTGGTGTGGGCACACCTGGGGCTGTCCGCCCCGTCCCTGCTGTGGGAAACTCCGCGTTTTCCTTGCCTGGAGCCCTCTCGCCGCGTGGAGCCGGGAGCAAGGCAGAAACCAAACCCTCCTCCCCGGCAGGAAGAGCTCCGGCGTGGCAGGAGCTGTTGGAAAAGAGAGCGGTGCCTTTCCCGAGCCGCACGTTGAGCCGGGGAGGGTGAAGCAAACTGTGTGTTTAGAGACTGGAAAATAATTAATTCCTTATTTATTGCCGACATCCGGCGCTCGCTGGGGGCACAGAGCTCCCCCGGGAGAGGGGACCGGAGCGCGGGGTCACCATGGCTTTCTCCCAGGTGCAGTGCCTGGACGACAGCCACGTCAACTGGAGGTCCAGCGAGTCCAAGCCCGAGTTCTTCTACAGCGAGGAGCAACGCCTGGCCCTGGAGGCTCTGGCCTCCCGTGGCCCCGACGCCTTCTATGAAGTCCTAAAGAGGGAGAACATCAGGGACTTCCTGTCGGAGCTGGAGCTGAAGAAGATCCTGGACACGCTGGAGGCGTACGACCCCGGCTCCGAGTACATCCCGCGGCACGGCAGCAGCGCCGGGGACAGCGAGGGCGATCGGAACAGCCAAGGGGACGAGGAGGACATGGCCCCCTCCCTGGAGTACTGGCCGCAGAGGTCTGACCGCTCCATCCCGCAGCTGGACCTGGGCTGGCCCGAGACCATCGCCTACCGCGGGGTCACCCGGGCCACCGTCTACATGCAGCCACCCATCGAGGGCCAGGCGCACATCAAGGAGGTGGTGAGGAAGATGATCTGCCAGGCTCAGAAGGTGAGGTGCGGCGCGGGGACGGGGCAGGAATGGCCTCAGGGCGTCCTGCTGAAAGTCCTGCTCAGCCAGGCAATCCCTGTCCTGCGGGAAGCTCTGCCCAAGCAGAGGCAGTGAGGCCAAGCACACAGGTTTTTTCATGTAACCAATATTTGGGGACTGGGTTGTGCTGAAGATGCTGTTAGCCTGGTTCAGCACTCCTTCCCAATATCTGCACAAGCTGCACAAGCCTTCCCAATATCCACACAGCAGCAGCATCAATCCCACGGTACCTGCAGGGGTTTGGGTAAAACTGCAGGAGAGAAAAATGGGTCAAGCTGTTCTGCAGCTGTGAGCCCATGGTCCCAGCCACTCCACGGTCCTTATTCCCGGTGTGACAACATGGGACAGTGTGTAGGAACCTAGGAGCATGTTCTGGCTTCAGGCCCTGGGTCCCCCAGCTCTCCAGCACATGACTTGGGGTCATGGTCCAGCCTCAGTCCTTGCGTCCATCATCTGTCCAGTCCATGTCCCTGGGAACAGCACAGCCCTGGGGCAAAGTAGTCAAAGCTTCAGGTGTGGCACTGATGCACACGAGGGTCAAGCTTGGCCCGAGATGGCTGCTGTGCTCCAAGCTGGCTCATCGTGGCTTTCAGAGAACAAGGATGAGCTGGTGAGCAGGACAAGGCTGGGCAGATGCTGAAGGGATTTGGGTTGAGACTTGTCCTCCCTGTGGCACCAAACCAAGGAGCAGGGAGTGGGGATGCATGAGCCATCACCCATGGGCAGGAGGACCGGGGAAGGAGGGAGAATGGTGGCACGTGTTGAAGGTCAGCAGTGGTGGGCAGAGGCTGCTGGTGTTTCCCAGTGACCCAGTCCCAGCTGGGAAGTGCAGGAGGGGTTGGTACCTGCCAGTTTCTCAGTGCTTTGAAGCTCTTTGAGTTCTGTGCGTCCAATATCATGAGAGCGCCAAGGAAGGAGCTTCCCAACCTGGAGGATGTTCCATCAGGAAAACAGGGAGACCCTGCCAGGGTAGCTGTGGAGCAGAGGGGATAGGCTGGGGTGCATCAGGTCCACCTGGCTCCTCCAGAGATAGTGCTGGACTTTGCAGATCTTGGTAGGAGAGAGGAAAACCTGTGACATGCAGAACTTCTTCAGGACCAGCACAGGCAGAAAAATGCATCTTCCAAAATATCCAAGGCAGCTGGCTCACGGGAATGGCTGATGGGGTGTTTGGGCTGCCCCGCTGTGGTCAGGAGCCATCTCTGGCCACTGTCACCTCAAAAAAGTCGAGGTGACTTATCCTCACCCACAACATTTTCCACGCCAAAGTGCAGCGAGGGCAAAGGGAAGGGAGAGTTGTCATCCCATGGGACAGAGGATGGGAGAACTCTCCCACAACAAATAATGTCTCATCTTTGGGTCTTTCCGGCTGCCTCTGACTCGGGCTTGCAGTTCCCGCCTGGCTTTGCCTACTCACCGCTTCCCACCTGCCCCACAAACGGCACCTCCTGAGTCATCCCACACCCTGTGCTGCTGCTGCCGAGAGCTGGGGCTGAGTCAGGCACCGGCACATCCCCACCTCCCCTTGGAGCCTCTCCAGGACACAGGGATGTGCCCGTGGTTGATGTTGCTGTGCTCATCACCGGTACTTGATGCCCCCTGAGCAGGGCTGGGCTCTGTCTCCTCGTCCAGACAGTCCCTGATTGTGGGATGAGACATGGTGACACGCAGGAGCCTGCTTGGAGTTTATGGCACCTCAGGAAATGTAAAGATGGGTGAGTGCTTCATCCTGCAGGGGCTGGGGATGGCAGGAGTTACAGGGTCTGGAAAGTGGGGTTCTTCCTTTGCGTCCCATCTCACATTTGAGGATGGCAGTCCTGCAGCTGAGCCTGCTGTCACACGGTGGAGCTCAGGTGACAACTTGTGGGTGTTCCTAAGGGTGGGGGACACTGGAATGGATAACCCTGCTGATTTCTGCCAGGGCTCAAGGTCTTCACAGCAGCTCAGAGGTGAAAGGGTTTGGCTGAGGAAGGTGAGAGTGGACAAAGGCACAGTCCTGCTGCCACCATCAGATGTCACATACACCAGCCAGGTGCTCTCTCCTCCCTGGGGAGATCCCTGCAGAACTGTCCCATCTCACCAGGCAGTAGAAATGCTCTCCATCCACGTGCAAAGGAGTGCAGGCTTAGGAGAGGTTGACAATTCCCTGCCAGAGGATGACCCTTGCTCCAGCATTGTCCCAGACGCTCGCCCTGACACGATCCCAGTGCCACCCCCCAAACCCCGCCGTGTGTCACTGTCCCATGGCCAGGAGAGCAAAGTCCTCTGCTGTTGGCCCAGGAAAGTTCAGAGCCCGTGAGAGCACTGCTGGTGCAGGGGGAGGTCACAGAGGCAGAGCTGGGGTGAGGAAGCCGAGGGATGTGAGCTGCTCTGGGGGTGCAGAGGAACCCCAGTGCTGGCAGGAATGAGCCAAACGCTGCTGAGTTCAGAGCCTCAAACCCAGGCGTGCCAGAGAGGGAGATGCAAATGATCCTTTCCTCCTTCTGGGAATGAATGGGAGAAAGAAGAGGCAGGATCCTGTGGCCACATCCCTGCTCTCCCTGAAAATCCCATCTTTGTGGCCAACAACCAGAGGTGGTCAGGGCTGTGGGGCACCAGCAGCTTCACCAGACTGAGCCACGGCACAGCCATCTCTTCCTTGCTGTGGATCCCTCAGGCTGCAAAGTTCACAGGATGGACATCAGGAAAATTTCTCCAAGGAAAAGGGTGGTCAGGCACTGAAGGGGCTGCCCAGGGAGGTGGTGGAGTCCCCATCCCTGGAGGTGTCCAAGGAAGGACTGGATGAGGCACTCAGTGCTCTGGGCTGGTGACAGGTGGTGGTGTGTCCCAGGTTGGACATGACAATCTTGGAGATCTTTTTCAACCTTAACGATTCTATGACAGGAAGATCTCTATCCTCCTCTTCTCTTGGCTCTCTCTGACCAGAAACCAGAGCGTGAAAACATTGACCTTGGCCCAAAGCCACTGCAGAGAGCAGTGACTCTGACCTCCTCTCTGCACTTGAGGTTCCAGGTTGGGATTGTGGTGATATAATTACCTTGAGCAACTTCCAGCCAAGGTTGGGAGGCCCTATTAATTACTGTTTACAAAACCTTCTGCCGTTCCTGGATGAAAGGGTCGACAGGGTAGAGCAATTATTAATGTTACTTGTCCCACCTCTCCTCCATCCCAACACGCTTCCTCTAATTGTGCCTTGGTGCCTGCCTAATTTATTAAATGCCCACGTGGTGCGCCCCAAAAGTCATTATCTGATGATTCACAGTGAGACAATAAAGAGCTGCAACTTCCTCTATAAAACATGATCCTGCAGTTTATGTGCTCATCAAAGCCGTTCCAAAAAATCCCAACAGCATTTGCCCGGTGTCCAGGGGGATACAGTGCTCACTGCTCCTCAGGGATTTGGGTCCCATCTGCACATCTGCTGGATCCAATGGATCTGGCAGCTCCTGGGATCCTGGCAAGAAAAGCTTCACCTGCGTGGGCACTGGGAGCCTCCAGCTGTAGATTTAGGGCTGATTTCCTCTGCAGCCTCCAGGAGAATGGCAAAGGGATGGCAAAGCTTCCTGGGATGATGCAGCAGCAAAAGGGCTTCAGTAAGGGTGATGTCCCCAGCACCAAGCACTGCCCTGGCAGAGGTGACAGGGACAAGCTGGCTTCTCACAGCTGGATGGCACCGTTTGCTCCAGACAGTCCCATTCCCCAAGCTGGGAGGCAAAGAGCACACAGGATTTCACTGCTCTGCAGCAGACAGACCTCCAATCTTTGCAGATTATCCCTGTGCCAGGGTTTGGCATCCCAGGGTTCAAGCACAGGCAGATTTCACCCAGACAAGGACAGTCACCACATCGGGAGTGCTGCCAGCATCATCCTCTCTCTCCCACCCTGCCTCATGCCAGGGCAGTGTTGGCACACTGGCGTGAGATCCTGGTGACAAACCAGGGCCAAGCCTGTCCTGCAGGTGAGACACAGCAGGGAGGGAAGCAGGAGCTGAGCAGTGACAGGATGCACAGCTGAGCAGGAGGAATTGGGCTGAAACCTTGGGTGAGTGGGTGCAAGCTGGGCTCCTTCCCTGTGCCCGAGCTGGCCACCTTGGGCCACTGCCTGCAGTGCCCTCGTGGGAGGTGGGACAGTGCCCTGCCAACAGCCCTGAAAAACTCCTGCACACCTTCAGAGCCATAGGTGTGAGCCAAGGCTGTGGGAATCATGGGACTGCAATGGGAAAATCCTCTTTTCCCTCCAAAATGAACATCAACGCCATTCTCATCCACATTTTACAAGCCCTCAGCTTTTCCTGGGGAAAATACAGCTCAGGGGCAAAGTGACAGGAGCACAGAGCATCATCAAAGACAGAAGCAAATCATCTGCCACCAAACCCACATTCCCAAACCAGCCACACACCATCCCACCACAGGTGCCCCTTACCCAGGACTCATGGAAGGCAGCTCAGCTCCTCCCCAGTTTCTTGCTGGACATGGCAAATCCAAGCCCAGAGCTCCGAAAGTAGCTTTGAGTCCATCCCACTTCACATCCATGCAAAGCCAGTTCCTGGTTTCCTGCCTCAGTTTCCTCACCAGGACAATGAGAACGAGCAAAACACTTGAGTGGATTTTGGGAGTGAAGATTTAGCCTTTCACAGCAAAGCCTGGTGAGAGGCTCTTGGGTGAGGATAAATGGGAATTCAGTTAAAATAGAGTGGCAGAGCCATAAAGTCCCCCCCTCACCTGGCTCGTTGGCACCTCCAAAAACTCCTGTGTGGCCAGAACTGAGGATGCCAGGGTGGCATTGGGGACAGCAGGGCTGGGGCTCCCCACAGCCTTGCTCTTCCCCCCATTGCCTGCAGAAAAGGAAGGGAAGAGCCAGGAGTGTCATAACAATCCTCTGCTTAATTAAAGCTCTTCACGTCCTGTGGCACAAAACTAATTAAAAGGCAGCTCGGTGCCTTGAGAGCTCCGGACTGGACGTGTCTGAGTGTGCAAGCACCCAGCACTATCCCAATTCCTTCCTTCCTGAGGGAGGGAGGGAGGAGTATTCTGGGGTCTCACCACACTGGTGTCCTCCCTGGCTCAGCCACCTGCCATGGCCAGCAGGGCCCTCCTGGAAGGGTGAATGGCCAAGGGCAACCATGTGCCCCCAGCACCTTCCAGGAACAGCCACAGGGATGGGAGCGCCATGGTTTCCAACCATGGCACAATGACAAACCTCTTCCCTGGGATGAGGAGAGGCAGGAATCCCTGTGGAGCTGCCCCAGGATGCTGATCTGGGCTGCAGGCAGCTGCCTCCAGCCCCTTTGCCTGCCACATCTCATGAGCTGCCTCTCACCACCACGGGCAGCACCAATTCCACAAAATCAAAATCCGTAGGCACAGAGCGACTTTTGGTGCTCAGGAGGACAATGCAGTGAAATTCCCTGCACAGCCCAGATCCATTTTCCTATCACCCACAGGACTCGCCCTGTCTGTAGCTGGGAGGGCAGCAAACGCCCTGGGTACAAAGGCAGCTCCAGCTTGTGGATATTGGTGACGCTGCCGTGTGACAAACACAGCTGTCACTGCTTGGGGCGCTGGCACCGCCATCCCGGTTCTGCTACTTCCACACAGCCTGGGAGGAAGGAGAGATGCAGTGCAGTGAGTTCAAGACAGATGGACACACTATTTAATAGCTGGGCTCAATGATCCTACAGGTCCTTTTCAGCCTTAATAATTTTGTAATCCTTGTGCATCATAGGTCTCTCCTTCTGCTGCTCCCTGCAATGCCAATGGCAAAGGGACACCAAACTTCTCAGCCAGAAACTGGACTCTGAAATTTGTGGAGCTTGTTAAAGGCAGGAACATTAGATTCTCCCTCAGCAACCAGTTTTTCATGAGTATATCATGCTCTGGGTCACCACTGAAATTGTTAGGGTTGTAAAAAACATTTCAGACCATCAAGTCCAACCATTAACGCAGCACTGCCAGGGCCATCACTAAACCATGTCCTCAAGTGCCACATCTACCTGTCCTTTGGAGACCAAACCTTCTGCAGTGACAGCAGAGGAATGGGACTGGGAGCTCCTTCTTTCCAACCTCAGTCTGGCCGGAGCTGGGGGCAACCCTGGGATCCCACACCCCAAATTCCATCCTCCTCCAAGGAGCACTTTGCTCTGGCTCTCACTAAACAATCACCGACTGTACCTTGGCTCATCCCCAGCCGTGCTACCCAGACTCATCTCTCCTCTCCCCTCTCTAGGTCATTGCCGTGGTCATGGACATGTTCACCGATGTGGACATCTTCAAGGACCTCCTGGATGCTGGCTTCAAGAGGAAAGTGGGAGTCTACATCATTCTGGACGAGACCAATGTGAAGCACTTCCTTCAGATGTGTGAGCGAGCCCACATGCACGCTGGACACTTGAAGGTAAGGATGACCAGAGGGTCTGGAGCCAAGAAACCTCCTCCAATGCCGGGAGATAATCAGTTACCAGCTCTGCTCCCTCCTGTCTTGGGGAATTGCAACCACCAGTGCTAGAAGGGTTTAGTCCATTTTCCCTGTAGCCAAAGCTGGAGGTGATGCCCAAATTCAGAAGCAGCAGGATGGAGGGGAATGGGTGAGAGGCAGGAATGTGGATTTCCACCCAGCAAAGCTGGATGCAGAAAGCTGGATGCAGGGAGCTGCTGGTACCCAACCAGAGGAGTGTTAGGGGGGTGCAGCCCCACAAGGGTAGGCACAGCAGAGCCTGAGGCAAACCTGCGAGCTCAGCCCCTCCCAGGGAACAAGCTGGCAGGAGGGAAGGAGCAGCAGATGCTGTGCCAGGCCCGGATCTGTGCCATCCCCAGCTCCCTGCCTGCTGCTGCCCCAGGGACAGGACCGGCAGCAGCAACCACCAGCTGGTTCTCGCGCTTTCAGGCTCTCCCGCAAGTCAGAGGCTGGAATTAAAAAACTTGATTTTCCCCTTTTCCGGAGCCTCCGCCCCAGCACAGGGCCGGGAGCAGAGCAGGGAGGCTCCCACACTGCCTGCAGCCCCAGCAGCTGCCAAGGATGCCCTCACTGCTCTCGTCCATGCTGGGCAGCACACGCTGGAGGGACTGATCTGCCCACACATGCTGTGTTCTCCAGCCCTGGATGCACATGGAATCACTCCTGTACAAGAATTCCGTGTAAAATCAGGGAAGGAAAAGCACAAGGCGGATGCCTGGCAGTGCAGGAGTCTGCTGGATGGAGCTTGGAGAAACCTGGTCTAGTTTGAAGTGTTCCTGCCTGTGGCAGGGGGTTGGAATGAGATTTAAGGTCCCTTCCAACCCAAGCCATTCTGGGATTCTAAGATTCCCCTTACACGTCCCTGTGTGAGCAGGGGATGCAGAGAAAATCCCCTGTCACAATGCTCATGTAAAGGCAGAGGAGAGGACAGGGGCTGATTTCAGCCTCAGGAGCAGCAGCCAGAGCAGGGACCCTCACTGCAACCACAGCACAGCCCCAGGCTCTCCCCTAGGCACAGCACTGTTATCACCAGCATTGGCTGCAAACCCACCAGAGCAGCCCCACAGCCTCGCTCAGGGCTTGCAGACCCCTTCTTCTGGCCACCATCCCTCGGCCTCACCTGTTGCTTGGCAGAAAAGCCATGGTGCTGCTCCTGACGTCAGCATGCCGCACGCCCGCTGCCAAATGCCTGCCGGGAAGGCCCTGCCTGGGCAAGCTCCCCAAATTTGCTTACAGTGGGGGCCAACCCCTGGCTGAGCAGGAACACGCAGCAGCCACGACACCCTCACACCTGGCTGCCATGAGGTGGGCAAAGAGGGGTTCAGGGACCCCCATGCCTGGCCGAGCCTCACGCCTTCCCCAGCTGCCATGCCCACCAGCCTGGCTTAATTGCTGCTCCCAACAATTAAAGCAAACACAGCCGAGCTTTTACCTGCGTCCAAACTCCCTGGAGAGCCTGGGATCCCGCAGGCTGCTGCTGCTTCAAGACCAGAAAAGCCAGAGCTGACGCACTCCGGTGTTTTCCTGCATTAGCAGCCCGGTGGCAGGACTGGAAAAGCAGGAGAACATCTGCAGAGCTCGGCAAATGTCTAGAAGTTGGGATTTGCCACATATTGCGGCCAATTCGCTGGCACGGGAGGCAGGAGGAGGTGAGGAAAGTAGGGCAGAGTCTGGGAGCTGCTTCGTAAGGCAGGAGATGTTAACGAAACGTCCCTCGTTATCTCGGTGCCTTTGTTGGCAATTAGCAACCGGCTTGGGCAAGGAAGGCGCTGCGTTGAGCAAGGGCTGCCGGGGCAGTGATTCACCCAGCCTGGCTCCTCGGCCGTCCCGCTGCCTCGGCAGGGTTTAAATAAGCAGATCTTACTTAGAGCAATGATACACCAAGAGGAAAAGGGACTGGAAAAGGGAGTGTTGTTCCTGGAGAATAACTCACAGCTGCTCAGGGAGTTTGGGCAAAGCGGGAGATCGACACCCAGGCGGGTGATGGGCAGAGGGCAAAGCTTTGGGTGTCACTGCTCTCTCAGCAGCCCCGTGTGTAGGGATAACATGGGACAGGGATGGGGATTGCCATCCCAGCCTGCTTGCCAGCCAGCTCCCAGCATGCCCAGTGCTGCCCACTGACAGGAATTGGGATGTTCAGCACCCCCAAAGTCACAGGCAAAAAGGAAAACACAATGGAAAAAATCAAATTCACAAAAAAACCAACCCAAACCTTCTCCATTCAGTGCATGGAAATTCCCTGGAAACACAGTCAGGAGAGCCTTTCCTTTTACATTTTCTGCACTGAATCCTCCTGCCAGGCATGGGGGAGCAGGGGTGCACCCAGGCTTAGGGCTGTGCCCAGTCATGGTCACCAGGGAGGGAGGAGAGCCCAGGGAAGCAGAGGAGGAATTCTGGAGGAGGGGAAGACAAATGGTTTTGAAGCTTTTCTTTAAAAAAACTAAAACAAAGCACACAGAAAAACAGCCATAGAGGGCATGACCCAGTGATGACACAGAGACTTTAGCAATAGCATTGCCAGCATCCCAGCAGGAACAGGAGGAATGCAGGTGCTTTCACAAGAAAATATTTTCTCCCCACCCGAAAGGAGCACTTTTGCCCTGGAAGATGCTATCTGCTCTGCTGTGGAATGTGCCAGTGCCCTCCATGGAGACAGTGGAGCTGGGAGCCAGACTGGAGATTAAAAAAAATTTTAAAATTCACAGAGCTAGGGCTGCCCCTCCATCTCTGAGTTCCCTGGAACTCTATTTCATTCTGCAGGGACCTGCTCCCACATCACCAGGTTTCATTTCCTGAGGGTAAAAAGATGTTGCCCCACTGCCTGATTTCCCACCAACCCCTAAAAGCAGGACTAGATACCCAAATTTAGGAGTGCAGCAAAAGGGGAGCATGGTGGGGGACAAACCCACTGCCAGCAGGTCCACATGGGCTGTCCTGGGGTCACCACCTCCCCCTAAAACCCCCTGCACCTCTCCCGCTGGGAGCAGGTGTGGAACCTCCTCTCCCATGGTGGCATTTGCATAGATTGCAGGATCTGGGGAGCATTTGGCAGCACCATCACACAGCCCTCGCCCACAGACACAGGCAGCACCGAGTTCAAGAGATGGCAAACACAGCCTGGCACATGGGCAAAGCAGGAAACTCTCCAAGCCGAGTTTGTGGTTCACTGCGTGGCCTTGGGCAAGTTATTTTATCTCCCCATCGCTGTGGCCTCCTCTGAGCTGGCCATGAAGGGAATTCCCACTCCTTGGAGGGGCTGTGGAGCTTCCAGAGGGGCGTTTTTGGAGGGGTGGATGATGTTCTCACACCAGCTCTTCACTCCTGCTCACTCCTCTGCCTTTGCTTTGCAGAACCTGCGCGTCCGCAGCACTGGAGGGACAGAGTTTTTCACACGTTCAGCCACCAAGTTCAAGGGGGCTTTGGCCCAGAAGTTCATGTTTGTGGATGGGGATCGAGCCATGTGTGGATCCTACAGGTAAATCTCACCAATCCCATGGAATTGTTGGTCAAAGGATCGATGTGAGCCCAACATGGTCCAAGGCTTGGTCCCCATCCAGCTTGGCCCCAGCATGTGCCAGACTTGCTCCTCTCCTCCTAAACTGGGAGATGATTCTCCAAGGAGATTTGGAGTGGGGCCCAAGGGGTTCCTGCCAGGTCTGGGGTGCCCACCCTTCTCAGAGGTGGTGGGACACACCAAGAGTTTCTGTGCTGATGAGCACAAGGAAGGACCAAAGCACCAAAACACAGGCAATCCCAACTCTCACATCAACCTCAGCTTTTCCAGTCAATTTCCTACATAAAGTGTTTTTCAGTTTGTTTGAAGGAAAACTTTCTTTGGTAGAAACAGACCAGCCCTGGTCAGGTTTCAGATCTAAAAGACAAGTTTTATAAACATGGAGTTGAAGCATTTTCTCCTTTCTGGCCATAACAAGTAACACATCCACTTATGACTCACTTTTCTTAACTAACCCAAACTGAAAAGGGAAGAGCAGCCAACATCAAAGTGAAAAACTAACTGGCCCAAAATAAAATATAAAAATATAAAAAATAAAAAGATTTTTACTTCAAGTACCGCCATGCTCAAGACTTAAACCCTTCACTCTAATTTGGGATGAGAGCTATTTCATCAATCCCATTATTATTATTATTATTAATGTTTACAGTGAGATCACATCCCTGCTGGCACCATCAGTTCCCCAGGGAAGGCCAGGACTGGGGAGAGGTGTGTTATTTACCAGCGAGTGCTCAGAGAGTCTCCAATGTGTTTCTTTTCCAGCTTCACCTGGTCTGCAGCGAGGACAGACCGAAATGTCATCACAGTCCTCTCGGGCCAGGTGGTGGAAGCATTTGACAAGCAGTTCCAGGAGCTCTACCTCATGTCCAAGGGGGTGAGCCTCAAGTCCATCTCCATGGGCGAAGAGCCCGAACCCGAGCCCGTAACGCTGCCCTCCGTGGTGCCAGTGACCCCCGCCAACGCCGTGGTGAAGAAGCTGATAAACCCCAAATATGCCCTGGTGAAGGCCAAGAGCGCTGACCAGATCAGCAAGACCTCATCCGAGAACCAGGACAAAAACCAGAAGACTGACAACAAAGGCAAAGCTCCTCCCGAGGGCCAGGGGGGCGACCGGCACGGCGACATGGCAGACCTGTCCCTGCTCATCCACCCCGGCCTCCTGAACCTGGAGAAAGCCAACATGTTCGACTACCTGCCCACCTGGGTGGAGCCCGACCCTGAGCCTGGGAGCGAAGTCTTGGGCTACATCAACATCATCGACCCCAAGGTCAAGAACGTGAAGCTCTCGCAGATGAACCGCATCAAAGTCTGTGATGTCTCCCAAGCCAGCGCCCAGCACCGGCAGATGCTGAAGAACAGGGAGATGGAGGCCAGGAGGAACTCAGACCAGGAGCCACCTCTGCTGTCCCCCAGCCAAAGACAGATCCCACAGCCCCCCGTGGAAGCTCCTGCAGCCCTCACTACCAACCCCATGGAAAGTGTCAGCTGGACAACAAGGCAAGTGGGGACATTTGCCACTTCACCGCTGAGCCACCACTTGAAGCCACAGGAGGAGGCATTGCAGGATGTCAAGCCTCCGGTTCCAAAGCCAAGGACTGTCCCTGTTGGTGTCCTCAAGACCAAAGTCATCACAACCTGTGACAGTGGCACTGCCCTGGAGGGTGACACACAGCCACCACTGGCTGACCACACGGGCATGAAACAGGACCGGGAGGAGAAACCCAACAGAGCCTTGATGGAGACCTGCCATGTCCAGCCAGACCGGCCAGTGGCAGCTCCACAGGAGGACAAAAGGCCTCCCTGTGCCCACAACGGGCTGGGAGAAGAAGATGAGGAGGAGGAAGAGGAGTACATCACCCTCAGTGACCAGGAGAGCTACTCCAGCAGCTCTGCTGACCACAGCTACCGCCGCTCCAACGCCTCCTCCATCTCAGACGAGTACTTTGAGGTGAGGGATCGCTACGGACCCCTCCGGAGAACCAACTCGGATGTCACCCACAACGGGGAGATCATTCCCATGCAGAGGAAGCTCAGTGACCCTCATATCAGCCGGGGCACCTTCATCAGCCCCCTGGGCAGCCTCCCATCCCTGAAGCACATCCGCATGGAGGACATGACCAAGAGGAGGAGCAATGCCGTGGAGATCAGGCGCATGCTGCCCTGCACCATCCTGGATGGCAACAGCTCCTACCCCAGCAGTGCCACCCAGGTAAGACTTTTTGCTACAACCTGATGTTTCTCCACCCTACAAAGGTTGCAAACCAGGAGGTGACCCAGCCAGCTCAGCTGAGGTGTGATGTCATCCTGTGTTTTGGTGTAATCCTGACCTTTGGTGTTGTCCTGGATGCTGAGATCAGATTTCCCATATAGGAGAATAACACCCTGCACGTGGCCATGGTCACCCGAGAGCGTGACCAAAGAGGTGGTGGCCATGCCACAGCTCTTGGTGACCAGCAGTGGGATGGCTGTTAAAGTGGAGGATTTGGGTAATTAAAGATTATCCCACAGCACTGGGCTGGGGATGGAGCCCAGCAGCTCCTGGCACAGCTGTACAGATGTGCTGGGACTCGCTGAGCTCCATCCACAGCCCATCAGCAGTGCCATCACACCCAGCCAGGGACAGACTGTGCGTGCAGGCGTGTCCTTCTCAGGCTTGTTTTCCAGCGCCTTGCCAGGGTGATTAGCATCAAAGGGAAAGCGCTGGACACATAATTAGACAGAGCAAGACAGCGGAGGAACAGGGACAGCAACCTCCGTGGGCGAGTGCCACCGTCAGCAGCTTTGTGGCTGATCCACGAGTGACGCCAGACTTTGTCACCGCACAGGGCCAGCACCCTGCTGCAATTCCATGGGATGCATGCCAGAATCCCACTGCTGGCTGGGAGCACAGGGCCACACCAGCATCCCCACCACAGCCAGAGCACTGTCCCATCCAGGCAGGGGTGATGACACCCTGATCCCCCTATTTCCACCCAAGCGCTGCAACCTCTTGCACCTCTGCCAAGCATTTTGGTTTCTCAAGGCTCCCCGCCCGCTGTTTTTGGGGCATTCAAACCCCCAGGGCTAAACCAGCAGCTGAAATCACTGAAACTGCCTGAGGCTACCCCGGCTGAACATCTAATCTGTATTTACAGGGAATTAAATTTACTATCCCAGAGTCCACTTGCTTCTCCCTTCCCAGCCAGGGACAGGGAGCTCAGAGCTTTAATCCTCACACATCAAATACCCCCCAGCCCTGCAGGGCAAGGAGCACCGAGCTCTTTGATGCTCTGTGACCCACGTCCCAGGTGCCACCTTGCTGGGGATGGCTGGGTACGCTGGTGTTGCTGCAGTAACTTGTTCTGGCCCTTTGATGAGAGGCAGATAATTAGCACGGCATCAGGGTTAGGAAAGCCAGCAGTCAGCTGGTGGAGAGGTGCAGGGAAGAGTTTCTCCCATGTGTAAAAGTAATAAAATGAAGCAGGCCTTGGTTAACTCTAGAAAAGTCAAATCTGACAGGAATCACCATCAATTCCCCCAAATAATTTCTTTTTCGGGGTCCACATTTCTGAAGTGCTGGCCCACTGCCCAGTGTAGCCCAAATCACAGCTGGAGGCTCTCTCAGGGCAAACACTGTGTTTTCCATCTCACGGAAACCAATTTCTCTCCGGAAATCACCTTCCCTAAATACACAACCCCATTCACCCCTGGATGCACAGCAGGCTCAAGGAGAGCACCAGGGACACCTCTCCTGTCCCTGTCCCACCCACAGGGTCCCCAGGTCTGTGCAGAGCAGGGGTTTCCAGACAAGCCCCCCTCCCACTCACCCCTTAGTGACAGGGAAAATCCCCACCCCACCAGCTCCACGGCCACAGCGGGGGCCTTACCTGGGTACAGGACCCTGCTGATCATCCCTGGCATGATGATGAGGAACATGGGCAGCATCTTCAGGTAGCTGGCCAGGATGGAGCCGGCCTTGGCATGGCTCAGGTTTTTAGCAGAGAGCGACCGCTGGACAATGACCTGTGAAGAGCCAGGCAGGAGGGCTGAGCAGCACCAACATCTGTTCCACATCAGCCTTTTCCTTGCCAGACTGCATCCCAAATGCAGTGTACCTGTACACTGTGCCCAACCCACAGCGGGGTTTTCTCCAGACCAGTAACAGGCTGGAGTTACACCAAAGCACCAAAAAAGCCCAGTGCAACCACAGCAGCACATCTTCCTGCCAGGATCAACCATTCCCCACCACCATCCTCTCTCTTGCCCTTTCTACCCAATCTCCTCCCCAAGGAGTGCCCACAATGCCACAGTCCAGCCTCATCATCCCACAGCTCCACTCAAACCATCGCACCTCAAACCTCTGGCCAAGCCGTGTCCATCCACAACACAGCCACCCCTGGGGTTTTGAGGCAAACCCTCTTAAACAGGCAACATCTACAGGAATTCAGATTAAAAATAGCTCAGAGTCTCTCCCAGGGCTTCCGGGAAACTGCTCAGCACCCAGCAGGATTCAGGCACTCCTGAGCAAGCACTGGCTCGTTCTGCTGGTGGGCAGGAGAGACAAGGTGCCACTTCCTGGGGTGGGATACTTGGGAAAGCCATGGTTGAACTTCTTCCCAAGAGGCAGAGCATGTCTGAACCCCCAGGACCCACCACCCAGCTCAGGTACCTCTCCTTTTCTCAGAGGGAGAAAAGCTAAACCATCCTTAATCCTTCTCACCTGAAGCCATCTCAGACCTTAATACTGATTTTAAGCAGCTAATCAAATCAGTCTCAGACTAAGTGAGCTAAACTGCTTTAACACAACCTTCCTGGTCAAAGCAGGAGGTGTCAGCTCCAGAGACAGGGAGGCCTCTGGGACATTGGGACTGCCTGAACACCGAGCTGATGGCAACGGTGAGGGTCACGGCAGGGGCAGGGCAGGCTGGCACAGCCAGCTCTGCAGCCTCCTGGCCCCAGGCCCTCCTGCCATCAGCACCTTGGCTCACCAGATCCCACCTCCCCGGTACCTGTGCCCAGTGCAATCGCACCTCCGGATTGCGGTTCAGGCACACCCAAAGAGGAGATAAACATCTGGTGACCACAGCTGTGTGTTACGGCCTTACCCAGTCCAGCATGAAGATTACTGGGGCTCAGACCTGATCCAAATGTGTGTCTCAACCCAGCTAATAAGAGCCACCCCCGCAGTGGTGTCACAGCTCACTGTTGGCTCCTGATCCCACCTCCTCCCCCAACCCTTCTTCCTTTCATCTGATCCTGGCAGTCACCTAATCCCACAAACTGGGTCTGGATGACTGAATGCTCTTTGGGGCTGACATGAGGGCTTGGATGATTCAAGTGGGTGTTCAGGCTGCTGCTGGAGAGAAGGTGTTGAGATGTCTTGTCCTGGATTTCCAAGCAGGAAGGGCTTGCCTCAGGACAGCTTCCAGACTGCCAGGGCTGCTTGGGAAGTGGCTGCTGAGCTGCTGGGAGTGCCAGTGTTTGGTAGCAGAGTCAGAAATCAGAGGAGCAGCCATGGTTAAGGCTTGAGGCAGTTTTGAGCTGCCACTGAATTTGGGCAAGGGACAGAGGGACAGAGGCATTAGTCCATGAGGACCAAGTCCCTGGCACAGGTGGGTGAGAGGTGTCCTTGCAGGGAGCAGCATCCTTCCAACAGCCAGAGCTCACCTCTCCCTCTGTTCTTTCCCAAACAGGGGACGCACATCTACCGCTACAGGCCCAGGACCCCCGTGGGCAGAGAGCAGGGCAAGGAGGTCTCCTGCTCCCCGACGCACGAGAAACCCCTCGGGGCCACCAAGTACAGAGGGGACGGAGCAGAACCCAAGAAGACCATTGCAGGCAGCCAGCCCTACTGGCAGAGCAAAGCCTTCAGCCCCAGCAAGCCCACAGCACATGGCCACCTGACCCCAAACAAGCCCAGAGCACCAGGCAAACCCTTCACCTCCCTGCCCGAGAGCCAGAAGCCAGCCGAGGAGATGAGGACACCCCTGGGCATCCCGCTCTCCAAACTGTCCCAGTCCAAGCACCTCAAGAACAAGGTTGCAGGAGCCTCGGGTGCTTCTGTGGACTCCAAAAAGCAGCCCCCTGAGACCGCCGGCCAGAAGGACCAGTAGGTGCTGGTGACAGTGGCCTCGCAGAGCTGGTGGAGCCCAGGGGCAGGGGGTTCTTGTTTACATTTACCTGGTCGGTGCACCAGTACCACATGGCCATGATGGACAGCCCAACGGTCATCCCGGTCCAGGGCAGGTCTCCAGAGACCGGGTCTCGGAAGAGGTGCATGGCATCCGCTCTGGGCAGGTGGCAGGTGGTGTTGGGAACAATCTTGGATGGCACAGCCTTTAAATAGGCCTCTTCCAGGTTGGAGTAACCTCCAATCTCGTTAAAAGCTGGAAAGATCATTGGGGGAGTTGGTTAGAGTGGAGCAAAACCCAGCGGTCTGTGGGGTCAGCTGGCAAAACGCTCGCCAGCCCCTTAACCCAGAATGCTGCCTGGAAAGGGAGGGATCGTCCATGACCGTGTTTTCTCCTAGTTATTTAAGAGACTTCTGTTACCATTTTGCACAGCAGGTCCCACTGCAGTCTGCCCTCCCTTCGGAGGGTGAGCCGTGTCCTGGGACAAAGACTCCTCAAGGGACCCACCTCTTTTAACCTTGTACTGTAAAAGCTACCTGTTCGTTAAAGCTCCCTGCTCCCACAGCAGGAGAACCTCACCTAGGACTATTAAAATGCAAGATCAGGTAGCCTTGGACTCGATAAGCTGCAGCTCAAGGTGCCTTGGCACAAATGTCCAGACAAATATTTTCTACCCCCCTGAGCATTTCCCCAGCACCCCTATGTGCCTCTATCCCCAAATCTCCAGTAACCAGTAAAAGAAAAATAAGAAAAGAAGACCCTTTTCACTGCATTTTTCCTAGGAAATGGGATCAAAAGTCTGAGCCCGAGCCCCAACAAGGATTCTGTGCCACAAACAAGCCCTTGCAAGAGAACCCCTGAGCCCTTGGCAGCTGCCCTGTTCTCCTCCTGCAGCACTGCCAGCCAGCCTTGTGCTCTGCCCTGGCCCCCCACTGCCTCCCTGCTCCTGGGGGGCACAGGATGAACCCTCCCTGCAGCTCCCCTGCTATCTCCAGCAGGAGAATTTTGGAGCCAGAGGCATCACTTTTTGGAGTGATGCACCCACCCTGCTCCCCCCGCACCCCATGGCCACCCACGCAGCAGCCTGGGGGGATGAGCAGGGAGGGGCATTGGCACCCCCAAACCCACAGCAGCTGCTGATGCCTGGGAGAGGAGAGGAGGCTCCAGAGGCCTCACAGAGGGGAGAGTCAAACAAAACCCATGAGCATCCCTTGGTGGATTTCCCCACATCTGTCATTTTTTCCCCCATTTCTGTTTCATCCCTTCCATCTCTGCAGTCCAGACCCTCAGCTCGGCCCCTTCCAGCCCAGCAGTGTGAGGTGGGAATGTGCTCCTGAGCAGCCTCCCTCCCACAGGACTGTGCCCACGAGTGCTGCTGTCTTTACACCGAAAGCATTTCAGATTTCAGGCACTGGGCACTGGGAACACCAAGTTCCAGCTGGAGCAAATCCCAATTTCCAAGCATTCATCCTCTCCCATTGTCCTCTCCTGCCTGAGAACAGCCCTCTCCCTGCAGCTCTTCTATTTCCATCACCAACCTACAGCCCTGTCCTCATCCCAGAGCATCCCCCTGACCTGAGCCTTTTGGGGAGCCAGCAAAGGGGCATCACCCCCCACATCCCCCCTGCAATCCATCCTCCCCTGTTTCACACAGAGTCAGCATTCATGATCTCCTGCTCTTGAGCAAGAATCCCTGGCCTCTCTCCAGCGCTTGGTTTATCCAGGCGCCGGCTACTCCCAAGCTTTGCATGGGCGTTGGGCACCAACAAAGGCTCTCCAGAGGCAGAGGCTGAGTGCTGAAAGCAGAGATTTGTGCCTGGGGGTGCAGACCTGCTCCCTTCCCAAAGCTGCTCGCCAGCAGGTCATGACACACACACCTGCTGAGGAGGAAGAGCAGGGAAAAATCCTCCAGGCAGCAGGAGCTCAGCTGGCAGATGCTGGGATGCAGTCCATGGACTCTGCTGGGATTAAATCCCTGTGGCTAATGGCAGGTGGGGATGGGATGGCACAGTCTGGCTCACCCGTGATGCCAGAGCTGAGCAGAGCCATCACCAAGGTCTCTGTTTGGCAAAGTGATTTTAAACTGCCAGAGGGCAGGGTTAGATGGGATATTGGAAGAAATTCTTCCCTGTGAGGGTAGAGAGGCCCTGGCACAGGGTGCCCAGAGGAGCTGTGGATGCCCCTGGATCCCTGGAAGTGTCCAAGGCCAGGCTGGACAGGGCTTGGAGCAACCTGGGATAGTGGAAAGTGTCCCTGCCCATGGCAGGGGCTGGAAAGAGATGATCTTTAAATTTCCTTCCAACCCAATCCATGCTGGGGCTCTACTGAGAGTGTCCTTTATTAGTTGAGCCTGACAGGAGCTGGAGCAAACCAAGCACCCTAGGCACACCCACCTCCAGGTCCTGAGGTCTCCTGAGACCTGAGGAAAAACCTGTGCAACCAGCAGCTTGTCTTCTGGCTGCCCTGGATCATCCCCTCTGCCAAGCACCCTCAGCTCCCTGCAAACACCATGCCACGTTTGCAGGCAGCAAAGCCAAAACAAACTGGGCTCTGCAGCTGCCCGAGGGGATTTTCCAGGCTTTGCCTACCTGCCCTCCTCCTCTGGCTCCTCTGCACAGCTGCACCCGGCAGAGACAAGCCTCAGAGAGCCCCAAGGACAGCTCCAGACAACGACTCCCAACATCCAGGCATTGTGTCTCACACAGGCTGCGGCCACTGCTCTGATCTGCCCCAACAGGCAAAGTCCTCCTCTGCCTGGAGCAGCTCTGTGCTGCTGTTGGGGTGGTTCAGTGTTGTTGTCCCTTCTCCACAAAGTCTCTGTCCTTTCATCTGACTTCTGTAAACATGCCTTGCTGCATCCAGGGCTCTGCTTTGGCATAGGACCAGGCTGGGGCTGCTCCCACCTCCACAGCTCTGGGTCAGAGCCTTTCCTGCCTACCTGCCGAAGCAGCCTGCCCCAGGAGATGGTGGAAATCACCTCAGGAGTGCCTCTAGAAATCATCCTCTGTAGCTAAACACCTGCCTTTGAAGCTGCGACCTGACTTTTTGCTTCCTGCTCCTCAGGGCCAAGAGCCCGGATGGCAGAGCCAGGCTGATGAAAGCTCCCAGCCTCCCAAGGATGCTCTGAGGCTGAAAATGAGGAGACACAACAGTGCTGAGGGTTCAGGAAGGGCTGGGCATGAACCACCCTCACTCCAACCTGGAGCAGGACCATGATCCCCATCCCACCCCTGCAGCAGTGCCTTGTTCTGGCACCACCTTCTGCCAGACACGTCCCTGGGCTCTGGGAATCCTGCTTGGAGACCCCACCAAAACACCTGGAGCAGAGCTGGGAATTCTGCTTTGCTGTCAAATGCTTGATCAAAGTGAGACACAAACATGAGGAGCAGTGGTGTCCACAGGAATGTCACCAGGGCAGGGGACAGCCTCACGTGGAGCAGCACCAGGGGCATGGCACCTGCACCACCTTCATGGCACCTGCCCTGGTGGAATGGCACGCAGGACAAGCACAAGGGTGGAGGGGACACATGGGGACCACAGATTTTATTAAACTGATTGCCACAGATCAGAGTCCTGCTGGGCATCTTGGCCACCAAATTACTCAGGCTAAATATTTATTTTCAAGACCACCTAGCTGGGCAAAGAGGGTCCCCCTGGATGGATCTGTGCCACCCCACCTCTTACCTTTCACTGCCAGCATGGTGGCTCCCACCACCATGATGACTGTCTGCAGTGCATCCGTGTAGATGACAGCTGCCAGCCCCCCTGCACAGGAGGAAGACACAGTGTTGGAAGTGCTGCTGGATTCAGGCTTGGAGCAGTCAGAAAACCCCAATAAAACTGCCATGCTTGCAGGGACATTCCTGTCACCACCTGTCCTGCTGACTGTGGTGGGGGAGCTGCAGTGGGAAGGGGGAGCAGCTCCTCGGTGGGTTTGGTGCCAGGGGGGACAGCAGCCTCAAAGCAGGGTAGGAGGGCACAGCTGAGAGCCACAGGGGCTGCAGCCTCAGCAGGGGCTGGGAAGGGGAGCCAAGGGGTGGCTGGAGGGGAGAGATGCAACCCCACACGTCCATGCAAGCAGGAGGACACAGCCACCCCCAGCTCTTTGGGTGCCCCAGCAGCAGATCACATCCAGGACATGGATCTCATCTTCATCCCACCTCTCCCTAAATCCCAGTCTCCCCTCAGTACACCCCTCAGCTCTCTTCCCAACCCTACAGTTTTATTTTTCCAGCACCTGGTGCTTAGCAGGGTCCCCCTTGCCCATCCAGTGTTTCTCCCTATCCATCCCAAGCTCACCCTCCAGACCTGCTGCAAACCCCAGACCTCCATACCCAGCCAGAATCGATCACTCAGCACATGAGCAAAAGCATTCAAAAGTAGCAGAATTTTTAAAAATGGGCCAAAAATTGAAGCAGTTTCAAGCCCAGTCACTGAATCACATCCTGAGAAGTCAGGGCTGCACATCCCCAGCCATGCCTGGGATTTGCAGGGATGTTTTCGGGATCAGGGTGATGCAATGATCACACCTGGCTGAGCTCACGAGGTGCCTCACATCACAACAAGCCTTGTGGGCAGGAAAAACCCAAGATGGGATTTGCTTGAAACCAGAGCCTTGCAAAATCCACCCTGTTGTGGATACACTTCCAACTGTTTCCCGTTTGGATGGCCAGGATGAGATAACAAGAGGGAATTCACTGCAGGGTGTCTCCAGTGGCACTACCAGGGGAGGGAATGTCCCAGCCAAAATAATAACCCAAAGGACTGGCAGGGATTCACTGTCCCATGGTCTGAGAGTGGGGCTGGGAGCCAGGAACCCACAGCTTCCAATCCCTCATCACCTCTGGATCTCAGAACCACCATATGGGTTGACCCTGTAAAAAAAGAGCAGTTCCCACAACAGGGAAAGGCGGCCAAGAAATATTCCTGAAAGTTTTGTGAAGAGAGGGCAAGAGGCTGCATTGAGGGCAGGGCAAAAGGGAGGGAAAGGAGCTGGGTCAATGGCTCTCAGGTTGGAGATTCCACAATAATAATAGGAGAAGCCCTGACTATTGCTGGTACAAATAGGAACATACACAGGAAAGGGCTTAAGCGGTGGTGGAGGAGGAGTTATTACAAATGAAAAGGTGTAATGACAAAGGAGAGGTCGTGGGTTGAGTCACCACTGAGCTGCTGCTCCAGAAAGCTGCTCAGATCCTGGCTGGATGGGGCAGGGACATGAACCCCACTGATATAAACCCCTAAAAACCTTCCAGGAGTGAAAATAACAATAATTAAATAAAAACAGAAGGGGAAGTTGTGTGCAAGAGGAAAAATTGAGGCCAGCAGATTCTGAGCCACCCACCTGCAATGGTGTAGAGCCCTGTGACCACCAGCATGAGGACAGTGGACAGGTAAAGGTCCCAGCCCAGGCACACTTGCACAAAGAGAGCTCCTGTGTACAGGTCTATCTGTGTGGGGAAAAGGAAACGTGGAAGCTGGGAGAGGTGACAGGTGACATCCAGCAGCCAGGGCTGCTGCAAGGGTGACACAGAAGAGACACAGCCAGCTTTGTGGGGTGAGGACCCCACACAGTGAGGACCTGGAAATCTGGGGTGGTTTGGGTTGGAAAGGACCATCAGGATCATCCCATTCCACCCCCTGCCATGGGCAGGGACACCTTCCACTGTCCCAGGTTGCTCCAAGCCCTGTCCAACCTGGCCAGGAACACTTCCAGGGATCCAGGGGCAGCCACAGCTTCTCTGGGCAACCTATGCCAGTGCCTCCCCAACCCTCACAAGGAAGAATTTTTTCCTTGTATCCAATCTAAATCTCTCCTCTTTTACTTTAAAACCATTCCCATGTCTTATCACCATTTGCCAATGTAAAAAGTCGCTCTCCCTCTTTTTTAGAAGCCCTTCAGGTACTGGAAAGCCACATTCAGATCTCCATGGAGCCTTCTCTGACATCCCATGGCACACGCCAGGAGGACACTCCTGCAGCCCAGGGTCCCAGGGGGTGGCTGTGCCACAGACCACCTTCCCCCAGCCCTAGGGAGCAGAGCAGGGACCTCCAGCTGTCACTGTCCCCACCGGGGGGTGGTCACAGTCTTGTGGAAATGAGATCTAGAGCAGAGCTCAGAGCTGAGGCGCCTCCTTCAACAGAAGCAGCGATGCCATGGGAGGACAGGACCAGGCTCAGTGACAGTGGCAGTGCCACCACCACGTCTCCACCCGCAGCTGAGCTCAGTCATCCCCAGCGCTCAGCTGGGGCATCTTCACAAAACCCTTGTTTGGAGAAGGGAATGAGGCCAGAAGGGGCAGGAAGAGGCAAGAAGAGCTGACTCCACACCCTGGCCCAGGGCTGTGACGAGTTCCCACAGCCAAGAGAGCGGCTCTGATTTGACATCTCCTCACACACCTCCCAGCAACCATCCCCCAGCAGCACGGCTGCCTTGCCCCGTCATGTGGGAGCAGTCGCTTGGGATTAGGAAGGTGTTGGGCAGCTTTATTTCCCATATCACCCCTCCTTGCCCCAGCTCTGCCCTCCCTCCTCCTGCTCTGCTCCAGCATATTCCCACATGGAGCTGGGGATCAGCACTGGGTGATGGAGAGGGGCCAGGCAGGATCATGGAATGGCAGGGCAGAGGTGGGAGCTTACCAGGAGGGTTTGTCAGCCCAAAACCCAGAGCTGAACACAAATCCAGCTTCAGCACACGTGAGCCCACAATGTCAGACACAACCTGGGTTAAATCAAATCAAACCAGCCAGGAAAGCACTTACACCATGATCTTCAGGATCCTAATTCAGGGCCTGTTCCATGCATCTGGACCAGGCTTCACACCACAGTCATGCCTGGCATTCCCAAGGGAGGTACTACATGTCCTCAGCTGCACTTGGCATTGGCCATGTGTCTGGGAGAGTCCTCATCAACACCAAGAAGGAATTCAGCCCTGGAATGACCTCTTGAAGAGGAAACAACTCATGGGCAACCATGCCATGACCTCTACCAGTGGTCCCTCCCACTACAAACACAGTCCAACCACAGCTGCACACCCCTGAGCAGCCCCACAAGAGGACAGCTGAGCCCCTCACACAAGCTTCAGCGACAAGGCAGAAAAGCCCCAATCAAGGGCCCTCAGCCACCTCCTCCCATCACAACCTGAAGTGGGAACCCAAAATATTCTAAGCCTTCCTAGCACTGTGCCAGCCAAGCATCCTTGATGTTTTCCAGAGCTCCTCATGTCCCTCAGACAGATCCATCACTTGTCATATCAGCACCAGCCAGGAAGATTTCTCCCCCCATGATTTTCTCCCCCTTCCCCACAGCCAAGCTGGAAGGTTCAGCCTGGACAAGATATTTCATCATTGCTTCTCCTGGCTTTCTCAATGCTTAATCATTTTTGCAGTCGTCTGCAAATGAGTTGAAGCCTTTGCTATGAGGAAGCAGAGGTATCTCCACCTCCCTTCCTGGTAATTCTGCAAGGGTGGGAAAAAATAAAAGCACATGTGACCAAGGCATTAATAAGACATCCCAAATACAAAAACAAGCTAATTAAAACCAGGCATGACCTATTCATAAAATAAGTCCTTTCAACCTTAAGAGGAGAGGAGAAGCCTTTGAAGTCAGGCTTCACAATCCAGAGATCCCTGCCTCAACCAGTGACCTCACTTGGAAACTTGTTCTTACCCAACTGTCGCTAAAGCCTTCCCAATAAAAGCTGGCTTTGGAGCCAGCTTGGGATTAACAATTGGTGAAGCCAGAACCTCAGTAGAACGAGTTACCCAGGGTACAGAGGAGTCTCCAGGGGCTCTTTGCCAAGCCTAGGACGTCTGTGCAACTCCTCACATGTTCCTGGCTGGGTGGGACACCATCTCCCAGCAGGATTTGGGCTGCCCTGCTGCACCCTGCCATGAAATGTGGGAGGTTGGGGTCCACCAGAAGGAGATTTCCAGGAGAGGAGGGTCTGTCATCCCCCCTGCCAAAAAAAAAAAGAGCTGAGGGAGAAGCACTGATGCAGTGTCTTGGCTTGGGAGAACATGGAGCAAAAATCCATCCATAAACACAACGTCTGCAGGGAGAGAAGGCAGAAAAAGCCCGGATAATCCTGGGTTTTGAGGCAGCCCCCAGCAAGGACCAAAGGAAACCCTGAGGACACAGCCCTGCCTAATTGCTCCGAGTTTCACACCTCCCTCCCACACTCCCCATTGTGGCCACCAGCAGCGATGGGGACATCGGGCCAGTTTGGCAACACCCCGCGTGTCTGCAGACACTCATCCCAACCCACTGCTGGAAACAGCCATTGTCTCTAGGATTTACTGTGAATGGAGCCAGATGCCAAGATAATCCCCTTATTAGCCTGATTTCTCTTCTGCTGCATCCTGCCTGACTCAGAGATCAGAGAAAGCTCAGCAGACCAAAGAAACGACAGCACTGGCTAAGGAAAGGCTCATGAAGAGGAGTTTGGGAGTTTCCAAGGAGCTCCAAACACAAGGCTGTGTGGAGAAGGGCTTGGAGAGCCGCAGAGGTTCCCATGGGAGCAGGCACTGCACAGGGGTCACCTGCAGGGTCATCTGGTATTAGGCAAGAGGTGACACCAAACCACCTCCTGAGCCAAGAAGGAGCTTGTAGGACATCCATCCCTTCTGGGAAAAGCCATGGAGAGGCTGGAAACCAAGGGGAGCAAGAATGTCCCCATGGGTTAGTAGGACATCATTTGTTAAGAGAAGAGGGAACAGGGGTGGATGCCTGGCAAGAGAATGAAGGACAACATCAAGCTACCAGTGAGCTCTTTCTTCAAATTCAGACCAGCAAGAACAAATTATCCCAGCAGAAATCCTATCCCAGCTTCATTTCCTTTTAAATGCCAGGAAGGATCTGTGTGAATCCCACAGGTCACGGAACCAGAGACCACAGACACACATGCTCCAGCATGTCCATCGAGCTCCTCCTGGGTCTTTGCTGGGAACAGGAGAGAGCTGTGACACAAGGGGAGTGAGTGACAACAGTTCACTGGATATCAGGATAATCAGAGAATAATTCACGTGTCACTGTCCAAGCTTGCAAACTGAACTGGTGCTCCAAAAGCTACCAAGACGATTTCAGGCACAATGCTGTAAGATTTACAACACCATATATGACTATAAGGAATATTAGTTATATGGAAGAATGCCTTCCAGCAGGACAGGGCATGGTTTTGTGGGGGGAAATAGAGGGAACAACTGCAGCAACAGTCACCAGTGTCACCTATGATACTCTGGAAGTCCTGAGCATGTGGAGAGGGCTGCCATGTCCCTGCACCCTGCCTGTTAAACCCAAAGCACAGTGCCTTGCCCAGGGTCAGAGAGCAGCTCAGGAGGGGCAGACAGGGCTCTCCTGAAGTTAGGGATTCCCATCAGCAGCGCCGGGCTCTGTCTGAGGCAGATGCAGCCTCTCCCTTTACATGAAGCACTGACAGATGTGCACGGAGAGCCCTGTTTGTGGGCTGCTCCATCCTCCACATCCCTCGGAGGGACAGCCAGAGGATCCCCCCCACAGCTCAGCTCAGGGCCTGGGGCTGCAGAAACGCCGTGCAGGGAGCGATGGCACATCCAGAGATGCTGCTGAACACAGAGACAGAGGCTGAGCGCCTCGATGTGGGCGCCAGCAGTGCCCCTCCTACCTCAGACAGCCTCTGCTCATGCAAAAGCACTTTTCTTGCAGCCAGTCACCTGCAAAAGCACATTACTTTTAGCCCTGGCAGAGCCCAGGTCAGATCCACCTGTTCCATCAGAGCAGGACTGCTCCCTCCGGCAGGTTTTCTCTCCAGCTTTTCTGAGCTCTTTGCTCTTGATCTCTGTCTCGCTGGCTCCAGCCCCCCAGGGCTGTCTGTGCCCAGCTCTCTCCTGCTTGCCCTAGACCTGGTATCACAGGCTCTGGAGCTGTTTTACCTTGGATAAACTCTTCCCATGGTTAGCAGCATGAGCAGAGGCTGCACACAGGGAGTTGTGAATGAGGTTAAAACGAGGGGAAAACATCCCTGTGGAAAAGTGCCTGGAAATCAGGCACTTTCTGTACAGGCTTGAATATCTTCTAGCTGCAGCAATGCTTCCTTCCCTCATGTGCCTCAAAGGAATGAATACATTCCCAATTCAATCCCTGGCTCTGCCAGGTCCCTCGGGAATGCCAGAAAACATTGCTGCCAGAGCATGGAGACAATCCCAGGCAATACAGTCCAACCTCTGAGCACATTTCACCCATGCAAGGCAAGTTTGGGAATCCTGACAGACAGCCACGCATCCATCAAGGCCATCTGGAAAGGACCATCACTGCTGGATCTACCTATGAACTCCTGGGATGTCACAGACAGCATCTGCCTGTAAATTCCCACTTTTTGTCCCGCTCCTTCCAGGAGCACCCTGCAGCACCTGCTCTCCTCCAGTTTGGCTACACAAGGTTTGAGCCCAGAAACAACCCTCTGATAGCTGGAAATAAATCCTGGATTTATCACAGAGTTGAGGTGGGGGCTACTCACCGAGATTTTGGTGAAGATGGCGAGCAGGAGCGACAGGCTGGACAGGTACACCCGGATCCTCTCCCCTCCAAACCTCCGCTGGAGATACTCAGGCATTGTGACAATCTGCCAGGGAGGGAGAGCCATCACTGCCCTGTCCAGGCCCCATCCTCCTGGGATGGTGCTGGGAGGGCAAGGGGACAGTGGTATTCCCAGGGCAGGATTTCTGGGAGCAGGGGAACTGTCCAAGGCCACGCTGCCCACAGCAGGCTCAGGGCAGCTGTACATACCCCAGATGAGGTGTAGATGGGCACGAACACATAGGCCAGTGCCAGGAGAGTATAAGTTGCCTGTCAGGAAGAAAGAGCCAGAAAAAACCATGGACTCTGCTGCAGCTCAACGCTGACTGCAGTCCTAAACCCTGTCCCTGCTTCTGGCCCAGCCGTGGCTCACCCTCAAGGGCACATTTACACCCACAAATGGCTTCAGACACCCTTGATACCCTTCTGGGTATGGGGTCATGGTGGACACCCCCCTGCCAGCAGGAACCTGCTCCCCTCAGCCCTTCAGCTCCTGACTGGACATTTCCCACCCACTTCTTGAGCATCACACAAAGCCAAAATGTTTTTTTTTTTTTTTCTTCAAGACCCAAGGACTTTGGCTACAACATGTGGGGAAGCAGGGAATGGGTGACCTATTCAGTCAAGTCCCCTCAGGACCTGCAGGGGCTGGATTAGGAACTCTGCTCCAAAATGCCCTTTTCCCTGAGCACGTGGAGCTGAACTGACTCCAGCCTCACCGTACAAGCATTAGACACTGGCCAAGCTGAGCTAGCAGGATTGTGTTAATTACCCCCTGCACGGCTCCTCCCAAACCTTTCGAGACTGTGAAATGGCCCATCTGCTGCGACAGAACTCATTGCCTTAATCACACTACACGACACATTTCTTACATTCCACTCGAAGCCGGCGACAGCGATTCCCCCGGCAGCGGCGGTCCCGGCCAGGCCGAGGAAGAGCCCGGAGCCTTCGCTGCTGGCGAACAGGGAGGCGCCGATCTGCGGGGAGCACAGGAGAGGCTGCAGGCGCTTGCAGGTGCTTGCAGGTGCTGAGCCCCGACGCCTTGGCATGGCTGCCGTGCCAGCTGGACCTGCTTTGGTGCTTCCCCAGGGGATAACTCGGGAAAAGGAGGTGGAAAAAGGAGGTCTGAAGTGGAGGAGCAGGGCATCCAGGGCATTCCACCATCCCTGTCACTGCTAAAAGTAAAGTGTGGCCAAAGAGTCCCCATGTGGGATGAGGGATGTGTGTGTATTTAGCAAGAAAATCCTTTAACACATAAAACTCAGCTAGCTGCACATGATGCTCCCACTACCCAGGTCATCTGGACATCCCTGGTGGGTTTGGGATGGTTTTCCTGTCTTCAGGAGGATAAGGATGAGCCACACACCACCGTGTTTGCCACAGTGGCCACACATCCTGCTGAAGGTGGCCCTGTGCAAGGAGCCAGTGCCAGACACAGGAAGGACCTACAGCCAGTTTGTCAAGATCATACAGAAATAAGAGGGGGAAAAAAAACTTGGGACACTCATAGTTTGTTGGAATCAGCCGGAGCATGCAGGAATGGTGGAGATGGTGTCACGGGGTGTCACAAGAGGGACAGAGGTTTATACTTACTGGCCACCAAGTCATGTCTCTTCCAGCAAGGAAATAGCCACTGACAGTGTTCCTGCTCACCCTGCAGGTAGACTGGGAGGAGGAAAGATCAGCACAGAGCACCCTTTCCCTAAAAACCCAGACAAGTCACCAGGACCCAAGACTCCCAGACAAGAAGCCAAGAGACAGGAGACTCGATAATTAATGGGAGCTCTGCAACTAGAGCTTAATTACATGAAACAGTGGCTGCACCCCAAGTACCTGGAGCCATGAATAGCAAAGGAAGCACCTGGAGAGGGGGAAGGATGGAGGATGTGCCTGTCCTGGTGCCATCCCCAGCAGACAGGTTGGCTACCAGAGCCCAGCTTTGGCCAGGACTTTTCTGCAACGCAGAATAAATGGGATTTGTCTGAAACTGCTGTAGATCAGGGTTGTTTCTGTTATCAGAGCTGTTATCAGGGCATTTGGCTCAACACCCTGTAATAGACAAGGGGCAGAGCTGCTCACACCCAGCAGACAGAAGCTGGGGGAGAGATTTGTGCCATGGTTAATTCTACCTCGTTCCCAGGCTATTAGGAGCCTTTCCATAGGGGACGAAAGGGGCAGAGGGTTTGTACAAAACAGAGCAAGCCACAGAATCCCAGGATGGTTTGGATTGGAAGGGCTCTTAAAGCTCATCTTGTTCCAAACTCCTTCCACTATCCCAGGTTGCTCCAAGTCCCGTCCAGCCTGGTCTTGGACACTTCCAGAGATCCAAGGGCAGCCACAGCTTCTCTGGATAACCTGTGCCAGGGCCTCACCACCCTCCCAGGGAAGGATTTCTTCCCAATATCCCATCTAACCCTGTCCCCTGCCAATGGGAAGCCATTCCCCCTTGTCCTGTCACTCCAGGCTCTCTTGGAGTCCCTTCAGGCACTGGAAAGGGCTTTAAGGTCTCTCCAGATCTTTCTCTTCTCCAGGTGAACACCCCCAGCTCTCCCAGGCTGATTCCACACAGCACAACACAAAAAACACACAAGTGAAAACTACAAGAAAATAAGAAAGGCATTCAAAATATTCCACTCAGAAAAGCCAGCCCTGAAAAGAAAACCTATTCAAACACGAAAGCAGCAAGGAACAAAAGACTCTTACCCATATTCCCACGCCAACGTTTAAGGCAAAATAAACCACTACAACAACAACGTCAGCAATGCTGAATTGCTCTGAGGGGGTAAAAGCTCCAGTGGTATTGAGCTCCATCATTCCTCTGCCTCCTTCTTCATCCTCAGCCTCACAGGGACAGTCACTGAATCAGTAACTCGTTAGCAGTTACTTATTAATAAATAAAAAAGGGGCGTTTATCATTAAACAGCCCAGCAGAAGAAATTGTGCTTCCAAAGGCGCCTGGGTGGGCAGCCTGGCCTCCACTGCCTCCCCCCTCTACACTCCCCAGGGAGCCAAACTGTTTGATTTCGGTGTCACAAATGAGCAGTGTCAAAAAATGTGAGTGATGCCTCACGTGTTTCCCTCTTTCCACCACTCCAATACCATCAATAGCCAAAGTACCAGCAATTCAGCCTTATGGACGCAGTTTGTTCCCAAATTCTTGTGCCCTCAATACCGTAATTCCATTGCAGGAAACTAGGCAAAGTTGGGGGTTTCTGTGTTTTAAAGCAAAAATCAAACAGAAGTTGGGTGAATGCCCAACGTGGAGCCTGGAACAGCACCAAGGGCTGATCAGGAAAAACCCCCACTGAAGAGATCACAGAATCATGGAATCATTTGGCCTGGAAAAGCCCTCTAAGATCCAGCCCAACAATGAACCCAGAACCCTCATGGTACCACTAAACCACGTCCCCAAGTGCCACATCTATACAGATTTTAAATCCCACCAGGGATGGTGATTCCACCACTGCTCTGGGCAGCCTGTTCCAATGTTTGACAACCCTTTCCATGAAATTTTTCCTAATACCAACCTAAACCTCTCTTGGTGTGACTTGAGGCTGTTTCCTCTTGTCCTGTCATTTGTCCCCTGGGAGAAAAGACCAACTTCCCCCTGGCTGTACCCTCCTGTCAGGGAGGTGTGGAGAAAGGAAGACACAGCAATTCCTCCAAAGGCCAACATGAGATAGGCACAGGAAACCACCTTAGAATTCCATGATTTTGGGTACTTAGCCATCAGTTTGCTGCGCTGGATGCTTGGCTGGCTCGTTCCCAAGTTGCAGCATGCTTCCACAAGGTCTAATAAAATAAACACAGTGCAGTTAATATGCCCATCACTGAGTCAGGTCAGCAATTCTCCTCTCTTTGAAGAAACCGCGGCACCACAAGGAGCAGCTCTGAACATCCGTGAGAGGAACTGACCTTCTCCCTCAATGCTCAGCTGGAATTTGACCTGCATTAACACATCCAAAATACCCACACGTGTCAGTAAGTCAGCCTGGTGTATCCATTAACATTAAGGAGAACACCTGGTTTTATCCTTTAAAGTCAATGAACCCTCCAAAGTCCTTGGAAGTTTGTCTCCAACATAGAAACAGTGTCAACAAAGGTTAATTTTCACTTCTGAACATGCCAAAAGCTTTATACTCATTTGTAGGACATGATGGAAAGATTAAACCAAACAACCTCTAAACACTCATCAATTCCACCACTGTTTTCCCTGCAACAGCTGAGGAACTCTGAGTCTCCAGGACTAGGAGCTGCCTGGCAGCCAGCCGGCCATTCCACCCACACCTGCCCAAGGATGGCTGGGAAAACAAACCTGGACAAGTTCAGCTCTGCACTATGGCGCATTTTTTAGCTCATCCACGCATTCAGGGCAGGCAAGAAACCTCATAAAAATCCCCAGTTTACCTGGGGTGAGCCGATTTGGATTTTACGAGGTGGAACCTACACCCCCCCAGAATATTCCCAAGTCAAAAAATGACAGAATGGCTTGGATTGGGAGGAATCATCTCATTCCAACCTCCTGCCACGGGCAGGGACACCTTCCCCTATCCCAGGCTGCTCCAAGCCCTGTCCAACCTGGTCTGGAACACTTCCAGGGATCCAGGGGCAGCCACAGCTTCTCTGGACAGCCTCTGCCATTGTCCAAGCAAGTCCCTGTTGCTCCCTGACATCTACCTGCCATATTTAAGTGCACACAGTTTAGAAGACAAGGGACCAGCACATGAACATTTTTAGAAAGCTCACACAAAACAAGTCTTTATTCTTTGTCGCAGAAAATAAATACAGGTGCATATTCCATATGCTTTTCTATAAAAGCACTCCTACAAAATCACTGAACTGCATACAACAGTACAACCTTTTTTGGCTTTTAAAATGCAAATATTATACAGTCACTTTGTTTTGTTATCATTTAAAGCACTTGTAGCAAGCAGCTTTGGAAAAGGAATGCTTAATTTAGAAGCCAAATTCTTGCCTCAAGTGTTTTGTGGGATTTTTCCATCGTGTATAGTGCAACTAACCTAAAAGCAACTAGAACAGTTTTTTGTAAAATGTTTATTCCCACCCACCCCCCAAAAAACCCTGCAAAGAAAAAAAAAAAGCTCTTAAAAACTGTTCTACCTTGATACTTAAACCAAGAGAAAACAAGAAGTGGCTCAATGGAAATATTAAGGTAAGCACGATGCTTCACAGCTCGTTCTCTGTTTGCTTCCAGTTTGGCCAGGGGTGTTTCTTTAGAGGAAGAAGCATTAATCATCCAGTCCTATATTCCTGAAAAGGTACGACATGGACTCCCCATTATGGATCCTGCGAATGGCTTCCGAGAGGATCATGCTGATATCCACAGTCTTGATTTTAGGGCACTGAAGTTTTTGTATTTCATGTGGAATTGTGTTTGTAACAACCACCTACAGGAAGAAAAAAATGATCAAAAAGATGTAGCTCAGTTATGTTTTCCACCTTTCATACTGGAAGTGTGAACAGGAGTTTTACAGATCCCACAAAACCACCCTGACTGATAAAACAACATTTTACATTACTGTCAGGGTCAAAATCTTAGGAAAAGCCATGTGTTGCTGTGGATTGCACGTATCCATGGATACTAATGGCACTGTCCCTCCTTCCTCTCATTCACTCTGCCACAAAGGTCCAGAGAAGATACCAAAATATCCCACCCACTGAAGGGAAAGGTCTGCTGACACTGACAGCCCAGCATCTCACCACTTCCCACAATTCCCACTGCTGTAGGTTAAGGACATGTGGATGCTAATATTCCAGCCCACAATTCCATAGTAAGACAGCCTGAACCCAGGAACCTCCCATCTAAATCCTTAATGCCAGTGTATTTCAACAACCAAATGAAGAGAAAATCACTTGCTTAAAAAAAAACCTGAATCATTCGATCAGAGCTCAGAATCCACACTTACTTCATCGATGGCAGACTCCTCGATCAGCCGGGGAGCGTCTGAGGACAGCAGGCCATGGGTGGCCATGACAAAGATCTTGTAGGCTCCTCTCTCCTTGAGGGTCTCAGCTGCAGCCAGAAAGCTGTCTACGTCATCTATGATGTCATCCTGCCAAAATCCCAGAGTCACCAAGGGCTCCCGGCATCAGACAGATCAATACAACACATCTGACTGACAGCACAGCTTTACCAAGTATAATAAACCCCAAAATATCAGAAAATTGCCCTTTTCTTTGACAAACCCAGAGATTACACTCTGCTTCAGAGAAACCATGAGTGCATCATGGAATCACAGAATGGTATGGGTTGGAAGGGACCTTAAAGACCATCCAGTTCCACCCCCTGCCATGGGCAGGGATACCTTCCACTAGACCTAGTTGCTTGGAGTTCCACCCAGCCCGGCCTTGAACACTTCCAGGGATGGAGCAGGCACAGCTCACCATTATTACAGGGAAAAATGTCTTCCTTATATCCAATCTAAACCTACTCTCTTGTTAGTTTGAAGCCATTCTTCCTAGTCCTGTCACTCCAGGCCCTTAGTTTCCCTTCAGGTACTGCAAAGCCACAATCAGGTCACCCCGGATCCGTCTCTGTCCCAGGCTGAACAATCCCAGCTCTCTCAGCTTTTCCTCACAGCAGAGGTGCTCCATCCCTCTGATCATCTTGGTGGCCTCCTCCAGACTTGCTCCAACAAGCCCATGTCCATCATCTTGGCTTCACTGTCATTTCTAAACTCACTAGTAGGAACAGGGTGATTCTCCCCTCCTGTGATGTGCATGCACCACCTGAACCCCCTCCCCTTCAGGTAAGCTCTGAACAGGATTTCACCTGCTCTACCCATGGAAATAAAGTCCAAATTTTTCTTTCCAGAGTGGATCTCTTCATAGCTCACAGTCAGCTTTGTGAGTGTGCTCAGTGCTGCCCCATGGTATCAGGAATCCACCAGCAACCAAGGTTTAGTGGCTGATACAGAACAGCTAATTGATTTCTGCAACTTTAACATGTTTAGTATGATTTATGAGAACTGATGGCATCTTACTTACCACAATGATAGCTATTCTTCCTCCTACATCTCCAACAACTGTGATGGGTGGCTTTTCCTTGGGAATCAGCACTGATTAATGGCAAGTGTTTTTGGAGGGGTAGAAAGAAGAAAAAAAAGAGAAAGTTTATATCGTTTATGTCAAGTATGGAAATGTCTGATGGGTCACCATTATTAGAGAGACACGAAGCCGCAACTATTTCAACAGCATTATTGAGAAAACTAGTGGGACTTTAATACATAAATAATTTTTTAAGATTAATTAAAATAGTAACTATATTCATTTATACCTGAATTCTTTACCAATTCAATTAATTCTTAGTATCAGCACAGAAACAGAGTGGCTTGCAGACACAACCAGTTCAGTCACCACTGACACCCAAGCTGGGTTTATGCTGCAGTTTTGCTGGTGCAGCTGCAGGTTACATCCACGTTCAAGCAAGAAGGAATCTTTCTCCATGAACAGCCACTCCTTTTAGACAGTCCGTGACTGCCAGACCCCCAAACCCACAAAAAACAACAGGTAACACTTTCCCACACACACTTACTTACTGGGGATCTCCAGACTGGGGTGGATAGCAGCTACATATTTGGCTGTAGGAGGTGAGTGCCGACCATCCACCATGTCTGACTCAGCATCCTGAGCTTCCCCATGGATCACGGCAATTCCCAACCGTAAGCGCTCAGCAAACGACTGTGCCCTGCAGGGAAAGGGTTAAAAGAACCCAGGGAAAGGTTAAATTTAAAATAATTCACATATGCACAATCCTAATCTATTTCCATTTTATTTTTCATGTTTCAGAGGGAAGTCAAATTATCCTAACATTTTAAGAGAGCTCATGGAAGAAATCAGTTGCCTCTCGGTATCTTGTTTTTATCAGGTCTGTTTGTTAGAATAATCTTCCAAGTGCCCATATGGGCCTTAAAGCAACAGGATAAATGCTGCAAATCACATAATGCTGACTACTCCCTTCTGGTTTGTCCAGAAGCCAAAAAAACACTTCCTAGCCTTCAGCATCCCTAGGATCCCTTGCTTTAGCAGGACACATCTAACAGCAACCAAGAACAGCCTTGATGTCTGGATTGTCTACATTTAATAGGAAAAAAAATATTCCCATGAAGAGAAAAAATAAATGTTCGCCTATTAATTTTAGTGCTAAATAAAGACAATATCCCTGACCTGCTGACACATAACCTGAAATACCCTATGGAAAACAGGGTCCAGATGATCATTCTGCCGAACAAACCACATTTGAGGTTGAACAGCTTGGATTTTTTTAATTAGCTGACATGAAGCTCCTTCACAGTGCAGTATTTCTTCAACTAAAATTAGAAACTTCTGGAAAGAAGTGTAAGGTTAGCTGGGGGAGTGGAAGAAGCAGAGAGTCAGGAAAATAGAAATTTGTATCGCAGATATTGGAATCAGCAAATACAAATTAGCACATCCATCCCACCTCACCTTGCACACCCAAGGGTTGGGGATCCTGCCTAAACCACCCATCCAAGTCTTCTCTGGTCCATGCAAGTCCAGCACATCCAGAGTGATTCACTCTGCTCTAACATCAGCACCTCAGACCTGTGTCTGAATCACCTCCTCTGTCCTTAATCCTTGTTTCACTAGACAAACAATCCAAAGTCCAGAGAATAATTTGCCCATCATGATAGTCAGTTAATTAAAAACGAAGAATCTTCCGCCCTGTGGTTATCATACAGTTATAATATTTTTGCAAGTAGTTAATTACAGGTAATCACTATTCCAAACATTAAGAGTTATGACTTAGCAGGCATAATTCTATCAATAAAACGATAATTACCTTAAAATGCAATATTAAACTGAATAAAGTTCAAAGTAACAGTAAAATTATTTATTAATTTCCCAGTGAGCTCAGAAACCGCAGGGACATTCTGCACTTCACCACGCAAGGGTTCTTTTTCACAAGCAGACATTCATCAAAAGTATTTTCCTAGATTGTTTTCAGGATTAGGCTGAAACATCCAATCATCCTTCTCCCAATACAATGTAACTCCTCAAATACTGCCCTTAAATACTCATAGGTACATGTGAAGAAGCTGAACAATACAGTTCTGGGATCCTCTCCTACAGAAATCACTGTGTGATGTGCAACTCATCTATTTGCTGGCATTGACACAATTACCAGACAAGCATTAAAATGCTTCAACAAATGCCTGCCTCCACCCAAGAGGCAATAATGCCACCATGGAAAAGAAATGGAAAAGAAACAAATGTAAAATTACCTGGCAAAAACAAAAGAAATCACAAAAACTACTGTTGGAGAAAAAGATGACAAAAGGTGATTTGCTACATAAAATAAGGAAAACACAGAGTATCACAATTCATTGGCATGGAAGTCTAAATAACTTTTCAACAAACTCTTGGGTTTGTCACCACAGCAAATACAGCACCTCTTAAACCATCATCCAGCACTGACAGCACTGTAATTCCAGAGTTTAGGAACAGTCAACTAAAAAGCTTCATGGATTAAGAACAGTCATTCAACCACCAAAGACTTCACAATCAAAATCATCTCAAACAGCAAACCCAGTTTCACCATCTCTATTTGGGATCTGATCAATCATGTTCTTAGTTATGCCCATGTTAAGAAACTCTTTGGATTAATGGCATCACACTTCAAGCCATTTTCCCTCACTTACAGCAGGAAATTTATAATGTAAATACACAGAAATGTAACATGATTAAAAACCTTCTTTGTCATAAGCACTGCACTGATTTACCCCATCCTTTTGTATGTTTTTTTAATTCTCATTAGATTTATTATGATTACAGCGATGATGTAAAAACTACACAGCTGACAGAGTAGAACTGGGAGGGGTGTGAAGGCTGCATCTTCCAATTATTGGTTATCTGCCCCTCACTTGATCCTAAGAACAAAATCCCGACAGAGATTTCCTGCTCTAAGGCAAGAGAGCAGATCTTACCCACCTCTTTGCAGATGCAGGAGATTTGGCCACAATTACAGCATTCCTGTAGTCTGGTATCTGTAGTAAATAACAGATAGCAATGTCTACTTCGTATCTTTAGACAAATTTAAACTAAGTAAGAATCAGAGAGCTTTATTTTGCCAGAAGAATTTTAAGCATTGAACATTTTACCTAAAAAGCAACCTCAAGAATCCATGGTACACGATCGGAGTTGATAGCTCAGTAAAAACAGGTATTTAGAAAATTCAGATATTCACTTCAAACAGTACCTTTCATAAACCCCATTTTATAGTACAGATAACAAAAAAGTAGCTGCTTTAGAACATCAGGGTTACACCTGCAAGTGTTAAAAGAAACAGGAAACCATCAAAATTAGTTTCCTGTTCACCTAAATTGTCTTTAGTCACTAAAAACCAGCATTTTGTAATTTCCTATTGCTTTATAGAGTACCCCAAGAAAAGTCACATCTCTCCACCACATCATGGAGCATCAGAAGGGATGAAATTTCCACAGTCACTGCACTGATCCTGGAGGCACAGTCTCATAGTGCTGCCAACTCTGCCACACTGGTCAGCACAAGGAGATGCTGCTGCAAATGCTCTCCAGAGGGATGAGGTCAGCAGGTCTGGGTTTCCCTCTGAGGTCTCACAGGTACTTCAGGCTTCACAAGCTCAGTCTGCTCCTGAGTTTGCTGCCCCTGCCCCATTCTCATACTGGTTTTTCACTCCAGACTCCTGTTCCCCATTTAACCAGCATTTTAGTCCCATCTCTCAGAAGTTTCTTATCCTCCATTTTCCCTGCAAACAGTGACTCACATCAGACTCCCCTGGCTTGTCTGTAACTTCTCAAGCATTCCACCATTCACACTTCCAGTCCTCCTTTCCAGCTACACTCCCCTCTGGTATCTCATCTTACTCCACTGCTTGCAAAATCAGCCTTTTCCTTCACTGTACAGCCCTGGGATGATCCATTTCTATGGAGAGAACCTGTCTGTCCTTCTATCAACTGCCAAAACCACAGTCCTGAGCCAAGCAAAGTCCTACAGAGCAGCTCCAGTCTTCAGAATCCCAGTGTTAAGGGAGGGAAGACTCTTTACTAAATATCTGCAAATTGATCTGTTATAGATGTAATTTCACAGATTTGTGGGGATGACACACTGTCATGCAGCTCACCACCTTGCTGGCAGATGGCAAATACCTATTCCAGAGCACAGAAATACTTGGGGTTTCTGCAAACATAATCTTATCCTCAAACATACAAACTGAACTGGCTGATCATTTCCAAAAGCTCTATGTGAAATGGAAAAGGAAAAAATAAATTCTGAATTTAGGCAAGGGCTCAAACAGCTGAAAATAAGAAATCTTCTGAGGACGTCAGGCAACGTTAATAATCCACAATGTTAGTAACTCCACCTATAAACTGGGAATTCAGCATGTTCTGTCCTTTACAAACACAGTTATACAAGAGGCTACAAAGATTAACATGACGGAAGGTATGGACAAGGCAGGGCCTGTCACTTGACATAATAAAGGCTTTGATCTTGTTCAGACATCATTGCCTCATTTTTCCCCTGCCAAATTACCAAATTTGTTCTCAGCTCTTCAAAATTGAAGTCAGAAAGCCAAAAGTGTCATCCAAAAGACACTAAGGTGTCAACAAGTCCATGTAACAAAGGGCTACGTCACCCTGGGATTAACACGTGTGCAAAGGAAAGAGAAGCCATCATGTATCCAGCATTTGCCAGGCATACAGAGGAAAACACCAAATTATTTTTGCATCACAGGAATTTCACTGATTGGACTGTCTTCATTCCAGAACACAAAGTAATTCTCTTCACACCTAGGCATAAATTTCCAACAGGGAACAACTTCAAGCCCTCATCCTCCTAACTTTCATTTCAGTGAAATGTTTTTTAAGTGACCTTCATTCTTATCAAGCTGGACTCCATTTCATGCTACTCAGTACATCCCATCACAACTCCCCCAGTTTTGGAAGCTCTGGCATTCCCACTGCAGAATATCCAGCAAGCTGCAGCCACCAGGAACCTGAGATGAATACTAAATTCCTCCTGAGCAACAACAGATCAAAGTTTGAAGAAAATATACTATAAATGATCTGGTTGGTGAAGGTACTTGCCAACAGAGATCCCATGTGATCAGATCCATTCAATTCTCTCTGGTTTTAGAAAGTCCCCTCATGGATGAGCAGAGGGATGAAGAACTGAACTTCTCTTTTAAGACTTCTCTACGCATATTTCAGATCTCTGCAAATGGTCATTTGTTAGACTGCACAGCAGTGCCAGACTCAAAGCTGCAACAATTCTCTGTAAACCATTAAAAGCTCAGGAATCAAAATGTGCTTCAAGACCAAATCAGGACCATGATCTTATTCTTGACCATAAATCACACTTCCAAGCAACATATAAAGGCACAACTTGTCTTGTGTCTGCATATTTGGTTTCCCACTTTTATTCTTTTTTTTTAAGTTAGAAATGCTAACAATATGCAATGTTTCTCTCCTGGAATACAAGGTGAATGACTGTGGCAAAGCCAGAGCTTCGAGTTTTGTTCTGCCATCCTCTTTGACTCTATTACAAAATTAAATGATAATGAGGGATTCAAATGGTAACTGATTCCCCAAATAGATTTTAATACTGTCATAACAAAATTATGTTGGTTTAGGTTTCTTTAAGGGGGTTGGGTGGGGTGTGTTTTGTTTTTGAAATTGAGGCATTCCTATCTCTATAAAAAGAAATAGCTTGGATTCAAAAGCAAGAGTGAGCTAAACCTTCTCTCTCACCAGGAAGAAAGCACTTGCTTTATTCGAAATTACCATTAGTCAGAGGATTAACGTGCATCTTATACCTACAATTATCATTTGCACATTTTGGATAGGTGAATCTACCAGTAGCACTCCTCAAAACCCTTATAAAAATAAGATGGAGAAATGGAGGCACAGAACATCCCAAGTTAAGCTGCTCAAGTCAAGACATGCAGTCTGAACAAACAGTGGGTAAGATTTCCACCCACCAGTCTTACTTTCAGAGCACAATCAATAGGCTCTCTCACAGTTTACAACTTCCAAAGTTTCTTATTATGTGTTTTAAATTTACACCCACACAAGCAGCCCATCCTATAAATGTCAAGGAAACTGGAAATAGGAAAGGAAGAGGACATCAAGAGTAAGAAAATCCTAATTTTTTTTCAGTGTTAGGGGAATACATCTAAGAAAAAAACCAGCATTGCTGCATGGGTAAGAAAACACCAGCTCTTTATGAAAGCAAAAGTTAAACATGTGGGGAAGAGAAGAACCAACAGCCCCAACACCACTCCCTAACCCAACACGACTCTTCCCCCCTTAAAATTCAGTTTGAAGAGTTAATCTTTTCAGAGGGATTTGTTTCAGATGCCTTGAGACATGACCAAAAAAAAAAAATTTAAAAAGCAACTGTAACAGCAGGCCTTCCTCACCTCTTCTTGAATGTACTGCAGTAAAAATGGGGATGCTCTCAAGTTATCAACTGGAATGTTGAAGAAGCCCTGAATTTCCTTCTGATGTAAATCCATGGTAATAAGATGAGTTAGTCCTTTAAAATAAAATAAGACATACAGAAAAGCACATCAAGAAAAGACAGAACAGACACTCTTTATTTTTCTAAGTTTCACTGCAGTTTGTGCAGAAAATCTCTAAGCTGCATGAGGACGCTAAGTGGAAGTACATAATAAATTAATTAGCACACTGGTATTAACGTGTTTTGAGACCTCTACAGTGTCTTTTGAAAAAAGAACCTCAGAACACTGCACATAACTGACTCTGCAGTGCCACACTGAGGCAGGCAAGGTCCTTCTCCCTTGGACATGGGACAAAATGGAAGCACTAATTTGTCCTATGTCACACAGCAAGACCCTGGCATGCTCAATAGAGTTTTGAACTCCTGAAAAATGGGCCCAGCTCCTAGTCAAGAACCATTTCTCCCAAAATAACAGCCCAGATCACACAGTTTGTTATAACTGCCTGTTTTTTTCCCAGGGATGGGAGCGAAAGGAAAGGAGTAGAAAATGTGTTGAAGGCTGTGAAAATGAATAATCTCATTCTCCCATGTGGTCTCAAATGTAAAGGACAAAGTGCATTCATCCAGCAAGTTAAAAACAAGCCAGAAACGACAAGGTACAACTGTTCCAGATGGTAAGAAAGGCAAAGAATGCTGTTATGAGAGGTGGATACCACAGCCCAAAGCAGCTGAGCCCAGCAGACTCATTTTGCCAGCTCAGTACAGCTCAATGTAAAGTGGCTGTAAGAAATTTGGGGTTTTTATTAAGTCATCATTAGGAAACACTACTAATTACATTCTCCTTTTCATGCAGGTTTAAAACACATGAAAAGCTTGGCAGTTATTTTTAAACAGAGTCCAAATTGGTGTGCAGATCTCTCTAAACCTGGAAGCTGACAGCAGGAGCCCCCTTACCCTGATTATTTAAGGACAGCCACATTCTTACCAGCTTTACACATCATCGAGGCCAGCAATTTAGAGACAATGGAGCCCCTTTTCCTCATCTTGCACTGTTTGCTGTAGGGGAAGTAAGGAATCACTCCAATAATGCTTTTGGCACAGGAGGTTTTACATGCATACACCATGATCAGAAGCTCCATGATCGTGGTATTCACATCCCTGCAACGAGAAACATCTGGTTCTGTAAGTGGTGCACAAAAATCCTGCATTCAGTACAGTATTTACATCCACTCCTGGGATTTCATACCGAAGTATGATGACTGAGTGAACATCACAAAGAATTCAGCTGTGCCCCTCAGAATGATAAGCACTCGGGACCCAGCATTTTAAATTACACTTTTTTTTTTTTTTTTTTTAATTGGCCATTTTGGACATTTCAGCAGATTTTGTTATACCATGTTGCTGTAACAAAAGTCCATAATGCATCTCCAATATAACATTTTTCACATAGATTTGTTTTTTAAGGAAAAGTCATACTTTACAACATATTCCTCTATTGTTCAAGCCCACAACAGGCTAGATACTTAAGAATTAGCATCTATTCTCTGCCTCTTCATCTATTCTCTAAATGAAGAGGGTACTTTTTTAGAGAACTGGTCATCAACTAAGATCTCCTATTTCGCCTGCCATTAAAAAATCTAAGCACTTGTAAAGCTCTTTTCATATAAAATAAAAGAATTTCTGAATCACAGAACACATTGCCCAGGAAACATTCCTCCTACATCCAGAACTCTTGTGATGGTGCTACAGATAGGGAGCTGAAAAGAGAAGAATTTAAAGAGAATGACATAAGCAAAAGAATACACTTAGGGAAAGAATGCAGAGACCAAGGGGAAGGTTTTATTGATATATTCACTGAAAATTAAAATAATGGATTGTCTTTGTGTATATAATTTAAAAAAAAACCCAAAATCAACAACCCCCCCAAAAAAGAAAGGCCTCTATCTAGTTAATCTAACCTTATTACACTGTATCACATACATAACAGGTGATTAAAAATGAAAACCAGAAATATTCCTATGGACAGCCCATATCAAATGCTAGCACAGGGTCTTTAAACAGTTACTCACTTTGAAACCGTTTGGATGATAAATACATCCTTTCCTCTCACAGACTCCTGAATCTGCACGCGTGTTTCTGCCAAGAAGAGAAATATGTAATATTTGCCATAGCAAAACACTTCAGAGTCTAAGAAAAATGGAGCCAAATACATGAAAATCAGCATGAGGTACATTTCCAGTTTTGCTAATTAAATACTCACCTCTGTTTGGCTCTTGATAAACCTGAACCTTCCCCATCTCAACTCCTAAGCGCCTGTTGGAACAGAAAAAAAGTAAAAGTGAATAAGGGGAAAGGAAGGGCAAAAGAAAAGTAAATCCCATATAATGCAATAGTTACTGAAAAGGCTGCATTCCATGGGAGAAAACCAAGGCAAGAAAATCCCAAACCATAAAACCAGTAATTACAGTGAATGTCTCTTTAAAAAGCACCTACAATTTCCAAAAGCTGCACTGCAGACTATGCTAAACTTATTTTCAAGTCAAGCTCAGAACAAGAAGCGGAAAAAAAAAGCCTGAATACTAAATCATGCAACAATTTCTAATTTTTAATCTATTTATTGTCCTATATATACACACACATGTGTGGCAATGTACATTTGCACAATACTTAAAAATATCACTTTAAAATCATTCTTCACTATAGAAAAAAGTCAGTGCAGAAAAGGAAAGAGTAGCAAGCACTATTCTATGGATAATGGATGAATAATATCTGCTGTATTTATGCTTTGTCAACATTACCTAGACCCCATCACTACAAAAAGGAGAGCAGAATCTGCTCTGCACTCAGGCCCAAATTCTTTCCATATGTAACCTGAGTTCCTCTGCACTCCCCTTTCTCCTCCTATCACACCTAACTTTGGGTAAATAAGCCTCTGGAAGAAATCCATCCTGTCCAGTATTCCCAGTAATGTTATGTATCCTAATTAGCACAGTAAAAATTTACTTAAGTCATAAAACTTCCGCTGAAGCTATTCATGGATTAAAGCTAAAGGAATGTTCCCATCCAAAACATACAGAGAGCAGGAGGGATGAAATTTTCCTGCCTAAGAAAACTCCAGTACAAGAAGTAAGAAAATTTCTGCCATGATGATTTAACACTATCCAAACATGAATTATCCCACGTGTTTCCTATAAAATGCTGCAGCCAATCACAACCTGCCACGGAACAATTCAAACACAAGTCACTCTCGTCATTATTGAGCTATGGAAATACATTCTGCAATAGAGCACACTCCACATACCTGCAAACCATAGCTGTTTTCCCATGTAAAAACAGGGAAATCAAGTGTCCACTAAAACAAGTCCCATCAGAGTAACCCCAAGATCACAAGATTCCCTGCAGACTTTACTTACTCAGCAATCCTCTTGGACAGTTCCATGCATGAGGAATTGGAATTAGCTGAAAACAGCACCAGCCCACCCTTGGTGATATTCATGATGGCCCCAATTTCAGTTGATGGCACACAAAACATCAACCCTAAGTTGTCCTGCCGCTTCTAAAAGACTGCAAGAGATCAAAGGTGATTTAAAGACACGTTAAAAAAAAAAAAAAAAAAACACAAAAAACCCCCACAATAACAAATATATACCCCAAAACAAACACAAAAACCCACCACAAAAACAACAACAAAAAACAACCAACAAAATAACAAAACAAAAAACACACAAAACCCCCACAAAACATTTTCTGTTTAGAAAGTGTAGTTTCCCATAAGCCTGGATATTCTAGCACCCTTATAGTTGTTACCCCACTTTAATAGCTTCCCTACAGCGCTCCAAAGATCCCCCAAGACAACCTTCTAGCATCAACAGGTTTCTTCCTTTTTTTAAACTGTTTTCCTCAGGCTATCATCCAGTAACACTGATACTTTTTTTCCATCCGCTTGTCCAGTTCATTTTCCAGAACTGAGCAACATTTATTGATTTTTCCAAGATCACAAAGACAGTCAGGGGTAGATTTGACTAAACAGAGCTCCTGGGTCCTGGCTAGAAGAGTCTATTTCCATAGCTGGGTCTCTTTTCATCACTTTACAGTAACTTATAAACTTACAAATAAGGATGAAATATAAGGAAGAATTCAATAAAGCTGGCAGCTGTAAATAATGACCTCTTGCACAGGAAATCCACTTGCTGAAGCAGCTGTTGTCATTCTCTGAAAGCAGTATTCTTCCTGTGAAAACAGGAGAAAAATATCAGGAGGAAATCAGTATCATTTGGTTTTTGTTTCAAATAAAGGCACAAGCTACTAAGCTCACCAAGAATTTGATGGGATTTCATCTTTTTGTTATTTTTTGTACATCACATTTTCATGATTACTTCTACTGTAAAATTTTAGCCAAATAAAAGGAAAAAAAAATCACATTGATCAGCAGCCCTGGATAGATCGAAGCAGCATTCAGCTCAAAATCCTGCTGCACTTCTGCTGTATAAATAATCCAATCCTTCATGATCCATTTCAATATAATGTAAGGGACTGGAAATATTAAATATGAGTGGCACAATTTAAATAAAAGTAAATAGAAGTTACAGCTAAATCAGTAACTTCTTTCCTGGTAAACACCTCCCTGCTGAGAAACACAATTATCTAATAGTCATTTGTCATTTGTTAGAAAAAGCTGATGATGTATCAACTATTAAGTACTCCAAAACAGCAACTAAAGGAAAAACACGAGTTTTGTGTTTACAGGAACAGCTGGCTAGGTCTGTAATGAAACTCCTTCACACCTCCTTTACAACCAGACACAGTCTCGCTCAGTTTAACTTTGTCAGAGGAATCTGATTCTCTCGTGAAGAGCCAAAGTCAAATCAGGAACTTCCTAACAACAAATCTGTTGATGCCAAGGCTGAGCTCTGCTCAACTGCTGCAAATGAAAACCTGCCTGTCATCAGAACCTCCAAACTGTGCAGAGACTGAGCACAAAAAGCAACAATTTCAGCCCCAGAACGTCTGAATATTTCACTCCACTAAAACCAGAACGGTCCCCCTACCTCTAAAGCAAGACCTGTATCCATCCCAAACTAAATACCAAAAAAAAAACCCCCATTTCTTAGCTAGCGTTTCTCTGTTCTTCTGCTCACTCTCTCTCTACAACTCCCAGCTGTCAACTAATGGCCATCAGCCATCAAATATTCATGATGGTACTCAAGATCCATCTCAGCTCCACCACAGTGAGCACAGACCTGAAATGCTTTTAGGTCTCAAAACATCACCTGAGAGCACCCTGCCTGCGTGCCTGGATGGGAACAGCGTGGAAGCAACTTTCCAATGTTACTAAAAGCATTCATATTGTTCAAAAGGTGTATTTTTTATCCAATTGTGTGTCTTCTTCGTTCCACGGATTACAGAAATGAGGAGGGTTAAGAGATCTGAAAAGATGAATTGTTGACTCCCAACTATTGCTGAGGGTGCACTTTACACCACAGTAAGATACTGATGTATTTACAAGCAACAGTGAACACTGATCTTCACATAACTATAGGTTAAGGACTTTCTTGTGGATGTACTTCAGCAGCTACAAGTGGGCTATGATGTGTGTGGGCAGGGAAGGTGCATTTAAATAGTAATATGAATATATCAACCTTCAAACAGGTGTTGGATGAAAGCAAGCTCACAAAACTTTATTAGATGTGCAAAGACGTGACTCCACACGGGTACACAGGACCATAACCCTCTGGTTTGAGGTGGACCAACATTCCAAGGTCTGGGAGAACACAAGCACCACAGAACAGGCTGCAGAACAAACTCCTACCTTTCCTTTTGGGCTGCACACAATTACACAGACGCATCGTGATGAGCACAACAATTACTGGGTACACATGGCTTTGTGCCTCCATGAACTGAGCATGCCCACACAGAAAGCAAGAGGCAGGAATAACTGTAAGGGATAACCATGGTACCAAGGAATCGATCCCCACGGGATGGAGGGAATCTGCACCCCTTCACCAATCTCTCCACAGGGTATTTTCCCAGCCCTCCGCACTCACCGATCTCCCTGGGCTAACAGCCCCTTCCAACCCACACCTCCCTAGCAGTCCTTAGATGCTCCAGGTGGGTTACCCAGGCCCTGCAGTCCCTGCGGATCCCATCCCACCTCCCGAGAGCGACCCGGGCACGCAGCAGCCCCACGCCGCTGCCCCTCACCTGCGGGGCTTGGCGAGAGCCCGAGCAGCCCCGAAAAGGGGCCGCCCGAGAGAGGGTCTCCATCCCCTGAGGGGAGGGCGATGTAGCCCACTCCTCAGGCGTCGGAACCCCGCGTGGGGAAGGGGATGTCCTGCCCTCACCCAGCCGGCTGAAATGGGCTGAGCGGGCGGGAGTGCCCCTCGCTGAAGGCCTTACCTGCCGGCTCCGGCCCCCCGGCCGCGGGAGAAGGCGGCCCGGCCGGAGGGGAAGGAGGGGGAGAGGCAGAGGCGGTGGCGGAGCTCAGCCCCTCCGGTGCTCCGCGGGCAAGATGGCGGCGGGGCGTGAGGGAGGGAGCGCGGGCGGGAGGGGCGGGCCTGAGGCGGCACCCCCTCCCCTCCCCTCACTGAGGGGACTCGCCGCCATCTTCCCCCTCACCCCGCCAAGCGCGGGGCGAGCGGCGCGGCGTGTGGGAATCACAGAATCTGAGACTTTTACAATCATCGGGGTTGAAAGAGATCATCAAGATCGTCCAGTCTGACCGTCAACGCAGCACTAGCACGAAACCACATCACCCAGCGCCAGATCCGGATGCCTCTTCAGCATCTCCGGGGATGGTGACTCCAGCGCCTCCCTGGGCACCTGTTCAATGCCTGACCACACGGACAATGGAAACGATTTTTCTAATATCTAATCTGAATCTCTCGTGTCTCATCTCAAGGCAATATCCACGACCAACCCCCTCCTCACTACAACATCCTTTCAGGGAGCTGAGAGCAATGAGGGCCCTTGAGCATCTTCCAGACTAAACAAACCCAGCTCAGCCATTGCTCATAAAATATATTTCTTAGACCTGTTGCAAGCCTTGTCGTCCTTTGCTGGAAAAGAGAATTACTTGTCTGAGTCCCCAGCTGGGATGATTTGGGGACCCCAACACCAACATCACAATTCAGCTGCCCTCCTGCCCCCAAAAAATTACCCCTAATTGCAAAATCCATGTGGAATAACACAGTGATGTCCACAGGATGTCATTATTTTGGAGCTCCCACAGCTGCATCCCTGCCAGACGGATGGACAAGCGGCTGCCACACTGCTCTGGGCATCTCCATCCCCACTGGGCACTGAGCTACCACCTGGCCTTTGCCGTCAGCAAAGTCTTTATAGAAAAAGAAGCATTTCTGGAAAGTAAATTAAGAACAGAAAGTATCAGTGGTCTCTCAGTTCCTTGCCAGCAGCGCACGCGATTTATCCAGAGTGCTCTCAGGACTCTCCTTGCCACGTATATCAGTTGAACTGCACGAAGATTCTTTTGACATCTGAAATGAGATTCTTGTTTTAGTCACGCTGTTCAAAAAGAAAATTAAAAAAAGCCTTATCCCAAGACACTCATGACAAAACTGCTTTGAGGAAGTTACAGTCATCCCACACAGACACACATCCCTCCTTTAAATACAAAATGCAAACACCATGTTTTTTCCCCAGACTGCACAGTTAGAACCTGTTTTAAATTACACTTCTCAGTACACCCAAGTTGGACAGCGTTGTATGGATCGGAATTTTAGCATTTACCATAAAGCTACAAATCAGGTACTTTCTACTTCAGCTTTTCTCACAAAAAGCAATTAAATTTGATTATTCTTGGCCTGCAGGGTGCACTGGAGCAAGGCTGAGCATCCCAGCAGATATTTCTGTCCATGCTGGCCTCAACATAAAGGAGGAGAAAAAGCCACAGGCCAGCTCACCAAGCATGACTGTGAAGGGACAACATTAAATTCATAGTTTTTCTGCCACTACAAGCTGCATTTTCCACTTCCACTATTCACAGGCCAGTGTTTATCCCTGTTTTCACATTTGCTTCTTGCTTCATGCATTCCAAGACTTCATCATATCCTTTTTTGATTTTTTTTTTCCAGCAGACTGGGAACTGGGGAAGGAGAAGCCATTTAACCTGGAGCTGCAGAGCAGATGTCGAGCACTCCACTGGCAGGCTCACAAAGCCAGGACATCTGTTTGAAATATGTGAGCAGAGAGGCCATCAGCCTCTTAGATGCTGCAGTGATCCTCTGCCTTTCCTACATCCTCTTCCAAATTACACTCAGGTGTAAGGGAATAGTTGTGTCTCTCGCCACCCCCACCATTCCTAGTCCATGTTTTTCTGCTTCCAGGCTGGTGCTTCCACACAGTTGATTCAGGATCATTGACCCAAGCAGGTTCTTTCTTTGTTTCAGGGTTTTTAGAACAAAAAGGAAGGGGGTTGAGCTTTTTGTTGGCCTCTTCACAGAGCAGCAGAGATTTCTCTTAGCATCAGTCTCCCTCGCAGGATTCTGCTACAGGCTGGTGTGTCAGAGCAGTTTAACGCAGAACAACCAGAAACAACACATGGTGAAGCACTGACCCATAATGCAATTAGCAGCCTTCCCCAGAAGCATTTTTCAATACCCCAGGGCACTCAGAATTTGCTGAGTGTTTGATTTGTGCTGCCCCAAATTCCTGGCACTGCTTAAGCAAACCACAGGACCAGGAACTAAGTGATCCCATCTTCCAATGCTTTTTACAAGGGTACTGCCTTTGTTTTCTTAGAGGAAAAAAATCAATTTCTTTCGCACCTTTGTCTTCCTGATCAGAGGAATACGAATTTAAATCTCAGCTCCCAGGGGAGAGGGATTTGTTAATTTGACAATACTCAATCCAAACACTAGGAGTTCAACAAACAGTTGCTCCAAGATGAGTACACAGATTTTATTTCACTTACAATGATTCAGTTAGCCATCAAAGGAATTCTGAAAATTTGCTGGTTGTGAACACACTGGCTCACAAGATTTGTTGTTCTTAATCCAGATGAGACTCTGGCAAGCAGAGATGTGCAAAAAATCTCCCCCACACACCTAGTCCAGCCAAGGTGAAGGGCACTGCTCATCCAGCACTGGGCTGGACGACAGCCTGCATCCATCAGCTGAGAAAAGATAAATGCTGCTGTCACCCAGGCTCCTGAGCTCCATCCATCACTGCTCAGCCAGGTTGGCTTTTCTTTCTTTGTTTGGAGTTGGTTTCGTTAAAAAAAAAAAAAAAAAAAAAAAAAAGGATATTAAAACTCACCTGCCAAACCACCTGACAGTGAGAACTGTCACACATGGTGCTCCAAAGAAATGCTCTGATTTGATCCTGACAGAGCCCTTGAAATAGGTTTGATCTCTCCCAACAAATAAAGGCATCCCAAAAACATCCTCTACCCTACACAGCCTCTCTGAGCCCACAGGAAGGTTCTGCAGCACACAGAACCTCCACCCTGAGCACAGACCAAAAGCCATCACTTCCCTGCTCTTCTGCCTTCAGCTTTACTGCCTGGGGAACAATTGTGTTCAATTTCCAGAAGATTCTGCTTCAGATATTATCCAGCCAGGGAAGCAGAACTCGAAGCAACTATAAACACATCTCGGAATTGATGGAAGGAGGTGTAATTTTATCATGTCTTGGAAGTGGTCTGAAAATAGCATTCCCTATGTCTGGGAAGCAAAATGCTTTAATAAAGGTCCTGGAGCAGGGAACACATCTTCTCTGTGTGAAAGGCTGTGGCTGTAGATAGCACTCATTGCTTTATCAAATATAACTGCTTGGCTGTCTGTGGGAAACAGGCACAGACTCATTTGTCACAGTCCTGTTCCCCCTGAGTCACAAAGCTCTGACTGAAAGACTACCCTAGTTCAGGGTTTTTTCATGTTTCCAACTGCGCTCCCAGTTCCGGGTCAGTCTGTAATGTTTAACAGATCTGCTGCAGCAGCTCCAGCACAGACACAGGGTTATCTCCAACCAGCCTGCCAACAAGGAGAAGAGAGGTTTGTGGGAATACCTGGAGTGTGACAGGTCCTGCACAGACAAACAGCTCAAGCTGGATATCAGGGCGAGGGTTTGGACAAACACTGCCCTGAAACAAGAGCCAGCAGTGGTGCCTCTTGCTTGGCTCACAGATTCTCTTTGCTTTGCTGTGCGTGGGCAGCTCTGTCCTGCAAAGTCTGTGTAATATCCTGTTCACGTCCATCACCTGATATTTACAGGTGTGGTTTGCCCTTTAGACAAAAGTGGTGGGACTGTACAGTGAAATCATGTAATTTTAGAGAGTTTGAACAGCTACACAGTCCATGCCAAACACTAGTTAGTGCTCTGTTCCTCCTTGTCCTACTGACTGGGTCCCAGCAGGATTTGCCATTTGCCTCACTAAGCTTCAGCTCCTCTCCAAAGAGCACACAGGCTCCATGCTCTGTGCAGGCATTAGGCTTGGTTAGAGCAGAATTCAGTGTATGAGAGCAGGTCCTGTGCTTTGTGTGCACAGCTAGGGTGTTTAAAAAAAGATTTGGTACCAGCCTTGGCCTGTACACTAAAAAGGAGATGGAAGAGGGAAGGAGCAAAATGCAACCAGCAAAAAGTATACTGTGCTCCCCAGTTTGGTGCCAACCAGGACCAGCCCTGGATCAGCAACAGCAGATTAACCCCTGGGCTGGGACTGAGACCCTCATCCATCTGCTATACCAAAAAAAAGGCTGAGCCTTACCCAGGTCTCTTCAGCCTACCCCACTCACTGACACCACTAACATCTTCTTCACAGAACAGCTTTTTACCAGTACCTCTTCTCTAACTCACTATATTATTTCCTACCTGATATCAGCAAGCTCTGGCAGAGGTTCTGCTTTCAGACCTCTGTGCACTGTCTTTGACCTTAAGCAAGTCAATTCCCCAAGCTCAAGAGTGGGACACTTAAAAATTTTACTCACCAGAAAAGTCTCACCAGAGGAGAGGCGTGGGGACTGCTAGGCTTCCCAGAGGCTTTTATTGTCTCATCAAGTTCTCCTTAATGAGAATTTCCTCACCTGCTGCAGTGTCTCTCCCATTCATTTGCATTCACTATCCCGCTGCAGGTACTTTCAGGGCTGTCTTAGCTCCCATTCCTTCCTCTTTCCTCTTACATTTTCTGAGCCCAGTTTTTATCTCCATGCTGTCATCCAGGTCCCAAGGAGAAAATACTTTCTCCTCTTGAGTTACCACTTGCCATGTCCTCCTTGGCTGGTTTCCTCCCTGACATCTCTGCAGCTTCTCCCGGCTCCAGAGTCACCTGCAATAGTCTCTCCTCCAAAGCAAGGAAGCAACAACTGCTCCTGGTGAGATCCCTGACTTAAATACTTGTTAAAAACTCGCTTATTCTCTCAGCTAAGGCTCCCCATGCACAGCCTGGATTGCACACACCTCAGTGCCTGAACCCCAAACACCCCAGTGGCTCTGCCCATCCCAGCCCCGTGTTTGTAGGAGCAGGGCTGTCGGATCGGCCCCTCCACGGGACCAATGAGGGCCTCACACCAGTGGGGCAGAGGGTTCAGCACCTTTCTCAATGACTGCAAATACTGGGGGGTTCAGGATGTTCCACCCATCCAACGGCATCTGAAAGAGCCTTGACAGCAAAGCTGCGTCAGAGGGGGGCATCGCTGCCAAAGCAGCTGTTCAGCCTCATTGGATTGCCTGTTGGAAAGTATTTCCCCCCTTTTTTCATTCAAGCTTTTCTAGAGAAGCATATGGCAAATGGAAATATCAGAGGAAATGAACTCCTAGTTGGGAATGAGGGACTATCACAATTATCCCTGTGATAATGAGATAGTCTGAACATGGGGGATCTCAATACAAAGGGAGATTTATCTTGGAACCAGTCCCTTGGCAGGCTAGCTTGTATTGCAGTCAGCACGTTTTCCCATTGCACAAAGGGCAGGGATCAGACCCAGGATGACATATTCATCTCTATCTCAAGCACATCCTGCTCCGTAGGTTAGTTACCTGCCGTTTTTTCAGTGGTAATTCCTTAGATCACCCATACACTCAACTTCACTGAAATCACATATTCCATGGGAATTTGTACCCACCTCGGATCTCCAAATGACCCAGAAAATTGCCTTGTTTCCTACCACAAATCAGGTCAACACTTCAAATCCTGACCTTCAAGGCTCCCAGGGTGAGGAGAGAGGCAAGACAGGAGTCCAAGGCCTTGGTCCAACATTCACAGAGACTCTTGTCACAAGGAATTATGTGGACTCTGCAAACAGATAAGGAAAACCAGAAAGAGCAAACGTGGGTCTGCACAACCTTGACACGGCAATCAATGCTGTAGTTTACCACCAGGAGCAAGTAAATAGCTCCAGAGTTACGTGCTGCATGACAAACATTGCAGTTCTATCTGGATGACAGCCAGCAATTTGTGGCAAAGGTTAAATCTCTCTGTTCACTCAAGCTTGACATATGACGGTTGTGTTACATTCCCTGTTCTCAGCGGGTTTGTGCATGAATTTAAGGTTAAGTGCATGTGTGCCTTCAGGATCACGACCTTCATTCAATATTGCATGGCCCAGCAGGCCCATAATGAATCCCCAACATGTTCAAGTGACAGCTCTCACTCGTAACGTCATCCATGCAGAACAGTGAGGTACGTGTAAATTCCTGCGTTCCAGCTGGGAGTCAGAGATTTTCCAGCCACCGGAGCAGGGAGGCTCCAAGGCAGGTTTCTGACAGGATGAACAGGACGATTGGTAGTTTGGATTGTTTTACAGGTAAATTGGGTAGGGCAGGAGAGGGAGGTGTGATACAGTCACTGCTCATTCAGCTACTGAGGATGGGCTGGGAATGACAACACTTCAGCGCTGTCATTCCCTGTTACATGACCAACATTTTCTACTCACAAGAATGTAAGAGTTCCAGAGGCTCATGAAGCCTGTAAGAAAGTCCCCACCATCTTCATTCTGGACAGTTTGCAAACATGAAACTTGACCAGACTCAGCTCAGCCACTCGCTCTTCTGTCTCCTCCCAATCACTGGTTTTCAAATGTACCCAAAGGTCTGAAACCCAACAATAAGCCATAACCATGGTCTGGCAATCAGATCCACATGCCCCAGGCAAGACACCCAGGTCATGTCCTGTCAGCCTCACTCATAGAGTTGCTGCTAATACCAGTGTTTTGTCTCCAAATCCTAGGTATTTAATCTTTTTATCTACCTGTTCTATTACCAAAGATGAACTTGCTCAGTCAGGTTGGATCAAGTATTCTATCCCACAGGCAAGACAACAGGCTGGGTATGTTTTACAGAAGTTTATTGGGGGTTAATATTCATTCATCAACAGCACAGAGTATCAGATCTTTGCTATTTAAGGGCCGGAAACTTCAAACACAGAGACAAGTATTTTTTCAAAAATAGTTATGCTGTACATCAAATCTGAGTAACAGCAGCATGACCACTGATTTCTCCTGCCTGAAGAGAGAAAAGATGAGTGTCTTACTATTCCATTCCCTACAAAAATACATACAGCTATTGCATTTAACCCTCTTTCTATAAAAGATGCATAAATAAGAGTCAAAAGGCACAAGGAGTAAAACACTGCTACTTTGACCCACCTTGCTGCAGCTCCAGAGACTTCTTCCATTCCCATTGTGTGTTAAATCATAGCATATTTAAGATACCTCAAAAACACAAAATCACATCTTGCTAGCATGTGCAGCCCTTTGCAGTCCACAGTCCCATGATTTGAGCTCTGAAATTAGGGAAATTGGAGAGAATAGAATGGCCTCTTCCACACCAGGACCCGCTCAGACCCTCGGGACCTCCACTTCCGAAGCAGACCTGGACTTGCGCCGGCTGCTCAGGCTGCCCAGGACCGACTCCTCACTGAAGGCCCCTTCAAAGGTGGACAGGATGGACTGGCGAAACTTCTCCTTGAAATCTGGCCCCATAAAAACATACAGGATGGGGTTGATGCAGCTGTTGAAGAAAGCAAGGCTGGAAACCAAGGGGATCCCTATGTAAAGGGCCAGTTTCATCTCATGGCTGGAAGAGTTATTGGATATTTCCAGCAAGGAGAAGACGTGATAGGGGAAATAACAGAGGAAAAACGAGACTGTGACAGCAATGATGATTCTGTAGGGCTTTGCAGAGTTGGCCAATTGCCTTCTTTTCAGCTTGACAGCAACGACACTGTAGCAGATAAGAATCACCATGAAGGGGATGAGGAACCCACACAGGAATCGTGTGATGATCATCGCTTTGTGCCGCATCCTCCACAGCCTCCGCGTTGCCTCGGACGTGTAGTCATCGGACAGCGCAAAATTATTGTAACAGCTGGTGACGTTCCTGGAACTGACCACAGTGTCCCGAAAGACGAGGTAAGGGGAGCTGAGCAGGAGAGCCAGGACCCACATCCCCAGTGTGATCCTGGCTGCCAGCTCCGGGCTTCTGCGGTTGTGAGACCAGACGGGAAAGGCCACGGAAACACAGCGGTCAATGCTGATGACCGTCAGCAGGAAGACACTGGCAAACATGTTGAGGAAGGCGATGGTGCTGTTCAGCTTGCACAGGAGCTTCCCAAATGGCCAGTGGAAGCCCAGGGCAGTGTAGACGATGCTGAGCGGCAGGAAAAAGGTAAAGATGAAATCAGCAATGGCCAGGTTGAGGAACCAGATGGAATTCACCGTTTTCTTCATCTTGAAGCCTGCAATCCAGATGACAAGGCCGTTCCCTGTGACCCCCAGCAAACATGCGATGCTGTACACCACCATGGAGAGGATGTGCATGGTCTTCTGAAGGCCAGAGTAGTAGTCATGGTCAGTGGCATTCTCAGGCTGCTCCGTGGGGCAGCTGGCAGAGAAGGGGGAAGGGGAAGAAGAGGTGCTGTCCATCACTAGCAAGCTAAGACCTGAAATGACAACAGAGCTGTTATCTGCTGCTCCTATGGCTCAAGAGAGGTGAAAATCTTTGTGAGCAAATGTGCACAAAATGTGTATGAAAAGCCAAATTAAATAAATTAATTTGTAATTAATGTAAAAATAAATCAATTTATAATTAATATAAAGTCCTTCTCTATAGCATGTGCAGCTGCACCTTACAGAAACCATCTCAACCAGAGAAACCAACTCCAGTTTTGCTGTTGGTGTCAGTGCTGTCACAACACCACCTCCATCAACAGCCCACAGCACCAATCCAGCATGAGCCATCAGCAGAACCATGGAAATGCAGATCTCCCCACTGTGATGAGTCCTCTTTTGATGACCAGTGACAAATTATGACAACAAAAGCTATCTAGACTGGCAATAATTATGTTAACAGACTGTTTCTTCACCAAGCCCCTTCCAGGCACTGTAAGAGCAGAACAACACCCAAGCTGTATCCAAGTGTAACCATTGGCCCTTTACACACCCACCACCCTCCGGTGAGCTCACCCTTCTCATGTCTCTCCTGCTGATCCCAGAACTTGCCTTGGCAGGTCCTGGCAGGACTCACCGTGGTGCTCCTTGGCCGCTCTGCCCACACCAGGTGGTCTCTCCTCCTGGCTGACTCCCCTTCTGCTGCCCCTCTCCAGGGTGACTCACATTGCCTCGCCTCAGTTTCCCATGGCTTGGGGTCACGAGGAATTTAGTAGGATCACTTATTCCCTAATCTTCTTCCTCAATTTCTGGTGTGTTGATTTAACCCCTGAAGCCCCAGAGGGTGCAGGTTCCCTCGGGCCAGTTGGCCAAGCCTACCCGCTCACTCAGACTTGAAGAATTAAGAAAACACAGCCCCTCTCCTGCCTGCGTCACTCATCCCCCGGGCAGTCTCCCTCCCGAGCCGCTGGAAATCCCTCCGGGCGTCGGGGCTGCCCTACCGCGAAGCGGGACAGGGCCTGCTCTGCTCCCCACAACAGCGGCTCTGTGCCCAACCTGTGCCATGGCCTGGCACGCCAGCTTTCCTGGAGACACGGTCTTGGCTGGGGGGCCTTGGGGACGCCTAGGAGTACTCCCTGCCCGGTGCAGGGTGTGAGGAGTCCCATCCTTTGGCTCATGGGGGACGTCGCGGGACACTGGGAACATCCCAGGGCTGGGGGAGAGGCACCTGAGGGGCACGGGAGGCAGGGCTGGAGCTGTGGGTGACATCAGAGGAGGGGTGACGGCAGAGGGCTGACAGCAGCGCGCCCCGCGCCCCTCCCGGCCCGGCCAAGGTCACCCGCGCTCCGGGCGCCACGTGCGGCCGCGCCGCCAGCCCCGCCCCTCCGCGAGCCAATGGGAAGCGGGGGGGGGCAGAGCGCGGCGCTGATTGGCCCAGGCTCTTCCCGAGCGTATTCCCCGCCGCCGCTCCTGGGGCGGGGCGCGGCGCTGATTGGTCGCGGCGCCGAGGGGCGGGGCCAGGCCCGGCTATGGTAGCGCGCGGACTCCCGCGCGGTAACGGAACCGGGATCGGGTAAGGAGCGAGCCGAGCCGAGCCTGGCCTGGCCGGGCTGGCGGCGCGGGGGACAGCAGGGGTGGGGCACGGCACGGCATCCCGCTGTGGGGGACAGCGGGCAGGCAGCGCCGCTGCCCGCCACCCGGGTCCGGGCACAGGGGACGCGTCCCCGGGAGCCTCTCGGGATACAGAGGGTGCAGGACTAGGGGATGGAGCTTTGGACTGAGGTTTGCTAGGGCTGGACTGGTGTCCACCATGAGAGGGGACATGGGGGAGTCTCATCCTGACTGGAGAATGGGAGCTCTGTTTCCCCTGTGCCAAAAGGAGTGAGTGTGAGTGCTGCTGTAACGTGTGCTGGGGAAACATGCAGGACCCCAGGCATCCTGCTCAGAGCCCGAGCACTGCGTCCTGCCCTTTCCCTCACAGCCCTTTCTCCAGCCCAGCCCCTCTGGCAGTGAGGATTCCCCTCCTGCCAGTGAGGCTCCAGGCTTGGGCCAGAGCATGGACAGCAAGAGCAGCACGAATGGACTTTGGCAGCATAGCACAAGGAAACCATATGGGATTGCTTAATAACCGGCTCACTGCCTTTTGCCCGTCCTTGCAGGGTTAATGAGTAAAAAGATTCATTGTTTTCTACCAAGGCAGCAGCTGGGCTGTTACTCCTTCCCCAAGAGCAGCGGTGGCATTGACTGGGCCAGAGGGCTCCTGCCAGGCCTGGACATCGCCCATGCAATGGAGTCAAGCAGAGGCAGAGCTGCTGCCTCTCGGGGCCTCTCAGCTCCACAAGATGCTTCAGTCAGGGTTTGGGGCAGGACTCTGACCTGCTGGGGGTTTGCCCAAGGGAAAGCAGCCAAGGTTTAAACGTGCTGGGCATCACAATGTGCATTAGAATTGAGATCTGTGGGTATGAACACTTCACTGCCCTTGGAATTAAACATCAGGCACTGCTAAGCTGGGCAGGAGGAGCAAAGGGAAGGGTGGTGATGGGAGACTATCAGAAATTATCAAAGCACTGTAATTAACAAACTGATCTTAAGTCAGCAGGGGAAGCCTGACAGTTGTGTGTGTTTTCCTGACCCCATGGCTGGTCCCTCTCTGTTCTCGGGGAATATATGGGGTGGCAGCAGGCAGCACACAGGGAGGTGTGGAGGCACCAGCTCTGCTGCCATCCCACAGACTTTTCTCTCCCCTGGCAGGTGACTCAGACCCAGCAGCAGCACCATGGCAAACTCAACACAGAGCCTCCCCAATGCCGAGATCTGGGCCTCCCATAACAAGATGGTGCTGGAGCCGCTTGAAACCAATGACCCCGAGGTGAGAGCCCCTTCCTGGCTCCTGTCCAGCTACTTTGTCAATAACCCAGCCAGCCATGGGGATGCTGACCTCCTCGAGCCAAGGACATGGCAGGGTCCAAGGCTGAGCTGCTGGAACCCATCCATCCTCTGTGCCCTCTGTGAGACTGGCTGCAATCAGCTGTACCAAGAAGGGATCTCATCTCCCTTCTCCAGCACCTTCCCAGGCCCCTCTCCAAGCCCTGTCTCCTTAGAACGTGCATACCCTGTGGTGGAGCATCCACATCTCCATGCAGAGCTGGCATGGATGAAGCTGTTTCTCTCCTCTCCCAAAGGTGCACAGCATCATCAAGAAGGAGAAACAGCGGCAGAAGTTGGGACTGGAGTTAATCGCGTCAGAGAACTTTGCAAGCCGAGCGGTCCTGGAGGCCCTGGGATCCTGCATGAACAACAAATACTCTGAGGGTTACCCAGGACAGAGGTATGGGGCTGGGGAAGAGTCCCACCAACCCAAACCTTTGCAGGGTGGGGGAGGAACCACCCACCCTGCCAGGCCTCACCTCTGGGAAGGAAGTGATGTCTTTATGCTTGCAGCCAAGCTCTTCCAGGACAGGATCCAACCTTCTCGGCTTCTGTCCTTGGCCACAGTCTCAGCAGGGTCACATCTGCTGTGGCTGCTACAAACAGAGCATTACCCCAGTTTCTCCCCAGGTTGGTCACAGGGACCATTGTGAGTAATGAGTTTGGTTTTACCCCTGCCCTGTCCTTTACTGCAGGTACTACGGCGGGACGGAGTTTGTGGATGAGCTGGAAAGGCTGTGCCAGAAGCGAGCCCTGCAGGCCTACCGGCTCGACCTCCAGAAGTGGGGTGTCAACGTCCAGCCCTACTCAGGTATTGGGGTGCTCAGGAGAGTCAGGACAGTTTCCCAGGCCTCTGTGTGCCCCAGCATTCATAACCAGCCCAGTGCACTCTCTCTGCAGGGTCACCTGCAAACTTTGCGGTGTACACAGCCCTGGTGGAGCCCCACGGCAGGATCATGGGGCTGGACCTGCCTGATGGTGGCCACCTCACCCACGGGTTCATGACAGACAAGAAGAAGATCTCTGCCACCTCTGTGTTCTTTGAGTCCATGCCATACAAGGTACAGATAGCTGCTCCAGGCAGAGCCAAGACACAGTTATCCTAAGTGTTGGTGCCTCGTAAAGTTAAAACTACCAGCATCAGGCTCCCAGCACCACCTCTTGCAGGACAGCACTGCAGTTGGTCTTCACCACAGCAAGGTGGCTGAACCTCCTCTTCCTCTCTCAGGTCAACCCCAAGACTGGTTACATCGACTATGACCGGCTGGAGGAGAACGCTCGGCTCTTCCACCCCAAGCTGATCATAGCAGGTAAGAATCCCACCTGCACTGACCTGCCTGGTCCTACACCTTGGGTGGGGTGACTCCCTGAAGCCAGCAGCACCCCATCAGCCCATGAATGCTGCAGTGCCAGGAGGAAACCTCCAACACAACCACCCTGGAAGGAGCTTGTGTGCTGTCTACACTGCAAGCCTGGTCCTGGGGCTGTCCCAGGGCATGGTGCATCTGCTCCTGTCCCCTCCTCATCACCTCTGCCCGCAGGTGTCAGCTGCTACTCACGGAACCTGGACTATGCCCGCATGCGGAAGATCGCCGATGACAACGGGGCTTATCTCATGGCTGACATGGCCCACATCAGCGGGCTGGTGGCCGCCGGCGTGGTGCCCTCGCCCTTCGACCACTGCGACATCGTCTCCACCACCACCCACAAGACCCTGCGGGGCTGCAGGGCAGGAATGATCTTCTACCGCAAAGGTGCCTGACCTGGCTGGGGTGTCGGGAGAAACGCTGCAAGTTAATTTTCCTTCCTGCTCTAATTGGGAAGGAGGGAGCGCAGAAAGATCCTGGGAGCATCTGGTTAACCCTGGCTCGGATTTGAAGATGAACAACCTGCTCTGAGTGGCTGGGGGGTGAAAGCAGCTCGTGGGAGAAGGGTGGCCATGCTGCCTTGTGACCATGTCCTCCCTCTCCTGCAGGCACCCGCAGTGTGGACCCCAAGACAGGCAAGGAGACCCTCTACAACCTGGAGAGCCTCATCAACCAGGCAGTGTTCCCAGGGCTGCAGGGAGGCCCACACAACCACGCCATTGCAGGTACACAGCCAGGCTGGCTGCCAGCTCCAGCATGGCAGAGGGAGCCAGCAAAGGTATCCTGGCAGGGCTCTGACCCCCAGCAGCAGCACGGGAGGCTCCATCTGCCCTACAGGGCTCACAGCCTGGGGACACTGTGGCAAAAGCCAGCTGGTTGATCCAGCATTGCCCAAGGAGTGACCAAGCCTGTCTTATCCTGCGTTCTGGCTCGTGGTGATGCTGCCAGCCGGGTTAGGGGAAAGGAAGGAACAGTCCATTAGTTTGTTCAGCTCCAGGATGGCTTCTGCTGGCAGTGCCATGCATCTCCAGCTCTGCTGGTGGGAGACCCCCAAAACTGACCCTGGCCTGCCTTCCTCCCCAGGGATCGCTGTGGCGTTGCATCAGGCCATGACGCCCGAGTTCAAGGCTTACCAGCAGCAGGTGGTGGCCAACTGCAAGGCGCTGTCGGCAGCACTGATGGAGATGGGCTACGACATCGTCACAGGTGAGGACAGGTCTTGGTGCTGGGATGGGGCTGACCCTGGGGTCTGACCAGGGCAGCATTGCATGGACACCGTGAAATTCCTCAGCTCTGGTTAAATCTTAGGTCTTCTTTTACTGAAGTTTCCTGTTGGAGCAGCATTTCCCCCGTCCCACATCCCCACCAAACCCCTCTCTTTGCAGGGGGCTCTGACAACCACCTGATCCTCCTGGACTTGCGCAGCAGAGGCACGGATGGCGGCCGGGCCGAGCGGGTGCTGGAGCTCTGCTCCATCGCCTGCAACAAGAACACGTGCCCTGGTGAGGGATCCCACAAGCTCTGCCGCTCCCAGCTCTTGGTCCATGCTGGGAGCCAGGCTGAAATCGCACATGTGGTGGCTTTGGTGCCAGGTTTGGTCACACGTGCCTTGTCGTGGTGCAGGTGATGTCAGCGCCCTGCGCCCCAGCGGGCTCCGCTTCGGGACACCAGCTCTCACCTCCCGCGGCTTCCGGCAGGACGACTTCCGCAAGGTGGCCCAGTACATCCACAGAGGTGAGCCATCCTCCCTGCACATCTGGATGTGGGAGAGGACATCTGGCCACAGCTGGCACCAGCCAAACTCTCTCCACTGCACAGGCAGTGGGCTGAAAGCCTGTCCCTTGCAGTTTTCTCCCAGGTGTCCTCAGGAGTTCCACACTGGTTTCCCAGGGCTGTAAATCCCTCAGATGGGAGGGAGGGAGGGAACAGGGCTGTGTCCCAGGGAGCAGCAGGGCTGGGAGAGCTGTGGGATGCAGCAGCTGCAAGGGCTGACCAAGGTATCTCCCATCCTGGCAGGGATCGAGCTGGCACTGCGTGTGCAGAAGGACATGAGCCCCAAGGCCACGCTGAAGGAATTCAAGGACAAACTGGAGGAGCCGAAATACCATGGGGAGCTGAAGGCACTGAAGGAAGAGGTAGAAGCCTTTGCAGCCACCTTCCCGCTGCCAGGGCTGCCTGTCCTGTAAGGGAACACACCCAGCCCCGCTCCCAGAGCCACAAGAGTACCCAGGATCATGGAATGCTCACGTCCCCAGCCTGAGACCAACACCCCAGTGCCTTCTCCCAGCACTTCCCTGCTGGAAGTGCAGCAGCAGCTCCTCCTCTGGCTTTTACTCCCCTCTCCCCTCCCATGTGGGGCACAGGGCCCCCCCCTGAGTACAACCCCCATGGGGACACCAGCCTTTCACCACTGCGTCACCACTGGGATCAAGCACCCAGGTCACCCTCACCTCATGGCCAGGTGCCATCCAGCTCCTGATAGCTCTGGAGCAGCAGATGAGATTTAGGCTGGTCTGTCCACATTCCCTGGACACCCTGCCTGTGACAACAGGAGAGACAAGGGGTCTAGCTGCACAAGAGACCTCACAGCCACTAAAAGTCCCCCTTTAGTGGGATTCCCCCTCATTCTACGTGCCTTGCCACCTCCACAGGCTATGACAAGGCCAAGCCTTGTCCCAGCCATCCCTCCTGGGATCACCATCCCATCCTAAGCAGAGCCTCCAGTATTTTCTCAGACCCCCTTGGCACAAAGCTTAGGTTGAACCATTTTTTAATAAGCACGGTAAAATTAAGAATTTAACCACAACGTATGACAAGAATTATAAGCTTTAAAAAATACGACCAATTTTTTTTCTTTTTTTTTGTATTTCAAAAATATCTGAACCCAAATAAATATTTTTTTTTTTAAAAGTACATTTCTGACTAGTCATTTGGTGTTAACATCTGTTAAACTCTTGTGCAGTAACACTTACAGCACGACACTAAGACATGCTTCTTGGATTTCTCCCCGTCACACTCGCCCTAACTAGTGACGCAAGCATTCGGCACGCACAGGCACACACACTGAACTCAACATGCAGGAATAGGATACAGTGCTTTTAAAATAAGATGAGAATTCATCACAGCCTCCTGGCAGCCCTCAGAGGCAGCTCCAAGCCCAGCCCCATCCCCATGCCGGCAGCTGTGCCACCGGCAGGACTGGGTACCCTGCTTCTGCCTTCCAGTTACATCCATCTTGGGGAGCAGTGGGTGGGGGGTTTGTAGCCCCTCCAACATCGGGGTGCAGTTTGGTGCTCTGACATTGTGCTCTGGGGCAGGTGTTCTCCTGCAGCCTGGGTAGCTCCCTGAATTCCCTCACACCCTGTTACAGGAGCCTTCTGACTGTGCTGCTACAAGCCCCAGGTCCTGCCCAGCTCCTGGAATCTACAGCATGGGCTGTCACCCACCATCAGACCAGGGGGCTCAAGACCCTCATGCTCAATAAAACCCAAAGAACTGCCCTGGGGGTACAGAGCCATCAGCTCCCACCCCTGGAGTGCCTCTGCCACCCTCCCACCACGGTGAATATTGCTAGAGTATAGGCAGCTCCTCCCTGCTGAGGCAAGGCAGCTGTGGAGCTGCTCAGAAGTGATTGCTATCAGATGAAAGGAAATCTGAGCACTGTCCTCTGAGAAATGAAACCTGTGTAGGGTTAAGATCACCTACAGCTATGGCTGACCCTCCTGGGGTGGGAGCTGGAAGCAGCAGGTTAGTGGAGAGCAGAGCAGGGGCTGGCAGCTGGGAAGAGGAGGAGTGGGAAACAGGAGCCCTCCCTCCTGGCCAGGGGAGACTTCTGCTCTGATGAATTCTCGGTCAGGTTGGACACCTCCTCTCCCTGGCAGTGACGAGAGAGCCAGCGTGGCTGTGCAGGAGCAGGGACATGCTGGGCTGGGCTGGCAGCACTCACAGAAGCAGGAGACAGCCATGCAGGGCACCGCTGGCTCTGGCAGCTGAAAGGCTGGTGAGGATGGCACTACCACTGCCAGGAACCCACCCTGCTCCTGGTGGAAGGATGGCTCAGGCAAGACGATGATGTAAGTGCCAGAACTCATGGCAGGAGCTATCAGTGCAAAGGTTGTGGCTTGTTGTCTGTGAATATCAGAAACTGGTGAGGTACCACACCAGAGATGGGGGAAAGTCCTAAAGTGCCAATACAGTCTGAACTGTACAGGAGAAGAAGAACAGAGACAGAGACATTACAGAAGAAAAAGGAATTCAGCTCCCAAACACCAGCTGTGCTCGGAATCCCCCCAGTTTCTGCCATCACAAGCAGAGAGGGCAGGTTGGGCTCCCAACGCACCGAGGTGCCACAGCCAGGTGTTAACTCCCCTTTTCCCAGTCCATGTTCAGAGGTTACACTGCTGAGAGGAGGACAAGCACTCCAGGGCGTGTTTCTCCACAGTTCCCAGTTGCAGATAATCCCAGAGCTCCCGTTGGAAATCGGGTGATGTTCCAGCCAAGCCCCCGGGGCATCCTCCTAATCAGAGCTGCTTTCTGGCAGGAGGTGAAGCAGGTCAGACAGGTGGTAGTGCAAGTATTGCTCAACATGGCCTTAAATATCAGATACTACAGGTTGGACAGAGGGAGCAAGAAGTGAGTTATTTATCAATTTATGAGCACAGCTGAACACCACAGGTTGAGACCACTGTGACTACGATGAGCCACCACTAATCATCTCTCCCACTCTGGGCTGGAGGAAGACATGAGTGAGTCAGCAGGAAAAAAGTCTGTCCCTCCCTCCCTCCTCAAACCCAAACAGCATTAGGTTGTTTTTCAGCAGGAAATAAGCTCCTGTTTTGAGCACTGCACCAGAGCAGGACGCTGGGAGCTTTGATCTGCTCCCAGGTGTCACCTGCATTACTCATTTACAGAGATGCCTCTTCCCCCAGGGAATCTCACCTCAGCTTTAGTGTGGAAGTTTGGGTGTGCATGAATCAACCAGGGGGCACCTTGAATCACTTCAGGAAGCAGCCAATTTGATGGACACAGAGGCCTTTCACCAGCAGACTCAGTTCACATGAGACAGGAGGGCACAGGTAGGACAAGAAAAGGCTTTAAACATGCTGTAAAGGTGAGCAGCCCCAGAGACACACTGCTCACCTTCAGCAAAGGCCATACCACACTGCTTCCAACCACAACCTCAAAACACCATCACAAGCAACCCCTGACCCAGGAAATCCCTCTGGAGAGTACTTCAAGGCCAAATAACCAGGTGGCATGATCCTGAGGCACAGATGCTGGTGCAAAATGACAGCCTACACAAGGAGCCTCCCTGCCTCCAGGACATGGTTTCAGAGCAGTGCAGGTCTCACAGCAAGTCTCAGTGGGGTCTGAGCCACGCTGGGAAACCCCAGGCTGTACACAGAAACGTCCCAGGCTCAGAAGGAAGATCACATTCATCTCCAAAGCTGCCTCACATCACCACCATGAACAGAAGTTAAAAAAAAAACCCAACAAACCAAAGAACAGATCAGCTCTTGTGTGATCTCAGCTGTTCTCACCTCATAATCAGCATTAAAAAGAATTAAAACCAAGACTATCTTTCCTAGCAAGAATTTCCTTACTTAGAAGTACCACGGGAGCTGCTGCTGCCACATGGCACTGGGCAGAGCAGCCCGGGCCCAGCATCACCTAGAGGACTCCAGAAGGAAGTGCTGCGCCTGGGCACAAAGCTTTCGGCACTGACAGGAACAATCTGGGAGTGTCACCATGTCGGTGGTACACCCTTTATGGCACAGAAGCTTTGAAAGGAAAAGATCTCAGTACCCAGGCTCAGAGAGCAGCAGTTCTGCCCCATCCAGAGCCACCCAGGAGCCCTGGGAGAGGTAGTCGAGATGCGACAACGGCTCAGCCAGGAGCAGCACGCAGCGACACTGGCCCTGTTTTACCACAAAGCACAAACGCCAACTCCCCAGCAACAACAAAAAAGGTAAAATAAAATAAACTATTATGGATACAACATGGAATCCAGTACATTCATGCCTGATCTCCCCTGAGCACTCATACCTCACCAGCCAGGCAGCCTGTGGTAACAGCCTGCTGTGTCGCAGCGTAGATCCAGCTGAATCGCATAGTTTTCCCATCACAAAACGCACCTAAAAATGAGGGTCCTCACCCTCCTTCAGTTCCCTTGTCCTTAAAAAGCCACCCCTGACCTTACACGCTTTGTGGATTCCTAGTCTCCCTCCAGCCTGCTCAGAGGCTGCCCAGCAAATCGGACGTGACAAATGAACAAGGCACAGTGCTCTACATTCACAGCGGCAGCGCCCCGGGGCTCATTAGGGAGTGCTTCAACCTTCCTGATTTTAACAAAGCTGGGAGAAACTGGCAAACCCCTTCTGCAAAGAAGCACGTGTGCCTCCACTGTGATCCCACTCACCCAGGGACAACCTGTCCTGAGAAGTGCCAGGGAACTGAGAAAGTGCAGGAAGGGACACTGTCCACCGGGGCTGTGCACAGACCTGCAAGCTGCCACCCTGCCAGGGGGCTGTGAGCTACACTCATATGACACACCAGTGCATTAAAAAGCTTCACATGGCCTTTACACCTCCCCTCTGGTCACAGCCCTGGCTCCACAGAAGGGACTGACAGTGCTCAGGGCTCTGGCAGAAGCAGAGCACTGTGTTATTTGGGGGGCTGCACACTACTCAGTATTGATCCCCAGGAGAGCCCACCTCCCTCCCTGCCATAACCCACCTTGGGATGCTGCCATGATCCACTTTAAAAGTAAACAGTGCCCCTTTTAACATTTACAGAGTGCCCGATGGTTTATGCGATGGAACATCTACGTTTTTGGCTACAGGGAACACCCAGAAATCCTCTCCTGCAGCCCCGGCTTTCTGCGGAGCAGAGACACAAACACCTCAGCCCCTTCCCGATGTGTGAGAGCTACTGCAGACAGCGGCAATGTCAAGCACGGATGAGCTCTGTCAGACTCCAAGCACACAGGCACACAGCCTGTGCAAGGCTAGATTTTGTACAAAAAGCTGGGAACATAGTCAAATCTGAGCAGGGGGCTCCCCCCTGCCCCGGTTCCTGAATGTAGTGCAGCTTCAGCAGCTCAGCCAAGTACTGCACAATTTTGATATCTTCATTGGCAAGGCCCAGTTGAAGCTTTAGGAAGTTCATCCTGCGATTCACAACGGATTCCTCCGATTCCCTTTCGCTGATGGGAAGGTGCAAATGATGGCAGAAGGTGAAGAGGAAGGCTTTAGAATACAGCTGGGTGAGGATGCTTTGGACGTGCATGTAGTAGGTGCTGCCACGCTTGATCTGTGTGCGGTGGTCGGCCAGCCGGGCCACCACGGTGCCCTTGTAGAGGGGACAGCGCAGGGTCTTGCTGTCGGCGTCCAGGATGCTCAGGTAGCGGCTGTACCGACTCAGGGCATGCAGCACGTTCACCCCAGCAGGGGAAACAGTCCTGGAACAGCAAGGGAGAGGTTACGGCTGGAGGGGAGCTGATAATTAAGCAGCAGGCTGTGTCCGTGCCCTGCGTTCTGTGTACTTTCCTTCTAGCTGATGAGCTGGTGCAAGACCTCTGTGAGTGAATAAAGTCTAGCATGGAGGAGAGGGGGAAAATAGGCTCTCCAGCCTGCCAGATCCCAAAGAAACCTTGATTCCCTGCATCCCCACATGCCCTGATCTGCTACAGCATAAACCACCACACTTCAGCTCAGCTTTCTCCCTCAGTGACATGGAGGGGGAGTGATAGGACGTATTTGGTGAACAGACACATCCTGCAGCAGCTGGAAGCTTCTAGATGTGACTCAGAAACCCAAAGCAGTCCCCCCTTGCCAAGAGCTCCACAGTCCCCCCAAATCACTTTGAGAGGGAGCTGCTCTGAGGTGGTCAAAGCCCTGAGTGGAGCAGGACCTTCTGCATTTCCTAAAAGAGAAAACCATCCCTAACCCACAGCATTCCTGACTGAGCCTGGCTATTTGTCACTCAGGTGCAAACCTACAGCATGCTCACAACAGTACAATTACCCACCAAGCTTAACCTAATGTTATTTAAATGCAAATTATGAGCCTACGCAAACCCTTCAGCTCCTCCATTCTTTGTGGTGACAGTTGCTGGGCTGAGATACAGCTCCGAGCCTCTAACAGGGAGCTCCAACTGGTGTAGGGGCTGTCCCTGTGCCCAGGCAGTACCTGGCCTTAGGAGATGCAGGATCCTTACTGGAATAAGTAATTTAGTCTCTAAGTTCCTTCCCAGAGCCTTCATACAAATGGTTTGTGGAGAGCACCCACATTAAACTCAACATTTAATTAAAATTCCACGGGGGAGAACTGAAATGACTGACACATGTTACAGGCAGTTCTTAAATAAAGATTTCTGTTTATAAAAATTGCATCTAACCACAAACATTGCACAACGAGTAAACACTTGGGGCTTTTAAAAACCTCACTGACAGACAGAAAGCTTGTGAGCAGCTGGCAGAGCTGTCATCCTGCCTCATAAGCATAGCAATGAGAGCAAACTCACAGTTTTGGATAATTTCAACATCCACATTCCCCAGCAGTACAATACTCTGCAGCCCAGAAAGCAGGTTTCTGTGTTTTAATTTTCCTGCTGTTTACAAACACTCCCACAGGAGCTATTCCAGCTCGGCTCTGAGCTCTGAGCTGCCACTCTGACTCATGTTTTCCACATTGGTGACAGCAATGGTCATTCCCTGCCATACCTGCACCCAAAGCATGGAACACATCCTGGAACACACAAAAAATCCTTTTCATAACATCAACAAGGGCAGGGCCGAAATCTTGAGCTGAGCAAACGCTCTTTACTAATATGAGCTGTGAAGCTGCATTTCAGGACTGGGTGTAGGGAAGGGGCACTTGGTTTTGGGATAGTCCTCACCCTAAGCACAGGTTTCCTACAATCCCAACACTCACCTGCACAGCTCCAGGGGCCTTTTTACCTCACCAGCACAGCCCAAGGTGCTGCACTCCAATTCTGACCTACAGATCTTATCACCTCTTCAACAGGCTCCACAAGGAAAAGCCCGCCCCCAACACAGCACCATTTAAACCCTAAAACTGCAGCCAGAAATGTGAGAAGAGTTCCAGCAAGAATAACAGAGCACCCAAGGGACTCCAGGAAGACTTGTATCGGATCATCCAGGAACTGAGCAGGACTTGGGGTGTTTGTTCTCTGCTTTGCCAGGCAAAGACCTAAACCAGAAGGAAACCTCCTGGCCAAGTAACTCACCTGAAGCAGGCAGCAACTAGTCAGCAGATGTTTTAAATATTAATTCGCAAGTGAGGCTGGATACAAAGAGATCTACCCCTCTTCCAAAATAAATTCCACAAACAGAAATTCATGGCAGCTGTGTTGGTAATTAAGCTCCCTGCACACCCATTGCTCTCTGAGATGAAGTTCTTACCACACACCTCGACCCTATTAAAGCAAACAGATCCTTGGATTTACCTCTGGAGTCCGATCAACTTCCACTTCTGGAAATCCACCAAGTGCAGAGGGGACGTGACCCAGTGCTTCACGGGCTTGGCATACACGCCGCAGTTGGGCACAAAGATGGAGAGCGCCGTCACGAGCCTCTTGACCATGGCCTCGTCCTCCCCCAGCACGACCAGGGTCCTCCCGCTGAGCAGGGAGTAGATGGCAGGGTGGGCAAAGGGGTACTGGCGGATGAACCGCAGTGCATTCTGCCCAGCCCTCTTTCTGTGTCTTTCTCCAGCCGGGCAGGCCAGGTGGGCAGGAGAAGGGGTCCTGTCGGAGCACGTGGAGGCGGCGCTGCTGATGTAGCTTGTGGAGTCCGAGCACTCGTCCAGGCTGCTCTTACTGACCTCCCTGCTGCCCGTCAGGTAGCGTGAGTCGAGCTCGTAGGGCAGGAGCCCCCCCGAGAGGCCATCGTGGGAGGGGAAGCCCCCGCGCAGCCCCTGCTCGGCCGGCCGGTACGGCTGCGGGGGAAGTCGCACCACCCCGTCCTCCTCGCACGGCTTCTGCCCCAGCTCAGGCAGAGGCTCCAGGAAGTTGGGACTCTCCTTCCCGATACAACAGGCAGCATCCACCTGCACTAAGCTTTCCTGTTTTGAGATGTCGTCCTGCCCATCATCGATGCCCGGGTTCGGTCTGGGGGTGAAGCGAAGGCCTCCCTCGCTGTCGTCCACATAGGGCTCCTCGTTAATGGCACTTGGGTAGCTCGCTTTGAAATCCTCTGGGATGAGGGACTCGGAGGGACACGTGCTGAGCACCTCGATGCTGTCCTCGCTGACCGTGCGCCGGCTGCCCACCTTGCTCCGGCCCACCTGGGGGCTGGGAATGACAGGCAGGCTGGCCTGGCTCTCTGATTTTGTCAGCCCAGATCCTGACTTCTCCGTTCCCAGCACCTCGATGCTCTCCCCGCTACTGATGCTGCCTTTGATATCTGCATCCAGATAGTCCAGGTTGTCCTGATGCTCGGACATCACGGACTCAGACATTTTGGGTTCTTCAGAGTCCTCCATTTCCTGCTCCATCTTGATGGGCACACACTCCACGCTGGACTTGTAGGAGCCCAGGCTGATGACCACTTTAGGAGTAAGGGACTCTTCTGAACACTTTTCATCTATGGCATCTTGGCCGAGCCCCTGGCAACCTCTGTACTGTTTTACAGGAGGTTTTTCATCCAGAAAAGACACATCCTCAAAGAGGAAGTTGGTGACACTCTGCTGCTTTAGGAGAGCTCGGCTGATCTGCTCTGTCAGGAGGTAACATACATCACCTCGAAAAGTCCTCTCGATATGGTGCAACTGGTCAAGGGTCTGGGTGAAAAAATAAACATCGCAGAGTTCCTCCAGTGTCTTTAGCTTCTTGTCAAAGCACTTTGCAGACTTGGCTTTGATGAGTTTGGGGGTGTAGGACGGCACATGGGTGTAAAGGTGAGTTTCACCAGGGTCAGTGAGGTCCGAGGCAGCTGGGTCCTGATCGCCACCCACATCAACCTGGTCCAGGGCACTCTCTGGCTCGTAGGGGTGGAATTCAGACTCCTTCAGCTTCCTGTAGGGATATGACCGGATTTGCCTCAGCAGGTCTTGGTGCTCGATGATTGACTTTTCCACGCTGGCCAGCTCGTTGGCCTTCTCAATGGCCTGTGTTGTGTAATACCCCTTGTCGTTGGCTTTCTTCTGTTGCTCAGTCTCGTTGTGCAGGACAGTCCTGGTGTAGTCAAGATCTTTCAGTTTCTTTTCCAGTTCGTTGGCAAAAGCTTTCCGGTTCCCCGTCTTCAGGCATTCAGAAGCTTTGGAGAACTCGGCAGAGAGTTCCTGAAACTGCTGCATGATTTTGTGCTCATCAGCAGAAATGTAGGCCATGCAGAAGGGCCTCACAAAGCCCCTGGCTTCCAGGTCATACAGGGTCAAGTGGTGCACGTAGGCAAAAGCCCCTTCCTTGGAGTCTCCCAGCACCACCTTGGAGTCCTCCACAAAGTTCAGCTTCGGGTAGGCAGAGCCGGGAGGGTGCCCCACGAAGGATGCCTGGTAATCCACAGACATGATCCGCAGGGAAAAATAATTGAGATCGAAGGTGCCCGACACTTTGGCGTCATCGGGGATGGTCAGGAGGGGCTGAGGCCCCACTTGCTCCGAGAACTCGGAGATGAGGATGAAGTCCCGGGTGAACTTGGAGCCGGCGACCTTGGCCCAGGGGTTGGCGCCCTGGCCGGAGAAAGGGAACAGCGGCACCGAGTACTCCTCGGGCAGGGGCGGCTCGCGGTACAGATCATCCTCCAGCTCCTCCTCCCTGGTGAAGGCCACCACGTCAGGGGCGCTGATCATATTTCCCGCAGGACGGGACCGACATGGAGCAGCGACGCGCCCCCTGTCCCCCCGCCACCGCCGGGCCCCGCGGGAGGCGCCAGCGCAGCCCCGGGCCGGCCCCGCCGCAGCCCCGCGTCCCCCTCACGCCGCCGCCATGGCCGGAGCCGCCGCCTCCTCACGGCCCCGCAGCCATCTTGCAGTCACATGACGCGCGGCCTCCGACCCCGCCGCCAGGAAGCGACGCCGCCGCCTCCTCCTCTTCCTCAGCTGGAGTTGTTTGTTTTTACCGTCGTCGCCCTTTGTCGTTGCCGATCCCGGGGCGGGCCCAGCGGCGGCGGGAAAGGGGGAAAACCGAGGTGGGGAGGTGGCGGGTGGGGACGCTGAGATGCGCCGCGGGGCATCTCGGGAGTTGTAGTTCTCTGCCTCCGCTGCGGCTGCGCTTTACGGCAGGACGTGACGGTGAGGGGGAGCGACAGGGAGAGCGCGGGAGAGCGGGAGGTGAGGGGGGAACGGGGAAAAAAGGGAGAAAGGAAAGGGGAGGGTCTGCCCCAGGTGAGGGACAGTCCGGGGGGATCAGGGGTGGCGAGGAGGCTGCGCTGCCCCGGCCGTGGCGGGCGAGGGCAGCCCCAGCCCGGGCAGGGCAGGAGAAGGCCGAGGGACAGGATGCGAACTCCCGTCAGCTGTGTCTAAGGGAGTGATTCCTTCTGCCGGGCCCTGAGCCCTCCCGGGGCGGCTGGTTACAGGCTGAGTGTCCGTGCGGTGACATGAGCGATGTCTCTCCATCCCGGCAGGACGCGGCCCCGGGAGGCCGAGCAGCAGCATGCCCTGTCCCCGCGGGAGCTGTCCTGACCTCCTGGGATGAACCTCTCCGTGCGGCTGTGCACCAGGGGCAGGATGCTGCCGCAGCCCTGGCGCCTCTTCTCGCGGGCCGCGGAGGACTTGGCGCTGCAGAGGATCAGGAAGGTCCTGTGCGTGGCAGAGAAGAACGATGCTGCCCGAGGGATCGCTGACCTGCTCTCCAACAGCAGGATGCGGCGGGTAGGAATACCCCACATCTTGCTGCTCCCTGGGGTGGCTTAGCTGGCTGGGGAGGGTCAGCAGCACGGCCCTGGGCTCTCAGATGGGGTCCCTGTCGTGTGGCAGCCCCAGTGTGCTTGGCAGAGCTTAGCATGGACACTTCATATTAGCACATGCCACACCTGGCACTGTTTTTGTCTCTGAACACACGAGGGTACAGGAATGGCTTTGTTCTGTGTACAAACACTGCTTGCCCAAATGCATTTGGGAGTCTCAGGTCCCTTTTCCTTGTGGTTTAAGTCCAGTGGGAACTCAGCTCCCTCTGCCCAGGCTGCCTTCTGCAGGCACTGAGCTCCCTGGTCACTCCTGGATTAGCAGTGTACAACAAAGGCTTCAGGAACTGAAACCATCCATTGGCATGCATTTCCCTGTCTAAAAGTACTACTTCTGCAGCATCAGCAAATGTCAGTGTTTTACTGAAGGTCACCAAATAAAGCACAAGTGGGCTGTGGTTTGGAGAAGAGGAAGTCAAAGATTTCTACTTTCTGCTTCTCTGGTAACAGTTTGCATAATCATTTGCTATTTCCAAACTAAGGAACTGGAAGGTGCTACTAGACCAGAATCAGAGAATTGTCAAGGTTGGAAAAGACCTCTGAGATTGAGTCCAACTCGTGATCCAGAGTTCCAACACCCAGACCAGAGCACTGAGTGCCACATCCAGTTGTTCCTTGAACACCTCCAGCAGTGGTGACTCTACCACATCCCTGGGCAGTTCCAAGGTTTGATAACCCCTTCCACAGAGAAATTCTGCCTGATATCCAACCTAAACCTGCCCTGGCACAGCCACTGGGAAAAGAAACTGAGCCACTTTTGTCACTGGGAAAAGAAGCTGAGCCTCACCTGGCTCCAACCTCCTTTATTTGAATAAAAGGTGTTATTGAGAACCTGAACACTGACAGTGCCAACCAAGAAATCGTCCTGCTTCTGTGAAAAAAGCAGCAAATACACCATCTAGAAACTTGCATGAATTCCATTTAGGTGGGAGGTAGCCTTGGGGCCCTGGAGCTGGGACATCAGTTGTCATTTGGAGCAGGACAGTTGTTTGTCAGGAGTTTCTATGATCACTGCCCAGCCCCATTAAACAAAGCAGTTCTTCATTATCCCTGGGGAGATAAGGCTGGAATCATCTTCAGGAATGGTTTAAAATTATCTTACCTTAGAAATCACTATTTCAGCATCTTCGTAAATGATACAGGAGACTTCCATCCACTTGATACAATTCCCATTAGCTCCAGTACCTGGTTTTCTTTTGCCATTTGCCTCCTATACTCCATCCTAGTGTGGACAAAGTGAGATGAGATGGATTTGTTTCCTGTTAAAAAATTTAATTTAAAAAATTTTTAAATTTATGTTCAGTTTAAAACTAGAAACTCAGGAATTCTCCTTTTTCTTCCAGAGAGAAGGGTTTTCCAAGTTCAACAAGATCTATGAATACGACTACCAGATGTTTGGCCAGGTAAGAGTTTTCTCTCAATCTGCTGCTGGACTAATGAAGTACAAATACTAATTAATAAAAGCTTTTATTAATTGGTTACAAATTAATTACAAACACTGATTAATAAATAATAAAAAATTAATACAAATACTAATTAATGAAAGCTCCTCCCAGCCCAAGCCATTCTGTGATTAACAGGAGAAAGGTGTAAATTGTGTAAATTGAGAACTGGAGGAAGATTTTTGGGGCTTGCTGTGGGTAGTTTTTGGTGAGTTTTTGATGGGCACTAATTTCCTTGCTCTGTCTCTTGCAGAACGTTACCATGGTGATGACATCTGTGTCAGGACATTTACTGGCTCATGATTTCACCATGCCATTTCGCAAATGGTTGGTACCTCGTGCCCCTGGTAGGATGGGTCTGTCACCTCCTGCCCCTCACAGGAAGGCTCTGTCACCTCTTGCTCTCACCCTTGAGCCAAGTGGGACACTGCAAGCTCAAACACAAAGGGGCAGGGAGAGACTCTGACTCAGAGCAGGGTGATTAGTTCCAAATTTTACAGCAAATAGCTAAAATACTGTTTCAAATTCGTGTCTTCAGAGAACTGAAAAACCCTGAAGACATAATGCTGGTTAAAATACATCAAGGCAGACCCAGGGAATTAAACTGATACCAAACTGGGATGGTTTGGTGTTCTTTGTTCAGCTAGGAGCTGTTCTGGGAAGTGAGATGCTTTCTCTGCCTTACCTCCCTTTGTTCTCTTTTCTCCCCCTTCCAGATTTGCTGTTTTCTCTAGCTGTTTTTTCATTCTTTTGCTTTTAAATGCTTCTCAGCATTTCATGTGAACTCTCTGTTGTCTAAGATGAGGCCTGTAATAAAATACATTAATTTCATTACCTAGCACCAGTTAGTGTCTTACAAATGTGTGGTTTAGTTTATGTGATGTACACACATCTTCATCCTCTGTTTTCCAGGCATAGCTGCAACCCTTTAGCTCTTTTTGATGCTGAAATTGAGAAGTATTGCCCCGAAAATTACATGGATATCAAGGTACATCGTGGTTAATGCTTTCCCTGAAACTGAGTTCAGAGGTTGGTTCAACAAATATTGTCCCAGACAGAAGGATGATCTTACCTTTGTCCTTAACGTCCCAATTTCTGCAGTTTAGCAGATTCCTCCTACAATTTCCTGGGACTGTATATGCTGTTCATTTGTAACACTGGAATTCTTCTCCTCATGTAGAAGTAGTGCAGTGAAGGAACAGCTGAAAATAGAAATGTTTTTTTCCAACAAGGTGGAATTGGTGATTGTGTCTCAGTTTTACAGAAAAAGACATTTTTTGAAAACAGACTGTGGTACAACCCGCTCCAAGCCAAGCCTTTTAACAGAATTAGATGTAAATAAGTGACTCAATTCTTTTGAGAGCTGCCTAATCTCCTGAGACACACAATTACAAAATGTTATTGCAACAACCCATCTCCATGGATACGTGTTGCATTTTGTGTTCAGTGAGTCATTCTGAAATGAAATGACAGAGCAAACGGCCTGGAATGTTCTCCCTGTGTTGTTTTCCTCCTCTCAGAGAACCCTTGAACGAGAAATCCAGCAGTGCCAAGCCCTGGTGATCTGGACTGACTGTGATCGAGAAGGAGAAAACATCGGCTTTGAGATCATCCACGTGTGCAGAGCTGGTGTGTAGAGCATCTTCATCAGTCTGAGTTCCATTAAAGCTTTAACAACTCTTTTAGAAAAGGCAAATTCTCAGTCTTACTGTATCCAGGTTAAATGCTGACTGCAATTCTGATAAATGTGTGGCTCTGGTAGAGGAGATACCGATCCAGCTGTTGGAAAGCTGTAGTACTGATTGACAGCATGCTCTCTCAATGAGAGCTTTTTATTAGTTGCTCCTTTCTGTTGGTGTTTGAATCTCTCTGATTTCTGTTCCGTGTGTATCTGGCAGTAAAGCCAAACCTCCAGGTCTTCCGGGCCCGATTTTCCGAGATCACACTTCATGCTGTCAGATCAGCCTGCGAGAACCTCACCCAGCCTGACCAAAAAACGAGTGATGCCGTTGATGTCAGGCAGGAGCTGGACCTCAGGATAGGTATGTAAACATCTGTTACTGAAACCTCAACACAAGGCAGAAATACCCTCTGTAGTCTCATAAACCTGATTTTTACATCAGATATGACTAAATGACATCTCATATTTTACTGGAAACGTGCTCTTTGAATCAGAGAATCATCAGTTCCCAAGACTGAGTCCAACCTGTGACCAATTCCCTCCTTGTCAACCAGACCAGAGCATGAGTGACACATTTGTTTCTTGAGCATCTCCAGGGATGGTAACTCCACCACCTCCCTGGGCACTCCATTCCAATGTTTAACAGCCCTTTCTGTGAAGAAATTCCTCCTGAAAAGAAGAAATTTTTCCTTGAAGCAAATATTAGCAGCACTGACGTGCTTCTGCAACTGAGTATTAAACAGAGTGAAATTAATGCTCAGAATATTAAAAAGAGCCATCTGAAGTGCTGTGATTATCATTCAGCATTGCTGTATTCAGTTCTGGTGCCCATTTTGTTTCCTCAGGTGCTGCCTTCACCAGGTTCCAGACACTGAGGCTGCGGAAGATCTTCCCTGATATTTTAGCAGATCAGCTGATCAGCTACGGCAGCTGCCAGTTTCCAACACTGGGATTTGTAGTTGAACGTTTTAAAGCCATCCAGGCTTTTGTTCCTGAAGCCTTCTACAAAATTAAAGGTATGTATGGGGAAACATAGTCCTGGGCTCCATCTTCAAGGGTTTGACGTGGATAGAAAGGAAAAACATTGGTGCAATAAATGCAAAATGCTGCAGAGGTGGTTTCCTCTTCCTCTGCCATGACCATTGAGCAGAACTGGAGGGTTTCTAAGTGCCTTTGTTGTGTTTCCATTTTGTGGCACCTCTATCAACCAGCTCTGTTGTCCATCACAGTGACCCATGACCATGAAGATGGCAGCGTGGTCTTCAACTGGAAGAGGAACCGGCTCTTCAATCACACAGCATGCCTGGTCCTTTACCAGATGTGTATGGAGGTAGGAAAGCTTGTAAATAGTTGCATAATCCAGATTCAGCCAAACAGTCCCTGTGTCTGTCTTGTTCAAGACTTTTAAAGAACAGTTTGTGTAAACTCCTAAAGGAGATTTGGGGTTTGCTTACTCTGTTTAGGATCCAGTAGCGACTGTTGTTGATGTTGTGAGCAAGCCAAAGAGCAAATGGAGGCCCCTGCCCCTGGACACTGTGGTATGTTTGAACTCTGGGAAGGATTTCTCTGAAAAGAGCTTTGAACAGATGTTTTACTCACTGCTCTGAATGATCCACTAATGCTTCTGGTTTTTCTGGCTCTTCCCAATGCAGGAACTGGAAAAATTGGCTTCCCGCAAACTGAAAATAAATGCAAAGGAAACGATGACAATAGCAGAAAAACTCTATACTAAAGGGTAAGAGAGCAAGACTTGGCCTGGTAAACTTAATTCCTTTAAAAGTAAATGGCCTTTTGTCCAAAATGAGAAGCATCTTGGAACAGCTCTCAAAGTGCTCTCCTGTCTTTCTTCCTAAGGTTCATTAGTTACCCCCGAACCGAGACCAACATTTTCCCCAAGGAGCTGAACCTCTCTGCCTTGGTAGAACAGCAGACACAGGACCCAAACTGGGGAGAGTTTGCACAGAGGATTTTGGATCAGGGTGGGCCAAACCCTCGGAATGGAACCAAATCCGATCAGGCTCACCCTCCCATTCACCCCACAAAGTATGCCACCAACCTGCAGGTGGGTGTAACCAGAGGGGACTGGATGGGTTGTGATGCTTGATAAATAAAGATTAAAGCCTTGACATGGTCATTAGCAGAAAATCCTCACCCAAGATCCCAGTGATTCTGTGATGTCCTGTTAACCTGGGAGGACCCTGACCCTTCTCCCTGTTTGATCTCAGGGCAATGAGCAGAGACTCTATGAATTCATCGTGCGCCACTTTTTGGCTTGCTGCTCTCAAGATGCCAAAGGACAGGAAACAACTGTGGAGATCAACATTGCCAACGAGCAATTCATTGCTCAAGGACTCATGATCCTGGCCCGAAATTACCTGGAAGTGTATCCTTACGACAAGTGGAGTGATAAGGTAATCCCCTTGAGTAACATAAGTGGGAGGGGCTAAATAGCACTTCACTGCCAACTTCAGACCTCTCTGCAAAACAGTTCTTGGCCATTTCTGGCCATTTCACTCAGAGCCTTTGTCCTGAGTAAATGGACCAGGAAGCAGATTCAAAGAGATTCTCCTTCCCTTCAGGTTATCCCACTGTATCAGAAGGGGTCTCGCTTTCAGCCCACCACGGTGGAGATGGTGGATGGGGAAACCAGTCCTCCCTTGCTCCTCACAGAAGCAGATCTCATTGCTCTCATGGAAAAACATGGCATTGGTCAGTATGGGCAGCATGGCCTCTCGCTCTTGGCAGAGGGAATTCACTCCAGGGAATTCTCCAAATGTTGCTGCAGATAAGAAATCACTTAAATGTGCAGAATAAGGGGATAAAAAGGGCAAAGTCCAAACATTCTCAGGAGCCTGCAGAGCACCTCCAGTACCTAGGGAAACGGGCAATTTTGGGTCCAGGGTGTGCCACCAGCACCTTGCTGGCCTCAGTGCCAGTGGGGCATGAGGGCAGAGCTGCTCCTCACCATGAGCTGTGCCTCCCTGGGCACAGGGGAAATCACTTCTTGGCCCCTGATTTGACTGAGATCTCTCTGTTTCCAGGGACCGACGCCACCCACGCCGAGCACATCGAGACAATCAAGACACGGATGTACGTGGGGCTTACAGCAGATCAGCGCTTCTTGCCTGGCCACCTGGGCATGGGGCTGGTGGAAGGTGAGGGAAGAGCCCTGACAAAGATGGCAGGGTCCTTCCCTGCTTCTTCCTTTTGCTTACCATTCTATATATTCCTCAGGCTACGATTCCATGGGCTACGAGATGTCCAAGCCTGACCTTCGAGCTGAGCTGGAGGCTGATCTAAAACTGATCTGTGAGGGGAAGAAAGACAAATCTGTAGTGTTGCAGCAGCAGGTCCAAAAGTACAAGCAAGTCTTCATTGAAGCTGTGGCCAGAGCCAACAAGTGAGTCCTGTCTTTGCTCTCTTCCTTTTGCTCTGCCCGAAGGTGCTGGCTGCTTATCTGGGGCTCAGCCTGGGGTGAGGGATCCTGTCACACTGTTTCCCTGGAATTTGGGATCCTGTCACACTGTTTCCCTGGAGCTCTGCCCCCTGTGGGTAGGTATTTGCATGGGAAAGGATGACTCGCAGCCTGGCATGCTGTCAAGAGTTCCTGCCAGCTCAGGGTTTAAACCAGGATGAGCAGCTAAGATTAAATTTAGGGATGGCAACATGCACTGACCTCTGATGTTGTACCCACACCTTTCCTGTTTCAGAAGTGTGGTGCTGAGTCACTGTGCTCGTGGAGAAGCTCAGAGGTGCTGTGTGGGGGGCAACAGGCTCTGAGTCACTGCAGTACCTGATTGCTCCTTGCAGAGACACACAGGATGCTCTGCTCGTTTCTTTACAGGTTGGACCAGGCCCTGGCTCAGTATTTTGGAGAAGCTGCAGAAGTTCCAGAGCAGAATGAGGTGTATCCAGCAGCACCTGTTCCCGTTCGGAAGTGTCCCCAGTGCAACAGTGACATGGTCCTGAAGACCAGGAAGAATGGCGGGTTGGTGACCTTCCCTCTTGTAGCCTGTGTTGCTTTGTGTTTCTCCAGGCATTTATTTACTTCCTTTGGTATAAGCTTGGAAACCTTAGGCTGCAGCTTACTGACTCCACCAGCTACATGAGCTGTGTGGACTCAGCTGAACCTCTTCTCAAGCAGGTATTTGCCCTAAAAAATTGCAGTTTTGACAATTTCTGATGGCTGAGAAGACACGAGAACGGATCCCTAACTGTCTTGACTTTGCCTATTCCTCATCCAGTGCCTTTGTCCCATGGCAGGTTCTACCTCAGCTGCATGGGCTATCCAGCCTGTAAAACTGCAGTCTGGTTCCCTGATTTCGTGCTGGACGTGACCAGAGATGAGAGCATCTGTGATGTGTGCAAACCCCATCCAGTTCACAGGTAGGTCATACCAACAATCTGGTGTTGGCCACTTGGGCAGGGACTTCCATGGGCTAGGCTGGGCAACCATTTTCCATTCCAGTCTTGGAAAGCTGGAGTAGCACTTGGCTTCGGGATAGATAAAAGAGGCGTTTGGGATGTGGCCTACATATAGCAGAATCAAAACGATAAATAGAAATTCAAATCTAAATTGACATCTGTTGATGAGAAACTGAGATACTTTGACTCTTCCTTTCTTCGTAGACTGAAATTTAAATTCAAGAAAGGCAGCGTTCCACCCGTGATGCCCCTGGAGTTCGTTGGCTGCATTGGAGGTTGTGATGAGATGCTGAAAGAGCTCTTGGACCTCAAGTACTTGAACAGATCATCCCAACCTGCACCATCCACCACCCAGCCAGGGCGTCACCTGCAGGCCAACCACTTGTTGAACAGAGCCGGCGGCGAGAGCAGACCAGCAAGGGGGACTTCAAACCCAGCACGGGGCCACCTGCTCTCTGTGAACTCCTCCAGGACCTCCAGGGCTGCTCCTCCAGCCACTCCAGATGATGGGAACAACGCCGTGGTGTGCAACTGTGGGACCGAGGCGCTGCTGCTGACCGTGCGCAAGGAGGGTCCCAACCGCGGCCGCCAGTTCTACAAGTGCAGCTCCAGCACCTGCAACTTCTTCCTCTGGGCTGATGAGCAGCCACAGGACGGAGGCACTGCAGCTCCACACAGCTCCAGTGCTGGAAGAGCCCCAGTGGGATTCCAGCGGCCAGGAGGAGGGAGAGAGCCCTTGGGAAGCAGCAGCTCAGGTGCTGGAGGTGGCACGGTGTGCATGTGTGACCAGCCTGCCGTGACACGCACCGTGCAGAAGGATGGACCCAACAAGGGGCGGCAGTTCCACACCTGCCCCAAGCCCCGGGAGCAGCAGTGTGGCTTCTTCCAGTGGGCAGATGAGAATGTGGCACCAGGTGGGTGGCAACCCCATACACAAGGGCTGGAGGCTGTTCTTAAGCTGAACAAAGCAAGGAGTTGCTGGTGAGGGTCCTGTGGAGGCCAAAAAGATGTGGAGGGGTCTGGAGCATCTCTCTGATGAGGAAGGACTGAGGGAGCTGGGCCTGTTTAGTCTAGAGGAGATTAAGAGGGGATCTCATTAATGCAGATAAATATCTCAAAGGTGCATGCCAAGAGGATGGTGCCAGACATTTTTTGGTGGTGCTCAGCGACAGGATGAGGAGCCGTGGCTAGAAACTAAAACACAGAAAGTCTGACCTCAACATGAGGGAGAATTTCTTTACATCAAAGGTGACAGAGCTCTGTAACAGCTGACCAGGAAGGTGATGGAGTCTCCCTCTCTGGAGACATTCAAACCCACCTGGACACATTCCTGTGTCACCTGCTCCAGGTGACTCTGCCTTGGCCATGTTGAACTGGGTGATCTCCAGAGGTCCCTTCCATCCCCAGCTATTCTGGGATTCTGTAAACTCACCACCCTTCTGACACATGGCAGCTCTTGTGCCACCTCCTACATTTAACAGATGTCAAGTTTGTCTTCAGAACATCTGTCAGCAGCTTTATAGCACTTCAAATGTTGCTCTTAACAACAAAGTCTGGCTTACCTTTCCAAGTGCTGGCAGGATGTGTCCTCACAGCCCATATCCAAGCAGGATGCTTGGTTTCTGTGTGCAGTAAACTTGACCATCTGTCTGTCCATGACTTGTTGGATAAAACCCAGCACTCCTTCCAAAAGTCTGTTTGGGAATTTGTCCTCCCAAATGACAGTGCTCAGCTTTATGATAGCTGTCACTGACTTGGGACAAAGTTGAAGCAGTGGCACCACTTTTGGAGATCTTAAACCCCATTCTGGCATGCCAGGGAAACTGTGCTGCTCCCTCTGCCCTAGTTTAGGGATGCAGGGAAAGGGCAAGTCATGCTGGAGCTTTGATCAGAGATGAAACAGTGTGGAAAGATGCTGAAAACAAAACTAATGACAAAATAAGGATGCAAGAGAGAGAACTGACAAAAAGGCACATAACCAGGTACAGAGGGGGAGATGTGGTCTGTGAGGGATCTTCAGCACTGACCTCCTCCTCAGACATTTTTGGGCCTAAAGGGGTAAAATCAAGTTTTCAAAACTACTTAAAACCCCAAGTTCTTCTCTGGCATGTTTTGTTTCTGCTTGAGCTGTAGACCAATGCATGCAAGCAGGCAGATCAGCTTCCCCTGTGCTGTTCTCACATCTCTAATGCTGCAAGACAAATGGGTAACAGTTAAATAACTGTTCAGACAAGTCTGAAGCAAATGCAGGTTCAGGAATAATCTGAGAATCCTTGATCTGCTATTGTGAATTTACCTTGTGTTTCTCACCTATTTATGTTTTCAAAAATCCTTAAATTCAAGTTGTTTATCTCTAGGCCCTTCCAGAGACGACTCTTTGAACCACTTTGGCAGCAATGAATACTCAAGAGGGTTGGGAAGCAAGGCCAAGAGACCAGGCAGTGTCTCCTCAGGATCTGCAGCCAAGAAACCACGGACCTGCAGCATTTGCCACCAGCCTGGGCACACGAGGAAAACCTGCCCTCAGAACCACTGAGCTGGGATGGACCTCTGAGAGCCTGGAAGGATCAGGGTTGTGAACTGCTGCAGGAGAAACCTCTGCAACAAAGAACTTCACTCTGGAAAGAAGTCCCTTGAGTGGCTTTTGGAAGGGCTGGTTGCAGGCTGCTCCTGCCAAGGGATGCCATGTGTTACAGCAGGGGTTCAACCAGCTTGGAAAGGTGGTTCCACTACCAGCTTTTGTTTTCAGCTGCTCTTCTGCTGAGCAGGTTGGGATAGTCTGAACATTTCAAGGAAGCAGTTGGAAGATGAGTCTGTGGGGAAAACTGTGCTGGATATTCCCCCTGCACCGTCCTGGTGGTTGTCTGTGGCCTTTCCATGCAGGGAGGAGCTGGATCAGGGCCACCAGGACAGACACCAGGGCTGCTGAGCTCTGCTCAGTCCCTGGCTTTCCACAGTGTGGAATTTAAGTTCCCTTCTAAGTTGATGTTACCTGAGCAATATTCCCCTTTTTTGTCACCCTTACCTGGGTTGTCCCTGCCAGGGAAGGAGTGTCAGGTGCAGAGGAGCTGGATCTGGTGCTTGCCCTGGGAGAAGCTCAGCTGCAGTGCTCAGGAAAAGCCTTCATTTTAGATGGTCCCTGAATTTGAAAGCAAGTTCTTCCTCAAACTTTGAGATGTGCTTTTGTGATGCTGCTAGCTGATGAAAGTTATTTTTGTCAAACTAGTAAGTTTCTTATTAAAATATTATTTAAATTTTAAATTTGATGCAGTGACAACTCTGCCTAATTATTTCTTCCTACATAATATAGTGAAGCTTTTACTGTAAAAGCATCCAGCCAAATCTTGCTCTTTCTACTCACTGGAACAATACAGGAGCTTTCTTGGGAGAAACTCCCCACAGTAATTTAGAAGTGAGATACAAAAGCATAGGAAAAGTGGTTTTTATCTCACCAGCTGCATCTGCTGTCCCAGGACAGACAGACAGAGCTGGCTAAGCTGAAGGGAGGCTCTGTTTTCCTGCTCTGAGTTCACACTGAACACCCTGGGAAGCCAGGCTGCCTCTTCCCTTGCTGTTGGGCTTCCTCTGCTCATCAAAGGAAGGGAGATCCACAGGATTCCTGTGTGCTCTGCTGCCAGGACCTCCAGTGCTGGTCAGGATCCTGCTCCTGGGCACAGAACAGTTCCTGGGCTCAGCACTGAGGGGATGGGCAGGAGGCTGGGGCACTTGGAAGCAAAACCCAAAGCAGCACAGGTCTGAAAGACAGCCTTAAACTCTGCAGCAGTCCATTGCTATGAGGCCTAAATCCATGCAGAAAATCAGGAGAATTCGGGTTGCATTTCTCTGTACCCCTCATTCCCACCATTAACAGCCGTGGCCTAAAAATACACACCCTGGGCTAAAATAATAGCATTACAAGGCTTTGGAATGCAGTCACAGAAGCCAAGGCGTGGCAGCAGCCAGGGCAGCCACCTTGGAATGGCAACAGCAGTGGGAAGCAGCTGTGCAGGACACAGGGAGCAGGTTAAACCTTGCTGGTGGCATCAGCCAAGCTTTAGGAGTCTAACTCTGGTCAGTGCTAAATTCTACAAGCTCAGTGTCCAGACAGCTCACACACTGCAGCCAGGCACTCTGTGGGTCCAGGGCTTTTGGAAGAGGAGAAGGAAGACCCTGCAGGATGGGATCTGACCACCACCAAGCTCTCCATGCAGCAAGGGGACACCCTGGGTGGTTCCCAGGAAGGTCACCGCAGCTGGGAGGTCACTTCAGCCCTTACCACAGGAAAGGAGACAACAGAGAGAGCCGACACCAGAGGACCAGTGTGCACAGGGAAGGTTTATTGTCATCACTAACACCTGGGAAGTGGTTTGGAGGAACAAAGTAATTGTCAGACTGGGAGGAAAAGCAGGTTTTTTCCTCCCATAAACAAGGATCATAGCTGTAAAGGAAACTAAACCACAACAACTGCTCACAGTGAAGTCCTCAGGATTTCTCCAGCTCCACCTACGTGCAAAACCAGCTCTTCCCATTAAATATATGAATAAATTCCTTTGCTCTGGGACTAGAGCCAGACCAAACCCTACTAGCAGCCACTCAAAGGGAAAAAAAAAAAACCCAACAAAATACCCAAACAAAACATATCTTCTTAATAAAAAGCATAAACCACTTCAATTCTTGCAAGCACTCTGCTCACAACATCATTCCTGCCCTGCTTCCCCACCCCATACTGAGGGGTTCCAGGAAAAAAAGGACCTCAAGACAGCAGCAATACATGAGTGAAAAGGTGACCAGACAGACTGGGAGGGGACACAGTACCTGCAGACAGACACTGGCACCACCCACCCACCAGGGAGGAGACTCAGCCCTGCTGCACCCTCCAGCTGAAACCAGGAACTTCCCCAGAGCCAGCAGCTCTTTTTCAGGACATCTTCCAGCAAAACACTGCATGGGACAAAGACCCCTTCCTCGGGCTGGCACCAACACTGTCAGAACAAAGAGGTAGAGCTGAACTCACCCCTTCTGGCGGCTGAAAGGGTTTCCAAGGAATAAACCCCCAGCCCCATTTGCTATGGCTGTACCATCAGTGCCCAGACAACCACCCAGGTCATCCACAGGGCTTATTTTGGATTGGCAAAATCCTACAGGTGGGTGAGGCTCCCAAGTGCTGGCACAGTGAGACTACATGCAGTGCTGGTGACAGGACCCACCCAGGATGCTGCACCTGAGGGGTCTGCAGGACACAGCAGCAGGAAAGTGCTGCTCCCCTCCAGCTCCAGCTGGTTTCAGAGCACGAGGGGAGCCTGACAGCTGGGACAGGCAGAGGACACTGGGAACCAGAGACCAAACATGCTTCACTGGGCTCCCAGCAGACAGAACTCACCTGTGGGTACTCCAGGTGTGGGCTGCCCTCACCCTGGGTTCAGCAGAGCCTCCGAGCCAAAGGCTCCTTCCGCTAACACCCACCTCTGCTCAGGCACATTTTATTCACACAGGAAACATTTTTTTTTTCTCATAAAGTGCAAGAACTTTGCCTCTTACTGACTAGTCAACTAGAAGCATCACAGCCCTCACAGCAGGGAGCAGCAGGCAGGGGAGCAACACCCCACGTTCAGGAGCTCCCAACACACTGGTCACTTCAGCAGGACCTCTGGCTCAGACATGGCCTTGTAGAGCACAAAGCCCATCTCATCGATTTCCTCTTCCAACAGCCCAGAGAAAAGGTTGATTTTGGGGTTGAAATAGGAAGGCAGGACCCCTTTCTCCAGGTAGGCCACCAACTCCTCAATCACCTGCTGGAACCTGTCAGCAAGGCTTTCTTCTGCCCAGTCCAAATCAGTGTCACTGAGGTGCAGGATGACATGGGTCACAGGGCTGCCACCCAGTTTGTGCAGGCTGGGCTGGCTCCGGCAGACGCCGTTCAGAATGCGGAGGCAGAGCTGCCGAGCCCCGGAGTCACCAGCATCCAGCTCCTTCACCCTCAAGACTTCTGCCCTGTAAAAGCTCTCAAGCCAGAGGTTTTCCACCAGTCCTTCAGGAGGAACAGCCAGAAGAACCTTGTCCTCCATTTCCACCACTGGGAAGAGGGTGATGCTCAGCTCAACCTGATCGTGTTTGACTTCCAGCTTCAGCTCCCGGGAGGCCACGACGGGGTGGATGACACAGCCCAGCAGGCTGCCGATGGCAGGCCAGTTGATAGAGGCCACCAGCAGCTTGTGGAGGGTCTCGTTGAGCACGTTGGAGGAGAGGTAGCGGCCCACGATGAACCTGTCCCAGGGACTGCAGCCACGAGGGAAATACCCCAGATCGATCCTCTTGATCATCCAGTGCTGGGGGTTCCTCACCACGGTGTCCTCCCCTGAGATGAGGCTCCAGAGCCCAGCGTCGAGGACCACGGGGAGCATGAGGTGGATGTGGTCAGCTGCCAGGACCTCGAGGCCATCGAGCAGGGCTCCTCTGAGGAAGAGGCGGCCGAAGGGCAGCTCTGGGCACTTGCTGCGCAGGAAGTTCTGCAGCTGGGTGGAGATGCTCCTGGCCAACTGCGGGATGAGGGACGCTTGGATCTCGGGCACTTCCAGCTGGCTGCTGTGTGAGAGGAGCTTCTCCTGCAGCGTGAGGCAGCGCAGGGGGCTGGACTTGACCTGAGGAGCCCCCAGAGGGGCAGAGCAGCCCCTGGGATCTGTGAGAAGGGAGAAGTCACAGCTCTGAGCAGATTGTCTGCAACTCTCAGCAGCAGAGGGAAAGGCATGAGTTGGGTGCCTCAGCCCACCCCTCTGGAATGGCACTGACCTTGCCAAGGGCCCCATTGAGCCCACTGATGTTAACAGCACTTCTCAGCCCTGCAGAGCTCAAACCAGCCTCAAAACCCCATTGTTCCCAGCCCTGCCCCTCAGCTAGAGATGGGAACCAGGCAAAGGACTCACTGCCAGGATCAGAGAATCACAGAATATCCTCATTTGGAAGGGACCCATGATGATCATCCAGTCCAATTCCTGGCCCTGCACAGACACTGCTGGCAGCCCTGGGGCTGTGCCCATTCCCCAGGGAGCCTGTTCAGTGCCCCACCACCCTCTGGGGGAAGAAGCTTTTCCTGGTATCCAGCCTAACCCTCCCCTGACACAGCTCCTGCTGTTCCCTCATGTCCTGTCACTGGTCATCAGAGAGATCAGTGCCCACCCCCCTGATTCTTCATATGGGGATCCTGCAAACCATCCTGCTCTGGGTCCATTATCTCAGGACATGCCCTGGACCGAGCTGGGCCAGTTTCCCACCTGGAAAAATGCCATCTCCGTGGGCAGCCAGACAAGGCAGCCTTTGTCTGTGGCAGCTCCCAAGTGCACCTTCCTCCAGGCAGAGCTGACCCAGAAAACGAGCGCAGCCAACGCTGCTCCAGAGGAAACAAACCCCAACAGCCCCCACCCCACTGCACTGGCCGGGCACCCCGGGTGTTATCGGAGGTCCTGTTTCCACAGGCATTGCCTAAAAAGGGGCTGTGGCTCGGGAGACTCCCAGGAGGGCAGGCTCGGTCGGGTCGGCTTTCCGGACACCGAGCTAAAAATAACGCGGAGCTCCCAGACTGCCGGGAGCAGCGGCACAGCCACCCGGAGCACATCAAGGTGATCTTCCTGGCTGGACACCGTGAGCCTCACCTGGCACCAGAGGCCGAGCTGGAGAGAGAAGAGGCTCGCTGAGGTCTTCCCTTCTCTGCTTCTTGGGGGTTTTTGGTGTTGTCTTGATCAACGCCAAGTCCTGCCAGCTGTCCTCCAGGCTCTTCTGCTCAGCCTTGGGATCGCCTTCATCCCGAGGGCTGGTGGCTCGGTCAATCAGCTGGGAGGAGGGAAGGAAAATCCAACTGGATAAGTTTTTATGTCTGTCTCCCATGAATTATGGGTGACAATAGCCCCTCAGGAGCACACACATGGGGGCACAGCCCTACGCAAGGCATCTGCTCGGAAAAACACACAGTTTTGGGGGCCACAAAGGTGCACATCATCATCCTGTGGGTTTTGCATGGGAAACAGATGCCCGAATACAACTTAAGTCCCACGTGCCTTTTGGGATGGGATACCGTATCCCGAATGCTCCAGGCAAACAGAACATGGAGCTGTACATGGTGGGAAGCAGGCAGCTCCATGTCCATGGCACTGCTGCCTGAACCGGTGGCATTTGTGCCAACATGCAAAGAATCAGTTCAGGAGCAGACATCGAGGTTTGTGGCACAGCTTGCCCCACCACACTGGGGACACCACAGCTCTCTTGGACATCTTCCCGTGCTCTGATCTCCGCCCCAGCCTTACCCTCTTGACGGCCAGCGTGGCGATGGCCAGCACGGCCGCGCCGCTGACGCCCAGCACCAGCCTGGCATTGGCCAACAGCACGTCGAACACGCTGCCCAGCCCGTCGATGACACTGCCCAGCCCGCCGTTCTCCGTCCGCCTGCCCCGCTGGTGCCAAAACGCCGCCATGGTCGCCCTGCGGAGAACAGGAGTGTCACCCCGGGCTAGGGGACCTGTCTCTCCGGGACAGGCGCAGCCCGCAGGGAGGGAGGGTTAGGCGAACAAGGGGTTCCGCTGCCCGCTTCCCCCCACCTGCGGGGAAAAGGCTCCCGCCGCCGCCGCCGGGACGCCTGGGTACGGCGAGGGAGCAAGGGTCACCCGGGGAAGCGACACTACAGGGGAGGGACACCCCAGGGAAGGAAGGCACACCGCAGAGAACAGGTAGCCCCGGGAAGGGACATCCCAGGAAAGGAAGGGGCATCCCGGAGAAGGAATGGACACGCCGGGGAAGGGTCACCCGCTCCTCACCCGGCCCTGCCGCAAAGCCTCGCGGGGCACCGGCGGCGCTGGGGCGGTACCGCGGCCCGCGCCCCCGGGAGGGGAGCCCCCCACCGCACTGAGCGAGGGGAGGCGGCCGGGCCGCGGCACCGGAACCGGGACCGGAACCGGGACTGGAACCGGACTGGAACCGGGACCGGCGCTCCCCCCGCTCCCCCCGCCCCCACTCACCGCGCGCCCCCGGCGCGGCCCCAGCCAATGGGGGCGCGGCCCGGCGAGGCCCCGCCCACCCGCGCGCGGAAGTAGCGCCCGGCCCCGCCCAGGCCCCGCGTGCGTCACGGCCGGGGCGGGGCAGGGGGCGTGGCTAGCCGAGGGGCGGGGCCTGGCGGGGCGCGGTGCAGCCGCAGGGTCCCCCCGCCCTTCCGCCATGGCGGCCACCGGCGTCCTGCCCTTCGTCCGCGGCGTCGATCTCAGCGGCAACGACTTCAAGGTGCGGGGGAGCGGGAGCGGGGGACGGCCTGGCCCCCAGGGTTCCGGCGGGCCCGGGCTCCGCGGGGTTGTCAGGCCTGGCTCGGCCCCCGGGGCGGGGGAATCCCGGTCCCGGCCCCGCCCGGGGTGGCGGACCTGGGGCAGTCCGGGTCCCGACCCCGCGGGCACTGCGGGGTCGGGTGATCCCTGACCCCCACCGAGCCGCTATGGCTAGGCAGCCCGGCCTCCAAGCCAGGGGGTCCCAGGGAGACAGGTGATCCCCGAGCCTCCAGCTCCCATTCCCGTAGGACCGGGCGATCCCAGCTCCCGATCTCGTAGGACTGGGGAATCCCAGTCTCTCATCTCCCGATCCCACAGAACTACGTAATCCCGGCCCCCTCCAGGTCCCAGTCCTGTAGGAGTGGGTGATACCAGCTCCCCACTTCCCACTTCCAGAGGATTATGTGATCCCAGCTCCCAGTCCTATAGTACTGGGCAATCCCAGTCCCACAGCTCCCAGTTCCATAAGAATTGGACGACCCCAGTTCCCAGTCCCATAGGACTGGGTCTCCACGGCCTCCAACTCCCAATCCCCTAAGAATGATCAATCCCAGTCCCCAGCTCCCAGTCCCATAGAACTGGTCAATCCCAAACCTCCCTGACCACAGAGCATCAGTCAGACTGAGATCCCCACACCCTCATCCCATGGGCAGGTGGTTTCCTCACCCTCCTCCTCCTCTCCAGGGTGGGTATTTCCCGGAGCATGTGAAGGCGATGACCAGCCTGCGCTGGCTGAAGCTGAACCGCACAGGGCTCTGTTACCTGCCCGAGGAGCTCGCTGCCCTCCAGAAGCTGGTGAGCTCCACGTTTTGGGAGGGAATGGGGCTCCCCTGTCCAGCTGGGGCCATGGCATCCGATGGGAGTCTGCTCCCTCACAGCCTCATGGCTCAGCAGTGGGTGCTCTGGTGTCTAATAATAGCACTGAGCTACAATGTGTAGCTGAAATTGGATGCAGGAGCTGTCATGAGTGGGGTTGAGATGGACTTGGACTAGGCTTCACCTTGTTTTCCTGGAAAACCAGATTAAAAACCATGCTTAGATCCTCTGCCCTGTAGCAGAATGGAAGGAGGATGGTTACAATGGAGAGGATCAAGGTTTTGGGGGCTTTTTTTCCTTCTCCTTTGCTAAAGTACATACAGAGCAGCTGCTGGAGGAGCTGGCAGCTGCCTGACTTTGTTTTTTGGGCAGCTCTTCCAGGCTGTTGGTGGAGTCGTGGCTCAGCTTGGCTTTGATGGTGCCCACAGCACATCAGGGACCTCATCCTGTCAGTGTCAGACAAACTCAGTGCTTTAAATGCTGCCAGAAGTCCCTGTCCCATGCCAGGTGCAGGGAATCCCTGCATGCTGCTCGGAGCTGTGCTCCCACCAGGTGCTCGTGGGCCACAGCAAGACTCAAATCCTGGCATCCCGCCCACAGCCTGCCAATTCCTTGTTTTCCTGAGCAGGCAACAGCCGGGGCTGGTGATGCTCAGAGGAAAACATTTCCCCAGGGAAATTCCTCCTACCCTACCAGTCTGCCTGCTTTCAGATCACCCAGTGAGAGGCATTTCCAAGGACTGGGATCTGTTTGTGCAGGGACGGTGAGGGCCAGCTCAGGGGCATCCCAGAGCACCCCAAACCCTATTGCAGGGCTCAGGAGTCCAGCCAGGGCTGCCCCAAGGAATGAGGGATGTGGAGACAGCGCAGCCCCACTGGGCCAACCGAGCAGTTTGAGGCTGGGAGTGTCCCAGCAGCCCTGTGTGTGACAGGGCTTCGCATGTCCCTAACTCGCTACATCAGTGTGGGGGCCCAACCATTGCCCTGCACAGCCCCAGCTCCTCTCTCTGCTCACTGGGGCTTGTCTGGGGCTTCCCTGCAGGAACACCTCTCCGTGAGTCACAACAGCCTCACCACGCTCCATGGAGAGCTCTCTGGCCTTCCCTGCCTCCGGGTGAGTGTCCCCCTCCTGCCTCAGGCATCCCCAGGCCCCTCTGGGATCTGAGGGCACACAGGGATCATACCTGGCCACCCTGGGGGCTCCGCAGGTGGCTGCATTCCTCCTCTCTCCCCTTCCCAGGCGATCGTGGCTCGTGCAAACAGCCTGAAGAACTCAGGAGTCCCTGATGACATCTTCCAGCTGGATGATCTCTCAGTGCTGGTAGGTGCAGAGTCTCCTTGGCTGATGTGGGAGCTGGCTTTGACCCCTGGATCCCATTCCTGCACCTCAGTGGTTCCTTTTGCTCCTTGGGAACACCAATTCCAAGCCCATGCCTGAACTCCAGGGAAGCTTCTCTCAGCAGGATGACCCTTTGGCAATGCCTCCTTTAAAGGCTGATGCCATGGCTGTGTGCTGGTCCAGCTCCGCCTGTGCCCCTGGAGACACCCCTGGGTCCTTGAGGTTTGGGTGTGGTGGCTGAGTGTGAGGCAGAGGGTGACACCTGCTTTGTGCCCCCATTTGCCCAGGACCTGAGCTACAACCAGCTCACAGAGTGTCCCCGGGAGCTGGAGAATGCCAAGAACATGCTGGTCCTCAACCTTGGCCACAACAGGTGGGTGCAGGCTAGGGTGATCATCTCCCCATCCTGGCTGGGGCCACCTCTGTCACCGCACCTCACTCTGGGTCCTGCTTTCTGCCCCTCCTTGAAGGAGACCCGGGGCTGGTGCAGGTTCCAGGCAATCCTGAATATCCCCCTATCCCTGCAGCATCGACAACATCCCCAACCAGCTCTTCATCAACCTGACGGATCTGCTCTACCTGGACCTGAGCGACAACAAGCTGGAGAGTCTCCCGCCGCAGATGAGGCGCCTGGTCCACCTGCAGACCCTCATCCTCAACAACAACCCCCTCCTGCACGCACAGCTCCGGTATGGCCCTACTTCCCAGGCTGGATCCCAGTGTGCCAGGGCTGGGATGGTGCCTGCTGCACCCTGACACTCTCTCTGCCCTGTGGCTCTCTGTGCCTGCAGGCAGCTCCCGGCGATGACAGCCCTGCAGACCCTCCACCTGCGGAACACCCAGCGCACACAGAGCAATCTGCCCACCAGCCTCGAGGGCCTGGTGAACCTGGCAGGTAGGGCTGGGGCACCCAGCCCCATGGAGCCCTCCAGGGACTCTCCCAGCTGGTGGTGTCACTGTGTTGTCTCTTCCCCCAGATGTGGACCTGTCCTGCAATGACCTCAGCCGTGTCCCTGAGTGTCTCTACACCCTGGGCAGCCTGCGGCGCCTCAACCTCAGCAGCAACCAGATCACAGAGCTGTCCCTCTGCATCGACCAGTGGACCCAGCTGGAAACCCTCAACCTGTCCCGCAACCAGCTCACCTCCTTACCTGTATGTCCCTGCCCGTGTGCCATCCCTGGTGGTGTTTCCATGGTTCTCCCTCACCCCTCCATCTCTCCCTTCCCCAGTCAGCCATCTGTAAGCTGACCAAGCTGAAGAAGATGTACCTGAACTCCAACAAGCTGGACTTTGATGGGATCCCCTCGGGCATCGGCAAGCTCACCAACCTTGAGGAGTTCATGGCAGCCAACAACAACCTGGAGCTCATTCCCGAGAGCCTGTGCAGGTAAGGAGCACAGAGTCAAATCTGTTCTGTCCCCAAGAGTGACCTGTTGTGTGGTCACAGGTCACCCTGGGCTGGCCCATCACCAGCATCACTGTCCCACAGGTGCTCCAAGCTGAGGAAGTTGGTGCTGAACAAGAACCGCCTGGTGACGCTGCCGGAGGCCATTCACTTCCTGACAGATGTGGAGGTGAGCACCCAGCATCTCTCTGCCATGGGCTGGCTCTACCACAGCCCCAGTGCCTCCCTGGGATCCCAGGGCTGTAGGGTGGGGTGGATGAGGTGAGGCCAGGGGGCTCAGAGCCAATACCTGCAGCCTGGCACATGGTTCAGCCCAGGCAGGTCAGGGATTTGGGGCTCCCTCCACATCCCCTCATCTCACTGAAACCTGGAGTGCTCTGGAGGTCTCCATCCCATGCCACATCCTCGCTGTCCCTGTGAGTGTGTGCTTCACTGAGGTGTCTGTGCCCTCCTTGGTAGATCCTGGACGTGCGTGAGAACCCCAACCTGGTGATGCCCCCCAAGCCGGCGGATCGCTCCTCAGAGTGGTACAACATCGACTTCTCCCTGCAGAACCAGCTCCGCCTGGCCGGAGCCTCCCCAGCCACCGTCGCAGCCGCCGCTGCAGGTACGTGTGTAGGGATGGGGGACACAGCCCCTGCCTGGCAACAGCCCTGGGAGAGGCTGGGGAATGAGCAGTGCACCGTAGGGTGCCCCACAGGCATCGTGGCTGCCTGTCACCCTGTCCCCGTGTCCCCAGGGAGCAGCACCAAGGACCCGCTGGCCCGTAAGATGCGGCTCCGGCGCCGCAAGGACTCTGCCCAGGATGACCAGGCCAAGCAGGTGCTGAAGGGGATGTCAGATGTGGCCCAGGAGAAGAATAAGAAGATAGAGGTAGGGTCTGGGGTGGGAGAGGGGCCTTGAGAGCATCACAGTGCCCTTGTCCTACCCTGGGTGCCAGCAGGGATCCCATTGTCCCCAACCTGACCTGTGCCCGTCCCATAGGAGAGTGGGGAGGCGAAGGCACCGGACCTGAAGACACGGCGCTGGGACCAGGGCCTGGAGAAGCCACAGCTGGACTACTCAGAGTTCTTCAGCGAGGATGTGGGGCAGCTGCCTGGTATCTGTGTCTGGCAGATTGAGAACTTCGTGCCCACGCTGGTGGACGAGGCTTTCCACGGCAAGTTCTATGAGGCTGACTGCTACATCGTGCTCAAGGTACCCAGGGAGGACCAAGGCTCCCCCACATCCCCTGCCCGGAGCTGCAGCCATCCCATCTCACACCCTGTCCTCCCCAGACCTTCCTGGATGAGAACGGTTCCCTCAACTGGGAGATCTACTACTGGATCGGGCAGGAAGCCACGCTGGACAAGAAGGCCTGTTCTGCCATCCACGCCGTCAACCTCCGCAACTACCTGGGGGCCGAGTGTCGCAGCATCCGGGAGGAGATGGGGGATGAAAGTGAGGAGTTCCTCCAGGTGAGGCCATTCCCCAGCAACCCTGGAGCCCCCAGCCCCTGTTCTTCCCCCCCCTCACCCCCTCCCTTCCCCCAGGTCTTCGACAATGACATCTCCTACATTGAGGGTGGCACGGCCAGCGGTTTCTTCACCGTTGAGGACACGCAATATGTCACCAGGTACTGCTGAGGAGAGCGGCTGGGGGGGATGTGTGGGGCAGGCAGTGCCCATGTCACCCTGTGGCTGTCCCTTCCCCAGGCTGTACCGTGTTTATGGGAAGAAGAACGTCAAGCTGGAGCCGGTGGCACTGAAAGGGACATCACTGGACCCTCGGTGAGTGGCCAGGGGACACAGGGTCCCTGCAGAAGGTTCAGCAGGGTCCACCTGAGACATTATAGCTGCAACTCTGTGGTGAAAATGGACTATTCCAGCACCTTCCTACAAGAATGTGGGTTCAAGCCCCACTTGGTGCTCTGCAGGGATCCCAAAGATGGGGAGGATGCTTGGCACACCCCATTCTCTCCTGACTCCTCTCACCTGTCTCCACCAGGTTTGTTTTCCTCCTGGACCATGGTCTCGAGCTCCTGGTGTGGCGTGGGAGCCAGGCCACGCTGAGCAGCACCACCAAGGCCAGGTAGGGCTGGTGGGGGTGCTGGGGGTGTGGGGAGCCCACCTGCCATCTCACCTGCTCCCACTGCAGGCTCTTCGCCGAGAAGATCAACAAGAACGAGCGGAAGGGCAAGGCTGAGATCACACTGCTCACCCAGGGCCAGGAGACCCCCGAATTCTGGGAGGTTTTGGGGGGACAGCCCGAGGAGATCCGGCCCTGTGTCCCCGATGACTTCCAGCCCCACAAGCCCAAGCTGTACAAGGTGAGGAGCTGCATCCACAGGGCCACCAGCACTGCTGGGGTCCCACAGCTCCCGCTCATCTCTGTCCCTGTCCCCTTGGCAGGTTGGCCTCGGTCTGGGCTACCTGGAGCTGCCCCAGATCAACTACAAGCTCTCCGTGGAGCACAAGAAGAGGCTGAAGGCTGATCTGATGCCAGAGATGCGCCTGGTAGGATGGGGTGGGGAGGTTCTCCCAGTCTGACCAGTGAGACTGGTTTTGTGCCCCTTCTGCCTCTAGCTGTGCCCTGGGAGAGGGAGGTTCAGCCAGCAGCGCCCGGCTGGGGATGCTCTGCTCTGTTGGGAGCAGGAAGGGCGTTTCCCAGCTGGGAATGCCTGCAGGTGCCTGACCCCCTCTTCCCCATGGTGCCTTCAGCTGCAGAGCCTGCTGGACACCAAGAGCGTGTACATCCTGGACTGCTGGTCCGACGTCTTCATCTGGATCGGGAGGAAGTCGTCGCGGCTGGTGCGGGCGGCAGCACTGAAGCTGAGCCAGGAGCTGTGCACCATGCTGCACCGGCCCAAGCATGCCATGGTCACCAGGAACCTGGAGGGCACCGAGTGCCAGGTGGGGCATGGACCCTCGGATGGGTGCTGGGTGCCTGGGAGGGAGCTGTGGTGGGTTACCTGCTCCCCAGTTTACACCTTGAACACCTGGAGGTGTTCAGGGAATGGCTGGACATGGCGCTTGGTGCTCTGGTCGACGAGGTGGGGAGCAGACACAGGTTGGACTTGACGACCTTGGAGATCTTTTCCAGCCTTAATGATGCTGTGATGTAGGTGTTCAAGTCCAAGTTCAAGAACTGGGATGATGTCCTGCGCGTGGATTACACCCGGAACGCCGAGACGGTGCTGCAGGACGGCGGCCTGGCCGGCAAGGTCCGCAAGGACGCCGAGAAGAAGGACCAGATGAAGGCTGACCTCACGGCACTCTTCCTGCCCCGCCAGCCCCCCATGCCCCTCAGCGAGGTAGGGCTGGGCACCCCCATGAATCCCCCATGGTGTGGGGCTGGGTGCTGATGGAGGGGCTGAGGGGCTGATGGAGCATGTGGGGCCACAGGCAGAGCAGCTGATGGAGGAGTGGAACGAGGACCTGGATGGCATGGAGGGCTTCGTGCTGGAGGGCAAGAAATTCACTCGCCTGCCCGAGGAGGAGTTTGGCCACTTCCACACCCACGACTGCTACGTCTTCCTGTGCAGGTGACACCTGGCTTGTCCCCTCTCAGGGGCTGCTGGACCACCTTGTCCCCAGTGTTCCTGCCCAGGCCTGTTCTATCCCTCACATCACTCTGTTCCTGCCCTCAGGTACTGGGTGCCAGTGGAATATGAGGAGGATGAAGAGAAAAAGAAGAGGTGAAGGCAAAGGGGAAGAGGAGGGTGAGGAAGAAGAGGAGGAGAAGCAGCCTGAGGAAGACTCCCAGTGCATAGTCTACTTCTGGCAGGGCCGGGAGGCCTCCAACATGGGCTGGCTCACCTTCACCTTCAGCCTCCAGAAGAAGTTTGAGAGTCATTTCCGCGGCAAGCTGGAGGTGACACACTGTGGGGGTGACACAGGGGTGCCCCAGCTTTGCCTCTCTCCTCCCCCTTCCCCTCTCTGCCCCTCAGGCTGAGGGCAGGGGACAGCAGCAGAGATGGGGGCTGGCAGGGGGGTGCAGCTGGGGCTCGGGGCTGTGTTTGGGAGGTCCCCATGGCCCTGGTGACACCCACCCCTGTGCAGGTGGTGCGCATGACCCAGCAGCAGGAGAACCCCAAGTTCCTGTCACACTTCAAGAGGAGGTTTGTGATCCACCGGGGCAAGCGGAAGGACCGGGTCAGCACGCCCCAGCCCAGCCTGTACCACATCCGCACCAACGGCGGGGCTCTCTGCACCAGGTCAGTGCCCCAGGGCCACGCAGCCCCCACGGGGGCCAAATCCAGGTGGGATACCTGCTGGTGGGCACATCTGCCAGGTCTGCCACTGATCTGTGCCTTGGGGGCTCCGTCTCCAGGTGTATCCAGATCAACACAGACGCTGCTCTGCTCAACTCTGAGTTCTGCTTCATCCTCAAGGTACTGCTTGTGGCTGAGCATCCTCAGGGCTGCCTGGGTGCCCTCCTGCCACCCTGGGCAGCCCTGACTCCATGCTTTCTCAGGTGCCCTTTGAGAGCACAGACAACCAGGGCATTGTCTACACCTGGGTGGGCCGGGCAGCCGACCCTGATGAGGCCAAGCTGGCTGAGGACATCATGAACCACATGTTCGATGACTCCTACAGCAAGCAGGTGAGTGGGGCTCAGTGCCTCCTTACCTGGGTGACAGTGACCACCCAGGCCGTGCTCAGCCCTGTTCCTGCCCTCACAGGTCATCAACGAGGGAGAAGAGCCTGAAAACTTCTTCTGGGTGGGCATTGGGGGCCAGAAGCCCTATGATGAAGATGCCGACTACATGAAGCACTCACGGCTCTTCAGGTGGGCACTGGCCTGGAGGGAGATGCTCCAGTCTCTGCTGGTTCCCTTCCTCTCACAGAGCCCGTCCCCCTTGGGAATCCACCTGCCAAAACGGTTTCTCCATCATGTCCTTTCCTTCTGCTCAAGCTGAGTCCTAAGAAACTCATGCCTGATGCTGTCCCTGTCTGTCTCTCCTTGCAGATGCTCCAATGAGAAAGGTTATTTCTCCGTGTCAGAAAAGTGCTCTGATTTCTGCCAGGATGACCTGGCTGATGATGACATCATGCTGCTGGACAATGGCCGGGAGGTGAGCTGGGGGCATGAGGCTGTCCTGGGTCCAGATCTTCCAGGGGCTTTGTGGGCTGAGCCCAGTTCCTTATCCTTCCCACAGGTCTACATGTGGGTGGGCACCCAGACCAGCCAGGTGGAGATCAAGCTGAGCCTCAAGGCTTGCCAGGTAAGACCCCCCTCCATCCTGGGACTGTGTGGGGGAGGATTTGGGCACTTCCATCTCCCCTCGGGACCCTGATCTGGGTGGTGCAGAGCTCTGGGCTGGGGAATACCAGCCCTGGAGGTGGGCAAGGGCCAGGACTGGCACGGCTGTGCTCTGCCCCAGGTGTACATCCAGCACATGCGCTCCAAGGACCCCACGCATCCCCGCAAGCTCCGGCTGGTGCGGAAAGGCAACGAGCCCTGGCCCTTCACCCGCTGCTTCCACGCCTGGAGTGTGTTCCGCAAGCCGCCCACCTAAGGGCTGGGGGCACCCGGTGCTCCGGCCACAGCCCCCGGCACGGCCGGACCCTGGCACCCCACGCTGCCGCCAACGCCCAGCCAGGCTCGGCTTGGAGCTGCATCCCCCCGAGCCGGGGCCCAGCTCAGCCCCTTCCCTTCCCGGGAGGGCACATGGGGCAGTGTGGGCCCCGTCATGCCCTGCTTGGGGATGCTGCTGCCCCAAACCAGTGCCGAGCTCCCCCCGCGACTGGGGGACAGGAGTGATTCCCAGTTCGTGTGGGAGGATGCTTTGCTAAGGAGAACTGGGGCGAGTGAGGGGCTCTCAGCCCCAAGCCTTACAGCTGGTCCCTGCTGTGCTGGGGGATGGACCCTCAGCAGGGATCAGCCCAGCTGGATCATATCAATAAAGGCTGCACTTCTCACCTCGACACTGTCCCAGGCTCTGACTCACTCTCAAATGGGGTCCCCCCGACCCTGATCGTGCCCCTCTGCAGCTCAGGGGAACCCCAGCACTCACCTGGCTCCAAGGCTCCCCAGACACCTGCAGCCCGGGCAGTTGATATTAAATGCTTTATTTTCAATATTAAAAACCAGTATTTTTAATAACTAAACAATGCTAAATTCATCTTACCAAAAAAAAAAAAAAAAAAAAAAAAAGGATGAGGTGGGGGGGTTCTACCAGGGACGCTACAGCCCCGGCCTCGGCCGGCAGCAACAGCCCGACCCCCCCAGCCACACACGTACCGCAAGAGAGCCCGGGGGGGCCACAGCGGCCCCTGGTCCCCAAAAGGAGAGGGGCAGGGGCCAGCTGAGCCCCGTGGGAACAGCCACCAAGGGCCAGGGGACAGAGCCAGCGTCACCGCAGCCCCCAGGAGGACGAGGCCGGGCTCGGAGACCAGGGGGGATTTGGCACAGTGAGACCCCCAGGGTGGGGCAGCCCAGCCTGGGGCAGGAAGGGGCTGGGGCAGCCCCGTCTGCCCCCCCCCAGCACCAGCACGGACCAGGACCGGGAGCCGGTGTGTAATTCCACAGGGTGATCCCATCACAAACCCACCCCGTGGCAGGAATTAGTGTCAGAAAGGAGCAGCAGGCACGGAGCCCAACCTGGAGAATAGCCCTTGGAGAAGCCACTAAGAGAAAAAGGCCACCTGTGACCCCCCACCGTGCCCCTCCATGGGCTGCTCAAGGCCTCTGCTGCCCACCTGGGAGGCAGGGGATGCCTGGGGACAGTCCCTGTGTGGCAGCCAGAGCCTCCCAGCAGGCAGGGAACGGGGCTGTAAACTGCAGGGAGCTGGGCATGTAAACACAGACCAGGGGACAGGGGGGCCGTGCCCGGGGGCTTCTGGCCTCCCACTGCCCCAAGGGACCAAAACCGCGGGACAAGGGGGGTCCACAAGCCCCAGCCCCCCCCGTGGAGCCGGGGAAGCAGCAGCATCCCCCAGGAAGGGGGCTCTGGAGCAGGGGACAGTGACACTCGACCGCGTATAAAAAAGGAACTTATCTTCCCCGGGAAGAGTCTGTGCCCCAAGCCCCAGCTCGGGGGTCCGGGGGGTCCGGGGCCGGCAGCCGGGCAGGGAGGTGTGTGGGGAGTGCCGGAGCCGGCGCGGATGTTAGAGAGGAGGCGAGTCTACGTTACATGGGGAGGGGGCGCGGGGGTCCAGTCGAGTCGCGCATCCCGGGAATCCGAGCACTGAGATGGGTCAGGGAGGCTGGCGATGCCTGTGGGTGATGCAGCTCCTCAGAAGGAGACCTGGGGGATCTCAGGACAGGCATTCCCACTGCTACCCCTCCTCTACAAGCCCCAGGGACCACAACTCCATCCTCCCATGAAGGAAGCCAGGGCACTGCGCTGGGGTTCCAGCTCCAAATCCCAATCCCACCCCAGGGACCACCAGCCCCTCACAGACCTCACTTGATGAGGATCCCCGTGGGCCGGGCCTCGTCCTCACTGGTGTTCCTCAGGTTCCGCTCCACTTCCTCTGAGGACCTGCGGCAGAGCAGGGTAAGAGGCACTGCCACAGCCCTCAGCACTGGTTACCCCATTCCCACCCCACTCACGCCAGGAAATCCTTCACTTCCTCCACGGTGATGTCCCCAGTGGTGTCCAGCGGGTTCTCCGTGCTGCTGTTGGGAGAGTCAATGGGGCCGGGCGAGAAGGCTGCTGGGTGCTCCTCAGGGGACCCTGGGGAGCGATGGGGACGGGAGGCATTGGGGACAGCCAGGACACAGAGCCAGGCCTGGAGCAGAGCCATGGGACACGGTGTGTGTGCAGGGACAGGGTGGTCACTCACGGTCACTGTCAGAGGGGGAGTGCTGGCCCTCGGGGCTGCGTGGGACGTGTGTGCCATTCGCCTGTGGCAGCTTCGGTGTCGCCATTGAGCTGTTGCTGCAAAGAAACAGATGAATTTATGGCCAGAAGTTGTGTCATGGGGTGGGTGTACAGGGGTGCTGCTGTAGCAAAGACCCCCATGCCCACCAGACAGCCCACCTGAGACAGGAGGTGTCCTGGAGCCGAGCGACTTCCAGCCGGCACAGCGGCTCTGTCACATTCCTGGCACTCAGCGAGAAGCGCTCAAACTCGGACGGTGAAATTAGGTAGAAACCTACAGGGGGGAGAACAATGAGCCTCAAGGATCCCCCACAGGGCTGCAGGTGAGGTCAACATCCCATCGACACAGGATGTCACCCAGCGTCCTCACCTTGGCCGTGCTTGGTGAAGACACAGGAGGCAATGCCACTGATGTCCTCCTTACGGATGCAGCTGTAGTGGACTTGGGGCCGCAGGCTGGGCACGGTGAAGATGTGGATGTCCCCCAGGTTGGTGAGACAGGCCAGGCAGTTTTCCAGCCGCTCCTCGGAGCCAGCGCTGGCAAGGCTCACCAGGGCCACCTTCCGCACCCGGCAGCCCTCGTGTGCTGTCAGCTTGAACTTGGTCTTGGCACTCACTTTGGGCAGCGTGAACACCTTGGGGGGCAAGAGGAGATGGGGTCAGGGGAGAACAGGAACCTGCAGGATTTAGGAGGGCATCTTCCCCTTGGATTCACCACCCTAAAACAGGCATAGGAGTGCCCCACAACCTGGCTGGTCACCTCCAGTCCTGTCCCTGTGTGATGAGGACACCTAAAGAGGACACAGGATGTTTTGTGTCCCACCTCCATCACAGTGGGACACTGAGCCCCGGGCTCACCTTGAACTGTTCCTCAGAGGAGATGAGCATGGAGTGGCTGCCCTGCATGTCGGGGGCCTTGGCCAGGTCCCGAGACACCTCGTAGGGCTCGGGCAGGGGGTTACCCCGCCCGTCCAGCACTGCAATGGCCACCACTGGCGCCCGGTGCATCAGCTGGATCTCCTTCCCCAGCACCGCCTCCACCGCCCGCTCCGAGAACTTCTCCTGTGACGGCACCTCCAGGGCGTAGGCGAACACCGACCCGGAGTTGGTCCCTGCCCACATCGTGGGGCCGTGGTGGGCGGCTGTGGGGTGCAGCAGTGTCAGAGCCCCCTCCCTGCAGCATGGCACCAGCCAGACCCAGCTCAGGAGCTTTTCCCGGGGAGAGTGGGGTCTCACCGTCACGGAGGAAGGTGTCGGCGAAGTAGAGGCACCGCACTACCCCGGAAAGCGAATCATCGGCTGAGCGAGGCTCGATCCGCCGCTGCACCGGCGTCATCTCCACCTCGGGGGGACCCGCCTGCTCCGCCAGCTGTGCGTTGGCCTCCTGCACCTGGGGAAGGGACACGGGGTCAGTCCCTGCCTGGTGGGGATGCGGAGCTGCCCCGGTGGTCCCCACTCCCCGCCCACCTTGCTGGAGGGGCTGCTGGCGTTGAGCCTCTTCTTTCCTGACACGCGGCTCTTGCGGATGCGGCGGAAGGACTGGCGCAGGGACTTCTTGAGGGACTTCACGCGGGACAGAGGCCCCTCCATGGCCAGCGAGTCATTGGGGTGCAGCGTACACCTGTGGGCACCCATGCTGCTCAGCACCCACCATGTCGCTCCAGAGGGTCCCCAGCACCGAGGTCCCCCCATACCTGGCCAGCACCGGGTTGCGCCGGTAGTAGTCGAAGAGTCCGAAGCCGTGGCTGGTGCCGAAGGCCACGAGGTTCCACTCGGAGTGGAGGGTGACGGCGGTGACGGCAGCGGGGGGCACACACTGCACCAGCACACTGGGCTGGAAGCCGGGGGGAAGTGGAGGGGCCCATTCCGAGGGGCCAGCCGGTCGTGGCCCTTCCAGGTGAAGCCCTCTCGGTCCTGCAGCAGGTCCACTGTGGCCACGCTGACCGCATGCTCTGACTTCTCGTCACTGAGCTCCATCACCAGCACCTGCAGGGACAAGCACGGATGGGGGGATGCACACTGGATCCCCCCCAGACAGGCAGCCTGTTGCACACCGCGGGCTAAACCCTTCAAGGACAGCCGTGGGAGTCTGCAGGGTCTGTAGCCCCCCTCATGCTGTGGGTCCCCAGCAGGGAAGCCAAGAGGTGCTTGGCAGCCCCTGCTGTCCTTGCCACCCTACCTGCCCTGCCGTGCCAGCCACCACCATCTTGGCCGTGTACTTGCAGAGCGCGATCTTCTGCACGCCCAGGCGTGGGTCATCACTGTAGGGATCAAAGCAGCCCACCTGCGGGAGGGGACAGCTGAAGGGACAGCCAGAACCCCTCACACAGCTGTGGGGCAGCCCCCCCTGCACCCCCACACCCCTCCACCAGCTGTGGCACACAGGCCACTCCGGGCATCATGCCCAGGCAAGGTCTGTCCCCACGCACCCCCGGCTCTTTCCCCCGTGCTGGGGCAGACCCACGGGATGGGGCCCACGGAACAAGTGTCCCTTGTGTCCCCACAGTGCGTCACACAGCAGCTGTGCCCTGAGCCGGGGGACACGTCCTCGGGGCGCAGCCGGGATGGCTCTGGCAGGTGCATTCCCCATGCCCAGCTCTGGGTTTGCCCCCTCTGGTCCTGGCAGAGCCGGGAGGGTGCTGAGGTCCACGGCAGTGTCCCCCCGCCCAGGGGACCTCACCTTGCGGAATGGCGGCCACTCCTCCTCACCCGCCTGGTTGAGGCTGTCATTGTGCTCACAGTCTGTCTGGAAGATGTTGGCTGTGCCCAGCTTGTAGAGGGGCTTCAGGGAAACCCCCGAGGCGTCCCAGAACCGCACCGTGCCGTCCTCGTGCCTGGGCGGGGGGGGTCCTGTCAGCGCGGGGCCCCGACATCTGCCCAGCTAACAAGAGCTGCCTGTGTGCTGGCAGCCGCCGTGCCAGGGGGGTACAAGGGGGAACAGCGCAGCGGGTGACACAGCCGTGCCCAGCCAGAACGAGAAGGGGCAGCCCAGCTGAAAACAGGGAGCAGACCCCACCACCACCCCATCCCACTCCACCACTGCAGGAACAAGTGAGGATGTGTGTTCCATCCACATTTTGGGTTTTCCAGGCCCCCTCCCTGCTGCCAGCCCACTCACCCAGTGAGGAGAAGCCCCCTCTGCGTGGGCTCCTGGGCCAGGTTCTTTCCCCCATCGATGGGCCAAGCCTGGAGTAAAGGATGGAGAGGGGATGAAGGGAGGGATGAAGGCCACTGGGTCATCCTGGAAGGGGCCCAGGAGGACCCCTCCCCACCATCCCCATCACTGACCGCAGAGGACTGCCGGGGGCTCTGCTGCTCGCCCACACTGACGATCCTCTCCCAGAGCTTGAGGGGCACGTTGGAGACATGGCAGGAGCAGGTGATGGCAGAGGAGTGGAGAGGCGCCAGGTATGGGGCAGGGATGGTGGGCCACCCCGGTGTCTGCAGGTCGATGGCCACCAGCTCCTCCTCCACCAGCACCACCAGGGCTCGGGGGTTCTCAAAGCCTGGGGGAGGAAGGAGATGACTGCTGCATGTGGAGACCCTCACACCACCACCCACTCCCCAGGTGGCTCTGACAGGACATACCTCCCTCGGGCACCTCTGCGCTCTGCACAGTGAAGAAGTCGATGACACGGGAGGTGAAGTCAAGTGTGGCCAGGGTCTGGCCCTGCAGCACGCTGACACAGTGCCTGTCACCGTAGCTGGCCCGTGGCATCCCCCCGCTGAAGATGATGAAGGGGTTCCTGGGTGGGACGAAGCAGTTTCCATCAGACCCTGGACCCCCAAGTGCCCCCTGCACCCATGTCCAGCCCACCCACCTACCCTGACTCGCAGGTTCGCCAGACGATTTTGCTGATGGCTTTGCAAGGGAATGGACCTGAAACCAAGAGACCGACACTGTGGCTGTAGCACTGGGATAGGAGTGATACAGACCCCAACCCCAGAGCACCCCCAGACCCCCACCCTGTACCGTAGGGGATGGTGGACATGACAGGCTGCTGGGTCCTCTGGCCGGTGCCGCTCACTGCCCACACCATGTACCCGCCGTCGCTGTGGGAACTGACGATGCTCTTCCCACTCTGCTCCCAGGCCAGGCTCTCCAGCTGCTGTGGGGGCACACGGGGGGCTCAGCACCCGGTTGGGGACACACACACACAGGGGGCCACAGCCCTGACAGCCCCCCACCAGCCCCGGTACCTGGTTCCCCAGGAAGAGGTGCTGGACAACACGAGTGCTCTGCTCCCACAGGACCACCAGCCCCCGGCTGTACCCGATGAGGAGCCGGCTGCCGTCGCATGGGTGCTCCTGGATGGATTCCACAGGCCCCAGCGCCTTCCCGCAGCGGTAGTCATCAGGGACACTGCAGGGGGACACACACAGGGGGTCAGAGGGGGGCTGGGGGTGGTGGGTATGGGGCATGGGGCCTGGGGCCTGCAGGGCTCTTACCTCTGCAGGATCTCATCTGGGAAGAGGGTTTTGTCCTCCAGCAGCGTCAGGGTGGGCAGGGTGACGAAGTACACAGCACCACCCTCAGTGCCCAGGCAGACCACAGTGCTGGCGGCCATTGGCAGCACCACTGTCACCCGTGTGATGCCAGGGGAGCAGCTGGGGGGGAACAGGGGGCTGTGTCAGCACCGTGTTGGGTCTGGGGGAGTATCAAAGAGACCCCCCGACCTCCCCTGCTCCATCCCTACATTGCTATCTCCCTGAACCCAAGAGGACAAGGACAGAGACAGCCTCAGTGCTGACAGCAATTAGAGCCATTAATCACCCCCAAGCCCTGCCAGCACCATAAAAAGCCCAGAGCTGTGCCCCTGCACTCAGCATCCCAGTCAGGATCAGAGGAGCATCCCAGTGGGGAAAACACCACCACGGAGAGGACCTTGGCCACCATCCCACCCAAGCAGGTAGGCTGCTCCAATGCGCCGTTCCCAGCTGGCAGCAGCATCGCTCCGGCCGCAGCCCCGCGGGGGATCGGCTCAGAGCCCCCAGGCAAGTACTTAGCGCTGCCGGACCCTGGGCGTCCCGGGAGGCCGAAGCTGCGGGTCTCTTCCAGCTGGGAGCAGCCCTCCTTCTGGCACACCTCCCACAGGTGCAGCGTGTTGTCGTCCAGCAGCGAGAGGAGCCAGCCCTGGGGACAGTGGGATGACGGCAGGGTGTGTGAGGTGCTGGGGGCTGCTGCCAGGTTCCCCCCAGGACACCCACATACCTGGCCAGGCAGGAAGTGCAGCTGGGTGACAGTGGCTGTCTCCTTGTGCAACCCCGTCAGCTCCACGCCCGGCGCACCATATCTGGGGGGGCCGTCAAAGAAACAACGAGGGTAGAGCCCCCCACTCCCCCAGCAAACCCCAGGACCCCCCGAATTCCCCCAGGTCACAGTTCTGCCTGCAAACACCAGTTTAACTCCCCGTGCCCAGGAGAGCCAGGGCAGAGCATCCCAACTGTGGAGCTGGCCTCAGCACCACCATTCCCAACTGGGATCCACCAAGCACCTCCAACTCCGACCAGGACACCCTGAGTCAGTCTGGGATCTACCAAGCACCTCCAACTGGGACACTGCATGTTAGACTGGGATCCACCAGACACCTCTTACCGGGATGCCCCGGGTCAGGCTGCGGCCAGCACACACGGCCGGGGTGGGTGTGCGAGAGGCGCCGGGAGCCCCGGCACGCACCGGCAGCGGGGGTGGGGTTCGGCATGCGCCGGCACAGCCTCACTCACCCGACTGGTCCCGGCTCCTTCGGCGACGCCGCTCGGCAGGAACCGCGGCAGGACCCGCAGAGCTGCTCCAGCACCGCACAGAGCACCCCAGCCTAGCATACCTGGCATCCCCGGCACCCCTGGACCCTGCTCCCCCCAGCCCGGTGTCACCAGTGCATTATGCAGCCACATCTAGGCATGCCGTGTGCCAGGGGTCCTTGCCCCTGGCCACCTTCCAGCACCCTCAGCACAGGGAACCAGCCCAGCAGCTCTTCCGGCTGGACAGGCAGGAGCTGTCTGGCAGTGCCGGGCACAGCCAAGCCGGCAGAGCCAGCGGGGAGCCACGGAGTTTTGGGGAGAGCAGACAACAGGGCATGGGAATGAAGCAGGGAGCACGCAGAGGGCTCTTGGTGCTACGTGGATGGGAGATGCCACCCATCCTTGCTCATTCGGGGGTCTTTTCCCATCCAAAACAGTGCCACGAGCTGAGAGCCCTCAGGGCAAGTGGCTCAGAACACTGGTGTCACCAGCATGGTGAACAGAGGTCCAAGCCCAGGGAACCCCAATTGCCCCAGGACACTCCCTGACGCTGGCAGCCCCTCAGTGCCTGGTCTGCAACCAGATCTTCCCAGCCCGGCTGAGGAGCACCCAGGGGTGCCCCCACTAACCAGTAACGCCAGTCAGGCCAGCTCTGGCTGCTGCCTCGCCCGGCCCCGGCTTCCCCTGCACCGCCAACCTCCAGAAGCATCTTTCTGGTGGCAGCCAGAGTGGGGCTGTGTAGGCACGGGGTACCACGCTGGGTACCACCCCAAAACCATCCCACCGAGGATGCTTAGGGCACCGAAATCCCCTTCAACGGCATCCCCGCGGTGCCGGGGGCGCTCAGCTGGGACCAGCACCGCGGGCCGGGCGGGCGAGTGGGACGGCCGGCGACGTCGCGGCCGGGCTGGCACCCGAGCGGCCCCGGCAGAACAAAACACGCCATCTTTGTGCTCGGGAGGCAGCGAGCCGCCGGCCTGGGGGAGGGGGAGCGCGGCGGCCCCCCACACCCCGACCCCGACCCCGCTGCGGGCGCAGCCGCCCCCGCGCCCCCACCCCGCATTCCTGCGGCGCGGGGCCCCCGAGCACGGGCTGCATCCAGCCCTGGCCGCCCGCCAGCAGCCCTCTGAAGTCTCCCTGCACGCTGCCGGCAACAAAGCCCGGCCGGCCCCGCGCCGGCGTCCCCCGCTTCGGCCCCCCACCCGGGACCGGGCTCCGCGCCCACCGCAGCCCCTCACCCCGGCGCTGGGCCGGCCAGAGACCCCGCTGCCCCCCAGAGGGCTGTGTGGATGAGGCCAGGATGGACAGGAGACCCCCCAGGCTAAGGGGGTGTGACACCAGGAAGGAGTCCCACTTGGGATGCCCCCCAGGACGGCCGAGCCCCTTTGCCCCCCCGGCGTTTAGGGTGAGGTGGGGGTTTCCTCCAGCCACCCCATCCCGCTCAGCCCAGCTGCAGCACAGCTGGATGGAGGGATGGACGTCAGCCGAGTGGGGGCTGCCGGATGGGCCAGAAGCAGCACGGCCACGTCTCCAAGCATTCTCCGGGATGGGGACAGCCAGAGCAGTGCAGGAGGGTCCGGGAGGTCCTTAGCTCCTGCTCATGTGGGAGGAAAAGGATACAGCTTGATGGCTCCTGCCTTGGTGCCGATGGCCATCACACGCAGGACGGGGTCGTAGGCCAGGGCGCTGGGTTGGCTGGGGAAGCCGTGCTCCACTGTCTGCCATCGAGACAGGCAGGTCAGAGCAGGATCCCCACCTCTGACCCCCCAAACCTCCCACAGCACCCCCAGAGCTCCGATCCCGCAGCAGCCTGAGCATCACCTCTGCGATGGGGGATGACAAGGACGCTGCCCTGTCCCCCACTGCCGCCAAGGGGGACCTTGGGGAGGGGAGACATCACTCCTCATCCAATTGCCACCCAGCGCCCCAAACCCCAACCCAACAGCCACACCACGGGCTGGGGTAGCTCTGACCTTGAACAAGCTGCCCCACCACCCGCCAGCACTTTGGGGATGGGAACCTCCTGCTCTCAACCCTCGAGGAGAGGACACCCCAGGAGAGGTGAGCGGGATTCCTACCGCGACACCACCGGGTGTCCCCGACGCTGGGCGGCAGAACCAGGCGAGCGGGACCCGCCAGCTACTGGGACGTCCCTGCCGGAGCCGCGTGCCGCCCGCGGGCACCTTCCCAAGGAAGTCCCGGCCGTCCGGCGTGCCCGGGCTCGCCGGCTGGGGAGGGGCTGCCCTGTCAGCGGGGGGACGCGGGGGCACCCACCGCCCCGGCCCGCGGCGAGGGGACCGCAAGGCTCCCGAGGGCAGCTCGGCTGAGCGGCGACGGCGCGATCAGACGATACGGAGGCCGCCGGAGCCAGACTGGCCGGATCCTGACCTGCTCCCTTTGTCTGGGGCATCCGAGAGGCGCAGCGGGGCGGCTTTCCGCACCCGCCGGCGGCAGCCACTGTCACCCCAGCTCCTGCTCCCCTCCCAAGGGACACCTTCGGGAGCGTGGAAACGGCCCCAGTCCATCCAAGTGGGTCCCGACAAGTCCAAGGGGTGAGGAAGTGGATGCTCGTGGGTGCCGATTTCTGTGGCAGCCCCCACACAGGGTCATGCCGAATCCCCCCGGGATGCACACTGCGCTGGAGGAAGGAGCTGGGACAGCAGCAGCACGGGGACACCACAGTGATGCTTTAGGCCAGGGACCAACACGGTGACACCGGCAAAGACTCCCAAAAATGTGCTGTCCCAGCTCCCCAGCACCCCCAGTCCCAAAGGGGGGCCTGGCTCAGCCCCCCACCCGCAGCCCCCGCTCCTGCCCGCAGCGGGGCTGCATCCGGCAGGCAGTGCCGGCCGGCCAAGGCGCTCCTGGCCAAATTACAGCAAATCCCAGGCAGATCTGGAGCTCGGGAGGAAAAACAACCGTTAATGGGAGGCAGGTGGGCAGCCAGCGGCCCTAGAGCTGGGACGGCCAGAACGGCACTCTTCTCAGCCTCTCCTCAGGACATCCCACTGGCACAGACCTACCCTGGGCACCTGTTTGGGCAGGATCTGGCTGTGGGACTGTGCTCCCCAAAAACAGGAGGCTCTGCCTGGGCTGAGTCTTACACCCCAGACAGACCCTCACCCGTGGCAGAGCTATGGGGCAAGAGCTGTGCTGGGTGGTGGAAACTGCCTCTGACTCCGCCACCACTGCACACCCCAAGACTTCCCAGCCCGGTCCCGCTGTGGGACAGCTCAGGGGTCCCGCCAGTGCACAGCATCATCCCCACCACGAGTTGGGCAAGTACCCCACAGCAGCGCAAAGATGCTGCCAAAGGATGGACTGATGGACACGGTTTGGGCTCATCCAGGCTGGTGGCCTCCTGCCGCCGGGGTCTGGGCAGAAGGGTGGTCCCAACGCCACAGGGCTCCCGGGACAAGGGGCACCAAGTCCCAGGTGGGCACCCACTGGCACAGCCCGATGTCCCGAGGGAAAGGTTCAGCACCCCAGGGCTTGTGGGGTCCCTCCCCTCCCGAATAAGGGGGACAAGTAGGAAAACTTGGACGGAGGAGGGGAGCAAGTGTTGACCTCTGATGTCCCATCAAGTCCTCCAGAGACACATCTTTGGGGTGCAAGGGAACCCCAAGCCCAAGGGGTCATCGCCACAGTCCTTCCTGCTGGGAAGTCCTTCCAGCCCCCCAGTATCCCACCCCCGGGGAGACTGGGATGAGGGGCTGAGCCCCACATGGGGGATGCAGCCAGGGAAGCTCAAAGGCCAGACACGATGCGGGACCACGGGTCACCCCAAAACGCCCGCGAGCGAGGCCTGGGGGAAGCCACGGGACAGGGGGAGTGCGGGAACCGGGGCGCTCCAGGGAACCCCCTCCAGGAGGGACTGGGGACAGGGATGTCGCGCTGGCGAGGGAGTCGCATCCTCTCCCGGGGTGCCCCCCTGCACCGCACGGGGAGGGGCGCAGCCCCCGCTCCGCACCCGGGGCTCCCGGTACCCAGTCCGCGGGTGCATCCTGCCCGGGCGGCCCCGCAGCCTGTCCCGGGGTCTCCCGGCCAGGCAGCCCTGCCCCTTCTGCGCGCCCCTTCCCCGGCAGCGGGGAGGTCCCGGTGCGCGGCTCCCCCGGGGGCGCAGCCGGTCCCGGGAGGCGGTGCCCCGCACGCCGCTCGCCTCCCGGCGGGCAGCATCCCGCCGGGGTACCAGAGCCCCGCGCCACCGGAGGGCTGGCCGCACGCCGCACCCTGCCCGGCACCCCCGGTGCCTCCCGGTGATCGCCGCCCCCCGGGATCCACCGCCGCGCCCCTCGCTCGCCCCGGACGCACCTTGCTGAAGGCGAAGAGGTCGTGGCGGAGGCGGTCGCGGTGCGGGTCGGCACCCTGCCGCCGGAACCGAAACTTCATCATGGTTGGGCCGGCGGCGGCGGTGGCGGCGGCGCGGTACCGGGCGGGGCGGGCGCGGCCGGCGGTCCCGGGGCCGGTCCCGGGGCGGCGATGGCGGTGGCGGGGCCGGGGCGCGGCGCGGGGCGGGGCGGGGCCGGCAGGGGGCGCGGGGCCGTGCGGGGTCCCCGGGGCCGGTGCGGGGTCCCGGTGCGCGCGCCCGCCGAGCCCGGGCAGGCACCGCCGCGGCGGGGGCGGGGCGGAACCCTGACGGACAGCTCCGCCCGCCAATCACCGCGCGGCAACGCGCGCGGCGCGCCGCGGCCCCGCCCACCCGCGCTGCGCGTGCGCCGCCGCGGTTGTCGACGGGACGTGTAGTCATCCAGCTCGACGCCCTCTGCGCTTGATTTATTCATATTATTCTTTTAATCTTTTTGTTTCGTTTTTTTTCCTTCCCGTGGGCGTGGCGGGGGACAGTGAGGGCACCTCCAGCCTGGTCCTCGTGTTCCCAAAGCCCCCCCAGAGATGGGGTGTGGTGGATTTAGGGTCTCATCGTGTGCCCCACAGCCATGGGGTGCAGCAACATGGCGGCGTCCTGCCCACTAGGCCTGGAGCATCCCAGAATTGGCATTCCAGCCTCATTCCCGGCTGGCGAGTCATTATTCCCGCCACGGCACCAGGAATATTGTTCCCCACTTCCCCCACGGCATCATCCCAAGGTGGGAGGGGGAGCAACCTGCCCTGCACCCAGTTTTGGGGTGAGTCACCCCGGGCAGGGCATGGCTTCCCCTCCCTGCTGACTAACCCTGGCCCTGGGGAGATGCAGCACTGGGGTGACGCAGGGCTCTGGGGCGGAAAACAGCCCGGGGGCGAGCGGGGAGCGATGGCCCGGTGATGGGCTGTGGGTTCATGGATGGATGGAGGGGCCTGAGCTACAGGCACAGCCCCGGGGAGTGAGGGTGAGCCTGGCCCAGATGTGGGTCATTGCCGAGAGAGAGGAGGAAGAGTTCAGAGGAGGGAGAACGGAGGGGAGAGAGAAATGGATGGTGAAAAGGGGAGGAGAGAGAGGAGGGGAAAAAGAAAAAAGAGGGGTGAAGAAGAGAGGGAAGAGGAAAAGGAGGGAGAAGAGGAAGAGGATGGGAGAGTGAGAGGATGAGAGAGGAGGATGAGGATATGAGAGGGAAGGGAGAAGAAGAGCAGGAGAGGAAGAAGAAGAGAGGAGGAAAAAGTGAGGCCACACACGACACCCCATCCATCCCTTCTCTGGCACCTCACGCCCATCCCACCATCTCCCTCTTGCAGGAGGGAGGCACAAGGAGGGTGAGGGGCTCTGCATGAGGCTGGAGGAGGAGGAGGAAGGCAGAGATCGCTGTCCCTGCTTTCTAGGACAGCGCAGGAGACACAGCCACCGCATTTGGCTGCCCCATCCCTGGGGAGCTGGTGACTCCCTTTATTTAGAACCAGTTCCCCACTCCCAACCACCTCACTGCTGCCAGGGGGAATTGAGGCATGTCCCGGCCCCCAGCACCACCACAACAAGCAAGCAGAGCGATGCTTTCTGCTTTTATTCAATTAATGCAGCAATCTATACAAGAAAAAAAAATAATAATAATGAAACCATGAAATTCCAAACCCTGACAGTGAAGAACCAAATTCTTCCTAAGAATCAACCGGAATTAAAAGATTCCCCCACGTCAGACTGTACATAAAATAATCTCTGCCCCATTTACAGCGTTTCACACAGTACTTCTCGTATCTCAAACTTCAGAACTGTACAACTTTGTTACAAACCACGCTTTTTCCTAGGAAAAGCTTACGGAAAAAAATATTGCCACTTTCTTTTTTATTTATTTTTTTTTTATTTTTATTGGTAACAAAAAAAAAATTAGAATCTTTTTTAAAAAACAAAAATTAAAGTCAGCCAGAACTTCTAAGTGTGGGCAGGGGAAGGAGCAGAGACATTTTTCAGCCGAATGTTTCTCCTCCCGATGGGGAAAGGGAACACTTTTGGCAGGTAAAAGACTCTTTGCTGCTGGTGGGGGTCTAAACCCTGCCCCCCTGAGCCTTCCTCAAAGCCTGGCAGTTGTTTTGATCCATGGGCTTGGATAATTCCACCACTGACTCTTCTCGAGATACGGCAACAGCAACGAACCCAAATTCCTCCTGTTCTTTGCAAAAAAGCAGGTATGAACCCCACCTTCTTCCCCCTTCCTTAGGAAAGACAGTTCTCCTGGTCTGGGCTGTGGGTCTGGGCACATGGATTGTCACACTGGATGTAGATATATCCCAACTGGGGCTGAGCATGGACACGCTGTGGGTAGATGGAGAGGTTGGACCACACAACCACATCAGACACAGGACAAAGCCAATGGGGTCAGGGCTGTGCATTAACCCAGCCTGGGGAGCAGATGGGAGAAGTTTTGCCTCCTAACTGGAGCTCAGCCCGCTCCCTGCTCAGCACCAGCCCCACACCACCAGCCTGCCCTGCTGCCTGTGGGCAGCCCAACAGAGAAAACCAGGAATTCCGAGCCACAGTTTCACCAGAGAGGTTACAGGAAGGATCCAGACCTCTGGATCCATGTGAAAAATGTCTTCTAGTTTCGAATCCAGGTTTCACTCCGATGTTGTTCAGTGCAAAAGAGTTAAAAAACCACGTTATCTACACATATACATCCGTGTCTATAGAAAATGTCTGTACAAGTGGGAAGATGGCCCTGCCTGCACGCTGGGAACTCCTCTCCTGAGGGATGCTGCGGGTTCTGCCCGCTTGCATCCTGCTCCCTCTCTCTCCAAGGTGTCAACCCCCAACCAGTCAGGTTAAAAACCAAGAATAGATGGTGGCTGGAGAGCAGCTCCAGTGAGGAGCTCCTCCTGTCCCCTCAGCTGCCAGCTCTGACCCACTGCGTGGATGGGAGGAGGGAAGGAGGGGAAGACCCTAAGCAGGAAGTGCAGGAATACCGAAACAACCTGGGAAAGGATATTTGCACACATACAGACTGCACAAGGACCAGGATGAGGTGATGGCTGGGACCAGGCTAGAGTTAAGACCTCAGGATGTCCAGAGACAGAGCCAGTGCCTCATCCCATGGCAGTCCTGCTCTGGAAGCAGCCGTGGAAAGGCTGCTCCAGCTTAATTTTGAATTGACACCAGGGTAGAGTATCCATACTGGGGAGGTTGGGATAAAATTGGGAGCTGGGGGGAGAGGTGAGAGCTGACATCTCGGGCAGTGACCACTGTCACCATCTGCAGCCACAGAAGAGCCTGGCACTGCAGCAGGCACGGGGCATGGCCAGGATGGATCCAGAAAGACAAAGCCATCAGGAGGAGAAGGGATCTCTGCTCCCTGCGTGCAGTTTTGCTATCAGGGGAATGCCAAGCTTTCCAAAACAGGGGGTTTGTAGCCAAGAGCTGCCCTGGATTCAGAGCAGAAAGCTGGGAGGGTGAGGAACATCACTTCAAATGCTACGTGTGGTCTGAAAATGGCATTTTCAAGGTTTCACAAGCAGCAGAAGCACAAAGTTTTGGATCTCTGGACTGACAAGACACATTCCTTCGGAGGCTGTGCCTCAGCACAGAGCCAGTGGGGGCTATCACCAGGAAAACAACTGGATAATTGGAGACAGGCACTGGGGACCTCACCAGCACCCCCACAGGCCAGCACTGTGCTGAAGGTGATTGCAACATCCTCTGAGCTCATGTGACAAGATCCAGCCTGAGCAAAACCCCAACACCAGGCAAAAATCAGCAGGGAAGGAAAAGGAAAGGGGGACCCAGATGTTAGCAAATGTCCTCGATCAGCACTGCAGGGAACAACGCCTGGGTGGTTTTTTTAGACCAGGAGCCCCTCAAGACAGCAGCAAACAGGTTTCAAAATATATTACACCTTTTTATTGCCAAGCGTGCAGACCATGAAGTGTGTGGGGGACACAACACTAAGAAAAACTACAATTGGAAGGAGGGCAAAGCAGTAAAAATTTAAAAATAACACTACTCCTTACAACTGCCAACACTTGGGTTCAAAGAATCAACTGGAGGAAGTTTTCCTTAGAAGTACAGCTCTAAATATGGCATTGGGCCCCAAACTTTGCAAACACCAAGGCTTTGGTCTGGGCTAATGCAAACCAGGTGGGAGAAGAGGATGATGATGGCAGATGTTTTAACACAAATCCACAGAGCTGAATGCCTGATTCTTCTCAGCATTTCCTGTAGCAACCAGAAAACTCCCTACCCCAGGAACACAGGCAGGAATAAGCCAGGAGAAAGCAGGCAACTTCAGAGTTGGATGCACTGAACTGGGGCCAAACTCGACCCCTGCAGTGTCCCCGCTCCCAGAGCCAGCCTCGGAGGGGACAGAGCTGCTCAGCTCCCCCAGGGCCGTGGCAGCTCCTGTTCCTGCTCTGGCAGAATCCCTCGGGATGGGAGGGACTGCACCAACTCAGCTCTCTCCCCCTGGAAGGGGCAGTGGAGAACACCTCTTCTCGGGGGTCCCAAGGCACAAGCCCTCACAAGCACAGCGTTTCCTACTCCTCTTTGCTATCCCCAGCTCTGGGAAGCAGCACGTGCTCAGTGTGATCCCTCACTCGGCGGCCACGAGGTTCCAATATGGATCTCGGGACAATGCTGGGCCAGGTTTGCTTCCTCCTCAACCACAGCACACCCCCAGGCAGACCAGCACTGAGAAACCAGAGCTCTAGTACATTCTTCTCGGAGAGGGCAGCGCAGGGACACGAGGCTGCGAGCCCACGCTGGCTTGGGAAAAGGGTCTGGAAAGGAAACCTACGGTATTTAAAACACTAAAGTGCAACGAAAATGTCCTAAACCCTTTGAAATTGATCACAAGAGGGGGTCTGCAAAGCTTCAAACTTCCAGTTACTGCAGGGCACCCTTAAAACAGACCCGACAACCACCAGGTAAGAACAGACCAAGGAGCCTTTTGGTGAAACAAGGAATACGAGCCCACCACAGAATTTCAGCTCCTGGGGTCAAACATCATATTTAGAACATTTGGAAAGGAAAAGTGTTAAAGCAAAAAAAAGGAAAAAAACAAAACCAAAACAAAAAATCAAAACCAAAACAAAAATACAATTCTTGAATCTTGCGCAATGAAACAGTTAAACTTTTTGGTGTTTTCAAAAGAAATCCCAACAGACAACCTGGCATAACTTTTACCTGCTTCCTAAGGGAGAGATGCCCACTTGACCCATGACTCAGGACACCATGTGCACTGGACATGTCCCACCCTCATGTATGTCTCAGCATTCCTCCATTCATAAAACCAAATCCTTCCTGTTTACTCTTCAGCCTGAAAGGAAAAACCAAAACTGAAGCTAGATGGAAGATAGCCAGAGGGAGGAGAAAGTTTTCACAGACTGGAGGCCAATCTCATCAGCTCCACGAGCCTGGAAATTGCAATCCTCAGTGTCGCCTCATTTTAACTTTCCTGGCGGGACTGCCATCCTCCTCTTCCTCATCACAGTCCTCTGTGTACTCGTAAGACCTTCGCCAATAGTTCTCAGAGCTGAAGTTGCTCCGTCTCCTATGTTTTGGTAAGAGGACCGAGCGCCTGTTCTCCTCCTTATCCATTTCTAGAATCCGTGGCCTATGGAGAGACAGAAAACAGGAGTGAGAGCACACCAGGATGAGATCCAGGCGTTCCTCCTGGACACCACTGCAGTTTACTCACCCTGATAGCTCTGCCTGTTTTCCCACTGCTTTCCCAGCACTGGGTGCTTGGCAGAGCAGGAACAGAGCACCAAGCTCCCATGGGGAGCTAACTTTGCTATGATGGGCCAGTCCTTTCCCTTCCTAAGGCAAGCTTTGGCCTTTATCTCCACCAAGAACACTTCCAAACAGTCCAGTCACCTCTTTTTTTTACTTGCAGCCTGAGACCTCAAGAAATATCCCTTGGGCAGAGGGGTCTGTGTCTACTGCAGCAGAATTTAGAGCATAGAGCTGAGCTCCTTATGATGCAGGATCACACCACAGCTCCAAAATCCTTTGTCCTCTCAAATATTAGCACAGTGCAATTGTTATTTCTGCAGAGCTGCCTCTGATCACTTTGTAGCAGGACTGGGCTGGTGGGCTGCACACACCACTTATTTTATCCGAGTCGCTCCTAAGAGATCCCACTATGATATCCGTGAGAATTACCTGTTATACTATGAGTCTGTGAGACCAGAGAAAAACATGTTTTTCACACCCATCTGCTGCAGGAGCCTATGTATGCCATCCCCCACAGCCTGATAAGGTCACATCAGGCTGAAAAACAGCTCTGACGGATGTGCACATTTGTCCTGCATGATCGCTCCCCTAATCGGACACCAGCCCACTGCGTGCTCCCAGGGAAGCTGCATCTGCAGCCCAGCTTCAATTCTTCATCCATCTTCCCAGCCTGCATCCAGCTGAATGAACACTGCTCACAAACAAACCATCCCCACCCTCCTCCCTCCGGGACAGGTTCAAACAGGGCTGGGACACCACAGCAGCCAGGCCCTGCGACCAAGTCAACTTCTGGGTTGTACCCATTGTGCAGAGAATGCCATCTGGATCCTCAGGAAGCTTTGGAATTGGAATATCCAGGACAGCTGGCAGACTGGCTCTCACTCATGGCTATGGGTGTGCTCACACCAAGGTGTTTAAGGGAAGCCTTGCTGCAGAGCTCAAGCTTGTCTGAAACCCCAGCAAGGAGCTTCCCTGAAGGTCAGGCTCAAGCATCCACACAGTCTGGTTTCTCACACAAAAATATACACACACAGCTCTGGAATCAAAACAGGCCTGAGAAGCTTCCCAAGAAGTCCTTAACCTTTCCCAGATAGCAAACCCTCACGTTCCCTCCCAGGACTGCTTTCATAATATAGTTTAACGCAGCTGCACAGGTTGCTTGGCAATAGAGGTCAAAAATGATTAGCTGCAGGGAAACTATTGTTCTGAACGACTGCATTATCAAAAGCCAGCCAAATCTATTGCTTCTTCATTATGCCACTCACAGGATAAACAATGTAAGCTGCTTACAGCCACAGCTCAGCCTCCACAAGTCTGGGAGGAACGTATGAAGAGTTCGTTCTGATAACACAGATCTGGGCATCGCAGATAACACCTGGCAGGTGCAAATCAGAATGTTTTTAAACATGTTCCCAGGCCAGGAACCTCAACCATGCACTGATCATGAGATCTCACCCCGAACGTTGCTCTTAGGAGAGATCATCCTACCTGTGGGCAGCATCAGGATCTGCTTTGCGATGGGACCGCTTTGGTTTCAGGATCTGGTCCCGGTTGCTTCCTGACAGGCGGTCAGAGTTATAACCTGGTGGCAACACAGAGCTACTCAGGGATTTTGTTTCCAATCGAGGTGCATCTAGTCTTGTTCTGCAAATATTTAAAGAGAAGAGAATTTGCAAGGAGTTTCTACAGAACCACCAGTGCTGCAGCAGAACCCTCCATCCCAACCACACAGCTCGGGAGGAGGGGCAGGAATACCACACTCCACAGCACAACAAGCTGCAGCTTTGTGGTACTAGAAGCTGCATAGAATCATAAAACGGTTTGGGTTGGAAAGGACCTTAAAGATCATCTCATTTCACCCCCCTGCCACATGCATGAGCACTTTCCACTAGACCAGATTGCTCTAAGCCCTGTCCAACCTGGCCTTGGACACTTTCAGGGATGGGGAAGCCAAAACTTCCCTAGGCAGCCTGTGCCAGGGCCTCACCACCCTCACAGGAAAGGATTTTTTCCCTTATAATATCCAATTTAAACCTACTTTCTGTCAGTGTGAAGCCATTCCCCTTTATCCTGCCTTGGCTTAGGGATACACAGTCATGAGGTGAATGCACAAGGTACTGAGCTCACTGCAATCCCAGCTCTGGGATACAGAGCAGAGGTGCTGCAGCAGCTGTGAAACCCTATGAAATCACAGCAACTTGGCAATAACTCACAGCTCCAGTTAAGCCACCTGGGTGGGAGATGCCCTGTAAAAGCATCATCACCTGCAACAGTAATGACTGCTTCCACCTGGAAACTCCCTCCTGCCTACGGATCTCACGAGGTCAGATGTTCCTCAGCTTGACTAAGAGGTGCAAAGAGTTGAAGTACAAATCAGGAGAAGGTGTAGCAAACAAAAGCTGCACCACATCCCTTCCAGCAGCTCTGCACACACTCAAGCTGTGCTGGAGAGCAAGCACAGCTCATCCCAAAGGAGAACTGCTGCAGGACTGCAGCCATGCACACGTGGAGGAGGCAGCAAAAATGAAGGGGAAGAATCACTACTTGCTCTCCAGTGCTGAACTTTAGCTCCTGAGGGAGGATTCCACAGGAGAATCCCCATCCATCAGGAAGCACATCCAGTTGCCAAGCTTCTCTCTGCCATCAGGGAGAGCCTCTTCAACTAATCAGGGGGATGCCAGACTGGCACAGGCAAAGCTGGGCATGGCAGCCTGAGTTTGCCCAGCATGCCAGAAACAAGGAGCATTTCCGCAGGCAGCTGCCAGGCTGGAGCCTGTGCTAGTCCACGCTGTCATCCTGAGTTGTTCTCAGCTCCAGGGCTGGACCCAGTCCAGCCTCAACACCAAAGGCATTGCAGATCCTGCCCCTGACAAGAGAGGTGGTTTAAATACCTCTAAAATACAACAGCAACTGCAGGGCTGCAATTCAAACAAACCAACCCCAAATATATTGCAAGGGAACAGCAGCCATGCTCCCTCTGGCCAGGTAGAAGGAGACCTGGCACTAAAATGGACAACAAGGAACAAACCCAACTTAAAAAGAGAAACTGTTTATGAGAGTGGAAGCAGAACGGCAGCAAAAACCCTCTAAAATGACTTTCAACTCCCAGTTCAATAGGTCTCATTTCTACACCCACCTCCCACGTCACCTCTCCCAGCATCTCATAAATTAAGAGTGCTGCTCCTCCCCCTCCTCTGTCTCAAAGCACTTCCAAACCCCGCTGGCTCCCAGCAACCCTCTGCTCCAATATGCAGGAAACACTAAGGATGATCCCACTATGGCACTGAAATGTTTATGACCTGCTTGGTAACCACACTCCTCTGGAGAATCCTGCAACACCCCACTGCTCCTCCAGCTCCCACAGCTCTTTTCTCCTGCCGCCGTCAGCGAAAACACGCTCGGAGTAGAGGCAAGAGCAGAGCCAGACTGAAATGTCTGGGACCCAGCAGCGTCTGGCAGAACTCAGAGCTGAACATCTCAGCTCCAACCGGGATGATCCAACTGATCTGATCAGGAAAGCTCAGGGCTGATCCTCACCACGAAAAAAGAGGAAGAGGAGTTTTACAAGGCTGCTGGCTGCTCCGGAGCCTCTCGTGCTCGCAGGCCACCAGCGGAAGTAGCTCTTTTCCTGGTTGCATAACAGCCTGCTCCACACACAGTCGCATGATCCCAGGAATGGGGAATGGCGTTTGTGCAGGGATCCACGGCACAGGCAAAGGGCACGGTGGCCCTGCTGCACGCGCAGGGACACGCAGGGGACACAGGGAGGTGGCAGCCCTCACCGGGGATAAGCAGCAATTAATAAGCTCTATTTGGCAGCAATCGGAGCGCAGCTTTTGGCAAACATCACCATGGATTCACCAGGGCTGCGGAGGCTACGCAGAAATAATTACCAGGGGGTTTAGGCTTTGCTCAAGAGAAAAATCCTGGTGTGGTTTCATCTGGTCTGTCTGTCGGGTCAGCCCCTCGTTGTCTAGGCAGAGACACATATAGACAGGAGCAAATCAGGCCCCAAAAATCACAGGGAGGCAGAAGGGTGCGCTGCTGCAGAGGGGTGGCTGAGCAAACAAAGCCAGTAGAGCCACAAGCTCTGTCCCTTCAGCAGGGATGCACCAGGTGAGGCAAGTATACCCAAGGAGACCTCAAAAAACAGAGAGACCAACTTTTTACATGGTGAGATGGTCATGGGACAAGGGGGAAGTTTTACACTAAAAGAGGAAAGATTTATTAGAAAGAAATCCTTTACTCAGAGAGTACTGAGGCACTGGCATAGGTTGCCCAGAGAAGCCCAGGTTTGACAGGGCTCTGAGCAACCTGGTCTAGTGGAAGGTGTCCTTGCCCATGGCAGGGGGTTGGAACGAGGTGAGGTTTAAGGTCCCATCTCACCCAGTTACACTTTGAGGGCAGCCAGGCTTAACTGAAATAACCCAACACCCTCAGCTTACCAAAGCTGGAGAAAGCAAGAGGCAGAGCCAGTTTAAACAGGTATGTTCAATATCTGCACCAGTGTGGGCAGATTTAGCTTATTTATCTAAGTCTGTCTTTCCCAGGGAACTGCTGCACAGCCTAGGACAGGCAGCTTCTCCATCCCAAAGTCCAGCCAAAGCAGCTGCAAGACTTGGAGATTCCTCCTTGTCAGCACTGGTGTTGCTTTCCCCTGGCTGCACCAACACCATGAACACAACAGCTTTGTGTTCTTATCACAAATCTCTCATCCCAAACCTCACGTGGCCATACCCAGCTGTGGGGTGGTTTGGCTACAGCCTGTCTTTCATCCCACACTATCTCCTGCCACATCTCATCCTGCCTCCCTGGGTCTGGGCCGATTTTGCCTGGCTAATGCCTCAGGGCTGCTGTTTTTCCTGCCTTCATTCCATGGGTTTCTCTAACCAGATGTCCAACTCCACTCCACTGGCTTTGTGCCATATCCTCGTAACGTTGCCAGACTTGTTTTGAAATCAACTAAGCCATCCAAAAGCTCATCCAAGTCTGAATGCAGACCGCTTGCCTGAGAGCCTTATGCCAGCCTGGGCCACAACCACAGCCCTGCCACCAATGCCCAGGTTTTTGGCTGGGTTTACAGGACCAGCCTGTATTTTCATTTACAAAGAGACTTCTTGACAGCAGAATTACTGCTAACACCTTCTAAGGTACAGCCAACACAGGACAATGTATGACAGTCACATTTTCTGGTCTCCTAGTAGAAGGAACTGATGAGAGAGGACATTTCTAGGCAGAAAAGAAGGTTTTACTGAGGGACTTTGGGGTGGGGCTAGTTTTTTGTCTGCATTTTCTTAAGAGCTCTAGGAACAAGCACTGATTGATGAAAAGCCATCAATAGTGCTCTTCTGGAACAGGATGCCTATTTCTAAAACAGCTTATGGAGCTTGGCTTCCCAACACACACTCGAAGGACAAGCTCTGTAATGAGCATTGAATTCTCTATGTGTTTCCCTCCAAAACCAGAGTCTTCCTCTCTCCCCAGGAAACAAAAGCCATCATACCAAGAAAACTTTATCTGCTTTATAGGACATTCTTCAGCACAAGCATTAATTTCAAAGGACCATCCAAGTATCTCCCACATGTGGGTATCACATGAGCAGACACCTGAACACACAGCCCAAAACAAGAGAGCTTGAAATCATAGCTGTTTGGAGCTGGGCAGCCAAGGAAAGCCAGGTGTTTGGGCACCAGCAGGCCTTGCAACCCCAGACATGACAACGAAGTGCTGCTGCACAGAGCCAAGAAGTGATTAACTCTGCAGGAACAGGTTCCAGCCACTTCCACTGCTGGGTACGGCAAGACATGAGCGAGCGTCAGAGTGACACCTAATCAAGGTGTAAGATCAGGCCAGCAAATTAACAAGCAAGGCAATTTTCAACTGTTTAAACATCACGACACCACATCCACGTTTATCTTGCTGTCTGGAGGGCTTCAACACTTACTTTCGGAGGATGATGACAGCTCTCCTCTCCTTGATGTCCTGTGGTCGAATGCAGTGTGTGATTTCGTCAGCCGCATACCCACTGGCAACAGAAACAAAAAGCCACTGTCACAGAGATGCCAGGCAGAAGCAGAAAGTGGTTCCCAGCCTCAACAACTCAGTTTGGCCAGTACTTCCTAACTCCCACCAGGAATTCCTCCTCCAAAGATCACCCCCCAGGTACACAGGAGCTAGCCTTACAGGAAGGAACAAACATTGGGAAAGAATGAGGACAGTCAGGGGGTTTTGGGGGGTTTTATGACTCAATTTTTTAGCATACCCCAGAGGAAACTGCCACCTGCTCCAGCAGTGTGAAATAAAACATGTAGAAATGTAATACTGTAGATTCAGACGATTAATTTACTATGAAATTAGAAAGCAACAGGGGAAAAAATGAGCACATTCCTCCAAAGGATGATCTCAAACACGCCTGAGAAAAGCCATCTCTGACAGCTCAGATGTGCAGCACACCCAGACACAAACACGTAACAGATCGAGGAGGTTTTTTTAGTCACAGGATGGTGCAGTGGTGGTAAGAGCTGAGCCTCTCACCCCCTTCCCCTGGCACAGGACACCTCAGCACCCTCCCCATCACATGGCACATCCTCAGCCACCATACGAACATCACCAACCCTAACCCACTACACATGGGGTAACCTTCAAACTCAGACCTGCAAACCAAGCTGCACTCCCCTAAAACCTCCCTGTTACAGGGTAAAACATCTCCCCAGGCTGAGAAAAAGCCCAGACTCAAGCAGTAGCTGTTGTCAGCAGGAGTGTTTCACTGTGTGAGATGACTCCAGATACTCCACATTTTCAGCAGGCTAGAGAAAAGCCACAGCCAAGGACAGCCAGCCCCAGCTCCCCACAACACACTGGAGCATTCTCATGGTTGCCTCTGTTTTCAGCTGGACTCCTGGGCCCAGCACAGCAGCTGAAATCACGGTGGGTCTGTGGAGAGCAGCCACCACACCTTCTCCGACAAACAAACCCTGCTGGGAGCACATCCCAGTCTCTCCAAGGGTGTGAGCCAGCAGATCCCAGAGGTGGGGCCTGCCCTCTACCTGCCGTTTGGAGAGTGTCAGCTCACAGAGAGCCTTCTGCAGTCCAGTATAGGCAAAAGAGAAGCTGAACACCTTCAGAGCCTCCTGAAACACCCAGCAAGGGCAGGAACACCTCGGAAGGCACCTGGGCAAAGGCTGCTCAAGCCTGCACACCCAGCCTGAAGCAGAAATCACCAGGCCCAGTGTCCCTGTGAGGCTTTTCCGTGCCACTGCTGGCACGCTGTGGGGTCAGGGGCTGGCAGGTTATTCAGGACACTCAGAGCAGAGAACAGAGCTCACACACGCAAGTCTTCTCTGGGGACAGGACCGGGTTTCCTTGATCTGGTTAGATAACCCACCCACTCACCCAGAAACACACACCTCCTCACACACAGATTTGCTGCTTTGGGAGGCGAGTTGAAAGTCTAAGACATGATCAGTTAAAGCAGGGGTGATGTCCATCCCCACCATCCTCCAGGTGCTGCAGAACAGGACAGCGTTATGCCAAGGGGCTTGTGATGATGCTCTATTATGTTCCAGGAATCTCTGCGTCAAGCTCCAGTGAATTCATGAATATCACCCACGTTAGCATTCAACTCAGCATCCTCAGCAGCACCCTGAACACCAGGGAAAGGTCTGCTTCCAGACCTGCACTCCCCATCATGAGATATCAGCCTGGATACTCCTTTTCACTCCTTCCCCAGGCAGGAATCCCCCTTTCCAGATCACTCTCAGAATGTCACCAGGAAGTTTGTGGTCCCAGATGCACATGGGCAGCATCAAAAAACAGCCCCACCACTCCAGTCTGAGGCCCTGAGGTGGACACACCAGTCTGTCCCAGTGCCAAACTGGTGTGGGAAAACTCTGCTTGCTCTGTATCACATAGAGCGATGGTGTGTCTCTGCACAGGCAGAGAAATGGAAGAAAAAGATTGTTGGGTTGTGTCATACTTGTGCTGCCTCATGCCAGCATCAACTTCTCACCCACTGCCTGACCTTGCATACCCTGAGGATGGCTGAAGGGGCAGACTCTGAAGAAAAACACCCATAATGATATTGAGGGTCTACCCACAGATTTCTTGCCCAGAGAACAAACCCAAAGCAAGTTGGAAAGGAAAACTATAAATTCCTGTCCATGGGAACACCTGGGTGTGACATCTCCAGCTCAGAGCATTTTCCAGAAGAACTTGGGGAAGTGCTGATGTTTTCCAGACACTGCCCAAAAATCAAACCCCAACTCCAAACTAACCTGTCAAACCTTACACCCCCAACTCTTCCCTGAGTCTCTTTTTCCATCTGGAAGAGCCGCTGCAGAGCCAGAACTGATTCACACAGAGATAAAAGTGGATATTTTTGTGCAAACATCACCAGAAAGGAAGTCTTGAATTTCTACAGACTCTAACAAGAAAAGCTTGAACAAATCTCTGCCTCATCACCACTGGCACACGTGGAACTTCCTCTGCACCAACAGCCTGTTCTGAGGGATCAGGCTATTTTGGAGCAGACAGCTGCAGAGAGATTCCTCCAGCTGGGAAGGAAGGAGGTTCATCCTCCAGTGACTCCAACCTGCTCTGATTATGCTTCCATCAGGCATGCCTCGAGACAACAGGAGGGACACACATCACAGTGTTTCCCTGCCATTATTAACAGCCAGGAGACGACCTGGAGCACTCTCCAGCTGCGGGAGGGAAAGCCTGTATGGCACAAGCTCCTGGAACTTGGGAAATGTTACCTGTGCCTTTCATTCCTCCAGCTGCTGCTGCACTATTTCCAATGCTGAGACAACATACCTGGCAGTTTTAGTGCTGGGATTTGCTTCCTATGACAGCAGCTGCAGGGCAGGGATCTGCCTGGAACCCCCCATCCCAGCTGGCTCCACACACCCCCTGCTCCCTCCCTTTTCCCCAGCCCAACCATTGTCAAAGCACACATTCCCAAGATGAAAAGGAAAATTCCTCCATCTCCCCCCCCCCACTGCTTCTATTGATTGATGCTCATCAAATTCTTGTTAAAATAAGAAAAACCCATAAATGTGGTGCAGTCAGCAGCCCCTCCCCAGAGAGCTGATGGGCCACAGGAATGGGATCCAGCAGCACACACTGAGGTGATGCTTCCTTCTGGCCTGGCTGCCACTGGGACAAACCTGCAGGAGCACCTGCTTCCCAGGGCTGCAGGAGAAGAGGGAACTGGAGGAGGTCATCTTCTAGATCTCAAACCCCTCAAGAGCAAATCTTCCCTGCAGATGTGAAAGGAGAGGAGAAAGGGCCTTGCTGGAAGAGGAAAGGGCTCATTAGCAGGTCATGGGGTGGTTCAGCCTTTGGCTTCTGGCAGAGGGGCACAGCCCAGCCAGGTGAGTCATTGCTCCACCTCACCTGTCATTTGAGGTCTGAACACTTCCCAAGGAGTCTGAGGCAGGTTCAGTGCTGGCAAACACCACATCCTGCTTCAGGGCCGGCAAACAAAGTCAAGGGAGGGAAGTGGGGAAAGCCCCTCTGCAAAATACCTACTGGGTATGCAGCTATGGAATTGGGAGAATTTGGAACAGCCTGCTGAGAGCAGGAACAGGATAGGGGCAATGTGGGGACAGCCTGAGAGTGGTGTACGGTCAAAGAGGGTGATCCAATAGCTTCCTTTAGATCCCATGACTTCCACACAGCACCCACATGCACATGGCTACCCCAGCTTCCCCGGAAAGGCTGCAGGCCAGGAGCAGCCACTGACCCAGCAGGATTTGAATCCCAGACATTACAGGCATGCCACTTCTATCTGTGCCCGTTCCCTATCTCCAGGGCAACTGCCTCCAGCAACTGTTTACCCGGAGGAGAAAATGCCAAGTTCGGGGAGTTGACTTAATCATGACCAAGGGCTGGATTTGGTGATACACCCCTGAGCACGGTGTGCACCTTTCCTGATCCTCCTGATTGCTGGGGTTAGATGGGAGACCAGGAGATCTGCTGTGAGGCAAGGAATTGATTCCAGCCAGGATCCTATCAACACAGAACAGTCACTTTGGCAGAATCCCTCTTAAGTGAGTGCAAAGTACCTGCTAACTGCTGTACCAAAATTGAAATAATCCCTGTTTTAAAGTCTGTTATTTGCTGGAAAGCAGAACATCTGACCATGATGAAGCTGCAGTGGGTGGGTCGAAAAGCAGCCCTTGGATTTGGAGGGAAAAGGTAACTTTAGTTGGTTTGTAGGATTGCTTCAGCCACATTAATAAAGTAATTACAGCACTGGGTGACACTGGCTAACAACCCACACCCCCCTGGAGACACCCCACTCCAATTCCATAAGCCCTGAGCCAGCAGCCACTTCCCAGGAGTTTTGAAGGAAGAGCAAGAGTCTGGAATAAGAAAACATCATTCTCTGGTCCTGGAGCAGAGAAAGCATCTCTCCTGTCTCCCACCATCCTCCACTGCAGATCCTCCTCCAGAGTTTTTCAAGAGGCTTTGACTGCAAGACTTGAGGCTGACCCTGCATTAGCAGCTCTGCCAGAATGCTTCCAAGCAGGATAAAACTCTTACTGTCCTTATAAAAAAGGCCTCTGGCTGTAAAAGGAAGGACAACTATTTATCCAGGCACGACAGGGAAAGACAGCAGAGGGGTTTCCATCACCAGGAGGAGAATTAGGGTAGAAAGTTTCCCTCCTGGTATCTTAGAGAAGTCAGGGAGCAGAGTGGCTGCCTCACAGCCGGCAGTCTCCATCCCTGGGGATGGAGCTGGCTCTGCAGTAAAAAGATACAGGGCAGGATGGGTCCCCTTGGGTCCCATTTCACAAAATCGCCCTGACCTCTGCCCCCCCCCTCAGCCTGTCAAACCACCAGAGAGTGAGAAAATGTCCTCAGCGCCGTTCCCGACTCCCTCTGCAGCCTCCCTCAGCCCTGCCTAATCCACACAAGTTACCTAACGCCGGGGTACGGCGAGGATTAGTTAATGTTTGTGCAGCTTTTCCCAGATAAAAGCTACGCGAGATCTCAGCATTTATTATTGATGCACCAGGCAAGGAGGCCATGTGTTTGTGGGGGGAAAAATTCCTTCCCGAACCCTGCGGCGATCAATTTACAAGCCAAAGCAAGGGATTGTGTTACGGCCTGGGAGCCCGGAAAACCGGCCTGGACCTTCAGCAGTCCAAAATAATAACCCCCCAAATGAGGATACAGCTGGTAGCTCAGAGCACTGCTGGCAGAGTCCCGGTGATCCCCGCTCCTGGCAGGGAGTACTCTGACCTTCAGGGACACAAGGGACTGGCAGTCCTGGTGCCAGGCTTCCAGCTGCCCCCCCAAGGAGCTGGACACCGGTGGGATCCATATGCTCCAGCCCTTCCTGTCCCCTTACCTGCCTGTCTCCTCACCTGCCTGCTCCCCTGTCCCAGCCTGTACCGGCAAGCAGTGGGATTAGGAAGCTGGCATTTCCCGGTGCCAATCCCAGCTTTACTGCCGACCAACTGCGTGACCTTGGGCAGGTCATTCCACCTCCACGGCTCTTCCTCAACACACACCAAGTCCTTTCCTGTGCCTGTGACCCGTTGCACTTCCAAGTGACAATCACACGAGGCTCTGCACTCTGGTCTCCCTATCGTCATTGGGCAGGGGAGGGCTCAGCGTTCCCAGTTTACAGACTAGGAAGACGAGGCCATTCACACCTCCTCTCCACGATTAAGGTCAGGTCAGGGAGGCACCGGCCGAGCTAAGAATATACCCAGGAGCCCCGTCCCTAGCAGCTGCTCCGCTCTGACCACTCTTGGGCAAAGGATCCATTTTGTGTCTCAACGTGTTATTTTAACCATTTACGGGAACTAAACGCTTAGCTCAGCTCTGCGAGTGGCCACGCTCCCACCAGGATTCACCTCAAGCCCCGTGGAGAGGACACCCACCCAAATCCCCACCCACCACGACGGCAGTGCCTCCCCCAAAACCCTGCTGCACCCCTTCCACCCCAGCGAACCCCCGTGTGCCTGGAGGCGAGGGAGATGGAGCCCGAGGCGCCGTCGGGGCGCGCATCCGTGCGCCTCGTGATCCGCGTTACACAACCGAGCCCCGGGCTCCTCAGCGGAGCCTCGGCAACGCGGGCGAGTTACCTGAGCACCGTGACGCTCCCCCTCTTCACAGGCAGGAAGAGAACGGGCTCCGAGACCCTGATGGGCTTGAACTGGAATTTACACCCGAAGCAGAGCGCCGAGTCGCTGAAGAAGGAGACGGAGACGATGGGCCTCTCAAAGATATGGATGGGGTCCACGTGGGAGACAATGCAGCCCCCCGGCTGGTAGTCGTTGATGACGGCACTGTTCACAAAGCCCTCGGGGATCACCCGGTGCTCCACCAGCTTCCTGATCACCAGGTCGTGCACCCACTCGGGGATGGCGTCCACCTCCCCCCGCGGGTACAAGCGCTCCTGGCCGGGGCCTCGCCGCTGCAGCTGAGACCCGTAGGTGTAGCCTTCCCCGAAAAAATACTTGTTCCGCAGCGGCGCCCGATCCACCGTGTGCTCCTTGTAGAGCCCCTTCTCGGCCCGGGACACCACGTCCTCGATGCGCGCCTCGATCTTGGCGCACTCCTCGGCGCTGAAGAGGCGAAGCTGGCGGATGCCGCTCTTGACTTTCCGAGCTTCCTCCTCCTCCTTCTGCTCCTCGTAGTCGCTGGGCTCGGAGCCGGAGTCCTCCTGGTGCCGCCGCTTGCGGTCGTACGGAGGTTCGGGGGGCTCCCGCGGGAGGCCGCCGCCGCCGCCTTTGTGGCCGTCCCGGTAGGGCATCATGGACTTGAGCTTCTCCCGCAGGTCCGTGTAGCCGCTGCCGGCCATGGCGCGTCCGCAGCCCCCGCCTCTATCGATCCCGGCGCTGCAGGCGGCGGCGGGCGGCGGCGGGGGACGCGCAGCTGCTGTTCATGGCACCCGCCGCCCTGCCGGGAGAGAGAGCCCCGCAGGACGGGAGGTGAGGACGGGATCCCGGTACCGCGCCAGACCCTTTCCCGCCCCCCTCTCCACGGGAGATGGAACACCCCTGCCGGCGGGCAGAGCTCCCGCCCTCTCCCCCCTCCCTCCCTCCCAGGGCAGGGGGCGGCCCGGAGGACGCCACACTCACGGCTCGGCCCGGGGCGGGCGCGGACAACGCTGCCGGTGCCGGTGCTCACGCGGCGGCCGGGCCTGGCACATTCCCAGTGGCGGCCCCGGACGCCCTGCCCGTTCCCACCGCCGAGGCTCTGCCCATGGCGGGGGGCAACCGGAGGAGGTGTGGGGGTCCCGTGCGGTGCCGGGCGACAGCGGCGGGCAGGGGTCTGGCGCGGCCCTTCCCGCTACGTCACCAGGAGCCGGCCCGACATCCCGGATCGCCGCGGGGCCGCCCCGCCCCGCCGCGCACGCGCCGCCACCGCCCCCGGCCCCGCCCCCCCTCTCGCGCACGTACGGACGGCCCGTCCGGCCCGGCCCCGCCCCCCGCGCGCACCCACCGGCGCCGTTAACCGGGACCGGCAGCCCCGCCCCTCCCCGCCCCGCGCGGCGCTGATTGGCCGGGGGGCGGCCGCGAGCGCCGCGGGCCGGCGGCTGATTGGACGGTTGGAGCGCGCGCGCGCGGCGGCGGCAGGGAGGGAGGGGCGCGGAGGTGGCGGCGGGTGCGGGGCGCGAGCGTCCCCTGGCGGACGCGGGCGAGCGCAACAGGCGGGCGGGAGTGAGAGAGGGGTGACACGGGGAAACTGAGGCACCGGGATGGGGAAACTGAGGCAGAAGAATAGGAAACACATGGGGATGGATGAGGAAAACACACGGGGGGCAGCATCTCCACCGCAGCAGCGAGCGCAGCACAAAACCACGGACACCGAGTCATGCTGGGCTCCCGGGCGTGTATAAAATCTCAGAACAACGGTGGGTTGGTGACAGGGGGACGGCGGCCACTGGCCAGGCTGGGAACACCCCGGAGTCGCCACACTCTTTTGTCCCCCATGCCGGGGGTCTGGGGTGCCAGGGGTCCGAGGCCATGGCGGGCTCAGAGCAGGGTGATCTCGCTGGGCGGCAGCGTCAGCCTCTTCTCCCGGGCGCCCAGCAGCCTCTCCATGTGCGCCGCCACCACGCGGCACAGCTCCAGGCCCTGGAGAGGGACGCCGCTGGTCAGTGGCCATGCCACCACCGTGGGAGCCCCGGCAGGGCCCCCTCGGGCCTCCCCAAATGTCCCCGACCTGCTCCAGCTGCAGCTGGGTGATGCCCTGGGCCAGGAGGTCTCCCAGCGTGATCTCCACGTAGGGATAGCTGGATCCGGCCGTGGGCCGCTGCGTCCGCGTGGACTGGATCTCATTCAGAGAGAACTTGGCGATGGGTTCCTGGGAGGGGGACAGGGGGTGGCCTGTGTGCCCTGGGAATGCCACCATGGGGACCAGGGACCTCAGGCTGGACGGGGCTTGGAGCAAAGCCATCTAGTGGAAGGTGTTGCTGCCAATGGCAAGGGGCTGGACCTGGATGGACTTTAAGGTCCCTTCCAGCCCAAGCCATCCCATGATTCCATGTGTCCCACTCGAGCCCCCCACCTACGTGGGTCTCCTTGCTGAGGAAGTTGAGGCCGTTCTGGTTGACGGCCAGGATACAGGGCGAAACAATGGCGTTGTTGCTGCAGCTCTGGATGTAGAAGAAGGACGAGCCAAACATGGGGTAGGCGCTCAGCAGCCCTGCGGGGCAGAGGACGGGGTCTTAGTGCCCACTGCCACCCCCATCTGCCCAGTCCCCAGGGTGGCCTGCACCCAGGAGCAGCCAAGGGGAATGAGTGTCCAAGCACGGGGCTTGGAAGCAGCCTGTCCTGTCCTGTCCTGCCCTCCATGTGCAGCACCCCAGGCTCTGTGCAGGGACAAGGGCTGCCTGTCCCAGCAGCATCCCATCCCCATCATCATCACCCTCCAGGCAGCATCCCATCCCCAGCAGGACTGCATCTCCAGCAGCATTACATCCTCATTAGCACTATGTCCTCATTCGCATTGCATCCTCTCTGCATCCTCTCCCTGTGAATGTCACCTCCCTGTCCCCATTGCTGTCCCCTCACCCAGGAACTGTGCCCTGGCCTGGTGGGCAGTGAGTGCCTGGGCTTGCTGCACGGGCTGGGTCACCATCTGCAGCCAGGACTGGGGCTTCAGCAGGCGGAAGAGCTGCGGAGGGACGTAGTCCTGCATCTCCCGCCTGTGGGGAGCCTGAGGTCAGGGCCAGCGCTGGCCAGTGGGCCCCAAATTCCATTGACACGTGTTTCCCCCTCCAGGTGCCCCGTGCCCTGCCGTACGCGGTGGGGAGGTGGTGGCGGTCCTTGGCTCGGTGCTGGAGGGCGGCCAGCTTGGCCACATGTGGGAAGTGCTGATCTCCCGGCCTCGCCGGCGGCAGGACGGTGAACAGCCCCTTGAGGTAGTCAGGGAGCACCTGGGGGGGGAACAGAGCACAGGGACACAGCTTGGGGACAGGGCACGCTCTGAAGGAGACAGGGAGGTGGTCCTGGGGGAGGCTGATGGGGTGGCCCGACCTGGTTGTAGTGGACGGTGACGTAGAGCTCATTGTCGAACTTGAGGGGCTGGCTCCAGACCACACGGCGGCACCAGAAGGTGTAGCTGGTGTCCCGGAGCTCTGTCTCAGCAGCCACGTCCAGGACATATTCCCGGCGGGTCAGCGGCCGCACGCTCTGCCCTGTGACACCCAGCAGTCTGAGCGTGGCCACCACACCACCTGCACAGCTGCCCCATCCTGTCCCGTCTGTCCCATCCCTGCCAGCCCCTCACCTCTGTCAGTCACCACGAAGAGCATGTACTCCTCCAAAGCCTCTGGATTCTGCAGCCCCATCTCACAGCACAGCTCCTCGATCACATCCAAAGCCACCTGGGCACAAAGACATGTGGCTGGGACACTGCCACATCCCCCTGTTGTGCCCTGGGCCACCAATTTGTCCTGCAGAGGCTCATCCCATGCAGTTGCCCTGGGAAGGGATCTGCTTTTCCCAGAGAATGAAGTCCCATAGCAGGGACAGCCAAAGGGTGCAGCCCCCCACATTTGCACTCTCTGGATGCCCACAATCCAGGGGGTCACCCCAGTCCTGGGGTGCACTGAGCCTCCTGTCCCCTCTGGCTCACCGAGCACGTCTTGATCTTGAGGTGCCTCTCGATGCCGCCAGGCAGGAGGAAGAGCTGGCGCTTGGCGCTGCGTCCAGCCTGCATGGGAGGACACGTTGGGGTGCAGGGGTTCCTTCATACAGCAAGACCCCACAGGACACCCCAAATCCCACAGCTATCCCGGAGTGATCATCCCATCAGGATCATCCTGTCTTTAGCCCATCCTGCCCAGCTGAGCAATCATGCCCCTGCTCCATGTCCACAGAGCTCCATGCCCACTGGGGACCCCTGAAAGCTCAGGGCACACCCAAAGTGGTGAAGAGCAGACCTAAGAAGGACTGTGCTCTCTTGGGAAGATCCCCAAAAAGGATCAGCTTAGTTCCAGGGTGGGCCTGATGGAGATTCCAAGCCTGTGGGGGGAATCTGAGTACCCAGAACTTCTGGGAGGGATCTCAAGCTGACACCAGCCCTGCCCCACCCCACAGGCACCCACGAGCCCCTGGCCTCACCACCATGGCCTTGAGCTCCATGCTGCTGGGGAAGAGGCTGCGGCCACCAAACTGCAGGGTTTTCCTCAGGTTCTGCTCGCAGGCTTTGGCGATGCCTGGCAGGAACAGGGACTGGGATGAAGGGTGGGGCTGAGCCACCACGCTGGCTCTGTTAGAGCCTCTCCTGAGCTCCGTGACACCCTGGGGTGTCCGTCCCCACCCTGGGCACAGCCCCTACCCTGGAAGGGCAGCTCTGGGTGCCTGCTAGCATCCTGCAGGAAGGCCAGGAGGAAGGGCCGGAGCACCTCAGAGCACTTGTAGTAGGCAGCGAGGATGTAGAGCAGCCTCCAGCCCCTCTGGCAACTGTCCCTGTGGAAAGAACCAGGCTGATCCCCCAGGCCGGGCAAGGGTGCCTGTGGTGGCACCCATCACCCTGGGGAGCAGGGCAGCCCACTGCAAGGATGGGGTCCCCAGTTCTCCCCCCAGGCTAGGACACAAGTGTCCCCAGTGGCAGCCTCTGCTGTCCCAGAGGGGTGTAGGGACTCACGTCTTGGAGCTGGTGTTGTTGGTGATCTGCTTGATGATCTGGCAGTACACCTCATCCCGCAGGACCTCATGCTCCGCACACAGCTGGGGGACAGGCACAGCTGCCACCCCTCTGCCACCCCCTGCCCAGGCCACCCCCAGGACTCACCACCCCACTGGTGGATTTACCTTGAGGATGGTGCAGACGGCATCCAGCTCTGTCTGCCCTCGCAGAGGGTAGTCACCCATGAACTTCATCACGGCTGGGGACAGCAAAGCCACACAGTGACACAGCTCAGCATGTCCTTTCCCCAGGGTTATGCTCTCCTGGGTGGGCACATCCTGGGCACATGGAGCAGTGGGACCAGTAGAACTAAACTCCCCTAGGACACCCCATCTGCCCACCGCAGTCCCGCCCCCACCCTCCTCCAAGAATGGGGCTGGGGGTGTCTGGGATGGGGACAGGACATTTGTGCCCCTGCCTACCTTGGAAAGCCTCAGCAGCCAGTTTGTTGAGGCCACCATCCACAAATTCAATGAGCGACTCCTGAATGGGAACCTGGAGCATGGGGAGAGGGCCAGCTCTGGGACCCTGCTGGGACCTCAAGGGAACCTGCAGGTGACAGCGGGACAGGGGCACCCCAGGACTCCACTTCCCCATACCTTGGAGAACGTCAGCATCTCCAGCACACTGGGTCCATCCCTCCTGGCCTTCACCCCGCAGGAGTCCCTGGCAGAGAGACAAGGGAGCATGTGGGCACAGGTGTCCCCACCATGGCATGTCCCTGTCCCACCGCTGGACACTCACATGGTCCCACGTTGCGCCGCACGGAAATGCCGCTGGGCAAAGGCCAGCATGGGACAGGCCCCTGTGACATCCCCCGAGCTGCTCGACGCTGTTTCCCTCCGGACCCTCCACAAAGGTGGCACTGGCTGGGGACACCTGCAGAGCAGGGCAGTGGGCAGTGGGCAGTGGGCACCGGGCACAGCCAGCCCCGCGGGGCAGCCCCAGGCCAGGACTCACCTCGGTTTTGCGATCCAGCTCCTGGGCGGCGGCAGTCGAGGCCACAGCCACGGCCACAGCCGCCGAAGCTGCCACCTTGCCCTGCTTGTCCCTGGGATCCTCTTTCCTCTCCGCAGGCAAATGGACAAAGTCGGGCGCCGCGACAGGCTGGACGTACTCGGCAGGGAAGAGCCCCGACCTGCCATGGATGGCCCCAAACTTCCACCCTGTGCCAGACAGATGGGGGTAATGGGATCTGGGATCCCTTTCCAGGTATCCAGCCATGGGGTTTGGCTGGATGCAGCTGCAGTTTGGCATCACTCAAGGGAAAGGCACAGACCAGGCGCCACAAAGCCAGTCACCTCAGGGACATGGGCAGCACTGAGTGCCACCCCAGGTGGGACCTGTAGGGGAGCATCTCCCTGCATCAGGTCAGTGCCAAAAAGACCCCAAACCATCCTGCTGAGGGGTGACAGAGGCAGGACCCTGCCCCATGCCCCAGCCCCAGGAGGGTGCACAGCTCAGGGCACACCAGGGACACACAGAGGGACAGCATGGCACCCACCAAAATCCTGGGTGCCTGTCTTCAGCTCCTCCAGGTACATCACCTTCTTGCGGACCACGCAGCCATAGTAGTGGTCTGCAGGGACACCATGGGTACATGGAGTGTCACAGGATGCAAGGCAAGTGCACAACCACCTCCCAGGCAGGGCAAGCCAGCAGTCTGCTGCCCCTGTGCCCCCATTGAGGATATTATGGCAGGGGGGCTTTGGGGGTCCCTCACCTCTCTCGGGGTGCTCCAGTGACTGCAGGTGGATGATGTCCCCTTTGTGGAAGCTGAGCCGAGCCCCATCCTCTGGGCTGTAGTTCCTCACGGCCACCACGTACTGGGAGTCCTGAGCACAGGGGGTCTGGCACAGCCCGTGCATGTAGGGACACCCACATCCCACCCAACACAGGGACTTCAAGCACCCACAGCCTCAGGACCATCCCAGGGTGTCCCCTCAAATCCAGCCACGGTCCCATTTGCAGGGTGCCCTCCGCTGCCCACCCAACACAGGCACACAGGCAGGGTGTGACCCCCAGGACAAACCCATCCTGGCCCCAGGGCACCCCCACCTTCCTGAGCTCCGTGATGAAGTGATCAACCATGACCTTGACCTGGGGAGCTTTAGGTGAGAAGAGGATGAGCTTCTCGCTGCGCAGGTTGAACTCCAGCATGTTCCTGGATGGGGTGGTCACGAAGAGCACATCGGGGTAGCTGGGGCAGGGCGAGGGGAGGCTGAAACACCTGGTATCTGTGGCACCCACAGCACCCACCCCACCCTGGCCACCCCTACCTGTATGTCCGCAGCACCCGCAGCTGCTCCCCAGGGACATTGGTGCCCTTCATCATCCGCAGCAGCTTGATGCCAGTGTGGGACACTGCCAGGATCTGCACACCCGTCCCCACACTGCCCTGTGGGCCAGGACAGCACTTCAGCCAGGGGCATGGGGACACAGTGCCCCCCACCCTGACCTGCCCTGCAGCTGGACCCTTACCGTGGCAGGGAAGAGGCGGGAGAAATACACCTCGCAGCCATCCCGGGCTGCAGCAATGATCTCCCTCTTGACACTCTCAGTGGCCACGGGGCTGAAGGAGTCCAGCTTGTTTTCCGCTGTGGGAAGAGGAAAATACCTCCTGTAAGCATCCCCCTCCTTGGGGAGGATGTGGACAGAATTCCCAGTGAAAGCAGGGATGTTCATGCCCTTCCCTGGCAGGACTGTGTTGCAGAGACAGGTGTGTGTCCACCCAGGCAAGTTGCTGAGACCTGACACAACGCCTCATCAGGAGCACTAAATTACAGGGGGTCATTGCTTTTGGGGGCAGAACTAGCCCAGGGTTAAGCAGAGCCAGTCATGGTGTGGAGATACCCAGGAGATGAGGATGGGGATGAGAGTGGCTGGGTACCACTCAGGCAGGGAGCAGCAGGACACAGGGTTACCAAAGAGGGATTTCAAGCGGAGCCGCTCCTCCTGGCTGATCCGGATGCAGGTGTCGGACAGCACATCATTGAAGATCTGGGAAAGGGGGTGAGGAGTAGTAGGATTGAGTAAACCATCCCCCCACTGGGGAATACCCCACCTCCCTGGGGGGCTGGGGGGCCTGCTCGGTGCCTCACCTGCCGGAAGATGAGGTCGAGCAGCAGTGGGTTGTTGATGCTGTCCTTGGGGTAGAAAACCTGCCAGGGAGAGAGACCAGAACTTGGTGTAAACCCCCTTATTCCTGTAGGACCTTGGCACCAGCCTGTCCCCAAGTGTCCCTTTAATCTGTACCTCTTTCCGGATGAATATTTTCCAGGGCACATTGTGGTAGGTGTAGAAGTCCTCGCTGCAGCTCCGGTGCAGCTGGGTCTGGACCTGCTGCCCCTCGGACGGGAGCTCCCGTGAGACAGAGACTGCAAAGGGACAGAAAGCCTTGTAATCCCTAGGGGGAATCACCAACAGACCTCTCCACCCAGGAAACTGAGGCACGGGGAGCAACTCTCTGGCTGAGCTGAACACAGCAGTTATCCCACCAGGCATCACCCCGTGCCACTGGGAGGATGAGGTGCCCTACTCCCCCCTGGCCCCCGCAATGTCACAGCTCTGCCCAGCAATACCTGGGTGCCGTGTGGCTGCCGGACGTCCTGTGGGTGCTCTCAGCTGGTATCTGGAACTTGGCACTGGCTTCACAGCAGCCACCACCTCCTTGGGCCCCTACAAGGCACACAGGGCTGTGGCCAGTGCCGGTGACACCCCTAGCCCAGTCGGGGGGCACGGAGGTGGCCGCATTCCTACCACAGCTGATGGCACCCGGGCTGCTGAGAGCTGCTCCTTCAGGATCTGCATGGCCTCCTCGTGGGGGTCCAGCTTCTTCCCAAAGAGCTTGCTGCCGAGACAGCATCCCACATCACCTGCACCCCAGCATCACCTGCACCCCAGCATTCCTTGTACCTGCCACCACCTGCAGCCCCATCACTCCCTACACCATGTCATTCCCTACACCCTGTCATTCCCTACACCCCGGCATCAAGATTAGGACATGAACCCGCAGGCAGAAGAAACCCGTGGCCTGGCTGGGGACCCAGGTGTGTACCTGTGGGGCTGGGAGCTGCGTGGGGCTGGCTGGCACTGCCGGATGATGTTGCGGATGTCGTGCGTGGGTCGTGGGAAGTGCTCCGAGTTGAGCCGGGAATGCCGCACCGGCTCTCCCGGCCACCGCCGGCCCACGGCTGCTGCGGAACCAAGCACATGGCTCAGGGGCTCTGGCTCAGCGCCACGAACCCCTGTGGCCACCCCATGGAACCGGGACACCTTACCAGCTTTCTGCGAGTAGGGCCGGGGCTGAGGGACATGGGCTGGCGTCCCCTCTGCCGCTCTGCCCTGTAAGGGACACGATGCCATCAACACCTGGCCCCCCCAGCTCCTCCCATCCCCAGGGGCTGCCCCAGAGAGGTATCCTGAAGCAGAGAAGGGGCTCAACCCCTCCTGACCCCCTGGCACTGACCGAGGGTCCGGGTGGCTGGTTGGCATCTGCCCGGCGCTGTGGGGACGGGTCTGGCTCTGTGCCTGCAACGGCAAAGAGGAGAGCTCAGCCAGGGCTGTGGGGCACTGGGTGCAGGGATGTTCCTCACACCAGGGATCAGACAGGGAAACTGAGGCAGGGATGTGGGAGTGCTTGGGGCGCTCACCCCTCGGCTGACGCGGCTCCGCGGGCACGGGGGGTTCGCTCCGATTGGCTTCAGCGCCGCTGTTCCCTCCTCCCACGCCACCTCCTCCCTTCAGCCTCTGCGACAGGATGGCTGGCTTCTCCAGCTCCTGGGGGACAGGTGTCAGGGCACGGTGGCCAAGCCACCCGCACCCCAAAAAGCCTTGGGCAGGGGGACACCCTTCTCACCCCATTGCCATAGGAGAGCACAGGGTCGAAGAGGCTGTCCAGGTACCTGTCCAAACCCTTCTGGCTGCGTGGCTCCCCAGATTCCCCGTCTGTGAGAGGACAAGGGATGAACCGCTGGCATGGCAGGGCTTCACCACAACGCTGGGGGACAGGAGTTGGGGAGAACCATGTCCTACCATGGGGATGATATGCCTCTATGGAGGGCAGTGTGGGAGCTTTCACAGCTGGGGGAGGAGGAACTTCATCCAGATCAAATCCATGTCCCAGGACCCTGCAGAGAAGGAGGATGTACTCATCGAGCACCCACTGCATGCCAGATTTCCCCCTCAGGAGCCCACCCACCCCTACCCAGCACCCATCCAGCCCCATGCCAGGGTTCCCCCCACCAGTCCCCAATGGCACACCCATCCCTGCCCGGGTACCTACGGCTGGCTGTCCCTGCTGTGGCTCTCGGTCCCATCCCATGCGATGAGGAAGCAGGATTTCTGTCTCGGGAAGCCCCGGAGCAGCTCAAGGTCGGAGACAAGGTCCAGGACATAATCGTGTCCAGCCAGCTCAGCCCACTGGGCACCTGCCTTCATGGCCACAGACCAGCCACGCCAGCCTTCCACCAGCCCCCTGCCAACAACCAGACATCGGGGATGGACACAGGCTCCACAGGGACACCCTGCCCATGAACTGAGCATCCCGACTCCCGGATCCTGGGGACACCCAGGACAGCCCCAGTGACACCGTGACCCGCTGGCTGGGTGGGTGCCAACCCAGCACATACCTGTGCTTGAGGACATCCCCTGCCAAGTCTTCGCCTGTGCTCCAGGAGTGGATGGGACAGGAGAACTGGTCACCTGGGGAGGGACAGGCAGTGAGCAGGTGCCACCAATCCCCTCCTGCCCATGAGGATGGTCACCCTGGGACCAACCCTCGCCAGTGCCATGCCCCAGTGTCATGCTGCCCTCACCATTGAAGCAGTGCAGGTCGAGGGCCATGCTGGCCTGCTGCCGGTTCGCTGTCCACTCCAGCAGGGAGGGTGGGAAGGTGCGGGCAGCCGCAGCACCCAGCTGGGATCGAGCCATGGCGTGCATCAGCTTGCGCTGGCACACCGGCTTGTAGCCAGCGAAGGCGTAGTCAGACACAAACCTGTGGGGAAGGGAGGATGCTGCAGGAGGGACATGGGCAGGATCGTGTGTGCCAGGTTGGGACAGGGGACCACAGAGGGATTAAGAGCATCCCCAGAGGGATCCTGGCAACATCCTGGGCACATGTGCCAGGCTGGCCCAAGGCATCTTGGAGGGACCCCAGAGCATCGCTGGAGGGACTTGGCCACTAACCCTGGGCATGTATGCCAGCTTGGCCAGAGGGATCCTGAAGGGACCTCAGAGCATCCCCAACAGGACCTGGCAATGTGTGCCAGGCTGGCCCAAGCAATCGTGGAGGAACCAGCTGGGGCCTGGGCAGCATCCTCAGGCTTAGGTGCCAGGAGAGCCCTGAAAAGCCCCAGCAGTGTTCCCAGGCACAAGTACCAGTCTATTCCCAAGGGTCCCAGCCATCCCCATTCCCCATCCCAATGCCCATCCCTGGCTCACTTGAGCAGGTACTTGTCGAAGGCGGCGGATGGGGGGAAGGCGCTGAGGCAGGTGGCCAGCAGCAGCCAGCCCCTCTCCTCGTTGTTGACGTTGGTGTTCCGCCAGACCTGGTTGGCAGCTTGTGCCAGGAGCTCATCCCGCAGCCCTGGCACCGACAGCCCCTTCTGCACGATGTAGTTGCCAAAGAGGGTCTCCTGCGGGCCGCCCAGCCCCGGGTCGCCCATGAATCGCATGATCTGCCACAGGGACAGCCAGGTCCTCCCTCCGGCCCCGAGCAGGGAGCGGGCAGGGGACTGCAGTGACAGATCCTGTGCCATCCCACCTACCAGCTGGAAGAGGCTGAGAGCCTCGTGGCGCAGCTCCTCATCCAGCCGGGTGAGGGGGGCTTTCAGCGGGGCCGTCAGCATCCCAAACGCCGGTTCCTGCGGTGACACCCGCACCCATGGCTACCTGGGGACAGCCTCAGGCCACGAGGGGCTGACCCCATGGTACTGGGCATGGTGTTGATACTGGGTGGAGGCTGTGCGGCTGCCAAGGGCTGGGGTGCAGGATGGGGTCAGCAGCCTTCTGGGAGTGGGGCAGGGAGGGGCTCAGGCTGTGCTGGCAGCACCAGAGGTGGGTGGTGAGGCCCTGGCACAGGTTGCCCAGAAAAGCTGTGGTTGCCCCATCCCTGGAAACATTCAAGGCCAGGCTGAACAGGGCTTGGAGCAGCCTGGGACAGTGGAAGGTGTCCCTGCCCATGGCCGGGGGTGGGACTGGATGGTCTTTAAGGTCCCTCCCAACCCAAACCATTCTGTGGTTCTATGCCAACACCTTCGCAAGGCTGAGAGCATTATCCAGCCTTATCTTTATTCAGGATCCGGGGACTGGGAAACGCAGGGCAAAAACAGGGATGAGGAAGAGGAATGGGACAAAGTGACGGTGGGTGGGGCCGGGGTCCCGGGAGCAAAGCGACCTGGTCTCCCGCCCCAGCGTTCCGGATCCGCCCCGCGTCGGGCGTTCAGGAGGGCTCAGCGGGTCTCTCTCCGATAACCTCAGCAGGGTCCCCCCGGCCTCTGGAGACGACAGGAACCCACGGGGAGGGAGGGAGGTGGCAGCCAGCTCCCCACAGCACCACAGCCACCCCGGATCCAGCCTGTCTCTCTACCCGTGGCGTCCCCAGGGCGGGAGCCGGGACAGAGCCCGGGGCGGGGAGCCGCCGCGGGGACCCTGAACCTCGCTGCTGCACCGTGACCGGGGTGCTAGGGACTCCCCAAAAGCTGTCTGCCCGTCGGGAAAGGCTCCCCGCTGCCGGGCCACGGCGCCCACCTTACCTGGAAGTGGCCCCGCACGTACTTGGCCATGGGGTAGTCGTTGATGTCGAGCGGGAGGGTGAGCTGGGGGTCGGGCTGCAGCGCCGGCGGCGGCACCAGCACCACGCAGCCGGCATTCACCTCCCGGGCGGCTGCGACACAGCGGGAAGCTACGGCACGGCCGCGGGGGAGAGAACGAGGGGCTGGGAGCGATGGCAGTGCAGGACACGCTCACCTGCAGCAGCCTCCAGCAGCTCCATCAGCTCGGCCGGGATCTCCAGGTGGGTGACATCCACCACCTCCCTCCGCGTCAGCTCCTGCCGCCACAGCACGAGGATGTGGCCATTTGCCGTGCTGGCCCCTGCTCCAGCACCCGTGGGTACCTCGGCCAGGAGCACAGGGATGGGCGAGCATGTGGCAGCACATTGATCACACACGTGTTCCCACCAGTGCTGCATGTCTTTACCTGCTTCATCCTCTCCTTCTCCTCCTCGGCCCGCCGGCGAGCATCCTCCTTCCTCTGCAAGTAAAACAGCCATGCTGATTCCCGCCAGGAGGGAGGGAGATGCTGAGGCACCTGGATCCCCTGGGGTGCCATTGTTCCCCCCCAATATCACCAGATTTTCACCCCAAAGAGGCACTGCCCCTACCCAGAGGGACACAGAGGAGGTGGTAGTGTACCATGTGGGGGGGCTCAGGGTCTGGGGATGCCACTATGCCCTCTCTAGACCCGCCACTGAACACGCAGCAGGGTGGCAGCATGTCCCCTGGAGCCCCTGGGATGTGCTGCCCCCGCCTCACCTTGAGGTACCTCCGGCGGTTCACGTAGATGTGCACCAGCGACCTGAACTTGATGAGCGTTCGCCGCATGCGCCGGTACCGCTGCCTGTAGGAGGGCACCGTCACCCTCTGCCACCCACCAGTGCCCACCCACCATCCCCCGGGACCCCCACCTGGCCAGGTATCCCCGCGCCCGGGTCTGCAGGAGGACGATCTTGCGGCGGAGAGAGCGGAAGCGCCTCTTGATGAAGAAGGTGCGAGCGTAGCGCTGGAGCGTGAGCGCGGCCAGGTGATGGGCACGGGATCTCTTGCTCTCCAGCGCCTGGTACAGCTGCTCCTTCAGGAAGAGCTGGGAGCAGCGGTGAGGCTGTGAGCTCCCCACCTTGGCCACCACCCCCGGGGCATCACCAGAGCCAAGGCCCCTCCTGGGACAGTACCTTGGTGACACCGACATAGTACATGCTGGGGTTAACGGGGCAGAGGCTCCTCAGCATCTCCACGCAGTTGGCTCCATTGGGAATGACATTGGACCACATATCAACGAGGCAGCGATACCTGAGTGAGCCCATGACACTGTCACCGTGCAGGACCCCGTGGGGACACCAGCACACACCCTCCCTGTGGTGACAACCACTCCACCTGGAGATGGAGCTCCTCCCAGAGCTGTGCACCAAAGCAAGGGGCTCCCAATCCCCACTGTGGGGGAACCCCAGCCCAAATGCTGCCCCCAAAACACCCACAGGCTCTGTGGTCTCCCCTGGCCGGGATGGCAGTGCCCAACCTGCAGCCCCCAGGCACCTGTCGATGAAGACGAAGAAGGGGATGCGGACAGGGAAGCCCTCCTTGCGGATGCGGATTGTCTCCAGGATCCCCGAGTACCGCAGCTGGCTGCTCACCACATCAGCCTCAAAGAGCCCCGGCTCCTGGGGAGGGGATGGGGAGAAGCATCAGCAACTGCACTGGCAAACCCTGCCCACCACACTGCCAGTGCCAGCGGGGCAGGCAGCACAGGCATCAGCACAGGCAGGACAGCCCCTGCTCCCACCTTCTTGTTGTTGGGTTTGATGCAGCGCACAAAGAAGGGGTTGCACCTGTGACAGAGAGACCCCATCAGCCACAGGGGACAGGGGACAAAGCCAGCTCAGCCACCTTGGGCTCAGATCTGGCTGTCACCCTGCTCCCAACAGCCCAGTGCACGGTCTGGCTGCCCACCCTGCCCACACTGACCTTTCCATCCTCTCCACCAGCTCCAGGAGAGACTGCTGGAACCGTGAAGCCACGGTGGGAGCCTTGTACCGCCGTGTCCTGGTGCTGCTCCTCCTGATGAGGCTCCTCTGCCGGGCCAGCACCTGGGCGTGGCCAAAGAAGAGGTTGGCCACCACCTTGGGGAGAAGGGAAGCATTAGAGAGGGGAAAGGTGGCTGGGCTGGTGCAGCTCTCCTGGATCCTCTTCCCAGCCTGGCCACTGCTTTTTTGCCCAGCCCTGAGCAAACTGCATCCCCTAATTAAGGCTGGATTGCCTGGATAGGGATGGGGATGAGGATATGGATAATACAAAGCACAGGAGCAGCACATGTGCCTGTTTGTGCCAAAATCTTGAGAAGTCAAAGCCCAGAAGATCCCATGAGTGGAGCCAGAGGCATCCTCTGCTTCTGGTCCCCTTGGGCTTCACTGGCCATGGGGACACATGCTCCAGATCATGGAAGGGGATGTGTGGAAGGGAGGTATTGGTGCCCAGTATCACTGCACAAGCAGTGCCAGGCAGGGCCCTACCTTGGTCCTGCTGCTGATGAACAGGTCCAGCACGTCCTGACGGACCTGGTCATAGTTTTTATCCAAAAATTTGTGAACCTGGCAAAGAGCAAAACCGCATGATGAGGAGCCCAGCAGCATGATGAGGGACCACTCCCTGGGCTGCATCTCCCTCCTTGGTACAGGTCAACCTTCTCTTTAACTCGCCTTAGCACCCCAGCTGGGCATCCCAGTGCCACACACCTGGTAGGTCACCTTCCCTGCATAGTGCTTGATGGTGAACTCAGGCAGTGGCATCTTCGGCTTCGTGTAGAGTGGGTTTGTCCCATGGTGGTAGTGACACTTCTGGAGGAACGTGTGGTCAGTGGCCTGGGAAGGGACACAGGAGTGAGACACAGCTCAGGCAATTCAGCAGCAGGTTGGAGCTAGATGATCTTTAAGGTCCTTTCCAACCCAAACCATTCTGGGATTCCATGATGCTTCTGTGATTCTTTGGGTTTATCCAGCCTGGAGGAACCTGGAGGGTTTCCCAGGTTGTCCAGGACAGCCCAGGAGAAGAGCAGCCCTGGGCCGTGGTGATTCCCCAAATACAGTGACCTCTCAGTGCTGCCACCTCACTGGCTCATCACAGGGAAGCACCCCACCTGGGGGAAGCAGCTCTGGTCATCCAGGATCCGGAGGATGCCATAGGGTTTTTGGGAGATGAGGTCAATGCAGGGCTGGTTGTCACTGAAGGGGATCTCCTTCCACTCGATCTGCTCCCGGATATACTCCTCCTGCAGGGTGGGCACCGGGTTATTCCTGTGCCCCCAGCCCCACAGCAGTGCCCAGCACAGGGGCAGAGCCCAGCACTGCCCACCAGCCCCACCTGCTCCTCCTGGAACACAATCCTGTTGAAGAAGAACTGCAGGTACTCATTGGCATAGTTGATGCACAGTTGCTCAAAGCTGTTGAAGGTGAGGTCCTGCGAGAAGGAACGTCCGTGGAGCCTGAGACCCTGGGAGGATGGAGCTGGGATTGAGCCAGGGTGGAGGTGGGATGAATCCTGCTCACCTCGAAGCCGTAGATGTCCAGGATGGCGATGGAGAGAGCCTCCTGGCGTGGGTACACCAGCCTGTTGATGCGCTCTGTGAGCCAGCTGAAGAGCAGGGCGTAGAGGGTCTTGGCAATGGCATCCCTGGGAAGGGGAGAGAGGAGCAGAGTGCTGGAGCTCCTGAATGGCACCAGAGTACCCCACTGCCACAGCCAGCACCCACAACAGCATCAGTTTTAATCATCGCAGGGTCTAATCCACACTGAGGGGCCTGACCATCCCCTTTCCCAGCTGGCATTTTGCTTCCCACGCCATCCCTGGTGGTCAGACTCCTCCATACCCTCCTGCAGTGCAGCCCCCCTTCCCTCTACCTGGCATCCACGGCGCTTTCAACAGTCAGAGGGGTAAAAATCTTCTCCCGCTGCGTTTCCTGTTTGGGAAATGGTGTGATGGAGTTTCAGCCACATCAGCCATGGTCCCCAGGGCCAGGGACCCCATCCCAGCCTGTGCCCCCCTGCACTCACCGTCACCTTGAAGGTGATGGCTTTCTGCAGGCCCTCAGGGGACACCTGCAGCAGCTCAGCCACTGTCCTGATCTCCGTGGCGCTCACCACCATGGCGATCTCCTGGCAGTCAGTCTGCAGGACACAGGGATGCAGTGGCATGTGATGATAACCCATTTACCATATCCCAAATCATGCTTGAGGAGCATGTGGGGTACCTCGTATTTCTCAAAGTAGACATTGCCCAGGTGGAGGACAGAGGAGAGGATGCGGAAGATGCTGTTCTGCTCATCCACACTGAAGTTCAGCACCTCCATGGTGTTGAGCAGCCGACGGAAATCCTCAGCATCGTCCTTGCCGGGAATCTCGCAGTTCCCACCCTGGCACAACCCCCTTGGTCAATCAGTGGATCCCAGGGGGTTCAGCACCCAGTGTGGGGTGTCACCCTGCCCTGATCGTCCTCCTCATCCACACGTTGGGGACTGAAGGGCCCACTGGCACCCTGAGCTTGGGCAGCACCCCAAAAATCAGGCTGGGGAGGGAACACACTACCTGGTTCAGGTAGTAGTAGGTCTCGGCGCCCTGCAGGCAGTACCGCTGCCGCTGCTGGGACGGCAGCCCTGCCAGCATCTCGTAGAAGATGTGGTAGTTGCGCTCGCTCTTGGCCTGGGGAGCAGAAGACAGGGCTGGGGATGGGGTGTCAGGAGGGGCAGAGTGGGGAGCAGAGCCCAAGGACCCTGTTGGCACACACCTGGAAGACCACGCGGGACTTCTCCAGCAGGTACTGCGAGGTTATGGCACCGCAGATCAAGCCGCTGCAGGGGTCAGAGTGGGAAACTGGCTGGAAACTTCAGTTTGGGCAGGGGCTTGTGGCCCCCAAGGCACCCAGCCATGCCCCAATGTCCCTCAACACATGGCGGGGTCAGTGCTGGTCCCCTGTGCCCCCCAGCAGGGATGGGCAGCAGGGAGAGGTGCCTGCACCTGGCTTGAGTGCTGCACCCCAGAGTGACATCAGGTAACCCTGTCAGGATCAGTGGGGCTGAGCGAGGATGGGATGGGATGGGATGGGATAGGATAGGATAGGATGGGAAAATGGGATGGGATATGAGGACAGGGATTGGGATGGGAGTGGTCAAGGTGCCAGCCCAGGTCACAGTGTCCCTGCCCCTTCCTCAGAGACAGCCACCTGTCTTCAGATGCCATCACCTTTCCATCCCCAGGTTTGTCCCCAAAAGCATCCCCACGTGTCCTCCCAGGGCCAAGGGGCAAGGGCCTGAGTTGGGCTGGACACCCCTGGGGCAGCAGGGGACATGGGGTGGGAACAGCCACACACAGATGTTACTCAGCATTACTTACTCTTCCAGAAAGATTTCCACAAATTTCCCAAACCTGCTGGAATTGTCATTCCTCACGGTTTTGGCATTGCCGAAGGATTCCAGCAAGGGGGTCGCCTCCAGGATCTGTCGTGGTGAGGGGGGAGAGCTGGGGGGGTCAGCCTGGGCACCCAGCACACCATGGCACATCCCCAAGGCAAGGACACCCTGTTCTGTCACCCTGTCACCGTCCCTGCCACCCCAGGCTCCATGCAGACACCCGTGGGTGCCCAAATTGGAGGACCAAGGACTCCATCCTTGTGCATGCACTGATTTCCTGCTGTCCCCCCCCGCCTTCCCCCTGCAGCTGGGGTGCCATGGCCACGATGCCACCATGATTCTCCATCCCCTTGAACCATCCCAGCCCACATGTCCCCTCGGTACCTCTATCTGCCATGGTCCAGGTGGAAGCATGGGGACAAGGAGAGAGCAGCAGAACCATGAGGAGGGATGCAGGAGAACACTGGGAGGTGGGAGAAGAGGATGGGGACACGGGCGCTCCGGGATGTCCCCAGGGCAGCACCCTACCTGTGGGGCAGTGCTGCGTTTCTGGCTGACAGCTGCCAAGTAGCGCAGGATCAGCTTGGTGGCTTCGGTCTTCCCCGAGCCGCTCTCCCCACTGGAATGCAGAGCAGGGACACAGCCGGGGCTGTCACCAGCCTAGCAGGGTGTGCCCACCCCAAACCCCGCCAGCACCCCATCCCTGGCGCCAGATTCGTGGCAGCGACCCAGCAATTAGGGTGGTGTTGATTAGGGGCCACCCCAGGGAGCTGTGCGTGGGGACATCCATGTCCCACCTGATGACGATACACTGGTTGTGTTTGGCATCCATCACTTTGGAGTAGGCGACGTTCGCGATGGCAAAGAGGTGCCTGAGGTGGGGGGAAGCAGAGGGGGGTGTGGTGCCACACTGCCCCAGCACAGGGACCCCCGAAGTGCCCCGAGCACCCCCCATGCATGGACACAGCCACTCCAGCACCCAGCAACCGAGGATCCCTCAGGGCTTGGGACCACTCAGGGCTGCTGTGCGACCCAAGGGTGGGGGATGATGGGTGGGAGTGCCCCTGTCCCCACAGGGCATTTGGGGACAGCCTGGTACTCACGGCGGGTTCTCGCCCAAGGCTCTGCCTTCGTACTGCAGCACCTGCTCTGTCCCGTAGATGTTGAAGAGCCGGTACGGGTTCACCGACACCAGGATGCTGCCGATGTAGGTCTGCAAGAGAGCGAGGTGTGGGGCCTTGAGCCCTCAGAGGGCGTTGACTCCCCAAAGACCCCACACCTGCAGTCTTTGGGGGATGCTGTGCCCCCTAAAGCTTACGTAGATGAGCTGGCGCTCGAACCGTGTCCGGATGTTGCTCAGCACTGCAGCCTCCTGGAGGTCCCTGGCATGGAGCAGAGGCTGCATTAGGGGGTGGCAGGGGAACAAGGGAGTGTCTGCTGTCTCCAGAGTGTCCCCAGCATCCCCAGGCTCCAGGAGGCTGAAGCAGACCCCATGTTGGGATGAGATGGGGTGGTATAGCAGGGTCAGGGGTATTCGGTTGGGGGCTGCAGCCCCGTTGTCCCCCACAGCTCTGAGTCACAGTGTAGGGGACAGGGACACTCACTCCAGCTGGGTCATGTCCTCCAGCCCGTCCTCCTCCTGTGGCTCGTGGTACCGCACGATGGGCAGGCTGCACAGCGACTGCATCTGCAGGGAGCAACCACCCCGTCACGGCAGGGATGTGCCAACACCCCCAGGTGTCCCACCCAGTCACTGCCACCCACCCCAAAAGCACCACCTGTGACCCCAAACCAGGGGACACACAGTCAGCGATTGCAGAAACCCCAAGAAAACACCCCACAGCCCCAAAACGGGTCCCCCAGCAAGAGCATTGTCTGTCAGGTGTGAGCAGCAGCGCTGGGACACGGGAACATGAGGCCACCAAGGCCACCTTGGGGCTGGTCCCAGGAAAACCTGGTCCCACTCACCATGGGCAACACCTCCAGTGGAGGTGATGGAAAGGGGCTGAACCGCGGGGCTGAGGTTGCTCCCCGCCGCCAACGCGCAGAGGTGACGCAGGACAGGTATCACACGGGAGGGAGCCTGCGCTGGCACCCGGCCAGGCGGTGGGCAGGAAAGCGGACACCCCCCGGGTCACCGTGCCACCTGCACCTGTCCCGCCGGATCGGGTCTCCGCTTTTCCATACGCCAGAATCAAGTGTCCCCAGAGGGGCCGTTCGTGGGGGGACACACAACAGGCGATGATCCCCCCTTCCAATCTGCTCTCTAAGGGAGGATCCCCTCCAGCACCCAGAACACCCACAGCCGCTTACCCCCCACCCTGGGCGCTGCAAACCCCTCGGCACCGACGCCTTCGTGCCCGGGGGAGCCGGCAGCCACCTCAACTCGTCGCCCCGTCCCGGGTCCCGCCGGCTGCCGGCTCTCCCCCTGGCTCCATCCCCCCGAGGGGTGTCCCCGCCGGCGTTACCTTGCTGCGCCAGGGCTGCTTGCTGCCCAGGTACCCGTCCGCCCAGGGGTGCCTGGCCCGCCAGCCGCCCGCCGGCGAGCGCTGGCACAGGTATCGGTCGAGGTCGGCTCCCCACTGGCCCGCCCACCGCCGGCCGCGCTGGGTGGGCTGCCGGGCGATGCCCTGCTCGGCTGTCCAGGCGTCGGGCATCTCCCGCACCCGCACGACGTGCTGCGTGGACCAGTGCTGCTTGTACATGCGGGATGCGCGCCGGAAGGAGCCCAACCTCTGCACCTGCGGCGTCACCACCGCGTAGCGCCCCGCGCCCTCCTCCCCGGCCGCCCCGTCACCCTCGACGGGCTCCATCGGCCCCGGGGGACGAGCGCCGTAACGGGAAACGGCCGGAGAGCCGGGGGCTCGTCCGTGGGGTGGTGGGAAAGCGGCACGACGGGGCGGTGAGGGGCTCCGGTTGGAGGGGAGGATGGGGCGCCCGGCGTCGGCCCAGCCGCCGCGCCCCGAGGGTGGGCTTAGAGACCTGCGGGTGCTTCCGTCTCGCCGGGATGGGCACCGGGGCAAGGAGGGCGAGCGAGTGGAGGGATGGCGGGTGGGTGGTGAGGATGAAGGGGCTTTGGTGGGGTCTATGCTCCTTACGAGCAGCGAAGCCAAGGACTGCGCCACGGAGCGCCCCTTGGAGAGGCTGCGGCCCCCCGCTTCAGCAGATGGCCTCGGTGGTGGGGAGCGGGGGGCCATCCCGGCAAGGGGCTGCCCGATGCGCTGGATGAAGCTTTTGGGGGTGCTGGGAGCTGAGCTGGGCGGAGGGGGCACCCCGGCGGGACCCCGAGGGGCACCCTGCCAGGGGGGCAGCTCCTCATCCCAGGAGGGGCCGAGGCGGCGGCTGCCGGGGCGGGACGGTGGTGCCAGGAAGGGGGTCCTCTGCAGCGGCTTCACCGCTTTGGTGGGGGGCTCGGGGAGCCGGGGCCAGGCCTGGGGGAGCGGCAGTCCGGGGGGGCTGCTCCGCCGAGAGGACAGGGGTCTCCCCGCCGCCGGCCCCCCCAGGCGCCTCCCCCCGGCCCCGGTGAGCGGGGGGCGGCCGGCAGCGGGGCGGGGGGCTCGGGGCCGAAGCGCCGGGGGCTGGCACCGAGGGAGGGCGATCGCCGCGGCCCCTCGCCCCTCGTGCTGCCGGGGCGCGGCCAGACGGGCGGTGGCGACGAGGAGCGCCCGGGGTTGGCGAAGGGGTTACGGAGCGACGGCCGGCGCGCAGGAGGGTCCGCGGCTGCAGATGCTCGTGGTGCGGGGCCCCCAAACCGGCGCTCTCCATCCCCGGCAGCCTGCGGCTGGAGCGCCTGTAGGACGGCTGGGGGGTGCGGGATCCCCGAAATCCCCCCGCACTCCTCGGCGGGCGACTGGGGGGATTGGAGAGGGAGCGCTGGAGAAACTGTCCCAGAGGGCTCCCGCACGCTCGCGCTGCCGAAACCCAGCGTCTCGGGGATGCCGCGGAGCCGGGGGTTGCCGGAGGCGGGGGCGGCTCGTACTCGTCGTAGTCATCCTCGTCACGGGCGGCGGGCAGGTGAGGGGACGGCGGGAGGGGGACATCCAGACGGTCCCTGCCGAAAAGCTTGACCTGGGGCCGGGGGAAGAGCCTGAATTTCCTGTTGAGGGAGAGCTTGGAGGAGAGAGTCTGCCTCATGCCCCGAAGTGAGGAGGTGCTCAGGATGGAGAAGGGATACTCCTTCTCCTCTTCCTCCTCTTCTTCCCACTCCTCGGGCTCCTCGGCTTCAGTGATCTCCTCCAGGCCCAGGGCGTAGGGGTTGCAGGAGGATTGGGCGTGTGGTGCCCACCCACCCTCGCTGTACTGGATGCGATGCTCGGGGTACTCACCCCCAGGGTACCCCCCGGCAAAGGGCTCCCCAAAGTCCTCGTAGGGATCCCCCCTGTAGCCGAAGGGCCCCACCGCCTCCTCACCGTACTCTGGGTCGCTGCTGTAGGGGTCGTAGAGGCTGAGAGGGGACCCAGCACCGAACTGTCCCTCATCCTCGAGCTCTGGGTAGCTGTAGGGGTGCCCTGGTGTGTCACCATCCTCCCAAAATCCCCCGTAATCATCGTACTCCTCCTCCGTCTCATAGCCAGGGTAGTCAGAGTAGGGAGTCGGCATCGTATCCTCAAAGCCATACCCTGCTGGGTAGGCTGGGCTCTGCGTGTAGCCTTCCTCCTCCTCATAGAAGTTGTGCCGGGGGCCGTAGGCTCCATCCTCCTCCTCGCTGTAGCCGTGCCACGGGCCATAGGCTCCATCCTCCTCAGCGTAGCCATGGTGGGGGCCGTACACTCCACCTTCTTCCTTGGGCTGGCCGCGCCAAGGCCCGTAGGCCCCATCTTCCTTCCTGGCAAAGCCACGGCGGGAGCCATAGGCCCCATCCTCCTTGCTGAAGCCTCGCTGGCGGCTGTAGGCTCTGTTCTCCTCCTCAGCCCAGCCGTAGTGCGGCCCAGGCGTCTCGGCGGGAGCACGCTGGGAGCGGCGCCGGGACGGCTGCCTCACCATGCTGTCTTGCCGTGCACTGCCGGGGGCCGACAGCCCGGCGCTGCCAGGGATCCGCTTCATGTTGGCCCGGTGCCTGAGGATCTCATCTTCCGCGGGGAACGGCAGCTTCTTGGCACCAATGCGGGACAGCCAGGCCGTGTCAGTCGCCCGGCTGCCCCCCACCAGCCGCCCGCGCCGGGAGAGCACCTTCCTGGCCAGCCAGCCCGTGGCGGCGGCCGCCTTGCTCAGCACCTGTGCCCGTGGCTTGAATTTCCTTTCCGGGCGCCGACGGAAGAGCGAAGCGCCGACCTCGGAGGCCTGTCCGCCCTGCCCGCCCTGCCGCATCAGCAGGAAGGATGCCTTCTTTGCTGCCTCCTTCTTGGCCTCCTCCTTCTTGGCCTCCTCCTTCCTTTTCTTGCCCACGCTCTTGAAGCGCATCATCAGGTTGGAGGTGGACTTGAGCACCGCCTTATTCTTCTTCTTCTTCCTCTTCTTGGTGCTGTGCTTGTGCAGCCCCCAGAAGAAGCGGGATGTGTTCTTGAACTGCCCCTTCTTGGGCCGACGCAACCCCAGGTTCTTGAAGCCGAGGAAGAGCTTCGAGGTGCTGCGGAGGCTCCGCTTCGCCCGGGCCTTTGGCGGTGCTGCCGCCTCCTCCTCGACTGGACCAGCTTCCACAGATGCTGGCTGGCTCTTGGCCTCAGCACCCTTGGCCCCCTTCTTCTTCTTGTCAGTTGTCAGCCCCATCATCAGCTTGGAGGTGCCCTTCGTGTTCTTCTTGGCTGTTGAAACATCGCTGTCGCCCTCCTCTCCTTCCTTCTCCTGCTGCACCTTCTTCCCGAGGCCCAGCTTCTTCCCCACTCCTGCCTTGGGCAACCCCTTCTTCTCCTTCCCCTTTCCCTTCCCCTTCTTGGGCTCCTCTGCAGCTTCTTCCTCTTCATCCTTCTCCTTTTCCTCCTTTTCCTCCTTTTCTTCCTTTTCCTCTTTTTCCTCCTTTTCCTCTTTTTCCTCCTTTTCCTCCTCCACCACCTCCGTCTCCTCACTCTCCTCCGCCTTCAGCAGCTCCGCATCTGAGGCATCCTCCGACTCGTTGGGATCCTCCTTCTTGCCTTTCTTGCCATCCTTCCCTTTCCCTTTGCCCCCTTTCCCTTTGGGCTCCCCCTTCTTGCCGGCCATCCTGGCAGTGGCGGGCGCTCATGCTCCGGCCCCAGCGGGGCCCTGCGAGATGATGCCCTGCGCCGGCAGGAGCCTGCTGCTGGCACACCGGCTGGCTCCCGACCCCTGCCCCGGCTGGGTATTTACCTGTGCCCGGGTTTGGCGAGGCACATGCCCGTTCGTGGCTCCCTCGGGCGCCGGTGGCCGCCCGCTTGGCATGGCGCTGGGGCGGCGGGACACAGCCCCGGGGCAGCCCGGCGGAGCTGCTCCTGCCTCCCGCGCACCCCGCGAGTCGGCAGCGCGGTGCCGGTGGCTGGGCTCCGGCTGTAACCCAACCGCCAGGCTCGCGGCGGCATGAATAATGTAAGGGATGCACCACGCCAGCCCTTGAGACTTTTCCGAAGGAGCAGGGAAGGGCCCCTGCCGCTGGGAGGATCTCCCCAGGGGGACACTGTAGGGGACAGCGCTGTTACCCCAAAACGGGACCCTGCCAGCTCCCTGCGCCTTGGGGCTTCCTCTGCCCCTCCCTGAGGAATCAGCGTCTTCCTCCAGTCAGCACGGAGACGGATGACGCCCAGAGATCCTTGCCAATCGGCGGCACCAAGGGAGAGGTGGCAACTTTGCAGAGCCCAAGGCAGCAGTGGGAACACACCCAAGGGGAGCGACGCAAGGGAAGGATTCAACACCAGACCAAATTCCGCAGCCCTGCTGGGAAGCACCGAGGAGCCCAGAGCCCACGGGGGCACTCCTCATGCCACGCCAGGTGGCAGGTACGTGCAGGGTGCCACACGTGCCCACACACAGCTGGCAAGGAGGGGTTGCATGTGCCACACGTGTGACCCGCGGCGGTGCCAGCAGCGTGTTTGTGCACACACGTGCCCAGGCGCGGGGTGACCACATCAAATGTTAATGCCAGGCCTGGATTCCTGCGGCTGCAGCTCATCAAAGTTTAAGCAGCAGCGGTGGGAACTCACTGTCCCACATGGATCACCTGCAGGCAGCAGTGGGGCTGGTGTGGGCAGGGGCAGCACCCTCTGCACTCCCTCACGGGGTATTTGGGCAGACACCAACATCCAGCTGTGCAGCAGCTGGCAGAACCAAAGAACCCGCAACAGTTGCTGGACTGAACCCATTGGTCTCCCCCAGGATCAGGAGAACCCATGGGTGGCACCTCCTGGTGCTGTGTTCCCCCCAGCCTTGTCCCTCCTTGCCACATCTACAGCAGAGGGGCATTTGCTGTGATCCCATGGCTTTGCCCACTCCTTGCATTAATTTCTGTGTTAAAGACATCCTGGTGGGGTCTGCAGAGATGGAAGCAGCTCTGCAGTGCAGGGAGAGCAGAGGGACAGAGTGGCATGAGAGGCACCTGGCAGGCATCAGGGGAGGGTCTATGACAGAAACACAGATCAGTAGGAGCCCTGCCCGGCTCTGCCACAGTCCATGCACAGGTCTGCCATGGCCACTGAGCCATATGGGGCTGACAGAACCTGCCCTGCCAGCGGCACAGGCACCCCACACCACCATCCCAGCATGGGCACACAGAGCGTGGGCACATCGATGTGGCAGGGAACCACCTCAGACATGGACACAGCCCTTCCCTCTCTGCTGGCAGCGAGCACGGGGGTACCCGGCCAGTGAAATTCTCCTGGGGGTCACCCCCTGCATCCCACCACTCGTGCAGTCCTTGCCACCACCCCACTGCCCTCCACAGTCCCTACCTCTGTCCCCACCGGGCAGGGCAGTGGCCCCGGCGGTGCTCTCGGTGCCATGGGCACTGGCACAGCTCCCGTGCCGTTGCTATGGCTGTGCCCGTGGTACCTCCCTGACCATGGCAAGGGCTCTCCGAGGAGGGGAATAAAGGGAGGGAGAGGGGGCTTCATCTCACACAGATGCTGCCTTCCATGGTCCCAGTCTCCATCCCAAACCCCCAAAAAGCCTCCCCATGTTCTTCATCCTGGGCACAGGGTTCACCTGCCTTTGGCACGGCAGAGCTGGGCAAGAGGCTTTTGTGCCCAGAAGCAGTGGGATGGAAGGAAATGCTGGGGGTCAGAGGGGCACCCACACTTGGTGGCTGTTTGCAGGGTGTCTGGGCATGGCTGCATCCTGTAGCAGTGCACAGGAGGGACCCCGGGTGCAAAATCTGTCAGTGAGGGGTCTCTGCGGTGGCAATGGGTACCAAGGCTCTGGTAGAAGATATCCAGAGCATCCCTAGATCAGATCGGTCCTAAACGGCTCCAGCCACGTGGGTGAGGCAGGGAAAGCCACCTCACCCCAGGGACGCAGCTCCGGTCCCACTGCCGCAGCCTGCGGCCGTGCCATGGCTGGATGCGGGGAGGGGATGGAGACTTTGGCCTCGGGGGTTCACCCGCCCCAGCCCGGCAGGACGCGCGGCTGCCCAGGACTGTACCTTTGGAGTGGCGGCATCGGCGGGCAGAGCTCCAGAGGCCGCAGCTCCACGTCTCCACGCAGGTCTGCGGTCACCAGCCGGCCCCGGGTCCGCTTACAGCCTGTTTCCAGTTACAGCCGGAGCAGGGCTCCGTGCCACCACACCACACCACGCCGGCCCCAGCGCTGCCGCGCCTCCCCGGAGCTCCACGCTCCGGAGCCAGCCCAGGCACCTCTCGGCTGTGCCAGCACCTCTCACCGCATCCCCTTCCCTGCCTTCAGTTCTGCATCATTGCACATCCGCTTTCAAGCACCTGCGAGCAGGTGAAGAAGCCCAGCCGCAGCTCTTGTCACTCCAGTCACAGCTCCAGGGATGCTGGGAGCACGGGGATAAGATGGACCCTTCCAGCAATGTGACAATGGCACAGCCATCCAAGCCCTTGAGGCACTGTAGGGTCTTTCCTTGCTCCCCCAAGCACCCATCACCACCCTGACCTGGGTAATTTCCACCCCCTCCACTTCCTGCCTCCGAAATGAGGATGGGGACCCAGCACATGAGCAACACATGGCACATCCCTGCCTGCCAGCTGCTTCCTACTCCCCACAGGGAGGTGTTATGAGAGGAGATAGGCCAGAGCAGACGCTGGAAGCACAGACCAGCTGGGCACGATGCTGGCACACACCCAGGAATATGCTGGCTGGCAGCCCTGGAGCCAGGTCACAGCCCTGTGCCATCACCTCAGTCCCAGAGCCAAGCCCAGGAGCTTTCCTGGGGCAAAACAGCTCTGGGGTAAAAGGAGTGTGGGGAAGAGGTGGTAGGAAACATGGGGTAGAGGGTTCTGGGGGAAGGAGGGGGCGTTCAGGGGAGGCTGCCCTGCTCTGGAGAACAGTGGGAATGTGGGGCTGTGGAGAAGGTGGGAGGCAGAAGGTGAGATAAGGGAGATAAAGGCAGCAAGCAAACAGGCAGGGACAGGCAGGGACAGGCAGGGGCGAGAGGACACCACACACCTTGACCAGGAGAACCTGAACTGCAGCGTTTGCATAAGAACCTCCATCACACTCGAAGGTCCCTCCCTGACAGCTCAGCTAAGCCACCACGGCCCAAGGGAGATGCCACCCAGCTGGGACACCCACAGCCACTCACCTGGGGTTGCCAGTTGCCCTGCACGGTGTGGGGCTGGCTCGGTGCTCTGCCAGTGCTGCGCTCCCGGCTCCTCTCCCTGCAGGGACCATCCCTCCCCTGGCAGCTGCAGGACCATGGCAATGCATATTTGATGACTGCTATTATTCTCATCTCCACTCATGAGCAGAGGGATGGGAGCTGATCTTCCCTCACAGAGCTGGGAAGCAGCAGGCAAGGAGCAGCTGGAGGGGTGAGGGTCCCCTCCTCCCGTGGTCCCTGTCCCTTGCAGCCCTGGGGACACAGCTGGACCATCCCACATCCCTCACAGGACATAGATGAGCTTCAGTGTAGCCCAGATGTGAACAGCTGGAAAATGGCCCTGACCTGTTCCTGCCCCCAAACCAATGGAAGTTTAGAAATCACAAGACATGGGGACACATGCACCCCCTCACACCCCTCTTCAAAGGTGATCTGGGTGACCAGCCAGCTGCAGAGGTTCTGGCAGGGATCTGGACACCCATCATCCCAACAATACCAGAGCACCCTCTCCTCTCTGGATGAGCAGGACATTCCACCTCCCTTCACACTTCATTCTCCCCATTCCAGCACTGGCCTCCTGCATCCCATCAAACTGGGGACCGTTTTCCTGCAATGATGGAGTCTGTGACTCTCCCAAATGCAGGGCTAGAGAGAACATCCTGCTGCAGCACCGGAGCCGGGAAAACCTCTGCTTCCTTCTCCTCCAAGCAGGCACGTCCCAGCCGTAATGCGGTGGGTATTTATTATGCTGATTCCTCAGAACGCGAGGGCTTAACTGCAAATTACAATCAATAGCCCCAATCCCCTCGGGGCAGGTTCATCATTTAGCAGGCGCAACCAGAGGAATTCAAAACTATTTGCCAGCCATAAATCCTCCTCTCCGCAGCCTCCCCAGCCAGCTCCCTGCCACTCACGATGGCTGGTTGGGGTGACCCTTGTCAGCATTTGAGACAATTAAGCTGTCACTGCGGATCGTGACTCTTATATACGGCCCTGAGCAGCACTTTGAGATGTCGCCGTGATGGGGTGAGGGGAGCTGGCTGAGGCGAGTCCGCCGCAGCAACCGTCTCTCATTGAATTAAATGAATGTATTTGGAGGCAGAGTCGCTTTTTATTACCTTGCAAACGATTCCTGACTAAATTAAATTATAAGAGGAGTGTTCAGCCAATCAAACCTGCTTGATTGCCTGGAACAGGCATTTTAAACAGAGCACGCCTCGAGCCGCTGCTGGTCCCAGCGCTAGATGGAGGGTGGCTGATGGGCTGTGGCGAAGCTGATCCACCCTGCTCCACACCTGGAGCGCTGCACGGCTGTGCTCACGAAGGGGAACGGCCCCGGGGATGGGGCAGGATGAGCACAGCCCTCTGGGAACAGCAGGAATGAGCCTGGAGGCAGCTGGAAGAGCAGGGGAATGGCAGGAGCTGTGGCACAGAGCACCAGCAGGGCTGCTGAGGGTGGATTTCTCTGAGTATCATCCAGCCAAGACTCTCCTGCTACAGCAGAGAAATGCAGGGTGCTGCTCTTTTGGGGGCAAATCCACAGCTCCTGCCTGCACCCATCCTCCCTTCTCCCAACACACAGAAAGCAGACTCTGATCACATTTCCCTTCAGCAGCTCCCCAGTGAGGGGATCAATGCATAAAATCCCTGAATGGTTTGGGCTGGGAGCTCAGAGCTCATGTTGCTCCAACCCCTGCCATGGGCAGGGATGCCTTTCACTAGACCAGGCTGATCCAAGCCCCATCCAACCTGGCCCTGAACACTTCCAGGGATCGGGGCAGCCACAGCTTCTCTGGGCATCCTGTGCCAGGGCCTCACCACTCTCACAGGGAAGAATTTCCTCCTACCATCTAATCTCTATCTCTCCTTTCAGTGTAAAACCATTCCCACTTTTCCTGTCACTGCATGCCCTTGTGAAAAGTCCCTCTCCACCTTTTTTGTAAGCCCCTCTAAATACTGAAATGCTGCAAATTCCATAAACCTCAGGAGGCTCCAGTACAACCCTAATGCAGCAGCAGATTTCCCCCTCGCCCTTTGGATCTTGTCTTTTCAGGACTTGGAGATCTCTTGGAGGCAAACTCACTCCAGCACGAACTGCAAGGTTTGCTGCTTTTAACATCAGTGCAGAACAATTAGGGAAGTGCCTGGAAGAAGGAATACTGCAATTAAATGGTGCATTTTCAAATGTAGCTATAAACTTGCTGCCAAAAAAGCTACTCTCTCTGAAAAAAGAAGTTGGCCTCCTCTAGCTTAACTATTTTTACTTCATCCCCATTCCAATTTTAATCATGTATCTGTTCATTTTGAACAGGATAAAATGCCCATTTTCCTAAATGAAGCTAATTAGGCAGAGGGGGTTTTAACAGTGATATGCCAAAATCAATTTGAAACCCACACTGAGGCAGCACCAGCTATTCAAGGACAGGTTTTAGCAGGTAACACTGTGCATTTCAGCCTCACACCAAGCACCCCCTGGCTCCCAGCACTACCTGGGCTGAGGACGAAGCCCTGTCAGCAGTTCTGGTTGCCCGGCTCTGTGCCAAGGCTTGGCAGGCTGCAGGATTTGGATGGAAAAGTCAGAAACTCAGGGACAAAACGAAACCAAAATTAGTCTCTGTGAGGGCAACTCTGCCTGTGTGACCTTCACGGGAAATGGGAAGGGTGAGTTAATGTGCTGGAACAGCATCCCACCCAGCTCACACCGGGAAGGGCCAGCTTTCCACTGCCAGATCAGGGATAATGTGGATAATTTGGAGCTTGTTCTCCACTCGCTGCCTCCGTGGTCAGGATTTCCTCTGCACTCCAGCTGTGAACAAAGTCAGGAACAGGGAAGGGAACTTAGAGAGTTCAAAGTCACCTTCTTAGCTTGGGCACTGTGTATAGTATCTATTTATCTCTTGCAGCCACTTCACCTTCTATTCCCCTCTAAATCTCCTGCGACAGCACCCAGGATTCCTCAGGTGGCCAAAGGTAAAAAAGGGAGTTAGGAAACACACCAAGCCATCTACGCACCGTTCACATGAAATAACAACTTTTTATTTTCTCAAATAAAATAATCCTTCCATTTCTGCTCGATCAGGTTGTGAGGGGTGGGGAGGAGCAGGGAGGAGGGGAGGAACCCTGCTCAGACAGGTGTCACGCCTGTCCCCACAGTCCTGCATCCACGTCAGACCGAACCCTTTTCCAATGAAAGAAAATAAAAGCTATTGGCAGCTCTTGATCCCAGAAGGCAAGAGCTGTCCTCTATCAGGCACTCTGAATTGTTTAGTAACAGTATTCAATGGAAAAGCATGATTACAAAAATCCCAGATTTCTGATCAATATCCAGACAAGCAATGTTTAACAGGGCTGGGGCAAAACTCATAGCATGGGGTGGTACCTTGAGCTCCAAAGAGCTGAGACTGGAATTTAGGGGCGTGGTTGAGAACCCCAGTTTGGGGACTAAAGGGCAGGACAATTCCTGCCCAATAAAGGAGGAAGCTCCCAAGGCACCTCCTCAATGAGTGATATGCCAGAAGTGAATCCTCACCCTAGACTACAGCTCTTGGATTGTACCCCACTGCAGTCTGGCCAGGCTAATTAACCATTACCAGTTTAATTTCTCATCTCTCAGTACCAGTTGGACCAGGATGTCCTACAAACCCCACTGCAAAGCTATGGAGAGGCACAGAGTGCCAGGTTTGAATGTTAATTGAGGTGGGACCATTAAAAATTGGGGTTGTCTCAGCTGCAGAGACATGTCCAGTAAGCAGGGGGGAGCAGAACTCTGATTCTGTTTCAGATCAATGCTTAAATTAAGTGAATGGATAAGCAGCAAAGCATCAGTAATGTTCTCTCAGCTCAAAGCACAGGGCCAGATTTGTTCACACAAACCCAAACACTTCCCACTGGGAATGCACATGGATCCATGTGCAAACCATATGAAGGGCAGGACACTGCTAGCTGTGGAACTGTGTCCTAGAACTGGCTCCTTTTAAATTTTTGAGAAACATCACTTGGCCTGAAACATTGCAAGATGCAAACCCATCTTCCCCATCCCCACCTGCAAACACAGTAGCCTCATTTTCTGCCTTTCTCCAAGAGAAGGAGCTTCACAGAAGCTTTCTTGGCTCTGGAACACATCTCCCTTTTTCTTTTTTTTTTTCTTTTCTCTTTTTTTTTGGTGTTTTTTGTTTTGCTTTTACGTGGTCAGTTCCAATTGCAGTGATTAAAGACAAGGCCAGGCACCAGCAGTTACTTCTTTACGATCTGAATGACATCTTCATGCTCCATCATATGGGTTAAGCCCACTCTTTGAGGGCTGTACTTTGTGCTTGTCCCCTTTAAAGCAAAAAAATGGGGAGAAATGTTAGAAGACCAGTCAGAGACACCTGAATGCAGGGATTCCAGTGGCTGTCTAACACTTACCCACACCAAGGCATATTTGAACTGGCTGGCTAATGATCTGTGAATCCGATGGCACTGCAAGAAGGACAGGCAGAAGTTGAAATATTTAAATGACACCACTTTGCAAACAATTTTTTCAATACCCAGGAATTAAAAGAAACTCAAGTCTATTCCAGAAATTCCAATAAAGGCTTTAGGAGGCAGTTAACAGAACAGACACAGGAATCACCAGCCCACACAAAGCCCCATTCCATTGGTTCCATGTGCTTTTTCACTGGGCTGCATTAAATAATGATTGTTTAAACCTTTGACAGCAGCTGTGAAAGAAACCTGAGGCAGATAAAATCGGTAAAGGCAACAAAAGGAGAAGCCCAGCTAAACACTGACATGTCCTGAGCTTTATGAAGCACAAATCACAGCAGGTCCAAGAGGAACTGCCTTCTGCACACAGGGAAATGTAAAAGATGCAGAAAAATTACCACATGTTCCACAGAGGCTCCTTTCCGTAGAATAATGGCATCTGTAAAGTCTGGTCTCTCTGTGGAGAAACACAAGGAGGGGGAAAAAGCATTGGATTTCTATCAAGTGTGTTCTAAAATGCTGACACCATCTCACATCACCTTTGTGCTTACTACTCCCAAATTCCTCCTTCCTGCTCCCAGGCAGAACAGGGATCCAGTACCTGAAAGCATCAAATCAGCTCTCCACTACCCACAAGTGCAATTACCCACTCCACACAGTCAGCAGCTTCCTCACAACCCACCTGATCCAACTCCAGCCCAAACCCTTGACTTATGAGAGACAAAACCACCCAAGTCAAAACACACCGGCTCAAGGAAAACCAGAATCCCCATGATTTCAGAGTTTAACAAGCTCAGAGAAAATTCCTTGATCTCCTCACATCCACCCAAGTTCAGCTTTTCACAACCAAACACAGCAAGTTATAGGTGTGCCTTTGTCACTGGAAGAAGCTGCAAATGGGTTATAAAGCAAAAGGCACTTCCAAGGGCATGGGAATCACCAAATTACTTGCAGTAGAAACAGGAACCTTCATAACAAGGAAAAAAACTGTGAACTTGGACACTTTATTCCCTTACATCATGCAAAGACTTAAGAAAATTCAGCTCTTGTAAAATGCAACAGGAAGGCCACGGTAGGATCCACACATGGCAAGATCAGACAGAGCAGGAATCATTTCCCAAGAGGTGAGAGATGATTTGTGAGGCTGTAATTCCAGCATTTCCAAGGCAGCAGCCCTGCTGGCAGTCTGTCTGCCTTCCATGAGCATTTGTGCCTTTCAAACCTTCTGTTCAGCACACGGTCACTTACGTCCTCGTTTCTTGGTGTAGATGCAGGTAAGTGCCAGGTATTCCCAGAGCTTCTCCAGCAAGTAGTCCAGGTTCAGCTTCATGCCACAGCTGCAAAACACCAGGAATATCTGTTTACTGTTGTTGTGATTTAGGGATCCAGAAGAGCAAGGTCAAATGTCTTTATTAAAGTGCTGGAGAATGAGGGGAAGGTCTTTAATGAGGCCAGGAAAGGAAAAACACAAGGTGAAATTAGCTTAAACTGAAAGAGGGCAGGGTTTGATTAGATATTGGGAAGAAATTCCTTATCATAAGGGTGGAGAAGCACTGGAACAGGTTGCACAGAGAGTCTGTTCCATCCCTGGAATTGTTCAAAGCCAGATTGCACAGGGCTTGGAGCAACCTGATCTAGTGGAAGGTGTCCCTGCCCATGGCAGGGGGTGGAATGAGATGAGCTTTAGGGTCCCTTCCAACCCAAACCATTCCATAATTCCAGAAGAGTGAACAGCTTTGAAGCAGCAAAGCTCCAACAGATACATCAGCACTTGTAAGGAAACAAGCCAGACTGCTTGACTCTGACCTGCAGACAGCATGGAGAAGCCAAGCTGCCTGCTTCTCCAGGGAAAGGAAATCTGGGAAAAGCTGCACAGCAGCTCTGCTTCTCACCCCAGCAGCCCTGGGGGAAGCTCCTTCCTGGGACAAGCTGGGGAAAGGGGTATGAAATGAAGCCCACACCAGGCAGATCAGCAGAAAAGGCAACATGACAGCTCCTACCTGATGACAACACTGTGGGGCCTCCGAGCAAGACGATCCACCTCCTCCATGGATATCTGGTCAATCTTGTTATAAACCTAAAGCAAAGGGAAAACAACACAGCCCTCAGAAAGCCAATTCAGCAACATGTAGAAATAACAAGGTAGCTCCACCACCTGAAACAGAAACGCAGATAAGCCAAGACTCTCAGTAAAACAAACTATTAAAATTCAGAAGCCTGAATATAAATTTTGGCCTTTTAAAATTCTCCCTTTGGGATGACTTGGAACACGTTCTCTGGTATCTTTGATTTAATACAGGCCCAGTGGCTACAAACAGAGCCCTAAAGGGACCTCTGGCACACAAGGGACCAGCACTGAAAAGCCAAGCACAGAGCTGGCAGCAGGGGAATCAGAGGCTCCACACGTGGGAGCAAACCCCCGGCATCAGGATTGGAAGCTCTGCAGCTCCAGGGCAGCAGCAGCCACAAGAGGGCCCAGGGAACACACACACAGCACGGCTGCACATCCAAAGCCTATAAAAAACTCCCTGTTGAGCCGTTTTCCACCTCTTAAACCCCAAATCGTTAGTGTTTTAGGAGCCAGGAACAAGGGCATGGAGTAATAGGACAAGGGGGAATGGCTTTAAATTGAGAGAGCAGGGTTAGATGGGATATTGGGAAGAAATCCTTCCCTGGGAGGGTGGTGAGGCCGTGGCACAGGCTGCCCAGAGAAGCTGTGGCTGCTCCTGGATCCCTGGAAATGCTCAAGACCAGGTTAGACAGGGCTTGGAGCAACTTGGGATAGTGGAAGGTGTCCCTGCCCACGGCAGGGGGTGGAACTGGATGAGCTTTAAGGTCCCTTCCAACCCAAACCAATCCATGATTCTATGAAGTTCCAGCATTTCCTCTGGCACAGAAAGGAGATGCTGGATGTGACAGAAGCCAGGCTGTCCAGGATACTCACATAGAGGCACGGCATGTAGACCCTGTTTCCTACAATCACATCAATGAACTCATCAGGGGAACAATCCTCTCTGAACAGGACCTCTGCGTTGAAGATTTCTGAGGTGGATGCTGTCAAGGCCCAAATCCCAGCACACCACACAGGCTGAGCTCCCTTGTGACAGTCTGCTGTCAACCAGCCACCACCAAAGTGACACCAAGGTTGTCCCACAGAAGACCCACTTGAGCCATGAGCTGCTGATGGCTGAAGGGTCTCCTGTTTTAGGAAAGGATACTGTATTCATGGAGGATGAGCTGCACCAACTTCTCAGAGCACTGAGTCAACGTGACAGTGGAGTTGAAGGAGATGCCTCCACCCTTCTTGGGCTGCAGGAGGCAAAAAAGCAGCATAAGAACATTCTCCAAATTCCCAGCCCCCTCAGCCTGACCAACAGGAGGGGCAGCACTCAGTGAGCTCAGGTTTGAGCAGGCAGGCAGACACAGGCTGTACCTGCAGGAGCTCAGGAAGCCTCACCTTGAAGTAGATATTTGGTTTGCTTTTGTTCAGCCGGATTCCTACCGATTCCAGTTCTTTCTCCAGCAAGGCCCTGCAGGGACACTGCATGTTAGCACCTGTGAGGCTGAGGGTGGCCAGGTGACATCCAGACCTTTCTTTTTCAACTCCTGTGTTGATACAGCCCTGCCATAAGCTTTCATTACAACCTAAAACCCACCTAATGCAGGTCAGACTCTGTGGTGGAAATCCAGGCTGACATTCCCATGTCTGACAGCCATCCTGTAGGAATGACCCTTGAGCTGAGCACCCACACCAGTCACTAGGATGCTTCTCATGGAGTACAACCTCCACCTTGCACTCAGTAATTTCATTCCTCATTCCCCAGGTGCTCTCCACAACTCCTCAGGGAGCTGGCATATTTCTGGGCACATGGGAAGCCCTGACCCCAGCCCACCCCTCATGGCCAGCACACACTCACCTCTGCACCTCGCCCTTGGTGGCATCCAGCATCATGATAACAACATCTGCTGTCCTGGCCACAGCGATCACCTGCCGGCCTCTGCCCTTCCCTGGGGAGACAGGAGGTGGATGCACATCAGTAAGAGGAACCAGCTGAGTTCTGTGACAGACAAGAACTCCTGCCCTGTGCAGCAGCTCCAGGAAGCACAGAGAGCTCACCAGAGAGGAAGGAGACCAATGCCAGAAGGTGCCTTAGGAAACAGAGGCACTGTTCTGGTGACCAGTGACAGGACCCAAGGGAATGGCTGGAGCTATGTCAGGGAGGTTTTGGTTGGATATTAGGAAAAGGTTCTTCCTCCAGAGGGTGATGGGGCACTGAACAGGCTCCCCAGGGAATGAGCACAGCCCCAGGGCTGCCAGAGTTCCAGGAGCGTTTGGACAATGCTCTCAAGCACAGGGTGGGAATGTTGGGGTGGCTGTGCAGGGCCAGGAGTTGGACTGGATGATCCTTGTGGATCCCTTCCCAGATGTTCCATGACTCTATGATTTCCTAAGCTATCTTCAGACACAACCAGCCAATGAGGACAAGGACAACACAGAGAGACAAAGCCAACATCTCCTCCCAGAATCTGGAGTCATGGGAGGACTGGCAGGAGCTCAGGGAATTACTCAAACAAGGTTAGTGTTTAGCTGTAATTCCCCCTCAGACTCTCCAGCATCTTTCTATAAATTTCCTCAGTACCAGAAAACAGATGAGCCACTTAACACTCAGGCAAGGAGGTGAGAAGGGACTGGCTTGCTTTGGCTCCCACCTCCAGAAAACCATCCTTCTGCTACATTTAGACCCTTATGTGGGCTCAGGGATGGGAATCGTGCCTCACATAGGATCAAAGACTCAAAAATTTGGAAAGACAATGTAGGAACTCTTGGCCTAGGAAACCTGTGAATATCTGAGACACCCAGGGACACTAATGAGGGCAAATCCCTCCTTTCCACAAACACAGACATGAGCCAACCTTGTGCTGCTCCTTCGATGATTCCAGGCAGATCCAGCAGCTGAATATTGGCTCCTTTGTACTGAAAAGGAAATGGAAGGATGGACAGTTGAAAGCTTTTTGCAGGGCACTTGAGCTGCCTCAAAAGCTCCAAGCACGTGCTGGGAGTCCAAATCCTGTGGAGAGTGGACCTGAGTGGAGCTGGCAGGGCAGGGAAATTCTGCACAAAGCTGATGGCTCTGTCCTGAGGCAAATACCAGAGCTATGGGCTGTGCTCAGCAGCACACAGCTGTACACCTGTCATTAGGTCCTGACCCCCTAAAGCATCCCATGACTGCAGCTGGATAAAGCACCAGGAAAACAGCATAGCAGTCACATATTCCCAAGTTGGGGAAATGGAAAGGGAAAACAAGCCTTCTTTTCTTGGTCTAATGAGAAAACTCAGTAATGAATAAGTGCCACATGTCTTACTGTGACAAATCAAACTATTCAGGTGTACCACAGGTCTTATGGTACCAGGAAAAAAATCAGGAGACTCTCATTCCTAGGATTTGCAGGGCATTGGCTCTCCAGCTGTTCTTACAGCTCACAGCTGTGCTTGAATGTGTTACATTAAAGCCCTTTTCCCACCAATAGTTATTTTCATTATTTAACTCCCCTTTCCATTCTGACCCAGATTTCCTCATTACTCTTGGACACTTTTAAGTTTGATGCCCTTTATCACTTTTGTTTTACTGATGGATGCTGAGGCCACCACTAATAAAACCCCTCAAGGACAGGAGTAGCTGCATTTTGTTTTGAAAGTGATCACAGCACAGATTGCCTCTGTAAAGCTTCATTAAAAACAAATCTGTCAAGGTTTGCAGCCAGCTGGTCACTGGCACCGACCGCAGTTATACAAAATTCAGCTGAGAATTGTTGTGTTGCTTTGGTCAGTCCAAAAGCAGCACAAAAATCCTTATCAGGCAGCCAATCCTGAAGAGTTATAGAATTTAGGGAAGTGCTATATCAGCACTCAAGACCTCCAAAAGTCTATAGCAAAATTCAGCTTTGGAGACCTTTGGATGTCTCTGTTCCTTAGTGGCAGCACAAGCATGGCTAGTGCAAACACACATTTACACAGCTGGGTGTCCCACCACTCCCATGCCAAAGGGAGGAGAATCCCACACACCTCTATGACTCCTGGGATACAGGTCAGTGTGGTGAACTCGTACGATGCAGCTTCGCTGGCAGTCGAAGTCATCAAACTCAAAAATGTGGACTGAAATGCAAGAGATCAGCATCACTAGACAGGAAGATGAAAAGGCTCAGCAAAACAAGCAAACACCAAAGTGCTCCTCAGGCTGGGAAAGTTGTGTTGTGGCTGTTCTAGGCACAGGGACTGAGGTGGTGACACTGTCATGGAACTGAGGTAAATGCTCTACACCCCCTTTTCCTCAGCAGTGCTGTGGCTGGGCAAGAACAAGTTTCAGGCTGTTCCCACAGGGCAGAGCACACAAAATGAAGGAGTGCTTCCCCATCTCCAACTTTCAGCTAGGTCACAGAATGCCACAATGGTTTGGGTTGGAAGGGACCTTAAAGCCCATCTTATTCCATCCCCTGCCATGGACAGGGACACCTTCCACCATCCCAGGTTGCTCCAAGCCTCATCCAACCTGGCCTGGAAGACTTCCAGGGATCCAGGGGCAGCCACAGCTTCTCTGAGGACCCTGTGCCAGGGCCTCACCACCCTCACAGGGAAGAATTTCTGTATATCTCACCTAAATTTCCCCTTTCAGTGTGAATCCATTCTCCCTTTTCCTGTCACTACAGTTCCTGACAGAGTCTCTCTCCAGCTTCCCCATAGCCTCTTCAGATACTGGAAGGTGCTGTGGGTTCTCCACACAACCTTTGCTTCTCCAGGCTGAACAGCCAAAGTCTCTCAGCCTTTTTCCATAGGGGAAAAGTCCTTTTGCTCCAACAATTCCATATCTTTCCTCTCTGGAGACACCAGAACTGTGCACAGCACTCCAGCTGGGGTCTCACAAGATGAGCTTTAAGGTGCCTCCAAACCCAAACCATTCCATGGTTCTGTGATCCCAAATCTGCCTTGCAGCCACAGCAAACCACAGCCTGGAAACACAGCAAACAGAGACACTCACTGACCTTCCCCACAGAAGGAAAACCGATCAGTGCCACCCGGGCATCTCCTGATTTCATCACATCGAAGCCCTCTCCCTTTGCAGCCGGGGATTTGGAGGGTTCCAGCAGCTGAGCTCTGTATTTTGCAAGCTTTGCCTTCAGCAGGCCCAGGTGGTACTCGGTAGCTGGAATGACACAAACCCAACAGCTGGTTGGCAGGAAGTTGCTGGTTATTCACTTCTGGGAATGAGAACTTTCCTAAAAGGAAACACTTATGGATCTTGGTCAATATCTTAACCACTACCAGGCACAGAGCTGCCCCCAGGTGTGCCATCACTTTTGGAATTCTGGCCATTGAGAGCAAACCTTCCAGGGACCTGAATGAAATCAGAATTGAGAGAAACAGCCAAAAATTCCCGAGTTGTAGAAGCAAGGCAGAGGAAGAGCAGGTGCAGAAATGAGGGTGTGCAGGGAGTCAGTTCAGGAGGGAGAGAGCAAAGGGGCACAGCTCTCCCCAGCACTCCAAAACCACCATCTTATTTTCCTCTGCTCTTGTAAACTTTTAAAGACACATTTAACTTGGAGCTCACATGTGTCAAAGTACTTTACTGCCTTATTTTTACCAAAACACTTGAATTTACAACTGAACCAGAAAAACACAGGAAGGTAGTTGTCCCACTTTGTAACAGGGAAGAGCACGAAACCAGGAGTTTACAGGTTTTATTAATGTTTATTTCTATTATTTACCACAGCCTACAACCCCCAGCAGCAGCTCTGGCAGAGGCCAGTGGGAGCCCCCAGACCCCTCAAACACCAGCTCAGGGACCCCCTACAGCCAGCCCTGAGCCCCCAGTGCCACCAGGACTGAGGTGTCCCCAGGACTGAGGTGTCCCCCCTCCCAGCTCTGAGGAACAGAGGCTTCCATCTTTCCTGCTTCCCAACCTGCCCCAGCACCCCCGATCCAGCCCGCTGTGCCCCCAGAGAACCCCCAGCTTCACAAACCACCCTCCATCCCGCCACCCCATTGCCCTGACCGGCACTTCTTCCCAGACTCTCCCAACCCCAGCCCCTCACAGCCCCCAGACTCTCCCAGCCCCGCAACCCCCAGCCCACCGGCCCGCCGCCCTCCCTGCTCAGCCCGCCCGCTGTCCCCGGGCCCCTCGGCCCCCGGCCGCCCCCCCGCACCTTTGTTCTTCTGCGTGCGGGCGATCTCCTTCTCGATCTCCGAGATCTTCTCCAGGATGCCCATGGCGGGCCCCGCTCAGCGCCCGCCGGAAGCGCCGCCAGCCCGGCCGTCCGTCCCCGTCACGCGTCCGGGCCGCGCCGCACTGCGCGCTCCGGCCGCGCCCCGAGCCCCGCGCCCCGGGTTCCGCCCGCCGCCACCGCGGGGACACCGGGAGGGTCCCCAGGGAGGGGACTGCGGTGGGTGCGAGAGCTGCGGGGACAGGAGGCTACGGAGGGAGATGCTGAAAGGGAAAGGTGTCAGAAAGCGGGTGGGTGTCAAGCGGAGTCGCCCCAGCGGGACTGCCTCCTCCTGCTCGTCTAATTAAAGCTGGATCCTGAAAGGAGCATGGAGCCAGGAGGGGTCGGGCTCTTCTCCCAGGCAATCAGCGACAGGACAAGAGAAAATAACCTCAAGGGGGCCAGGGCACGTTCAGTTTGGACATCAGGAGGAATTGCTTCCCGGAAAGGGTGATTAGATATTGGAACAGGCTGGCCAGGGAGGTGGTGGGGTCCCCATCCCTGGAGGTGCTCAAGGAAAGACTGGGCATGGCACTCAGTGCCACCAAGGGATAAGGTGGGGATCGGTCACAGGTTGGATTCGATGCTCTCGTGTCTTTACCAGCTTTAATGATTCCGAGAGTCTGTGAATCAAGGCCATCAGAAGCAGGTGGGATTCCTGGAGAGGCCCTCAAGCAAGGAGATGAAGCACAGCAACCCGCTGGAACCAGGTAGTGCTGTGGTGGACAAACACACACGGACACAGACCCCTTCAATACAGTTCATGTTTAATTTGGACGTTGATCGCTCCACAAAACGCCTCCTCGGCCCCCACTCCATCTGCTCCCCCACGGACACCCTCTGCTCCCACAGGGACACCCTGCTGCAGCCAGCATGGCTCAAAAGTCACCACAACCTCTCCCAAGCCCTAACATCCCATTTCTCACCTCTGCCACCCAAATCCTCCCCTGGGCCGTTCCCTCTTACCACACCACAACGTACAGAACATCTCCCCTCAGCTCAAACAGGTCAAAGAAAAGGAAAACACAAAGCAAAGGCTTTTGAGGAGGAAAAATCCACACGCCAACAGCCCCTGCAAGCCCCTCAGCTCCACAACCTGCTCTGCACCTGCCACACGTTACATCCAGACAGTTCTGGATCTAAGCTGAAATTCCATTCAGAATGGTGGGAAGAAGACAGGCAGAAAGCAGGATGCTCTTTCCGCACCCTTCTTACAATGTATCAAGTCTTAAAAAAAAAAAAATTCATTGGTTTAGGGATAGTTACACATGTTAAACACCCCCAGGACCCTCCCTAACTCAGCTTCTGCCAACGAACAGGGTCAATTCAACTAAACCATGTCAGAAATCCAAGTGTCCCACTGATACTGACAGCCCTGGAGAGCACAGGGACTCTGGTGCCACCACCAGCATTGCACAGACAGCTCCAGAGGGCTGGGAAGAGCCATTGGAGCTGGATCCCTGCACTCACACAGCACCTGGGAAAGAGCTTTCACCCCCACACTTGGTCACAGTGGAGCAACACCACCAGTTTTCACCTCTAAAACCAGGACGTCTCCCAGCACCATCTGTGAAGAAACCCCTCTCCCCAAAAGGGGCTGAGTTTCTCTGAGAGGAGCAAAATAAAACGAATGCACTTCCCAACTGCTCTGCTCACAGCCTCAAATCGCCTCTGCACTGTCCCTACACATCCTCCAGCAACAGCCAAGGCACCGACACACACTCCTGGGGAAGGGCCAGGTCTCCCCCTTCTCCCCTAAGCATCTCTCTCAATGTGTGCCAGGGAGAAGGATTGATCCACGGAGAGCAGCACACATGAGGTGAGCGAATTCCGCATCATCTCCTGAAACCGGCTCAGCTGCTCCTCCAATCATACAAGATCCCGACTTGGAATAGAGGAAAGGGGCTCTCTGAGCCTTGAATCCTTCCTCGTTAAGGCTTAAACAAGCGATAACTGCTGCCAAAAAAGGAAGTTAGTTAAAAAGAAGCAAACTCAAAGCACCTCAGCGCTGGCACGCGGAGGCTTCGATCCCCCTCCCGGGTGGAAAATCCATCCTCAGCACCACCCGTGCCACGCGTCTGCTTGGAAGGAGGAAGATGGGCTTTAAAACAGCCAGAAAAAGGCAAACAGAACTCTCACAAAGCCCCACAGGTGGGGCTGACATGGTAAAAACACAACTGAGGCCAAGCTTTAAAGTGTCTTTAAAAAAACCACCCCACACGCATACACACACTCGCGCGCGCACACACACTTTGGCACAGGAGCCTTAAGTTATGTCACTTGGAACATTCAGAGTCAGAGGGAGCTACTGGGAAGGGTTTTTTTAAACTTTTTCCTTGTTTTTCCTTGTAAAAAGGTGTCAAGCAGTGGTGGTGAAGCATGAAGGGGGAGTACAAACGCTGAGCGGTCCCAGGGTGACGCTGCTCAGCGCTTGCACTCCAGTTAGGTTCCCAAAGCTTAGCTGGATACATACACGGATATAAAAACACAGACATTCCTGGTTTTCAATGTGAAAACGGTAACATGGAATCGAGTACTTGTGCATTTGCCATAGGGTCCTTTGGAAAAGGAACCATAAAAATAGATTTTTTTTTAAATAAAAGTCTTCTTTTTTTGTCTTTTTTTTACTTTTTTTTTTTTTTTTTACCCTTAACTTAAGTAAAGAGCAAATATACACCTACAAGCAGAGTTCAGATCCACTTTACTGAGAGCCTGGAAGTCCGTACATCAAATTAATTCCCAGTGGCATATCCAGACACCGGAACAGCTCCCAGCTCCAAAGGGCTGGCGTTCCTGAAAGATCTGCAGCTCCAGCTAACCTCGTTTGCCAGCAAAGCCTCATTCCAGCCTTACCTCAGCCAACACTCCCCAACAGACTCCACAGCTCAGCCTCACACCCAGAACCTGGCTATGGGAGCATCAGAGCTGGAAATCTGGGCAAGAAACCTGAATCCCGGTGATTTCAACCCACATCAGGATATAACAAGGAAAATACAAGCCCTGAGCTTACACTTCCTCATTACTCAGAGGCCAGAGCACTGATTCCAGCTACTGAGAAACAGCTTCCAGAGGAGAGCTGGGAGGAACTTCAGTGACAGAGAAACGAGCTGTGCAACAAGAAAGTGCATTAAAGTAGCTTAAAACCAGAGTAAAGATCAAATGGCCACTCGACAGGAGGGAGAATCAAGCTCCAGCAGCTCCTCAGGCTGGGTGAGTTTACATCCAGGCTCTCTCTCTCTCTCTCTCGAGTCCAAGGGGCAGGAGAGAAGCGTGCATTCCCGTGCTCCCACAGGGACACAGTTCTCCTGGCAGGCCATGCTCTCCTGCCCGGTTTGCATCAGGGCGGTATCAGATCTGGGCAGCTGTCATCGGAATTCGTAGATAGGAGCACTGTGCTCGGGAACGTGCGTTAAATTCAATGACTGATACCTGGCAAAGAAGGAAGAGAGGGAGGAGAGGATTACATGGAGCTCCTGCTTGGCAGCCACTGTGCTGACTGCTCGTCTCTCCCCCTTTGCAGTCCCAGAGTGTTCACATATCCAACACCCACTTCCCCCAGTGCCAAAATCCTGACAGGACTCAGAATTGCTCCTCATGACTCTCTACAACTCCCTGACAGAAGGGTGGAGCCAGGTGGTGGTCAGGCTTCTTCCCCCATGCAACTAATGATAGGACAAGTTGGATATCAGGAAAAAAATTCCTCACTGAAAGAGGGGCTGAGCCCTGGAATGGCCTGCCCAGGGAAGTGGGAGTTGCCATCCCTCAAAGTGTTCAGAAAACAAGCAGACATGATACTTATGGTTTAACAGGAATGGTGGTACTCAGTCAAAGGTTAGATTCAATGATTTTGGAGGTTTTTTTACAACCTTAATGATCCTGTAATTCCCACTCCGGTGCCTCTGAGCCACCTGCAGCAAGGCAGCGTTCCAGGTGGGCTGACTGTGGTGGTTTTTTGGACATCCTTTGAAGTTCAACAACTTTCAAGTTCAAACAGTGTTTGCTAAAAGTGCAAATTACACTCGAGTCTTTCAAAGCTCAGCTTGAGGGGATATTGTCTGAAACCCTTCTGGTTCCTTCCCTCCCCCTGAGAGCTTCCAGCCATCCACCTGCTGCTCATGACAATGATCCAAGGGAAAAGAGCTCTCCACAGCTACTCGCCTGCAACAAAACCCCCACCAATTAGCTTTGACTGTTCTCTTGTCTTAACAGCAACACCCCAAGGACACTGGAATACAAAGCACTGGCCTGACAAGATTTCTGCCTGAAGGGAGTAACAGCCAAGCTGTTCCTTAGGAGAGACAACCAAGCACCCCCACAGCACTTCTCCAGACCCTGTATCATCTTCCCTCGTCCACCCTGCCAGCCCAAATTTTCCCCTCTTTTCCAAAAGGGCAGCACTTAATACCACAGCAACAGGCTACACCGGCCTGCTCAGGCCAGCCACGGCCCACACCCCTCCCTTCTGCCCCAAGGTCAAACCACCAGCCTGAACCTCCTGCCTGGACACTCCCAAGGTTGTGGACAAGCAGGAGAGGAGTCACACCTTGGTTTGAGTCTTCAGGAGGCAGGAAGTTTCCTTACCATTCTGAACTCCTATGGTAGTAATAGCCCTCTATAGATGCTGCCGATTTCTGGAAGCAGATGTAATAGAAACCAGCAAAGGAAGCACCACTGATGTCCTTGATGGTGTGATCTGGGACTAGGAACTGCTCCTGCACACAAAACACAGGCTGCATTTTAAAATGTTGGTCAAATACAGCCCCACCCCACCCCAATCTGCACTCCCAGCCCAAATATTGGCACCCACTGACACTAAGACGTTCCTGGCTTAGCACTCCCTGCACTCTCAGCAGCCCAGACCAGAGACCACAGTGTCCCTTTGACAACTGCCACTGCAGGCACCTCACAGGGAAGCAGGTAACTGAGAACAGAATCAGTTTTAAGAGTGCAGGAGATCAGTTTCAGTTCAAAACCTGTCCCCTGTAAAGCAGAAGCCAATTGCAAAACCAGGAGTCAGAGCCTGAGAATGAAGAGAAGGCTGCAGGGAGATCTTACTGCAGCTTTACAACATTTATGGGAGCTTATGAGAAAGCTGGAGAGGGTCTTTGCATAAGGGCATGGAGTAATAGGACAAGGGGGAATGGCTTCAAACTGCCAGAGGGCAGGGTTAGATGGGATATTGGGAATAAATTCTTCCCTGTGAGGATGAGGAGGCCCTGGCACAGGTTGCCCAGAGAAGTTGTGGCTGCCCCTGGATCCCTGGAAGTGTCCAAGGCCAGGTTGGACAGGGCTTGGAGCAGCCTGGGATAATGGAAGGTGTCCCTGTCCATGGCAGGATGGTGGAACAAGACGATCTTTAATGTCCCTCCCAACCCAAACCAGTCTATGGTGACTCTGTGATGATTCCAGCTGAAGAACAGAGGTGCAGATTGGCCAGTCTGCATCAGACACACAGGCCCCACTCAGGGACTGGAGCCACCAATTCTCCCATCCTCTGGAGCATCACCAAGCAAGATTTTCCTGTTGTGTTTTTAGCCATGGCTGCAGCCCTTAAGGACACAATTAGCTGGCTAGACACGAGTCACACTGGAACTTGCAAGTACAGTGAGTTTTGAGGTTGGCAGAGCAAGATCTTTCATTAAATCGTCATAGCTGAAAAAGCTCTCAGACACCTCATGTCTGTCAGTGCCTTGCAAGCAGCTCATCAGAGGAGACAGGCAGGGTTTACCTTCCATCTCATGAAGACATAGTCCCCATTTTTTAGATCTTCATAATCAAAGTCATCAGAGTTAAATGTTTTTGCATACTGGTAAAAAGCCTGGAACTTTCCCTGAAACAAAAAAATAAAATAAAATAAAAGGATGCTTATTCCAGGAATAGAACTTATAGTACCAGCTGCTATTTAGGAGGGAAAAACTACTGATGCCCACAGCCATATCCAGCCTGGATGGAGAAGCTCCTGCACTTCCAGAGGAAAATATTTTGACAAAAACATAATAAACACCAAAACTTGGCAAACAACAGCAATGGTCAAGGTGAGGAGGCAATCAGGTGGCTGCTGTGGCCCCAAAACACAGCAGAAGGTACACCCTACTCTGAGCAGGGAAACAGGTACTAACTGCCCTACCTGTGCTAGTGGGATCCTGCTCCCCTTCTCCATTCCATTTTGCAATAAGTCCCCCAAAATAAGCAGTGTGTTCTCTTAGGGGGTCAAGAGACGGGGATTACTCCTGCTCCCTTCCAACCCCAGGGCCAGCAAGTGGAAAACAAGACATCCCTCATCACAGATCACAGCTTGCTGAAGGGACCTGTATTTGCAAAGATCCCAGTGGGAGGAGGGAGACAGCCAAAAAGGAGAGGTCTCCAGGCCTTTCTGCCAGCTCGTGTTTGGGCACATGCTGCATCTCTCCTCCAAACCAGCAGCTCAGATCCACCCCTTGCCTGCAAGACTCATTTACCCAGTGTTTACGATCCACATCTTCATCAGCGTCCCACTTGCGCGTTAGGAACGGGTGTTTCTTACTGATTATCTCGCCTTCAAAGAACGTTGTGAGGGTTGGGTACTCCTGGCAGAGGAAAGACAAAGGTGAGGTCACAATTGTCACCTACAGACACAAACTCAAGAGCAGACAAAGCTCCATGCACTCAGCAAAAAGCATCTCTCAGGGAGAGCTCTGAGCAATCCGAGGCTGCTGCTCCCATCCCTCATCCTCATCCCACACCTCTCCAAGGCTGACTCTCCACACTCACAACCTCCATGCTATTATTCCAGCCCTTCTCTGCCTCTCTCTTTAATTTATGAAGCCAGGAGCCGCGTCAGAGCTGGGCTGCAGGGAAGAGTTTGGAACACGAGTCTGATAAGGAGCAGCTAAGGGGGGGCTCAGCCTGGATAAAAAGACCCTCACTGTCCAAACTCCCTGACAGGAGGGTGCAGCCAGGAGGGGGTCAGGCTCTGCTCCCAGGGAACAAGAGATAGGACAAGAAGAAATGTCCTCAAATCGCATCAAGTAAGGTTCAGGGTGGATATTACGAACAATTTCACCACTAAAAGAGCAGCTAAACATTGGAACAGGTTGCCCAGGGAAGTGGTGGACCTGGCTGTGTCCTGGGTCATTGGTTGGACTCAATGATCTTAGAGGACTTTTCCAACCTGAAATGATTCCATGAAGCTCCCAGCTGGACAATCACCCGTGACTTTTACAGCCAGCACTGTTCCCCAGTGGATACCCTGTGATCAAATCTACAACATGCTCAATCCCTCCACTTCCTATTTCTGGCAGCAGCTTCTCCCACCCACCCAGGAAAGAAAAAAAAGCCTTTACACAGCACCTTTTTGTGTTGTTTTGCAGTTAACACTCACCTCTGTAAGGCCTTTAATCTTCAAGTATCCACAGAGATAGGAGTTCTCCATATCCACATGCTAGAAAAGAGTGCAAAGTCCAACCATAAAAATCAGCATGAGGGTACATGCTTCATCCAAAGCAGTTTCTAACCCTTCCAAGGATAATTTCAGCTTCAGCTGGTACACATTGTCCAATATTCACCCTTCTCCATGCTGGGAACCACCTGGAAAGATTATTTACAATGCCCAGCTCACCTCTGGCAGCCTCCACATCCCAGGCCCACTTCCAAGGCAACATCCTCTGCCCAGAACTCTCCAGCAGGAAGCAAACCCCCTTTCCAGCCAGAAGGTTTCTGACTCACAGTGTTCTCCAAGTACAAGCATCCCTGGAAGAATCACCCACACCCCCAGCATTTTGCAGGAGGCCTTTCTTCTAAATCTAAAGCTTTTATGCCACCTGCATTTTGAGTTACCAGGCTGCATCTCTCTCCCCATCCTGTGCAGAAACTAGGCAAGGGTTTGCCTGTTCCTTTAAAACCAGGGATTTTTCAAGCTTTTCCCTGACATCTCCAGATCCGCTTTCAAAACACGCAGAGAGTTATTCAGGGAAGTGCAAACCTCAGCTGTGAGAAGATGGATCTTCTCCACCTGTGATCAAAGGATGGCAACGTTTCCCTGTGCTCAGCACGGGGAAAGCATGCAGCCCGCTCTCCTCAGCTGACACACGCAGAACAGCCACGTTTTTAAGCACAAAAGCAGCGGGTTTTAGCACAAACGCACAGCCAGCCCCTGCGAGGTGGCAGCATGCAGTGGAGCTGAGCAGCCATGGGATGTCCCCACCACAACAAATCCCACCAGGAACACGGAGAACCGAATATAAAAACACCCCGCCGGCTTGGAATCATCACCAGAACCACCGAGGTCGGAAAAGACCTATGAGATCACCCAGCCCGTCCTGTGACTGATTCACCACCTCGTCAGAACCAGACCACAGCACTGAGTGCCACGTCCAGTTTTCCCTCAAACACCTCCAGAGACGGTGACTCCGCCACCTCTCTGGGCAGCAGTGTTTAATGACCTTTTCTGGGCAGAAATTCTTCCGAATATCGAGGCATACGGTGATGCGGGTGCTGTCGCAAGGGGCCGGCAGGGCGGGAACGACCGCCGCGGCCTGAGGCGAGCGGGTCCCCGCTCGCCTCAGGCCGCGGCGGACGTTCCCGCCCCGCCAGGGCTCGGCTCGCCCCGCCGCCCCCCTCACCTGCATGACGACCTCCACCTCGTAGGCGTTGCCTTTGCTGCGCTGCTGCCCGCGGAACTTGGCCCCGCTATACAGCAGCGAAGTGGCCACTCCGGGCTGCGCCGTGTTGATGGGGGGCGGCGGCACCAGGCTGCTGGCGGCCGCTCCGGTGGCAGGGGAGGAGGCCGAACCCCCCGCCCCTCCAGCGCGGCGCCTCTCGCTCCGAACCGGCATCTCGGGGGGGTCCCCGGGCGCCAGCGTGGCCGGGGCCGGGGCGCGGCCGGGGGACGCCGCCCGCTCCGCTCCGCTCCCTCACGCCGAGGCCGCCGCTGGGTCGGGGCCTCCCGGCAGTGCCTCCGCGCGCTCCCATTGGCCCCCGCGCGCGTGCCAGTGGGGCGTTCTCTGGCTCTGATTGGCTGCTTGCGCGGCGCCGGGCGTCGATTGGTTGCGCTGCCGCGCGACGCTGCTGGGAAGTGTAGTTTTTTTGTCCAGGCGGCGCGGATTGGCTGCGGCCGCCGGCAAGATGGCGGCGCCCAGTGAGCGGCGCTGAGCGCCAGACGAGGACGAGGTTGCTATGTCGGCTGTCGCGATGTGGCGCGGATGTCGCCGGCTGTGGTGGGCTCACTCCCCGCCCGCCCGGCTCCCCCGCCCGCCTCCTGCAGCTGCTGGGAGCGGAGCGGTGGGGCCATGCGGGCGCCGGGCCTACGCCCCGCCGGCAGGTGAGCGAGCGCCGGGCCCGCTGCAGCCCCCTCTGGGAATGGGGTCCTTCCTGGGGATCTCCATCCCCTCATCATCCCGGGCCACGGCAGGGCTGGCATCGGCGTGGAGACCGAGCTCCCCACGGCCAGTGAGCGGCCCCGGTGCCGGGGCTCCCCCCGCATTCTTTTCCTGGCATGTCAATGCGTGTTTGAAGCGGGCAGAGTTCACTGGCAGCATGGCCGAGTCCTTAGCGAACCAGTTGGTTACGCTTAGTTTTGTGCTTTGCTAAGTTTAGGGGTTTTGAGGGAATGGAACTCAGGTATGTTCTGGCCTGTGTATCCCATGCAGAGACTTTGCTGGAATCGTGTGGGTTTGAGAACAGTAAAACTAACCTCATTCTGTTTGAGGTGAGGCTGCAGAGTCGTGGTGAGTCATGGTCAGGTTTTGAGAGCCACTGATGAGCCTCGGGGCTCCTCTGGGGTACACACACTTTAATCTGGTTTTAGAGCTCAGGCGCTTTCTGAGGCCCCAAAGCTTGCAGGTCACCGAGCCTGAGCAAATCCTTCCATTTCCCCAGGGGGAATGTGCTTTTTTTAGCCTGGAATAGCAGACCTGCAGCCTGACCTGCTTGCTGTGCCCTTCACGAGGCAGATTTATGGGTTTGGGATTTACAACCTGGTTGCTGTTGTCAAGGGAATGGCTTGTGGATTCTTCCTGCCTAGTGGGAGGGATGTGAGCCTTTGGAATGTGTGTAATCCTGCTCTCAGGTGTTGGGAGAGTGTGTAGGAGTGCTGGTAGCAAAGGAGGCTGCTCCTAAAATGAGACCTGCAGTTTCCTCAGACTCACCTTGTAGGTGGGGCAGGTATATTCCTGAGCTGGACTGGGATGTTGGGCTGGATGGAGCAGTGTCTTTCAGAGATTAATTTGTTCAATGTGACTGCAGCAGGAGAATCTGGAAAGGTTGATTCTGAAGTGAAACTCCTGAAGAGTAGTGGGACAGGTCTGCTTGGGAAAGCACTCCTGCCACACTCTGAGGCAGCTGAGCCCCCAGCCTGGCAGGAGTGTAGCTGCTTCCATTTGCTCCTTGGCTGTGCACAACAGCAGTGTGGTTTTCACCAGTTTCCTGGCACTTCCCTTCTGAGTAAAGCTCACTGGAACACACACTGGAGCTCACAGCTTGGAAGCTGTGGATCAAGGACTACATTTTTGTGGCCAGGCCACCTCAACAGCACCAAAGCTCTGTCTGTTCTGAGCTGTGATGGGGAGCAGGGGAAGGAGCTGAACATGCTCTGTTTGCCCTCTGAACATTCTCTTTGCCCTCTGTTTCTGTCCCCAGAGAGGAAGAGGTTCTACCAGAACGTGAGCATCTCACAAGGGGAAGGTGAGTACAGCCACCAGGATGGGACAGAGGGGATTATTCTTGGGAGAGGTGTCATCAATCCACACCACATCAGTGTGGCACCTGCAGCCCAGGCTGTGTCAGTGACATGTTTGTCACCAGCTGCTGTGCCCCTTCCTCATCCACAGCAAAGCTGCATGGTGGGAAATAGCTTTCAAGACCAAGGGTATCCAAGTGATTGTGGGAAACCCAAATATTCCAGATCCCTTGCTCCCATCAGCTCCAGCTCTGAATCTGCTCCCACTGTGGGGTTGTCTGTTGTTCCTTAGTGCCTGCTCCTCTTTGATTCCCCAGGATTTCTACTCTGATTCCCCAGGAGGCTTTGAAATAAACCTGGACCACCGAAAGCTGAAAACGCCCCAGGCCAAGCTCTTCACTGTCCCCAGCGAGGCCTTGGCCATTGCAGTGGCAACAGAGTGGGATTCCCAGAAAGACACGATCAAGTTCTACACAATGCACCTGGTGAGCACGGCAGGGTGGGATGCTGAGACCTCAAATGGTCTCCAAATGCAGAATGTGGAGGCAGCAGGTTGTCCTGCTCCTAATGAGCAGAAAGTCAGGACTTTTTCTGGGCTGGTTGAGTGTCTCTCTAGAGGGAATCTGTGTCACTGGGGTGACTTGAGAAGGGGCTGGACAGTGTCATTGGGAATAACAAGGAGCAGGAGGAAATTATGAGCTCTGGAGCAGTCCATGGCCCCTCTTCCCTGCTGTTTAATGGGTTGTTTCCAGGGATTCTGAAAGATTTGAGACGATTCCTATCGCATGAGCCATGTTGTGGCCCTGCACCCCTCGGTTGTTCATCTGCCACAAATCCCTCTGCTTCTTCTTGGCATTGTACCATGGAAGCTGCTGCTTCTCCAAGCCTTGAATAACAGCAGTTTCAACTGCCTTTATCCCCAGACCACTCTGTGCAACACGGCGCTGGACAATCCCACGCAGCGAAACAAAGCGCAGCTGATCCGAGCGGCTGTGAAATTCCTGGAGACAGACACAGTCTGGTACGAGATGGGGGCCCAGCTGGATTTTGGAAAGAGGGTTGGGGAAAGTGAGAGAAAACATCTGCTCTAACCCAGTCATGGCATGGCTCTGATCTGTGCTGTTTTTTGCCTGAGGGTTTGAATTAGTTTAGATCAGTCCTACATGTGCAAACCTGGTTGGAGTCTGTGCACCCAAAGAGGGAGAATGGGATCTAGTCCTCTGTTGAACTCTGGTTTTGACACCTCCATGCTGGGCAAGGGTGGGAGCAGCAGGAAGCTAAGATCTTAGAGAACACACCTTTGAAAGGCCTGTGGGGTCCTGTCAGCCAGTCCCTGGTACTCCTGTGCCAGTGCAGGCAGTTTAGACTACTTACACCAGTCCCAAAATGCCCTTCATTCCTTTAAGTCCCTGTGGGCTGTAGGATCAAGCCTGTTCATGCCCAGGCTCCTGTCCCAGCCTCCCCTGGCAGCTGCACAGTTCCTATGGTGAGAGAGGAACAGGCTACTGGGCAAGGAGAAGCAGGAGTGGCCACACATAGAGCTGCAGTGGGATTTGTACCCTCCTCTAACTGCTAAACCTCACTTCAGCCTGTGGCCTGGGGCTACCTGCAGTTTTCAGTTGGCTGGTTCACTGCTCTGTTTTGTAGTAAGGTAGAATTGTCCTTCCTGGAATAACAAAAACCTCTGCAGCTGGGGAAGAGTTGGGGGATTGTTTCCTGTCACTGCTGCCTTGTCCCCTTGCTGTGGGTCTGCTGGGGTCAGTGTCCTTCCCAGAGGTGTGACCATCCAGTGTGGTTTTGTTCTGTGATGTCCCAGCTATCGTGTGGAGGAGCCTCCAGCCTTGGCAGAGCTGCAGAAGAATGAATGGGATCCTGTGGTCGCCTGGGCTGAGAAAAGGTGAGTTCAAAGGTGTTCCTGGCTGCTTAGGCCCTGCTCTGCTGAGCCCAGGAGCTCTGGTCCTTGTGACTGCTGGGGCCACAAGCTCCCTGAGCCCTGGGCCTTTTCCCTGGGCTTTGCTAAGGGTTTGGGTGATCATTCCAGGTACAACGTGACAATTGGCTCCTCGACCAGCATCCTGGGGCCAAACATTCCAGCTAGCACCAAGGAGACCTTCATCAGCCATCTGGCATCCTACAACATGTGGGCCCTGCAAGGTGAGCGGGGCTGGGCTGGGAGCTCTGCGCTCAGGCTGGGCCAGTGAGGAGGTGTTTCCTCTTCACAGGGCAGGAGTGTGACTGTAATGTTTTTATTCTCCTGCTCTGAGTGTGGAGGTTTATGTTTTAAGTCTGCAGGCCAGGCCCTGACCTATATTTGTCACAGGCGAGGATTCTCTTCAGTGCCACTGGTGTTCAGGATCTGACTGTGCTGTCCCATGAGCTGTTTGCTCCACCTTAGCACAAATAACTTCTTTAATGCCAAACCTTCTAATGATTTAATCCCTAGCTTTGTTGTTACCAGGAAAAGAAATCAGGCTTAGTACTCCAAAGTGCCCACACTGTGCACTGTCCTCACATTTTCATCCTTATATCCCACTTAATCTTGCCTGACTCATCTGAATGACACCAAAAGATAAAGAAATGAAGGGAGCTTTGCTTTGCTTCAGACCTGAATGAACAGCAGGCAGTGAAACCCACAAAAGACACAGAATGCTCGAGCCTGGATGGATATCTCTTCCCTTTGCACAGGGAAGGGAGCGTTGTGGCTGAATAAAAGGAGGTGGTGTCCAGGGCATGGCCTTTGTCACTGCGGTGGCAGTGCCAGCACAATGCTCTGTACCTGCTGTTAACCACAGATCTGAGTGCCCAGGGACAGGTGGGAGGATCACTGGCCATCCCTGAGGGGGTACCACAGCCTGCCTCTCTCTTCAGAGCTCTCTTCAGAATGAAGATGCTGCTGTAATGCTGCAGAAAACAGCCATGAATCTTGTTTGGTTTGGGTTATTCCCTTCCAGGTATAGAATTTGTAATCACCCAGCTGAAATCACTGATTCTGTCCATGAGCCTGATTGACAGGCACATTACAGTAGAGAAAGCCGTGCTTCTGTCTCGCCTGGAGGAAGAATACCAGGTAAATTATGTTACAAAACAGCCCTATAATTCAAATAGCAATAATCTCAGCATGACAAATGCATCCCCCACCACAAATAACTGGCAAGGGAAGTGCCTGCTATAGCAGGAGACGTTCCACTCCACCAGTCTCCCTGTCTGAGAGCGTTTGGAGCGTGCTGCTGCAGAGCAACACCACGGGCGCAACAGCCCAGAGTGCTCCCAGGGCTGCCAGTTTCTTTTCACAGAGCCCAGATGGCTGCTTTTCTCCCTCTCTAATCTGAAGTGCAAAGTTGTGGCTGGCTTCTCTTGCTGTGGGTTATCCAGCCTGGAGCCTTTAGTAGACACCAAGATACCAAGCTTGCTGGAAATTAGCCTGGTGTGAAGCTCTCCCTGTCCCAAAAGTGGCTGAAGTTGGGAATCTTTTCATCCTCCCGTTAAGAGGCTTTGCCTCAGACCCAAGTACAGATGAAGCACATCCTCATCTGGAGATATCCCTGCCTCAGCAGTCAAAAATCAGCTCAGTTCCTGGAGGGGGTTACCTGTGCTTCACAAACGTGGGAAGGGAGGCTGAGAGCTGCTTTGAGTGTAATCCATGTTCCTCCTCTCCTTCAGATTCAGCGCTGGGGCAATGTGGAGTGGGCCCATGATTATGATCTGTGTGAGCTGCGTGCACGCACAGCAGCTGGGACTCTCTTTGTTCACCTCTGCTCAGAGAGCTCAACTGTAAAACACAAGCTGTTGCAGGACTGAGACAGCTGGGCAGGGCACAGAAAGAAAATGTCCAGCTGGGAATTGCTGGCCTGACCCAGTGGATGGTGGCCATCTTCCTGCCATTCCATTTTGCCTGGGATCAGCTTCATGTGCTGTGGTTTTGTGGGCAACTCCTCACTTGGATTGCCTGCTGCAGTGCAGCACACAAGGAGGAAAGGTCAAGGTGAGCTGCTTCTGAATCCCCAAGCCAGCAGCCCTGTCCTTTCCTGGTGTCTGTAACTCGTCAGAGGAGCTCCCATGGAAGAAACAGCTTCCTGGGCAGGGCACGGCACAGACATACCCAGCATATGCCACATGTCTTCATAGCTGCCAGCTCCTGACACACACTTGTTATGGAAATCTGAAAACAGACTCCACTGCATCTGTTGTTCATCCCTCGGCGTGCCTGTCTGTAACACCAGGGTCTCTGTGTTCCATTAAAGACTCGCCCCTGTGAGGTACCAAAAGCTGCGTGTCTTTGTTTTAATCACCAAACTGTGGGGTGTGTCCTGAGCTGCCAGGTCCTTGGCACGTGCTGGGATGGCTCCAGGCATTAAAAATCACGGACCAGAGCAGGCACTAACTACTGTGTGAACCACTCCATGCAGCTGAGGAGGTAGCAAGGAGACAACTGTGTAGTCCTGGAGCAGGAGAGGTAAAACCTGGGCTCCAGCCATCTTCAGAAGCACAGAGCATGATGAGCTGAATCTGTTTGACAGGCAGCACCAGCCACAGGGTTTCTGAGACCTGCTCTCTCCCTGGCGTGCATACATAGCCACCCTCTCGTTTAACCTTCCCACCTTCTCCTTGCTGCCTGCTCGGAGCAGCACCGCCCTGGCCAGCACCATTCCTTGGAAGCTGCCCACAAGCGAGCGTGGCAGCGGCTGTCACCGAGCAAGGAGGGGAATTAATGACTCCTCGCTTGGCTGTCGCGAGCGGCGGCGCGTGAGCTCCTGTGGAACCATTGATTTCCCTTCCTGCTGGCTGGGGGCTGCTCTGCTCACGCTGCAGAAAGCCGCTTGCGAGAGGGGGTGAGAAGATGAGGCTCCCAGGCATACGGAGCCCCTGCCAGCCCTGTGCTCGCTGAGCTGGAAACCTGCTGTTATCTCGGGGGTGGTTTGATGGAGAGCGCTCCTCTCCCGAGCTGCTGCCTCGTGCCAGCGGCTCGCAGGTTCCTGCCACTGTGCTCGCAGGTACCGAAGCTTTCAGGCATGATATGCTGCGATGATTTGGTTCAATCAGCTCACAGCTGATCCATAACCCCTTGTGACCAGGTCTGAGTTGTCTGCACGGGCTTGGTGCCAATATGATGGAAGAGACAGGGCTTTGAATGCTTTTCCAGAGTCAAGAAGTAGCTTTTATTTGCAGTTTAAGGTGGGATGGAAGAAATATGCGTTTGGTCTGAAATGTCCCAGGCAGCTTGGGCATGGAGAGGCAGCTGTTCCCGCTGGGGGCTGTCCTGTGTGCTCCAGCTGAGGCAGCTGCCCAGCCCTATTCCGTTGGCACCAGGATCCCTGTGCTATCCAGCTCCTTCTGGAGAGTGTTGATGAAGCAAATGATCTTTTTGATACAGGCGCGGTTTCTGTCGCTCTCGATTTGGAAAGCCTGGACAGATTGAAAACCAAGCAGTGAATCTGCAGGCGTGTCAAGGTCCCTGGAGCACAGAGGGCTCCAGCAAAGGTCCAGGAGCATCTCTCCTCATGGTGTCCCTGCCACTTGGGCCAGACCTCTCTGTGCCCCATCCCCCGGAGGGTGAGGGTCTCTTACCTTCTCTGTCACTGAGATCTGCCAGTGGTAGGTGTTGCAGAGGATGTCACTCTCTCGCTTATCAATCTTCCGCAGGCGGATGTCGTGGGACATGTTGATGGCGTCGACAATGGTGTTTTTTTCCATGAGGAGCTGGGAGATAACATGACCGGATGAGAGGAGAGGGTGGGCACACAATGAACAAGCAGCACAGCAGTGCTCAGAGGGAGAAATCAGCCCTCTGTCTCAACCTGGCAAATCCCTATTCATCAGGATGAATCCAGTGCTTTACCCATGGCCTTGCTAGGGTGTAATGGGGCATTATCCCTAGCACAGGTGGGGAAACTGAGGCAGCACCCTTGGCCTCACATGCTGGAGCAGGGAGCTCTGTGCAGGCAGGGCTGCCGTGCAGCTGGTGTTGAAGCAAGGCTGTATATGCTCCAGCATGCCTGGAAATGGAAAATCACACTTGGGAGGGATTCCTGCACTGCTGGCATGGCTGTAAATCTTCATTTTTGGAGAGTCCCAGCTTCTAATGGAAGCAGTGACTTCCCTCGTGGCTCTAAATAGAGGGTGGTTTTGCTAACGCCTAATGACTCTCCTCCTGCAGCCAAGTGCAGCTGTTGGACAAGTGAATTCCCTTCTCCATGGGAATGGATGGCAGCAAAGCAAAATGGGTGCACGGCAGCAGTGCAGAACTGCCACCATCTGCACAGGCCATAAAGCAGGAGCTCTCCCCAGGGCTCAGGGGTCTGGTTTGTGTCTCTCAGCTCTTGATTACCTGCAGTGACAAGGGGCTGGGATGATCTGGACAGAGCAAAACCACAGCTAATGCAAATTCAAGTAATTTAGCCACTAAATGAAGGAATAATGGAGGCAAAAAGGGCAGCAGCATTGCTGAGTGGAGCACTGCAACGATATTGGTGTTTTTGGAAAGGCTCTTGGGATCTTTGCTAGCACAGCAAGACTGAGGGCTCAGTGGAAGACTCTGTTTAAAGTGTCATGTCCTGCCTCCAGATCAGCTTATGGGCTTGGGAGCTCCAGGAAGGGATTTTGAAATCACTGAGGCAAACAGAGCCCCGGTGCAAGAAATTCAGAGCAGTGTTGGGATTCTGCTGAGGGAGCAGGGAGAGTCTGAACAAAAACAGCTGTGAGTGAATGCAGCAAAGATGCTGCCTGAGTGCCTGGAAATCAGCCAGAGCAATGAGTTGTGCTGGAGGCAGGAGAGAGACTTCCTCAGCACCTCTCCTGGGCTGCTGCCACCAGCTCTGGCAGTGCCCAGGGAAACCTGCAGTGCAGTTATCCCCTGTCCTAGTCAGTGTCTGAAGGCACCACAGTTCAGCCAAGCAGCTGGGCCCTCTAGGAAGGAGGTTATGCTGTATTTCAGGCATGGGTCTGGCAGCACTGAACCTCCTGGAAGTTCTGTCCCATCAGAGGAGAGGCTGTGGCCTTGTTTTCTGTCCAACTCCCTTGCAGGGATTAATTGTTTTGGTGCCCTCACCGGTTGAATGTCATTTAGCAAATCCTCTTCAAGCTCATTCTTGTCTGCTTTCTCCAGGGTGGTGATGGTGATTTCCTTCAGCTTTTCATGGTGTTGGTTTTCCAGGTCCCGGCACTGGCTCATCGTACAGAACATGGTTAAGGAAAAAGCTAACTACGCCACTCATCTGTGGAGATTAAATCACCTCCTGTAACTGGGACTGAGTGTCTGCACTGTGGGATTCTGCAGGAAAGGAGCCTGACTGCTTCCAGAAGCTGCTGTGGTGTCAGGATATCAGGATATACACTTTCAGTTCTTAATCACACATTGAGCCTCATCCTTACTGCTGAACGTGACAGAAGACTGAGAGAGTATCTAGGTTTGCCAGGGAAATTGGAAGAGGCCTCCAGGTAAAAGCTAAGCTCTGATGCAGTGCAATTATTTGTACCAGGCCTACAGATTTCTAGATATAAAGCAGTGTGACCTGACACTGGAGCACTTCAGTATTCTAACTTTTCTTCAGAAGACATCAAAATCACAAAAATGAACACCATTTAAAGACATTTCAACAAGACTGTAGATATTTCATTTACTGCTATGACAGGAATGTACCTAGAAAACAGTCGAACCAGATCTTCCCTGGGTTTTGTCTTCTCTGCATGGAGAAGAAAGGAAGATTCACAACAGAGTGAAAGCTGCCTAAATCCTACAGACTTTCAGTACAGTAGAATTTAGATTTTTCTGTGCTCTCCAGAGTCTCCACATGAAGAAGCTGGGCACCTTAACTGACCATTCCTCAAAGCTGGGAAAACATATTTTCCGTTGACTAAAATAAAAAAAAATTTAAAAGTTTTTATACTGGTGGCTCATTTTTGGATTTAGAGTTGAGGTATGGGAGGTCCACATGACTGGGAGGTCCAGGCCAACATACTGTGAAAAGGATATATCCCTTTAACGTTTTCCATGAATGTTGATGCTATGACATCAGTTCTGCTTTTAAAATCCTGTAATAGTTCCTTAATAGAAGGGAAAAAGAGGAAACATCACAATGAAAACTTGCATAAACATAACAGGGAGTCAGGGAGTCTAGGAGGAATCTACAATTTATTATAATTTGGACTTGCTGCTGTTATTAGCACAGTCAGAAACTGAGCTGCCTCGAGCATTTAAAGTGTTTTCAAAGTGCTGCATGATTTTCTTCCCTTCTTCAGAGACAGAAAATCAGCATCAGTTTACTGGAGGGAAGCTGACTGAATACTACCTTTACCCAGTGTCTGCAGTAAGCCAGGTGATCCTTTTGTTCCCCTCACCTAAGCAATGCCTGGAGAGGGCTGTATTCCCACACCCTGCCATGCAGCAGCCTCTTGTCTGTTTGAAGAGCCTCTTGTCAGAAGCACAGCCCCTGCCTGGGCTTTACTGCAGCTTTTGGTTTAGTCCTCAGAAATTAAAATTGCTGCTGCCTATTCCCTCCCTCAGAAAGGGCTGATGGAGAATCTGTGAAGTGTTGCACTTAAATGTCTTGGTACCCAAATCCTGCAAATCCAGCAGGGCACACAGGGAGGAATTTTTCTGCTCATCCCATCAGTGACTGCAGATACAGGAGGGCCAACTCAGAAAACACTAAAAAGGCACAATCCTGATGCAGTGAGGATCCATTTTGAGCTGCTGCTTTCTGCCATTCACGCTCAAAAAGTAAACTGCAGCACACAGGCCATGGTTCCTGCCTGCTCGTTTTTAAACAGATTACTTTGTTTTTTTTCCTTCGATGAAGATGCACATCAGCAGCCCTGCCCTAGTTTTTGAGGAAAAGTCTGGGGAGGAAAAGGCAGCTATTATGCAAGCAAATGCAGTAAGCCAAGCAGGAATGTGTGTAATCTTATAGCAAAGATCAGCTTCAAAGAATGACACCTCTAGAATCCCAAATGCATACCCCATGCTATGCAGCGACTTGTGCAGACCTATAAAATTACTGCACAACTTCCCCTTCTCTAAAGTGTGGGAAATCAGCTTGGATAGATGTGAAGGCCATACTGTGTTCTGCTCTGAGAAACAGAAAGCTGTTGTAAGGTATCAATGTCCAGGGCCTGATCTCACCCACATCAACTTTGACCAGAGAAAGAATAAGATGGAGACAAAACATTTCCCTGAGTGGAAGTCCTGTGCTCCCCTCTTTGTCAGTAAGCTGCTACACAGGGGTGCAGCGACAGAAAAGTGAACCCCAACATTCTGTGAGGTGTCACAGGTGTGTGCTTGGCTCTCACCTCCAGGTCGTTGGATACCAGTGCTTCCAAGGCCATGAGTGCATCCCACAGCTGAAGGATGTCCTCCTTGCCCTGGGCTCGTTTAGACTCAGCAATATCACAACTCCTGGCGTGATGAATCTCATCCAGCCTCTAAACACAGAGATACATAAATTACTTATAGCTTGTGTTCAGCACTCCATTGCAGTTTCATTAACTCGTTACGTATGTGAGAAAAGTTCCTGCTGCTGATTAGCTGAAATGAAATGTGATGATTCAGGGAAGTCTCCAGATTTACATACTGGATAGTCAACAGTGCTGAGGTTTGCTACTGCAGAGGGATTGGGAAAACTCTTCCTCATCCTCCACTTAGCAGAAGACTTTGGCCCTTCTATGCTTCCAACTTTGGTTCCCCTTCATTTCAAGCAAAAAAAGAATATAATATTTGATTCTTGACATTGCTGGCTATGAAGAAATTAACAATTGCTTCAGGGAAAGAAGTGCAGGCCTAAATCCTGATCCACTTCCCACCAAGGAGAATCTTGACTGACTTCCAGTAGGGTCAGGACTTAGTATTCTGAATATAGAATACCTATCATTGCCTGCCTTCCTCTTCAAGCAAGGATTTATTGCCCTTCAGAATTATGTGTTGACGTCACTTTTGTATCAGACAAGATTTATGTTTTCTTGGATTGAAAAAAAAATCCTCTTGTGCTGAACGGATTGTTTTCAAGTCTGTTTAAAATGAGTTAACAATTAATTGTTGAAAAAAGGAGGAAAAATATATATGTTTTATTTTGTCTAATCTACGTCTTCTTAGAAGGAATGGAACAGGCTGAAGTAAAGAATTATGTTAAAAACTCCTGCCAAGGTTTGTATCTGGAAATAGGGTGGATTATCCAAACTTTGCAGTGGTAAAAGGGGAAAGGGGAGAGCAAGGTGTCTTCTTCTCTAATGTAAACAAGTTAGGAGGCTCAAAAGGCTCCAGAGCCATTCAAGCTGCACCTCTGGGAGCAATAACTTCAAAGTTCAAGGCCTTTAATCCTCCATAACCAACTTCAGAGAGCACAGTGATTTTACAGGTTACCCAAGTTTACATGAAAGGATTACAGCCAGACAAACAGCCCTAAGAACAGCTCACAGACTGCTGTCTGCTGGGGCCTCTGTGCCTTTTGAACTCCTCCAGCAATTTTAAATGATGGGGAAATGCCATTAAAACACTGTGCTCAGTTTTGATACCAACTCCTCTAATACTTATAGGAAAACTAAGCACACTGACCACTGCATCCTGTTTAGAGAATCACAGAATCCCAGAATGGTTTGGGCTGAAAATGACCTTAAACATCATCCAGTCCCACCCTCTGCCATGGGCAGGGACACCTTCCACTGTCCCAGGTTGCTCCAAGCCCTGTCCAGCCTGGCCTTGGACACTTCCAGGGATGGGGCAGCCACAGCTTCTCTGGGCAGCCTGTGCCAGGGTCTCCCCACCCATACGGGGAACAATTTCTTCCTAATATTTAATCTAATTTCTTCCTAATATCCCATCTAAGACCTCCTTCAGCTTAAGGCCATTCCCCCTTCTTGTCACTCCATGCCATGAGGTGAAGGGGCAAAATCTGGCCTCAGCCATGTTTCTTTGAGTTTCTGAGTTTTGTTGTTGCTGTTCTTTGTTTCTGTAGGTTTTGCAGGGTTTGTTTTGCTGCTTTAGGGTCTTTTTAATGGAAGATATAGCGAGAATTTAAATGCAAGTGAACTGAATATTCACATCAAACCTTTGGTTGGAACGGGATGATCTTTAAGGTCCCTTCTAACCCAAACCATTCTTTTTAATGGAAGATATAGCAAGAATTCAAATGCAAGCAAACTGAATATTCACATCACACCTTTGGTTGGAAGGGGATCATCTTTAAGGTCCCTTCCAACCCAAACCATTCTGCCATTCTGTGACTCTGGCAGTGCTGCCAGCTCCTGTCGCAGCTAGAGCTGCTGGATGCATTTTCCAGCATGAGTCAGCAAGGTTCAAGCCCCTGGAGCAGAGTGACTCAGCAGCTGTCAGCCTGTGACAGGCACTGAAATAAAAGTGACCTGGTTTCCAGCAGGAGCCAGTGCTCGTGACTCTGCTGGTGTCAGTTGTCAGGGACTTGCTCTCTCAGCTGACAGTGTTCCTAGGCTTTAGCCCTCCCTCATTTTTTTTCTGTGGAAACAAAATCATGATCCATCTATTATACATGGTTAGAAAGGGATACAGCTAGAAGCTACGCCCTGAGCAGCCACAATGGGTGGCTGTGGTTGAGCAGAATGAAAAGAGAGGGTTTCTGCTTTAAAAGACTAGAGATACATTAAAATAACTTTATCTAATTTTTTTGGTTATAGTTCTTTGAGCTGTTGTTGACAAAATGAACTGAAGCGGAAAATTACTTCAAAATAAACTGAATACCCTGCAATTTCTTTCCTTTTCTTTCCGATTTTTCAATGAAGGAAGAGCTATTGGAGGCTTCAAAAAGAAGGGGAGTAGCAGTAAATCTCTCTCTCTCTCTTTCTCTAGATATTATAAATTAACTTCATAAAAAAATTTAAACTACTGATTGAGCATTTCCATTTTCTTAAATATTGGTAGGTTTTCTGGACTGGAGTGGTTTGCCCAAAGGGTGTAAATTTAAATCCCCATTTTTTTTTCCTACATAAAGTACACAAAAAGCTTTTTACATTATGTTAATGACATTATATTAGCTAACAAAACAATTTCTCTGTGTATAAATATATGTTGTAAGAAACATGTAAGGAAATATCAGTGACTGAGCACTGGAAGAGGTTTCCCAGAGAGGCTGTGGAGTATATATGGGAAATACTCATAGTCCTGGGCAGACTGCTGTGGGTGGTCCTGCATGACCAGAACCAGATGACTTCCAGAGATCCCAACCACCCTCACTTCCCTCACTTCCACCACTCTGTGATTCTGCCATTAGGGATCAAGTATTGATTCCAATTGCAGCAGTGTCAATCCAGAGTAATTTTCCTAATTTTATAGAGTTACCTCCATTTTCAGTACAATTAAAAGCTGGTATATGATGTAGAGAAATCATATATCAAACAAACAAAAGTATAACATTACCCTTTGGTTCCGATTTTCAAAGTCTGAGATGATTCTCCTGCTTTCCTGCTGGTTGACTGTCAGAATTTCATGGAGCCTTTTGTAGAATTTAGAGACTTCATCTTCTCGTTTTTCATACTCTTCCAGTCCATAGTTATACAGCTTCCCACAAACTAAGACAAACTCCTTCTTGTATGTGACAGCAGAGTCAAGGTTTTTTGCTTGTTCAGTGGAGCAACACATTATGTTCCTTCTACCTCTGCAAATGTGAGAAACAAGAGCTACAAGCTACTTTTATGTAAAGTCTGTGGTTCTTGCTGGAAGCAGGCTGCCAAATATTCTGTCTGGGGCAGGACTGGGTCACCCATTCACATTTTATACGTAGGATTTTGCTGCCTTAAGGATATGGAGAAAGCTGTGGCAACCTGAGGGCAAAAAAAGCCTTGAGGAAGAGAAGAAAATACATTCACTTGTCTGACTCTTCTGACACAGCAGCAGAATGAAGCCTACAACCCTATCTGTCTTCACAAGTGTGAATACAGTGCCTGTGTAGTTAATAAATACAGCTCTGGAGCCCACAGCCAGAGCACAGAATAAACTACTGACTTGGTAGCATCACAAAAATAACGTCAATTTTTCTTCTGCTATTATCTTGGCAATGGAATTGTTTCTGGAGTCTATTGTAGTTAAGCTGTGATGCATTTTTCCCCAACAGTGTAATGCAATTTTAAGGAAGGTCAAGTTACTGGCCTTGACAATACTCTATTAATCTGAATGAGAAAAGAAAAAAGAAAAAAAAGTGTCTGCTTTCTGCTCCCCCGTGTAGGAGCAATGATCAGAAAAATGTGCTGGCCTGGAAACTTCACGTTGCCAGTTCTGTCAGGTTGTGAGATATGCGACTTGTATCGTTCTGATTAGTCTGTTCCTATCTCCTACCACTTCAATTTCAACATGATTTTAGCGACTGTGCTCTTACAATCTAACTGACAGAGATTTATCTTCCAGCTCATTTTAAACTTTAAGTGGATTCCAGACTTAAAGAAAGTACAAAGTCTTGATTCTTCAAGGGTCAGAAAAGGAGGCTGCCGAAATCGTGTTTGATTCAAGGGAAGGAAAAGGAATATGGTAATTACAACAGTGAGAATTTAAAACGCTGGGATCTCATGACCTGTTGGAGATAGAAATGAGTGGTTTTACAAATGGGATGTTTCAAGCTGGGCTGGCCAGCTTGCTAGTAATATAAACCATTTGTTTGGAGCCCTCGTATTTCACAAGATATCAAGCCTTAAAGCTGTCAGTGGTCTCACAGCCTTGCAGCGTAATTTTTGGTACCATTCCAAAATTGAACACAGACTGTCTCAGATCTTAGATCAATGTGGCTTTCAGCTCTGGACAAAAGCAACAGATGAAGAGTCCCTGTGGATGCACTTCCTTCTTAACTCAAGGCATTACCTTTTAGCTGTAGGTATTCCAAACCCAGGAAGGATATGCCTGCAGCAGGTCTGCCACTCCAGGGAGGGAAGCCAGTTTGGCAGCTTCTGTATCCTCTTCATACAGACTGTCAAACAGGAATGATCCATTCAGGTGCTCAACAAAGGCTGTCTTTGAAGAGAAACAGAGCAAAATAAGTAAAATAAAGATGCCAACCTGCTGCCAGTCCTCAGCATGTGTCTCTCCTGTAAGCACCTCACCAGCAGCAGAACATTGGTGCAGACACAGTTATATGAACACAGCAGACACACCAACCAAGCCATGAAAGCACCTTGCAACTGGAGTGAAACCCAGGGGTTTTGCTGCTACAACTCTGTAGCCTAAGGATAGAAAACACTGTTTAATCTCATATGAAATAATGGAATCATGAAATGGTTGGGTTGGAAGGGACCTTAAAGATCATCTCATTCCACCCCCTGCCATGAGCAGGGACACCTTCCACTATCCCAGGTTGCTCCAAGCCCTGTCCAATCTGGCCTGGAACACTTCAGGGATGGGGCAGCCACAGCTTCTCTGGGCAACCTGTGCCAGTTGTCAGTATAAGACATTATCACCTACAAACACTTATTGCAAGGCTATTAAGCCTTTCAGATAAGGAGTTGGTGAACATTGGGGAGGGACAAAGGGAAGAGTTTGGCATCCTCCCTGTCACTAAACCACTAAACTTCAGCCACTCTGATCTTCTAGAGGCCTGGAATACAGAGCCAGGCCACAGCTGAAAGCACCATTCCACCTGGTCTTGCTTGCAGTCTGGTCACAGGACTACAGTGACCTCTGAAAGTCCTGGAGAATTTAATAAATAAAACTAATGAAAAGCTTAATTTAATGTGAAGGAGAAAAAAAAAGTCACTTCACCATGAAAATGTTAACATTTCCCTCAGACCTGTAATTTTCTTAATCTCACGTCAGGCTGATAAGCTCCCTGGGTATGATTTACTGTTTAGCTTTGCAGGGTCTCTATCTGTACTTTCATTGTTCAGCCCAAAGAATTATGTTCCCCCACGTCATGTGTATTCCACAGCAGTTCCTGTTTTCATCCCAAAGATAAGATGCAGAGATCACAGAGATTAATCCAAGCCTTAGTTTTAGCAGAGTCAATGTTAACCTCTCATTAAATCTTCAAGTAGGTAAAAGACAAGTCAATATGTGTTGTGCTTCTTTCTCCTGAGACAATACACAACCAGCCAAAGAAAACTTACCTGGTGATACTCCAGCTCTTTCTGCTTTGCCTGTTTTATCTCCTGCAGAGCAAGGACCCGAGCTTCCTCTTCTTCCAATGGCTTAGTTAAATCTTGATACTTCAAAGCTGCAGCTTCTCTCTGAGAAATATAAATAAAATATTTGTATTGGACTATCCAGCATTGCTCAATAAGTATGGGCATATGCAACTAATCTTTCTAGAACATGCACCAGAGTGGCCTCTGCATCTCCATTTCCTCATGGGCTTTTTATTAAACTACTTTTGAAGTCTCTAATCTAATCCTCATCCCATTTTTTGATGGCATATTACCCCGTTTCTGCATTCAATGCATCTGAAATAATTCAGTCCCGAGAAGCTTTTCTCTCTCAATTTTCTCATCTTTAGAGTTGTTTTTTTCCCTCTTTTAGCAGGAAGTTCTATTTTGACTTCTAGAATTTGAGCTCCAATTTGATCAGTCAGCGAGGTTAATACATTTTCTAGGGAGGAGAAGGCTCTTTGGAGGAGTGGATGGCAAGGTAGTACCAGGGGCAAGAACCTCATTAGCTTGAAACTGAAGCTTGACAAATTTAAGTATGCAATTCTCTGACGTCCCTGATGAGCAGGGACTGCATTCCATGACCTGGAAAGCCCTTCCAGTCCTATGATGAGAGCAATGTATATTGTAAGTACAGCTCCTGCTCTGTGCCAAGCAAATTTACAATTAATCATGTTCTTTGGTTACTAATAAAAAACACCTCTGAACAAAAAACCTCCTTTTTGTTCCTTTGAGCCCTGGGATGATACAGCAGTTCCACAGGTTACTGGTAAGGATGAACTGTCGTGTTCTCAGAAATCAAGAGTGGGAAGTGCATCCAGGCACCTGCTTGCCTGGATAGTCTGTCAGTCTGCTGCTGAAACAAATCACTCAGTGAGCAGCAGGACCACCAAGGCTCCTTCCCCCTGGATCCATGTCTCAAGACTGATTTCCTCTGAGATTCTCTAAGAAGACTTGCACTCACACTGCAGCCTCTCTGTGGCAACATGAGCCAGGCCCCTCTCCCACACACAGCTGCTGATTTTCACAAAATCTGTGAAGACATCATGCTTCTGACACCTCTACCTCTCTGTCAGATTTGACAGAATTTGGCCTACAGGTTCACAGCTGTTACGTGGAAGCAGAATAAACACTGTGTGTTTCTGTGAGCCTGATTTCTGCAGGGAATCTGCCCCCAGTGCTGGAATATTGCTGGCACACCAACAAAGCAAAGGCTCTGTAAGATGCTGTTGCCTGATTTCCCAGTCAGGGAATGCAGAAATCTCACCGTGGAGTCTCTCACGAACTTGAAGTCCAAGTATACCAGGCTTGGAAGATGAGCAACAACAAACAGTGTGTAGTGCTCGTGGCTGCAGAAAGGATTCCCGCTGAGGTTCAGCGTCCGTAAGTTTTTGAACCTCCTGAAATACATAACCTGTGCCAAAGGGAAAGAGCTCTGTACTTCCCAGTGCTGGGGAAACACAGCCTTGGAATTTATTGCTTTTATTACAGTTAAATTGCAATACATATTCTGCTCTGCTGCCAAAATCACACTGCATTCAATTATGGATTTCTAATGGTTTGGGGAAAGGAAATACTTAAATTCATGTTGGGAATATCTAGACAATGGGTGGAGAGAGAAGGCAGATGAGGTGCACAAATCACAGGTTTTAAATTGGTGAGATGCCCTCAAAAGAACCCCCCCAAAAATCCTAGTGTCCCCCCTCTTCTCATATGTAGCCACTTATTCCTTTCCTAGCTTTCATGGGAGCCAATAGGAATTTTGCCATGGCTGAGAGCAGTCACAGAACTGGGCCCCCATGAGTCTATAATCTAAAAGAGAAATGGCTGTAGTAAGCACTTAACAGCAGGACAGAGGACCAAAACCATAGCTCATACTACTTAGAAACCCTACGGAGAATTTTATCCTCTAAGGAGGGGCTTGGACAGAGTGGCAAATGTCAGTTTTATAGTATCTGATCCTTCACCAGGGAATATTTGCAAAGCCAGGGAACACTCACATCTTCCAGAATGGTCAGGTTATTCTTCCCTACGGAGAAAATCTGCAGCTCTTGCAAGGTGTCCATGTGCTCAATTTTAGATATTCTGTTACTGTAGAGACTGAGGTCCTGCAGTTTGATAAGAGTATCCAGGCCCTCAATCACTTCAATATTGTTGAAGGACAGGTCTGGAGAAGAGTTTAGAAATCAAACATTAAATTATTTCTAGCAGAACATCCTGATTCAGCCCTTGCATTTAGCCTAGTTTTGGAGGTAGGAGATTAGGTACAGATTTTTCTCAGGGGTGGTCAGTGTTGCACAGGAAAGTCTCAGCATTAAATCATCCTTCATCCCCATGTCCCCCTTGCAATTGTCCATGCAACTTTTAAATGACAAGAACAGCTGAAGTTATTCCATGCAGAGCCCACATAAACAGCCTGAAAGGGACTTCTACCTTGTGGGGAAACACAAAACAAGAGGTGGGGAAATGCCCTAAAAGGGGATTTCTGTGACAATCTGACACTGTCTTGTTTCTTGCAGATTCTGGCCTGCCACACCAATGCCATGTTTGTGGTCACTCCCTCAGTGTGCCATATCCCAAGATATGGCAGCTCCACGTCAGTTGACTAATACAAAGGCTGACTTTAGCTCTTTCACTCATTGAAATGTCCTGTTCTGCTGTCAGAACATCTCTCCTAACACCTACAATCACCATGACTAAGGGCAGGATATGCCCTTGGGCTAGTACTGAGCAAGCCAAGAGTCCAAAAACAATTTATGAGGTCTCTGGGGTGGTTGAGACACTTGTGTAGCAGCAGCTGAGCCACTGCAGCCTTTGGGCAAACGAAATATGTGAGTGTGCTTCAAAACACTCTGCTTACACTGTGGTGATCTGTTAGTGATTCACAAGTGCATCAGTCATCTGTGGAGCAGAGCAGTGCAGACAACTGGGCAGAAGAACCTATTAGACATTTCACAACATGCTCATGAGCTGAAGCCCTGCATGCTGAGGATTTATTTAGAATTCCAACCAGTAATGTGGCTGCAGTTCCAGGGAATCTGTGTAGCTGCAAGGAGTGCATCTGGGTAGTGCATAAGGGTACAAGGATGGGGACTGCTTGGGACAACCATGACACCAAGCCTGTAAAGATACAGGGTTAAAACAGGCTCTGGAATGCCTGCACCAGCTTTGAAAACAGAATACAGGCTTCTAAATCACAGAGGTCTTTCCATAAATATTCCTGAAAGTCATCCCTAAACACAATACAAACCTTGGAAAAAACCTTGAAACCTTAGTTTCCTGTTTCTGCCACACCAAATGTACTAAACCCAGTTTTTAAACATTTGAAGGATTGTTTTGCAGCTCTGAGACTCAGGGATTTTGACATTTGACAGTCAAATAAGGAGACACACAGACAGCTGACAGCATTCCCTGGGAAAGCTCCTATCAGTCGTGTTTGAGAAGGAAGGTGACATCCTGGTTTATCATGGATTGCTTTGCACCTGTGAAGGCATCCAACCTCCTGTGCCTGTATCTCACCAAGCCATACAAGGTGAACCAGACTCTCCAAGCCTTCTATCTTCTCAATGATATTGTTATCCAGCTGCAGTTTAGTCAGATTCTCTAATGACCACATATTATCAATCTGCAGGATACCTAAAGCCACGGGAATAAAAAAGAAAGAAAATAAAATTACTTTGCATTGTTAGACAGCTTCATTTTAGCAGACACGCAGCCTTGCACAAGGAAAACACGTCCAATCTTGCCTCCAAAAGGATTTTCAGCGTGTGATGAGTGCCCTGGAGAGCTCAGAGGTGCACTGGCTGGACGAGATTTCAATGAAACAGCCCACTTAACCTCAGTGTCCTGCACCAGCGCATGCTGCTCATCAGTGAGGCCAACGAGGCGTGGAGGGGATGCTAACTACAGCCCTGCACTCCAGTGGCTTTATGAATCCACTACTAGGAGGCCTTGACCTTCATTTTCCTCTCCATCTCCGAGAGGGAGGTTTGGGATGAGACTCTGCTTTTCTCTGCATTTGCAGTCTAGCGGTGCCCAGCTCCTGCTTTTGTAAATGACTCTTCTGCTCCCATGATTCTCATCACAGGAGGAGAAGTTGGAGTCTGCTCTTTCTGTGAAGGCTGCAGTTTAGAACTAATCAATATCCCTGAATTTAGTTTCCTCCAAAAACAGAATCACAAGGGCAGGCCGTTAGTCACCACAGCAAAGCATCAGGACCAAGGTGACAGGAAATACAGAACATTCTCACTCCCATTTCTCTTTCCCCTGCAACGGCTTCCCAGAAGATTTCAGCTGCTCTCCTGCTATCCTCATTTAATGAGGGCACAAAACCCAAGGAATTGCAGGCACAAAATATTCACATATTTTTTATTAGCAAACAAATCTATGCAGGATCAGGTCAAGGGAGTCTTTTCTAAGAAAATCAACTCACACACACATTATTTTACTGGCGCACATGAAGAACAATCACCGGTAGATTTTTGCCTATGAAATTACCCCTCTCCCCCAAATACTCAAATATTGAGCTAAATGTTCCTCCTTTTTATTTTTTGAGTGCAAGTTTACGACAGGTTTGACAGTAAGAGGCAAGCTGTGGTAATGCTATGGATGACCAGAGGATGCCATCAGATTGGACTGTAATCACCATAATCTCCCAAACAGCTACTCACACAATCACCAGCCATGGCAGAGCCTACCCAGGGCTGGATTTGGCCACGTACCGAGGGGCCCGATAGGCCTGTGGCCTGTAGGTGTCACCACAATATAAATGTTAAATGAGAACAGCAGTGACAATAAGAGTGGGGAGTGAAGCAGCTTTGACGTTACTGAGCAGCAAAAGCAGCTGGCTGGTTCTGAGGAAGCTGCTTTATACAGGTATGAGCAAAAGTCGAAGTCCAGATGTTAATTTTCTCATAATAAATCCAGGCTAATAATGATTGCTTAATTGTCAGTTACTCAGTTCATGCTTTATTCTATTACCTTCCAGCGAAAGAAGAGGGAAAACATGTATATATGCTGATACTCACTTTTAAAACTAAGCTGTAGCTCTTTCACAGCCTTAAAATTCATACTTTCCTGTCTGGCAAGATCTCCAAGGTTGTCTGGACACTTCTCTTCAATGGCTTTCTGAATCATTTCATCATCAATAATGCTAGGCTCAATGTTATTGAAAAACTGACTCATTGTGAGACGGAATCAGCCTTAAAGGACAGAAAAGAAAAAATAAATTAAATCACTGCCTGGCTACTATTTCCAGCAGTCACAGAACCATAGAATCCCAGAATGGTATGGGTTGAAAGGGACCTCAAAGCCATCCAGTGCCACCCCCTGCCATGGGCAGGGACACCTTCCACTATCCCAGGTTGCTCCAAGTCCTGTGCAACCTGATCTTGGACACTTGCAGGGAAAAAGAATCCACGACTTCTCCTGTCAGCCTGTTCCAGTGCTTGACAACCCTTTCAGTGAAGAAAGTCTTCATGGAACTTTAAATATCCCTTATGTTGCCCTGGAGGCAATGAGAGTAATTTTCCTTTTAGAACTGTGCAGAGTTAATGAATCAGTGTGAAGGACTTGAGTTGTCAAACTTTTGCTTGTGTAAGATGTTTATAATTACAGAGTATGTTCTGGTTTATTTTTGCACAGGACAGGAATGATGAATGTCAGAGTTTAGAGAGTTCTGTTCTCATCATGTCATTTCATTAAGACACCAAACCTCTCCGTGGCTGTGCTCAGTACAGACCGACGAGCAGCAGGCTCTGGATTTATCCATCCTTGACCTTCTTTTCCCTCCTTCTCGTACAATCACAGAATGGCTTGGGTTGAAAATGACCTTAAAGCTCATCCAGTTCCACCCTTGCCATGGGCAGGGACATCTTCCGCTATCCCAGGTTGCTCCAAGCCCTGTCCAGCCTGGGCTTGAACACTTCCAGGGACGAGCACATTCTTCAGTCAGTGCCGGTTCTACCACCCCTGACCGGTGGGTGGGCAGGGGCCGCCGCCTCCCGCTCCCAGGACCCACCAAGGCCCAGATCCCGGCCCCTCAGGCCTCTCACCCGGAGTTCTCCGGGGCTCTGGGTCGGCTCCGTTCCCGTTCCCGGTTCCCGGTTCCCGTTCCCGCTCCCGGTTCCCGGTTCCCGTTCCCGCTCCCGGTTCCCGTTCCCGTTCCCGTTCCCGTTCCCGGTTCCCACCCTCGGCGCCCGGTTCCCGTTCCCGGTTCCCGTTCCCGTTCCTGTTCGCCCTTCCCGTTCCCGTTCCCGGTTCCCGTTCCCGGTTCCCGTTCCCGTTCCCGTTCCCGTTCCCGTTCGCGGTTCCGTTCCCGGTTCCCGTTCCCGGTTCCCGTTCCCGTTCCCGGTTCCCGTTCCCGGTTCCCGTTCCCGGTTCCCGTTCCTGTTCCCGGTTCCCGTTCCCGTTCGCGGTTCCCGTTCCCGGTTCCCGGTTCCCGGTTCCCGTTCCCGGTTCCCGTTCCCGTTCCCGTTCGCGGTTCCCACCCTCGGCACCCGTCGCTAAGGAAGCCCGGGCTCGTTGCTAAGGGCAACCACATGACCGGCTCAGCGTCCAATGGGCAGGGGGTGGGTGGGAACGCTAGCTACCAATCAAGGAGCGAGAAATCCGTGTCAGCCAATCAGCGCCAGGACCGTGCCCTCGGGGCGGAAGAGAGCTCGGATGATTGACGTTCCTTTTGCCCAATAACGTTGCAGATCGGTTCGGCCTTTGCCCAATGGAGAACGGCAGTCTCGGTGTCCCCGCTGTCCATCAAAGGGAGGGCGGTGACGGGGCCGGGACTACCGCGGGAACGCTCTCCTCTCTTGACAGTGATGGACACGCTCTTTAACCAATCGCTCTGCGGCGCGTCCGGCCGCTGTCCAATCGAACGCAGGGAGGCGGGACACGGCGCTCAGAGCGCGCTGTGGTTGGTGCGCGCGGCTGTCGGTCAGGGCGCGGTGAGGGAGGGGCGGGCGCCGGGCCGCTGTTTGTTGTCATCCCAAGATGGAGTTTCTGCTGGGGAACCCGTTCAGCACCCCGGTGGGGCAGAGCCTCGGTACGGCGGCCTGGGGAGCGCGGAGGGCTCCGGGGGAGCTCGGGGAGGAAGCAGGGGCTCCGGCTAGAGAGGGGGGCTGGAGGCAGGGATGGGTTGTGCGGTCGGTGAGGGGCTCTGGGGGGTCTGTGGGTCTGTGAGGGGCTGTGGGAGCGGTGGGTGGGGAGTCTGGGAGGGCTCAGTGGGGAAATTTGAGCTCGGCAGGGAGCTCCGGGGCTCAGTAGAGGTGTTCGGTGGTTGTGGGGGTCGCTGGGGGTTGATGGGGCATCCGGGGGTGGTGAGGCAGCTCTGGGGGCTGTCGGGGGGCTCTGGAGGTGTGGGAGGGTCTCTGGGGAGCAGGGGTTCCAGGGCTGGTGGAGGCTTGGAGGTGCTGGAAGGCTTTTGAGTTTGAGGAGTGCTGGAGGCCTCAGTGGAGAGCTCTGGGGTTAGGTGAGGTTGTGAAGGGTAGATGGGCAAATAAGGGCTGGGGGAGAAGGGGGACTTTGGGCAGGCTGTTGTCCATGGGAAGAGAGTGATTCCATGTCGAGGTGGATAAAGTTGTTGCATCCCCCAACTCGTTTTCCTGCAGTTGAGTGCCTTGTTCCAGACCACCCTGTCACTGATCCACCTTTTCTCAAAGTACTGAAACATTTCTGTACCTCTGAGTGGGCAGGGGGGTGATGTGGTTTGGAGACACAAATATGCACTTGGTTTTCAGCCTGGAGCCTGAACTGTGGTTTTGGTAATGCTTTGGTGCCATTAGGAGGTTATTCTGAGTGAGCTTTCACTGCGTGGCCAGTCAAGGCCTCCCTGGGCCACTGTGGCTACTCACTCCCTCCCTCCCTCCCACAGACGTGTTCTTTCATGGCTACTCCTGTTTTGATCTGGGTTGCCATGGCTGGGGCAAAGAAAAGAAAGGAGAAAGCCTGGGCGTCACTTACGCGGAGTTTGGTAACTCTGAGTTTTCACTTCAGCTGAGTGGGCTCTCAGTGACTCCTGCTTTCCTCTCTTGGGCCCTGAAGAAATTTAAGATCTCTGACATTGCGGTGGGAAGAAACAGGCTGGCTCAGGTTCCTGCAGTACAGGAGGGCGGGCAGTCCCAAAGCCAAGGTGATGCTCAGTCGAGCATGTCTCCTGCGAGGAAAGGCTGGGAGAATTGGGATTGTTCAGCATGGAAAAGAGAAGGTCTTGGGTTGACCTAATTGTGGCCTTCCAATACCTGAAGGGAACCTACAGGAAAGATGAAGAGAGACTATTTACAAGGGACTGGAGTGATGGGACAGGGGAAACTACTTCACACTGGCGGAGAATAGGGGTAGATGGAATATTGGGAAGAAATGCTTCCCAGTGAGGGTGGTGAGGCCCTGGCACAGGGTGCCCAGAGAAGCTGTGGATGCCTCATCCCTGAAGTGTTCCAGGCCAGGCTGGACAGGGCTTGGAGCAACCTGGGATAGTGGAAGGTGTCCCTGTCCATGGCAGAGGGCGGAACAAGATGATCTTTAATTTCCCTTCCAACCAAACCATTCTGTGATACAGCCATGACTAGTGGAGCCTGTAGATATTCTATGTTGATTTATGGAATGATGGAAGTATTTGAAAATTACGGTGGAGAAGATTTTGCAGAGTATCTGCTCGTGTCCTCAAAACTCTTTTATAGTCCTTTTCTCATCCCCACGTGCAGGGACACCCCCTGGTCGAGGTAAAAGGCCCTTGTATGGATGAGCCTCATGCTGTGCTTTGAGCATGGCTGAGCTCTCTTTGTCAGGCTATATGGAGCATATGTATAACTTGCTGTTTATCCTCAGCCATCTGGGGTGTTTATTTCTTCTGCTGAGGGAGAGAAGCACTGAGAATCAGAGGAGAATAGCAAGAACAGCTCAAGTGAAAGGTGATTTTAGAGTGAATTGGCTTTGTTGTGTTTGGCCATCAGAGCACCCCTGCCAGGACAGCTGCTGCTGGGCCAGGGCTCTGTCGTCATCCTGGGAAGGGAAGGCAGCAATTTCTCCTCTCTTTATTGGCAGCTTCTTTTAGCATCAGTTGGTGGTTTAAAGGAGCTGAAGGATTGTTGGGGGGCAGGGAGGAAGGAGCAGTAAAATCTGCTTTTTTAGCCTTCTGCTTCTTTAACTCTGGAGTGCAAAGGTTTTCACAGCTCTCACATCCCTTTGCTCTCTGAACAAGCAGTTGCTGCCAACTTTGAGGCTTTGAACACTGAGCTGCTTCCATCAGATAAGGTTAGGTGCGCAGCTTCCCTTAATGCAAAATTCAGCTGCACTTTCAGAATGTTTTTTTTACTCCCAGGGGGAAGAGATAACTGCAGATTTTATTTTGGAAGAGAAATTTTTCTGCTTCTCCTATCGCTGCCAGTTATCCCTTTCTGAGACAGAAGTAAAACAAAAGCATGCCTTGTTCTCAGACACTGCTATTTGCCCAGTGCTTCCACAGTTTGTTTTCCCAATGAGCTTGTGGAATATAATTTTCACTTATGTTTCTCTTCATTCTTTGAAAGAAATGGAATAATTCTGTATTTCTGTTTAAACATACTGTGTTGTACACAGTTGTGATGTTTTCAAGCAAGGCCTAACACTCACCATAAGGGAGAAGTGCAGAAAATCCTGTAGGTCCATCAGCACACCAAGAATGTATGTTCCCTGCCAGGAAGTAGCAGAGGTTCACGTGAAGATTTAATTAGGGTTCTGTAATATCTGCAGATAAATGCCAGCTCTGAAAGAACAAAGATGTCAGAAAAGGTTTGGGGAGAGCTGAGAGAGGTAATACAAGGGATTTTCTCTTTTCTTCTCTTTATCTGGATAATGTCTGAAGCTAGGCAGGCTTTTTATGTTAACTCTTTTGCTTAATGTGGGAAAGTAATGCTAGGATGAGCTCAGAGGATTTGTAATGGAGATGGATAGAGTCTCCTGCATCTAAAGTGCCAGTTGAAATGGCAGCCAGGTTCATCATGGCTGAAACCTGCCTGATTTTTGGCTTATATGGTACTCTCTATTTAATTCTCAGTGGTGGCATAGCGGAAGCAACATAAACCATCACCATGGACACTAATTACAAACCACACCTAATTTTGCTGTAATACTTTGATTGACCTGTGGACACTCAACTGTTCTTGTGTCTACATGAAGGTCCTCTCCTGAGAAGAATGGGTGTTTTTTGGTGGGGCTGTTGTGTAAAAGACAGGCAGCTGTGCCCAAGAGATTCCTAAACTTCAAACAACATTTTCATTACATATTGCTTTTTACCTGGAGGTTACTGTGAAGGGAGCTTATAGCATCATTTTACATATAAATCAAAAATCTCACCCAGGATTTTGTAGAAGAATCCAGTACTTGCCAAAGGTTTTGTGAGGTGTTTTTCAGAAGGGTTTTTGAAGGCTGGTAAGAGTCTAGAGGGTAGAATTGGGTGCCATTGGTTTCATAGGCTGCCAAGTACATCGAGGTTGACAGGATCCTTTGTGGCATTGGGTGTTGGCCCAGTTCTTATGACTGAACTGTTTGTTTTTTCCAATCACTACTGTAAATACTATCTTGAAGAATATCCCAACCAGTGAGGAGCAGTAAAGGAAGATGTGCAGTAAAGCAGCCCTGACAGAGTGCTGGCTGTATGGAGAGGGATTGGCCTGGAGAAAAAGCCGCAATTTACAGTAGTGGGAATTTGCCTTGAGATTCACCATCCAGCCATAAATTGCGTTTTTATCTTTCTTTGTTCAACGGAGCCATCTTTAAAGTGTCACCACTCTATTCAAGGTTATTAGAACAAATACCCTTGCTGCAGGTTAGCGAAAACATCTTCAACGATTAAAGCTGATTGAATTACAGGAATGTGGAGTGCTGCTGACTCTTTTTTGGCCATTCTGCTTGTTTGATAGTGGCCATATGGCGTACACGTGAGGACACAGGAAGGCCTGGTTTAGTTTTTTTTTTTTTTTTTGGTTTTACTCTGGAGATTTTGCAAAGGCTTCAGGAAAGTGCTGAATCCAAACCAAGGCTTGCTGCTGCCCTCCTCCTGCAGGTGCAGAGGGCTGAGCTGGGGGGCAGTGAGGTGTGAAATGGGCTCCTCACGGGGTGGTGGACAGGGGCATCAAGGTCAGTTTTGGTCAGGCTCTGGTCAGGGCTGTGTGTGTTGCTGAACTCAGCTCTTCTCACTGGAGCCCCAAATCTACCTGACCTGGAGGCAAAGACCTCTGGGATAAAGGTTCAACACCTGAATTAAGTGCACTGAGACTTGAAAGTTAATTTTTAACAATGAAGGTGTCCTGCGTGGCTGGGAGTGGGGATCATGTGCTGCTGGTTTACACCCCTGGTCCCTGTTGCTGAAGGGAAGTTTAAATGCATGGTGGCAGTCTGGGCACTTGCCTTGGAGTTTGTTTTTGGAGGAGGAACCCTGTGGTGATTTAATACAGAGTATTGTTTAAGGAGGCTACAAAAACAAGGTTTCAGCAAAAGATACAGAGGCACTTTATTGAAGCAACAGTGAGGCAGACAGCTTTTCAATTGATTTTTATCAAAGCACTTGCAGTTTCCATTCAGGGCTGTTAAATTGATAATATATATGGTGGATACAGCCTGTTTTCAGAGCTGCTGTTTTGTTCCCCCTTTTTTTTTCTTTTTAATGGGAAAATGCTTCAGCTAAGGGGGTTTAAAACACCTTTTTATTTTCCTTTCCATAAGAAGCACTTGAGCCCTTTTCTTCAGGTTTCTTATATCTCTAAGATTTTTATGAGTCTTCGAATAAAAACGGTTCCTAAATAAATGAGTTGATGGCTACATACAGCAACAGAGAAATGCATTAGAGCCAGCAGCCCATGGTAGTCCTATGGGAGACATTAATCCAGGCTTTCTTGTCCACAATTTTCCTAAGTTCCCTTCAGAGTAAACTTACTACTTTGCTGTGCTGTAAGTGAAACATCTGTTTTTAAAGACAAGCCTTTCCCCAATGCTAGAAATCAGTGCTTAAAGTGCACACCGTAATCTTAGGATGTGGTCCCAGTAAAATACCATATTTGCAGTCTGCTATTGGGCTCTGAATCCTCTCTCTCTTCATTCATTGCCTTATAATGAAATAAAAAGTCTTTTGCATTTAGCCATAACCATGGAAGCATTGTACCCTATTCTAAGGGAAGCTTTTCTCAGTACAAGGTGGCAGTAATGTTTCTTGCTGTATCGAAAAGACGAATTTTGTCTTTGCCTGCAGAGAAAAGGGCACAAGAAGTTCTCTCCTCTGAGCTGAAGTACTTTTCTAGGTACTGCTGTAGCTGGTCAGTTGTTAGAAATCCAGCCCCCCACTGCTCATTCAGAATTGTGCTTGTCATGCAAAAAGAGCCTGATAAAGTGCTTTTAGTTTTATAAGATTATTTGGATCTGCTTTCACTTCATGACAATGGATTATGTTGTAAGGAAAATCTCCATGAAATATGAAAATGGATATCTTTGCTTTTAAAGGAGCAAATAAATACTGAGTCATGAATCTGGCAACTTGGAGAAACTATGTACATGTGTGAAGCTGGGTAATTAGTATAATACCATTTAATACTGGGTTACTAAGACTGGATTTATTTTATAGGCACAAAAGCAGATTGTAGTTCATGAAGGTATTATAACATGTATTTTTGGGTAATGCTGTTTTATCTCTTTCAGCATGGTACGTTTAAATGTATATTCTGTGTGCTTCTAATAGCCATCTAGATGTGAGAGTGAGGACAGCTTGTTCCCAGTTTGTTATTGCTCTGTTCATGGACTCAGCAGATTTTTTTAAACTGCATCTTTAAAATATGCTTGCCTAAAAACCACAGAAAATCCCCACAAACCCTTCCAACTGATTTAATATTTCATCCAAAACGATTTTCCCCCAAAAAAGTACTGTGTGTTTTCCTTAGTGAGGAACTGTTTTAAGGCAGGCAGACTTTCCTATGATTTCATAAACTATGATGAGTTTTTAATTAACAATTTTTGAAGGTGGTGAAGGCATTTGTGGTATCCTTAGTGATATGGTCAGTGGAGGGACTTCTTGCAGAAGGTTTGGTGAGATGATCCTTACTTAGGAAAGTGCTGCCTTGTACCTGCAGGGCCTGGGTTCCACAATGTAGTACCTCATTTCAAAATTAAAGATTAAGGATGAAAAAAATCCATGCCCTGCCTGTGTTTGAAAAATTCCTGGCATGGCTTTGTATGGACTATTTACTCATGCTCCTGTATCTCTTCTTTCACAGCATTTGGCAGCTCAGTGTAGTCTCAGAGAGCATCAGGAGACTCAAAAATGAGGAGATATTCAGAAGAAACCTGTTGAATAAGTTGGTTAGCTTGTAGCCTGCTTATTCCTTGAGACTAAGGCAGCCTGTTCCCCAGCTGGTCCTCGGAAACCTTCTGGGTTAAATTAGTTTTGGGAAGAAATTCTTTGTTCAAATTCAGATCAAAGAAAACATACACAAAGTGAAGGCACAGACTGATGTTGTAAACTGTGTTTGAATCCCAGGAATTTTGTAGAGCACTGGTTTCTTGTTTTCAGGGCAGGAAAGATTCTGTTGCATCCCAAATGTGATCAGGAATGTTGAGGATATTGTTAACTTGTTGCATCCTCTTTATTTTCATGGGATACATTTACTGCAAGAAGTACGACTGGTTTTGTATTTGACCCAAATAACAAAAAAATCCTGGGTTTTGCCTAGCTTAGTAAATACAGAAAGTCCATTTAAAAAATCTGGTATTTCCTGACTTTTTTTTAAAAAAATATTTTGTCTCAATTATAGCTTTCTGCATTTATTTTCCTTTTGGAAGGAAGGAGGTGTCTTTCCTTTCCTATAAACACAAAAAGCTACCTTGAGCATATTAAATAAATTGGAATCTTGTGCAGCTTTGCCAGCAAATTTTGGGAAGTTTTTATTATATTCTGGGCCTACAGGTGAGAGATATTTCATAGCTTTGTCTTCTGAGGTTAATAAATACATCTATATTTAATAGAGGAATTTTCTTAAGATTTGGTGACCAAATACTTACTGAAATACAGATAATTTTTTTCAGCTATCTGCAAAGGTTTAATTAGTAGTTTTGTCAAAAAAGTCCTGCCTGAAGTAAGGTTTTGACTGAAGTGATCCAGAGATGAGATACTATGTTGGAGCTTTTCCTTCAAAACCTCCTAGATTGTAGTTGAAGCAATGGACATCTGTTGGGCTCAACACTTTTCCCTCTTTTATACAAGTTGTTGAGGATTTTAACTCCTCAGTTTTCACCAAAAAGCTCTCTGATCAGTTAACAGAGTGTAAAGTATTTCACCAGTTAATTGGTTCCTTATTTAAGGATTGGGAGTGAAAACATGCAAATTTTGTTGGAATATTTCATCTGCAGTGAGTCTTGAAATCCATCTCCACACTGTGACCCGAGTTATTTCCTGAACACTGTCTGGTATTTTCCTGAGCAGTTGTTATGGGATATAGGCATGATAATAAGATGATTGATAGTAGGATGTAGAGGTTGGGCTGGATGCAGCATGTATTTGGGTTTGCGTTCCTCTGAGCTCACATTTAAGCTGTTGTAGTAAATAGCTTGTTTTTTTCATTATCTTTGAGCTGCCCTTTCTCTACTGATTTTCAGTGGTTTTAATTAGAAGGGTATTTTGCTGAAAAGAGCGAACTCAGACCTTTGTGAAATTTTCTGCTAGTACAAATAATGGTAAATCTGAAATCACTTATTAGACAAGAAGTTGTTATGGCAACTATAAGATGGTTGGCTAATCAGAGAGTGAGATCAGTTTTTATTTACAAGTGTAATGAGCAATTAAGTTTGAGCAGCTGTCAGACTTGGAAAGTGATTAAAGTTCAGCAAACAACCCAAACGGGTCAGTGTTCAGTTCTGATGGTTTTCTGACACTGCAGCTTGATCATCTGTGGGTTTTACCTACTATAATTAAAACTGCCTTTTAAATCCCCATCCATGCCAACGACTTGGCATAGCCAGTGAGTAGAAAACCCCCTTTTCCTACCAGGCTCCTTAATGGGTATTGGCCTGGAGTCTTGCTGTGGGTAATGAGCTATTTCAGGTGTACCATTCCTTAAAGCAAAGCTCAGTTTGGATTCTGGTTTGCAGAATCATCTCCTGGCTGTTGGTGATCACCAGGAGGGAGCTGGAGCGGTGCAGCCTCGCTCAGCCTTTGCACCTCTAAAGGCTCCCTTTCATTACAGGCAGCATTACGCAGTTGTTGGTTGCTTAGGGAGCTGCTGCTGGGCTCAGAGGAAGGACGTGCACAGTGTGCATGAACATGAAACCCAGAGGAAGTGGAGAAAGTCGTGATTCACCCAGAAACAGGAGGGAATGCCCAGGAGAGGCTGACCTTGGCTGGAGCTGGTGAAGCTCTGTCACTGGGCTGGTCACAGTGACCACGGCAGGCTGCTGTCCTTCATGGCTTTCCCAAGCAATGGTTCTCTGCAGATTCCAGAAGATTGCATGTGTTCCCACTGGGAAAGTTACCCTGCCATCCATACTCTGCACCAGATCAGCCTATTTCATTGCTGGGGTTTGCTTTCCTGCTGCACGTGTTAGCCAAATAAGCCAAAGTGTTTGTAAGCCTTACTCAAAATCTGTGTTCTAGTTAAAATTTTAACCGTCCAAGACAGTTAAACCAGTAGAATTATTTTCCAAAATTTCACTGCAGTCCCAGATACATTTACATTTTTATTAATTTTGCCACACTAATGGTATGATGTAATACAGGCAATTTCAGCAGAACGTGAAATGGATTGGGACAGCTCCTGACCTGAAGAATTTACAAAGTTGTGTGCCTAGAAAACACAAGTTAGTGAATGGGGACTTAAAGAAAAACTAAAATGACAGTCTCAGAAATAGGCATTTGCATACTTGACCTAAACTTCTGGTATTTACATTTTCTATTTATCAGTCTTTTCCAGGCTTATCTACAGCAGTGGCACATGAGAAACAGGCTGTAAAAATGGAACAGAATTTTTAGTAGGGTTATTACAGACCAAGAAATCCACATTTCGCAGCCCCCAAGATAGGATTGCACGCATGTATCTTGTTATTGCTGTTGCCTGATTTGCACTCGGGTTTCCTGAGGAGATTGTTTGGAAGTGCTTATCCATTAAGCTTCTGCAGGCATAGCAAGCCTGGCTTCTTGGAATGGGCAGCTGGCAATGGAGCCCTTCAGTGATCACAGCATTGGCAACAGGAATTCTCTTCCCATGCTGAAAACACTTAGTGTATTCCAGACTCTGGTCCTCAAGCCGTGGAGATACTGGAGAATTGGGATGGGGTTGGAGCTTGCTGCCTCTTGCCCAGGTCATCCTGCAGAGCAGTGCGAGGGAAGGCTGAAAAATTGAAAAGCAAACTGAAGTTTCACATTAGAAAACACGAGGTGTCAACTCTCAAAAGCTGCAGACTCCTCTGTCTAGTTCACTCTACACGTGGTGGGATAATTGTGGTTTTCCAGACAACATACCTCTCACCTTCCTAGTTGTAGATTTGTAGGAGAGCTGGGTGTGGGAGCATACACGTGGAATAGTTACTGCAAGAGTTGTTTCATTTCATTTGTAACACATTTTAATTATCACGTGTGAGCACTTGCTTAAAAATCATGTGTAGCACTCTGCAGCGAAGGAGTAAACTTGTTCTTGTAACTGTCTCCTTGTAGGAATGGGAGATTTTGCCTATTTTTTCCCCTCACTAAATAGAATTTTCAGTTTATTTTAAGCATGTGAAACTATGGGCAACAGATTTTAGGAGTAACCTGTAAAAAATAATACAAATAATACTAATGTAGGAACATGGTGATTCTCTCTGCAGCATAGTTTGTTTGCAGCAAACATGTTACAAGTCAGCAGGTGGGAGGGGGACTTTGAAATATACCAGGATGGATTTTTAGAGTTTGCAGCTGACGTGGATTAAAAATTCTTAGAACATTTCATCCATGAAAGGCAATTAGTTTTGTTTTATGAATATGAAAAGCACGTAGCTTGTAAGTACTGGAGTGAAGTCCCAAGTGAGTTATTAGAACTTGCTTTACTCATGTAGTACAAAATTGGCCATCAAGAGCTGATAGATTTCAAATATAGCTCACTGACACACTGATCATCCATAACTTTTCATAAAGTCATTTTTTTTGGGCTCACCTGTAATTACTGGATGCTATTGAAGTCCTGCATGGGACACATAGTCACAGATCAGGACACCTTGCTGTTGATGGTGATTACAGCATATTGTGCTGCTGGGATATGGAATTGTGATACTCTGCCTGCTTTTGCTACTTTCAGCTGCTCGTTTCTCTCAGATTCATAAATTAAGGGTAATAAAATGAATGCAGTCTGCTCTTTTTTTAGCAGTTGTTTACTTTGGCATTAGGAAAAATAATGCCATCGTTGTTTTTGGATTATTGGGGTTGTCTGTGTGAGTAGTTCTCAGCAACTAATGGGTGTTTGGAAAATGATGGTTTTTTTCAGCTTCCTTGTCTGTTTTGCGGGATTTCTTGGTGAGGGAGAGCTAAAGACTCAACAGTTAAGAAATTTGGTATTTCTAGTGTTAATCAACAGATGTTACTCCTGCAGAATGTCAGTGCTTTAGCACCTGAGGTTCTCTGTCAAGGAACTGGTAGCCTGAGTTAAGGAATGAGGTAGCCCCTCTAATCATCCAAATTCCATGGAGAAACTAAAACAGGATGAAAACTCTTTGGCAAGTGGTAGGCTACCACCTACAATCTGGCTATAGAAATAACTAAATATTGATGTAATTTGTTATAAAACACTGGCTGCTGGACAGTGTTCAAAGGAGGAGGAGATTTGGGTAACCATCCTGATGCACTGACCTGTTTTAACAACACCGTGCTGATAAATTCTCCCACACAGAATCATAGGGACACATCGCAGCAGTCGCAGTTAAATTTAGAAAAGGCAAATCTGAAGGAGACCATTTCATCACCCAGGAGGTTTTAATTTATGCTTTCATGCCTCTCATCCAGAGAAGAAAGATGGACACTCAGGGTGCGATGATATTAAACCACTGGAAGTGTTGCCTAATAGATCACAGATGTCTGTGAAGGGCAAGTCATCATCCCCCCGACACAACAGGACGAGGGGACACTGTCACGAGATGTGACATGTCATAAAGGATCATTGATTTGTTGCTCCCCTACAGTAAATCAAACATCTCCATTCAAATCCATTAAAATCCATTAATACAGGGCATAGATTTTAAAACTGCTTTGACATTTCTGATTGAAGGCTCTGGCGTATCGATTCCTGACGTGAGCAGGACCCTGTTTGTCAATCGTAAAGTAGCACCATCATCTAAATATCGTGGGTTGGCAGCGAGGTGGGAATCTAGCCAAGGTCACTGCTAAAAGTGATGAGGAAACGTGCAGTGCAGGCTGAATTTTGGGGGAAAGTGCCTCTGAATCATGCAAATGGCTTGATGGAGCTGGGAGCTGCTTGTGTATGACCTCGCTCTGAAGGACGGCTATTTACAGTACGTGGGTCAACATGAGCTCTAATGAGTGTCAGGGCAAGGGAGGAAGGTGTGTTTCTGTGCTTTGTTTCTGAAGCTGTATGGAATGGAGAAGTCAGATGGATTTCACTGTGTTTTAAAGAAGCAGTACTGTCTCTCTGCCATCTGTTTTGGAAGAGAGCAACTTACGTACACATGTCATTCAGTGAAGTTTGCTGTCAGCAGCAACAATTTCTGCTGATGGGGGAACTTCAGGGAGAAGATTCATAACAAAAGTCTTTATTGTATAGAAACACACCGTTCTGCTTGGGATCCTGCTTCCAAATGATTTTAAGGACTGTGACTAAACCACCATTTCTGCCTGAGATGAAAGACATCTGAGTACAGAAGCTGTCTGGACCAGGTTCTCCTGCCAGGCCTTTTTTGTGCAATACAATAGCAGACGGGAAGGTCCGGCTGGTTTTACACCCTGCAAATGTATCGAGACCTTTGAGATGTGATAAACTAAGCAGGTCATGCTGATATGCTCCTTTACTTGCTCTGATATTATTATAAGGCTTTCTGTTTTAGCTTTCTTTTTGTTCAGGTGAAGCTCTGGTCTGAGTATGAAAGAAAAGTCTTCTTTGTTGTACAGCTGTTAATAGCTGTTTAATATGTTTTAATCCATTCACCTTGCTCTGCTTCTGAAACTGCAGTGCAGCCATGCTCAGTTAATCACCTGGAGTTTCCTGCTCCTGAGAGGCTGAATTTGTGGGTGATGTTTTTTCTGCAGCATATCTAAATCATGAGGATGTTGTAGCAAGACTGTGGCTACCATGAGGTTCTTAAAAAGGCACAGTAATTATGTGCTATATATTCATGATCGCAGGTACGTGTGATCTGGAGAGCAGGTTGGAGGAAGTTTGGCATTTGGGTGGCACCTTCAAAAAGAAGAAAACCTGAAAGTTAATTGGAGAGAATGACAGTTCCCAGTTTACTGCTGTGCCTTCCAGCAGCACTCGAGCTAAATACTCATTAGGATTGCACGTGTGCATGTCCACAGTGTCTCGTTATTTTATTTGAACATAGATTCTGCAGCCATTACCAACTATTCATTTATTCAGCATCAGAAACTGTGGCAAAACAATGAATGGAGGATAAATGACTTGATCCCAAAGAGTTTCAGTGTGAGCGTAGCTAAAAACCAAGTGAAAAAATCACACTGGTCATGACAAGTGGATGGCCAGTGCTGCGGCAGTCCAACCCAAATCATGTTTTCTGTAGTTCTTTGCCATTCAGATTGAGCCCGTTTGTTCTAGCTGACTGGCTTTTTCCTTGGAAGTGTGAAGCTCAGCATTTTCAGAGCAGTGTGAAATAAGGAATGTAGAAAAAGGACTTGGAGCAGTGAGGTGGCTAATTGAAAAATGCTCTTGGAGCTGCGCGCGCTAACAAAGAAGCTGGCAGGGTTTTATGAGTAAGTCACTCCAGAGTTGAGTTTTGATCTTGAATTTTGAATGAGTCACATTTATATTTTAATAGGAGCGTTTTGATAAAAAGGAACAATCCTCCTGTTGGTTACCATAATGTCTAAGTGGCCGTGACTGTCTTTCTGAAAGCAAATACAGAGAAACAGGAATAGACTGTTGGGTCCTGGAGTATCCAAGTGTATTATTTGAGCGTGTCTCTGTCTCCCAAGTGAGATGCCTTGAACTCAGCAGGTTTGTGTGTGCTCAGGGTCTTTGGTCTTACCTTCATTTTGCTTGGACAGCAGAGATATCTTCCCATGGCCTCTGTATGGTCTTTCCCCAGATTTACTGATGGTGCTGTGCAGATCATTGATGAGTTACTGAATCCAAGAGAGACAACTGCAGTCACAAAATGTAATGTTGCTTTAAAGTGTAAAACAGTTCTATAGCCTACAGTTCAGAGATGTCATCGTCTCGTTCGTTTGAGCAATCTTGTCTGGTTTGCATTGCCTTGCAAAACTCTTGTTTTTTTCCTGAAAGCCCAGTCTATAAAAGCATTTTGCTTCTGCCCTCAGCTGATGCCTCTTGCTTCTGAGAGAGCAACACTGCACTGAAGGGAGGGGGACCAGCAGGATGGAAGCAAAAACCTGCTGATACTGGGGCTTCTTCTGATCCCTGTTATGCAGAGTGAAATATAACATATCTGACTGTTTGATTCCCTAATTTCAGTGGTGGAGCACAGCTGGTAGGCAGGTGGACTGTTAAGAGACAAGACAAAGATCTAAGATCTGCAATCTTCTGAACTTCCAAGCAAAAAAGAAAAAAGAAAATCAACCATGATACCCAAGATGTTTTATGCTATTTGAACACCAAACACTGTTGGAGGGGGAAGTTTGGAGCTTTCTTGGGTTTGGATGTCTCTAATGGGTGCCCTGATGTCCATGTTTCTTGCATAAATAGAAGATGATTTTGTGTGTGTTTTGTCCCAAGTGTATGAATTGAGAGTCTCTGAAGCAACATCTGGAGAAGACCCAAGAGAGAAAACTGTGACTTCTCTGAACACAAAGATCTGTTCATTCATGAGATTCTGATATTCAAACAGAAAACAGCAGTTGTGTTGTTTTCATTTAATGTTATTTCTAGCAAGTGCCACATTTAACTTTCCCTTTTGCCTTTTCTCCCAAGACCATTCTGCAGCACTATAAAGACTTATTGGTACTTATAGATGGACTTTTAGGGAGATTTTTACCTGGTCCTGTCATCATTCAGCTGGAATAGCTGCCCTCAGTGCTTCCAGCAGTCAGAATTCCAGTCTCAGCTGTACAAACATGCATATATGGAGCAGTAATATGGATTGAACAGGGCAGAGAGGAGCTTCTTGAGGACAATCAGTGTTGGTGTTTCTCTGTGAGGTCCTTTTTGACCTAGTTTCAGGATGGATGATAAAAGTTCTTCTTCCTGCATTTAGAAGATAATTCCTGCCCTGCCCTGCCCAACCTGTTTGCTACGTGGTGATTGTATGGGAATTTCTGACCTGATTTCCTTGTGGTGACATCTCGGGTTGGAGCAGGTTGTTTGGGAAGAGGCTTGGCTGGGGGTGTGTGCACTGAGACTGTTTATACTGGGAACTTTACACTGCTGAACCGTCTGAGTGCTGTAAATGATACAGGATTTCAGTGCGAGCAGGGAAATGCTGATATTGCCATTTGGCAGAGCATGGAAATGTGGCCACAAGAGTTGGATCTCAGAGGGAAGGTGTGAATGAAAAAAATAGCACAATTTTTTCTCCTTTTCCTCACAGACTACAGATAAGCTGATGCTGTGTGCGCATACGCAGTGCCCAAGGTCTGCTGCGTGTCAGGCGTGGAGTGCCAGATTGTCTTTCTTCCCACCAGAACATTTATGCTTTAATTTGGGACACGTGGTGGGAACTGATAGCATCTTGTTTCAGAGAGAGACTTTCTGATAATCTCACTGGTGGTATCGTGTCTCTGTGTGAGACACAAACCCAGCATCATCCCAGCACTCGGAGCTGCTCTGGAGTCAGGAGCTGTGCAAGGAGCCTTTGGCACCAGGCTGGGAGCTGCCAGCCCTTCTGTGATGCAATTAAACTGTACCATAAACTCTTCAGTTCAGGGGGAACTCCTCCTCATCACTTCCTCCTTAGCATTTCTTACAGCACCCTGGAATCCTTTGGTCGCATTCCAGAGTCCTTGTGTGAATGAACTGGTGGCATTTCGATGCCTTTTAATGAGCGTGAAGGAGGTCAAGGAACTGATTACTCTTTCAAAGGGGATTTGCATTATTTGTATGCCTTTCCTTTGCTGTTCTGTGATGGTTTCCAAAATCTGTTTAATCTTGTCAAGTTGTATCAAGGTGCTGTTTGAGGAGGAGCCTTCCAAAATGTCCATGAAATACTGGACAGGTTATTGAGTATTTTTAATTTACTGCATTTTGGCTGTGTTGGGTAGGGATTCTCTTACAGCTGAGTGCAGGCAGAGCTGTTTCAGTAGAAATCCAGAACTACAACGTGCTGTGTTTTGGTTCTAGAAGAGCTCTGCAGGCTTTCAATTCGTTGCAGTGCAACACTGCTCTTCAGACAAATCCCACCCAGACCTTCTCTGCAGCCACTGAACTCCTTTGTACAGCTGAGAGAGCAGTGCAGCAGCAAATCTGGGTCACACACCCTACAAAGGACACACAGCTCCAGATGACAAGTGCTCGTGTGCTCTCTGTTGCTGAAGAAGAGACTAAAATTAGCTTCTGACTCTTATTTGAATTAAAAATTACCCAAGGGGAAAAGAACTAATTCTCAAGAAGACAACTGTTATGTCTTAAGCCCACACAGAGTCAGCTGTGTATGCAGAAATGCAAAAATGAAAAGGTAGTAACCAAGTTTTTTTGGGGGAAAGAGGATTCTGTTTTGTCTAGAGTATCTCAGAAAGCGAATACAAGCAAGGTTATTGGGGACCACAGATGAACATTCCAGTGCTAACTTCTGTACAGTGCTGCAGCAGCATCTCTTCACTCTGCTATCTCCAAAATATCACAGTTTTTACCTGTGGAGTGCTGCCATATCCACATTTTGTCAAAATAAACCTTAATTCTTTGGGTTTTACAAGACCAGTGAGTGAATTGGCTGCCATCACAATTTTGTGCAGGATCAGCATTTTCCAAAATCACATATAAAAAGTGATTATACGAGACCAGAGAGTCTGAACATTGCTAAGTTGCTGCCTGATGCCAAATGCTGTCAAGAACACACAAACTTGTTAATATAGTTTAAGGAAACAAATCATGTGCCTAGCTTCAGGAATACTCTATTTAAGGCATAATCTCTTATTTTGGAACATTTGGCTTGTAAATCCTTTGCAGCTCTGGGGAATCACCTTCTCTAGTAGATCAGATGTAGTGATTTTTTTTAATATCTGTGAAAGGAAGGGTTCTTTCCTAATGTTAAATAAAATGTTTTCCTAAGCAACAAGGACTATATGGAGGTGAAGGCAGATCACAATCTATAACAATAAAACCTTATGCACAGTGTAAGAACAAATAGTAACTAATAAAAGTGATTCTTACAAGTAGCTTTGCACAAAGATAAATTCCTGTATCCTAGAAAACATTGCCCAGCTCTGCCTGCACTGTAAATGCAGTTAATTAAAAATACTCAGTAACCTGTCCAGTATTTATTGGACGTTTTGGAAGCTGTGCATCTCTCAAACAGAAAGAATTTTCATTGGCTAAAGTGAACTTTACCATGAGGTGGTGATGGCTGAAAAAGATCCAAATGGGAGATTTTTGGCCTCCATTCCCTCCCTAATGGGTGCCTTGCAGTGCTGCTTCTCAGAGTGGGAAGTGAGGTTTGTAACAAATGTTTTCCTGTTCCATAATCTCCTTTTCCATGGTGCCCCCTCCCTTCTGTTCAGCTCTCTTTTCTGGGGTTTTGCATAGCTATCTGGTTCATCTCTAAATTCTGTAATGGCTGTCCTTGGTGGAGCTGCTTTAACCACAGTTTTGGTGTAGACAAGTCACTGAAACTTGAATTACCCAGGCGCAGTCTTTCTCCAAATAATGTCCCATAATTATGACCTGTGGGCGTCTGTATCCTCAGTCACAATGATGGAAATATTAATAGGAAAAAACAGTGTTGGTAAACAAAAAGAGATGTGTGAAGTCCTTGGAGCCAAACAAAATCTGCCTTGTTCTGGGGGACAGATTTGGGGCAGATGTAAAGACAGAAGAAAAGCTGGGGAAGATGGTACCTGTGGTTTTGTTTCTGCTTTGAAATGTTTAAAATCCATCCTGTTTGCCTTCCAGCATTGGATGCCAGGGATCTGTAGAAAAACCCAGACTAATTTTGAGAAGGTCATGCTTGGCTCGAAGGTCCCCTTTTTAGGTCTCTCTGGTGACAGGCTTTACGTTCAACTTGACATCATTGCTGACTGTGGGTAGCAGATAGGATTTGAATGCTGCAAGTGAGGAGTGTGAAAAATTCCAGGGATGTTCCAGGCACTGCTAGACAGAGCTATATTGATTTAGGAGGAAATCCCAAGGAGGAAATAGTTCTTGTCAACTGATTACTACAAGTTATGGTTATGCTACTCTTGCAGACGTCTATAAATTAAACTGCCAACAGTTGGCATCTGCCACTGTCACAGTGCTATAGGTCATCTTTCCCTGGGAATTGAGTGATGCCAGAGTGACTTAACCTGCCACACAAATAGTGAGGGAGAATTCAGGAGGTGGGAGGAAGGCAGAGCTTGGGAGGTGTGTATAGAGCCCCAGCATGAATAGGGGCATAGCATGGGACAAATGTGGTATCGTGACCTGAGCTGTTATGTGCTAAATGTTTTCCCGTGATGGTTGATCTTTTCATGCTGAAATTCCTTGAATTCTGTCTCCAGGTTGCTATTTTCCCTCCCTCAATTCCTGTGGAGGTATTATCTGCTAAAACAGGGAGGGGGTTGTGCTGGTTTGGGGGCATATTTTCTTAGCTCATAACTTGCCAGCAGTGCAGCATCTGAAGAGTTTAAATTGGAATTAGCTGACATTTTCCTGCTCTCCCAGGAATTCAGGAGTCTTTGAAGAACAGCCCATCTATGTGGGCTGAAGCTAGTGAGCTGAAGGGATAATTGATTCTGTCTGGAAACCTCTATGCTGATCCCTAAAACCAGGATGGAAGGATTGACATTGTTTACTGTCAGCAGGGATGTGGTTTTTTCTGTCTTTACTGGATGGTTTCAGCTCGGAGTAACTGAAGATGGATTGAGGTATAGACCTAATCAGGAAGATGTGAAAAGATTTATTTTTCTTTGCTTTACAGAAAAGGCCACAGATGGCTCTTTGCAGAGTGAAGACTGGACACTTAACATGGAGATCTGTGACATTATCAACGAGACAGAAGAAGGGTATGTGCTATTTCAGCAGACTTGGAAAGGTCCCTGAACACAATCTTCCTCCAGTTGTACTCAGCATGTGAGGAGGTGCAGCGAGGCTGGGGGCAAATGCTCATGGTTTGATTGCAGTTTGCAGATCAGTTGCTTAGTTTTCCTGTTCCTTAGGCCTCTCCTGCTCTCACAAAATACTGTATGATGCAGTACCTGTAGGATTCAGTACAAGAGGAAATGGCCTCAAGTTGTGCCAGGAGAGCAACTTATTTAGATTGCATATTAGGAAAAAAATTCTTCACTGAAAGAATTGGGTCAGATTGCCCAGGGAAGTGGTGGAACCACGAGCCCTGGAAGCATACAAAACCCATGTGGATTTGGCATTTTGGGACATAGTATACTGGTGGGCTTAGTGCTGAGTTAATGGCTGGACTCAATGATCTAAGAGGGCTTTTCCAACCCAAATGATTCCATGATACTTTCTGTGGTCAGTCTCTGCTTGGGAGGGCTGGCATGAAAAACTTATTCTTGAAGAGGGTACCACCTTTGTTTTTCAGCGGGTGTATCTCTTTGCAATGCCTTTAATTTCAGCTGTTTGTATAGGCAGCTTTTCTGACACACCTCCTTCAGCACCAGAAAGCTTTGCTTCTTGCAGTCTGCAGGAGAACTGATCGCTGTTCTCATTCCCTGGGCTTTTCAGTGTGGCTGTCCGTCTTAGTCATTAGTCCCTGCCTAATCAGCAGCCTGGATTTCTGGAGACTTGAGGCATTCCTCCCAGTCTTGGCTTCTGTGATACCTTGTCTCCTCTCAATTCTCCGTGACCCTGGTTTGCTTGTAGTCAAATAATCTGAAATTAACCCAGACTTTGTTTTCCAGACATGCTTATGTCCAGCTGGAAATGGTAAAGGATTCATTTTCCCACAGTTTATGGGATGTGAAAAGCCTGTCTGAGCTGTCTATTAAAATGGTGTGTTTCTCCTTCAGGCCCAAGGATGCCATTCGAGCGCTGAAGAAGAGGCTGAATGGAAACAAAAATTACAGAGAGGTCATGCTGGCGCTGACAGTGAGTGGGGGCAGGCTGGAATGCCTCAAAGGGCAGAACCCTTTTGTCATTTTCCTCTTCCTGGCACTCTCTTGAATGTACACACTATTTCCTTTAACAGCCACTGTTCTGCCCTTTTCTTCTCTCCAATTGCCTCCTCACTTCCTTGGGGAGAGCTGCTGGAAGCTTTGCATAGCGGTTTTCTGACTCAATTGATTTTTGCTTCTTTTCGTGGCTCTTATTCATCCCAAGTACTGACTGAGGAAGGTTAAAGTAGCTCAAATGGGCCTGTTACTCTTTGAGGTTTTCCTTTCTACTCTCATTTCGCTGTGCCCAACCATTCCTCCACTCCAAGGCAACAGCTGTGGGCATATCTGCAAGTGAGGATGATGAACTTGCCATATTTTCAGCTTCATAAGTAGCTGATGCACAATTTCCCTTGTGAATGAATCTCTGTAGGAGACAACGCATTAATTTATGCTGATCTAATTTCACTCAATAAAGTGTAAATTATATTCTCTGCATTTAGGCAGCACTGCTAAGGTGTGGGATAATTTAGCAGTGACCTTTCCTGCTGATGGCTTTAGCTGGAGGTTTCCTGGGTAGTGCAGCACTCCTGAGTGGGGTGCTGGGCTGGCTCTAGCAGCAACTAGATCGAGTTATCCTGCTGCAGGGAGGTAATCTGTATGATTCTTTCACAGAGCTCTTGTTGCATCTCCCTGACGAGGCGTAACCGTACTTTCTGTCTTCTTGCCATTTCCTATCCTGGATTGTCATTTTGACAGATTACCAAAGTCCAAACCATGAGATTATCCATTGTGCAGGAAAGAGCGAAATCCATCAGGAATGAGCCCGTGTCATCATGGCTGATGAAAGTAGCTGAAGGAGGAGAGTAATTACAGACTCCTCGGTACAGAGTCGCAGTGGTTATTAGGCATGGCTGTAAGGAGAAGTGACGTGTTGGATTTATCTCCATGCTAATCATGTTCTTCAGAGAGAAATCAACAGCTGTTCTTCCATGGCAGTTGAATGGCAAGTGGAAGGTGCCTCCAGCTAGGTTGCAGGGGGAAAATGTGTCAAAGTATAACCTGTCAGAGCATTCACAGGGGAGTGTTTTGAATGAGTGAAGATCATTCACCTGAATTCCCAACTCTAAAACATGGCTTATAGCTCGGAGCAACTGGGTCCAGCTGTGTTCCAGGCACATAGAAAATGGTGGAGTGGCACAGCACGATAATATTTCACTGTGACAGGATGTCCTCTGTCTTACCTGCTCCTGATGTGCTGCTGTGTACTTGGCTGTTTAGCTGCACAGGCTGGAAAGTTCTGCTTTGAAGACGAAGAAATTTTCTATTTCTTTTCCTTGAAAATGGGCAGAGGTGGATCATAAAAATGCCCAGTGTATTAAACAGGGGGTGAAGTACAGCTAAATGGGTATGTAGAAAGAAAGCTTTTGGTAAAATTGGGAGAAGAATTAAGAGTATAAGTACAGCTTTCCCTCTATCTTCTCATCATCCCATTAAAAGCTTTAAAATAAATTAACAAATCAGATGCTGTATGTGTGATCAAGCTTTGCTCCAGCAATGAATGTTGGGGTTTTTTGTGTGTGTAGGTGTTGGAGACCTGTGTGAAGAACTGTGGCCATCGCTTTCACGTCTTGGTGGCAAACCGTGACTTCATCGACGGTGTTCTGGTGAAAATCATCTCGCCCAAGAACAACCCTCCCACTATTGTACAGGATAAAGTCCTAGCACTAATTCAGGTACACAGCTTGTCTCTGCTTCCATATGTTGCTGCCTGAAATAAGGACTGTCTGCTTCAATACCACGCATCACTAAACATGCTGTCATCGTTAAAAATGTGGCAAGTTTTTTATATATAAACTCAAACAATATATCCAGATTGGTGGGAAAAAGCAGACGTGCACACACATAGGTATTTTATCCAGGCAGAACTGTCTGGATTCTAGCTAGAGAGGTACCACTCTCTAAACCAGGAGTATTTAATAAAAGGTAAATGGATGCTTTTGCAATTTAGCAGTCATATCTAGAAGCTGGAGACTTGCCTTGGTGGTGGGCTTGTCATCTGAGGCCAGGAGATTTCAGACGATTGTGCTTTTGGTGTCAGCTGCAGAACACTTGCCTTTCTATGTCTGCTTCCCTGACTGGAAAATGGAGCTGTTTCCCTCCATTAGAAAGCATTCTGCATTCCTTTCAAAGATGGTTATAGAAAAGTAAATGACCATATAGGAATTAAAATGGTTTTGGTGTCTTTTCTCTGGTTATTGTGCAGTGAAAGCGCGCTGTCAGCTCCTTGCCTGCAGTGGGAAGTTCAGACATGGGCCTGTCTGCCACTTTTCCTTCTGTGCAGCACAACAATAAACAGCCGTGTTAATTCCACAAACCATTAGCCACACATGAGGAAACATTGGTGCCTGCCTGGAGGAAATCTGACAATTATAGGAAGCTTTATCACTAAGCTTCCACAGGCTACTGCGTACACCAGAGACTAAAAGACACTGCGTATTTAAAATGATATAAACCTTCTGCAGTGTTCCTTGTGGGGAGGTATTTACAAATGCGCAGCATCATTTGCCAGATATACTTCTGATTTTTATGGCAAAGCATGCACTTGGATTTCTGCTGCTTTATTTGTTATTTGGATACAGGAATGGGGCATCCTTAGAGCATGACAATGTAAATAAGTGGTTTTCAAATAGCAGGAAACGGGCAGGGTTGTGAAATTAGTGGGCATTGTGTCGGGGTCTGTAGGGTCCCTTTATTTCTGGTATCTGATTTTATGGCTTTTAATAGAAAAAAAAAACAGAACAAAATTAATTATTAAAAGCAATTCTTGTGCATCTTACTGAGCCCTCAGGTTTCTGCCTGCTTTGGTGGGAGAGCGGATGCATGTGGTGGCCAGGGGATGAGGTTAAATACTGTTCCATAAAGAAAAACTGCATGCGTTTCCATATTGTTTTAGAGAATGTTGGTTTTGCCAGGCCCTGGGTTTAAATGGATTCCCAGTCATGGATGCAGCTAAGATGGAAGTGTTTGTAACATAATCAGAAAGCCACAGTCATTGCCTCAGTGTATTAAACAGAGCTTTGTCTGAGGAGACTCAGTGCAGTAGAGCTAAAAGCCTCACTCTGGGTACTAAATGCCTTTTGATATAAAAAGCCTGAAAATGATGAAGGTTGCCTGTGGGTGGGTTCTGTTAGTGTCTCTTTAGCTGGAGGTGGTAGGGGACTTTGTTTTCCAGATTGCCTGACAAGTTTGAAAGAGTGATTGCAGTCACTCATCCCAGGTGCCCTGTGGCCACAGACCCCCAAAATACCCCATACGTGGTGACAGCTTCACTCAGCTCAGGCTGTGCTGTGTAGAGCTCCCTGGGGTTGGAGTTAACCCTGTCCCAGAGGGCTGATCTCAGCTCTGCCTCACCAACACTGCATTTATCCCTTTCTATATCCCACTTATAATTTGATATCGGGGAGTGAATAAGAACAGAAATGAGAGGATTAATAGCCCAGACTTGGGAGCATGGAAGAGAACTGTGCAAAGAGTATATGTCTTCAGCCACACAGCTGTGGTATCCATGGGCCTGTCCATAACAAGGGTAGATAAAGCTTCCATCCAATTTCTTTTTAAAGACTTGACTTGTTTTGAGATGTTGAGCATCTTGTGTCTCACTTTCTCAACCTATTTCCCAGTGTACATGAATTAGCATATGTTACACAGTGCTTATCTTTCCTTCTTCACCTTGCTAGAAGGCCTTGGAAATACTCCTCGTTGCTGTGCCCCTGGTAAGAGCTCAGTGTCCAAACACTGGGATGGTCCCTGATTTAGAGGCTGGATTTACAATGGTATTTAAGTGACCTGTTTGGGCACACTAAGGATCTTAAGTGGGATTTATCCTGAAGTATCTACATTTGATGGTCTGGCCCAAAGTCTTAGAAGCTCTGAATTCAGTTTCCCCTCTGTCCTACATGTGTTTGGACAATGGGCAGGTCTCCTAAGCTCTAGTGTAGCTCCTTATCCATAAAGCAGAGCTGATTTGCAGTTGCCTAGTTGGATTGTAAGCTGTCTAGGGCAGGGATTGTTTTACAATATGTGTAGACAGCACTTAGGACAATAGTGCCTGTCCTGCTTGTGACCTCTAAGACACACTAATGTAGATAATGCTCCCAGCTCAGGTGAAGAAGAATACAAATGGAAGTGACTCCTTTCTCCAGGGAAGAGAGTTGCAGAAGAGAGAATATTTTAAAAAGGTCGAGTGCAAATGAAATGAGATCATTTTGCCAGATCCATAGGAAGCCAATGAAAGACAGGATGGATTAGTGCATCCTCCTAGACAAACAAGCCTCATTAAAAACTGGGGGCAGCAATGCAGCATATTTTTGCCTCCAAGTTTCATCTGAGTGATGATTGTTAAATAGAACATCCCTTGCCTAACACTTTTCACTTTTGCTTGCAAATAGAGTTGAAGTGCTTCTACCATTATGTAGAAGCATCATTCTGATGCCTTCTGATGTAAATTGAAAAGGCAGTGAAATGGCAAAGGTGGAGTTACTTGTGCAGTCAAAATCTCCATCAGAATTGGGGATGTTTTGGAAAGTCAGTTCCAAGGAAACAATGGCTGTGTGCTGTCAGAGCTGTTTTCTCTGGCTCGAGCAGGGCTGTTTGGACTTGCATTACATCAGAACAGTTGATGCAGTTAATTTTCTCTTAACAAAGCTGAGAAGCAAACCCAGGATTGTCTGCTTGCACCTGATAATGGATTGTCTCCTGGGCATGGATGATAGGAAATGCTCTTTCTTAGAATTGAACAGAATAGGAATACAAGTTAAATATTAATATTATTTCTTATCTTACTTTGCTATCTTTGATTTCTGTCCTCTCAAATACAAAAAATGGTTCAAAGAGCTTTTAAAGTAAAAATAGTCAAAGAACTAGTGTAAAAGTGATGACTAAATGAATTAAGTTCAGAGCCCACACACGCGTCTCGCAGTAGTTCTGGATCCAGCACACTGATACTCTGCTCCACACATGTGGGGGTTTGTGGAATGCTTCATTTTTAAATTGAGTCATAATATTTCAGTTTTTCCTTCTTCTAAATTTTTAATATTTGGCTAATTTCCAGCACAAGTGAAAGGGAGTTGAGGCTTTCAGTATACTGCGCTCCCAGCAGCCTCATGAGTGCAGGAGGCTGGCTGGCCAAGAGAAGCATTTAGCACTCCCACTGAAGGAAAAGCTCAAATGTGAATTGAAGTCTTTTTGGACACCAGAGAATTCATGCAGGAGAGATATTATGAGTGTTCTGGCTGTGGGAAATTCTCTCTTTTAAACTCATTCTTTGTACCACACTGGGTTGTCTGAATGTTGGATATGCTCTGTCAGAACCCAGACATCGTTAGTTCTGCTGCTCAGGGGACTGTCTCTTTCACAAGACAAGAACCTCAGAAAGTACCTTTTTTGAAATTTAATTTTGGTCCAAGTAAAACACTAAAGACAACTTGATGGCTGTGTTTTTCCTTAAAATGTTTCACAAGATATTTCACAAAGTGAATGGAGATTACTTAAGATTATTGTACAGCTTTGTAAATGTTGGTTAGATCTGTTGAACCTTTCATACAGACTTTTTCTGGTGGGTCATTTGCTGTACAATATGCCAGAAAAGATCAGCATCAGTCACTACTGAGGAGAGGAGATGGGAAGAGACTTTAATGCATGTTCACAGATTTTGATGATGTCAGGGGCTACTCTCAGCTACTCTGCACTGGGTTCCTGTCTATTTGATACCTGAAAAAAATGTATAGGTAACTGTCTTAATATTTGCAGGACCTTTTAGACCAGGTCAGATGATTCCAGCTTCCCTTTGAAGCTGAAATCCATGAAAGCTTTTACAGTCAGTATCTGAGGTCAGGGTGGGGCTGGAGCTTCTTTTGGGAGGTTTATAGATAATCCCTCGTGTTTTCCAGGCTTGGGCTGACGCCTTTCGAAGTAGCCCTGATTTAACTGGAGTAGTGCATATTTATGAAGAGCTCAAGAGGAAAGGCATCGAGTTCCCCATGGCAGATCTTGATGCTCTGTCTCCAATACACACACCACAGAGGGTAAGCTGCACCATTGCAATTCCAGGGGTGTTTTCCCAGGATTCCAAAATAGTTGGATAATTACTTGTCTTTCGCCTCCTGTTTCTCTGGATTTGGCTGATTTTCTCGCTCCTGGAAGGACATTTTAATAGTGAAAGGGCATGTAAGAGAGGCATAATACAGACTGATAAGCTATCTCCTCCCTTGAGTCAATCATCAACCTGAGAAGAGGCAAAGAGTTTGTAACATTTAATCTTGTGCCACAAAACCACCAAACAAATGCAAATAATTTGTTCAAAGAGAGCCCAAAGAGAGCAGGATTTATGATTGAGTTTTACTTCTTTTCCTCAAAAGTATGGTTGTTTCTGTTGGTGATAACCCTGAGCCAAGGTCTGCCTGTCTATTAGAGATGTACAGAGTCTGAATCTCTCTCTGATCCCACAGTAATGTGAGAAGTTTACACCTCTGGAAAGTTAGGTCTGGAAAGCTGACAGAACTGCTGCTTGGAAGTAACTTAATGATCACAGGTGTTCTGATTATTCACTCTGAAAACTGAAGTTAATGAATCTTTGAAGCGGCAAATGCAAGTGATCAAGGACTGAGAGATTACAATTCTTGTGTCAAGGTTAATTAAATTCAGTACCTATGTATCACATTTTTTTGTAAGCCTGCAACTTAATTCCTAGTTTAAAATAATTTATAATTATATCTCTTTGGCTCCTGTTTTTGTTTTATTTCTCACTTTTCTTGTAAAAGTAAATGGACTTAAATGCTTGTGGGTTGGGTCAAAAGATATGAACATGGAAGAGTTTTGGAGCTGCCAGTCTGTTCTAGCAGCTGCACTGACCTTTCCCACAAGGTGCAATTATGTTCTATATTTGAGCCTGTTTGGCCTGAGGTTGCTGACAAAGCAAGTGCTGTCCCAGTTCAGCTTTTGAACTCCTGTCTTTCTGATGTGGCAGAGTGTTCCTGAAGTTGATCCTGCAGCAAATATGCACAATTCCCAGTCTCAGCAAAGGATGAGCACTGGATCTTATTCCTCATCCTCTCCAACGGCGTATTCTGCTCCTCAGGCCCCAGCCTTGAATGTGACTGGTCCCATCACTGCTAATTCTGAACAGGTATTGGCATGTTGATTCTTTTGAGTGAGACTCCTTCAGCAAATCAAATTAGAAATTAATTTGCAGAGGAACTTTCATTTTAACTCTTTTAGACTTTGTCTCCTAGGTCTGACTCTACTTAGTAATGTGTCTTCCTGTTATACTGTAAGATTTGGGGTTTGGATGTGTCTCTCTGGCCTGGTAATGGCAGCACAATCTGCTGGACCAGCCCAGTCAGCAGTATTTTGGCAGTTATTCCCATTAGCCCCACTCGTTTCAAGGCACAGAAAGTCTTGCAGATGCAGGAAGTCAAGCCCTTGCAAATACCCTAATACAGGATTTTCTTTTCTCCGTGCAAAAATGATAACTTCAGAGCCAAAGATTCTACTTAAAATATATACATCTTTCCCCACACTGGAGTGAGGCACCACAACCAAGGTCTGGTTTTAGGTGCTGTTTGCAATTGCTTCTCTTCCACACAGACACAGCACATCTGGGTTTGTGATGATAATTCTTTTCTTTTTCTGTTCCTTTTCTCCTGGGTAAACTTTTTATCTTTTTCGGTTTTTTCCTGCTAGAATGTCTGGAGCCTGAGATATCAAGTCAGACAGAACGAGAGATATCTCAAAGTCAGTTCTTGAAAATGAACTGCTTAAACCAAAATATTATGCAGTGTTTTGCTGTCTTTTTACCCCAATTTAGATTGCCCGGCTGCGCAGTGAGCTGGATATTGTTCGTGGGAATACAAAAGTGATGTCTGAAATGCTGACAGAAATGGTACCTGGACAAGAGGATTCCTCAGACCTTGAGTTACTCCAGGTAACAGTTTCCCAGATAATATGATTCTGATCCGTTCTGTGCTTGAGTTTCCATGGGGGGGTGGGTTTTGTTGTAGCTCACTTCACAGCCGAGGTTTGCTTGGATTCATAATGGATGTGGGCTGTGCTTGACCCTGGCGAGTGCCATCACTTGACTTTCTTCATTCATTAAAGCTTCCAGTGACAAGGATTTCCTGACTTCCCTTGAAACTTGTTCCAGTGCTTTCCTCTTCGTGTAGCTAGAAATTTTTCCCAATATTGAATATCAGGTCTCCTTTACCTCTAAGCAGCTTAGAATTGCCACAGGTTCTGTAAGCCCTGAGCATTTCTGCTTCTTTTACACTACCCATCACCACTTGTACAATGTGAAAATGTCAAAACATTCCCAGTCACTGTACAGGAAAAAACACTCCATATTTCCAGCTGGACTAAATAATGCTAAGGGTCTGTGGATTCTCTGCTACTTGAAATCTTATATATGAACACTCTTTCCAGAAGATGTGTTCTCCTGAAGGTGTAGTGTCTTAATGCAGGTACTCAGGTGAAGTTTCATGCTGTCCAGAGGGCTAGACTGGATAATCAGGAGAGATTTCTTTGGTGGAAAATCTCAATCCAGTGCAGCACTTTGCATCTCAAGAGGGAAAACACTATAAATTGAGCTCACATCTCAGGCTTCATACCTACTTCCCAAGGCCAGTGGTCGTGGGGTGGCCTTTTGGCTGAGGAAAGTCACACAGTCTCACAGATGAGGAGTGCTGTGATCTGACATCCCAGCTGCTGCCCTTAACGTGGTATTTGCCTTTCCATAGCTTCAGAAATAGCCTTCTGTTTTGATCCTCCAGCGGGGAGGATGGGCTCCCACAGCAATCTGTTCGGAGGAAGGCAGGGAATTGCTCTCTGTGATACATCAGAGTTTGAAATCCATCCAAAAACTGGTCTCTCCCATGCAGTGGCATTGTGTGTTTGTCTCAGAGCCATGATGGCAGCTGATGAGAGGCTTTGCAATAAAGAGCCTTTCAGTTACTGCCCATTTGGGTCGAGCTGCTCAAAACAAAAGCAGCTTCCAGGAGACCATGACATGCCGAAATCGAACAGTTTGCTTACACTGAGAAACAACCACCAGCATCTTGACAGCGTAACCTTAGAGCACAGCTTTAAGGTGAAAGAACTTGATCATAAAATGGAGTGACAGCAACGATCCTTTTTTCCAGCTGGTTCCCTTCTGTGACTGATGCAGCCTAAATCTGAATCACAGAGCTGGGGAGAACCTGTTTTTGATCACAAAGGATGGTTGGTCTTTTGAGAGCTGTGAGCTGGGTGCTGCATGCAAGGACTCCTTGCTTTGAGGTTTATATACCACTCCTCCTTAAATAATTCCTGACATTTTCTCCAACAATCAAATGTAAACAGCCTGCTAGAGAGCCAGCTCTGAGCAGAATAGATAGGTACTGTCAGCCCTCTCGGAAAGGCAGCAAACAAACCTCTGAAATGTCACAATCTGCTTCGAAAGTGATGGGATCAAAACTGACATTGGAGAACACATTCCTCAAGCTGTTAAGGCAGCTGGATTGCACTAGGTGAAATTTATCCAGAGCTTAGGATGTCAGACCATGGAAGGAAAACAAACACATTTTTGCTTTCATCCTGAAGGTTGTGTACCAACAAGTCATCCTTGTTTAGTGCTGAATTTTTGCTGTGAAGTGGAGCTGGGAGGAGTGGAAGATGACAGAGGGACATGCTTTAGTTGGAATGTCAGTGCTTATTGAAGTAAAACCGTGGGCCTGAACAGAGGCACCCTGCCATATGTCATGTTTCTTCTTGTAGTTCTCCTCAGCAGACCAGTCTGACCTTTGGTCAGTACAGAATTCTGCTAAGTAATTGGTGATGGAAGAGATGTCCTGGAAGCATGAGAACTGGTCTAGGCAAACTGAAATCTAGATTTCTTGATGAGAGACTTCTAAAATAAATGCCCTCACTCTGCATTCTTTAAAATGTTCTTCTGAAACTCCCCATTGCCTTTGTGCAGTCTCTTGTCTGTGCACTGGCTCAGTGGAAAGGAACATTCCTCTGTGTAGCTCAGTCCTGAAGGGTGTGTGGAGCACTCACCTTCTCATGCTCCTGCTCCTTGCTTTGTCTTTACCCTTATGTTCTTTGTAGTTGGTAAATTCTGTGTCCACAACACTTCTCATCCTATCACACTCTTAGTACTTGTGGTAGCCCTGATGAACCTTTTTTCCCCCACATGTTCCACCATCCACATAATTTCGTTTTTAAAGATGATGTTGCCAAAAAGAACAGATTGAATTTGCCTTGAAAGCTCTCTTCTGGGAAGCTGTTGTATTAACATGTTTTATTCTTAAAACAGATGACTAAAATACAGATATTTATTTTCTGAAGTGCTCAGAGTTAAAGAAGAATCAGGAAGTTGAATTGTGAATAGGCTCTCAAGGTTTTACGCCATCATCTCTTGAAGGGCGTTTGATTAGATGTGCTTTTGGGTGACATTTAATCATGCAAAGATAAACTTGTCTTAGTGTTTCTCAGCTGGGGGATATGTTTGGCTGTGAACAGAGCTCAACTAAATCTACTTACTGCTTGTTGCTTATCAGACTGTGTGTGCACAATGCATTCCTCCTAGGAACTGAACCGAACCTGCAGAGCCATGCAGCAGAGAATTGTGGAGCTTATCTCACGAGTGTCCAATGAAGAAGTCACAGAGGAGCTGCTGCACGTGAATGATGATTTAAACAACGTCTTCCTCCGATATGAAAGGTGGGGCACCTCTCCCAGCAACCATTTACATTCATTCAGGGTTTTCACTCAAGAATAAAATAGGTCAGTTGGTGAAATTGGGCCATCTGGGCCAAGGGTCCGATGTGACGCAGAGAACCAAACCACAGGAACCATTTACACAGTATTTTCGTGGCCTTTTATGGTAACATTCCTGTTTCAGTTGAGTCTTTTAATATTGTGATTTTTTTTTTTTTTGTGCTATCCATTGAATTTTTGTGGGACATATCCATAAAAATGCAAGGTGACCTTGTGAAAGCTCTCTGAACTAGCAGAGACTCGAGTCTGCAAGTCCCTGTTGTGCAAGACTCTACAGGTGTAGGGACTTGGGACCAAAAATAGCACAGCCACAGTTGCTAGTTCCCCTGCTAACCTGAGCTCTGCACAAATGTCTGTGCTGCTTCCTGGCTTAGGGAGGCTCCCGTGAGCTCTCTCTGCCCTCTGATCTCTGAGCTTTCCAGTCCCAGTGCTGGTGCAAGAGGAGCTGCCTGAAGTGGGCGGGACTATCGTGCATGCAGAGGATTTCTTTTTAAGTAACACTTAAAATCTTGGGGGGAAAAGAAAAAAGAAAAAAAAAAAAAAAGCCTGTCTTGTGCGGAGCTAATGTTTCGAAGAGCTGGTCTGCAGGAATCATCCCCAGGGACAGGACTTGGGGCACGGGACTTTCGACATGTCAGACAAAGGCACTGTCAGGAACATCTGCTGCAGGAGGTGACATGTGATGCCGCAGTCTTGGGAAAGTTTAATCTTCCCCTTAATGACAGGCCTGGGGAGCGAGGCACTAAAGAGTACCCTTTGTTCCTTGCTCTTAGTGCAGGGCTTTGTTTCTCAAGCCTTTAAAAATAAATTAGACTCTAGATCTGTGAATTTGTGCTGTCACGGCAGAGGCTGCAAAGACGACTCGGTGCCCTCGATTTTGCCTTTGATTTCGTCGTTCAGAGGAGATGGGGCAAACTTTGAAACAAACGCTGGCTTTTCGTGTGAAATGCTGTGTGTTTCATGCACAAGCAGGATTCTACAAGTGGCAGAGTGTAACTATCACTAAGGTTTAGTCTGGTCATCCTTAATAATTTTTCTATTTTCCCCCATCTGCAGCTTTGCTGACTGGGGCTGATGTGTTTGTAGTCATTATTCATGAAAGGGGAGCTGAGTGATGTTCGCAAGCTGTTTGTGGTGGAATAGCTGCCACTGGTCTGAGCGTTCAATAAATTCCAGTTCCTCCTCTGCTATTCCAAAAGCTCCACATCCATCATGCTGATTTCTAGCACAGGGACCAAGCTCTGTCAGTGACTCAAGCAGGAGCTCTGGCCTTCGCTGCAAAGCCTTGGGATGTAAATGAACAGAAGCCTTTTAGTGAGAAATGAGGTGGGAGGTGTCTTAGGTTTCCAGCAAAGGGAGTTGGATTTCCAGTAATAGCAAACACCCACAGTTTCCTAAAATTGAAATTTGGGCCTGAATTTGGTTTTGCTGCCTTTTAAGTCTGCATTTTCCTCTGTTACATTAAGAAAACATTTTCGTTTGCTTGACATTCCCTGTTGTATTTTGTCCATCTGGGAGAAAACCCGGAGGATTATATGAATGTTATGGATTTTTTGGTGAAAAGAGAAGTTACTTCTGAAACTACTTTGAAAAATTTGAACCTTTAAAAAATCATGGTGCTTTTCCTGGGAAGGAAGGAGATCAGACTGGCCTTAGACAGGCCATGGGAGCAGGTAATTCCCCTACTGTTTTGAGTTCATAGAATCACAAAATGATTTGGGCTGGAATGGACCTCAAAACTCATCTAATCCCACCTCCCTGCCATGGGTGAGGATACCTTTCACTAAACCAGGTTGCTTAAAGCTCCATCCAGCCTGCCTTAAAGACTTTCATGAAAGCTGGGTTTAGGTTTGTGGCCCCAGATGCACTGAGCAGAGAAGACACCAGGGCTTTACTCACCAGACTTCTTCCCCTTTGAAGTATGAAGGTTTTATCCAACCTCATTACTTTTCCTTCTTGGGAAATACCAACCTATTTGAATGTAGGCTATTTGAATTGACTCAGGATGTGTTTTAAGCAGTGAATCTGCTGTTCATTGTCCCTCATGCCACGTGTGCCTGGGTCAGGCTGTGCCACACACAAATGGCTCCTCATTTGCATTATTGCAGCAAGAGGGAGCTGGTAAGTGGGAGTAAGATGAGCTGCAGTGCTTGGCTTGTTGAGCAGTGAGCATCAATCGTGCTGCAGTTCCTCCTGTCCCTTGGCTCACACAACAGTCTGTCACAAAGCACTTAATAATTAAAAAAACCCTTGAACCAAAAGACAAATCCTACAGTGTTTTTCAGGCATGTTTGTGCTGCAAGATCAGATTAATCAACTTAAAAATTCACCTTTGCCAAGAGTGCAACTTCTCAGCAATCCTCCCTTTGTCCTGGCTTGGAGTTAAAGCTTTCAGGCTTCCATTTTGAACCAGAGAAAACTTAAGTTCAGTGGCAAGCCTGTCATGGCTTGGTTATAAACTCATGTTTTTCACTGTTTATTGGTGGCTTTGATAATCCATGTTGGGTTTTGGTTTTCTTTTTTTCCAAACAGATTTGAACGATACAGATCGGGACGTTCCACACAAAACGCCAGCAATGGGGTAAGTACCTCACTCCATTTATTCTCTCAGTAGCTGCACCATCCCAGCTGTAGTACTACTAGTAGTATCACACCTTTTATTTGTCCAGCCCCGTGTCCTGCCTGTAGTGGCCAATGGTGGATGCCAGGAAAGGTAAGAATGTGGCAAACCTGAAGGGACAACTTTTAGCTCAGGAAGTCACTTCACACTAAAACGTCTCTGTGTTTACAGTTCTTGATGGATTTTCATTCCACTATTAACTTTTCTGATTGCTTTTGAGTCCATGTGGACTTTGGGAGTTCACAATAAATTCCACAGTTTCGCTATACATTTTTACGTTATTTATTTTGCATTTATGTATAACAAATATTTTGTTTACATTTGATCAAGTCACTTAATGATTTTTGTTTGCTTCACCTAATTTTTCTTCACTGCGTCTTAAAATACTACTGTTGGGGTTAATTTTCTTCGTGCCACTCATAATTTTAGGAACTACTCTCATCTCCTATTTAAGCAGCCCCTTTCCAAGGTGAAGAGTTCTAATTATTCTTTAAATGAAAACTCTTTTGTAGTTGTTTTATAGTGTTCAAGGTTTGAGTTCATGATGAATCTGTATTTCTACTACATTTTCTCTTCTGCATTCATAACCATTTCCTCTGTTTACTTTGCTTTGCCACTTCTCCTGCAGTGTGATGCAAACTTCAGCAAAGACCCTTCATTGACACTTTAGTCACAACAAAGAAGTTTTGTTTCTGCAAACAGTTTATACCTAATGTGAAAATTGGTAGCAGAGTCAGTTTGACTTAGCTCTGATGTTGGTCTAGTGTTAAACACATTAGTTGAATCTGAAGAGATGTAGATGACCTCTGGGAGAGTTTCCTGCTGTGTTGAGCAGTCAGACTGAGGGTTTATTGGTGGCTGACCCTTTTTATTCTGCACTCATCACTGTAGTATCCAAGGAACTGTAGTTCTCTCTTAGCAGCATGCAAGAGAGAACTTTATAGGAAGCAGCCATTATTTTGTGATGTTTGATGTTGTACTGCAAGAAGAAATTTCTGCCACGTGTAACTTCTGTGTTTCTTGTGTCCTGACAGGTACTGAATGAGGTGACAGAAGATAATTTAATAGATTTGGGTCCTGGCTCTCCAGCTGTAGTGAGCCCAATGGTTGGAAACTCAGCACCTCCGTCTTCTCTTTCTTCACAGCTTGCAGGGCTTGGTGAGTGCCTGATCTAAATCCTGCTCTTCACTACCTGATTAATGTTGCTGTGTGGGCTCCAAAAGGTTTGGGTATGTGGCTTACAGGAGGATTAGAAGGCATTCCCACTCCCCTGCACTGAGGCAATCTGCAGTTGAGAACCAGCCTGGCACAAAGGCAGGGATTTATTAACCAGAGAGGACTGATGGAAAGGGTGCAGGTTGTTGTTCATGGCAGAACTGGTACTACTCCTTTTATTTCTGCTTAGTTATAGTTCTTTGTGAAATCAGCCTGGTGAATGTTCTTGATTCCCTTTCTGCAAATAATATTTGAAACCTTTGGGTGAAAGGTTTTATAAAGCTGTTAAGTGGTTTACATTAAATTAAACCAAAGATTGCTTGATTGGATCGCTGGGTTTGACTGAAGGTTCTCCAGCTCTTTCAGCACTGCACCAATACCTTGGTTTGAAAGCATTGGTTTCACAGTCAGTAACTGAGAGAAAACATTGTGGAGAAAGCTACTGTCCATGCCCAAAATTTTGGACTGTGTTAGTGACTAGTAAATATCTCAGGATATTGGCAGCAGGTACTCACCAATTCCCAAATGCTGACTTCTCGATGAGGACCATTTATGGAGTGGTACCTCCAGGATGAGTTAGACAATCTCTACATTTTTCTTTTAAGAACACACTATTAGCATCCTCCAGCCTTTTTTGAGCAAAACTGTCATCAGTGCTGCAGCTGTTAGTGATGATGGTGTTTATATATGGTTTGTTGTTTCACTGGTTCACTGTTTTTTCTCCTCTGGTTGCAGACTTGGGCACAAACAGCGTCAGTGGCACACTCAGCTCCCTCCAGCACAGTAATCCTCGTGATGACTTCGACATGTTTGCACAGACAAGAGGCAGCTCCTTGGCTGAGCAGCGAAAGAAGTAAGTTGGAGTTTGTCTTTAGTACTGAGTCATGGCATTGCTGTTTTCTGAGGGCATAAATTTGAAAATTCTTGACTTCAGTCCAGACTGAAAAAGAAGTTTTGGTGTATGTTTTCATGCTTTTAATCCAATCCCTATCCTTTTGGTTGTTATTAATATAAGCAAGTGGAGAAGTTGCTACTGCTGGACAGAGCAGACTGGCTGGGTACTGTCTTAGTTAATGAGCTCACAAGTGTGCTTGCCTTGACTTCTGCCTTCTCCTAAAGGCTTGTCATCCCATCCACCCATGCTTGAGATACAGGAACATAAGGATCCTTCACCTGAAGGTCATGGATGTACTTTGGTGACTGAATTACTGTCATCAAAGGCTTGGAAACAGAATTACCATCCAGTTAACTCTCCTCTTGGCCCCAGTCAGACTCTCACAGGCTGTCAAGGCAGTGTAGCTTGCCTGGCTCCATGCTACCCTTAATTTGTTTATATGCATAGGGCTTGCATCTCTAGAGCTGCAAATCTGGCACTTTCAAGGGCATTTAACAGGTCAAATTATTTTAATGTAAAATAAATCTATGCACTTATTAAGAAATCCTTTGATCCCTGTCAAGTGATATTCAATGAAAGACACACTCAGGTATTTTTCTTTTGTATATTATTTCTTGCCTCCTGGGTTCAGATTTTCGAGGAAGTAGTGGCTACCAGCAGTCAGAACATCATCAATATCTTGTCTCAAGCTAAGAAATGCTGGTAAATAGTTTATCAAAAATTTAGAAAACTTGAGCCAACAAATTTATTGGTCTCTTTTTTTTGCAGTTATCAATATAGTTATTGGTACTGCCTCAGCTGTGGTATCAGTGCTGAGAAGAAATGCTCTAATGTAGAGGGATATGCCACCACTGGAGATTTTGGGCTGGGAGCCTTAATGTACAGTTAGAAAAGAGATGCATTGCAGGAGAGATCTAATCGAGGTCCCTCTGTCTCTTGTGCTAAATGAAGCACAAAACTACTCTTCCCACACCGTACCTAATGGAACAAGGAGCACAGATCATCCATGATTTCACAGGGGAGGATTGCTCTATCTTCCTTGGATTGTGCACTGTGTAAGCAGAGCAGCAGGGAGGAGGAAAGGCATGAGTGTGACTTGCTGTGGTGTGTAGGTGACAGCTCTGGGTGTGAGAGCTCTGGGTGCTGTGCTCACAGCTTGGGAGAAGCCAGCAGAGGAGGAGAGAGGGCTCCCCCTGCTCAGCCAGGCAGCCCCTCCCAGGAGCTGATTTTTGGGCACATGTTCGTGTCTGCTGCAGCTCATGGCTCACCACTGTGCTCTGAGAGATGGTGCTGCTGCCTCTGTCACCTGACTGCTCCATGTCCCTTTTGCATTGCAATTTAAGAAGCTTTTAACAGCTCTGTAAATAGTGCATTTCTTTGTCTGCTTCACTGCAGTTGCATAATTTCATCTCTCTTTGAGTCTCGCTCTGCCTTCCCCCATGCACACATCAAGGTCAGGCTTCCAGATGTCATTTCCAAATCTTAAACATAATCTGCAATCAGGCTGTTTTTCACAGTCCCCTGCTTGCTTTTGGACATGCTTAGGGTGCCTCATGACCTGTTTGCCTGCCTTTCATAATGCTGATCTTACTCTCTTTGCTTCAAAGTGCTTTCCAAAAGTGATGGGTGGCCTTTATACAGAGCCCACTCCTCTTCTTGGGGTGCACACAGCATGCTCCAAGTCTTGTTAAGAAAAAGAATGTGCTTTCTGGTTCCCAGGGGAGTAAATCAGAGTATCCAGAGTATTCCTCTCCTATGAGGAAAGGCTGGGAGACTTGGGATTGTTCAGCCTGGAAAAGAGAAGGTCTTGGGGTGACCTAATTCCAGTACCTGAAGGGAGCCTACAGGAAAGATGAGGAGAGACTATTTACAAGGGTCTGGAGTGACAGGACAAGGGGGAATGGGTTCAAACTGAGAGAGAGTAAGTTTAGATGGACTGTTGGGAAGAAGTTCTTCCTTGTGAGGGTGGTGAAGCCCTGGCACAGGTTGCCAAGAGAAGCTGTGGCTGCCCCATCCCTGGAAGTGTTCAAGGCCAGTTTGGAGGGGGCTTGGAGCAACCTGGGATAATGGAAGATGTCCCTGTCCATGGCAGGGGGGTGGAATGAGATGATCTTTTAATGTCCCTTCCAACCCAGCCTTCCTGTGATTCTGTGTGGGTGACTGCTGGACTTCCTTCTAATTCTGTGGTTTGTTCCTTTCTTGCAGCGTGACGTACGAGGATCCACAGGCTGTCAAAGGACTGGCATCTGCCCTGGATGTTCGGAAACAGAACACGGGAGGGGTAGGTCATGGCTCTGTGTTTTGTTATCCGTGTGGAATCCAAGCTGTAGGTGGCTGCTTTGATTGAGCTTCTCATTCTGTATTCCAGCAACGTGGTAGTAATGGCTATTTTGAAATTGATATCTGGGAGCAAGTACTTGCTCAGTAATGATCTCTAAAGAGATGCTGCTTAGCACTCCAGTCTACAAGACTTCAGAATCATTGTGGGTAAATTCTCCTGTGTCCTTGCAGCTTGTCCGGGGAGTCCAGCTCTTTGGCTGGAAGCACTGCTGAGAAGAATTGAATGGGGAATGTCCTGTGAACACTGGTGTGCATTGGCTTGGTTTGGTTTTGCTTATGAAAGTCTTAATCTACTAGACTTTGCTCCAAGTGCATGGATACATGAACAAGTTACAGGGAGAAATTATGCAGACTTCTAATGCTTCACATTCTTTGCCATAACTGCCCTCGCATGCATCCTGTTTTGTCTGCCCAGGGCAGGCTGCTGCTCTCTTGTGTGGGCAGCAGAGCCCCATGTGCTGTCACCTCGCAGCAGCTGGCACTAAAAACACTGCTGAGAGAGCTTGGCCAGCTTTGCATCCCTCAGTGAAGGCAGCAGTGAAAGAGCTTTCAGCTCATCCCTCGACCCCTTCCTGCCACCCAGCTTTTTAAAGCTGTGCTGCTCTTTTGTACACAGCTGTGTGTACGTAAGTCTTGAGAGGATGGAGCAAGTTCAGAGCCTTTTCCCAGTCCAATTTTAGGCTGTGATGACCACTAGGGAGCACGGCAGAGCCAGCGTAGCATGGGAGAGCCAGTGCAGGATATGCCTCTCACCAGGGAGAATTGCCTCCCCATGCCTTGGCTGATCCCGCCCTGGTTCTTTCATGACATGAAGTGGGAGTGCTCTGGGCAGCTGGCATGCCTGGCAGCTTGTCCTCCAAGCCAGGGAGAATTTGTGTTGGGAGCCAGCTGGGGTCAGATCACAGCTGCCTGCCTGCCTGCCTGCCTGGGCTATGATTCAGTGGGAGCAGGGCCTCAGCTCTCACAGAGCATCCCCCACCCCACAAACCTACCTGCTTCTTCCTGTCCTTGTCCTCCTGCACAAAGGGTAATTTATAACCCAGGTCAGTCCTGTGACCAGTTGGAGCTGAGCCCCACAAAAACTCATGCCAGCAGTACTGAGGGAAAAGGGGAAGCATGAGGAGGCAGGGGCAGAAGTATTCCTTCATAGGAATTCCCAAATCCAGTGTGACATCCCAAGCCCCCAGTATCAGTGAGCTGTTATTGGCAGGACCTGGGGAAGGATTTGATATTCTGCTCTTTGTTCCTGGCTAACCAAATGCAAGGGGCTTGCATTTAGCTGGTCAAGGGGGCTGTAATTCCCCCAGTGGCCTCAGGGTCATGTCCTTATTTATTAACACTTTTGTTTCCAGTCAGTTCAGCTTGAGGCACCAGCACAACACGTCATTCACACCAGCAGAGCTGCTGCGCTGCCCCAAGTGTTGTCAGTTCAAAGGGCTGTGGCTGAGCTCATCTGGGGGTCAAAGTATTTTGGGGCAAATGCCTTATAGGTTGTGGAATTTGGGGCTCTGAGATGTTGTTGAGACTTTCAGCCTGTTTTCAAAGGTCCTGGAGACTGTATCGTGTAATCAGGAGAGCTTGTTTTGAAATGCAGTTGCTCTGTAATTGGTAAACACTTTTTCTCAACTGTTGTGAGGCTTGTGGGTGTCTCTTCTTAAAGGAAATAAAAATTGAACTCTTCTAAAGTTACCAACCCCAGCATGCGTAGCAAAAAAACTAGCAGCGCTCAGTAAACGAAAAGACAGGCTTTAATTTGGGTAGAGCTAATTTAAGAACAGCTCTAGGGAGGAGCCAGAAGCTTTGCAACACATTCTTCACACACGTCTCGTTCCAGCACAGTTGTCCAGTGGTAGAATTCAGCACATCCGACGTTTCTAATGTAGTCATTCTCGGAATGGTCTGCAGAGAGGAGGCTGATCACGTGGCATTAGCTGTCTTTTAATGTGATTTAGCAGCTGGAAACAAGATGAGCTAAAAATACACTGTTTTCTTAATATTGCTTTTCCATGTTGGGAATTGCTTTTGTTGCCACACAGTTGTTGCGTGATCACAACTGGGAGGAGAGGTGTCCAAGAAACAATTCTCTGGTGTTACACAGAGAGTAGATGAAATTGGAACGATTTCCCAGGTTTTTTTTGTTTTGTTTTTTCTTCCTCAGGAAATGAGACATAAAAAATTGCAGCTGATTCTCCATTACCTGTGTTAATGGGGACAGGAGAGGTGTCTGGGTGGATGTACGTAACACACCAGTGGCTCTCTGCTGAGCTCACCCAGTTTTGGGCTGGAGCCACTGTGCTCTGCTGAGCCCCTCCAGAGTTGGAGATGACTCTGCATCCCACCCTGGCTCAGGGAGGAGATGCTGAAGGACAAGAAGCCATCTCAGAGTGTTTGTGGTGCTGTGCCATGCAGTCTGCAGCCTGCTCAGGGGAGCTGGATGCATCAGCAGTCCTTTAACCTCTGTGCTTTTCCAGAGGGGCAGTTTGAAAGGCTGCCAGGACACTGCAGCAAACTGCCCTGACTTCACCTCCACTCAACACCATCGCAGAGCTGCTGTGCTGTTAGTGTGGGGCACAGTCTGTCTGCTGAGGTCAAGGATGTGAGCAGGGCGTGCTGCAACCCACGGCTTCATAAACAAGGGGTACTCCACAGAGCGTGACATGAGAGTTTCCAGTGCAGCCTGACTGACTGCAGGAGCTTGTACAGCCTCTCTTTTCCTTCTTCTAAGAAGATGACAAACATCAGCCTCACTACTAGCCAGTGGCTGGTTTATTTTATTATTATTTTTATTTTTAATGACATCGTGGAGGAAGTGCTAAAACACTATGAACTGTCTGTAGGAAGTGCAGAATTTGGGGTGAAGTCTGTCCTTCCATGGACAGAGCTGACAGGCAGAGTGGGACACAGCTGCTGCCAGAAGCTACTGTAGGCATCTCTGTGGGTGTGTGTCTGTGTGTCTGTGTATGTGAAGTTTTTAATTGTTTTATTACTTTATCACGGGTTGTTGCTGTGGTTTCTCTCTTTATGGACCTTTCTGTTCTCAACACAGAGGAGAGGTAAAGGTGGGAACTCAGACATGGAGCCCATAGACAAGTGGCTAATTACACAAGGAATGGTGAGGACTTCACCAGTGAAGCAATTCCTACTGCCCACCCCAGTCCCTGACCTAGAATAACCATCCTCCGTTCACCTCTCGTCCTGCCCTGTTGAACCGCTTGAAATCGGACAGTACAAGGAGTTTATTTCCCACCTACATCATTACCTGGGGCAAAGGGAAAGATTTGCACCAATTTCTGGTTTATACAGCACAAAGACCTGTAAACAACTGAATCATTTGTAGGATCCCACATCACCTTCAGAAGAGACCTGGGGATCCAATTGGTTCCTTCTACTGTCTTGATTTACTTATGCAGTATCCACTTTTCGAGGGATAAACACAAGTCTCATGGATTTTATTCGTAAAAGAGGACACTTGCTATCTCTCTTAAAAGCAGCTGTTTCTGGTAGTGCTTAACTTCATGGTCTGGAATAAACATAGGGAAGTTGTTGGATCATATGTAGTTGAACTGAGTAATGTAGGGGTAGTTCTATATGCAAGGAAAGGAATGAGAGAACTGCTACCCAGATGGACATCTTCAACCCCACTGGCATTAGGAATCAGACTCCAAAAGGTACAATAGTGTTCCTGGCTGTAAGGATTTAATTCCTGTGTCTGGTGATGCAAGTGCCTTGATAAAATCAGGCTTCTGAAGATCACTGAACCTGTGCACATTCTGACCCTGTTTGAAGTTGTCCTTCATCAATGTGCTTGCAGAGAGAAGTTCAAAGCCTGCTTTAGGTGCAGAAGCCAGAGGAAGGGAAAAAAATAGCCTCAGCTATGCCTTAAAGCCAAGTTCTAAGACCATTTTTTTTTTTGGACTATGTAATCCATCACTTTAAGTGCTTGAGATTAGTACCAATAATGTGACCTAACTGTAGAAAATCCTCCTGAGACAGTCCTGGCTGCAGCCAAGTTCAGAGAGGTGCAGGGAGGATTCCCTTTGCTGGGTGTGCTGGCAGTGCAGCGTGTGGAGCTGAGCACCAGGAAGCCCATGGAGCAGGAATGTCTCACTCCAGGGAGAGCCCTGAATGTGCCAGACTAAACTGCACAGTGCTTAAAAAGAGAAACACCCCAGAAAGTTTAGTTTAGACAATCCAGAGTGTTTAATATCTACTCTGTGAAACACTTGCGTTTATTCTTCTGGATTTAGGGCTAATCCAGATTATTTCTCAGGGCAGGTTTGGAAATTTGGCAGAAGTTTGTATGGCTGGTGCACAAACAGTGATGGGACAGGTGTTGTATCTGCCTGCCCATGCAAGCACCCAAAAGCAGTTCCATGCCTCCTCACACATGGGGATAAACCCACCTGTCCCTGGGAGCCAGAGGGTCATTTTGGTGCTGTCAGACACCCACAGCTCATAAGGTGAGAGTGAAAAGCTGTAAAACGAGCAGCAGTATCAGCTTTGCCTCCGATATTGTTGACTGTGGCTCACAGAGGCTCTCGCTGTTCGGTGGCTCTGTTGCAGCCAGGGATGTGCTGTGCCACTGTTAGATGTTCATCCATAATGAATAATCCAGTGATTGAGTTAGTTCCTCTTCTTTGCCTTTCCACTGTTTACAAGAGCGGGGAAGCATGAAATCGGCACCCCTGCTGTTCACACCACTCACACCACTGTTTTATTAAAAAAGCAAACAGCATATTCCTTCATTGGCTTGTGGTTATTCAGTCTGGAAAAAGGATACTGCAGCATTCATGGAGGCATATGGATTTGGGGAGGGGTGGGGGCCTGGCTGTCCAACCAGTCACTGCTCTTACAAGCCTGTCACCTTGTTTGTATGCTAAATACAAGAGAGAAATACCTAAAATAAAACTAAACTAATCATTAACTCCGTTTCTCTCTTAACTGGCTGTAGTTCTTAACAGTGTTTATTAATATGACATGTAGCATTTACAATGCCAGTGGATAACTAGAATCCCAGGTATGAACTTGGTGTGCCCGCTCTGTGGGGTACTTTTTGTACTTCAATGAGAAGGAAAGAGGGGTGAGCTGACACTGCTGTTCCCTGTGCCTGTACAACATTGAGACCACTCAAAGGGAATTCTCCACCTGCCAGAGTGGCTCTCACATCCCTCATGACCTGATGTTGTTCTGTCCAAACTGGGATACATTTCAGCTTTGGGTTGAGTCCTTCCCACTCCATTTCTGGGCATCCCAGTTCACCACACACCTTTGCAGTCTCTGGCTCTCCTCTCCCAGTGACTTTGGCAGTGTTGTTTTTGTTTCAAGTTAACCTGTGGCTCAGTTCTGCCAGCGAGGTGATGCCAGGACCATGGAGACACACCAGGCACACCTTTATCCATCCCAGCTCTACCTAGAAAACTAAAATAGACAAATGATACTGACAGAAGATATTTCCAGTTCTTATATGACTGAGGAATGGGAAATGAGCTGTTGCAGTGACAGAGCTGTCTGCAGTGTAAGGTCAGGGTTTTGCCATGCAGGTGTCACACAAGGGTCTGGATCAGCAGCCATTAGGCACAGAATTTACCATAAAGCCACATTTTAGTGCAGGTGGTCTCAGTTCCCTTCTCATGAGATTGGAGAGCTATTGAGATTTGCATTAACATATTTATTTCTTAGAATAATCTGTCAACCCACTCACATGCCAGATGGGTTATTTGTTATGAAAGTGAGAAGTAGGTGTTGCTTAAGCCACCACATCAGGACATTAATTGGGACAGTGACAGGGGAAGGATGAAACTGAACCAGAATTCACAGAAAGTGATATGAACACCACTCAGCATTCTATCTTGACTGCCAGCAGCATGCCTGGCTAGAGAGGAGAGCCCTCTTTGTAGGGAAGATAGGTGAGTAAAGATTAAATGAAACCTCTGTTAATTAGTAACCAAGTGGGATGTCGCTATGTGTGCCTTCAAGAGAGAGATAGGATCTGAGATGTGGAAATGACTTGGGTAACGTGAGACTGTTGAATAACATCATCTTGGAGACTGAAGTGCTTGAATTGTGGCTAGACCCAAAAATAAACATGTGAAGATATCATTTCTTCCATTTGTGGGACCCCTCTCCCTGTTGAAGGCAAGCAGGTGTTTTCCCTCAGCCAAAGACCACAGGGTCTCCTTACCCATCCAGCCATGGTGTTTTTCAGAGCACTGTGCAAGGACAACCCAATCCCCTGTGCCAGTGAGGGCTGGCAGTGTCTGGGCAAGCCTGTCAGATCCAGATGGGCTGGTTGTTGTACGGGCACAACAGGCTCTGTTGGGGAACAAGCTGCACCCAAGCTCTTGCCTGCCCCGGCTGTGCAATGCATAAACACAGTTAGGAGTAAGCAAGTAGTTAATTTAATCCGTGCATGTAAAGTCAAGCGTGTTCTAATATCGAGGCCAAGCAGCTATTTCAAGATCACAACAGCTTTAAATAGATGGTAAGGCTGTAGTAGTAAGCTGGAGTAGCCTGCTAGTGTGCTCCTAGTGCTGCTGTAGGAATGACAGACCTTTACTACTGCTAACCAACGAGGGGAAGTGAGCAGCAACTAACCAAGGACTGGTGTCAGCTTTGTTAAACATCTAGAAAGAAGTGGAATTAACTAAGCTATTACAAGGCAGTAGTCTGGCAACAATTAGCATAAACCTTGTTAAACATTTTAAGAACATTAATGAGCTCACCTAGAGACCTGACTTGTCATTTCATACCTGCTTCTTTTCCAGTGGGATCATTTTTAATAGAAATAAAATGTGATAATAATAACCTTAAACTGTCTTTTTAAGGGTAGAATATTGGATTTTATGACTTCTGAGGAAATATATTGGCAATACTCTTTGGCTTTTGATTGCTAGTGAGAACATCAACACAATCTAACTTAGATGAGTTGGAACTTGAATTCCAGGTTCCTGTGGGTTTTGTGGGATTGAACGCTCACTTTTGTTCTCCCAGCCCTCCTTTTCCATTTCCCTTTCACGACTGTTGAGATGATCCCATTTGTAGGATTTTCCAAAGACTAAATAAAAAAGGAATTTAAACAATCAGCCCAACTTTTAATTAAAGCCAGTTACTTAAAGTACCCAAAAATATCTTGTGACTTAATTTCTATTTATGTTGAGTATAGACTTTAAAAAAAAAATAAATCACAATATCTTTATACAAACAGCTCTTGCAGCCAGCACTGACTATCTGAGGAGCTCTGGTGCCAAGACTGAAAGCTTCACTAGACTGTGGAAGTTTGCATAATCAAAGTATTAACAAGACAGTATCCCATTCCAGAGTTTTTTCCATGTAGTCTGTGGCTGCCACTGCTGGTTGTTCCCAGAAACTGTTGTCTTTTTTAATGTGTAAAGTAGTTAATTTATTTTTACATTGCCTCTGTTGTGATTTAGGGATTAGTTGTAACGAAATTTCCCTGCACATTTTTCAGTTTAGGGTTTCTGAAAGGGGGAGAATTGCCAAATACCCAACTGACTGGCAAAAATGGAGCTTCTCTGTGTGGTCAGTTTAAAATGAAATATAAATGGTACAAGGTCATCGTTAAAATAATTTAAAACTTCCAGTTGCTTTCTGAGAGCTTTCCCCCTCTTTATGCTTGAACAAATTAAACCTGACACACATAACCCATATTTTATGAGGAAAATGGGGCTCAGAGTCTGAGGAAAGTAAACTGGAAGTTTGAGCATGGAAGGAGCAGTAGATACAAACCCTCAGCACTTTGTGGGTGTGCTGGGAGACAAGAGGAAGCTTTTTAAAAGGTCAGTGCTGAATAACAAATGGCTGACACATTCAGATGTTTATCTTACAGCTTTGTGTGCTTCTCTGCAAGAAGTGTTCTTGCACTTCTGAGGGCTTTGTTTGTTTGTTATAAGTAGCTCTAGCTGAAAGTAGAATTTCCTTTTTTTGTTGGTTTTTTTATTTCTTTTTTTAAAATTCTTACGAAACACCACAGCACAAACTCTTGAGCTGCTGAGCTGTTCTTCGAGGACTTCTGCAAATTCAAGAGTCCTGTGATTCTCAGGAATTCAGTACTTGATCAGTCATCTGTCATGTTTGGAGGATAATCAAGATTTGAGCTGTTGTTCCTTCTAATACAGGGACACAGTACTGCCATGCTTTTTAGAACAGCTCCTCTTATTTCATAAAATCATAAAATCTTGAAATTATGTGGGTAGGAAAAAAAGACCATCTCGTTCCAACCCCCTGCCATGGGCAGGGACACCTTCCTTCCACCAGATCAGGTTGCTCCACCTTCCTGGTGCTACTCTTTGGGGGAGATGCTTTAGATTTAGTTCTGGATTTCCAGTTCTTTGACACAACCAACCCACTTTAGCAGACCTCACCTCAACCAAGGGCTTAAGTGGCCTTTTCAGTACAAAGGGCCACTTGATTCTGTGAAAAAAATTCCAGAGGAGCTTTGCTAAACAGCCTCAGCCTCTGTGATCCAGCATCTGTCTGTCTTCCTCTGCTAGAAGTGCCTGAGAAAACTACATCTCCCAGAAAATGCATCTGCAGACCCTCCTCCAGCTCTTCTTATTGAATCACAGAGTCATTAAGGTTGGAAAAGACCTCCAAAACCATCACATCCAACCACTAACTCAGCACTGCAAAGGCCACAGCTAAGCCATGTCCCTAAGCACCACATCCACATGGGTTTTTATCACTTCCAGGGAGGGCAGTTCCTGTGAGAGGTTTCAGGCAAAGCTGTGGCAAACCCCTGACACCTTTTCTGCCTAGGAGAGTCCCTCTAACAGTGCCAGGTCTCCTGCCTGCCAGCCCTGGTGCCCAGCTGCCGTGCCCTGGCCTGGGACTCGGATGGAAAACAAAACATTGTTTTCCAACTATTTTTCAGGTTGTCCCTACCAGATCTATTGTGGTGTTTTCCTGTTTACCTCAGCAGGCCTCTGTTGTATTTAAGCAGTGTAGTTAAGTCAGGAAATTCTACACCTAATACTCAGTAATTTCCCTCTGCTGACCCAGTTACCCTTAGCACTGTGTGAAATCACTGCCTCTGCACTGCCAGTCACAATCACACTGGTATCAGGACCAGTTCCACTGCAGGGGCAGAGGCAAACCTTCCATGCCTGAGTGTTAAATTATCCCTGGAGCCTGACCTGCTCTGGAGAGCCCTGCTGCAGCTCTGGTGCTCTCCTCCTCTGCCCCAGCCTCCTCCTCCCTCACCTTGGAGACTCCACACTTTGCACTGGCACTCGTTGGACTCTGCTGCCGAGGGTCACCTTTGGCAGAGGAGTGGGAACTGGGAGCTGGGACAGTTTTGCTTTAAACCCTTGTGCCAAGGCTTGCCAGGGCTCTGTGGCGTGGTGGGAGGAGGATCTGGGAGGAAGCATGACTGTTTCCTGGGCTCTGACTCCTCCACCTGCAGGGAAAACCAAATTGTTTTCATAGGAGTGTTGCCTGAAGAATTTGCGCCCCTCTTTTTCTAACCCTTCACTGTGGCTAATACCCATTTTAAAAAACCAAAAGGTGTAAATTTAACATTTCAAAACCTAACTGATATCCAGTATTCTACCCTTAAAAGCATTTCACGATCAAGATTAGAATCATCAGTCCATCTTGATGGTTTTAATATGTGGTCGAGAAGTTACTCGTCTTATGCTGGCATCCAGTCACGTCATTCCCCATAATCTTTCTCTTGGTTTTTTTTAGCCTTGTTGTTCATAATTTCCTTTCCAAGTTGTTTCTTTATTTGAAATGCCATTTATATTTTGTTGCCTTTTTTTTTTTTTTCCCAGCACATCTTACATCTTTGTTTTTCTTTTGTTTTTAATCTTATTTCTGGCGTTTTCCATCGCTCTGTGGCCATGATTGTGGATGTGTTTTGGTTTTTGCCTGCCTTGCTGTTCTCTCGCTGCACTCCCTAGATCCCTGTTGCACAGTCCTCTGTCATGGATGACATTGAGGAGTGGCTCAGTACCGACTTGGTGAGACTCTTTATATTTTCATTTTTCACTTGCACGGTTAACTTTCAATGCATTGCTGAGTTCCTGGTACTTCTCATACTGGGAAGCAGTGAAACTTCCCAAGCAGAGAGTTTGGTTCCCTTTGAAGGGAATATCTAAGCAGGAGGAGTCAGGGTCATGTTCAGCAATTCAATCAAAACACATTTTTTTCTGAGCTGTTTTATTTTCCCTTCTCCATGTGAACATCACAGAATAGCATGTGTTCCAGAAAATGTGGGATTCTGGTCCCCAAATAGGAAAGCATTAAATACAGGCTGAATTTTTCTGCACCAGACTTAAAGCCAATGTTTAAAGCTGCATTATTTAGACAGGATCTAAGTTCATGCTTATGTTGAGGCATGCTTTTAAGAGATGCTGGATCAGGGCTTAGATTCCTTTCAAATCAAGATGTCTTTGTTAAACTGGCTGGCAATCTTGAAATGTTTCATAATAGTAATAATAAAAATTTATGACAGTCTCTCTTAAATGTTTATAACTTTCAGTTTCTCCTAAATGATTATTGTCTGGTAATTATTACACAAACAAACAAACAAAAAGCAGAATTAAAAGTAGCTTTGCCTTCACCCTGGAGTTTGTTTTGCTGTCCCAACACACATTTGGTTTAAGCAGGATACAACTAGTACACATTTATTCTGGTTTGGTTTTCTTTTTTTTCAATGTAAGCATCTGACTCAAATCAACCAAGTGCGTTTTGTGGGGTGGGTGGTGGGTTGTGTTCACACTGTTCTTTTAAACATGGTTTTAGTGAATTGAACTTGTGGTCACCATATCCCCAAGGATCCTTCCAGCTTCAGACAAAAAACTCCCAACTCCCTAGGGTCTCTCACGGCCCCTGGCTGGGAGCTGTGGGATTCAGGCTCCATTCCCCAGCTCTGGAAGCAGAGCTGCAGACACGCTCTGGCACGCCAGCCCTGTGCTCTGGCACTGGAGGAGCTGGCTTGGAAAGAAAAAAAATTCTCCAGCACTCCAGAGGTGCCTGAAGTGCTTAAACATTCTGGGTTCAGTGTTTGATTTTGGCAGACTGGCTGGCTGTCTCTGAAATGTCACTGGGTTCCAGCTGCAGGTAGGTTTGTCAGGCCTCAGTACAGGAGTCAATTACAAATTTAATTACAAACTGGCCTCATTTTGGTAAAAGAAATACAGTAAATGTAGCATGTCCACTCTGAACAATAAACTTTTGTCTTTGCCATTTTAAGTAATTAAGAGGCAGAGGAGATCTGATGGAGAGATATGGAGGTAGCTCTGTGCATCTGTCATCCCCAGGATAGACTTGCTCAAAAGGAACAAAGCAGAGAAGTGTTCTGGAAATGCCTGAGCAAGCCTGGGGATGTTCTTGGGTCCCCATCCCAACCCTATGTGGGTGCAGCAGAGAGATGCCTGTGAAAATTTGGACTGGATTTTTGTTTTTCACTCTGGGTCCCATCCTCCTTGTTTTGTTAGCAGTTCAACTCTCTGCTTCACAGGTGAGGAAGTTGCAAGTTAGGTTAGGTAATTGTTATTTCCTTACCCTTTTGGGATATGCTGGGACAAACAGCAGCTCTGCCTGTGAAGAGGCTGCTGTGTGAACTTTTGGAAAACTCAGTGCAGTGGAAAGCCAAGAGATGCTCAGGCTCTAAAAACCTTTGTGAGGCCAGTCAGTATGTTCCCACTCCTGGTAGGGAAGCCAGGTATAGACAAATACTTTGCTTTTTCAAAGCAGGCTCAACATGAGGTTTTCAATTTTTTTTTTACCCATCTTTAACATCCTGATAGATTGACAGGGATGCATATCCCTGAACTTTTAATTTCATTATTGGAAATGCACATTGAAATGCACAAACTGGTGGAAATGCTGTGACCCTGTGGCATTCCCAGCCTTTGATTCGGATCGACAGACACTAACTGCTGTCAGTATCCTTCATCCAGCTTACCCTGGTCTTGTCTTTGTACAGCATGGACACAGGAAAGCTGCTATATTTTTGTATGAAACCTAAAATGAACTCTCAAAGGAGGAATGTTGACCCCAAACATTTTTGCACGTGTCCTTTGTCAGCTAAAAGCACTTTTTATTTGAAGACACAATGCAAACCACAGGCCTGACTTTTTTAAGGACTGTGTGACAGAAAAGATGCCATCTGGTACAGTGTGTGTGTGACTCACATAGCTCAGATTTGGACCAGAATTACTGTCTGAAGGGGAAACAGCGCTGGACTGACATTCAGATCCAACAGGGAAAGCTTAGCTATCCAACAGCAATCTTCAGAAGCACCTCAGTGCTCATCCTCCTGCTCTGCAGCGCAGTGAAATGTCAGTCCCCACTGCCCTCCCGATGTGGGAGCCTTGTGATTTCCCCAGGTCGCCCTGCTCTGATGGTTAATATGTGGAAACAAGTGGTGGAAACTGTCCAGTTGTATTAAAGGTGGAGGGGATGACAGCGCAGGGGAAGCACTGCCTGTGCTCACGTGCCTTTTTCTTCCCATTGCAGAAAGGCAACGAACTGGAAGAAGGAGTGACCAGTGAAGGTAAGCAGAGATGCCCCTGGCTATGAGCCATTCTCAGGTTAGTGCTCAGATGGAATTTGCTTTGATCCCTGCTGAGATGCTGCCTTATCCCAGCCTGATGTTCCCCAGCAAAGCTTCCATGCTCAGAAAGGCGGGAGGAGAGCATTTCACAGCAAAAGGTTCATATTTATGGTGTGGGGAGCCCTCCTGGCTGTAAGTGCTTCCCTGCCATCTTCCTTGGCTGTGCTCTGTGTTTGTGCCAGCAGGAATGTGTCCCCGAGCCTCTCAGCCCTTTGGAATGATGTTTCCCTGGTTCTGTCACAGCCGGTGGCATAGTGTGGGTTTGATTCCAGCTGCTGCCTGAGCTCGGGTGTCTCCAAGGACGGCTGTACCCTTTCCCGAGGAAGTCAGGCTGTACCAGCGTTTGTGCCTGCCAACACAGCCCGACAGGATGCCAGGCCCTGGAATTTCAACCCCTGCCAACCTCTGTCCTCAGGGCCAAACCCCTAATCCCCGTTCTTACCTGTCTCCCTTCTGTTTTTGCATTGCAGAGTTTGACAAATTTTTAGAAGAGCGAGCCAAAGCGGCGGAGATGGTTCCCAATCTGCCATCCCCTCCCCTGGAAGCCCCCACCCCTCCGACAAATCCTTCCAGCAGGAAAAAGCAGGAGCGCTCGGAGGACGCCCTCTTTGCACTGTGAAGATGGCACAGAGCCACCCTGCCACCCCTGTGCTCCGCCGGCGAATGTTGCCGCACGGCCACTTTGTCCTCCCACAGTCCTTGGCTAACAACGACCCCCGTGCCCCTCCATTCCATAGTTTGCTTCTCCTTCCCTCCCTCCCCAAACGGTCGACCCCCACAAGCTGACTCTTTCTATTTAAATCCAACACTATTCCTGCCAGACCACGATTCTCCAGCACTCGCTTAATCCCCTCCTTCCTGTCCCAGCTGCACAAAACCAGCTCTTGATGCTGAAAACCCCTTCAGAATGCACGAGTACGTCACACTGGGCTGAAACAAAAGCCCAGGGGGGAGAGAGCAGCCTTGCCCTTCAGTTTATGTAGGGATCATCCTCTTCTGTAGGCAGGTCCTGCCAAGTAGACGGCTCTGTCAATCAGCATGTAATTGACTGAGCTGGAATGTTCAGGAGGAGTGTGTCTTTATTTTTAGATAAAATGTTAATGTATTGGCTTTCGTGTTGGATTCGACAGCAAGGAACAACTGTTCCCCTTTCAACATGTGCTTCACAAGTTAAAATCCTTTACTCTCCCACTCACACATCTCCTGGTACCATATGGTGGTCGCTTTTCCCCACTCTCTGTGGCGTTTAATTTCTAAATCTCACAGGGTATTTTTTGCCTTGTGTTTTATCTGGGCTTGCTCTAATCTGAAGCAGTCTGTTGGCCATGTCCAGTAGCTCTGGCAGTTGATAAGGATGGAAAATGCTGGGCTAAATGCATGCTGTAACAATGGCACAGGAAGCACCTCACTCTTCAGGAGACCATTCTCACACAGGAATTTTCCTGGTGTGTTTGCCTTTTAAAATGGTTATTTTCTCCTTACCTTAATTCCTTCTTCAGTGACTGTTGAGCTCTGCCTTTGGTGTAAACATCCATGCAGATGGCTGGGACTTGCTCGTGGATTGGGTGTGAACTGAGTTTCCTGGATTCTCTGCCATGCCTGGTAGGATAGACATGCTGGTTCTTGGGAGTAGGGATGAGGAAAAGAGGCAAACCTCAGAGCTTTGTATGGAACGCTGAGGGAGATGGTTACCATGGAGGGATTAGCCGTGCCAGCCTGTGCTGGAGGTGAAACTCCTCATTTCCTTCTAGTTTTAGGCCTGAGAAAGTGTTGAAACTATTGTGACCGTGCTATTTGTAATTTTTGGAATGTCTTTTGATCCCTGTGCCCTTCATTAACTCCCAGCTCCTACGGGGCTGCAGTCTCTGTACAAACAAGAATATTCCCTTGCTTGCCAGAGGCATGGCCAGGATTCCTGCTCCTCTGGGGCTGCCAGAAGGGATTCCAGCATGTGTGCCTGCCTTGCTGGGCTGACAGGCAGAGCTGGAGCAGGCAGCTCCAGCCGTTGCCGCATCCCCCAGTGTGTTCCTTGGGAGGAAGCCAGTGGCGCAGGATGGCAGGATCAAAGAGAGAGCTGAGCAGTGCATGGCAGGAGAATCTCCTGTCCTGACAGAGAGGCACTTTATCAGCTGAACGCCTGTGCAGGCAGCAGGCTCCAGCCCCTCTTCCTCAGGGTGTTGCTCGGCTTAGGCAACCAGCCACCTCCTTCTGACCTGACATGTCTGAGCTTCCCAGGATGCTGATGTGTGTCGAGCTCTCTTGGAAGTTGTTCTAGGCCAAGTGATAGAAGCTTTTATCTGAGCATGTCATTTTATCAGCCCATACCATACTCTCTGGGGACCACCCCTTTGGGACGTTGTGACACACAAAGCCTGTTACCAAATGCCTGATTGCAGCACTGATGGACTTTGAGAGCGGACACATAAATCCTTAAAGGGAAACATTGTTTGGTGCAGGATTTCCAGCCTGTCCCAGCTCAGATTTCACTCTGTGCTCTCCCTGCTCATCTTCTCTGTCCTGCCCTGCCTGCAGCCTCTTCCAGGATCCCTCCATATGTAGCTGGGCCCAGGCAGGGCTGTCCTGCCACCCCTCTGTGCTGACGTGACACCTCATTGCTGCTCCCTGTAGCACAGCTTACCATTGGACAGGGAAAACCAGTTTAAGGATGGAGATAACTTGGAGATCAAGCTTTTCTCCCCACTTGCTGGCCCTCTCTCCAGTTGAAGCCTTTCTGTGTGGGTCTGCAGAGGCTTTCTTTCATTCCATCTTCTCCGTGGCTAATGGAACCTGCCAGGACAGTCTGCCTCGGCTCTCAGCCACTGCCCTCACTGCTCAACACAAGATGAGCCCAATGCTCAGGGATTGGCAGTGCCAGCTTGCTGCAACACGTCAGATGTGGCCACCAGCTCCCAGAAACCAGGAAACTTCTGTGGTGACGCTGATTTGATTTCAGACGGCGTCTGGTGATCGCCTGAGCAGTCTTGCCAGCCCAAAATGAATTGCTGGTATTTCTGTCAATGCAGAAAGCTCCGTGGGTGTTTTAAGTGTGTATTTTCTCTTCTAAATCCTTGAAACACATTGACCCTGTAAATGGCCACATCAGGTGATTCTAAGCATGTTAATCCAGCTTCCCTGCCAAGCCAGAGGAGATAATCGCATTGCTCAGGCATGGGGACACTGGCAGATGGTGCAGAGTGGCACGGATGTCACTGTCACCGAGCCCCCACAGTGTCCCACTGCGGCTGTGCTGGCCCTTCATCCCCTACCCCTCAGCCAAAAGGTGCTGGGGGTGTGTGCTTTTAATGCTTCTTTCTGTCACACTAAACCAGTCCTGGGATCTCCAAGGCACTGCTTTAGGGAGAATTTGGTCCCTTCCTGGAACATTCTGCAGAGCTGTCGGTGATTCCTCTCTCCAGCCAGGAGGAAAAGAGATGGAATGAGAAGGCTGGGGGGAAAATACAGTGTGTTGGCAGAGCTCAAGGGGCTCTTTTGCTTTGTTCAGCCTCAGGCAACCCATGGTCCCTGCTGACACTCGGCATTATCCTCTGGAAAGCCATGGCACTGCTTGCAGGCAGTGGCAGGTGCCACCAGCACGAGTGGTGGCTTTGCTGGAAGTAGGGCAGCTCCCAGGAGAAGCCCTCCTTAGGAGGAAACAGACTTTTGGAAAGACCTGGGATGGATCTGGAGCGCAAATCCACCACTCTTGGCTCTCGGGGCTGGAAGCACCAAAGGGAACAGAGTGTGGCAGAACAGGTGGTTTAGCCCAAACCTTCTTTAACAAATACGCTAGAGCTTCCCAAATGTCCTGTATCAGGATCTCTCATCTTCCCTGTCCTCTTGTGGTCTGCAGAAAACCAGAGCGGTGGGAACTTGTTTGAGGGAAAGGGAAGGGGTTTTTCACTTCAGGAGACCAACTTCTCGATTAATCTTTCCTTCGCTTTCACTCTTAAGTGCTTCCTCTGTGCAAGTGGGCAGAGGACTCAAGTGGCTCCAGTGCTTGCAAAAACAGGGATGGAGCTGCAGCCTGATCCACTTTCCATGAGAAATAACATCCCAGAGCTTTCTAGGCATATTAGGAATCACAGCTTGACACTCAATGACACTAAATTATTCTTGGGGTCCTTTGTAAGTTCTAATCGTGCCCTGTTCTAGGTTAAAATATTTATTTTGTCTATATATTTTCTTTCCAGTGTGTTTTTTAACCTCTTCTGTTAACTCTTCATGTGCTGAGATGTAAGGAATCAATGGTTTCTATTTAAATATATCCTTTGGGTTTTGGTTTTTTTTAATTGTTCTGTGTAGATTTCAGCTGCATCTTCGGCAGGTGTAATAGATAACAATGTGCTGTACAGACATTTAGGGTGTTTAGGATGTAGGTAAGGCTCATAGGAGAAGTGCTCATAAAAACGTAGCACGGTGTCTCTTAAAGGGAACAGCAAAAATGCTGAGACTGGTCCATACTGGGACCCTCACGTAGCCTCCAACATACCTTTTTCCCTTGTGATTATCACAGCCTCCATCTCTGGGATGTGCTGATCAAACCAGCTCTGCCATCCCCAGGGCTGGTCTTGCACCTCCAAGCTGAAGGATTTTTAGTGAGGATTTCTGTTTGTTTGACTTCATTCAGCATTTGTTGATGGGATACATTGGCTATTCCCACTTTGAAATGGAGGACTGGGAGCTGGCTGTGGTGGCGAGATGTTTCCCTCCAGTGGTGGAAGAACAGATCCAGGCCGTGATTTCAGGCCCAGGGCAGGGGTGATGGTCCCTCCGTGCAGGAGCCAAACCCACGCTCCACACCCTGCCAGCACAGCCTGTCTCTGCTCCTCCATTCCCTGCTCCCCTGATGTCACCTGCAGGGACAGGCTGTGCAGCCCAGGAGAGCAAACAAGACAGATTTCTAACACTGTTTCATCCGATTAGTTGTTGAGTCTCCTGCGGCTGCTGGGAGCTGTAGAGTGGGAACTGCTTGTGCTATCTCCATCCCCGTCCATCCCCATCCAGCTCCGTCATTGTTTACCTCCTCAGGGCTGACCACAAGCCTTGTGGAGCCTCCCCTGGAAAAAAACAGCTCAGAACAGTTATTTTTATGGAAATAATGAAGCAGTGAGTGGATTTAGAGCTGTGTTGGAGGTAACCCTTCTGCTGCTGTGGGTTCCCACCAGCCAAGGAGACGAGGTGCCCACAGCAGCACCTTCCACTAATCCATCCCAAACTGCAGCCTCTGGAGCAGGCTGTGCCTGCCTGCTCCAGCCCCAGGTTCCCCACACCTCCTCCTCACCTGGAGAGAGGTGAGGCTGTGTGTCACCAAGAGCCAGCTGGCCTCGAGCACTGCCGAGCTCTGATGCTGGTTCTCTTTAGCCCATGGCAAACCCACTCTTCCAAAATTCCCACCGTGCTCCGTGTTTTTATGAGTACGAGCTCCTCATTCCCTACATGTTCCTATGAGCTGTTGTTAACCCTACAAACGTAACCTGTGTAATAGCTTCTCTGTATATTACAGCTGTAGGCTTTCCAGATAAAAGTGGATAATATTTATTTACTGAAGATACTGGATATTTTTTTGTTTGGGAATGGGGTAGGGGGAGAAAGGGGACATAACTGTTTAAAGAGATCGACTATGTAAAGAGAAACAAAATACACAAAAAGCAGAGAAACCCAACACTAAAACATCGCTGTATTCAAGTAGAAAGTGTTTCTGTTGAGGACGAGACAACTGTATTAATCTGCCATTGTTTAACTTGCTCCAGAAATCATCTCCTTGGTTCCTGCATGTGAGATATTCCAATAAATACACTATTAGTGTGAGCTGGAGGTGCTATCGTCTGTCTCTCACCTGGGGACTCACCTGGGTATTCCCACTGGGAGAAGGTTTCTGCCCAGCAGTTGCTCTTTGTGTCTTCATGTGGCTCATGCTGTGCTCAGTGCTGTATTGCCAATGCTGCTAAATTCGTGTCCCACTAAATTTTGGCACATCATTTGAGGGTGACATCAGGCAGGTGCACAGGTGACAATCTGAGTGCTCGGTGGGAACCTGCCCACCTTGCAGGGCTTAACTGATAGTCCTTGGAAGGCAATTGGATCACCACCCTGGTGACCTAGAAAGTAGTGGGTAATGTTCCCAGCCCATCCAAGGGCCACTTTCCTGACTCATCAGCCAGGAATTCATTCCAACATCCCCATTATGATGATAGTTTTGATGGGCAGAGAAAGAAGATCACCAGCTTAGGAGCTCCAGAGAAGCGGCACTGGCCAAATCCAAACCAGTTTGGCAGAATGGTGCCCTCTGTCCTGCACGTGGAGATCAAGCTGATTGTTGAAAGCTGGGGAAGGGGTGTGGAATAGCTGGAAAGATGGGTTTCCCCTCCCTGTAGCCACATATTAGCATTAAACAGCCCTGCCCCAGCTTGTTTACCCCGCACTGATCATGTGCCTGGCTCAATGTCGGATGCATTCAGGGAGGTTCCTGGCCTGGATCTGGTGGGAAAGGTGCAGAGCTGCTAGTGCCCTGACAAGGCAGAATCACACAAAAAGCACTGGTTCAGAAATGTCCAGTGCTGTGCCAGAGGGACTGTGGGAACAGGGCCTGTGGGAGTGGGGGATTTAGGAGCAAGGGGCTTCTGGAGCAGGGGGCTGCTCCTTCCAGGGCTTCACCCCATTGTCCTCTGCAGCCCCACGGTTACACCTGTGAGGGAAAGATCCCTCTAACCCCAGATTCTGCCTCCAACATGGGCCAGAGTGGGTGCAAAGGGAAGAGTGTAGGAGCAGGACAACCACATGGGGACTTGCTTTTCCCATGTGTGCCGCTCCAGCAACTGGTGATCAACTCCCCAAAGTGAGCATGGCTTCCCCAGGTTGGTGAACCCTGGTGGGCTTCTCTTCTCCAAACCTGCTCCCACAGTGACTGTGCAAACTCCCAGCAAGGGCTCGGGGCTTCCACACATCACTGCCCTCCACTGTGGGTTGCCAAGTGTGGGCACAGAGCATGGCACTGAGCTCCATATGGGCAAAGCCTCAGGCAGGGTGAGTGTCACTGCTTTCTGGCATTGGGCAACAGGTTTGAATACCAGTGCAGATAGGAAATGACCACAAGTGCATTTACCTTCTTCCCTTTCACCTGGAGGTGAATAAACCCAGAATGGGAGCTGCACTAGAATGCCACCAAACCTGGCTGCATCTCCCCAAGCTGTGGTTCACAAAGGGACACTTGGCAAAGGCGAATTACACGCAGTGAAGAAGAGGCTTTTGAATCTATTTGCGACGCAAATTAATGATTAACGATGCGCTCTGCCAGAGCAAAACAAGCCCGGGGGCAGGCAGGATGCCAGTGGTCAGGCACGGAGCATGGCACGCTGCTTCCAGCGCAGGGCAAAGGTGTGCTGGCAGCTGGGAAACATCCGGAAGGTCACTTTGGCAGAGCCCAGCTGGCTGAGCGAGGGGGCAGCAGGATGGGGGATGCTTCGTTCTGGAGCTGCAGCGTTCAGGCTCTCACATCCCGGAGCTGCGGCTGCCGGGGAGATGCCGCACCGCCCGAGCCCCGCGGAGCCGCACCAGCCTGCCCGGCCGGCTCGGTAGCCAGAGCCCAACCATCCCGGGGCCGGTTTGTTTTCTGTCTCATCCTGCGGTTTCCTCCCAGCCTGCGCTCGGGAAAACGGCTCAGCGACTCCGGAGCGACCACGTGGGCCACCCGCCATCCCCGCAGGACTGACATGATGTAATCGCGGGCTCCGAGCAGTGATGTAGAATCACTCCACTCCGCGCCGCCGCGCCTATTGGCTGCGTGGCCCTGGTCCTACGGGCGGGGTTTTCCCTACTCCGCAACCCAGCGCACCCCCGGGAGCCCCACCCCGCGTGGAATCCATCGCCCCCCGACCCACCGCGCTGCTTCATCTTTCCCCGGTGCATGGAAGATGCTGCTGTTTGCTGGGGTGTCCCCCCTGCACCCCGGAACATCGCGTGTGAGCTCCACGGACCTTCTGGATGGGGATCGGGGAAGGGACCTGGCAAAATCCGGGTTCACACGCAGTTTGTGCGAAAATTAAGCTGTGTTTATGTGTGGTATTTCCCTCCTCCGTGTTTATGTGTGATTTTCCCCCTCTGTGTTTATGTATGTGATTTTGCCCGTCCATATCGCTCAGGAAAGGCTGTGCCCCGGATCTTGCATGGGTTATTAAAGGTCTGTGACCCCCACGCTTGCGCAAGGCTGCTCTAAGTCCATGGGGGCCACGGCACATCCATCTCCCCAGCCCTGGAAACCTTCCCTCTCCTCCTGCAGCCCCTACACTGCTCCAAGGAAAGGGAAATCCCACTACCACGGAGCCTGGCTTCTCCTCGGTGACCCCAATAAAAACGGGAGGAAGCACATGGTCCCCTGCATGTCCCACGGCAGGTCATGGATCTCCCGAGCTTTACCCTTAGTGATGTTTGCTGTGGGTGAGAGATGTCCGAGCAGCTGATGTGTGGGTGACGCTGCCCCAGCTGCTGGCGTGGAACTGAGCCAGGACTCCCTGGGCTCGTCCCCAGCTCGGGCACAGGTCAATGTCCCCAGACTGAGGAGGCTGGAGTGGGGGTGAGGGTGCAGACGGGACCAGCAGGGCTGTGCACCCCCAGCTCTGCTGCCGCCATGTGCACATGCAGGGTGCTCTGTGTGGTCCCCAGGGAGCCCTGGGGTGCTCCGTGCCACACAGGGGATCCCTGTAGTGCAGAGGGGTGCCTGCTGAAGGCCAAGGGGAAGGTTTTAAGGTGCAGCCAGGTTTAATGAATTGCCAGGTAGCCTCAGATTGTGCTTGATGGAAGAGAAGAGGGCAAACTTCAAGAAAGCTGATGTTGCAGCGCATTTTCTTATCCTAAATGAATTCCAGCAACAGACAAACCATGGGGCTCTGCAGGGCACAGGACATGGCACTGTCCTGTCATGAGGCTCCCACACTGAGACCCACCACTCATGGGCAGCAGCCACACCACTGATCCCAATGGCACCAGCATTTTTCCTGGATACCACAACGGATGGCCCCTGGGAGGGTGCATGGGCTAGCTGAGGCTGACAGGACAGCACTGGTGTGTCCCTAACCAGGGGGGTGAGAGCTTCTCCCATCCTGGGCCATGCCATGGTCAGGCAGCACAGGTGAGACCTGCTCTGAGCCCTGGAGCTGGGGCAGGGAAGGCACAGGGCCTTTGAGAGGTGGTTCAGTGGCCCCAGCCTCGCCCTGGCACGTGGCCGCCACGAGGTGCTGAGCCTTCTGCAGCCACGGCCACCACCTCCTGCCCACACTGGCCCTCTGACCAGCCACCTGCATGCCCTGTCAGGGACTGAAGGGGCTTAATGCCCAGCGCCGGTGTTTAGAGCCGAGCCCAGGGATTTGGTGACTGTCCCTAGAGTTTGGTGCCTGTCCCCAGGCAGGTGCCTATCCCCAGGAGTGAATAATATCCCCAGGAGTGAATAATGTCCCCAGGGGTTGGTGACATCCCCAGAGGACAGTGGCCCGATCAGTGGTTGCAGCCTGCGCTTCTCCCTGCTCAGCTCCCGGTACACCAGTTCCCTGCTCGATGCTGCGGGATCCCCGCCCGGTGCCCACGAGGGTCCCGGCTCGGTGCCGCCGGGGTCCCGGGGCGGCGGGGCGGCGCGGGGAGGCGGTGCGGGGCGGGCCGCGGCGGCGGACCCGCCTCCATCCATCCCCCTCGCCTCCCCGCCCGGTGGCAGCTCCGGGCACGGTTCGCGGGAGCAACTTGGCGGCTCGTCCCCGTGGTGCCTGTGCCCGGGCCAGCGCGGCCATGGCGGGCGGGCGGCCCCGCCGCCCCTAGAGCCGCCCGAGCCACCGGAGCCACCGGAGCCACCGGAGCCACCGGAGCCACCGAGAGCCACCGGGAGCCACCGGAGCCGCCGGCATGAGCGCTCTCGCCTTCGACGACGCGGCCCTGGAGGGGCTGACACCCTCCCTCGGCCTCTCCGGGGCCAGCGACATCGACACGGCCCTGCTCAGCGACATCGACGGTGCGTGCGGCGGGGAGGGGATGGGGCACGGCCGGGGCTTGGGGCATGACCGGGACCGGGCTGGGGGCATAACCGGGGCTCGGTGCACGGCCGGGGCTCTGGGCTCGGTGCGCTCCTGGGGCTCGGTGCATGAGTGGGACCGGGGTGTGGCACGGCCGGGACCGGGCTGGGGGAAAGCCAGGCTCGGTGCATGGCCGGGGGCTGGGCACGGTGCGGTACCGGGCTTGGTGCATGGTCGGGACACGGCTGGGGGTATGACCGGGGCTTGGGGCACAACCGCGACCGGGCTGGGGGTATAGCCAGGCTCGGTGCACGGTCAGGACCGGGCTGGGGGCATAACGTGGTCTCGGTGCGTGGCCGAGACCGGGCTGGGGGTGTAACCGGGGCTCGGTGAATTGTCGGGCGCGCTCGGTTCATGGCCGTGGCGGGGAGTCCAGGCTCGGTGCACGGTCAGGGAACTTGGTAGCGGGACATGGCCGGGGCGGCGGGATCGGTGCACGACCAGGACTCGGTGCATGGCCGGCGGACCGGGCTCGGTGCCGGGCCCGGCGTGGGGAGCGGGAACAGCGAGCTGCTGGAGCGCGGAATCGGTGCAGAACTGCGCTGGCTCCGTTACCGGGGCCGGGCATAGCGAGGGGCGAGGGGCGGGGGGCACAGGGCCTCGGGACCCCCGGGACCCCCGGGCTGGAGGTGCCGATACCGGGACAGCCCAGACGATCCCCCCCCGTTCCCGGTCACAGCATCGTGTCGCCGGTAGCCCCGCCCCGTCCGTGACGTCACCGGCGGGGGTTACTCTCGGTCATTCCCTCCAGGACTCCAGGGTTCTCCCAACCCACCCAACCGGCATGTGGTGAGATGGGGCGGCTCTGCTCCAGCCCCGGGGCTGGCACTCGCCAACACCCACCTCCCCGCCTGTTTGGGGTCCGGGGGATGGGGATGCTCCAAGGGGGTCCATTCCCGGAGGGGACCCACTTCCCAAAAGGACACATTCCTCAAGGGGACCCACTTCCCACCACCATCGCACCACGTGGGCCGAGTGCAGCGTTTCCAAGGCTTTAGCAAAAAATTGGGGATCCCAAAAAATTTAGGATCCCAAAAAATTGGGTTTCCCAGCCCTCGGCAAGCCCCACACTCGCCTTGCCACGTGCTCCGCCAGCTCTGCCGGTCCGCGCCATCCGGCACAGCCGGTGGAACACGCGGCAAGGCGGGCGCGGGACTTGCTGAACCTTCCAACAGTTGCCCCTCTGTGTGGTCCGTGGTGGTCTCTCCTCCGATATCTGGAATGGAGATGGCATCTCGGGTCTGCAGGTTCATCCCAGTGGCAATCGGGGTGGATCAAAGCAGATCCAGGTGCCACCTGCTTTTCTTGGCGAGGATTTGGCGTGGGGAGGGAAGCAGGAGCTGTGCCAGGGCTGAGTGGTGCCGTATGGGATGAGGTTTTCCCGCTGTGGGGTTTGGCCATGCTCCTTTGTATCACAGCCAGCCAGGCCACCTTGTACCCCACAGTTCCCCAAAGTGAGTTTGTCACCGGTCCCCAGTTGGCCACGGGTTGTCCCTCATCCCTGTGCCAGCCCTCGGGTGGTGTGGGATGTGAGTGCCCTGAGCCTGCTGGGACCTGCCAGGACCCACAGACATGTGGCTCTGCCCCACAAATTACCACGGTGCGGGTAGAGGTGGCACTGGTGCGGGCAGAGGTGGCACTGGTGTGTGCCCACGTGCTGCTGATGGCATGGGTGGCAGCAAGTGCCACAGGATAGAAACACCTGGAAGGTGCCAGGAGGGTGGGACAGCCGCGCCCACCCCCAGGCTGGGCAACAGGAAGCTGGGGGGGCAGGAGGGAGCTCCCCCTCTCTACAACCCCGTATTTTGGTCTGGACCGCAAAGGGAGCCTTGGAGGAGGGGGAGTGTCTCTTGAGTGGAATGAGGGGGCTGGGAGCCCCCCCGGAAGGCCACCAGGGCACCGAGGGCTGGGTGTTTTTTGGGGTGTAATAGAGCTGTGTGCAGACCCCGATAGTTGCGGGGTGACTCCTGGCCAGTGAGTGAGGGGGTCACACCGGGCTGGGGGGTCCCGGGGGGCGATGGGGCGCGGGCGAAGGGGTTAACGGAGTATGACCCCGAGTAACCGCGGGCGGGTTGCGGCGGATGCCCGCGAGTAACCCGGTGCCGGGCTCACCTTGGGCGCCGGGGGCTGTCCGGGGGCGGCCAGCGGGCGCGCAGGCGGCGATTGGCGGAGTCGCATCACCCCATCGCCGGCCGCGCTCCAGCCCTGGCGCGGGCAGCGCGGGGAGGGCGCCGGGGAGGAGGCGAGAACATGGCTTTAAAATATCCCGGGGCCGCGTCGCTGCCCGGCACGGGGCAGAGCGGGGGCTGCAGCCTCCTCCTGGGGATCCCCCTACTCCCACCTGCATGGAGGAGTGCACCTTTGAAGGTACTCTCCCTTGCCAGCCGCCTCCTCCTCGTCTGGCGGGGTCACTGCCGTGGTCCCTCTCGCAGAGCTGCACCACATCGGGAGGGGGTGTCCGGGGGCTGTGTGGCTCGGTGGGGGCATCCCGGGGGGGGCGTACGGTGGGGGGGTGCCTTGGGGGTACCCGCGTGGGGCTGTCCCGAGGTGTGTGCGTGCAGGAGGAGTGTGCTGGGGGTACTGGAGTGCGGGGTATCCTGGGGTCCGTGTGCCCCCAGCGGGATGCATACCGGGATGGGGGCATCCCTGCAGGGTGGGAACATCCCAGCACACCTCAGTGGAGATGTCCCCGATGTGTGGATATCAGGGTGTGTCTTTGGGGGCGCCCAGGTCCCATGGATTGGGGCAGATCCCCCCTCAGGCTGTTGTAGCCCTGTGCTTGCCCAGCTGCCCTCCTGAGGGCTGTTGTAGTCAAACACACCTGGCACAGGGGTCTGGCATATCTGGGGGTGCCACCCCACTGTCCCAGTCCGAGTACGCCCTCCCCTTGATACAGAGGCTGCTTTGGGGATTGTCGGGGTTCCCAATAGAGAATAAATGAATGAGCTGGCACAAGCCCTCCTCAATATCAGATTCAGGCTGAGATGTGCCCTGCCACTCCCAGACCAGGCTGAAAACTACTGACTGCTGTTGGCAAAGCCCTGACATTTCGTTTTGAGCGCCGTGCCTCTGTTTCTCCACTGGCAGGATGACAGGGAGGCTGAGAGGAGCAGGGCACATCAGATTCATGGGCTCTCAGGGAATCTTACCCCTGGATTATGGGGATCTGCCCCCAAAATGCTACACTCTGGGGAGGGCAGCACGGGACCAGCCCAGGCCCACCTAGGGAGGCGCGGGGCAGCAGCTGACTGCACGGTGGGTATGTTTTACAGACATGCTGCAGCTGATCAACACGCAGGACAATGACTTCCCGGGGTTGTTCGACTCACCGTTCAATGCCCCGGACAGCGCCGTGCCCCCGGGGCTCCCCTCCACGCCGGGCACCCTCAACACCTACCTGGGTCCCAGCAAGCCGCCCCCCGCCACCCCCACCGGCAGCACCTACGCGGGGCCCCCGGGATGGCCACCTTCACCCCGCAGCCTCCGGCGCCGCTCCTGCCGGCGCCATCCCTGGGTGTCAAGGAGGAGCCACCCGTGGTGCCCAGCAGCCAGCCTCAGCCCCAGCCTGGCGTCATGCTGGCCCCCAGCTTCGTCCCTGCGTCCCCCAGCCCCTTCACTCCCCCGGCCATGGTGGGCTACCAGAACCAGCACAGCTTCTCCGGTGAGGATTTGGGGCTGCAGGGGGGGATTGGGGCTCCCAGGGTGGAGGTCTCTCTGGAGGGGGGATGTGTCCCTGCAGGATGGGGCTGTGCGGGGTAGGCTGGTGCCAGGGGGTCTCTTAATGCTGTCCTCTGCTCCAGGCCCGGCTGTGCAGCCTGGGGGTGCAGGGCAGACCCTGCCCGGCCCCTTGCCCACGCCACAGCCCAGCCAGCCCGTGACACTGCCGGGCCCCGTGCAGAGTGTGGCACCCCAGCAGCTCCTGGCCCCCGCCACCCAGTCTGTCTCACCACAGATTCAGCCAGTGCCGGTAAGCTCAGGGCCAGAGGTGGGGGTCCCAATGACCCCCACAGCCCCGCTGACCCCCACTGCCCCTCAGGTTCTCCTGCAGCCCCATTTCATCAAGGCTGACTCGCTGCTGCTGACGGCTGTCAAGACAGACACCAGCAGTGCCAAGGCTTCCACCATCGCCTCCCTGGCCACCAGCACCAGCGGCTCTGCCACCCCGCTCCAGGTGCCGGTAGGTCCCACCGCTGGGAGCTGCAAGGTGGGGGGATGCTTCAGGACCCCCACTGACCCCACCTCGTGTCCCTGCAGGCGCTGGTGAGTGGAGGGACCATCCTGGCCACGGTGCCACTGGTGGTGGATGCAGAGAAGCTGCCCATCAACCGGCTGGCGCCCAGCGGGAAGCCAGTGCTGGTGCAGAGCCGCGGCGAGAAGCGCACAGCCCACAACGCCATCGAGAAGCGCTACCGCTCCTCCATCAACGACAAGATCGTGGAGCTCAAGGACCTGGTGGTGGGCACCGAGGCCAAGGTGGGAGCCTGGGGATGGTGGGGCAGGGGTGGCAATGGGGTGGCTTTGCCTGGCATTTGGGCTGAGCCGTTCCTGCCCTCCGGCAGCTCAACAAGTCGGCGATCCTGAGGAAGGCCATCGAGTACATCCGCTTCCTGCAGCAGAGCAACCAGAAGCTGAAGCAGGAGAACCTCGCCCTGAAGATGGCCGTGCAGAAGAACCGTGAGTGGAAGGGCAGCTCTCGGGGTGGGGGGCTCAGCTCCATTCCCCCGGCAGCTGTCAGCTTACTCTGCTTCCTGCAGAGCCTGTGAAGGACCAGGGAACCCACTGCAGCCGGGGGGCCAAGGCAGAGGCCCCCATGGAGGTGGTGAAGGCGGAGGTGATGGAGATGCTGACACCGCCGCCCTCAGACGTGGGCTCGCCATCCCACAGCAGCCCACTCTCACTCAGTGGCGGCAGCAGCAACAGCAGCAGCGACTCGGAGCCTGAGAGCCCCCTCTGTGACCCTGGCAAGGTGAGGGAGGGCTGTGGGGAGGATCTGCCTGCCCTGAGTGGGGCAGGGGATCTGCTGCTTCCTCTAGGAGGTGCCAAGGGCAAAGTGTACTAGATGGGGAAAGAGCTGAGAGCCCTGGTCTTGCTCTCTGAGGCTGCTCCTCACGTGATTTGGGGCTAGGGTGTGGGGGCAAATTTGTTCTATCCTAAAATGTACTCTGTGCCCCATGCTTATACCCTGAAATACATGCCCCCTGTGTTCCAACCTTTGCCTCATTCACCATGCTCTGTACCCCATGTCCTATATCCCATGCCCGTCCCCCATTATCACACCCTATATTCCATGCCATGTACCCCATGCTCTGGATGCCATGCCCTATATCCCGTGCCCGATATCCCATGCCTGTGCCCATCACCCCATGTCCATGCCCATGTCCAGGCTCACAGCAGTTGTGTCCATGCAGGTGAAGCAGGAGCACCCACTGCCCTCGCCCAGCAGCCAGGGAATGCTGGACCGCTCCCGCATGGCCCTCTGCACCTTCGTCTTCCTCTGCCTCTCCTTCAACCCCTTGGCCTCACTCCTCCGGGGTTCTGGCTCTCCAGCCCCTCTGGGGAGCCAGGACACTGCTGGTCCCAGCAGGAGCATCATGGCTGAGTCTGGCACTTTGGGTAAGCTCTGGTGGAGGGCATTGGGATGGAGGTTGTTGGGATGAGTGTGGGATGGAGGCTGTCAGGGTGGCCATGGGCTAGTGGCTGTTGGGATGGAAACCATCGGGGTGCAGGATATTAGGATGGGTGTGCAGGGCTACTTGGCTCAAGGCTGTTGGGGTCAGCATGAGGTAAAGGCTGTTGGGATGGAGGTTGTTAGAGTGGAGACCATCAGAGTGGCGGTGGTCATGGTGGACATGGGGTGAAGGCCATCAGGAGGGGGGTGTTGGGATAGGTCTGAGATAGGAGACGATTGGGGTGCACATGGGCAGAGGCCATTGGGTAGATGCTGCTGGGATGGGTACAGCATGAAGCCACTGGAATTGAGACTCTGGGGTGTGTGTGAGGCAGAGCCTGTTGGGTGCAGTCTGTTGGGGTAGACGTGATTGGGTGGAGGCCACTGGGATGGAGACTGGGATGGGCACAGGGCAGCACCAGCAGGATGTTGCTGACCCCATCCCTGCACAGAGGAGCCGTGGGGGTGGACGCAGTGGCTGTGGCCCACACTGGCCTTCTGGGCACTGAACGTGGCGCTGGTGCTGGGCGCGGTGGTGCGGCTCTTCGTCTGCGGGGAACCTGTCACTCGCCCCCACTCCGAGCCCTCCATCCTCTTCTGGCGGCACCGCCGGCAAGCCGACCTCGACCTCGACCGGGTATGACACTGTGCACGATGTCTCCTGCCCCTCCTGCCCTGTCCCCTTACCCTGCCCACGCTGACCCTCTCTCTCCGGGCTGCAGGGAGACTTCGCGCAGGGGGCTCAGCACCTGCGGACAGCGCTCGGGGCGCTGGGGCGGCCGCTGCCAGCCTCCCACGGGGACCTGGCCTGCAGCCTGCTCTGGACCCTCCTGCGCCACCTGCTCCAGCGCCTCTGGGTGGGTCGCTGGCTGGCTGCCCGCGCCGGGGGCTGCGCCCAGACCCGCCACCCCCTGCCCACGTTCGCCAGAGCGCCCGTGATGCTGCCATGGCTTATCACCGTCTGCACCAGCTGCACCTCGCCGGTATGGCCCCGCCCCGTGAGGGCTGAGGGATGGGACCCCTGTGCCCTTCGTGTCCCCGCGGCCCCCTGACCCCATGCCTGAGCCTCCTGTCCCCATTCCCACAGGGAAGCAGGCTGGGGGTCACCTGCTGGCCATCAACCTGGCGCTGAGCGCTGTCAACCTGGCTGAGTGTGCCGGTGACGCCATCTCCGTGGCAGCACTGGCCGAGATCTACGTGGCAGCTGCCCTGCGGATCAAGGCCAGCCTGCACCGCTGCTTCCACTTCTTGGCGGTGAGTGTGGGGCACTGGAATGTCCCCTGTGTCCCCTGGGATTGGGGTCTAAGGTCCCCCTGACCTCCTGCTCTCCCCGCAGCGCCCCTTCCTCTGCAGCGCCCGGCGTGTGGCCCTGTCCCACGGTGGGGCCGTGCCCCCCGCCATGCAGTGGCTCTGCCACCCCTTGGGCCACCGGTTCTTCGTTGACGGGGACTGGGCAGTCAAGGGTGTCCCCAGGGAGACCATCTACAGCTCCGCCGGCAATCCAGGTGACCCCAAACCCCCAACCCCCTGCGCCCCCCGTTCTGGGGTGTGGTGTACCCACTGACCCCATCTCTGTGCCCCAGTGGACCCACTGGCGCAGGTGACCCAGCTCTTCCGTGAGCACCTCCTGGAGAAGGCGCTGTGCTGCGTAGCCATGCCTGAGCCCGGCCGTCCCACTGCCCAGGGAGAGGGGTGAGTGCTGGGTGGGCACCCTCTCCCCCTGCCTGGCACAGGGCCAGCCCCCTCACAGCCCCTCTCCACAGGCGGTTTTCTGATGCCCTCGAGTACCTTCAGCTGCTCAATGGCTGCTCAGATGTCAGCAGCACGCCTGGCCCCGTGCCCTCCATCACCTCTGGCTTGGCGGCTGTCACAGGTGAGGCTGGCGTGTCCTCCATTGGGGTCACTTCATGTGGGGGGCCATGGCAGTGGGAACACCCTGCTCCTGTGTCCCTCCCACCCTGCAGGCACCGACCCCGTGTCCAAGTGGTGGGCGTCCTTCATTGGCATCGTTATCCACTGGCTGCAGGGAGATGAGGAGGGGGCTGAGCGCCTCTACCCGCTGGTGGAGACCATGCCCCGGGCACTGCAGAGCTCTGAGTGAGTGCTGGGGACATCAGGGATGGGGGTGGCACCTCATTGTGTGCCTCCCCTCCCCCTTGGGTTGGCACGGCCTCTCTGAACACACTTGGAGCACCTGGTGTGTGTTGAAGAAGGGCACAGCCGTGCCCAGCGAGGGGCCTGCAGTGACCATGTCCCCTCCACCTCGCAGGAAGCCCCTTCCCCGTGCTGCCCTGCACTCCTTCCGAGCTGTCCGCGCCCTGCTGAGCAAACAGGATGGGAGCCAGGCCACCCTGAGCCACTGTGAGAAGGCCAGCAGCTGCCTGCGGGAGAGCCTGGAGCTGGGCAGCCCCCCCAAGGGCACCATCGACAAGGTGAGCTGGGCTGGAGAGGCACAAGGTGGCCGTGAGCCCCCAGCCCTGGCGGGAGGTGCCCCCGACCCTCGCGGGGGTGCATTGTAGTTGCATTGCATGTGTCAGACTGGGAGTGCAATGCCCCTGCCATGCAGCCCGGCGGGGGTCCCGCGCAGCAGCGCCTGCCCGCAGGGCCCTCCTCTGCATCCCCGTCCGTCTGTCCCACCCCTCGATCACCCCGATCCCCTTGTCCTTCCAGGCAGTGCAGTTCCTGCTCTGTGACCTGCTCCTGGTCACCCGCACCAACGTGTGGCAGCAGCAGATGGGTGCCAGCCAGCAGCGCAGCTGCCTCTACCAGGCATCCGCCCTGGAGCTCCGCGGCTTCCAGCAGGACCTCAGCAGCCTGCGGCGCCTGGCACAGACCCTCCGCCCCGCCATGCGCCGGGTGAGTCCCCCGACCTGTCACCTGCTGGGTCCCCTGGTGGCCTGCACCTGGCTGTGCTCACTGTCCCCCCCAATCCAGGTGTTCCTGCACGAAGCCACTGCCAGGCTGATGGCCCGGGCCAGCCCCACGCGCACCCACCAGCTGCTGGACCGCAGCCTGCGGAGGAGAGGGGTGCAGGGCAGCAAAACAGGTGGGCACGGGGTGGGAGATGGGGTGGGACACCTCACTGCTCACCTGCAGCACCCCAGCAGCCTTGGGTGGTGGGATATGTGGTGGGACAAAGGGTGGGACACACTGCTCTGCACCCACAGTACCCCAGCGTGTTGTGTGGTGGGACATAGGGTTGGATACCTTTGTCACCACCTTGGAGGATGGGAAATGGGGTGGGGCACCCTGCTCCACACCTGCAGCAGCACCCCAGAAGGCTTGGGTGGTGGGACAGAGAGTGGGGAACCCCATTCTGCACCCACAGCATCCCAGCAACCTTGGGTGGTGGATTACAGGGTGATATATAGGATGGGACACCCTTTCCCACCCACAGATGGTGGGTCATGGGGTGGGACACCCCACCGGCAGCACCCCAAGACTTGGGACACATGAGCTCCCAGCTCCTCCTTTGGTGGTGGCACCAGCTCCAGGGTGGGTGAATAACCCCATCTCTGTGCCAAACCCCCCAAGATTTATTCTGTGGCTTCCACGGGCGCCCTCGGTGCTGACTTTGGCTCTGTCTCCTGCAGCTGGAGAGCCGGAGAGCCACCCCACGCCACGGGAACACGCCGAGGCGCTGCTGCTGGCCTGCTGCTACCTCCCGCCCAGCTTCCTGGCGGGCCCGGGGCAGCGCGTGGGGATGCTGGCCGAGGCTGCCCGCACGCTGGACAAGCTGGGCGACCGCCGGACGCTGCACGACTGCCAGCAGATGATTATCAAGCTGGGCAGCGGCACCACCGTCACGTCAGGATAGGTGGGCAAGGGGCCGCCAGCCCCCTGCCACCCGCCGTGGGTGTGGGATGTGGGGCGGTGGGAGGCTGTGCCTCAGTTTCCCCGCAGGATGGTGGTGGGGAGCGGTTTTGGAGGTGGAAGGGTGGGTGGGGAGGGGTCGGGTGATACCTCATGGGGGTGCGGGGTGGAGTCCCAGCGTGCGGCAGCCACGCGTGGGTACCTTGGTGGGCTCCCCCCCCCCGCGGTGTCCCTTGTCCCCAGCCCGCGCGGGGGACGGGGCGTGGGGACCTCTAGTGACACTGTCGCAGTATTGCAGGGCACCGGCGCGCGCGGCAGCTACCCCCGGTGCCACCTGAACCCCCCCAGTGCCACCTGCATCCCCCCGCTGTCACCTGCACCCCTCAGTGCACACGGTGGGGGACTCTCCTGGGCTCTCTGCCCGGCCCCCCGTGGGTCCCGCTGTCGCAGGACTGCTTGGGTTTGGGGCTTGGTTTTGGAGGTTTGGCCCCATGGCAGCGGCGAAGTGCCCCCTCCCCAATCATGCCCACGGTAGGCAAGAGGGGACCCCCACCCTATCCCCCCCACCAGCACTGATCCCCCCCATTAAGAGCTGCCACCACCCCGGAGCATGGACAGGCTTTGGGAGAAGGGATGGCAGGGTGGCACGGGGCTCCCGGGGGGCTGGTGGGTGTCCCTGTGTCCTTGCTTCACCCCGTCTTGTACATAGACCCCTCCCCTCGCCTTCCCCCACTCTTCTTTTCCCTTTTTAAACGGTATTTTCATAGTTGGAGAGTTTTGTACAGACAATTAAAGCTGATTATTTATACTGGTGTGTGCTGGATTGGAGGGGGACTGACACCAAAAGTGGGGTGGAAGGGACTTTGCCCCCACAGGGCTGCATGAGAAGGGGGGACAAGGGTGGCAGGGATGGGGACATTGGGTGCTAAGGGACCCCAAACACCCCCTCTTTACCCCATGATGTCCTGGGGGATGCTGTCCCCCTGTCCTTATACCCCATCCCCGCCAGCAAGAGCCTTGGGGACAAAAGACAAGCCAGGGGCTGTCACAGCCCGGGGGGACCCCAGCAGCCCCCCAAAGATAAAGAGAGGCCATGAGCAGGGCGCCACGTACTTCCAAAACAATCGTTGTATCTTTATTGACGCTCTGAATGCAATGACCTGTTTTTTTACTCTTAAGGAAAATAAACATCTTTTAGAAACAGCTTGTTACACACAATCTTCAGTGTGAAGCAATATACTAATAAGAACACTAGTCTTAACATTTACAGTCTTCATATATATTATATATATGTATATGTATACATATATATACACTATATAATGAGGCAATATATAATACACACGGTTTACCATTTTACAGTCATATGTACAAGATGTCACTAAAAATAGCCAGATTTCAGGCAACACTGCCAAGGACACAGGGATATTTTTTTTCTTAATTAAATTAATTATTTTTATTATTATTTCTCCTTTTTTTAAAAATTTTTCTCACCTCATCTTTTGTGTTTTTTGCTCCTGTGTCCGAGGCAGCTGCTGAAACAACAGACATTGTGTGGCCAGCAAACCTTGGGTTGGGTGGAATGGAGGGGACACAAGAGGTGGTGGGGACATGGGGCGCTGGCTCTGCAGGGGACATGGATGGGACCAGCCCCCTTTGCAGGATGCTGCAGAGGTGGGGGGCAGCCAGTGGCTGTTTTTAGGATGGGATTTGGGACTGGTTCACCCTGGATTGGTTGCTACCTGTGTCAGGGTGTGGGTGACACAAAGATGGGGTGTGGAGCCTGGGGACACGGGCAGGGGTCACCAAAGTGTTGGGCAGTCCCCCAGCTCCACTGAGGAGGCCAGGAAGCGAAAGCTGAAGGAGCTGAGCAAACCCAAGGCAGTGAGGGGTAAGCCAGGCCTATGTAGAGGGAGAAAGCAAATGCCTTCACCTCCTCCTCCTCCAGTTCAGCACACAGAACTGTGGGGTTCAGCACAAGCACAGGGAGCAAAGCCCCCACAAGAGGAGCCACAGAAGGGGTACTGGTGAGGCTGAGCAGAGGCAGGAAGGTGGGTTTTGGGGGTCCTAGACAGCAGGACCAGGTGTCCCCAGCCCAGCAGTGCCAGCGCCGCATGGAGTGGGAGGGTGATGGGTGCAACGAGCCAGGGTTTGGGGTTTGGGAGCGTGGCTGGGGCAGCCTGGTGGGTGCCCACCAGTCAGGCCAAGCACCCCCTAGCCCCACAGCACCCTGGGTGTGGGTGGGGGCAAACAGGAGATGGAAGAACAAAACAGAAAAAGCAGAGTGGTGTTTCAAACAGCAGGCGGTTGTTTGCCTTTTTTTTTTTTCCTCATTTTTCTTTTTTTTCTCCTTTTTTTTGGTCTTTTTTTTGTCTTTTTTTATCCTTTTCTCCGCTGAACTATATACAGACACCATGAGGTTTGCTGAAGGCAACATCTCAGATCAGATCAGTGTGATATTGAGAGCCGGGACCCACGGAGGGTCTGGCGGCCCCACAGTAAGACAACATCGCCGGGACCCCCCCTTGTACACCCCCCGCCCCCCTGTGCAGCCATCGCGGGTGGGGGATCCCGATCCGTTCCCCGCGTATCCAGACCGGGTTTTACCGGGACCCGGCGGGAGGGAAAGCCCGGCGCTGGCTCCGCCCGCCCGGAGCGAGCTCGGCGGGTCCCGGGGCGCTCACGGGCAGCGGGGAGTCCCCGGTACGGTACGGCCCGGCCCGGCCCCGCTCCGCTCCAGGCGCTGCCTCCTCTGCCGATCCCTCGCTGGCGGCGGGGCGGGTGCCCGCGGGCGCTACACCGGCTGCCTCTGTGGGGAGAACGGGGGTGTCAGCCTGGGGGTTCTGTTGGAGGTGAGGGGGTGGCCCTGGGTTGTCCCCATCAGCCGCCCCCCGCGCCAATAACCGGGCGCCCACCCGGGATGCAGTGCTTCGACAAGGGGTTCAACCATCATTCACCACCTTCTCTGTGGTCAGAGAAGGGGATAAGACCCCTCAGACCCGGCTGGGGAGTCCCAGACCCAGCACCCAGTCGCTGCCCCCCCCCCAAAATCCCCCGGGGTGTGATGCCCCACACGGAGCTGAGCATCCAGGATGGGTGTCCCCAGGAATTTGGAGTATGAAGGCAGGTCCTCCTGCTGCAGAGCATTGGGTGGTGCACAGGGAGCTCTGGGCTTACCTTATGTTTGGGACATCTCAGAGAGAAACTCTCCTCAGTTAATAAGCAGCCTGCAAGGAGAGGACAAGGATGTGTCAGGGGACACCCTGCACTGTGAGACAGCTGTCCCTGAGTGGGGGGAATGTAGTGTTCTCCTGGTCTATGGCCACCCACTAACCACAGCATTTGTGTGAAGGGCTCAGCTGAGGCCAGACACTCATGACACCTGCCAGTGTCACACTGGAGCAGTAGGCATCACCATCCACAAGCCCAACCTGACCTTGGGCCCCATGTCCAGCTGTGCTGGAGAGCGCCCAGGACCTCGTGTCCCTGTCCCCATTGCCGGGCTCACCTGTGTCGACAGCACATGCGTAGTGGTAGGTGTGGGGACACCCCTTCTGGCAGCAGCCCACGGTGGCTCCCGCTTGCTGGCAGCTCGAGCACTTCTGTAAATGCACCCGGGAATTCGGAGCAAGGAGGGAGATGTGGAGAGACAGAGAGACCCCATCAGACCCAGAAGAGAACCACGATGGCCCCAGCAGCGAGGGCAACGTGGGTGTCCCAGATCCTCTCCAACCCCTCCTTCCCTCTCCCAGGCAACATCCTTCCTCCTGTGCCAGTGTGATGTGAACCACACCGTGCCTGTCACTTGGCTGTCTGCAGCCATGCAAGGTTTTTACCTGCCATACCACTCCCCTGGATGACACTGAGCCTGCAGCCATGCTCCATGGGGCAGGAGGTAAAGGGACATGACCTGCGTTATGCCTGGCCTGCCCTGTCCCCAACAGGCACTGCAGGGATGGGAGCACCTGGCTCTGTGGTAAGGGCAGCAGCCTCCAGACAGCCACGACATGAGCACACAGGCTTGGGAACACAGCCAGCCCCCAAACCTGGCACTGGGGGACTTGCTGGAAACCCCCTGCCCAGTCTCTGCTGGGCGGCTGTACCCCCCCTCTCCCCAGCACTAAAATCCAGCGTAACAGAATCTCAGAATGGTGTGGAAGGAACCTTAAAAAAGATCATCTCATTCCACCTCCCTCCAACAGGCAGGGACACTTTCCACTAGACTACATTGCTCCAAGCCACATCCAGCCTTGAACACTCCCAGGAACAGGGCAGCCACAACTTCTTGTCCCCTTCAGCAACCTCCCTGTTTTGCTCGCTCCAATTACTATGGGAGAGGAGCAGGACAGGGTCATCCCCTCCCTCCAGCTCCCCTTCCCCTGCTGCCCATCACTGTGGCATCAGGCTGTGTTGTGCCCATTTTCATCTCCCACCTTGCTGCCATGTGGCTGGGCCAGGGGATGTGACAGTCCCAAGAGGGCCCAGCCACCTTCCCAAAACTTAATACCACGACATGTTTCTGTGCCTAAAAGGGGACAGTTAAGGTATTATCAGAGACGCGGCAGCACAAATCTCGTAGAGACCCAGAGGGGCTCATGGCGCTGAGCACCTGCCCTGCTCTCCCAGGGCAAAACTATTAATTTTCATCCCGACCGGAGGCGCAGACACGGGAATGACGATGGCTGAGGGAGGCCGGCGGGAGACGCCGCCTCGGGATGCGGCCCCAGGCGTGCGGCCGAGCTCTTACCAGGTCGGCAGCCGCCTTGACAGCCTCCTGCAGCCCATAGAGCTTCCCCGCCACCAGGAAAACCCCAGCGGTCCATACGGCACAGGCCTCGTGCAGCCAGTGCTCCTGCGTGTCGCCCGCCGGCTCCTGCGGCGGGGACTCGGCCTTGTGACATTCGTGCCGCCGGGGCTTTTCGGCCGCCTCCTCGCCCTCTGTCCTCTCGTCACAGCAGTAGCAGCTCTGCAGCCGACGGAACATGCCCCGCGGGCTGGAGCGCAGCGCGCTCTGCTTGGCCGCCTCGGCGGCCCCCTCAGGCCGCGCCGCCTTCCCGCCGCCGCCGCAGCCGCCCTCAGTCCCGCGGGGCGCCCGCTCGGCCGCGGCGGACACGGTGGAGTCCTCGCCCGGCCCCTCCACCCGCGCCTTCTCCTTCAGCCGGGATTTCTTCTTGGGCAGGCAGTCCTCGGGGTAATAGGGCCCGCAGAGGTCCCCCAGGTCCTTGTAGTTGGCGGGGTTGCGGCAGAGGCAGCAGACCAGGCACGCGGCGCTCAGCGCCTTCGACACCACCGGCCCCATGTGCATGGTGGAGGAGGCGGGCAGGGCCGCCCGCGGTCGCGGCGCCGGCCCGGCCGGTCCCCGCTGGAGCCGCGCCTCGTCGCCGGGCGAGTTGACGACGGTGCAGGTGGTGCTGAACTCCCCGCGCCGCTCCACGCGGACGTAGGGAGCGAAGGGCGGGGCGCGGCTGTCCGCCCGCAGCCGCTTGCAGGAGATGTATTTCAGCCGGATCTCGGGCTCGGCGGGGTGCAGCAGCGGGGCCTGCTGGGGCTGCCGCCGCCGCTTCCCGCGGCTCTTGCACCGCGCCGGCACCGCCTTGGCCTTGCCGTGGCCCAGACGCTTCCGCTGCCGCTTGGAGTAGCCGTTGTAGTTGGAGTGGTTGGCACGCGGCTTCGGTCCCCGCGCTGGCCCAGCGGCGGAACGCCCCTCGGGAGGGCCATCGCTGCTCCCCCGCCTCCTTCTCCTCAGTCTTTGGTTTCTTCTCCCGCGGCGCCTCCTCCGCACCGCCCGGGCCGGCCACACGCTCCCGGGGCAGCGGTGGTGGGAGAGAAGGGCTCAGGGGCGCCTTGGCCATGCCCAGCGCTGCCGCTTTGCCCTTGCGGTTCCTCTTCTTGGGCAGGAGCCCCAGGTTCTTGGCCACCATGCTGGGGCTGGATTGGGTCCCCGGCGCTGACCCACAGGCCTCCCCCTGACAGCCATCGTGGGACAGCTTCTTCCCACCACCCGGCTTCCCCTTTGGTGCTCGGCCGCTGGGGTTCCGGCAGAGTGGCTCAGCCACCGGCATTGGGGGCACCTTCTGTGCTGCCGCCAGTTTAGGCAGCCGCGCATCGCCCACCGCCACGGCCAGCCCGCTGTGCTTCACCACCCGCTCCCGCTCCGCCCCAGCTGGGCTCAGGGACGAGCCATAGGCAGCCACTGTGGCTGCCACTGCTGTGGCTGCTGGTTTGCAGGTGAACTTCTTCAGGTTGGGCGAGGTGATCTTCTGGACGATGGCCTCCAGCTTGAGGCCGCGGCCCTTGCGGGGAGGCAGCACTTTGGTCTTGGTGGCTTCCTGGAAGGCTGCCCGGGAGGTGATCTTGATGCAGACATCAGGGGCCTCCTTTGGCAGGGGGGGCTTCGGGATGGCTTCGCCGGAGCTCTTGGGGGGCAGCTTGGCTTTCACCTTCTTGGCCACCGGCATCTTCTTGAAGAGGCTGGGGGGACCCTCTGGCTTCTCCTCTTTCACGCCGCTGCTGTTGCTCCGCAGGACCAGGTTCCTTTTCTTGGTGGGGATGGGGGAGATGAAGGTGGACTTCCTCTTCAGTGAGTGCAGGGGCCGATCTGACATCTTGCCCCCCATGCCTGGCCCTGCTTTGGGCAGCTTCATCCGGGCACCCACCTTGCCCTCCTTGTGGGGGCTCGCTGGCGCTGGCAGACTGAAGGCAGGTGGGAGGTGGTTGTTGGATATGAGCTTTTTGGGCGCCTTGCAGTTCTTCAGCCGGACATCAGCTGCCCGCTTGCCCCTCTGCCGCTTGGTGTAGAAAACCTCCTGTGTCTTTGTCCGGGAGCGCAGAATCATTGACCTCTGGTCCCTCTCCCCGGCTTCCACTGCATCCCCCTCCAGTGGTGTTGGCCCTGCCACTTCCTCTGCTGCCACCAAGCTGGGCACCAGGAGGCTGGGATCGCTGGCATTTTGGACCACTCTGGGGGCCGGCCGGCTGTTGCGCTTCCTGGTTTTGAAAGCCACCCGCTGCTTCACGCCGCAGCCAGGCTTCTTCCCCAGCTTCTCCTGGTGCACAGGGGCCTTCAGTCCCTCCAGCGGGGCAGGGGCACGGGGCTCAGCCAGGGCGGTGAAGGAGCGGGTGCACATGCGTGCCGGCAGACCCTCGGCTGGAAACCGGGGCGTTTGGCTCTGGGCACTCTTGCTTGGTACCTCTGTCTGTCCATCCGGCCCCAGGCAGGCACCGGCCATGCTGCTGGCTGCTGGCAGCTCATCAAATGGACTCAGCACAGTGCTGCCTGGGCCATCCCCCTCTGGCAGCCGGCAGTGGACCCTCTTGTTGCGGAGGCTCTTGCCCCGTGAGACAGGCTCCATCTTCCCCAGCACGTTTCGGGGGTGAGTTGCTGCTTCACCATGACCGAGGAGGCAGATTCAGCATCGGCTGCCTCCAGGTGGGACGCCTCCCCTCCGCCATTCTCCTCCTCGGGCTGGATGTGGGGCAGGGAGGATTTGAACCAGCTCTTCACCTTGGTCTCTGTGCCCACAGCAGGGCCCAGCAGAATGACAGACTGGCCAGAGAGGCGTGGGGTGGGAGCTGAGTTCTCCTTCTCCACTGTGCTGACGGTCTCCTCGGCGGACACAGGCACCTCGCTGGAGGACAGCACAGCCGGCATCTCCGGAGGCTTGGGTGGTGAGGTCTCGTATGTCACTGACTTCTGCTCTGAGCCAGCCAGCTCACAAAGTGAGGAGTACTCCTCTGCCTCCAGGTCTGACTCCTTCAGATCTGGCGAGGAGATAATGGGGATCTCACTGAAATCCCCAGCTGAGCAGCAGTGCCTGGTGTCCTGCAGCCACCTTTCGCTGTCTGCCTTTGTTGCTTCATCATAGGTCAGCGTCTCCTCCTCCTCCTCCATTGCCTGCTGGCCAAAGTCCTGGACCGGCTCGCTCTTGGCTGGCTGCTCCCCATCACACAGGTCCAAGCCGCAGGCGTTTTTTTTCTCCTTGCAGGAGCTCACCAATTTGCTGGGGAACAAGCCCTTGGGGAGGTCAGTGGCCTGGAGGTCCTTCCACCGCAGGCAGGCCTCGCCCAGGCTCTCCTCCGGCCACTCAAAATGCTCAATGGCATTCTCAGACCCCACCGAGTTGGCGGTGGTGTTTGAGTAGCAGCTGTAGCCGGTGGCTCCCGCGCTTGATGTCGCAGCTGGGATGCTGGGCTTGGAGTTGAAGGCCAGTGGGGCAGTGTCCTTCAGCACATCCTTGGTTTCGGTGGCTGTGAACTCCACCTGGGGACCCTCGTACACCTCCTCGTTAAAGTCCTTCCCCGCGTTCGCCCCTGAAGCTTTGTCCAGTTTGAGGGGTTCAGTGAGCGTGCTGGAGTCACCCTGGCTGGGCCAGGCACCCTTCACCATGGAGTCCAGGCTGGGCCGGTGGTTCTCCAGCTGGAAGGGGGACTTTGTGGCCTCCTTGCTCAGCATGGGCAAGTTGGCCCAGGCTTTGTCCGCCTTCTCACTGATGGCATCCTGCAGGACGATGATCTCAGAAGCCAGCTCCTCCTGGGACAGGGCACTGAGGAGCAGTCGGGGGCAGTCCCGTTCATTGGTCACGTACTTGGTGAAGGTCTCCAGGGGCAGGGTGGCGTGGATACTCTGGAAGGAGTCATCTGATTTGGTGGACATGTCATCTGGGGAGGTCACAGAGCAGGTGGACACTGACTCGGGCTTTGCCTTAGAGTTGCTGTTGACGCGGGCAGGGCTGCGGTTCTGGTTGCAGTACAGGAAACTCCTCTCCAGCTGGTCTTCTGACCCACTGAGATAGTCAGTGTCCTGTGTCTCAGCATGGACAGATTGGGGGGTGCTCAGCGGATCAGACAGGGGGGTCCCCACCTGCTCTGCCGAGTAGGTGCTGCTCTCAGGGCTGCAATGCTGACCCTTTAGCTGCTCAGGGGTCCTGGCTGGGGTCTTGATGCCCTTTTTCTGGGGCACAGCTGCTTTGGAGAGCAGCAGCTGCTGGACAGTGTTGGAGATGTTTTCCACCTGGGAGGTGAGTGCTGTCAGGCTCTGCAGGCTCAGGTCCGACAGCAGGTTTTCGGGCAGCTTCTCCTTCTGCAAGTTTTTGCAGTTCCCGGATTGAGTGTCAGGGCTCGTCCCGTCAGTGGGAGAAGGGTTCAGCAGCGGCATGAAATGGCTGTGGTCAGCAATGCCGGCTGGGAAGGCACCAGCATTCAGTGGCTGCTGGCTGTATTGGAAGTTCTCCAGGTTGGGCATCAGAGGGGAAGGAGTGGAGCTGTAGGATGGGGACCTGCCCACAGAGCGAGCCGGCGAGTGGCTGGCACTGGGGCTGAAGGTCTGGTAGTACTGCTCTGGCGTTCGCACGGGCGGCGCGTCACCCTGGCAGTAGGTCTGGCCCGCCTGGTTGTAATGTTGGTACTTGGCCAGGTTTTGGTAGTGGAGGGTCTCCGAGGCGTGATGCCGCCCCTGCAAGGGCTGCGGGGGCTGCGGTGGCTGTGGGGGCTGTGGCGGTGGCGGCTGCGGGGGCTGCGGCGGTGGCTGCGGGGGCTGCTCGTAGCCGATGCGGTTGGGCTGGTAGCCGTGCAGGTTGGGCACGCGGGGGCCGGGGGCCAGGCTGGCGGCGCTGCCCAGGGGCCGCTCCAGCGGCGGCTGCCCCGAGGGTGCCGTGCAGCTCTTGTAGGAGTGTGCGGGCTGGCTGCCCCCCGGCACCGAGGAGTAGGTGGAGGAGGCGGGGAAGGACTGGGAGTGCTGCCCAAAGTGAGGGCTCTGTGAGAAGGGCATGGGTGAAGAGACGTCGTTGGGCAGTTTCTGGCGCTGCAGCTTGGGGTAGGGAAGCGCAGGCGGCTGCTGCTGCTGCTGCTGCTGCTGCTGTTGCTGCTGCTGCTGTGGCTGCTGCTGGAAGTGAGTCCGGAAGGGCAGCGAGGTGGCTGCCGGCTCATGGTATGGCCGCCCACCCGCCAATGCCGCTGTCTTCTTCATCAGGTTGTCCTCATACTTGGCCACGCCGCTGGGCAGCGCCTGTGGCTGGCCACCCCATGCCTGCAGGCTCTCGTCCCCGGAATACCGGGCCGGATAAGGGCTGTTCTCCTGCACGGTGTAATTGGAAAAGGCCGGCCTGCCCTGCAGCTGCTGCCCCGCTAATTGCTTGTTTCCCCGGTGGTATTTCTCCACGGCGCTGTTCTCGTAGCCTGCGTAAGGCAGCTGCTGCTGACTGTAGTACTCCTTTGCCACCAGCCTCTGCCGCTCGCAGTTCGGCCCTGCCTGACTTTGATGCCTGTAATTCTCCAGGCGTGATGTATCTTGTGAAGTCGGCTGGTAGCTCTGCTGGTTGCCATGGAAACCACACCTTTCTCGAAAGGACTGCATGGTGCGGGCTCGTTATCTGCGAAGAGAGAGAGGCGAGAATTCAAATGAAGCGTTGCCACCGCGGTGGGCCAGGGACCAAGAGGGCCAGTGTCACCTGCACCATGGGGGCATCATTGCCTCGCCTCACCTCAATTGCTGGGTATTGCCCCACTGGGCATCGCCTTGCAGCTGCCCTGGAACACAGCACGTGATGCCGCATCACCTCGCATTGCCCTGCATTGTCTAGCATCACCCCATGGTGCATTGAATTGCCCTGCATCGCCTTGCATTGCTCTCCAACACCTCACCTCATGTTGCACCTCTGCATCATGTTGCTTCACATTACATTGCCCTGCATTGTATTGCCTTGCATTTCATCTCCATGCATCTTGTTGCCTTGCATCACCCTGAATTGCACGGCCCTGCATCACATTGCCACGTTGCATTGCCCTGATTTGCCCTGCATTGCATTGCCTCACACTACCCTTCCTTCATGTTGCCTTGCATTTCATCACCCCGATTTGCATTGCCCTGCATCACATTGCTTTGCATCATCCTGCATCTCATCGCTTTCCATTTCATCTCCCTGCATTGTTTTGCCTTGCATTGCACTGCCCTGGATTGCACTGCCCTGCATTGCTTCCTCCTGCCTCACCTCACATCACCCTGCATTTCATCTTCCTGCATCGTGCTGCCCTACATTGCATTGGCTTGCATTGCCCTGCATCGCCCTGCATCTCATTGCCCTGCATGGCATCCCATCCCATCGCCCTGCACCCATCTCTGTGTGCTGCACTGCCCTGGATCACCCTGGATGGCAGCAGCTGGCTCCGTGTCACCTCGCATTGCTCTGCATCGCACCGTGTCGCCCCACATCACGTTGCCTGGCACTGCATCCCCGCCTTGCAGCGTCCTGCATCCTCCTCTATCCCATCTCCTTGCACCGCAGCACAGTGCCCATGGGCAGGAGGATGCTGGGGTCTGGTTGCCCCCTCCCCGCCTACAGTGGGCCCAGCCACCCTCCCGCCCTCCTCCTGCTGCTGGAGCTGCCCATCCCTGCTGCCCACCCCTCCCTGTCTGCCCCATCTGGTGCAGTGAGCCCCCACACCGTGTTGGGGTCCCCCAGCCCTGCTTTGTGTTTCACATATCCACCACCCCTCACATCCACAAATCACTCCCGCCCTTCTCACACGCCTCCCCAGGGATGCCAGGATCCTGCGAGCGCCTCTGCACACCCCTCTTATCGCCATTCTTTTTAATTATTGGGCTAATTACTGGAAGCAGCAGCGTGGAGGGCCAGAACCGCAGGCTCTGCTGCAAAAAAAGTCATTTCAACTTGCTGGCTCTGCCTGTCTCTGCCGGCTGCTGCCTCCTGCAGCCCCCCCGGCCCCAGCGATCCCCCTGCCCCGGCGCGATGCCATCTGGAAGCTGTCTGCTCTCGCCAGCAGCCGTCATTACTGAGCGCCTCACCACCGTGGTCATTAAAGCTCCCCATTTCCTCACCCCGCTTGCTCTGGGAGCAGGGACACACCTGGGTCACTGGTTTGATCTCTCGAGGCAGCCAAGTGGCCTGTAGGGGCTAATGAAGGGCTTGGTGGCAGGGGACTGCATCCTGCCTGTCCCCAGCACCAGTGGGTTGAAGATAGTGGGGTGGACACAAGCCTATTATGGACATGGACTGAGATTTGGCAGCCTGGGTTAGGGCAGCCCCAAGGGTCTGTAGCTGTCCAGGGACATCCCCAGTGCTACTCCCTTGGCAGTGACACCACTGCTGTCCCCTCAGCCTCCATCAAGGCAATGAGTATAAGAAGAGGAGGGGATGGGGTGGTGACCAGTGTCTGTGCTGAGCCCATCCCAGCTTCTGGCACACGTCCCTTGAGCCAGGACACAGATTCATGTGTATCCCCACATGTCCCTCCATCACCCTCATGCCACTGCCACAACATGCCAAACACCAAATGGCTCTGGACAGTCCTTTTGTTGGCAGCTCTGCCGCAGCCACATAAACCACACCTAAATTCCAGGGAAAAGATGGGTCCAAAAAATCTGGAAAGCTGGCACAAAAACCCCTACCACAGCATGGTGTCCTGTGCCTGCCCTGTGCCAGCACTGCTGGAACAAAGGCAGGAAAATCAAAGCCAGGCTGTAGGGCAGCCCTGAGCAGTGGTGGGAGAATTAATGGGAGCAAAGGGCCCCTCATGCTGTGTGGGAGTGGGTTTGAAAAATGAAATTGGCTTGAGAAGACCCTGGGCTGAAGCTTTAGAGGGAGCTTTTCTCCCCTTTCTCCTTTATTATTAATTATTGTGATTAATTAATTATTGTTATTAATTAATTATTGTTAATTTCCCAAACAGCTGGGACAATGTCGGGATGAGCAAAAGTGCATGGTGCGAGGGGATGGATCAGTCACCGGCACGCAGAGGTGGGGATGCACAGAGGGAATGTGTTCCAGCTGAAATCCCATGAGCTCAGAGCCGCAGTCCCCTCTCCCTGTGGGCCACCTGGGCACCAGGCTCTGGCTGGGAGGGGACACTCTCATCACCAGCAGCACCCAGACCCGTTGGCAGAGCTGGAGGCCAGCTCTGCCCTCAGATCTGCCATAGCTTTGCCGGGGAAGGGCTGTGCCAGATGTTGAGCCTGATGCAGGCTGTTTCCGAGCAAACGCTTTAATGGCATCAAATCAAGCTGTCAACAGCAGGGAGGTTACGGCCCTCCCCGGGAGGGGGAGGTGGCTGTGGCTGGTCCCAGGGGCCCTGCACACTCACTGTCCCTGCCACGTCCCTACTGGACGTGCTCTCCTGACCCTGAAGAAGTTTCCAGCCACTGCCTCTGAGATGGGAATCAATAGAGGGCTGTCAGTGCATGGCCATGGCTGGACACCTGCCCTTGGCAAAGCTGTGCTGCGGCCAGGGCTCACGGCGTGGGTCCTTGGGAAGGGAGAAGGCAGGGACTTGGGGTCACCATGGTGACCAGCACCGGTGTGACCCTGTCCCTGCAATGCAAGGAGCAGCACTCACCACTGGCTACAGCCACCGTGGAGCATCCTGTCCCCTTGGTCCCAAGGGAGCGTGGACAGCCCAGCACAGCCCCTGTGTCACTCACGGGGGACACGCAAGGACCTGATGCACCTCCCAGCGCCAGGGCGTGACCTGGGGCCGTGATGGTGCACAGGGTCATGCTGCGAGTACCAGGGGCTGCCATGGTGCCAGGGGCTGATGCATGGCCTGGTGCCGATGCCAGGAGCTGAGCAGGGGCACTGCATGGCACTGCCAGGCCAGCACAGCCACCCACTCCAGCAGTGGCCCACAGCCCGCCTGCTGCTCGGGAGGATTTGTGCTGCGTGGCTGGATTCCATGTTATTTTCCTCTCCCTACTCCTCCTTCCTTCCTCCCCTGCCTTCTCCCCTTTCCTCCCCCTTCCTCTTGCCTGGCAGGGACATGGCATGGCTGGATCCGGAGCCCTCTGACGGCAGCCCGGGACTTCCCATGGCAGGGACCCTCGGTAAGCACCCAAGACCCCCAGGTGGCAAAGGGCATCCCCCATTTCCCGGCACCCTGGCCTGGCTTCCCAGCTGCTGCTCATCCCGCGGGGCCTGATCCAGCCCTGCTGCTCCTCCGGCTGCTCCCTCGCCTTCGCTGCTGCGCCATCAACAAGGACTCAGCGACTAAAAATAGCAGCGCGCTCTCGCAGGGGGATGCTCCGCCATCGGAGCAGCGCTGGCACCGTGGACACCCCGTTCCCCACCCCAAATCCCCGGCACAAACCCCCTCCCAGCCCTCACCCCCCACCTAGGGGTGCAGCCCCATATGGTGAGGTGGTATCGGAGCTGGTAACGAAGGGATTGGACCCCCCTGGATCCCCCGGCAGCTCTCGGGGAGGGGAATAAGAGCCTATCGAGTAGCGTCAGCCCCGGATTTGTTTAATTGTGAGCTGGTGGAGTTTAAAGAAACCCTTTCTGGCTGGCTGCCACACCGCAAAGTGCTCCGGAGAATTTGATTATTAAGGGAGGAGAGAAAAGGAAAGGCTGCGGGGGGAGACGGGGTGTGTGGGACAGACCAGGAAAGGGCATCCTGCCTCAGGAGCTGGGAATGAGAGGAACTGGGGGGATGGAATACAGACAGACCCCCCTCAGCAGTGCAGAGGAACCCGTGGGGCTCGCCTGGGGTAGGGGCAAACCCTCCACGCAGTTGTGGAGCTGCTGCAGTTTGTCTGTCCCCGCACCCCATGGACATCCCGCTGCCAATGCACCCCTCTAATGCACCCTCCAATGCACCCCCTTAATGCACCCACTTAATGCACTGTCCCCCAATAAACCCCTTTAATGCACCCTCTCCAATCCAATCCTCACCCCAATAACGTGCCCTTCTCCCAGTGAACCCCCTTAATACACCTCCCCAATCGCTCCCATCTCCCACCCCGCCAGCGCTCCATCCCAGCGCAGCGCCTGGGGGGCTATGGTACCCCAGGGCAGCCCGCAGCCCCCGCGCCCCCCAGGCCCGCGTCCCGCCCCATTTCGGCGCTCAGCCGACCGGAGCAGCTGTTCCCTGCACACTTCACTTGCCCGCAGATGATGATAAATGGAGCTGGGGCTGCGCCGCCCATTGCGTGGGGGTGGGCGGATGTGGGTAAGGAGGAGGAGGAGGAAGGCTGGGGTCCCCATCTCCTGCAGCCCCCCCAGATCACGCTGCTCCTCCCATCCAGCTGCTGGGGAATTCCCTGGGCAGATCCCCCCCTTTACCCAAACCGCCCTCCCGGGTGTTGGAACCTACCCAGGGAATTCCCATCGCGATGGGGTGCATCCCCATGCACACATCAGTGCCCCATTTGGGGGGCACAGTCCTTCCCTGCTGCCCCCCTCCCAGCTGTGCTCCTCCCCAGTGAGGAATTTTACTTGGGAAAAAATCCACCGCCTGCGAACCGCACTCATGACTCAACGTTTCTGCTGGCCCCGGTTCCTCTGTCGCTTGCCAGGGGAAGCCCGTGGCCGCCCCAACCTCATCCCCTCACATGGAAATCCGGCTCAGCCGCCAGCTCCAGCCTCTCTCCCCTTGGTTTTTCCTCCTTTATTTTGGAGGTGGGTGGGGGTGGGTTCTTGATGTCAGGGATGGGAGGTTTGCAGAGGGTTGGGCTGGGGAGGATGATGGGAGGTTCTGGGAGTCAGAGCAAGTTGCTGGGGTTTTTTTCCCTTGGTGGTGGAAAACGTCAGTTGGTAAGGAAGGATTGGAAAAGGATGGGAGGCAAAAAAAAGGGGAATAAAAGGAAAAAAGGGGGGGGAAAAAGAAGGGGGGAAGAAGGAAAAATAAGAGAAGGAAAATAAAGGAAAAAGAAAAGAAAAAAAGAAAAAGAAAAAGAAAAAGAAAAAGAAAAGGAAAAAGAAAAAGAAAAAGAAAAAGAAAAAGAAAAAGAAAAAGAAAAAGAAAAAAGGCATAAAAAGACAAAGAAAAAGAAAAAAAAAAGAGAAAAGGTATAAAAAGAAAAAGAAAAAAAAAGGGAAAAAGAAGGGGGAAGAAAAAAAAAAGAAAAGGCTGGAGGGTCACAACAAAACAGATGCTTAGCCTGAGCCTTCCTGGGCAAATTCCCTCTCCGGAGGTGAACTGTATTGCACTCTGTAGCAAAATTCATGGCCGGATGTACCACGGAGTGAGGCTCCACATGATCCCACTCCCAGCCAGCAGCTGGACATCGACCTTGGGGCTCTGAGAGGAGAGGAAAACCAGCCCTACAGGAGGCTGGAAACACAGCCGAGGTTAGGAGGGATCCAGCAATTCCAGTCTCCAAACCCAAATCCTGGCGTGGACCTGCCTGGAGCTGTCAGTACAACCAGGGCACTGATGGGCACAGCCGTGGAGCCATTGTCACCACCTTGGTGACCTTCAGCCAACCCTCCAGCCTCACCCCAAGCCAACAGCACGGGGCCAGCGTGGAAGCGACAGCCTGGCCAGTTCTCCACACGCTCCCGTTTTTCTTCTTTACTCATTTTCTGCCTGACAGGTTGGGATCCTTCTTCCTTCCTCCCTTCCTTCCTCCCTCCCCTCCTGCTCTCAGCCTGACTCACTTCAATTCCAATAATAATTAACCATTCCAATCATTACTGTGACCGCTAATATTAATCCTCCCTCCTTCTCCCACATCCTGTTTGTCCCCTGCCTCAGTTTCCCCTTGAAGCAGGACAGAAGCTCCATCCCTGCAAGGAAAGGCAGGGAGCAGATCCCAAGGGTTCATGAACCCCAAGGGGTTCATGCAGATTACAACAAAAAATAGAAGCAAATAAAACTCTCCCAAGTATGGAAGAGGGAATGGATCCTCATCCCAGTCCTGGATCTGGTCTGCATCTTGCAAGCTGGTTGCTCATGGATGCGGTTGGATGCATAAGGCTGCATTCCCTGGGGTATGTCACAGGGATGGCTTGTGGTCCCCTGGCACCTGCTGACCCTCCAGCAAAGCCACTCCAAACCTGGTGGCAGGACCTGGCACCCACACAGCAGCTCGAAGCTGGAAAATCCACTGGGTTGGAACCAGGACTGCTCCCTAGCTGTGCCTCAGTTTCCCCAGTGTAGGGTGGTCCAGGTTTGTGTTGTCCACAGTGTTGATGCTGGGAAATGCCAGCCCAGGAGTATGGGAATGGAGCAGGCTCACATCCCAGTCCCCAGGATCCTGAATCTCCCCAGTAGGTCTCTTCATCCCCAACAGAACTGGACACCCCAAAGGATGACACATGGCTGTCACCCCCAGGACATTCCCAGCTCTTCTGAATGTGCCACTGGGTTCAGCCCCTCTGGCTCATCCCTGGGCTCAGCCAGCTTTTCTATTGGGAAAACTTTCAGCAAATTCATGCCTCCATATCCAAAACCAGGAGGCCTTGGCTGCTGTGGGATGGCTGCTGACAGCAAAGGACAGACCCTGGCACCATCCCATGCCTCCTCCCTATCCCAAACTCTCTCTCCCTGCCCGGGAGGCAATGGGGCTTTGTCCCAGTGTCCCCACCACGTTGGGCAAATGGGAACATTTACGCCCCATGTGTTTTTGATGAGTGCTATTCAATTATCACTGGTGATCCCAGAGAGATCCCCAGTCCCAGTCCCATTGCAACCCCCTCACTGGGATCCATGGTTATGGACAGCATTATCCTGCCCCCTTTTGCCTTCCTGTGGCAACTCCTGCCTTTGCTTTTAGGGCAGCCAATCTCACAGCCCAGCAACCACCAGCTCCCTGCTTGCCATCACAACCAAACCCCTCAGATACCCCACAGATGGCAGGTTTCAGCATCTGCCCACAGACAGGTCCATCTACCGGAGCCAAACCCGGCTGTGCCGCTGCCGGGCTCTGCCCTAAGCCATCCCCTGCCGGCAGCAGACAGCTCGGTAATGAAGCGTAATGCTCCGACACTCCCCTGAGTGACAGTGGCCAGCACCGGCTGTGTCCCCACGGCTCAGCACAACCTCCTCCGCCTGCCAGGGAGGGGATGAGCATCCCCCTGCCATGAGCGTGGCTGGGGGATGCGGAGTGGTCACCTGCTAGGGGATGCTGAGCAAGAATCCCCTGGGGAAAAGGAAAAATAAGAAGAAAATGGGGTTGAGAGAAATAAATCAAGTAAAAAAAAATACAACAGAAAAGAAGGTTGAAAATAATAAATCGAGGTTTGATGCTGTGTGGTAAATTATTTTGGTATTATACATTCCCCAGCTTCAAATCCTGAAGACAAATACTGGGGCAGGTGAAGTGGGAAGCAGATTTCCAAAGGCCTTCTCCCAGCTCCCGGTTATTGACTCTGTCAATCACAGCGGGCGCCGTCCCCACCTTTGGCACCCTGCAAAATCGGTTCCTTTTGTTCCTGCTGAAAAACTGGGGAGGGGGAAGAGGAGGGGAGAGGAATTTGGGGCAGGGAACTTCCAAAAGAGATGATTAAGGAGTTAATCTGCCTGAAATAGATAAGGAGCTTAGAGCTGCTGGTATTTGACTGTCCAAGTTTGGATTCAGCGTGTCTTAAACACTGGCTGGAATGTGCTTAGATATGACCAAAGTACATGTCCCCCCGAGGAATTACCAGGTTGCCAATTAGATTTACTTCCCAGATTCACTCAAACCTTCACAAGCTTCTTCAGAGCAGGAAAATTGCTGCCTGTCCCTGGGGAGACGGCAGAGCAGCCGCTGCTGCCTGGCCCTGCAGCCAGCACAGCACGGCATGGCACGACACAAGATCCCAGTGGGCAGCCACAGGATTTGCAGGAAGGTGGCACAGCCAGGATGGTGGCGGGGCAGGGATGCCCCTGCCGGGTTATGGGGACAACAGACACGGCCTGGTGGGTGCTGCTGGGGGAATCTGGGTGGTTTGGGGTGCTTGGGGGGCAGGTTTGAGCCTTGCCATGGTCGTGGTGCTGGTGCACTGGTGGGGCTCTCACCAGAGCAGGCTCAGCATTCCATGGGATTGCAGAGCCAGGGCTCTCCCTACCTCCAGCCAGGCTCACAGTGCTGCCACGCAGCCAAATCCAACCCAAAACACTCCAGCTCAACCTCCAGGCAGGGGATGCAACACAGAACGGAGCCACAATGGCATGTGGGGAAAGCAAACTAACACTGGAATGTGAACAAACCCCAGTGGTGAACGCCTGGCTCCTGGTCCCTATGGACACCTGGCACACCACAAACTCACCACAACCCGGTGCTCAGAGCAGTGAGACTCCCTGCCCATGCCAGGGTGACGGTCACCACTCAGGAGCAGAACAACATCCAGCATGGGGACAAAGCGGAGGTAGAAAAGCAAACACCATCCCCTGCAAAAATCCCTCTCTACCCATTTATTTTAACCACTCCATTCCCATCCTTGTTATTTTTGGTGCTTCATAACATGATGGTGAAAGTAATGAAGTTTGGTGGGGGGCTGCATGACCAACACGGAGCTAGGACCATGCTGGGGGATCCCACCACCAGCTCCCACATGCAGACACTGAGCTCTTTTCTGATCACAGGCTGCATTCACTAACTCTGGCCTCGGTTTCTCTGCTGGCATCCCAATCCCATGGAAAAGTGTTGGGAGTGGCAGCTGGTCTCACAGGGCTGGTGTCGGCATTGTTGGAGCGCAGTGGCACCATGATAGAAAGTTGCTGGAACATCAGCCTTGGATGCTGAGTCCTGGTAACAGTTGCTATGTGAAACATTCAGAGGTGGAATTTACTGTCACAGTTAATAATAGATGAAGGTTTTAGAATTTTTGATGCTTTACATTTTAAGCTGTTTGATTTATAATGTTTCAGGAAAGGGTGGGGGGAGGCAGGAGATGAACAGCAGCACGAGGTAAACAAAGCAAGTGGGGAGGTGGGCAAAAGGTTCCATCCATCCATCCATCCATCCACTCCAGCGATGCACTGAGATCCCCCATGACCAATGGGATGGGGTCTCCCCACCAACCACCAACACCAGCGAGCATCCCTGCGGAAAACCACGGCACGACTGGGACAGAGCCCTCAATTCCACATCACACTTAATTTTGGGGTTTTTTTTCGCCTTGAATTGCTTCATCTCTTCTCCCTGTTTTCATTCCGGTGGGTTGCTGGGTTATTTACTTGCTGGCGCTCCTCTCTCCTCTCCCCTCTTGCAGGTGTATTTCAAGTAGCTCCGTAAATAGCAGCGCGGCGTGCCTGCGGCGGAGCGCGCGGGTCCTGCTGATTAGGAACGCGCTGCCAAAAAAAAAGAAGGGTCTCACTTCCCCGCGGAGCTGCCACCCTGTTTCCACAAAGAGGTGTCAAAGTCTCAGCAGGTGGGGAAGCTCCAGCTGGATCCCAGGGGGCTGCTGCGTGCTGGGTCCACTCCTTCCTGGAAAGGAGCAGTGAGCACAGGTGCTGTGTGAAGAGCCTCGGTGTCTCACAGTGTTCCTCGGTGTCCTCGGTGTCCCATTATGGGCACCAAAGCCCTGTGATGGCTTCACCTCTGGCACATTCTTCCTGCTTTTCCCAAACGCTGGAGCATCCCAACATTCCCAATGTGTGTGTGGAGCATCCCAATCCCTCAGATGTGTGGTCAGGAGGATTCAATCCCAGCTCAGTAGGGCTTCAGGTCATGACATGGGGAGCACAGGGGGATCCCACATTTCCTCTAGCAGTGCTGGGCATGCAATGACATCTTGACAAAATTGGGGGGTGGGATGGAAGAGACGGGGCTCCCCCTCTGCTCCCCCAAACCAAGAGAGGTGACACAGGGCAGAGAGGAGATATTTTGCAATGTTTTTGGGAAGACATGGTGACTAGAGCTGAGATGCTGGAGCCTCCAACACCTGGAGACATTCCAGCCCTAACCAGCTCCATGGCTCCCGCCAGACCCCAGAAGGTGGCTGAGGTGCATCCCCCACCACCAGCACCCTCCAGCCCCTCCAAAGCCCCTGTTTCCCCCAGGACTGAAGATTCCCAGGGGTCCCAGGCTGAGCTGCCCCATGATGTCTCAATCAGAACTGTGCATCACCCCATTTACATACACACAGCCCGGCTGGAGCCGAGTATAATTTCCTTATAAAGCAGCTTTGACACTCAGGGTAGCTCGCATTAATGAGGAGGGTTATTCCACAAAGATCTGTTACTAATGGGCTTGGGGCAGGCAGTGCCCATGCACCAAGATTCCTGCTGCCAAACCCAGCAGCACACTGCACCCACATCTCCCCACGGACACAGCATCCCCACCGGAATTACACCCACGGCTGAGCCAGTGCTGGCAACCTCTGGCTTGGTGGGATCCCACCCCGCTCCTGGTAAGATCTTGTGCCTCTGCCAGCTGCCTCTCTGCCTCAAAATGCACTTGGAGGTCTAAAAATGCACTGTGAGGTACATCTTGGCATGGAAACCACTCAGCCCTTCCCAAAAACCAGCTCCAGGGAGGGAGATCAAAGTCAGCACAGCACTGGAGTCCCCCAGTGCACACAGAGTCCCTGAAACATCAAACCATCCTCGTCCCTGTCCATGAGGGCACCAACTCTACCAACACACCACTCCTGCCTGGCACCAGCTCTACCAGTGACCAGCCCGTCATTACCAGAACCGCCTAATTAAAAAACACATTAAAACCCGTGACTCCCCCGAGAGCAAGTCCCTCCCTGCAGAGCCCTGACAAATTCAATGCTCAGGTTCATCCCTGCCTCCCCCTGGCCTCCCCCGGGGACCCCCATTAGCGGTGGGTGCCTCGTTAGCCATCCCTGTGCCGGCGATTGGCTGCGACTCAAGCAGCTCTGCCCCAGACACCTTCTCCTGCGACCGGAGGCGCGCTACGTCCCAGGGCACTGTCACAATACATTAAGACGCGGCGCTAAAAATAAGCAACGGCAAAAATAAGCAGGAAAATCGTGGTCCCTGCCTGCCCCTGCCGGCCTCGCGCCGGCGGAGCCCCCGCTGCCGCACGCGAGCTGGGGAAGCGCGTCAGGAACGAGAGGGGTTTGCTGGGTTTTATTGAAACGACGTGTTTTTCCCTTCCCTCCGCCCCCATCTCCAGCCTCTCCGAGGAGCGAGCCCCGCGGTGACACACAGGACTTGGTGACAAATCATCCCGGGGGTGGGCGGTTTCTCTGCATGCTGGTGGTTCCGGGCATGGCCACGGCTGGCGTGAGGCCCTGCCTGTCCCTCTGGGGCTGGAGAGGATCCTTGCCCACCCCACGCAGCCCAGGATGGGGCTCTGCTCCCCGATGGGGACACCCCAGGAGCCACGGGTGCTGCTCCGTGTGCCAAGCCACGGTGTGCCATCAAAGGACAGATTTTTTTGGCCAGCACCGTGTTAGACACAGCAGCCAGGCTGGCTCCCTGTGGCTATCCCCATTCCCACAACTCCCCAACATCTGCAATCACCCCATTCTCCCCGCTCGCTGCTACCCAGGCACGCTAGTGCCCGAGTGGCACAGCCCATGGGATGGGAACTGGGAATATCCTCTACCCGGGAATGCGTCTTGGAGCACCTGGGGAGAGCGCAAGAGGCTGCCGCGCTCACCCCGCTGCCTACACCCCGTGGGGTGGATCCTCCACGCCGGATTCCTTGGGGCTGTCGGAGGCAGCAGCAGGGACACAGCCCCTGCGTGTCTCCGGGAGATGAAAGAGCAGCTCCAGGCGCGGGGAAGGCTCCAGCCCAAGGCGTGCGGCCGCCCTGCTGCCTCGGCTGCGGCTGGAACGAATGCGTGCACATACCTCTGCCCCGGCACGGGTGTTTGCTCTTCTCTTTCGCGGCTGTGATTGATTAAAGGATCAGGGACATCTGAGAATGGAGGCAGCAGCGGCAGCAGCAGAAGCAGCTCCCTTTGGACTTGGAGAGCTTCCTTGCCTGCTGCTTGCTGCTGCCGTTGCCTGTCAGGCAGCTTTTAATCAAGGTTTGCTTATATCTGCAAAGGCCTTTCCCAGAGGGATGAAGGGAGGAAAAGAGGGGGGGAGAGTATATTAACATGCCAGCCACCCTCCCTCTCCCTCTCCTTTGTTTATGGAGAGGGTCAGTGCTTGGAAACGGCTGGCGGGGACTGGGAAAGGCGCTTTGGGGGTGCTGGGGGTGCTGGATTGTGATGCAGCTCTTGGCATGTCCAGGTATCACGGCACAGCCAGGGGTAGGGAGGGTATCAAACTGGGCTGGGATGTGCTCTGTAACAGCACCAATGTGTAGAGGGAGCAGCACCTGGGGCCAGGGCTTGGTGGCTTCCTCTGGGTGGCCCTGGATGCCTGACATGTCCCCACAGGCATGGCAGGGAGGGGACAAACCTATATACCCCCAAATTGGGGTCTTAGCCCAGAGAGACCAACACCAAGCATATGCTGAGACCAGCACTGTCCTTACACCAAGACCACTCAGACGGAGGGAGCTCAGGCCCCTCCATCCCACCCCTGCCCTCATGGAAGGTCAGGGTCTCCATCCTCATCCTACAGCCTGCTGGGACTGTGGTCAGGAGCCCCAGGGTGGCCACATCACAACACCCCATCTCCCTTCTGCAGGGTGGGCTCTGGCAGTGAAACCAGGGCTGGGAGGGACCAACACCAGCCCCACAGATGGGTTTGCCCCATGGCACTGGGATTTCAATACAGTACAGGCTGGGAGCACCACAGTATCACCCACCCCAGCCACCACCAGAGCTGTGCACACCCGGACAAGCAGTGTGGGAGGATGAGTGACCCCCAGCCCTGTGTCCCCTCATCAAGCACTGTCTCTGCCTCCACTGCCATTCCCGCACATCACTTTGGCTCTCCACGTTACCTTATTGCTCAGCTAATGACCTGCTAAAAGTATTATGTGAAAAACCACGCTCTTAGCCAGCCATTAGACTGGTTAGGACCAGCGGGTCATGCTTTATTGCTTTAATAACTGAGTTTATGAAAGGTCGTCTCATAACTGATAACATGCATAATTTTTGTAACTTAATTAATGCTGCTAATATACTGGAGTCTCCATCAGCTGCTGGTGCAACTGATGCGCAGTTTGCATCCTGAGTGGGGCTGGGAAGAGCATCCTGGGCCAGGCTCTACCCCCTGTCCTTGCCAAACAGCACCAACACAGTTCAAATCCACACCAAAACCCCACCATGCCACTTTTCCACATTGGAGCATCCTGTTCAGAAATGCTCCAGCAGAGATAAGGATTGCTGTGAGTGGGCAGAGGGAAATGGGAACAGATCCAGTTCCCTGCCCCAAAAGCCTGGAGAGAAAGGATTTCTTTGCTCCCACTCTGCCCAGCCCATGGAGAAGCGAAGGGCAGATGTGGGACCTGCAGTCAGGGAGAGTTTTACCTGTGGAAGAACCAAAAACCTGAGGGATGGGAGTTGCTCCAGCAATCCCATACATCCCTGCCTGAAGTTATAACTGAGCAAAGGAGCTTTGCCTTGACTGGGGATTTGTGGCTGTGCCCCAAGAGGGTTCTTCTGGGAACCTCTGGACAGACCCTGCTCCTCTGGCAATGCTGAGGGCAGCCAGGCTGGCATGGGGCAGGATCCTACTGGAACTGCTGCCTTTCTTCCCAGCACTGGTTTTTAAGGACAACCTCCTTGGCAACAATTTTGACAGAATTTTTTTAGGATTTCTTTTAAGAACACCCTCCTGTGAGGGTGGTGAGACCCTGGCACATGTGCCCAGAGAAGCTGTGAATGCCCCATCCCTGGAAGTGTCCAAGGACAGGCTGGATAGGGCTTGGAGCAACCTGGGATAGTGAGTGGAAGGTGTCCCTGCCCATCGCAGGGGGTGGAAGGGGATGGTCTTTGAATCCCTTCCAACCCAGGCCATTCTATGATTCTGTGACAAGTACACATTTTTCTCATTAAAAGGGAAAAAACACAAAAGCAAACAATTCCTCCCCACTGCCCGAGCGCACACCTGGGGGGCTGAGCATCCAAGGGGGAAGCTGGGAATCAGAGGCATTTTCCAGGCAGCAAAACCAGGCCCTTCCCTTGCGAAAAAAAAAGGAAAAAAAAAGAAAAAAAAAAGAAAAAATCATGTAAATAGGAGCCCAGGTGCATGCGGTGTGCGAGTCCCTGATATGCTGCCACCAGCAAATCTGGTGAGCTGTGAATCCCCAGCACCGCGCATCCAACGCTGCAAATCCGAGCTGCTCCAGTCGCCTGCTTAGTTTTGCAAATTCTTTCCTGCTGGCTGAGAAAAGCCAATATGTCTGCTGCTCCCGCTCCAGCGCAATAATTGTTCAGCGCTGGTTATCATCCTGCCAGAAAGGCACGAGCTACCGCTGGGGCACTCTGCTTGCTGTAAATGCAGCGAGATGATTTCCTAGCAAATGCAAGTTTTCCAAGGAAGTGGGTGGAATCTGCTTGTCTCTGATTAGACAGCTTGGGTTTTTGTTTTCCTGGTGCTTTAGAGAGAGAGAGAGAGAGAGAGGGAAAAAAATAAAAAAGGCATAAAATATGTGGCTTTGCATCCCCTCTGCCCTGAATCGCAGGCTCGCATGCATCCAGGCGATGGTCCCCTTGGGACACGCAGCTTTGCCCACACTCTGAGCAATGATCCCATGGAATGAGGCTATGATCTTTCATCAATCATTGCCGAGCACTTCTCCCTCCCTCATCCGTTCCCTGGGCTGTGAGCGTGCAGCCCCACAGCTCTGCTTCCCCTTCATGCCTCCAAAAATCAAGGGCTGCAGGGTTGGTCCCCCAAGTGCCCGTGGGTCTGGACTCTGCCTGGGGACCAGGGGCACAGGGCAGCCCCTCTTTCACCCTCCCAGCTCAGTACGATCAAGGGATGCTTGGGAGGGATGCAGGCTGCCGGAGAGGCTTGCAGGACCACAGGGTGAATCCCAAATTCTGGTGCAGCAACCAGACTAACCAGGATGCTGCGAGGGAGGTGGGATCAGGACAAGCCCTGAGGCTGTGGAGAGACAGGTCTGCCTCCCCGCCCTTGTCAGGGGAGGAAAAATGACTTGAAATTAAGATTTCCTGATGTTTGGGGGCTTGGAGACCTTGACACCCCCTGCGTCCATCTGGCTCTTCCCCTCTTGTGGCAGCTCGCTCCTGCGTTCCTGTCTATCCGTGAATACCAATTATGGTTTAGGAGAATGTATATCTGAGATGTGCAAATACAAAAGGCAGGAAATAAAAGTCATCTCTTACTGAAGAGGAGAGGTAACCATGACTACCTGGGACCTCATTTAAAACTGTGCCGGCCGCAGGCTAAAAGGCAACGCTTCCTATTGTTACACACGTTTACGGAAAGCTTTGAAAACCCGTTTTCCCCCCAAAACCAGCTGGGAAGTAAGAATGAAAACGAGAATTGGAGGCGGGGGGGGAGGATATAGAAGATATTTATTGGTGTTTGTGGGCTGGTTTTGCATCCCACCTGCATGAAAACAGCCGGCGAGCTGAAACTTCAAATGAGCAACTCGGAAGGAGACGGAGCGCCACGGCTGCGGCATCGTGGCTCCGGTGCCACGTGGCAACCGGCCGGCACTGAGTGGCATGGGCAGAGCTGCAGCTCCAGAGCTCACAGGGGGATTCACCCCTCAGGAAAGTGGGGTGAGAGCGAACCTGTAAGGGCTATCCACGCTGCAAATGCTGCCAGGATGTGCTGGGGGCTTGGGGGGAGCTGGGACGAGATGGTGGCTCTTGGTGCCAGCCCCAGGAATGCTTTACCCACTGTCACAGCCTGTGGTCGGTTGGATTTTGGGAGTGCCACGCCGAGATCTCACGTGTGGCTGCTGTTTGCATGCCAGATCCTGCGGCCTGTAGGAGGGATACCCGGGATGGCAGGGGATAACCGGGAACTGCCGGCTGCCCAGCTGAACCTTTTCACCAGTCAGATCTGTAAGGCCAGCGCAGAGCCAGGGGACACCAGCTCGTTGTCCTCTGACACATGTGTAACCACAACCTGTCCCAGCCACATCAAAGACCAGGAAAGCTGTCTGCCAGCCACCTGCCTCACCAGGACCTCACACCACTCTCGAGCTCACGGTTACAAGCCAACGACCAGGCAATTAAACTGATTTTTAGTTCAAAGGCCATCCCACCCGGCACACACGGACAGCGGGAACCACCTCAAAACCAGATGCTGCTTTCTCAGGGATCAGTGTTGGGCACCAAGAGGCATCGCTGTGGATGCAGACAAACCTGCTGCTCACCTTCACCCCTGTCATTCCCGGGCACCTGCCACAAGTCCCACCGGCAAAGCTCTTCCCTGCCCACTGCCAGCACAGCCGTGGCCCTCAGACCCCCCTGCCAGCACTCTGGACTCACACCTGGGACCACACAACGGGGCTGCAGGCAGGAGCCCAAGCCAGGAATTATGGTCTGTACAAAAGACAATGACAGTGAATCTTGTTACTGGCTTTTCAGCAAACGTAATTCCTTTTTATTAGAAAATTAAAGGGTATGAAAAGCTTTCCAAGGCTGAAGAGCTGAAATGTGCTTTCATAAAATATGCGGCGTCTGATAAAACGGATTTGCTTGTCTGCCTGCCCTGGACCCCTCCCCCCTCCTGGGTATTATTCCTACTGGCAAGGTGATGCCTTTTGCCAAAACACTGATCCCGATGTGGCCAGAGGAGACTCTTGGGGACCGGTGCTGCTCCCCAGCATCCCAGAAGCATCCTGCAGCCTGCACCTGTTTGAGGTTGGGTTTGGGTTGGGTTTTTTAGCTAAACAAAATTCTGAGGGGCAGTTTTTCCCCTCCAGGGCTGCAGGTGAAGGCTGACAACAACCCAAACCAACACCCCAAATGCAGCCGTGAGGATACATCAGTTGCCGGCAGGAGAAGTTGAAGCCAGGCAATGGCAGAGAGGAAGCAGTGGATTCCCCCAGACATCACACAAACAGCAACTCTTAAAATCTTCCTGGGAAGTTCCCTCCCTGGGAGAAAGCCATGTGCCCTCCCTTGCCCCAGCACCGAGCTGCGTGAGAGAAGTGCTGAGGGCCAGCAAGCACCAGGCAGCGGGCAGCTAAGGTAACACAAGGAATCTCGATTTTCTCCCTTTAATTGTTCCCTCTCTCTCTGTCTTTTTCATCTTTCCGATGGTCTGAGTCAACCTTCCATGGTTGTGAGGTTAAAGATTCTTGCTATGTCCCACTTGGGGCTGCAGGGCCAGCACAGGCCAGGGACCACTGCACCACAAAGTGATGCAGACAGACAGTGCTGCCTCTTCCATCTTTTGTGGGCAGAATGCTCCTTGCTAGCCCTCCACAAGGACCACAACCTTGGGGCTCACCTCGACCCTCAGGGGTTTTTATTTCCATTCTATTACCAGGTCAGTTTTGCCTCTGCAAGTCCCTAGGGATGCATGGCAATAGGATGCATCCATCCCCACACAGAGATGCCCACAGGGACGGAACACAGGCACCTTGCTGTGGCCACCGTGTGCCCAGGGCTGGCACCCTCTGATGGTTTGTCACTCTCAGCATGCCAGAAACACGGGAAGTGAAACAACATCCCCTGGGTGCCATCAGAGAGCTGGCGCCTGGGCTGGGGAAGGACCTGGCAGCCCTGGCCACTGTCCCCAAATGACTCCAGCCCTGGCGATGTGACACAGGGGCAGGAGGTAAGGAGCACACACTGGCACACACACACACTGCAGCGTGTGGGACAAGCCACTGGGCACTGTCATTGGGCTGGTGGGGACAAGGACAGGCAGATCCAGCCGTGTCCCTGCCACCATTCTGGGCACCAGCCTGTCTTGGGCTGGTGGGGACAAGGACAGGCAGATCCAGCCGTGTCCCTGCCACCATTCTGGGCACCAGCCCTGATGCCATGGGGAGACACAACTCCGGTGGCAACACCGTGTCCCCACATGCCCCCTCAGTTCTCTTGCAAGCAAATGCATTGTGACCCAGCTACAGCATCTTCTCCTTCCCACCCCATCCACCCCAGCAGCCACAAGCTCCCGGTGCCACTGCGGGCTCCCGGTGCCACCAGCAGTGCCGTGCAAGTGCTGCCCGGCTGGCTATTACCACAGGAAGAGCTGTAATACTACAGCAAACCTCCCTGCTCAGCCCTGCTACAAATCAGGGTCAGGCGGCAGCGCTGTTAGACAGAGCCTGCCGGTACGTGCTCCTGCTCCTAATGTCCTCCCGGCACACACTTAATGGGGACGCGCAGGACAGCGATGTGACGAGGCAGAGGCTTGGCCCCGCTGCCCATCCGGGGGTTCCTGCCCTCGGATCGACTCCCCGCCACCAGCAGAGCTGAGGGTTAACACCGGGGAGGCACGGACAGGGAGGTTTTCTTCCCTGGGGCTGCTCTGGCTTTACCTTTAACATCTGCAAATGTGGTTAAAAGTTTGCCGAGCCTATTTTTAGAGCCTCTCACCACATGCGATTTCTCCATCGTGAGACAGGAAACAGTGAGGAGGTTGTTCGCCACGGAGCTGCTTTCTCCTCCCTGGATGGCCTCTGAGCTCCTCTGGCCCGTGCGGTGCTGCCACGCCACTGGTGCCCCTTGTCCCCACCTGCCAGGGTGTCCCACAGTGACAGCTATGGCAAGCCCAAGAGCTGAGGGTGACAAACTGCTGGAGGGTACTGGCCCTGCGCCTGCCATCGTGGTGGTCACACTGAGGTCCCCATCCATGGTCCCAAGGGAACAGATGTGTCCCAATGCTGTTCAGCCCCAGGGACTTGGAGGCAATGGAAATACAATGGAAATACTGCAGCAATGGAAATACAAAGCCCACAGGTTGAAACCAGGCTTCAGCATTGCGGACCTTGTCCACCATCTTGCCCCATGCCTCAGTTTCCCCAAAGGAACAGTATTTTGTTTCACTGCCCACCCTGGAGAGGCACTAAGGGCTCGGCAGCTGCTGCACCTTCTTGACCAAAGGGCACATCAGCACCGGGAACAGGGCCTGCCAGCAAACAGACCCTGGCAGGGATGTCCACTACCCTTCCTCACACCCACTGCCCCCAGCACGGGCAGCTCAGTGTGCCCCCACTGTCACACTACTTAACACAAAATGCTCTGCAGCCAGAGCAGAGCCCAGCTGCCCACTGGGCTCCGTCCCTTCTCCATGCCTGGATCCGTGTCGCGGGCTCGGCAGCACGCAAGCGCGGCTGCGGCCGGGCGGCGCGGGTACCTGCTGTTTGAATGTCAACACCTCATTTATACATCTTGATTGGCTCTCATCAGCCATGCTGCGCTACACCTGATTGCTCCGAGCCGACGCGGGGTGCCAGGCTGCAGCGCCTAATTCCAGTTAATTGGCCCTTCATCCGAAGCAAAACAGAAATACAGGGATAAAGAAACAATAAAGCGTCCTCCCCCGCTTAAAAAAAATTAAAATCTCAGCATTCTGGGGGTTGGTTTTATTTTGCAACTGTGAGCAGGCCATGCTGTGGGCTATGGGAATTCCTTCCCAGGAGTGCTGGACGCTGCGTGAGCTGGGAGATGCTCTACCACCCCACAGACTCAGCTCACTCATGCTCCTCCTCATCCCACAACAAGCCCTGCGTTCGTGTCACGCTCGCCTGTGCTCCTGCTCCCGCCCGCTCCTGAGAACCACTGAGGCTGAAATTTCAATTAAGAACGAGAAATAATTACCCGCCGCTCCACATTTCCTCTAAAATGGTAGCCAATGCCGGCAAGCCGAGTCACCGCCTCCCGCCACGTCCTGGCGCTCACCGGCGGGCTGGCATTCGGATGACATTTCCAGGATAATGCCGGCCCAGCTGCTGCACACTGGTGGCTGCTCCCACAGCCATTGCCGGTGGATGCTTGGAAGAGATGCTCTCTTCCTCAGTGGGATTTGGGCTGCTGTGAGCCCCTGCCGCCCTGGTTTAGCCTTTGAACCCTCTGCTTGGCACTGCCCGCTCCCAGCCATGCCCTGGGCTAGTCCCCTGCTCTCCACCTGGCAGAAGTGATCTGTAATAATGACTTGGCTCATCTCCTTCCAAGCCACGTGTCATGGGGAACCCCATGCTGCTGTCCCCAGCAGCCACCGTGCACAGCGATGGGGCACATGGGGATGTTCCCCTGACTCCAAGGAAGACATTGAAGTGCTGGAGTGTGTCCAGAAAAAGGCAACAGAGCTGGGTAGGATCTGGAGCAGCTGGGGGAGCTTGGGGAGACTCAGCCTGGAGAAGAGGAGGCTCAGGGGGAAATTTCTCACTCTCCACAACTCCCCGACAGGAGAGTGCAGCCAGGTGGGGGTCACTCTCTGTTCCAGGTAACAAGTGATAGGACAAGGGGAAATGGCCTCGAGTTGAGCCAGGGCCAGATAAAGTTGGGTATTAGGAAAATTTCTTCACCAGAAGGGCTCTTCTGGCTAGCCAGCCTGTCCTGGCTCCAGCTCATACCCCACTGGGGTGACACAACCCCGTCACAGTGACACAACCCCACTGCAGATCCCCATGGCCCTTCCCCAGAGAGCTGTGGGAGATGCAAACCCTGGGAGAAGGCAGAGGTGTGACACTGACCTGAGCACAAAAGGCTGCTTCATTATGAGGAAGGATGAGAGTGAGGGAAGAATGAATAAGGATCCACATTGCAGCAGAACAAGTTGGTGTGGAAGATTCACCATATCCCCAAAACCAGACCCTCTGCCATCAATGTGGATGGTGTCTTATTTTCCCTGGATGTTTTCCCATTCCTCTTCCCATAATCCAGAGCTGGGGGGGCCACTGCAAAGCCTGCAAGTCCCGTGACTCCAGTGGCAGGAGATGCAGGAGCCTTGGGCAGCGATCACAAGAATGGGGAAAGCAGCAACCTCAGGTTGCAGATTAGCTTCATTTTACAGCCAGGGAGGCAGAAACCTCCCATGGTTCAACATCTCGCTGGAGACCACACAGAGAGCCTGGGGAAAGCCAGAGAGAGGTCGCAGGTCTCTGCGGGGTGAGAGCATCCTCTCTCTAGAGAGGGAGGAAGGGAGCTCAGAGCCAGAGGGACCCCACAGTGGCCCCAACCCACTGCCGCACCCCAAACCTCACACAGGGCCACACGCTGCACCCCTTCCCCCTCTGACCCCAAACACCCACTGCTGCAATACCAGAGGGGGCTGCAGAAACCAGTTTGGCGAAGAGAGAGGCTCTTTAACCAAGTTTAAATGCACTTCCCTTGACTCGGTTCCCAGTTCAGCGTAGAGGAGACCCAGCTTGGCCGGCAGCCACGGCGCTCAGCTCTGCACGTCCCTGCTGAGAGACACATTCCTCAGCACTGCAGCTAAGTGCAGCACAGCCTTTGAGGCCTTCACCCCTCCTTCAATGATAATTTATGCCCTCTGACCCAACTCCCCCTTTTAAATCAGGCTGATCAATAGAGAAATCAGACAATCCTTTTACGAAACTATCTCATCTGATCCTGCCAGCTAATGATCTCTGCTCTCCTTACAGCTGTTTGCAGATCTGTAGCCCAGGCTGCTGGAGGAAGCAGGAGGAAAAAAAGCCACCGGGCCAAATTCCTCCTTCCCCAGTCCAAGCAGGAGCAGCAGCAACGCTGATGATTTGTATGGAAGCAAAACAGGAGATGCCAACTCCTGTTTTTTTGGAAAACAAGCTGAGCATCATGCTGCAGGGAAGCACTACTTCCCCAAATCTGCTTCCTAATCTATCTCGCCACCAAATATGCTCTTCTCCCATCCTGGGAGCCCTGACAAGACATCCTCACTCTTCCTACAGCTTCCAGGCACAGCTTTCCAATGCCTTCCCTCCAAAGAAAATCCAGCAACACAAAGCGACAACCCTAAACCTGGTTCCAGACTGAGCAACCCTGTTCCATGCACAGCCACAGCACTGCAGCCCATGGCTCCAAGGGGATGCCGTGAGCACTGGGATCTCCATCACTTGTCTGAAAAACCCTCACCCCTCACGGGGATCCTCGCTTTACCAGGGCAGCAAAAGCTCAGGGCTGCAGCCACCTTCTGACCATGGAGAGCTAAACCAGATCAGTGGAAGAGAGAGCAATGTCCAGCAAAGCGCTGGGAAGAGAGCAGTGTGGCAATGTCCATGGAAGAGTCTCCAGAAGGGCTTTATTGATGGCAGCTGCATTTCTATTTAACTGGCAAAGGGACAGGGTTAACCAGCAAAGAGGGAAGCATCAGAGAACCCTTTGAGTCTTCAAAGTAAATCAGCTCCTGGAACAAATGCGCTCGGTAGCCAAATGTCCCCTTCTCCTTTGTGTGCGCAGAGATATTGACATTTATTATGGTGCCCAAACCACCCAGAGGAAGGATGCTTTCCTTGCATCCAAGGGCCATTTCTCACCCTGGCACACTCACAGGGATTTCTCCCCTGCCAAGGCAGGGTTTGGCCCCCAGCACTCCCTCCTCTAAACCACCCAGGAGGCAGACTGGGACCATGTTCCAGGGATGCTCGGCACCTTCCCACGCCCACCAGGAGCCAGGGACCAGGCTCCAAGCCCGGGGCACTTCCAAGGTCCCCCCACCATATGTCCCCTCCCACCCAGCCCTTGCTCTGAAGCCCAGAAGCAGATGCAAAAGCCAAGGGGTCTGAAGGGCTGCGGCAGCACAGCACGGTGCAGGTCCTGCCACAGCAGTCACAGTGAATTACAAGGTATTAGAGCCCCGTGCTGCCGTGTCTCTGTGCAGCAGCAGTCACGGTGAAGGACATGCTATGATAGGACTAGAGTCTCCTCTGGAGAATCCAGTCACTGGCCTGGTGGAAGGCAGTGGTATGAGAGGCCAGCCCTGTTCTATAGATCATGTAGCGTCAGGCATGTGAAGGACACGCTATTACAGGACGAGGCGGGCTGAGAGCCGAGGGGTTTGGGGAGGGGGGACGGCTGTGCCTCGCTGGATCACTGAGTGCCCACGCTTTGTGAGCCAGCAGCCGTGAACGTTTTTAATTATGCTTTCCTACTTTATCGAGCATCTCATTTTCATTTACACGCTGGCCATCTCCACCTGAGAGCGTGGCTGCTGCTGCTCCTTCCCAGCACTGCTCCCATATGCATGAGCTGGAGGGACCCAGCAGAGCTGGAGGTCCATCCTCGGCACGGGGGACCCATTTGGTGACCGACCTGCCCTGCAGCTCCCCTACACTCCTCACGTGATGCCAAGGACCATAAGCTGGGCAGAGCCTCCCCGATGCTCAGTGTCCCTCCCCATCGGAGCAGCCAATTTTAGTGGCTGCCATAAATGCAGCAGGAGCAGTGTCCCCTGGTGAGGCATCGAGCGGTGACTAAGAGCGGAGATGACAATAAAGCGGAGGAAGCAAGGTCTGACTGCAAAGCAGCAAACCACCCCCCCCGAATCCTGCTCAGAGTCACTGACTGATGATGCTCCCCCAAACCAGAGCCTGATCCCAGTGAAGGAGAGCTGGGCTCTCTGGGGCTCAGGCTGAGCCCCGGAGCAGGCTCAGTTTGGGTGGAAATCCCATAAACAGGAGGGGAGAAAGGCTTCCCCCATCAGGACACCGGGATGGAGTTCAAGTCTCTTAGCAAAGCACACAGGAAGACTTGTGTACAGCCCCTGCAGATAAATCTACCCACTCAAAGCTTTCTCAGTGGTAAATGCGGTAGAGACTGTGCAGGACTTGACAGCTCGAGGTGTATTTATGGTGCTTTGGCACCAGGGATACAACCAGTTGGGATTTTTGCTCGGCTCTACCACTTGGGCATAGCGCAGCCACAACAAACCCATTTGAATACCTCTTGTTTCAACCAAGGCAGAGATCCAGCCTATTCCCTGTGGAGCAAGCGCCAGACCTTGGGCCAAATTAATCTCCGATGGATCTCCATCAACTTCATGGAGTTACAACTACAATTTGGCCCATGCCTGACATGTAAATCTGCTCATTTTTCTTCCAAATCGTCCAAATACCACAGCATTTGTTAGTGCAGGAGAGGGGACGCATCCTCCGGGAGAGATCTCTTTGGATACCGCGCCAGCCCTTTCTTTTTTTTATTTCCTTTGCTGCCTGGGATAAAAGGCAAGCGAGACAGACCGTGGTACGTGTCTGAGCTGTTTGGGAAAGAAATAGGAATTTCCTCCTGCCATTCCCAGTCTTTTGATAGGCAGGTGGGATGCGAGCAGGAATAACTCAATCAAGACAGAGCAATTTTTAATTAATTTGTGGATCCCTTCGCCGGCTGATTGCCTTGGAGACAAAAGGGAAGCCTCTCCTTTAACACTTGTGTGTGCCTGGTACTCTGAGCCTCCCCTTTTCACCGGCACATCTTTGGTCTTGAAAGCTGCACAAAAGGAAGAATTCCTTGATCTTTTGCCTCGGCTTTTGCTAAGACAGAGACACACACGAGGGGGAGCTGGGCTGGGGGCTTTTTTGGGGTTTCTTTTACATTTTGGGGGGATTATTAAAGCCCAAAATGCACACAGAGAGAGGTGGGGAAGGAAAAAACAAGAAGGAAAGGGGAATAAAAACCCTCAAAGCTAAGAAAGGAGAGCGTTTTCCGTCAACACCTTCTGCCCAGCCCGCTCCATCCCCAAGGGGAGGGAGTTGAAAGGTTCAAGCTACATCAAGTGGTGAGTAATGCAGCGGGAGGCTCCTGCTCGGGGCCAGGCTCTCGCCCTCCGCCATCCTCCCTGCCCCGTGCCCGGTGCTGGCAGGGCAGAGCACAGCTCTCACCCTCCCCTTCTCCCCCCCACCAGCGACCGTGGGGATGCGGGAACTTCCAAGGCAGTGAGTGACACCACAATTATCGATTGCCGGCTGCAAAGGCTTGCTCTCGCCTCCCCCCTCTTCTCACTTGTTTTCTTCTGTGCAGCAGTGCCAGCCTTCAGAGACTGCTGCTGTAAAAGGCTCGGATTGACGGGGTGTCAAGATATCCTCTGCCCCTGGCTTTTAACGTTCCCTTGCAGGGGGGAGCAGGAAGAGCCCCTGCACCGGTGAGGGGAGCTTGGATAGCTCCAAAAGAAAGGGAGGAATGAAAAGCCTCCCTCTCTCCTCCATCGAGGAGATGCTCTTGAACCACAAGCAGCTTTTTCAGCCTCAGCTTGGCTGCGTGCGTCTCGGAAATCTCAAGATGCTGGGAAGGAGGAGAGGAGATGTGCCAGCTGCCAGTGCCTGCGTCCTGCCCAAAATCAAGGCACCCAAAAACCCCACCGTGCTCCCCAGCAGCTCTCTGTGGGGTGGCACACACACCTGACCACCCAGCAGATTTGGCAGTGGCCATTTTAGAGGTGGGGAAGGCAAGACACATCCAGGCCAGATGAGGTCACCTAGAAGAGGCTGCAAAAGGACTTGGGCACCCCAACTTTGGCACATCCTCTGCTGCTCAACACTGGTGGCACTAGGGGACCAGATCAAAGGGTTTTCCTAGCAAAGCAGGAACTCCAGGTGACCCCTGGATCCCCCAACAAAGGCTGTGGTGTCACCCTGCCTGATGGCCCTGAGACAGTCCCCTGCCAGCCCTGTCCCCAGCTCAGCTGGCCACCCACAGCAAGTGCCATCCCTGCCACAAAACGGGGATGGTCACCTGCCTGTGGAGGTGTTTGTTTGCAAAGCCTGGCAGCACCTTGGGACCATGGCTAAGTGTTACGTGCTGGAGCCAGAGGCCTGAAATTAAAGCTGGCTCCACGACTGTCGGTGTCGACACCTGGTGATGGGAGGAGAGGGATCGATGATGGAGAGTCTGTCGCTCCTGATGCATCGCTGTCAGGGTCAATACACAATTCCCGGGGAGATCAGATGTCCAGGTTAACTGCTTTGCCTCCGTGCTAAGCCGATGGGCTAGCAGAGCCCCGTCCTGCTCACACAGCCTCTTCCCCAGCCACACTCACCCCACAGCCACCAAATGCCACCGAGAGCAGCCCTGGGGCTTGTGATGCTTGTTTTCATCCATGGAGAGCTCAGGTGTAGTTCAAACGGGTGTGCAAGGCTGGGAAAGGGACACAGGGACAACAAGGACCTGCCCCCCCAGGAGCTTTTGGCTGCATCAAACCAGCCCACTGCCATGGGCAGCATGGCCATGGGACCTCGTGGGGACACAGGGCTTGGGGATGGCCACCACCTCCTTTGGCCACCCAGGAGGCCTGGGAGGGGAAGTAGGGGTGATGAGACCTCAGTAGGGGAAGCCCCACCTGCCAGTCCCCCTGTGCACCCCTGTCCTGAATTCCTGAGCAACAGAAAAGGCAGGAGAGGAGGGAAACTCGCCTCTCCTACCCCGCCCAGGTCCTGTGGGCTCAGTGGTGGTGTCCTGCTCCTCACCCTGGCTGGGCAGAGGATCCACGTGGCTTTGGCACAACACCTGTCCCCTCCAGGTGACACTGCAGAGCCCTGTGGGACAGGAGAGCTGTGACAACAGGGCTGCATTGTGCCCTCTGCACCAAGCAAGCTTGTGGCACCCCACTGCACCCCAAAATCATTGCAGGGAGCACAAGCAGGAGGCAGAAGCCCTGCTTTGCACCCATTCCCATGTGCCACGCTGGGCAGGATCCGTCCCCCCGTCCCAGGGGGTCCTGTGAGGACGAGAGCCACCCGCAGCCACACTGCAGCATCTCACCCCGACAGCTCCCGGGGGGGGGTTCAGCTGCTCATCTCCTCCTCCAGCGCAGCACAACCCACCCGGGGGAGCCCGGTGTGACCCCCTGAGGAGGAGACCAGGGGGTCCTCCCTGCTGTCAGCCCACGGAGCCAGCCTGGGGGAGACACAGCATCACACCCGGCGCAGCCAGACTTGCACCAGCCCCCCCCAAAAATCCCAAGAAAACAGAGCGCGGCATGAATAACAAAAGCAGCGATCAGTAAAGACTCTCCCAAGAGGCTGCAAGTTCTTCAATTAGAGCTCGCATTATAGGAATGAGAAACTCCACGCCGTCTTCCGTACGGATAACACTCTTTTCCCCCTCTTTTTTAAAGAATAAAGGGAGGGAGGGAGAGGAAGGGCTGCATCTCTAATGCAACAGACAGGTCTGCTGAGATTCACTTTGGCTCTTATTTTGACTTTCATCTAAAAGAGCTGCCCTGGGAATCCATTAAGTCCAATTTAAATCGGCTCTCCGCCCTCACGGCTTCTCCCCGCCTTCGCGCCCCCCAGCTCCCTTCTCCCCCCTCCTCGGAAGCAAACAAACACAAAAGCAAGGCCAGGCAGGGCAGGCAGCGAAGGGCAGGCAGCGAAGGGCAGCACCGGCGTGGTTTCGGAGCCATTCCCTGGGGGATTACAGCCTTCCCCAGGGCAGTTGCTCCATCTTTATTTCCGCCCAAATAGACACAATCCGGCCACGTTTGGATACCGCCTCGGTATCCCCAACCTCGGCAAAGCTTTTGGGGGGCCACTGGGGTTTGGGGACCTGCTTCTGCTCCCCACGCAGGCATATTTTCCCCTGGTTTTATTATTTTTGAGTACAATTAGCTCCGTTAACGCCGCAACCGGCAAAGTTGGACGGGATATAATCACATATTTCAGGTTCGGCTTTTTTTTTTTGTTTCCCCCCCAGTGAGCTTCCCCACCCCAAGATCATTCCTCTGCCTTTGGGAATCGCCCCCCCTCGCAGCCCCAGAGCCGGGCGAGGGACGGACCCCTCGCCTTTCATCTCACCACACTCATTCAAGCTCTGCTTCTGTCGTATAAGCAGTTTTCCAGCTCTTCCCCCCCCGCCCCGTAACACACCCGCTCTGCATTGCATCCTATTCATATGTTTTCAATCATCGCCGTTTCGTTATTTAAAACAAAAGCACACGGTTCCCCCTACCCCCGGCGGCACTCCGAGCCCCCTCACCGGGCTTCCACGGTTATTCCCTGGTTTGTTTGTTTATTAATGTCAACGGAGGATTCGGAGGCAAAATTTGCCGTGGGAGAAAGGGAGCGGGAGGTGAAAGTCCCACCGAGGGGCTTTCCAAAGGCGCAGCCAGATGTGCAAACCCCACGATTCCTCGGGTTATCTGCTAGATCCATTTTTTTCCTGCCCCGCCAGCCACCGAATAAAAGAAAGAAAATCCATCAAGTCAGCGTTCTCACGTGCAGACAACGGCAAGGAGAGCCAGGCGCCCGCCCGCGGCACCGCCGCAACTTTTGGAAGTATAAAACCATGCACATCCATAACTCCTCAATTAAATAAGCCTCCCCGGGAAGACTTCCCTCTGCAGAGGCTTTCGCAGCCCCGTGCCCATTATTATTTTAACTTTGCAAAAGTAGGGAGGCAGGACAAGCAAAACGAATCCATCCCTTCCACGCACAAATATTTCCAAGTCTCAGCTGTATCTTTGTTCAGACACCCATCAATCGGCAAGTCAGGAGGGGTTTTGGACCGGTTGCAAATTTCTTTATTACTTCCAGAAAAGCAAAACAACCCCCCCCCCCACACGCCCCCGGCTCCTCCGATGCTGCTGCAAATAGGACACACACACAACACACACACAACACACACACACAACACACACGTATAATCCCCCCTCCCTCCCCAAACTCCGCGATGCCGGCGCCGTGCATCCATTCAATCGCAGCAGCAGCACACGAGTTGCACAAGAGAAAAAATAAATCCGGAAAAAGCTCTGTCCACACACACCCTCAACCCGCACTCCCCCCCCCCCCCTCACTCCCCCCACCTCCAATTCTGCTGCGGGTTCAGGAAAAAAGAAAAAAAAAAAAAGAAGGAAAAAAAGGAAAAAGAAAAGCACAAAGATGTAGCTTGCAACAATACCTGCGATGGTCCTCGCTCTCTCCTCTCTCTCCTGCTGGCTCGCTCTCCTCCTCTTCCAGAGCACAGTAGCCAGATTAGATCCTTAGAAAAAAAAATGTGAGAAATAGCACAATTCTCCTTTTTTTTTTTTTTTTTTTTTTGCTTCCCTTCTCAGCAGCCCTTCTGAGCTCCTTCACTAACCATTATTCATAGACCACTAGGGGATATAAGGTAATTAGAAACGGCCCTATAGCATCCAGCCTGAAAATGTAATGCCAGCGGTAGGAGTGGTGGAGGGCTCTGGCTGCGGGCGGCTCCGGCAGAAAGTGCTCGCTGGAGCTGGGGACCGAGGTGAGAAGTGGGGTGGAGGAGAGGGCGAGCGGCAGCGGGTGCTGGCAGCTCTCCCGACAGAGACCAGGGTGGCCAGGGACACTGAGCGGCACCGGTTTGGGTTGGGTTTGGGGATGGTTGGGGTTGGTTTCGATTTTTCTTTTGGATTTTTTTGTGTTTTGGAGTGGGCTCGCCGTGCCCGTGTGAGCCGTGCTGGGGCTGCGTGTGTGTGTGTGTGCGCGTGTGTGTGTGTTTGTGCCAGGAATAGCAATCAGCAGAGGCAGCACACAGAGCGCAAAAATGCCATCATGCAGGGTCAACAGAAAGCTGCAGACATTTTTTCTCTCTCTCTCTCTTTTTTTTTTTTTTTTTTTTTTGTAGGCTTAATCCTCTGGAGCGGGGGAGAGGGAAAAGGAGGAGGCTGCTGCCTTCTTTATAGTTTTGATTTTTTCCCTCTTCCAACCTCGTAGGATCAGATTAACCCCCCCTCCCCTCCCCTCCACGCACACACAATCACACACTCTCCAGCCCCAGCGATCCCAACCCTCCGCCAGCACTGCACCGGGGAGATGCCGGAGCCGGCGCGGGGGTGGGATGCGGGTCTGGCGGCCGCGATGAGCTGGGTGGGATGAGCTAGGTGGGCTCGGCAGGGAAGCAGAGCAGGAGGGAGGCAGCGCAGGGGGGGAGGTGGAGGCAAATGAACAAATCACACCTGCAGCTTTCTGCGTGCCGGAGCCAGCTGCAGCCCAGGCAGCGACCGGCAGGAAAAATCCAGGCGCGCTGGCTCCCAGCACCATCATCTGCGCGGATTTAGGTGCACGGCGAGCTGATGGCAGCTCATCGCCGGGAGCGATTGATTTTGGGGAGGTTTATCATTAGCGGGAGGGGAAAGGGAGGTGGTAACAAAGAGCAACCCTTCCGCACACACTGATTTTTCCGAGGGGTAAATAAAACCCGCCGCAGAGGCTAGGAGGGGGGAGCTGGAGCTGTGGTGGCACTGGCACAGCGGGCCACCCGTGCCCTGCCGCCGGCGGTGCCGCGATCGCTGCCGCGCAGCTTCGCGCCTCGGCTGCTGCCCGAAGGGCGCAAACGCCCAGCCCTGCCTCCTCCCACGACTCCGCTCTGAGCCTCTCCTTAATTGAACTAAAGCTGTTCACCTTGATAACGCAGCACGGCAGCAAGTTTCCGAGCCGTACGCGGGGGGCTGGAGAGCTATTTGATCCACTTCCAAGGCGCTGCCTTTCAATTCAACCCCTTGCTCTTGAAGGATGGATAACCAGGCCCTCTCTTTTCCCTGTTAATTACTCGAGATAGGAGGCATCAAGCTGCACACCAGACCAAACCTCATAAGGGGACACAGCACCTGCAAAAGCAGGCTGCTTGTTCTCATCTCCCCTGTCCTTTTCCTCCCCATCCCCATCCCCATCGCAGACCCAGCCTGGCTGCTTGTAGGTAACACCACAACACGCTCCCAACCACCTCCAACCTCACACATGCCTCCCTGCAGGATGGTAAATCAAGCTGGGACCTCATGGCTCTCCAGGGACGTGGTGTTATTCCCTGTAATCACCAATCTGCCCTGCCCTTCACAGGGATGAGCCTCTTTGGCACCACAAGCCGTGACTGCCAGCCTAGTAAAGCCAAGGTGGGATAGATCCAATGGATGTCACCCCCAGCTTCTCCCCTGGGATTGAGAGAAGACTAAAGGATTTGTTATTTTTACACTACAATCCAATAAATTCAACAATCTGGTCTGTCCATGTCATTTCCCAGCTCTGGTATGTTTGAAATCCCCACCTCCAGGAGTCCTGTGATTTTAGGAGGACCTCAGCCCTGCTCACCTCAAACTCTGACCTCACCGTGGTGAGGAGAAAGGTTGAAACCACAAGCCCCAGAGAGCCCCATATGCAAATTAAATCACCACCAAACACTTTGGTTACTAAACACTGTTATTTTTCCACAACCTTTATAGTTCTGCGCCTACGATTTACAGGTTCAGAAAGGCTGATTTCATGACTTCTCAGCATTTCTGAGGTGTCAACACGCACATCACCTCTGTTTGTGTGACACGGTCATGTCTGTCTAAGCCAAACCACTGGCTGGGTGGGAGACTGTCACCTATAACACCAATTAACTTTACTCATTAAAACCTCCAAGCTCACAGAGGATGCTGCTGCTCAGTTGTACAGATGGCAAAGTTTCCATACCCTTGATAAAATCTGGATCCAAAGCATCCTGGAGCAGATCTCACCGTGAGCTATCACAAAACAGCACGACAAGCATCAAAAAGCCTCTTCCCATCTTCCCTGCCACGAGAGCAGGGCTCACCTTGCTGATCAAAGTCAGAGGTTTCCCTGGATGTAACCCTGCACCTCCTGCTCTGGAAAGGCTAAAAAATAATGACTCATTGCAATGTTATTTCTGGAGCTGCTAAAACAAAGGCACATTCTGGCTCCCTTGGCTCCCTCTGTGTCTCACTGCTTCAGCCTAAATGATAAGGCATCCTGAGAAAATCTAGCTTTTTCCCACCACCCTCCCCTTTCATCTGGCCCTGCCATGCTTTGCCAACCCGGGGTCCAAGGACCTCCCTGGTACCTACACGGGATGCTCTAAGCTGGCTCTTTCTCATTCATCCTCCCTTCATCCCTCTTCCAGGCTGATTTTCCCTCAGCCCCACTCCCAACCATCCCAATGGATTTCTGTCTTCCCCTGGCCCAGGTGACACCTCGCACTGGGTGCCACACACCCCAGACATGTGGTGGCTCCTTGCAGGCAGGGAGCAGCAGCCCTGCCCCAGCTCTCATCAAGCTCCACGCATCGGCTCCAAGCGGATCCGATGGATTTTCATTTCCTAACTTTGCCCTTCGGGCTATTTCTAACGAGCTTCCTCACGCTTTAAAAAAAAAAAAAAAATAAAATCCTTCATCTTGCAGCACGGTGTCAGAACAGCAACACTTGGGATGACTGTGCCTGCGAGGAGGCTGGAAATTAATTATATCACAGTGGCTTTAGGTAGGGATCCTTCCACTGACCTCCTCGCTGGGCTCCCATCTGGGACCCAGGGAACAGCCAGAAATCCCCTCCTGGAGCAAACAGACTTTTTTTGGCCTTGAAAAATGTATTTTCGTGGTGTGATGTTTGGTCTGTGCAGCACAGCCCTGGGCGAGGAGCCACCACTGTCCTCCTGTGACCCCACGCCACGAGCCCACGTCCCCAGCCTTGAGCCCCCTCATGCAGCCTCTTCCTGCAGCACCGGGTCCATCCACCCTCCTGGATTCATCCCTCCCCCTGGGAGGGAAGAATCAGTCCTGGGCGCCTTAATTTCCACTCATCAGATGTTTTAATGAGTTTCTCAGCGCCCAGCACATCCCACTTCCCACCACCACCCCCTCCCAGGCCAGCCCAGCTCCCGCGCCATGCCGAGACCCCTGACATCTCCAAGGCTTTCCTTGGTGGGAGAGCAGCGATTATTTCTCTCAAAAGGTCTCTTATAATGGAAACCATCTCTGCATCCCTCCTTGGTCTCCTCCTGCCGTGACCCAGGCTCCGTCGAGAGGAGCTCTGCTCCGAGGCAGCGCCGTGTTTCCATGGAAAGAGTGAATAGCAGAGTCTTCCCAGTGGTTTATTAGAATTCCTTTTACTTCGATGGAGAGTTTTAGAGCAAAGTAGAAAGGCTTTAATGTGGGGCTAATGGAGCCCCTGGGAAGTCCAGGAAGGAAATCTCCCCTGGAGAAGAGGAGGCGTGAGGAGAGGGAGGGCAACTTTCAAGACAAATTCCTGGACAGGTTGAAATTTTTTTGCAGGAGCCATCTCAGGCAGCGAGAAATGGAAATGAATGTTTGTTTTATTTTTAACAGATGTTACAAAAGACCTGCCAGTAATTCAGCGAACGATGCAAAACCTAGATCCCACTCACTTTTCCCGGCATGTCTTCCATCCCCTCCCTCTCCTGCTTGGTACAAACGCTTATTTGCATTTAGCATATCATATTTAAAAAAAAATAAAAATATTAAGCAATAAAATAACAATCGTACGCCACTTCATTTCCTCCCTCCCTAAGGCTTTGGTTTCAGTTTAAATCCTTGGTTGGAGCAGCTATTAATTGTTTTAAATAAATTTTTCTGTCTTTTCAGATTTCCCAAACCTATCCTCTACTCACCCACTTTGGGGGGTGCCCTCTTGCCCTGGCCCCCATCCATCTCTCTCCCTGTTGTTCCCTCAAGGAACAGCTCTTGACTCTGCAAAGTATTTGGAGCCCCAGTGTGAAATACAGACCACAGCCTCTTCTTTGGGGAAAAATACAGGGATTTGCAGTTAAGAGATGGGGGGGATGGAAAGGGCAGGGTGTACAATGGGGGGGTCCTAAAACCATCCAGCCAGGGGCTGGAAAAGGAGTAAGAGTGTGGCTCTCCAGGAAAAAAAAGTGCAGAAGGTGATCCATGAACACACATCACAGCACTTGGCTGACCCACAGGGAACTCTGATCTGCAACTCACCATGATGCTAGAGGGGTATTTGGGATGAGATACATCATTTGTGAGTGTTACACATGAAACCCAAACCTGGGAGGCAAGTGACAGTCATGGAATCCCAGAACAGTTTGATTGGAACAGACCTTAAAGATCATCTCATTCCAACCCCCAGCTATGGGCAGGGACACCTTCTGCTATTCCAGGTTGCTCCAAGCACTGTCCAACCTGGCCTTGGACTCTTTCAGGGATGGGGCAGCCACAGCTTCTCTGTGCCAGGGCTTCACCACCCTCACAGGGAAGAATTTCTTCCTAATATCCAATCTAATCCTGCCCTCTGTCGATGTGAAGCCATTCCCCCTTGTCCTGTCACTCCATGCCCTTGGAAAGAGTCCCTCTCCAGCTCTTTTGTAGTCCTGGCCAGAGGAGCCCTGAATCCCACGGATACCAGATTTCCTGAAAATGAGCAACTTTGGCAGCTCCTGGTTTAACTCTTGCCTGCAAAACACAAGCTGCAATGATTCCCCTTTTCATGCCTAACCATGGAATACCACTTCTCCTCCAGACACCCAGCTTTCCAATGAGCAAGGTCCCAGTAAAACCTGGAGTGGGCAAATGCAGGTTGATTTTCTGCCCTGCTTTCTGTTAGCAACCCTGCATGCACAGCCCCAAGTGGGGCTGATGATCCCACACACCAGCATGCCTTGTGCTGGATTCCCACTCCATCCATGCCTTGTCTGTGGGATCCCAAGCAGGAATGGAGGAGACAGGCTGCAGGGAGCAGCTACAGGTCAGCACTGATACAAACGGGGTATCCCTGCACCCATTATAAATCCTAAAATCTGCCTGATTTCCAGGCAGAAAATGGCATCCGTGTGCATTTCCAGGTGACGGAGGAAAACTGGCTGTTTTCACTGAGCTTTCTCCTCTTCCCGTTACAATCCTGCACCTGGTTAGCAACTGTCGGAAAGAGGTTAATCACAGTCCTTAAATCAGGAACCTTGTTGTGGTATGCTCGGGATGCACATCTGTGCTCTCCATGGCTCATCCCCGGCAGCATTTGGGAGAAGGCAATATGCCAAAAAAACCCCACCCCCAAATAAGCCACCCAACCCCAACCCCCCCCCCAAAAAATGAGCGACAAGCATCCCAGGGTGCAGGATCCTGCTGATTCCTTGAGCTGGTTCTGCAGCACATGTGAAAGGCTCATGATTTCCCCAGCCCCACCATGGCCGTGGGTTAAAGGCATCTCAGATAAGGCGGTGTTGGCACAGCCATTATGGGGCAGAAAAGGCTTTTTAGGGATTGGGTTTTTGCTTGCTAGCCAGCCTTGTGATGGAGGGGAGGGGATATCCCCTGGAAATGCCTTGGGAGCAAACCATGGGGACCAGGGGTGGTCTCACATCCCAACACAGAACTCAGCCCTTGGCAGGGGGAAGGCTGGAGCTCCAGCAACTGCCAACTGCCCAGCTTGGCTCCTGATTTCCAAGCACTGCAAAGCCTGGCCTGGCCTTGCTATTTCTAGACCTGTCCCAGGGGATTACCCTGCTCTCCCTGCTTTGGGAAAAAGAAGCATTTTGGAGCGTTGGAGCCCTGATGCTCAGCCGGACCCCGGGCTGCCCGTGCGGCAGAGCCAGAGGCGCTCAGCACCGGAGACCGAGGCTGTTCCACTCACACACACGTGCACAGCCCGGAAAATGGAGAGGAATTGATCCCGGAGGCAAATCTCTTTTGTTCTAACCCCATCGCTGTAACTGGATCTCCCCGGGTTCTCGGCTCAGGAGCCGCGGCGGATCACATCGCTTTCATGCCTTCTCCCAGTGCCAGCTTGTCACATTCCCCCGTCGCCGGCAGCGGGGAGGGGACGAGCGGGAAGGGGAGGCATCGCTCCCAGCGCTTGTTTACCTCACCGCCGTGCATGAGGGGTGTACGGCGATAATGAGCAAAAAACCTGGAGGGAGCAGATTGCAGAGCCGCGGCATGAGACCACCCCCAGCTCACAGGCTGCCCCTTTTTAACGAGGTCCCCCCATCCTCCTCCCCGCCGGGCTCCCCGCGCCCTGACATCCTCCTGCCTTTCCCCGCTGTCTCGTTCCGACTGCAGAAATGCTGATTCACAGAGCCCGTCGCAGGAGGCGTTTGGGAGGCAGAGAGAGCAGCGCAACACCGCCCGAATGCACCCGACCTCCCCGGGCGCCTTCACGCCGGGGACTGGCGACAGCGGAGTCGCTGCAGATTAATCCGCTCTGCGCTTATTCCAGCACCTCTTTCCCAGTGACTCCCCCTCGCCTCTCAGCAAGGTGAATCCATCCCCTCCGCTTCCCGGGAAAGCTCGCATGCGAATTTGTCTCCCCTTTTCTGCACAGGGGAAAGCAAGGTGAAAGATTTCACGCGCCACGCAGCGAGATGCCAGGGTAGCGGGATGGGGTGGATGGCACTTCCCCAGGGAAGCGCTTTGCTTTCCAAGAGGTAGGGCAAAGAGAACAGCACCCTGACCTGCTGCCAGGCATGTGTCAGACCTCACTCGTGGATGCTCTGATGCATCACCAGCAATCCAGACCCTGTCTCCTCCTCCCAGGGCAGCCAGTGCCCGGCGGCGGGGTCTGCGCCCCGGCTGGCTCCTGGCATCCACAGCCACGTCAAGGGCGCAGCACTGTGACAGCAGCCGGCAGGAGCCGAGCCTGCCAGCCCTGCCTCACCTTCCCTCTCCTCTCCTCTCCTGCCAGCGCGGTGCAGCTGGTGCAGCAGCAGGGCTGAAATCCGAGACAGCAAAAGGATGGTTTTTTGGGGCAGGCTTTAGGAACGGCGTCCCCAGCAGCCCAGGGCAGGCAAATGGCTGCGAAAGCAGGGGATGGCTGTCCAAGCATTTCGCTTCTCCCAAGTCTGGGTCCCTTCCCTTTGGGACAACCACAACACACTGTAGGAGAGCTCAGGTGAATAGATCCATCCTGTTTTACTCCATCTTGCATTCTGTGACCCCGTTCACTTCTCCCCAGAGGCCACTTCATCCCAAAGTCACCTGTGGTGCCACGATGGATACAAAAGCTTGGGGACCTTGTATGCTGAAAGGCACGATGTGGCACAGACCTTCCCTGTCACCCTCACACTCCTCCCTGTGCCATGTCCCTCTTGAGCAGCTCAGCACTGCTTGGATCAGGTTGGATCCGTCCCGGAGCAGGGCATGCAGGAGATAAGCCCATTAAGCCACGCAGAGAAGCCAATATTGCATCCAGCTCCACAAGCTCACAGGCACACTCTGGATGTGACTGGGCACACCAGGGCATCAGGACACACACCCCTTGCCACCACCACACTGCTGCATCTGCAGCCCCGAGGCTCAAAGACCAAACCCATCCTTAATATTTCCGTGGTTTTTTGCAGGGTGTATCAAAGCTGTGCTGGTCCTCTCTGCATGGGCGACTGCCTGCCCACAGCCAGTGGCCAAGCTGGGCTGCTCATCTGCCTCCCCGAAAAGCCATGGTGAATCTGAATAGATTTCCACCATGCAACTGTAAAGGCCCCAGTGGGTTTGAATAGGAGCCCCTTGAGGTATTATCTCAGCAGAGCCTCGAGGCAACCACCTGAATCCTTCCGTGACTGCTGCACAAACTTGGAATGTCTCCAGCAGCTGGGGATTATGGACAGACCTTGCAGAGGAGCCCCCAGACCACCACAGCCAGCACCATCAGCTCTCAGATGCTCCCACGTGCACCCAATCCTCAAAAAACAAGGCACGGTGATGCTAAGAAGACCAAAGCCCAGATGCCAAGGCAGGAAACCAAGCTGAAGTTTTCACATTAATCATATCGAGCTCTATTCTTTTTCATCTATTTCAAGGCAAGTCAAAAAGAGGTTCACACTCTCCCCTGGCAAACCACAGAGGATGACGTGAGCCTGTCTCTTGCATTGCAAGTAGAGTGTGTCAAGCAATTAGCAAGTCATCAGGAATTCAGATAGGGTGGGCAGGATACGATCCCTCAAAGCTCTGGCAGGAGCATTACCCACCCTGGAGTTTCCCATCAGGCATGGAAGGCAGCAGAGGGAGCAGGGGCTGTTGGTGAGCTCTCAGGAGCAGAGCAGACACTGTGTGCCAGCAGAGCCTGATGCCATAAACCACCTCACGTTTAGCCCGTGCTGTAACTCAGAGGCCTTGGGCATTCAACACAGATTTTTTGTCGCTCATTCCCACCCTCAGCAAGGTGGCCAGGGCAATTCCAAGAACCCTCAGGCATCCTGCAGGCCTGCTGGGTCAACCTGAGCACCCTGCACACGACCCATCCCTGGGCATTTTGGCATTGCACCAACTCTTGCTGCCACCACCAGTTTCACTCCCTGCAGCTCTGACTGTGCTGATTTCCACTCAGCATCCTCCCAGCAGCCCAAATCCTACTCTCCTGGGAGTTATTGGCAAAACCCATGCAAGAGCGGGAGAGAACCTTCCATGCTCATGTTGGGATGAGATTTGCACTTTGGTCCCCCACTGCTGCTAAACCCACACCACACCTGGCACAGCACACAAGCAGAGCAGAACCATCTCACCAAGAGCACCTTGGAGGGGGACTCGGTAGCTCACAGCCTCCCCAGACACCTGGCTGGTCCCCTGAACACCCAACCAGCCCCAAAAGAAATGAGGAAGGATTATCCCGAGGCGTGAGCAGCCAACCTGGGCGCACACCTCTCTCCACAGAAGGACCTGGCGTGCCGGGCGGGTGGCACAGGGGACGTCTGATCTGCCACCCGCCCTTTCTCCTCTCCATTGCCAAGGTAGCAGCAGACAATGCTATCTGCTGGGTTGTCAGCCGGCCCTCCTCCCGCCATCTCTTTAGCCAGAAAACTCTCCATCTGTCTCCAGATGGGGTGTTTCTACCACTCCAGTCAAACCGATTCAGAGTGGAACAATGATGCTTTGTTAACAAAACAATTTTTGTGTGTCAAGCCCTCCTTCTTGCGGGTTTTTTTCTCCCCCCCCAGTCCCCAGTGGGTCAGCTTTGTGTGGCGTCCTACATTTTGTTGTTTCTTTCACATTTTAAAGGCTCCGTATTTTAGTACAAAAGGTGCCTGCGGAGCAGCTTTTATCTGCGAGGCAAGATTTGACACATACGCAGATCACAATTGCGACAGGAGGTTCGTGATGTGGTGGTTAAGGGTGGTGTCAGGACCTTCAGAGTGATGAAGCATTATTTCCAGTGATTTTTGCCTCCAGGATAAAAATTAGAGCTGGTCCGACACTGCATGTAAGGCTTCTGTGAGCTGGAATCCCCCAAGGGCTCACGGAGGGGACAGAGAGAGAAAGTTTGAGTTTGTTTTGGTACAGGGCAGGCTCTCCTGTGTCCACCTGTGCTTCTTGTGTCCTCCTGCGCAGGACAGGTCACCTCTGTCACTTGTGAGGGGAAGGGATGGGCACATGGAACAAATCTACGTGCCTTTGAGTAAGCTACACAACCTTCTCTCCAGCACAATCCCTCTGGTGGCCAGGAAGATCAAACCTCAGCTCTCCCGTGGCCAGAATCTCTGACCAAAGATCCTAGGGAGTGTTTGACTTCTCCCCAGTTACCCAGGGTTGCATCAGCCCTCCTGATCCCTCACCCAGCAGCAGGACTAAAAGCTCTCTTTCCTCTTCCAAAGACATCTCTACCACACAGGCCTCCAAGAAAACCAGCTCTTCCTTTATTTTTCTCCTTTTTTTTGCCCTGAAGCAACAAGCACACAAACCACCTTCTGCTCTGCACAAAACCAGCAATTCCCAACAAACAGCCAACCCGCTGGCTCCAGAGCAAACAGCTCGGTGTTCCTAAGCAGGCTGGAAATTTCTACACAAGGGGGACTTTTTCTTCCAGCTCCCTCCACATTAGCAGGGGAGGTCCCTCCTCCTTCCTGTCCTCAGGTAACAGCATCTTCATGGAAACACCAATATTTTTATGAGTCATCCCCCTTCTTCCCCTCTCCTGCTCCGTGGCCAACACCCCTCTGTTTTCAAGATCAAAGCCGAAGGGGACCAGCTGTGCCGAGTCCTTTCCTTTCCAACCCTTTCCAGCTCCATTTGCAGCCGTTGCCAGCGCGAGTCCCTGCTGTTCTGACAGCGCTTTGTGCCGCCCATCCAGCACCGCAGCTCCGTGCCCGCTGTCTGCTCCCCCTCCATCCTGCCATCCCTGCTCCTGCTCCACACACACTGGGAACACAGGGAACCCTCCCAGGCTCTGGGCTCAGTCCCTCCGGCAGGCATGGGAGCTGCCCTGCTGGCTGCCCCAGCTGCCCTGCCTGTCATGGGCTGATTCAGAGGCAGAAATGCGCTCAGAGAGAAACGGGATAATCTGCTTCCACTGAAATCCCATCCTAATTCTGTGTTTGGTAACTCCTCCGCAGACCAGAGCATGAGGCTGCATCTCCCTTCCAAAGAAGCAACTCCATGGGGACCTTTGCTCCAGGCTCCCTTCAGCAGGGGTACAACCTTGGCTGGGAAAGTCCAGCTCCTGCTGCGAAAGCAGCTGAGGAAACAAGAATCTCCCTCCCTAGCCAAAAGGCTGAAGATCTCACACAGCCCCTGGTGCTGCAGCAGGGATTTGCAATGTGATGGGATAATTAGAGTCAGGGATGTGCTTCTTCTGCTTCTTAACTGACAGAGGGCAGGGTTAGATTAGATATTAGGAAGAAATTCTTCCCTGTGAGGGTGAGGAGGCACTGGCACAGGTTGCCCAGAGAAGCTGTGGATGCCTCATCCCTCAAAGTGTCCAAGGCCAGGCTGAATGGGACTTGGAGCAACCTGGGATAGTGGAAGGTGTCCCTGCCCATGGCAGGGGGTGGAATGAGATGACCTTTAAGGTCCCTTCCAACCCAAACCATTCTGTGATTCTAGGATTCTTGACACATGCAGGAAAATCTGTCCATTTTTGGTCTCCCAGTGAGTGTCGTTTGTGCATGTTTGATGGAAGCTACTTTCATGTGCAGTGACTCACAGGTCTGAAAGGTCCCTCTCTGGGTCACACACCCCATCCTTCATGACATCTCATCTTGCACCACATGCACCTCCTGGGTGCTGCCATCACACGTTATGCACTGATACAATCCCTGCTACCCAACACCTTGCTGTAACTCAGCCGAAATCCAGCTTGGAGTTGTCTCTCCCACAAAGATTTTGAAGAAAGCATTGCACAGAATTAAGTCTCGGTGCTTTTTATATGTAAAACACTGAATTTAGCTGCTAATGGCAATTCCCAGCAGAAAAGGATGGTTAGTAGTGGTGGGTATATTTATGAATACTTTCTAAGCAAACGCCGTGAGGCGGGAAATGTATCAGACCTCATGGAAAGCTCCCCGGGTTGCTGCTGCAGGCATCTAAATGCAAAGTTTCACCATGGCTTTTTGAGTTTTGTGCTCTGCTACACATAACCCTCTCAAATCTGTTCTCTCAGGAACGTTTCCCCAGCCTCTCTCCCGCGGTCATGTGTGTGTCACCATGACCTGCCCATCTCAGTCAGGGTAGCAGCATCTCCGTCCTTCTCCAGCCACTCCACTGACTTGCCAGTAAATAAAAGTCAGGGCATCTACTTGACTGGGCTCCTTAGCTGCTCCCTCCAAAGTGAAAAGGGCTGACTTATAAAATACCCACGTCCTGGATTTCTGGGAAGTTTTCACTGAGAGAACATTGTTTTTCCCCAGCAAAGCCAGAAAAGAATTTACAGTCGGTCCACACAGCAAGACTGCTCTGCTTTCTCTTTCCTGGGACAGGAACCCAGCTTGAAACAGATTGCTAGCAGCTAAATGCAAGTTCCTTAGCAGCTTCCAGGGTGAAAATATTCCCTCTCCAGATCTCCTTTTATGTCCACAACACATTATTCCGGTGGAGGGCTCTCTTGCTAAGAAAAGCTCTGGAAACTCCCAGCCTTGTCTCCAAAGTGGTTCAGGTGTGGGAGCCAGCTCCCCTGCAAGCATCCCTTGGTCCTGCTGCCCAGCTGAGATGTCCTTAATTCCTCCATCTGTCCCCTCCAGGCTCTGGCTGGCTCAGCTCTCAGACAGTGAATACATACAGCAGGCTGCAAGGCTGCTTGTCCTAAATATATACTTTTCCCACAGCTTCGGGAGAAACGATGCCTTCTAAGTCCCCCAGCCCACTCCTTGGGGTGCTTCTGGGGCTTTCCATGCTAAGCTGCCTTTGTCCCACACACTGCATGCAGACAGACAGGAGGTTCACACCAAAACCCACCTCTCCTCTCTGCCTTTAACTGAACCAAAACAAAAAACAGATGGAAAATCAAATGCTGGCAGTGTGAAGCATGTGGGCTGCACTTGCATCAGCCCTCCTGGAGCTGCAGAGTGTATTCCCTCCTGCTCCAGGGTCCCAGGGCAAAGCCAGCCCTCCCCAAAAGGGTTATTGCTGGGGGGGACCCTGCTATTCCCCCTTGGCAACCAACAAGCAGCATGGAGGTGGGACAGAGGGAAGGATGGGAAAGACAGAAGCAAGAGCAGGCTTAGCAATTTAGGATAGTCCAGGAGAAATAATTTCAACCTCCAAGCAGGATTTGCACGATGCACAGCAAATGAGGCACCGGGGCTGCAGACAGAAAAGTGGGGGGACAGTTACAAACTGGACACTGAGCTGCTTTTAACCAAGCTCCATCCATCCATCCATCCATCCATCCATCCATCCATTCATCCCACACACTCCCTGAGGCAGAGACACTGCAGAGGAAACACCTTGAGACCAGAGTTAAGACCGTCCCCTAATGAATGCACGGCATTCCGCGGCCATAAGCTGCTCAGATGTCCTTAATTCCAGGATTTCTTACACGCTCCGTGCCTGACTTTGTAACCTTAATCATGCATTTTTTAGTGCTGCTCTTGTGTGCATGTGAGCTTATCTCCTTTTACCGTGGGCTCTTCTTCTCGCTCTCTTTTTAGGATAAACAATACCCATGACTCTTCCATGTCCCTCCCTGGGAGCACATCAGTGTCCCTAAACTTCCCTGAACCCTCCCTGATTTTGCAGCCAAACCAGGGTGAGCTTTGCAATGATGTTCAGGCTCAACTCCAGTTCCTGCTGGAGCCTTCATCACCCCCAGATGCTCCGAGGTCGCTCCCACGTGTGGATGAGCATCTGGATAACCCCTGTGCCACACCAAGGCTCCCTGCAAGGCGCAGGAAGAGCAGGAGCAGGGGGAGCCTGCGATGGGGGCAGGGACCAGCAGCGTGTTCGAGGAGTAACGCTCAAACTGCCCTAACGGATTGCCTTGTTTACACTGGGCCCAGACAGGATCACTCCAGGGATGGAGACACAGAAGCATCCAGAAGCCTCTGAGAGCAAGAGGAGCTCTTCAGCCTCCTGCCTCTTACTTCTGCTTACAAAAACATTCCCCCCGCCGCAGCGCTGTCAAGGGGAGGAAGCTTTAAAATCACTGTAGTAAGCACGGGAGGGATGGGGAAAGGAAAGGAAAAGTATTATCGGAGGGGAATGTGGCTTTTCCGCTCCCCCTTGCCAAGAGGAGCCCTCGGCACCCAAGGACGCACCAAAAAGGGTTGCTGGGCCACAGGGTGCAGCGAGAGTTGCCACGAATTGCTGGGAGAGGGAAAAGAATAGGAACCACCTTAAGGGAGGGGAGCCGCCAGCAGAACAGTTAAAATGACTAAATACTTTCCCAATATCACTCCTCCACGTAAGCATTGCTGTAATTGCCCTTGGGATGTTGCACAACGGCGAAAGGGAGGGGCAGGTGCTGGCAGGGAGGGAGCAAAGGCGTGCAAACCTCCAAATCTCCATCCCAGGCGCTGCTGTCATCGAGGAGAGACGCTCACAGACGTCTCTGCCACCTCGGGCCCCGCTGCTGGATTTATCCCCCGAGGGGCCATTCCTCACACGAGCTGGAGGACTCCCGGGAGGACTCACTCCTCATGCCTCTGAGACACAGCGGGCTGCCCCAGGGAGCAAGAGCAAAAGGCGAGGAGGAACAGAGCCCACGCTGCACTGTGTGGCAAAAAAAAAAAAAAAAAAAAAAGAAAAAAAAAGGAAAAGAAAAAGAGAGAGATATAAGGGCTTCATTCAAGCGCTCTCACTCTCTGGAAGTCTCACGCAGAGCAGCTGGTCTTTAAGACTGTTGCAAGCACACCATGCAAGCACAGAGCCCTTCCATTCCTGGGTGCTTTTATTAGTGACACTCAGACAGGGGCAGCCACTCGACCCCCATGAGAAGGAAAACGGCTGACTCATTCTTCCAGCAACGCTTGAGAGCAGGACACGGTGCTGGTGCTCTGCAGCAGCAGCGTGGCTCCTCTCTGGCTTCCTAAGCCAGATCACCGGATCCGGGCTGGGATGCCACACACACACGCACACACCAGCTAATCCGCAGATGTGCTGGGTCCCTGGATAGAGCATCCGCAGCTTTTGCTTCCAAAAGCTGCCCACTGATGCTCGACTCGAAAGGGAAACCTCTGAGAGATGCAGTCTCGAGGTTTAAAACATCTGTGGGCCATCAGCCATTAAATGGGATGCTATGCTGGTTGGCTGCTCTCGGGTCTCACGCCAGGTTCATCGCTGTGCCGGCTGGGTACCGTCCAGCAATGCATTAAGTGATGTGACTATTTCTGTTCTCATCACATGTTTGCTCTCATCCTCTCCAGGGTGTGTGAAGGGGGAAAAAAACACATATTCATTATGGAGTGTCATATTTTGGTAAGGCTTTTCGTTTCTCTGTGTAACACCGGGCTCTTGGCAGAGGGGATTTTGTTTTCCTAATATCCATGCACTCAGGTATTTCTGTTAGAGGAGGCAAAGTCAAAGAAATGCTAATCAAATATCCAGGAGTGCACAGTGCTGACATCCGCACCTCGCTACTATATGGCCTTTCATTAGCATTACCTAAATGTACGACTGTACAAAGAGCAGATTTCCTTAGCAACAGGGCTGCCTTCATATTTCCTCCCCACTACCCCCTGCCCTTAGAAGAAAAATGACTTCAGCTCTTTCTCTGAGCTGCTCTGAGCTGCAGCAGTGCTCTACGCCGCTGCCAGGCTTTGCTATATGCTGCATCTGGGACGCCTGCCTCTCCACGCCGGGATCCACGAGCCATAAAGCAACCTCTTGACTTAGCTCTTCTGCACAGCCACAATAAAACTCCTCTTTTCCTAACGGAGCATATGCAAAACAGCCCTGTAACGGCAGAGGGGGGATCCTCTCCTCCAGATGACTTACAGCTCCCATCGCCGAGGGAGGATGTCCAGCAGGCTCGGCAGTGCCGGCATCGCTGGCTGGCGTCTACTTTGCTCCCTGCCACCTGGTTGAGGGGTGACAACTGCCCTCGTCCCCAAATGGCACTGTGAGCCACCTTAGCCTTGGGCAGGGAGCTGCCAACCCCTCCTCTCCCCGGATCTGGGCCAGGAAGACGGAACACTTCATCCTCCGCGCTCTCCCCCGGTGCCACAGCCTGGTGCGCTGGGCTATTTTAAGAGCTCGTCTGGGAGACTGGCACACGCACCGCGCTGCCGGGAACTCCCTGCTTCTGTTTCAAAAAAGCTGGAGGCTGGGAGCCTGCTGGGACTCACCCCTGTGATTCCCAAGGTCTGACCCTCCTCTCGCTGGGACTGGCGCAACGCTGCTGAGTTAAACGGAATTAGTCCCAATTAGCACCGCTGAAACGGGAGGAGAATCGTGCCCTCCCCGGCATTTCAACCCCCCCAGCTGGAGGCTGGGACCACTGAGCCTCCCCCCTCCAGCCATGCCCCTGCTTTTCATCTCCCTGCTCTCCAACCTGCTCGTTCTGTGTCGCCATTCCCTGCCTTTCCCACACGGATACTCTCTCCCTTTCCCATTATGATAGGGTCTTTGATTGCACGATCGCATAACTATAATGAGACAAATATTTATTTTGCAGATATGGGTTAATCAGACCGAAGGTATAGAAATATTTCATGCGCTAATCAGAGTACCTTCAGCAATCAGTATAGTAAATAACTCAGGTAAATTAACATAGGAGAGTTCCCTTATCAGGTTTTAGTCTAAGATATATGTGCATTAAGGACTAATTTGCTCTCCCCCCTCAGATTTGGGCTGGAGCCCAAGATGAGGTTGAGACCAAGGTTCCCTCCCATCAGCTTTCACGGGAGCTGTGCAGGCTTTGCTCCTGGCAGGATCAGATGCCAGGATGAATATTCAGCAGTGCAAATGCCTTTGTTTTCAGTGCTCTGCACCTTTAAATTTCCAAGGGCTCTGCTGTTTTCAGCTCAGACAGCCTTTTTGCATTCAGTTCGCTGCAAGCTGACACAGAAGACACGATGGAGCAGGTTGTGTCTCCTGCTCTGAGCCCTTCACGCCACTCTGGCAGCGTTCAGGGGCCATATTAAGAGCTGCGAGTAATTAGTGAATTCCTCCCGCCCCAGCGCGGCGCGGAGCAGCCGTACCGGGCACCTCGTGGCAGGCTGGCAGTGGCCAGCGGGTGTACGCGGTGACAAGAGCGTAGGTGGCTGTGGGGACACTGGGCTCCATGTGGGTCCGGAGGGGCTGAGAGTAGGATGAGCCAAGTGAGAGCCCTGGGTTCAACCAAGAGCCCAAGAAGGGCTCCTGGGTTCAACAGGCATTCCCAGGGCGCTCACCTAAGCTCCTGCAAATTAGCACTCCCAGGAGATACCTTATAGGCTCATTAAGGTTGGAAAAGGCCATCAAGAGCTGCTCAGATTCCTCAGGCTCAGTGTCCCTCACTCCAGTGTCCCCAAACCAGAAGTGGCTCCCTCCCCAAAGCAGTTCCTACAACTGCATTTTCCCTGTTTTGCTCTGAAAAAGCTCCCTCAGAGGAAACACAGAGGATCTGTCCTTGCCTCTGTCATGTTTTGGGATCCCTGAGAACAAAAAGCACCGGAGGAATGGCAGGCATTATAGTAACGATGGTGACAAATTTAATTAGAGCAGGAAGCTCTGGAGTGGATTTCAAATGGCAACACGGCATTTTGTGTGAAAGCATTGCCTCGCTCCCGCCCCGCTCCCTCCCCGCCTCCACCACGCGGCTCCATCCAAACCCACCCCACCCTGCGGGATGCATCCCTCTAATTTTCCCACATGTTGTCCTCCCCTTCATCCTTTCCCCCCACACTCCTGAACCAACACATTCCCGCGGTCTGGAAAATGCAACCGTAGAGCAATTCAATAATACAGCGGCCAGATGTGCAACAGTATATCCAACATGTCATTCAAAGGAGCCCTTCAGTGGAGCCGAGACATGCTATCCCGCAATCTTAACTAATACATCCTGAGGCCCTGGAGGAGTTGATGGATGTATACAATTCCCTTTCCTACAGCTGTGGTCCCTTTTAGAGGGGGCATCCAGACTCAACAATAGCCCTGCTGTTGCTTTCAAGACAGAACCTCTTCAGACAAACTGGGCTTAATCCTGACCCCCGTTACGCCCGCCCGGGCTCTGCCGAGGTCGGTGGGGTTTGGGAGCCAAGGGCTGGGAGCAGGATCCAGCCTCATGGAGATGCTGTCTGCCGTTTCACCTTGTGCTACAGGCTCTGAGAAACCTTGGTAACTGGTTGGAATATAACCACCTTGGGGAAAAGGCAAGCGGAGAGGAGCAGGTAATAAGATTTCTAACTGGTGCTGGTAGAAAGAAGGAAGTAATATAACAGTTTAATTAATCTATGCCTATTAGCGTTATTAAAGAAAACAGGGAGCTATTGGAGATTTACCTCGGAGAATATCATCAAACGGGGACCTTCTGCAGGGAATTTTATGTCTCTGTGCCCAATTTATAACCAGCACGGAGGTGTGGTGTTAGTGACAGCCAGTGCTGAAATGTCACAGTGCTTAGAAGTCATTAGCTGGGGACACAGGGAGAGAGAAAGAGAGGATGGAGGAGGGGACAAGGGAGAAATGGGGAAGGAAGGAAAAGGAATTAATTTAATTAAAAATATCTTTAGAGCCTGTCTCTTGATTTGTGTGGTTTTGGGGCTTGGCAGAGCTGCTGAGAACGGTGTGGAAGGAAAATCAAGGTTGCTGGGGCTTTTTGAAGCTGATAAAAAAAAATAAGCACACTTTTCATGTTCAGGAAGATAAATCCCCATTTTCTCAGTCTCAAGACAATCCAGTTATTTACTGACAGTTTTACTGTGAAATAAAAAGGGCTTTAAGCTTCTTTCTACTTGATGTCTCCATAGCCTGAATATTATTAGATCCCAGCCTGGTGCAGCTGGAGTTTTGGTTAATAAATTTAACGTCATTAGACAGAAAAGCCTTCGACTGAATGTTGCAATTCTTTTTTTTTTTTCCTTTTTTTTTTTTTTTTTTTTTTTTTTTTGCCGTTGCAGTCAGACTGTATGTAGGTGGTAAGAATCAAAAGAAAGGAAGTATGCTTGGCAAATAGGGGAGTGCTAAAAAAAGGTTTTGCTCAGGCTGGGGGTTCAGTGCGAGGGTGTTTCGCCCACGGACGAGGCAAGGCTGAGCCCCCCCCAGGGGATGCACCCTGACGTGGCGCTGGTTTCGCAGCATCTCCCAGGAGAGAAAAACACTCCAGATTTCACAGTGATGGCACGTCTCAGGGTGCTTGTCCCACTCAGAGGGACAAGTGCTGCTGGCACTGCCACTGCAGAGAGGTCTCGGGTAGTCCCTAGCAGCAGCAAGACACAATGCTCAGTGGCTGCCTTGGTGCCACCACCACGGAGCTGGGCTCAAGGTGGCTTTTCTGAGAGGAAAAGTCTGCTTTTCCACCCAAAGTCTGCCTCGAGGCCATTGCAAGGCCAAGTGTTGGTGCAGCAAAATGTCTTGGTGGGACAATGGGGGAACAGCCAGCATGGAGTGGGCGAGGGGAAGGCAGATGGCGGTGGAGTCGCTTGCTCTTCCCATGGGGAGCCAGGCAGCTGTGGCCCCTCGGAGTGGGGCTGGCTCGAAGGGAGGGAGAGCTCCCACTAAAACCAGGCAGCTCCCTGTTCTCCCCCTCAAACTTGCCTCCATCTTGTGCCTCCCTCTGCCACCCGCTCTCCTCAGCCTCCCCGCCATGGCCGAGCCTTCTGCCACCACAAAATGTGCCCTCTGGGAGAAAGACACTGAGGAAAACACCGCAGCTCTGTCATCCCTCACCACACACCTCACCCGCCTCTTCCCCAGCTCCTGCTCTGCCTCCTTCCCACCACATGCAGGCGGCTGCCATGGCCAGGCCTTCCCTCCCTGCCGAGCCTGAAACATGGCGGGCCTGGGGGGGGATGCTTCATTTGGGGGAGCTGGTGCTGGCGTCTTGGCTAAAAACACGTCCCACATGGTGGGTTCCTAACCCCAAAACCCCATAGGTGTTGTGGACGCCAAGAGGAAACTTTCATGGTGGAAGTGGGATGCTGAATGACCCCCCACCTGGTAGCTCTGCTGCCGTGGGCTTCACTCCAGGAGAAACAGTCTCTAAGTCCTTTTACAAAATAAACAGCTGTGGCTGGAAGCAGAGGAGCAGGAGAGGGGTCTCGGGGAGATAGTGAGGGGCCAGGGCTGGGCAGGGACGGTTGTGGAGCTGGGGGCTGCCGGGACGGGAAGGAAGTGGTTGTTGTGGGAGTAACGTCAGGAAGAGCCTCGGCTGGGGCCCGGGCAGGCAGGGAGAGGGGAGATCTGAGAGTTCATGGGATGGCTACGGGGAGGAAGAGCCTGAGAGAGATGAGCCAAGGGAAGAGTCTGGTGTGAGGACGGGAAGGGTCTGGTGTGGGCATGGGGAGGAGGCAAGTGTGGGGACAGAGAAAGATCCAGTGAGGGGATGGGGAATGGTCTGGCATGGGGATGTGGAAGGGTCCAGTGTGGAGACCTGGAAGGTCCTGGAAGGACCCAGGACTGTGGGGACAGTCTGGTATGGCGATGGGGAATGGTTCAGTGAGGGGATGGGGAAAGGTCCAATGTGGGGATGGGGAAGGTGTGAGCATCCACTTGGGGAGTGGTGCGCTGGGAGACACCTATCCTGGAAGCACAACCGACCCCAAAATCCTGCTGGACTCAGTTTACTCCCCCGGCCAAAGCGATTTCTAATAAAGGTGGTTTTATTTATTTATTTTTAAATACCCCCTCTGGTGGATAAAAGCAAAACAAATAACCCCAAGCAGTGAGGCTGGGTAATGAGCAGCAGATGGCTGGCGATAACAGGTACCTTCATACCTGTGCACCCCTAATCCACAGCCTTCCCACCTGGAGGTGCTCCCAGCCCCGTGGCTCTCGCCAGCCCAACAATCCCAGCCCAGCTAGAGGATACGGGAGTGCAGACAGCAGCGAGCTGCTTTAGGGAAATCCAGTTTGGAGCCAAGTCAATGCATGCAGAGTCATTAATCTAGGTCTGGTGCCAATAGGGATGGCTTTGCATTAGCCAGGCCCCTTTGTAGTTCAGACAATCAGTCGTATTCAACCAGCGCGAGATAACGCTGCAGAAAGCTGAGACCATCGCAGCTCATTCCTCCTGTAAGGGGCGGGGGGAGAGGATTTACAGGCAAAATAGCATTGCATTAATGGGACTGCTCAGTATTCTGCACAGACGCTGGCGGATAATGTCTTTGCAAACTAACTGCAATAAATTAATTAAATTAATCTACTATGCCGTGCTTGTCCCCACCCAACATCAAATTCAAGGATGATCAGGGCTTGCCTTATCCTCCATAGCCTACGAAAGAATCTGATCTCACTTGCTCTAGAGTTTCTGAGGCACTGAATTGCAAAGTACCACCTGCCTCACTAAACTAATCACCAGCCTGGTGGTTTAGATCACATCAGTTTTACATGTAATTAAGACTGTCCAGGAGGGCATGCAGCTGCTTACATGGTCGTTCCCTCTTATACAGCAACGTGCCTCCTGCTCAGATAGGTGCAATTAAACAAGCCTGTTCACAGTCATTAAGCATTAATGCACCTCATTAGCATAAGAACTGGAAGAAGCTTTGATGCAGGGAACCCCGCAGGAGAAGGAGATAGAGAGAGATGTACATAGAGACAGGAAGGCGAAGGGCTGGGCCGCCACCTTCTCGTGGCCCCGACCAACCATTCCAGCTCCATTTCTCCAAAGCAATGAGCCATGCTGTGCCCTCCTCCCCAGAAATGGGTGTGGGTTATCTTTCTCTCCCCCTCCCCCTCTTTCTAAATTATGCTGGTGGAAAGGGAAAAAAATAACAACCACCACACCAAACTGTTGGGATATTAACCTAGCGAATCCATTAATAAGCTGAACTCTCTGTTGGCTTTGACACAGCACACTAAAGCTTTAAAGAGACAGGGCCCCAGACACTGGAGATAGGGGCAGAGACAACAGCGCTAACAAAGAGCCACTGTTGCCACGGCCGTGGCCATCTCGGGTAGGTCCAGCTGTCTTTGGTGTTCTGTTTTCCAGACACAAAGAGCAGACTGAACCGTTTTGGTCTGAATGGCTTTCATTTGATGGTGGAGAAAATGAGAGGGAAGAAAGAAGCTAAGTAAAGTGTCCAGGAGAAAAAAAAAAAAAAAGACAGGAGAGGGGAAAAAGAGCATGGTGTGCTGCAGGTCTCCAGTGAGAAAGGCTGCATCTCCCCTGAGCACAAAATGGGGCTGTCTCAGGGAGCAAAGGGAAGGCGACATGGTGATTTTGGAGCAGGATGGAAGTGAGGATCCGTGGGCAAGCAGGATGTACACTCCAGGGGAGCCGGGATGGATGCTGTCTGTGTCTCACCTGCTTGCCCAATGCTTTGCACAACAGTGCAAAGCACTGCCAGACCACAAACAGCTTGTCTAGCTGGGTTTTAATCTCAAGGGAACAACCTGTGTTTGTACAGTCCCTGGCCCCTCTGGGCTCAGAGACAGTTAGGAGCCTCTAGCCTGGACCAGGCACGTTATCATGCAGAGCCTCAGCCAGCTTTGCTGTCACCATGGCAAGAAATGGCTCGCACGAGGACGTGAATCAGCTGGAAAAAGTGAATCTCCCAGCGAAATGTCTTCAAGGAACCACCACACGCTACCATGGAGCTGCTCCAAACCCACACCTCAGCCCAAACTGTATCCCGAGGCACAAATAACCCTTCTGCTGCAGCCTCAAGATGCCCAAGTCATGCCCTTGCAACTGCACCAGAGGCCAAACCCGCATCCCATAAGCTTGAAAAACAGGCCTGAAATGTCCATGCCAGGTTCCTCTATCATAAAGCACAGCTCTGAAAGCCAGAAATGGAAGCTGAGACTGGATAAATCAGTACCTACCCACTGGAGAGCCACACAGGCTCGTCCCTACAATGGGCTCTCTGGCCTCCATCTAGTCCAGCTCGTAAGTGATAAAAGCGTCCATGACTGCAGCTCTCATCTGGGAGGAAGAACAAACAACCCAAGTAGATCTTACCACTGGGAAATGGTTTCTAAGGGTCTCCAGAGATATCCTCTTTCCTACGCTCATTCCATTAGTGCTGTGCCTGCTCCATTGTCCCAGTCTCTCCCTCCTTAGTGGTTACATCCTACAAACACAAACAGATTTCGAATCCCCCGTAGCTCTTTGGCCCATGATGATAATAATTTTCCCTCCTTGAGCACCTTTTATCTAGAGATCTGGAAGCATCTCTCTGGCATTAATAGCTATTAGCTTCACCATCAGGCAACGTAGGGTGAGCACTGTTACATCTCACAGCTGAGGGGAACTCAGGCACAGCACAATTAGGGATTCACTCCTGCCAAATGGTGCATCCTCTTGTGCCCTATCAGTGGCACAGGGATGGCAGTGTTTGGTCCCTGGATGAATCCGGCTAAATCCTAAAAGATTTGCCAACAGCGTCAGCAAGAGGAAGAGATCCCAGGTTTGTGCCTGAGTCACCAAACCCTCTGTTTTCCCTTCTGCGCCTAGAGAAGTCAACAGAAAGTCTCCCATGGATGGTAATGGGAAATTCAGGCTTTTTGAGTCACTAAACAGCTTTTTTTTGGGGGGGGAGTGGAGGTTTGGGCAAAGAGGCTTTTACTGCACAGTCATTTTGATAAACCAAGGAGCCGAGCTTTTACCCAGCAACAGGCTGGGAGAATGACTGATGGAGACCATGACCCCAGTGAACCACAGCCTTGCTCCCCCAGTCCCTTCCCATTTGCCTTTTGTGATTACAATTAGTAGTGGGGGCTGGCAGGTGGGGGAAAAATGAAATAAAATAAACTAGAAGCCCCCCCTGCCCCGCTGCCAGCCCCTCATTGTCTGCAGAGGCTGGCTGGGGCTCTGCACACTGCAGTCCTCTGCCCATTGTACTGCTGAGAACATGCGAACAGACGCTCTCGGGCGATGGGTTTTATTGAACGCAACTTCAATGGCAAATGGAGAGAGAAAGGGGGAGAGAGGAAAGGAAAAAAAAAAAAGCCTTGAAAATTCATGCCAAAATAAAGAGGTGGGGAGGGTGTTTTTTAATGCAATCAATGGCTCCTTCCTATAACTCTGCCTGTTGTGAGGAAATTTCTTTCCAGTAGCAGCCAGCAGCAGTCCCAAGGCTGTGACATTGCTGTAACGCTTGGAGCTCAGCTCTCTATCTCTGGCAGCAGCCCCGTCTTTTTGTCATTATTGGCTGTGATTGCAGGGGGTGCACGCCAGCTCGCCGAGTGCTGAGATATTGCTGCCTTCCCCTCCCTCTGGACAACCTGCCCTCAGAGAGGAGTTTGGGGAGGGGATGAGGGTGAAATAGGGAGCTGAATTCTCCCTGCCTCCCCTGAGTACGCTCTGATCCAAGCCCACATGGATAGGTAGAGGTCCCCAAGGCCCTTTTCGGAAAGCTCATTAGGAAAGTAGTGACAGATGCATTAGCTATTAAAAAAAGGCGGGGGGAGAAGCTATCATAGAACTTTAAAAAAAAAGCAGCAGCAGCCGCCCGACAGTTTTATTGCTGTCAGATCCTTTTTTTTGTGGGCACGTTGCAAAGCAGGAGAGGTTTGGATAAATATCTGACGCATGCACACACTTCCCATGCTCTGGGCTGTCTGTCAATAATCCAGCCAGAGTATTTCTCACACCCTCAGGAGGGAGCTGCCAGCTCTGCCCATTGCCACTGCAGCTACTCACCCTTCCTATCCACCCCCAGCACCTCCTGGAGAGGAGGTTTTGGAACAGGCATGTCTGGCTGCATGCAAAGCTGCAGGAAGAACCTGCCAGGATGCCACAGGGGGTGAAAAAAAATGGGCGTCAGCTGCTGCCATCTCCAACTCCGAGCTGCAGCCTGGGGAGGACAGGTCTTGGCATGAGATGTTCCCTCCTGATCTAAGCAGAGGCTGCTGAGATGGAGATCGAGTCCTGCATGTTGGGACCTGCTGTCCCTGCAAGCTCCAGCAATGGTCTCCATGGAAGGACAGGAACAGGTCACACTGCGCAACCCCCATGGACACCCAGGTCCCTGTCCCTGTCCCATGACCCACATCACAACCCAGATCCCTTGGAGCTTGGGGAACAGGCGTACACACATCAGTGGGCAGTGGGGTGCACACCAGCAGGAGGAACTGCTTCCCTGCACCCAGGATGAGTGGCACATCTGACAGCAGCTGTAAGCCACAAAGCCCTACATGGGGACCAGGGATCAGGCATTAGGAAGGTGGGAAATGCTGGGTGCTGGATGAAGATGCTCTGGATGGAGGTCTGGGCTGGTGAGCTGCAGTGGGCAGAGGAGCAGATGATGGGGAGGATGAGGCAGGATGATGGCATGGATTTTGTCCCTCCCCATCCTATGAACCAAAAAGGCCACCACTGCTCTTACACCTGTGTGAAGAGCAGAGCCCAGGTAATAACAGAAGAACAACAGATGTTGCACCTGCATGACGGCTCCCGAATGGCGCCAGACGAGGTGGAATTCACATCTGAGCCACAACAGCAAAGCTCTTCCCACAGACAGCGGTGGGAAGCAGGGATAAAAACACCCCTTCCACAAACACACTCCCAGCACTGGGTCCTGCCTCCACACACTGCATTTTCCATGGACCATCCTCATCACTATGAAACAGTCAAGCCAGACACGTCCCCTCCAGGATCTCAGCATCCCTCACAAGGGGGCACAGCTATTTCAAAAGAAACTATGGGGATACCAGAGGCAGCTGCCAGCCCGTGCCCCCCAGCCTCACCTCCTGCCACCTCCCAACAGCAGTCAGGAGGCAGAAAAGGCAGAAATCTCACTGGAGGAAAACAGCAGCAGCAGCAACCGTCCCCCTCGGTCGAGTTTTAAATGGCTCTCAGATCCCTTCAAACAAATCTAAATGCACCGATCCTATTGTGTGCATAAATCTTTGCACCGGGGCCTGCACGCCTCCACACTATTGATAAAGAGAAACGAGTCTTAAATATTTAATGAGCGAATAAACCCGTTAAGAGGATATGATTAACTGCACGCCACGGCTCTGCATTTAAGGTGTCCCTGCTGTACCTTTAGAGGGGTTTTATTTTTAAGGGAAATCGGCAGCAGCAGCTGGTGGAAGCGAGCAGCCGGGCTGTGCGGGTGCTGCACGGACGGGAACGCCGGCACAACGCTCCACTTCGGAGGCATAAATATGCCACGGGAGCCTGGGCTATTCAGGGGCACTGGGGGGGCTGTATTGACTCAGCCTGATGGTGGGGAGGGCAGAAAACAGAGCCAAGGAGGTTTGAGGTTTTAGGTGAGGTGGCAGGAGCCAGGCTGTCGGTTAGAGAAGACATGTGAACTCTGCACCTTTCTGTCTCGCCTGGCAGCGAGGGGGCTGCTGGGGGGATCAGGAGACCTTGGAGCTATTTGCAGCCAAACCAGGGAGCTGGAGTGTGACCTTGGGCATGTCACTTACGGTCACCCTCTGCCTGGAGTCGAGCTCTGTGTGAGGCAACCAGAGTCTTGCCTGCTGAGGGTGCTGATCAAGGCAGTGTGGGGTGCCAGGATGATTGAGACTTCCTTTTCTCCACCTCCACCGAGCTGGCAGCAGTCTCAGCGCAGGGCTGGAGCACTGAGGGCCAGGGTAGAACACACCAGCCAGCCCACAGGATGTTTCTCAGGCACACAGAGAGCAGTTGATGGAAGATTTTATGAAACCAAGTGCTATAAATGTCCCCTTGCTATGTGACTTTTTATGTTTCTAAATTATTTTGATCATTATTTTTACCAGAGAGAGGTGAATAATACACAACAAACCACCGTGAATCATCACTCCAGTTTTTAGATATGTTAAATTTAGCTGTTTTGGTGCCACCTTTTTGTTTATATTCTCCAAGTGTTTCTTGCCAACAAGTTACCGGCAGGGATTTTTGGCCAGGAAGGGGAAGAAAAAAAAAAAGGAAAAAAGTGAGACAGACTGTTAATTTCTGTTAATTTTAAGCATCAACTACAGATATTGGAAAAAAGTGAATTTCAAATTCTTAATTGCAACAGTTTCCCTCCCCGAACCTCAAGTCTAAAAATTAAGCCTGCCCAATCGGGAAGCCAAAACCCATCATGTGATGTGAGATCCCAATTAAAATGACTCTCATTCTTGAGACCGAGTATTCACAAAAGAGCAAAGACCGCGAATTATTTGCAGAAATTATCTGGAGAACAATTTTGAATAATGAATACGGTGGGGGAAATCGCAGTCACTTGGAATACTTAATGCAACTACAAAAAAAATCACCAACAATTTGCGAATAGAAAAGAGGTGAAACGCGTGGAATAGATCATTTAGCACAGTCCTGCCACCACCAGTGATTATTCCAAATGACCAAAGCCCCTGCCTGGCTGTAAATGCTGCAGGAATTAACGATAGCGACTGATGGACAGATGGAAGTCATGCTTGGAGATACACCTAATCAAAGAGGCTGTGCCACCACGGCCAAGTAGGGGACCCACATGCCTGTGACCTAGTAAAATCAGGGTGGAATAACTCGGGAAACAGGATGTTCAAAGCAACCCCGGGCAGGAGGAAGGGATGCTCCGGGTGACGCAGCTGAGCGGAGAGCAGCTGGAGAGGAAGAGGCACGGAGCCCTGACACATGCTGGCCAAATCCCAAAAGGCACAAGCAGAGAAGAACATCAAGGATGAGCTTCTGTGTGATTATGGCTGGTGGATGGGGTGGGAGATGCCCAGGGAAAGGAGAGGTTCCAGGGAGGTCTAGATAAAACAAGGGTGAGTGCTGCATCACCAAATGCTGGCTCTGCCATTGGAAGTATCACCCCAACAGGCAGGGACTGTGAGTATCCACGTATCTCCAGGGTCTGAAGCTGAGAGATGGGGCTCCAGCAGAACCCACTCTGCCTCTGCCACCTCCCTTCACATGCTGGGCTGAGCCAAACTCTGGCTTCACCCTGAGAGCTGCTCCCATGGCCATGCTCAGGGAGTGCAGGACCTGAGAAACAGGAATCTGCTGAAACCTGAATGGTCTTTCTTGCCCAGGAGCCAAACTCCACATCTATTAGATTTACTTTATCACAGCACAAGCTTTGCATTTCACCTAGCAGCACTGAGCACAGAGGCCAAAATCTCCACACTGCCTGTAGGGTCCAGCTGGGAGGAAGGACCTGAAGGGAAAAGGCAGGAGAATTTGGGGGGCAAGAGCAGGTAAAGGTGAAAAGGAGGACCTTGGGGGACCACAGCAGGGCATGGAGATGATGGAGACCTTGTGGGGCCAGGAAAAGTCTGCAAGCATTGCTTAGGTGGGGAGATGCTGGGCCCTTTCCTGCCCGAATACTGAGTGAGGAAGAGCAGCAGAGGTTTGGTAGAGATGGAGCTTTTTTACCTCCCAGCCTCGTCAGCTGACATTTATCAGCGTAACAAAAGGATACAGCCTGATCACAAGACAGGCTGACAGTGCATCTTCCCCTTCTGGGGAGGAAAGTCAAGTGCCAAAGTTGTAAAAGTAGTCCAGTCATCTTTCGTGTCTTCTCTTTCCTGCAGTTTGACGTGTGCAGGGATACTTCCTCTCCTCCTTTGAAATGAAAGAGGAAAGAAAAATGCAGAAAATTCTGCATTTTAGGTGCAGGAATTAAAAATAAATCAAATCCTTCCAATGTTTCAGGTCAAATATTCCACAAAGCTTCTGTTATGGCAATCTAAGATAAAGTAGAGCCTAGATCTCTTAAATTCCCTTGAATTCAGGATGTTTCTATCAATCTGTAACAGCATTTCAACAAGCCTGGCTGAGGATGCTTAGGAAAGCCTGGTTGTTATATGCCTGGACTGCGGCAACCAGAGAACCACTCAGGAACTGAGAGACTCATTATTTGTTATTAACTCACCTGGAATCCCTGATTTCTTACATGCTATTTTGCTACTTGGCTGCAGAGTGAAACAGCTCCTCAAAAAATGGAAAAAGGAAAAAGTGAACCACCCACCAGTGCAGGATCATCTTTCCACTGGATTCTAGTAGGTCACCAGCAACTGCATCAAGAGTGTCCTGGGGGCTTCAGTGTTTGCTTCTTGTGCCCCTTTATTTACTGTTGATTCCCTCTGTGGCAGCACTGCCAGCCTCTGCAGAGATTGCCCTGTTCCAGCCTCTGCTTTTCCAGGTTCAGGCACTGGGTATTTACTGCATTTGGCTGTTTTCAGAGCGTGGGTGTTTGCTTCACATGTCCCCACAGAGCCGAGTCCCCTTGGAAAACTGTTCCAGGCAGGAAACTGCTGCTGCTCCTGGTCAGGGAACCGCATGGGGAAAATCAGTTTCTTTTTCAAAAAATCCTCCATGTGAGGAGTTTGTTCCGGAGAGATGAAGAACTGAGATCCCATGGGCTCTGCTCCTGCCTGTCTGATGGATTCCCCCAGCACCAATTTGGCTGCACGGTGGTTGCCGTAATGAATTTTCTGGGATAACAATTTGTTGGGATAACGACTTTAGGTGCACAGGGCACTTCTAAGCCCCAGCTCTCTCACAGCATCTGCGTATTATCTTGCTAACCTTGCAGACAGGGAAACTGAGGCACAGGGCTGGCTCTGGAGAGGGACAAAGCTCCAGCAGCACCTCCAACTGCAGCACTCGGGTGCTCCATGGATGCATCACCCATAACCTGCCTGAACTTCCCTATGTCCCCCAACAAGGAATCTCCTGTGTCCCCTCCATCCCCAACTCAGCCACCATGAGCTGCTGGCCCTGCTCCCTCTCTTGAGCATCACTTTCTGTCTCTGGGACCCATTGAGCTCCTCTCCCAACACCTGGGCTCTGCCCTGGGGATGCTCAGGGTGCCACCTTTGCCTGCACCAGCCCCAGGAGGGTATCACTGCAGGGCTGGTGCATCTCCACTGTGGCTGGGGACAGCAGGGAGGACAATGACATTTGCTGCAGGAGCCTGACATTGAACCCAGCCAGTCAGAATGGCGGGTGTTTTGCTGGCAAGGGTAGAGGCTCTGCTCTGACACCGTCAGCAAGGGGACAGGAGAGGGAGGGGAAAGGAAAAAAGCCGAAGCAGCAGCCAGACAGCTGCCTCTTCCTCCTCCTCCTTTTGTGCAGAAATGTGGTTTTGTTTGTCAGTCAAACAGATTGTTTTCTCCTTCTTTGCAGGCCAATTGTTTCTGCTCCTGCAAGATAAGGGATTGAAAAGGGCTATATTTTTATGGCACAGAATCTAGGTTCTCCGAATTGGAGGGGAGACATCAAGTGGGAAAGGGATGCCTGTTCAAACCAACACTCCTCTCCCCAGCTCCACTCTCCAATCCCATTTCCACCCCCTTTTTCCTTTTTTCTCCTTCCTTCTCCTGCCTGGAGCTGCCTCTCGGCCCTCTCACTATTTAATCTCCGTCTCTCCAGTGGACTCAGGAGGTTTACACAGCTTCATCCTCTTTGCACCATCTGCTGAAAAGAATCCGCCTTTCCCCTGCTGCTCTGTCCAGCGGCTCCTCCTGCCATCCTCTCCCCAAAAACGGGGAGGGCAGAGCTGGTGCCACCGCATGTGACGTCAAGAAGAACAAAATCCTGGAGGGGGCTTTCCTTTTCTGTAAAGGATTTGCCCAGAAAGCACCTTGGAGAGCCAGACCCCAGAGTGTGGCAGGAGCAGGATGCAGAGACGAGGGAGGAAAACAGTCAATAAGAGCAAGCCCAGGTCAGGGTAAGACAGCAGGATCCTCTCCTGGCTTCTCTAATGGGTTCAAGGAGCCTGCGTCCAGTCTTCCTCTTCTTTCTTGTTGAGCTCCCCCAAAATCCACAGCCCAGATGGGATGCCGTGACTCATAGTGATGGAAACGCTGGAGCGATGACCTCTGAATGACCGCCAGCATCCCCAAGCCAAAGGACCTGGAGAAGGTCTTTGCTCCAGGGACCATCAGGGCTGGAGGCATCCTCAGCCTCGCTGTATCCCAAGCGCGAGTCCTTTGCTCCCATGTGCTGATCACATCTCACACTGAGGACCAGAGGGAGGATTTACCTCCTCTCCTTGGGGGATGAGAGCCTGGAAGGGGGCAGCGTGGTTCATATCCAACTCATAAGCCTCTCAGAGCTCAGGCTTGAGGACTGAGATTCACTCAATTAATTTTGCTTTGGCAAAAAGTCCATTTTTATTGCTATTTCATGCCTTCAGTATAGATTTTCCCTGCTCGTCTCAAAGGGATAATAAAACCCGACTCGTTCTTTTTATAAAAGTCTCACACTCCCTCTCTCACCAGGCTCTGTGTTCCCCAGCTAGAGATGTAAATTTAAAGGGGAAATGCTGTCATTTAAAACAAAACAAAACCAAAAAAAGCAACTCAGAAAGCCCAGCTTTGAGCATATTCCAGCTCTCAAAACTAGGCCGTGCAACCAAAGCAAAAACCAAGCTGTCACCTTCCCGCGGTGAAGCGGCATTCCCGCAGCGATCCCAACCTCCCACAGGGGAATCGGGGGTGACTGCCAGCCCTGGGAAGCCACTCTCCATCTTGCAGGGCTGATGGTGGCCCTCAGCTTGCTGGGACGTGTAGTTTTTGCCAGCTGGGTGCTGGTGGGTGCAGGTGATCACTGCTTGGAGCTGGATCCTCGTGCTTGGATGTGACGCTGGAACCCCAGCACCTGCACCTGCCTCCCACCTCCTCCTCCTCCTCCACATCAGGTGGAAGCTTTGCTGCTGCCGGCCTCAAGCAGCTGGACCAGTCCTCCTGGGGGAAATCCCAAATTCACGCCATCCTGAGCAGGTGGATTTTGAGCGTGTTTTCGAGCAGGAAAGAGGACAGGATGGTGGCAGGACAATAGATGGGTTTGCCTGCTCCACCCCCAGCTGGGATGCATCCTGCCTGCTCTACAGGGAAGGGCTGTAGCTGTGGACTATCCCTCAGAGAGGTGAAAAAGGGAAACTGCCTTTCCTCTGCCTCGTGCCCTGCTGCCATGACCTTCTGCGGGGGATAGGATGTGACCAGCAGAAACCAAGTGGAAGTCTTGTCATCAGTGAGTGGCACCAATCGCCTGGGGACAGGGTGGGGTCCCCAGCACCGAGCACGTTAGACCCAGGTGCGTGCCTGGCACGGCTGATATAGCTCGTTTGGACAGACTCAAAACGGTGCCTCCTGCCTTGGCCGTGTGTCTGGTTCGGTGACGTGCAGAAATCCACCATCACTGGGACTCTCCTGCCTCGGCAGGAACCAGGAGCAAATCCAAAAGACAGCGAATCCAAAGCAGAGCAAAGCCGTGTGAGGCAAGAGAAGACACACAGGTAACTGTGTGGTGCCAACCCAGCGCAGGACCAGACTGGGCCAAGAGGTGACAGCCAAACCCTTCATATCCAAATGTTTCTCCTTCTCCCCATCCCTTAATCTTTTCCTGCCCCCCCTGCCAGGCTGCCTGCATGCCCTGGCTGCCAGGAACTCAGGGCCCTGCCTGCATCTGGCAGGGCAGGCAGAGCTCACGGCGAGAGGAAACACACAGCTCACTCTGCTCTTGCAGGTGTGCCTTCAACAGACAACAGTTGTAGGGCAGCTAATGAGGACAGGCAGGAGTGGAAAGACATGGAAACCCCAGGTGATATCACACTTCCTGGCTAATTGATGGTCCAGCACCTCCAGGCTCACCACCTCACAGCCCAGTGAGGCTGTGGCACAGCTCCATCAGTTAAACCAAAGTTGTGCCATTTCCTCCCATGACAGAACAAACCGTCCTTTCCCGCTGTGAGCTGCCAAGCCTGAGGGATGCTATGGAAAAGCATTCTGCAGCTCCCCCATTTTGGGGGAAAATCACTTGGAGTCCCTAGATTTTCCTGCAGAGCCCTCAGAGGACTCAGCCCTCCAGGCTGGAAAATCCTTAGTGCACTCTGACAACCTCTGCAGCTCAGGCAGAGGCGAGAGATGATTAAGACTGGCTGAAATCTCCCAGGACTCTGACATCTGAGAGGCCCCATGCAAGGCAGAGAACCACCCCGGGCTGCTCCTTGCAACCTGCAACTCCCCTTACCTTAGCAGGGAGCTGAAGGGAGACCAGGGACCCAGCGGGGCCAGGAACCAGGTCACTGCTGCTGGTTTCCAGGCAGCAAAGGTTTGGAAGAGCAGAGGATCATTTAGCAGAGCGACAGTGAAGGTTCAGAGCAGAGCCTTCAAATTACACGCTACAGAGCACTTTTCCTGCCTAAAAGGTCTCTGAAATGACTGTGGCGGCTCTGAAACGAAGCACTCTGTATGCAATTGTTCCCTGGGGCTTGCAGCGGAGACAGAGCCGGGAGAGGAGAGGTGGGTCTGCGGTCCCTGGCACGGGCAGCTCCTCATCAGACGAGGATACACGCTTCTTCTAGGCTCCACAGCACAGCACTGCTGCTTCCCTAAATCTCCCCGGTGGTTTCTACCATTCGTGGTATTTTTTTTTTTTTTTATTTCTCACTTCCTGCCTTGAACTTCACACAGCTCCCAGCCCGGGCTGCAGAGCTGCTGCTCAGGGTGGGGGTGTCCCCAGCCCCGTGCACAGACCCACGCTGAACCCCTCACCATCATCGCTCTCGCCACGCCTCGAGGCACACCTCAATCCCATGGGGACAGGGAGGGAAAAGCACTCAGGGGGAACATGTCCTTTTCTCCATCTCACTTGGCTTCTTCCCATCTTTCTCCACTCCATCCCCCAGCAGCTTGAGGTCCATTTTCATCAGGCAGTGACAGTCACCAGGAGACGCAGTCTCAGCACCAGCAGGCACCACGCACAGCCAACCTGCACCTCACCCGCCACGGGTGCCCCCACCCTCTGTCACTGACACACAGGTGACAGCACCCACATCCGCACAGCCACCACCGTGCTGCTCACCCACCTGGGGTGCACTGCCGCCCTGGGAAAGGCAGCTGTGGGGCAGGAGTGCTCCACAAAGTCCCGGCACTCGGCAGGGAACCATTTCTGCACCATCAAGGAGGCTCTGGCAATGCCCAGGAGCTGGGGCAGCTGGAGCTGAGCTGGGAGAGCCCTTGGAAGGTGCTGGCACCACCAGCAATGCCCTCCCTCGGCTGGCACAGGGCCCTAGGAGCACTCTCCCAAGCAAAACCCCAACTGTTTTGGGTTTGTTCCTCCACACCATCACTTGGGGAAGTCACCTGAGGGCAGCCAACACGGGCACCGCTGGCAGCCAAGGGGAAAGCGGGCAGGGACCAGTGGCCACAAGAGCTTTCAGCAAGCCAAAATCTGCTCACATCTAAGGGATGGCATCGCTCCCCATCAAAGGCAGCGGGGAACACAGATGCACCCCAACAGCGTCCCGCTCTGACGTCAGTGAGAACCTCCAGCAGGTCTGCAACGTCAACCACGACGCTTCCACCGGCCGGAGAGCCCTTGGGATGCCAACCCCTGGGCAGCTCAGCACCTCCATTGGGATCCCAGCACCACGGCAAGGTGCTGCTCCAGCTGCACATTTCCAGGGAGAGTGGGAATGGGGACACACACACGCACACACACACACACACACACACACACACACACAGAGGAATTTAAATGGAATTTCACAGCTGCAGCAAAAGGGCACAGGAGGGGCTCAGGGCTATCCAAGATGCACCATGTCCCCGCTCGGCGTCTCGGCACCACCGGCCGGGAGCACCGCGGCCACTCGCACCCGCGGGACCGGGGGGGCCGGGGAGCCCCTCCGTGACGTCACCGAGCCACGGCCAGGCTCGCGTTTTGGGGGGATCCAGGCGGGTTTGGGGGGGAACGGACTGGGGCTGGAAATGAGAGTGCGGTGCGGTGGGATCGCGGGCGGAAGGGAAGGGAAGGGAAGGGAAGGGAAGGGAAGGGAAGGGAAGGGAAGGGAAGGGAAGGGAAGGGAAGGGAAGGGAAGGGAAGGGAAGGGAAGGGAAGGGAAGGGAAGGGAAGGGAAGGGAAGGGAAGGGAAGGGAAGGGAAGGGAAGGGAAGGGAAGGGAAGGGAAGGGAAGGGAAGGGAAGGGAAGGGAAGGGAAGGGAAGGGAAGGGAAGGGAAGGGGATGTGGCGGCTGGCTCGCGGTGCCACCGCCGCTCCGGCGGCAGCTGGAGCGCAGCGGGCCCGGCGGGAGCCGCGGTTGCAGCCGCAGCTGCGACGCGAAGCCCCGGGGCGGCGGGCAGGGCCCCCCCCGCCGCCGGCAGCGTCCCGCTCGCCCGGCCCCTCCGCTCCCCTCGCTCCCCCCGCCGGCCCCTATCACCCCCGCCCTCCCCGGGCCCTCCCCGGGCTCGGCGGCCCGCCCGATCCCCCCGAAGCCGCGTCCGGAGCCTTCCTTACCTGGCGGGCCGAGCCCCGCTGCCTCTCAGCGGCGGCGCTGGGCGGGGGCGGCCCCGGCGGCCATGCCCGGGCGGCCGCGCCGCTCTCCCGCGCCGTGCGAGCCGCCTCGGCGGTGTCAGCGGGCGGGAGCCCCGCGCGGCGCCGGGAGCGAGGGGAGGGACGGCGGGGGCATGACCGAGCGCCGTCGGAAGTGCACGCGCGCCCGCCGCCTGCCCGCGACCGCGGCGACACCTGCCGGCAGCGCCGCCGGTGGCACCGGGAACGGCGGCGGGGGCGGCGGCGGGCGCTGCGCAGCGCGGGGGCAGCGGGGCGGGCGATGGGCACGGCGCACCGGGCACCGGGGCACGGCACACCGGGCACGGCACACCGGGCACCGGGGCAGGCACTCGGCATGGCACACCGGGAGTCGGGGCACGGCACACCGGGAACCGGGGTGCTGCACACAGGGCAGCGCCTAGGCAGCACGGGCTGGGCACTGGGGAGCAGGCGGGGAGGGTGGCAGTGGTGCTGGGTACCGGACACCCTGGTGGGTGCTGGCACTGGGCACCGGGGACTGTTCGAAGGAGAATGGCAGCGGTGCTGGGTGCAGGGAGCCCCAGAGGTAGCGCCTGCCAGGTGCTGGTGCTGGGCACTGGAGGGTGACACCGGTGCTGGGTGCAGAGCATCCCACCGGGCAGCATCCACCCGCTGCTGGCACTTGGCAGGATGACCGCCCTGCAGACCCTGGGTCAGGGCTCAGGTTCGGGTTTGGAGTTAGGGCTGTTTCTGGCTTGGATCCACGTGTGGATCAGGGCTGGACCACGTGTGGGTCTGCACTTGGGTCTGTGTCTGGATTTGGATCAGGATTTGGAACTGGGTTCTGATCCACATCTGGATTTGCATTTGGAGCTGCATTTGGATCCACATCTGGACTTGCCTGTGGAGCTGGATTCAGATCCTCATCTGGATCAGAGTCTGGGGCATGCATCTTTCACAAAGCATGGATGTAGCCTTTCCACCCCCTGCTCTCTGAGCATTCCATGGATGCACAGAGCACCATCACCTCACGAGGTGTTCATCACTGCCCACCTTCCCTGCGCTGGGCAGCCTGGGGGGCTTCAGGGGGAAGCTGGGGTCTGCAGCAGTGTGACAGAAGCCATGGCCAGGGAGCAGAGGGGAGGGACGAAATGGCAGCAGTCCCGCTGGCCTTGGCTGTGCTCAGCGGTGCGTCTGGGGCTGAACGTGCTCCAAGGAGGAGCCGAGGTCAGGGAGGGGGATGAGTGCAGGAAACATATTAAGTGAGGAAAATTGGCTGCAGCCAGCAGCACTGCCTGATGTTTGCCTGGGATTTTCCTCTCCATCAGGTATCCGGTGTAAGCCCTCGCTGCTGGGTGGTGGCAGCTGGTTATTCATGAGGTTCTTGAATGTGCCACCGGCCACCAGCACCTGCTCTGCACCAAGAGGGGTGGCACCCAGGACCCCTCCGTGCTTGTGTCCCCAGTGCTGACAGCCAGCTTTGGCCAAGGCGACGTTTGCAGATATTTTAAGAAGATTCTGTGCTCTCACAGCTTGACTGCTAATTTATAATCCTGTTTTCCTATTAAAATAAAAGCCTCTCTCTTATTCCCGAACGTGAGAGCCAAAGCGGAGCTCTGAGGAAGTGCCCTGTTTGCAGAACACACTGAAACACACAAAGGAAACGAGGCAAAACCAGCGTTTTGCACGTTTTTTGAGCCTCATTTTAGCTGGGACTTGGAACAGCAGAAGGGAAATCTTTTCCAGCAGGATGTGCACAGCGGGGGTGTGCGTGGAGCTGCTGGTGTCCCTTTGGAGCAGGGCCACCTGCCTGCCGAGGGACAGCAACCAACGCCGGTCCCTATTTGTCCCCGAGGGGTGGCAGATCCCACGGGGATCCCAGGCATGAGAGATGGAGCAGCACGTCCCCGTGGGGCCGGCCAGGCGGGGATGGCAGCCGATGGCAGGAAATACCTGCTGCTCCGCCGCTTCCCGGCCAAAGCGAACAAGAGGGAGAGTGTTTGCAGGGCGGCTGCGGCCGCGTGTGGCAGGAGGAGCCTCCGAGGGACACACGGGCCATTGTTCCTCGAGGATGCGGGGCGGAAATTTGGAGGGACCCGTTGCGTGCCACGCTCCCAGCATTGCCGGGACTGATCCCAGGCTGAGCGGGACCCAGGATCTGCTGAAGTGGATCAGGGTGGGAATTCATTAAACCCTGTGTCTGGTGGAGGGGTCACTGAAAATGGTGGTGGGGCAGCCCCAGTGGAAGAACCCACTCGAGACTGCTCTCCTGCTCCTTGCAGCTGGAGAACGGCACATGCCCCGGGACTTTCAGCCTTTCCAGAGCTCTTACTGGTATTTGTCGTGGCCCTGCAGTAGTGCTGCTGTCTGCCTGTTCTACCCACACCCCACCAGCCTTGCAGTAACCTGGAAAGACATTTAATACAGGCTGGGTTTGATCTGCACTTTGACATTCCTTCAAGTGTTCCCTGGTGTTTTCCTGTCGCTTGCACAGCGCCTTTTCCCACCAACGCTCCCTCATTGCTGTAAAAAGGAAGAAAAAGACTTCTGGTGTGGCCAGCCTTGCAAATCCCTAATTACCCACTGCACATCCTGGCAAATGGGCTTCCCTTGGAGCAGCATCACTGGCAGCAGGGATGGGGTGCAGGATGTCCCCAGTGTGGCTGATGATGCTGATCCTCCCTTTGCCCTTGCAGGGGGACCAGAGGGATTTGTTTGGCTGCTCCCACCCAGCTCTGCTCTCCTTTCCCCAGCACCCATCTCCGCACCAGCTTCCAGATCTGAAGAGGTTTTTAAGGAGAGAGACTGGAAAAAGGGGGAGCGAAGAGAATGTGCTGCTCTCCTTCCACGCTTCGCCTTTTCTCGGGAACTGGCCAGATTGTTTCCATTAGGAAAAGCTGAGGATCCAAGTATTTGTCAATGACCAGGAGAAGATTTGCTGATGGAAGCTGCCGTTCCCTAGAATAATGTCGAGCGAGGTGCTTGGCGTGGACCCATCCTTTTATGGTAAAATTAGGGCTAAACGCTGTGGGGATTTGCATTTGAAGTTGATTGATACGTGGCATTAGTGCACGCGTAGATAATTTTGTATTTTGAGATCGCTGAGCAAGGAATAATTTTTATTTTGGGTCAAAGATAAGGGCATTGCATTGAGATGAAATATGAAGGGGTGCTGATCTGTGTCACGGACACTGCGTTTCTCTTGGCTGGGTAAGGGGATGGCAGACCTGCATTACCCATTCCTGCCCTTGCTTTTAAGTGCTTTGGGTCTGTGCCTGATGCAAGGAGAGATCCCCTGCTGTCACTTAATGCCAGGACACGGTTCCAACTTTATGAGCTTTGGAGTTTCCCATTATTTAAAAAAAAAAAAAAAGAAGAAGAAGAAACCTGTGTTTTATTTTATTTACTTATTTTAGTAGCTGAAGGCTGTGCCACTGAGAAACATTAATTAAATGGAGGCAGTGTGGCTTGATCATTATGGGAAAGGTGTGGGCAGAGTGTTGCCAAGCTGGCAGTGCCTTCCAAACCCCCCTCTGGCAACCTGGACTGATGCTGTCAGCAGCACCTTGTCCCTCCCAGCTGCTCAGTACCAGTCCCTGCCCTTGCACTTGCTCTTGCAGCACATCCTGGGCCAGGTGGCACAGCTGGTGTCACACCAGGATGTGCAGCTGTTCCCTTGGCAGTAAGGACAAGAGCTCAGCCCTCCTGGGGACTCAGGAGTGGAAGAGAGGAGCTTCCCTTTTGGTTCCCACCCCAAGGACCAAAAGGCTCAGTGCTACTTTGCTAAATGCATCAGCACAGGGCAGCTCCAGACATGACAGGTTATCCCACTCTTCCTCTATCCATTCATGGAATCATTGAATCCTAGAATGGTTTGGGTTGGAAGGAGCCTTAAAGACCATCCAACCCCCTGCCATGGGCAGGGACACCTTCCACTACCCCAGGCTGCTCCAAGCCCTGTCCAGCCTGGCCTTGGATACTCCCAGGGATCCAGGGGCATCCACAGCTTCTCTGGGTAACTTGTGCCAGGGCCTCCCCACTGTCACAGGGAAAAATTTCTTACCAATATTCCATCTATCCTTGCCCTCTGGAAGTGGGAAGGCATTCCCCTTTGTCCTGTCACTTTTGTCCAAAGCCTCTCTCCAGTATATCCATCCATCCATCCATCCATCCATCCATCCATCCATCCATCCATCCATCCATCCATCCATCTACCAGCTGTAGCACATGGACTTTTTGGCATGGGCTGGTGGCAGGAGCAATGCAGTTCATGGAGCAAAGGGAGCTCTAAGGAGAGGGAACTGTGCAGATGTTAATTAGGCAAGCTGTGAGATCCTCAGGTGCTGATAACGCAGCAGAAGCACTGGGCCATTTGCATGCAGGAGATGATCCAGAGATAAGAAATTATTCCCCTCCGTGTCCCTCCTTGCCCCTTTGGTCAAGTCCCAGGGCCACCGCAGGTGGCAGAGCAGGGTGACAAACCCCCTCCTCCTCCACCAAAGCAAGCGGAGGGAGATAAAAAGGAAGGGGAAGGAGGAGGGAGCAGAGCTGAGGAGCAAAATCAGCTGCACTACAAAACGCCCCGAGCAGTCACTTGTGCTTGAGGCCATCCCTGCTGTGTGGCCGAGTGGCTTTTTCCAGGCCTGGCAGGAGAAGCCCGGAGGGGTGGGAAGGGGGACGGGGGTGAGGGAAGGAGGGAGATGTCCCCAGTTTGAGCCTCAATAGGTTTCAGAGGTATTTTGGGGATGAAAGCTGCCCTGGGGCCCCTCCCAGCGAGCAGCAGTGCTGTGGGTATGCTGCGAGCACTGCGTTTGACTGGCTGGTGGCTTCCTTGGTGTACTGAAAATGGTATTAAGAGAAAGGGAAAAAAAAAAAAAAAAGGCAAAACCTACAACAACAAAAAATATAGCACCAGCCCCCCTCCACCCCCCCCGGTCTCCACCACCCAACAACAACCAAGAAAGGCAAAATCTTTCACAAGCCCGGAAGATGTCACCATAGAAACAGAAATCAGACCCACTCCACGGATCCTGCCGCCTGGGAAGGTGATAAAATGTTTTCTATCGATTGCTGTCGGGAAAGTCACTGCTGATAAGCCATCCGAGGAGAAATGGAGCGGGGACGCGGGGACGTGGGAGCTCTTCAAATGAGGCTCCAGATGGTCCCTCGGCTGCCCCTGTGCAGCAGTCGGGGACCGAGGGCCGGGGCTGGCCGGGGGTGGCTGCTGTGCCCCGGGCTGGTGCCAGGGTGTGCCCAGAGGGGTGTGAGTGTGCCATGCCCTTGGCGTAGCGATGTGTGAGTGCCCTGGCTGCTGCAAGCACTCGAGTGGAAAGCTCGCTGTCTGCTTTCCCGCTCGCTTCTGCAGCACAACAGCTGTTCCTGGCTTTAAGCTGAAAGAGGGGAGGTTTAGATTGGATGTTAACAAGGAATTCATCCCTGGGAGGGTGGTGAGGCGCTGGCACAGATGCCTAGAGAAGCTGTGGATGGCACATCCCTGGAAGCGTTCAAGGCCAGGTTGGATGAGGCTTGGAGCAACCTGGGATAGCGGAAGGTGTCCCTGCCCATGGCAGGGGGTGGAATGAGATGAGATTTAAGGTCCTTTCCAACCGAAAGCATGCCATGATTCTATGAAAAAAATGCCCCATGGGGACAGATGAACCTTCCCCTGACTCCTGGTGGGGCACCACCACAGTTTCACCTCCTCTTGCCTATCACTGTGATAATCCCCATGGCTCTTGCCAGCATTCTGCCCTCCCAAAACCCAGATTCCCAGTCCCATTTGCACGCCGGCGGCTGCTCTGCAGCTGGGAGCATCGCTGTGGCTGCGGCGCCGGCTGGGAGGTGTGGGATCTTCCCGGCGGCTCTTCCCAGGGCTCTGCGCAGCGCCGGGGCTTGGCTCGAGCGCCCTTTGAAGAGATGGAAAATCCTATTATCTGCTCATTCTTCTCACAGTGTGAAGCCTCGGAGCATTCAGCAGCAGTCGAGTGTGGTCTGCTGCCTGCAGCCCAGCGCTGCCTCTGCTCCCACCCACGCGGGAAGCTCTGGGTCACCAGGGATGGGCATCGCATTCCCAACCCCTGATCCATGCACCTCCCCATCCCCTGATCCGTGCCAGAGCTATGGGATGTAGCTGTCCCCACAATACCCTGTGCAGCAGTGGGGCACAGAGGACATGCGGGGAAGCAGTGTGGGGGGCTGTGTGCTGATCCCCTGCTCTGCAGGGAGCCGAGGTTGCTGCTCCAGCCTGCAAATCCTCACGTCATTAAGGCCAGGAAGGTGTAACCCATCTCACATCCTCCATCCCCGAGGCAGCTTTGCTGCCAGTAAGTGGCAGCAATAAAAGAGGCGGTTAATCCAGGGCAGCGTGGGATGCAGGCAGAGGGATGTCTGCGGTGAAAGGCACCCTGGCAAGGAGGAGCTGAGGAAGAATACGCTCCTGGGCACAATTTGCAGCCCTGGAGAGCTGGTTGGATGCCACGGGGAGCATTTGCTGGGGATTTTGTTAATGATGTAGGCGCAGCCTTCCCAGCTTGGCCTGTGCTAAAGCCCTGGCTCGCACAAGCTGAGGCTCTTTGGCTTGAACTTAGACCAGCTGCTTTCCACTGGCTGGTGGATTTTTGTCTTGTTACTGGGTGGTTCCATGCGGGAGATGAACAAAGGAGCAGTTAGTGGGGTGATTTCACCTTGGGTTTTTTTTTTTTTGAGGAGGAGGGAAGGGTTAAACCATGCCTTATTACTGAGTTATTTTAGGATGGTAGTGCTGAAGGGACTGCGAGAAGATTTGTCTGCACATGGGAAGATGGAATTTAATCAATATTGACAAGAGCCATTCTCCAAAACAGGCTCATTCACTAATGAAAGCCAGACCTGGTGTCTCCCTGGGGAAGGACAGCTTTGGGAAAGAGGGGAAGGAGGCACTGGGAAAGACACAGCTCCCACTCCCATGCTCCTGGCTCTTATGAAACCAGGCTGCATTTGGGATTGATTTTCCCAGTACAGAAAGACTTTGGCTTGTTTGCCTTGTAGCTGCAGGATGCTCAGGACCAGCCCCTGTGGCTGCAAAGCAACATTCCCATCCCTGCCCAAGGATTTGGGTCAATGTCACCCCCCCAGGCCCCAGTGTCCCAGAGCCAGGCAGAGGCTGGGATGTGTGTGGTGACAACAAAGCCAGTCCCACACAGATGGCTCGTGATGCAATGGGGCAGGATGGGGGTACAGGGTTTTACCCTCCAGCTCAAATCACAGCAAGGAAATGAAGTGTCCTTCCATGAGTGGAGGTGATTCCATCCAAGCCGTGAAATCTGTTGGGTTTTCTGGCACCTGTTTAACTCAAACATGCGCCGAGACAGTGGGAGAAGACTGGTTTTGTCAGAATCTTGTGTTTTCCTCTCTATCCTTGCACTTAAAAGCAGGAAGTAGCCAAGACACCTCTGCCACCAGCCCCTCCCAGCACTGTACCACATGGAGAACAAACCTAATTTCTGTGGTTGGCAGCTGATATTTCCCATCACTGCCAGCTCTGTATCCTGGAGCTGGCCTGAGCTCGTTATCCCACAGTGGACAAAAAGTCCTGCCATTTCCCCCCTCCCTGCATCCCCAGATTCCTGGAAAGCTGTGGAAGACAGCAATCCAGGCGTCATCCCGCTCCCTCCCAGCATCCGTGTGGAGCAGCAACCGGTCTCTGCTGTGTGGAGGACTCGACTTAATTTGCTGGGCACTTTTTTTCCCCTCTAAAAGGCAGCATCGTATCCCCCAGCCTTCTGGTGCAGCCGCGGGGCTGTTCCCGGAGCGTGGGGGCTGAGCGGGATGCAATTGGAAAAAAGGAAGATTTTGATCCCCCGCCAAGCCCGCACAATCCCATCCAAGTTCACACTGGCAGATAATGAGCTTTAATGAGCAGGCCACACTAATTGGTAAGTGATCCCAGAACCGTCTGTGGCAGAGGCGAGGGAAGAGCAGTGGCAGCTCGGGGTGAGGAGGGGGGACAGGGCTGAGCAGCCCTGGTGCTCCGGAGGGCAGAGGCTGCCAGGGATGGGGCTGCTGGCAGCAAGGGTCTGCTTGCCCCCATGGGGGGCTTCCTGCTGGGCTGCCAGGGGGGCTGCAAGCAGGTATGTGAGAGGAATTGCAGAATCTGTTCCCGTCTGTGTCCTGGGATGCAGCAGCAGCAGCTTGGCCAGCAGGGAAGGAGATTCTCTCCCTCCGCTCTGCTCAGGTGAGATCCCACCTGCAGAGCTGCCTCCAGCTCTGGGGCCTCCAACATCCAGAAGGATGGGGAGCTGCTGGACCAAGCCCAGAGGAGGCCATGGAGATGCTCCAAGAGCTGGAGCATCTCTGCTCTGGAAACAGGATGAGAGCTGGGGGTGTTCAGCCTGGAGAAGAGAAGACTCCAGCGAGACCTTAGAGCCCCTTCCAGTGCCTAAAGGGGCTCCAAGAGAGCTGGAGAGGGACTTTGGACAAGAGCCTGAAGTGACAGGATGAGGGGGAATGGCTTCCCATTGCCAGAGGGCAGGGTTAGATGGGATATTGAGAAGAAATCCTTCCTGGCACCTGCAGCCCTCAGACCCAGAGTGGGGCAGGGTGAGCCTGGATGGCCGGCGAGTGGATGGTGCTAATCAGAGGCATTCCTGAGGCAGTCCTAATCGGAGATCATTGTAAATTCCCCTCTCAAATGGAGTGGAAAAATGCTATTAAGCTAATATAACATCACCGGGAAGGACGTTCTGCCGCCGCCGTCTCCAGGGAATCAGGCTGTAATGAGAGGAAGGAGCAGGAGATGACAGCAGCCAGAATGCTTGGGGTGGTGGGAGCTGCTTGGGACCATCCAACCCTGCTTTGCTGTGCCCTGCCTCAGTTTCCCCAGATGGCCAAGGGGCCTTGAGCTCTGCTCCAGCTGTCAGGAGACCCCAGGAGCTGGTTGAAGAGCTTGTTTCTCACTGAACCACTGTACATTCTGGGGAAACTGAGGCAAGGGAGAGCTTGCCAGAGTCACCCAGGAGATCAGGGATAGGAGCAGGATCCTGCACCCCCTAGGTGCCTCAGTACCACATTCTCTAGAAAAAAGGTGTCTAAAGTACACTGTTTAAATAGAAACATATTCAGGAGGGCAGCTGGAGCAGAAGACTCCAGGGAGACCTTAGAACACAGGTTGCCCAGAGAAGCTGTGGCTGCCCCATCCCTGGAAGTGTCCAAGGCCAGGTTGGACAGGGCTTGGAGCAACCTGGGATAGTGGAAGGTGTCCCTGCCCATGGCAGGGGGTGGAACTGGGTGGACTTGAAAGTCCCTTCCAACCCAAACCATTCTGTGATTCTGTGCTGGAAAACGCAATGCGGCTGATTTGGGCAGTGCCTGGGCAGGGGTGAGGACCTTCCTCACCTGTCTGGGGGTGCAGGGCAGGTGTGGGGGAGCTCTGCCAGCACCCCAAGGGAACGAACAGGGGAGGGATGAGCAGGAGCCCCATCAGCCCCACTAGCAGTTATCAGCAGAGCCGTCGTTACATAGGACCACCCAAACTCAGGGATGCTCAGGCATGCCGGGGTCTGAGCAGGAGCCTGGGGACCTTCCGAGGAGCATAGGAGTGGCCTGTCCCCAGCCGCAGCGCTCTGCCAGCTCCCTGCAGCAGCCGTGCTCCCTTCCAACACTAAGTGGCAGCCTCTGCCCGGCTTTGGGGCAGCCCCTGGCAGCGCCTGGGCAGCGGAGTCTGGGCAGCGGAGTCTGGGCAGCGGTGGACTTCAGCCTCCTCAGCGTGGACTTCAGCATCTTTAGAGGGGGCTTTGGCATCCTCAGGGGGTTCTTCAGCATCCTTCTGGAGGGCTACAGCATCCTCGGGGAGGAGATACAACATCCTCTGGCTTCCAGGACTCCCAGTCTGGCTGAGACCTGCCCTGTGCAAACCACACGGAGGGTCCTGCCACGGGACATCCTCACCCCCACAGCCCTGGGTGCCAGGCTGAGCCCTGGCCAGGGTCAGATCGGGTCAGTGCCGCCTGCTAGGAGGGAGATAAGGCGCGGGGTTGGCAGCTGTTGGTACCATCTGCTGAATTAGAATCGCAATCCACTAAACAAACACTGTCTTGGGATAAAAACGTGCTGCTTAAGGCAAGGAGGTATTTCTGCTGCAGGTATTGCTCTGACCCGGGAACCCACCGTGGGGATTTGCAGTGCTATCAAGAAGCACAGGGATAGAAATGAGTCCTGGGAGCTGAATCCTGCTTGTGTGCATGTCGGTCCGTGATTATGGAAGCACGTTGGGACTTGTGCTGGATAAAGTGCTGACACTTTGAGGAAAGGCTGCTCTGGATTTTCTGCAGCACAGGACGGGGGGAAAGTAAAATAAAAATAGGTCAAATGACCATCATGGGTGTTCTGGTGGAAGGCAGCAGTTCAGCCCGGCGTGGGAGATCAAAGAGACAGGCAGCGTGACACAGGGCAGCCCCTGCTCCCTCCCGGGCATTGTCATTGGCACGGTGACAAATTTAAACCTTGGGAATTGCACCCAGTGGCCAAGAGATCCCTGTGCAGAGCAGAAACTCTCGCTCCCACCCTCAGCTGGTCCCACAGCCTGTGCTGCACCATCAGGGCACAAAATGCTGTGTGTGAGGTCAGGATCTCCTCAACCCAACTCCTCCTCAGCACATGCAGGTAATACGATCCTGCATGGACCTTGTGAAATAGAATCACAGACTGGTTTGGGTTGGGAGGGACCTTTAAAAGGTCATGTAGTCCCAAACCTCTGCAATGAGCAGGGACATGTCTAAGTAAATAAGGTTGCTCAGAGCCCCATCCAATGAATGTCCAGGGATGTCCATGAATGTCTCCAGGGATGGGGCATCCACAGGGAAACCTTTGCCAATGTTCTACCACCCTCACTGTAAAAATACCTCCCTTATATCTAATCCAACTCAGCCCTCTTTCAGTGAGACACAGCAGGCTGTGTTTATACACATCCCAACAGGGCTACACGCAACCTGAAGCTCTGCAGGTGCTTTTTCCCCCGGGCTGGGGACAGGTACAGCTGCTGGTCAGCCAAGGACACTCTTGGCAGCACACAGATCCCGTCCAGCCCTGTTCCCCGGAGCTGGCACGGCCACACCGCAGCTGCTGATCCCGATAAAGCCCCGTCCCGGCTCGCCGGCCGCCAGCTCACTGTGAGCCCCTCGGTGCCGCTGCTTTGTCACAGCCCAGCGCTCACGCCGGGTTTATCACAGCTGAGTCGGCTGGCGCGCGTTCCTCTCCACATTTATCCCTTCCAATTTCGGAGCAACCAGCCGCTCGGAACCATTCGCCCGATGCAAACAGCCCCGGGCTGAGTGCAGTGCCTGCCCACCCTGTCCTGCACTGCCCGTGCTCCGGAAGGCTCCTTCTCCTGCTAGATAAACAAGATATGTGATAAAACACCCCAAAATCCTTTAGAAACCCAGCCTCCAGCAGGCCTGGGAGGTCTCCAAGGAGTTCTCTTCTCCCTGGGATCAAGGGATGTGATGTATGGGAATGAATCATAGAATCATTAAGGTTGGAAAAGACCTCCCAAGATCATCAAGTCCAGCTTCTGAATGGTGAAAAGCTGTCTTGGGGGGTTGTTAGATTGGATATTTGAAATTCTTTCTGGAGAGAGTGCTCAAACCCTGGAATAGGCTTCCTTCCTTCAATGCCCCAAGTCTGTCAGTGATCAAGAAGCTTTTGGAAAATGCCTTCAATAACATGCTTTAGCTTTTGGCCAGCCCTGAAGTGGTCAGGCAGCGGGACCAGAGGATCACTGTAGGTCCTTTCCAGCTGAAATAGTTCTATTCTATTTCTATTCTATTCTATTCTAATTTGGAAACTTATTCCCACATCCACCTTGAAACCCCTTTGGGCTCACATGCCTCACCCCCATGCCCAGTCTCAGGCTGCTGAGTTATTTCCATGGCTGCCAGATGATTTGTGGCCGCCTGCCACCGCTCAGAGGACAGGGACACTCAGATGAACCCTCCAGCATCTCCCCCTGCACCTCCCTGGTGTAAATCAGCACAGCACCGGCGATTCCAGCCCAGCTGATTTATGCCAGCAGAAGGACGCTCCGAAGCTCAGCCGTGATTTAGAAATCCCATTAGGACCTGGCCACTTCTGCAGGAGAGGTGCAGGAGGTTGGTTTGTCTTCTCCTCCTGGAGAGAGGGATGCAGTGCTGAGCAGTGATGGCTGTGCTGTTGTTCCATGGCTGATTCTGGCAGGAGCACAGCTTCATCCTGGGAAGGTAAAATCTCCTCTGTGATTTACAGCAGGCAGGAGAAGCCAGTCCCATCTGCTACCCCAGGCACCTACTCTTTTTTATTAAAGCTAATGGGAGAAACAGCAGGGCTGCAGGAAAAGTGACTTCTGTGGGCATGCCTCTTGGGAAGGCAATGGGAGCTGAATTCACCTCCATGGGAGCCCTGGAGAAGATGAGCATCAGTTTGAAAAAGGGAGAGGCAGACAAGCCAAAAATGTCACCTAGAAAAAAAAAGAACCTCTCAGTACTCTCTCATCCTCCTTTCCTGATCCTTCCTCTGGTCTCTGCACACACTCAGGGCATTTTGCCCTACATGAAGTTCTGCAGCTGGTGCTCAGCCACACAAATCACCCCTCGGCCAGGCTAACAAATGACTAAACAACTGCAAAGGCACTTTGCAGCATCATTTTTTTCACCAGCTTTAGCAGCAGACTGGCTTTCACAGCACAGCTCTCCCCTCCGTCACTTTATCCAGCCTCTGTAACGTACCACCCCCTCAAGAAAAAAAGAGGAAAGCAGTTTAAAACCAGGCCATTGCAGAGAAACAGCTCCCACATGGAAAATGGCTCCTCGAGGGGTGCTGCAGCCTCCCCTGCTGCCATGGAAAGGCCAATTAGAGCTGGAAAAAGCTCTCAGGGGAGTGCTCAGGTAGGAGGTTTGCTGCTCTTTTGGGGTGAGGCTCAGAGCAGCCAACGCTCAGCTTGGTGTGAGGGTCTGCAGTGGGAAGGGGTTGCTAAAGACAGGGAAAACCTCCCTGGAGAATGCCTCTCCCATCTTTTCTGGGCCCCTCAAGGGCTGGTTTATGCTCTTCATGGCACCACTGCTGCCAGGAGCAGCACATCTTCCACACCTTCCCTTGCCCCTTGGCAGCACCATCACCAGGATGCTCCATCCTTATTCCTGGAGTGGGGGAACCCACAAACCCCCCTGTTCCCACCAACACTCATCCCTCACACTGCCCTCTTCCTGGGGGATTTTCTAACATTTCAGCTCCTTTTAGCAGCTTGTTGTAACAAATGTCCCCAGACTGGTTTTTTAGTGCCTAAATATGTTATGATTGTGCTGGTGCTTGTGTGGAAGCCCATGGTGGGGTTTTGTGGGTTATCCATCCTCCCTTTTCCCACCCCTCTGCTGATGGCAGGATCAGACCAAGCCACCAGCTCCTCTCCCCAATGTCCCCAAGCTCAGCACTGTCACTGTCTGCATTTGGGGGGCGAGAGGGGAGCTTGGGGGGAGAGGAACTGTGAACTCTGGGGAGGACACAGGGCATCCCGGGGACATGCCCAGCCCCACAGCAGGGTTTGACCTTCACAGATGAAATCCTCCCCCTTTTTCCACCTCTCTCATCCTTCCCTTTCTCCTCCAGGAGAACGAAACTTCAGTGGCTCATCTCACACAGAGCTTGGGCCAGGGAAATGCCACGCCAGCAGCCACAGCCTTGGAGAGCTGGGGACATGCTGTCCCTCCGAGGGAACTCCCTGAAAAGTCAAGGCCAGGCTGGCACTGTGTCTAGCACACCCAGAGGAGGCTGGATTTACTTCTGACCATAATAATCATGTAATGCCACAGCCTTGCCGTGTGCCCTTGGTCACATCCCTGGTTCCCAACGTTCCCCAGCGCTGATGATGCTCTTGGAGACCGTGGGTGAAAATCTGAGCATGATGGAGGGATGGAGCAGGAGGCTGCTGGCCACACACTGTGCTCCTGGCAAGGCTGGGAGCTGCAGTACGTGTCACACGGCTTCTCCCTCACGGTCTCCAGGATTAGCTTAATAGCACGGGGAAATAACAGGATGAAAAATTCGCTCCCCTCCAAGCACTAAAAGCCAAGTTTCAAGGTTAATTGTCTGCCCTGTAGGAATAGCTTTTACACACTGCAAGGGGCTTAATTAGTGTCATTTTAGCCAAGCAGAGAGAGCGTGCCCTGGACCCATACTGCATGCCCCCAAGCCTATTTTCCTCTCCATGAGAGGTGATGGATTGCAGGCAGCTTCTCAGCACCAGCACTCAGCAGGGACAGGTTTGGGGCTGATCATGGAACCCCAAGATGCTCCTTGGCAGCTGCTGCAGCCCTGAGCCCCATCCCTGCACCCACTGCACTTTTAGGTCCTCCATGGGTGTGCTGCAAAGTGCTGGATCCTGTCTCTGTCCCCACATGTGCCTCTGTCCCCTCTGGCCAGGAGAGCATCCATCCCCACTGAGCACTCACCAGGCCTGGCTTTAAGGAGAGTACAAGGGGATGGAGGGAATTTCTCTCCCCAGTTAGGGTTGTCCTGTGTGTCCCTACCATCTTTGGGACATGGCTGCTCTCCATGCAGCCAAGATTTGTGTTCAGCCCAGCACTGATCCTGGAGCAAAGCCAGACACAGTCCAGCACCAAGGTATGAGGAGAGGCAGCTGAATACCAGGGTCAGTGCCAGCAGTGGGGTCTCTGGTGGTGCAGGGGCAGCCCATCTGCAGAGTGACTCAGGACTTTCCCAGCCCAGACCAGCTGCTTCCCGTTGAAGCATCCTTGGCAGCGGGGAGGGAGCCTCCATGGGGAGTCCCCCTGCCCTGGCTTGGAGCCCCCAGCAGCTCCCCAGTGTGGTTTCCCATCACCCAGCATCCATCCTCACTGGGCTCCAGCTCAGATCCCGCAGGGATAGCCATGACCTCCTGTGCAATCCAGGCCAGGAGGCTGCCCTGGATGCCTGCCCGTCTGGGCTGGAGCAGACCTTGCAGAGGAGCAGCCTGTTGGGATTTAAAGTTTTCCCCATATTGTAGAATTAATGGCAGCCCCCACTGAACCCATCTGCTGGTAAAGCCTCCTCATTCCTGCTCCAGCCACACTTCCAGCTGGGCTGACCTCCTCCCACATCCCACACTCTGCCATGGGGTTGTGGCTGGTGGGTGCTGTGTCCACCCCATGCTCCCAGCTTCACTCCAGCCTCTCCCCCTTCCCTCTCTGACCTTTGGATTCAATTTCTCCCTGTTAGCCAATGTCCAAATGGGGTCCCAGGGGTTTTCCCGCAGCAGAAACAAACCACAGCAGAAAACAGCCTGGACAGTGACCCACATCCCAGCCACTTCCCTTTTTTATGGGAATCTGCAAAAAGACCCCAATTCTTGGCAAGTGGGCGATGCTACAGGCAGGCACCTTGGCAAAGGGAATGTCTGGAGTTCCGTGCTTCCAGGTGGGTGTGGGAAGGAGAGATGCATGAGGGAGGGAGCAGGGACAGCATCTTTCTTTAGCACTAAAGGGATTAAACATCTTAAACCTGAAACATGGTAAACAATCTGCTTTGGCTTATGTGGGGAAACCCCAGAACTTCTGCTTCATGCCATTTTCTTCAAAGATCAGTTTGGGTTGAAAAGGTGAAGGAAGAGAAGCAAAAAATTGGCTCCAGCAGTTTCTTTTTGTTGAAAGGAGTTGAATCATCACCCAGCAATGGCACCAAGTTCCCAGTCTGCCTATAGGAGGATCATGGCAGAAATCCTGGTTACTCAATTTTTGGGGTCCAAGGGCCAAGGCACTCACAGCTCACCCTCCCCTCCCCCTGCTGCAGCTCCAGACTCACAGTGGTGAGGAGAGATGTATTTTTAATTCGTTTAAGGGAATTAAGCTCATCTGTGTCTGACTGCTCACATGGCCTCCGCTTCCATTAATTTCTGAGCCGCTTGCCTGGATTCCTCTGGCTCTGGCAGGGGTTTGACATTGCAGGGAGACAAATTTCCTGCAAATTCGACAGATATGGGTCGCTGGAGAACAGCAGGAGACCCCATTTGCCCCTTCCCCACAGTGGGGAGTACTTTGGGTCACCTACCACTTCAGTCCCATGGGGACATTCCGCCTCATGACCAGGCACAGATTCAGGGTTGGCATGGGAGCTCGCCGTGCCAGGAGTGAGAACAAGGTGGGAAACGCTCTGCTGGGCTTCTACACCTCTTCTGCTTTTAATATCAGTCCAGCCTGGGGCAAGCATGATACCAGAGTGGAGAAGTTTCCTGCTCCAGGGGCTGCTGTGCCCCTTGACCGTGGGATGCAAGGGCAGAGCTCTTGCCCATCATGTGCTGCTGGGAGAGCAGCGTGCTGGCAGCTGGAGTGCCTCTGTCCTCCTGAGGTCCCAAACCTTCTTTCCAGGGTCCCCAGCCTTCTTCCTGGGGTCCCTGACCTTCCTCCCAGGGTCCCTGCCTGTCTTTCCATCTTCCTTTTGAAACGCTTCTGTGATGCAGCTCGTAAACAGACGCAAAAGCAGGGGGGAAAGAAGAGATAAGATAAAAATAACAGCAGCAGGAGTGGGTTTGAAGTAAATAGCAGAAAAACATCAAAGAGGAGGGGAGTGATGCTCTGAGGAGGTATTTATAGCTGGCTCTGTGGTTCCTCAGGATAGACCTGCGTGTCCCTATAGAAGCCTCTTCCCTGGCCCCCACAAGCATATGTTTGTGTCCCAGGCTTGCAGTCAGCCCTTCCCCAGGAGTCTTCCATGTGGATTTAGCCTGGAGGCAGAGCACATCTCCACAGCTTTTAGAGACCACTCAGGGAAAGGCTGATGATCTGAAAAGGCTTTGAGCCCAGCCCTCTGTGGCACTGAGCACTGGGATCAGGCACCTGCTGTGACTCAGCTTCCTCCATGTGATGGATCCATCCCATCCCATCCCATCCCATCCCATCCCATCCCATCCCATCCCATCCCATCCCATCCCATCCCATCCCATCCCATCCCATCCCATCCCATCCCATCCCATCCCATCCCATCCCATCCCATCCTATCCCTCCTGGATGCTGTGGCAAGCATTGGGTATCGGGATGGCTTGGCTAATCGGGACATCCCAATTAGTTGTGGCTGGAGCAATGCACCTTATCCCTAGGCTGCTGATGTGCAGGGAATTTTTTTGGAGGCTGGTTCAGCCCTTTGCACCTTATGGGCAAAGGCACAGGTGGTGCACAGAGTGGTTTGTAGGTGCAGAGAATACCTGGAGGTGCAGGAAGCATTAGGGAAAGCTGCTCAGCCTCTTTGGAAGGACCCAGGGGCAATGGGGGTTGTTCCCACCTCCGTCATGGGATGTGCCTGTGGCCAGGGAACGTGGTAGCAGTGACCTTTTCAGCTGCCTTCTGCTATGGGAAGCGTCAGCTTCTCTTAAAGCATCTGTCCCCATAAAAAGTGCTTTGGAGGGATTTAGGGCTTTGGGGGAGAGCAGATTGGCAGTAAACCCTCCAGCCAGCTGTGCAGAGTTAGGACCTTTTGGGAAAGGGAAATGTGGGGGATTTTGACCCACCTGGAGCCCCAAAATGTCCTCCTTCTTTGCAGCCATCTCCCAGGCTGGGGAAGCAGCCACTGCTCCGTGGTGACTGCACATCCTCACTGCTGATCTCTAATCAGACACGGGGTTTGCAATTAAGCGACACAGAGTAACCCTGGGGACAGAAGCTGCTGTTTGAGCCCAGCTCAGACGAGTTCGGGGAGGGAGAGACCTGATTTCCCACTTAGCAGACAGGTCACGATCGGTGGATTCATTGATCCCAGAAAGCAAAGCCTCCGCTTCATTAGAGACATGCTGGTGATGAACGCAGCCTCGGGGAGCAGGGAAGCTGTGTGAATCCTTCCCTAAATGTTATCTCCACAAGGCTCAGAGCACAGATGTTGGGAAGCTCCTCCGACAGGATGGCTTCCTCTGGAGGGAGCCTGCTCCTTCCCACCGTGCCCATCACACGTGTGGCTCTGAGGGGCACTGGAGCTCCCTGGAAATGCTGAGGCTGGAAAATGCACCTGTATGCCTCTGTGTTTGCCTCTTCCCTCCATGCTTCTCCTCACTGATGTGTGACGAGGGCACAATGCCCTGGCTCAAAGCAATGCAAGCTGTGGCTGTGCCAGGGCAGAGCACCCGGGCGAGACCCAGCTTTGACACAAGGTGCACCTGGAGTCAGCATGGAATTCCCAGAGCCTGGGGGTTTTGCCAAGGGTGTTCACCCAGAAGTATGGACATGGCAAGGCCTTGGAGAGCTGGTTCAGGTGCAGGCAGCAGGGCTAGGGCAGAGGAGGGGCAGCCCCATCGATTTGGCACACTGAAGCGGGGCAAGACCGTCATGCAAAGTCCTGCTCACTCTGCTCCTGAACCACAACCGTGTGTATACAAAATATTCTGACTGCAACAGCCAAATCCTGCTCTGTCCTCTGCTGCATTCCTGATTTTCCCTCCCCAGGTCAGCTCTCCCAGAGGGAGGTTTCCACACTGGCTCCTGCCAACAGTTACTGGCAATAACTTCTCGGTGCCCTTCAATGCAGCTGCTCGAGGCAGCAGATGGGGATGGAGGTTGAAGCTGAGCCAGACTGGCTGCTTTGCAAGCCTAGTTCAGGATAAGCTGGGCTTATGCAAGTAGCTCCATCTACTCCCAAAGTTCCCATTCCCTCCTGTAAACACCTATTGAGATACTGGCGTAGTTACTGGGAGCAGCTCCACCGAGGTGAGCATTGCCCACGGGCTGGAGCAGAGCCCTGCACCATCCCCTTTCCCGAAATCACGATTCTGCATGATCAACACCCACAGGCGAAAAGCAAGGGAAGGACTGTGAGCCTTCCACGTGGAAATTTTGAAGTTCTCTGCACGAGGGGAGCCACGCAGGGGATGTGGCTTTTAAGAAGGTTTCTGCTCCAGAGAAACACACTATGCTGCTGGTTCGGGGCAGGGATGTGTCATCCTGCTCCTGCAGGTGTTAGGACTTCTTTTTGCCAGTTCTTCCAAGAAATCATCTCCTGTGGGCAAACCTGGCTGGCAGGACTCCCTGACGCCAACACAGGCATCCTCAGCTTTCACCAGTGACAAGCCTCCCACGCCGTGACACGTCCCCTTCCCAGGGGCAGATCCTGAGCTCCCAAGTATTTGGCTCCAGTTTCTGGCTCATGCTGATACATGGACGAGCTGGAAGCAAAGCATCCTCTACCCAGCTTGGCTTCCAGTTTGGGGGCATCTCAGGCTTTTGGAGAATTTAGGTACATGGAGGTGGTGTTGGTTGTTCTCTGTATCCCTGGGTATTTAAGGGAACTCAAGGAACAGTGAGGGCATGGAAAGGAGGAAAGGAGCAGCTGTCTCTCTGGATTTACAGGGATCAGCAGCTGAGCAAGTCCTCAGCATATCCAGGGTGTAACTGGGAGCAGAGTCTGCCTCACATACCATATGCTCCCAATCCACCGCGCTCAATCAAGCCTAATAAAATTGATAGGGGAGCATTGAAAATCTCGTGATTAATTCTTTATGATCTGTAATAGGGGAGCTGTGTGCCAATTACTCAAGTAAATCATTCATCAGAAAATAAATAGAACTAACCTCCAGCACAAACACTAGAGGATTTCCACCAGGATTGCAGGTTTGGATTGCAGCATCACACCGCTGGTGACAGTGTGTTATCTGACGGAGGACACAGGAGCAGCTGCAATTTTGCTGCTTCTCCCCAAGGTTTCGGCTCTGTGCTCCAGTGTTATTTGTTGTTCATCAGCACACGTTTCAATGCTCTGTCCTTGATTTCCATGACCCATCAGTAGAGGCCCTTGCAGGTTTGCAAGGGCTAAACCCACAGGGATCAGCTTTATTTCTGGGCAGGTTTAAACGTGGGCACCATGACACAGGGACATGGACAAAAAGGAATGGGGAAAAGGCTTTTATTTTCCCAGCAAGGAAACCTGTCATTTGGCCTGGAAAATTTTTCCTGTTCTTGTAAGGAAAGATGTCCCTCTGTGCTGAAGTTACTGGCCTGTAGTTTCCCAACCAATGTCTCATTTCTAAGGGAAAACCACCCAACAGCACTCCCTGCCCTAGATTTCTACATGTTGGGAATTTGCCGGGTTGTGTTTGAAATGCTCCTGAACAAACTGCATCTTGCCAAGCCACAGTGTCCTGCTAACACACATTCAGCATCCTTTGCCGTGATGCAACTCCATATCCATCGGGGGCCTCTTGGGACCGTGGTGGGATTTCAAAGGGCACTGAGGGAGTTCATGCTGAGAAGGGACTTTGGAAAGCTGAGGGCAACGTCCTCTTCCTGAGCTCAGTGCTCAGAAAGGGAAAGCTGGATAAAAGGCATGCCGTGGGGAGAACAGGAGGGATGGGGACCCAAAATAAAATCCAGCCCTTGCAGAAAGCCCTCTTTGTCTTCTTCACAGCTGCAGGGATGTGTCCAAGGTGGGACGAAGGCCAGCACAGAGGGGCCTCGCTGCCACAAACATCTTCTTTCCCTCTTACATGGAAAAATTTCCATGGACAGGGAATTTGGCAGTGGAAATGGCATGGAGGCTCAAGTGCTGCTGCCCTAAACACAACTGAGCTGGTGGTAGGACACTGGGTCCTGCAGCATGTGCTTTCACTGTGGTAACAGGACAGACATGCCCATGACAGCCCAGCTCTGCTGAGGAGCCAGTGAGACAGTTCATCCCTCTGCTCCTCCTCACTGTCCCTCAACCAGACCCACTGCACCACGACATCCTTGTCCTTTCCCAGCTGGAAGCACTGGCATCACCACAACATCTTCCACTTGCAGCCAGGAGGACAGTTTGGAGGTTCCCCCCTGTTAATTCCCTCCTGGAGAGGGACATTAGCACCTCACACATCCCAGCCACCATCGCATCCCTGTCACCCTTCCTGCTGCTCCCAGCACCCAGCTGGTGGGGCTCAGAACAAACATCCTCCCACCTGCTCCCGCGGCCGAGCCCGGGAGATGGCAGAGGCGATAATTACACACTCGGCGCAGCAAAATTATCCAGTGCGGGGGAGAAGAGGCCGGAAGCAGCTGGAGATCATCCATGGGGAACGCTGCTCCCACCCGCAGTGCCTTGGTGTGTGCTTCACCCCAAACCAGCCTGGTTTACACCGTCAATGTGCTTGTCAGGCCCTGTGTGAGCACCCCAATTGCTGGAGCTGATGGTGCAGGTGGGGAAGTGGAGATTTGCTGGTGCACCAAGGGGTTTGGAAGCAGAAGAATTAAGGAAAGCTTGCTCCCTGTGGAGCAAAACTGGGATCCCTGGGGTCTGCTGAAGCCTGTCCTCCAAGGATGTCATTTTCCTGGGGAGGGCTTCACGTGAGCCATCACTCATGCACGATTTCAGTGCTTGCCAGGACACAAGTACTCGGATATCCTGTCCCTTCCGTGCCCCCATGAGACCTCTGGGAGGGAGACTTGCAGCTCATTCACACCAAATTTGGTTTTGAAGACGATTTATTTCCTCGCAAAGCAGGATCTGCAGAAGCAGAGACCCTCAGGGGTCTACAGGGATGATGCTACCCGATTTTCCAGACAGGTCCAGGACTGCAGCCCATGAGATGCACCAACCAGAAACATCCTAGAGAGAACTGAAGAAAAGAAATAATATGGGTAGTAATAATAACAGCAATAAAAAAATATAGTGCACTGGCTGAAGGGAGAAGGCTGCAATGAATTGTCCTTAAAATACATTTAGACTCGGTGGCTCTACATTTTGCCCTTGAATGAGTAATATTGGTCAAGCGACATTTAATTTCCTGTGCCAGGGAGCCACTGGAACTGTTCCCCAGCTCCTAGCCCTGGTGTGAGCACTGAACCAGCACAGAGCAGGGGATGGGCAGGGATCACAGAACCACGGAATCACAGAATGGTTTCGGTTGGAAGGGACCTTAAAGATCATGTCGTTTCACCCCCAGCCATGGGCTGGGACACCTTGAACTAGGCCAGGTTGCTCCAAGCCCTGTCCAGCCTGGCCTGGAACACTTCCAGAGATGGGGCAGCCACAGCTTCTCTGGGTAAAAGGCAATGGGCAGGGATCAGGCAGGGGACAGGCAGGGGCTGGCAGTGCCTGTCTCTGCCCCGCAGCAGCAATGTCCCCTGGGTTCTGCCCCTCTCCCGCCGGAGCTGTCCCACTCCCACTCGCAGCCCCGCTCCAGCTCCCGCTGCGGCCCCGGGGGTCTGTCCCGCCCGCTCCAGCGGGCAGGGTCCAAGTCCAGTCCCGGCCGCGGGCAGCTCTTCCTCCCGCCGCGGCCCGACACGATCTGGCACCGGCAGCGGAGGCGGCCGGGCCGGCGCGGAGGTCAGTGCTGTCCCCGGCCCGCAGGCCCCGGGCTCGGCGCGGCGGCAGGCCCGGCTCCTCCCGGAGAGGCGGGCCCGCGGCTCCCGGCAGCGCCACCAGGCTGGGCCCGGGCCGGGGGCGCGGCGGGGGCAGCCGGCCATGGCGGGGCGGCCCGAGCCGGGCGCGGGGCGGCGGGAGGCGGCGGCGGGCGGGGCACGGCGCTTCCCGCGGGAGTGCTGCGAGGGGCTGGGCGGCCTGGACTACGGCCAGGTACCGGCGGGCCGGGCGCGGGCGGGAGGGCGGCCCTGGGAGGGCCCGGCCTGGGGCAGCAGCGCGGGGAGCCCGCTGGTGGATCCCGCTGGTGGATCCCTCTCCCCCCGGTGCCGCCGCGGCGCTCGGCGGAGCCGCTGGGAATCGCCCCCGGGTTGTGCCCGCAGACGCAGCAGGCCTCGGGATGCTCGGTCCCCGGTTCCGCAGGTGCACCCGCCGCCCTGCCCAGCCCGGCTCCACTCGGGGCAGGACAGCACGGTCCGGCTATGCAGGGGCTGCACCGGCACTGCGCGGCAGGCTCGGGGGTGCTGCCGCCGGCTCGCCCCGGTGCCCCTGCAGCTCTTGTTTAGGTGCAGCTCCCACCCCTCTATCCATTCCTCTCTCACTCAGGTGCCGGTACAGCTCTCACCCAAGTGCCCATGCAGCTCTGATCTAGGTGCCTGTATCGCTCTACCCCAAGTGCCTGCACACCTCTCACCCCTGTGCCCGTTTATGTCTCATCCAGGTGCTCACGCAGCTCTCACGCAGCTGCCCATGCTGTTCCCACCCTCCCTGCCTTTGGGGCTGTGATCAAGCGCTTGCCACGGTCATTGATCCCCCACCGCGGAGGAGGGGGCAAAGTTGAATGTTCTGTGCCTGTTACGTGGCTGTCCCAGCAGCTCGCAGAGACAGCTCATCCCATTAGGGTTCCCCTTTTATCCCGAAAGGCACACGCCAGGCACAGGCCAATCTGCCTCCCGCTGGCAGCCGCGAATTTGGTTGTTGAGCAGGAGAAAAGAAGGTGAGTGCAATGTTAACGATGTTGCCTGCCAGGAGTTAGTAGGTCAAGAAGCTTTTGTTCAGCCCGTGCTAGCACTGTGCTCAGCACCGTACAAAACGAGAGGAAAGAAGCTGTCCTGGTCCCACGGCATTGCAATTGAAGCGGGATTAGACAGTTCGGCCCTGGTGCCAGCAGCTGCTTGGGTTGTGGTGTGACAGTTTGAAGGGATGAGATCTGGTGGGGAAGGGCTGCTCGGGGGTGAAGGGAGGGGAGGAGAGGCTGTGGAGAGTGGGAACAGGGGGAGATCAGGCCATAGGGGCTGTTGCCATTGTTCCCCGTCAGCACCTGTGTCCCCAGGGCTCGGATGAAGGAGCCTGGAGGATTCGGGGCAGTTGGTGGTTTGAGGGCAGCTGTGGACGCCCATGAGTTTCCCCACTTTCCCCAGGGCTGTACGGTCTTTGCTGCTGCACTTTGCACCACGGGTGGTCATGGCTGGGCAGGAGGCACTTGGATGTGCCCTGGGCCACCACAGGAGCTATTCCCATAGCCTTTTCTCTGGGCTAGAAGGGTGCTGGGTTCACCAGCCCCTTTCCATGGATGACGCTGTGGCTCTGGTTCTTTCCAAGAGCCTGTGAGGAGCCAGTGGGAATTTCTCCCTCACATGGGCGAGGTAGAGTCTATGCCTTTTCAAGCCGTTCCTGTCCCCTGGCATCCAAAGGACTTGAAAACACAGCTGTGTTGGGGAAGAAAAAACCTTCCACGTCTCGATGTTGTCTCGATTTTGTTTCAAGAGAGGGAAGGGCTTGGGCTGGGCTATTTTGTTTTTTGTTTTCAAAGGTTTTGACCAAAAAAAAAAAAAAAAAAAGACACACTGTTTTTCATCCAAATACCAGCACACTGAGAGGGAGTGGAGAGGGACAAACAGCATGGCTTACTGCACGTAAAAATGCTGACATTGTCAGGGAGCTGTCTTGGGAAAAATCTCTCTTTCTTAAAATGAGAACAGCAAGTTTTAAGGGGTTTTTGTTGTTGTCATTAAGAAAGGAAATTCATTTGCAGCTTCTTACGGTGCAAATGCATTCCCCCTTGCTGTGGAGGGGTTTTGCAGCACTCTTAGTTTATGGTTTGAAGCTGACACAGTTCATTGCTAGGGGGCTCCATGCAGACTGGCATCCCTTGGACAGTCCTCTGTCCCCAGGGACACTGAGATGCTGTGGAATGGTGCTCCCTCTCCTAAAACACTCATGAGTTGGCAGCTGAGGACTGGTGCCCGTCCTCAGAGCAGCAGTGTCACCTCAATGCCTGTGTCCTTCTGGGCACTGCTGTGAGCTTGGGGCTCCCAGAGAGCCCAGTGCCCCTGAGGGTTTGGGGGGACAGCTTGGAGAAGCCCCCATCCCTCTTTTGGGCTTTGCACCCTGACATAGCACTTTGCAAGCTGTAACAACACGTTTCTTGGGGCTGTTAAAATGTTTTTCTGCCCTTGGGGCAGCTGATGGGTTTGGTTTGAGGTGAAGTGTCCCTGTGGGATCCTGCACTCCAGTAACCATCTCTCCCTCCACAGGTGGATGTGGCAGCCATGGTGCGGCTCTTTGGCTACGTGGATGTGACTGACACTGGCTTCATTGTGGCTGTCCTCTCAATTGCCTTCAACCCTCTCTTCTGGAATGTGGTAAGAGCTGCCTGTGTGCCAGCTGCTGCTTTACTCTCGGCCTTCCTTTCCCAGCTCCCTTTGGGAGGAAAAACCTCTTTTGTAAAGTCTGCTGGGCTGTTGGGGGGGAATGGTGCTCAGTTAGACCTTAGGGGTGGGTGAGCAGGGAGCTGTGCTGCACTCCTGGGGCTGGGGGTGACCATGAGATCTGTCACAGAGGAGGTGAAGGTGGGAGCAAGTGCAGAATACAGAAGGAATTGGGAGCTGAGCTTGGGAGAGGCAGCAGAGCAATCAAACCCATCCTTCAGCCACTCATCCCACCCAGCAGTCAGGCACTGCTCGCTACTGGTACTGAGCATGAATGGCATTAATCCCCATCAGGGTGGCTGCACTGGATATGTTGCCTGCTGCTTCCCCTTGAAATATGTTGGCAGCTGTTTGTGTGGATGACAGGAAGCAAAAACACAGTCAGCCAGAAATTGGCCTGAAAAAATTCCTCCTCCATCATGCTGCAAAGCCTGGCAAAGAACTGCAGGGTTGGCAGCAAGCCAGCCCTAGGAGGAGCAGGATACCTGTGCATGGGTAGAGTTTGCTGTGGCTGTGGGTGCCACAGTGCTTTGGGAACCAAGGCTGGAGAAACCTCCACTGCCTGTTACTGCTGTGGTTTGCTGCCTCCTTGCAAAACCAGCAGGAATCATTGCTGGCCCCGTTTTGGAGAATTCCAGAGCCGATGTGCCAAGCAGGAAGCCAAGGCTGGCTGCAGGACTCCCACCCTGCAGCACCCTCAACAGCACAGCTGAGGCAAGGGGTGAAACATCCCTGCGAGCACTCCTGGGAATGGGATGTCATCTCAGCCATGATTCCCAAATCTGCCTGCCAAACCTCCCTGCAGGGATTCTCTCCCTGGAGAATTCTCCTTTAAAAGGCCTTATTTTTCCAGAGGGGGAGGACTCGTCTCTCTCTGAGTGCGGGGGCTCTTGAGATTGTCTCACACTGGGCTTTGGAAAAGCAAGGCTCTACTGGCTGTGAGTCACTTTGGAAACCTCTGTCGGAGCTCTTTGTTGCAGCCTCCCTAATTTTTCATGCAACTCGTTATTAAAAAGTCTCACGGTGTCTGAAATGCGAGCTGGAATATGCCACATTATTTCGACTGCGGAGTCATCATTTAGCATAAAGAATCAATGAACAAGAAGATTCAGGATGTGGTCTCTGGGGGGAGAGGCTGGCTCCAGCGAGAAACTGCATGAAAGGCAAAGAAAAAAGTACTTTATTAGCATCTGCTGCTATGCCTGCGACTCGTGGGACGCCTGCAGCTTGGGAAATAGCGTTGCTTTTTTGGATCAGGAGTTTGGCTGCTGTTAAAGGACAGGGAAAGCTGATTACGAGTAGGAAGTTTGTCGCTCCGCGCTGCTGTTGTCCCCTCGCAGGGACTGGAGAGCGGCGCCGTTGGCAGCAGGTGGCACTCCAAGCCAGACGTGCAGGGCTGCGCCTGGGAGCAGGAGGTTTGAGTGAGCAGAAGGGGCTGTTAGGGAAAGCTGTGAGCGTGACATTCCGTATTTTCTCGGCTGGAATGGGTCGGGTGGCTGTCGCAGTCCATGTTCCTCCATCCTAGCTCTGCCTAAGCCCCCGAGCATCTCCCTAGTGTTTTCAGTCCCGGTGTGTGGCTCACCCCAGGCAACGCTGGAAGGCTCCTGCCTTTTAGTCCTGCAACCCTAAACAAGCCCCCTCTGTTGGGTACATTCAGCAAGAGTAGCCCTGGCTATCCTTGGATTTTCCCTGACCTGCTTCCTTTACCTCCTCCCCATCCTTTTTTTCCATGTGATCATTGTCCCCTGCCTGCACCCAGCCAGCAGCTCTTCTTTCTTTCCCTACATCCCTACACAGACTCTCTCTGTCCTTGGCTATTTGAGTTTCCTTCCCAGCAGCTGAGATTGCTTCTGCATCTGAATTACTCTGGGTTTCCAAGAGCTTCAGTGCAAAGACTGAATTTCTGCACAGTGCCAAGCACTCTTTGCTCTCTCTGCTCAATAAATAATGCGGGACGCTGGTCAAAATCCCTCCTGTGCATGAAATTCCTGATTTGGATAGAAATTGGGTGGGGATGCATTGATTTAGTTCAGTGTCTTAATTCCCTGTTTCTGCTGAACTCCAGCCAGGTCTGCCTCTTCCAAAGTTTGGCGCCGGGTTGCCCTTGCTGTGCAGTGCCTCTGAATAAATATGTGGTGGGGAAACCCCAGCTCCATGCAGTGCTTGGATCATGGAGAGGCACATCCCAAGGCTGTGATCATAGCAAGGTGACCTGGTAAGCACCAGGCATGTTTCTCTGGAACAAAACCTGCAGAGTCTGGGGATGAAGCACGAACTCTGGAGGCTGTGGGAGAGTTTGGCCTCCAGAGAAAAACATGATACTTGTCGATGGATGTACTTCGGGTAAGAGCAATTTTGAGGACCAGAGCATAAGTAGGGCAATTTACAGACTCCAGCTGGGCTGCACTGATGCTCCCTTCTGTTCTCCACAGGGGAGGAAAGCTCTTCTAGAAGAGCCTCAGGACTCGCAATTCCCATCTTCCTCCCTGCAGGCATGTGCAGGAGGGTACTGGGAATGTCTCTCCAGGGCCACCTGCTGCATTTTCTCACCGAACCCTGGGCTTGCACCTCCTCCTCTGCTTCACCCACTCTGTGCCAGTTAAAATCCCACCCAGACCTGGACAGCCCCCAGGTTATGTTGTCTGTGGCACAGCTTGAATGGGTTCCTGCACTGTTCTCTAGTTTTTCCCCTATTTTTTTTCTCTCTCCTGCTCGTGCTGTCTCTGCTTTCCCACCTGCTGTGGCTGTTATGAGAGGAGCTGCTAGGAGCTGTGGTCCCACAGGAGGCAGAGTGCAGGTTAGCTCCCAAAAGGAAGCAACAGAGCCATTTTGGGAATGAAATCACTTAAAACTCCACAAGGATGTTCAATGCAGCCAGGAGACCTAAGCCACCATGGGGTTGTAGAGAGGCACCCGGCAAGGAGCACATCTCTGGAGCTGTGCCATAAAACATTAATGAGGCCAGAGCAGCAGGAACTTCAATAAATCCCATCTGTGTTTGGAAAGCTGCAGAATGATGGGAGAAACTTCTCATCCCTTGGTAACTAAGGAAGGCATTAAATAAAAACTCCTCAGGGACAAACATTTTCAAGCCAAGAGAGGCAGATAACCTGCATGCAGGAGGCTTTAAAGAGCTGGCTGAGCCTTGGCACACGAGGACTTTCTAGAAAGCTGGAAGGTTTCTGTCACTCTCAGTAGCAGCCAGGCATAGCCATGAGGCTGGTAGTCTGACGTCCATCACCACGCAAGTGAGTTTTAAGTGGGGAGTGCATCCATCAGCAATCTTTTCTTGATTTGAGCCTCTTAAAAATTTAGGTCTGGCGTCATGGACCGATTTAGAAATGGCTCATCTTCAGCTGGCGCCCCAGAGCTCACTCCTCCCGTCACCTCCGGTCACCCCCTCGAGACACCCGTGTGTCTCACAGGAATCTGCAGGGTGAAACCTCAAATGTCACAGCTAGGAACAGGCTTGGCGTAATTTAGCGTGATTTTAAAGAAAATAGACCCCATCAGACAGTGATTTTATTCTTCAAGGTTGCAGCTTTTCCTGTTCAGGGTAACACGATCTCTGTTCTCGACTTCTGTCAAGCGTTTAAGCTGCATGAGGTTTTGATTAAAGAAGTAGTTGCACAGGGACCTGGGCTGACAACGCCTAGCTCCTGATGGATGTGTGTCTCTTGGTTCATTTATTTTTAATTTCCCATGCTTTTCTCCTTCTTTGGAGACTGGAGGAATCTGCCAAGTGGGTAAGAAGTGCTTGCACTGGAAGGGAGGGGGAGATTGCAGGCACTGGCAGCCTGATTTCACCTACCTCTGACGACTTCTTGCTGAACTCAGAGGAAGGTGCCTGGCCCAAAACATCCCCACGCTGCTGGGAAGCAGATGGAAACTCGGGAGTTATCAGGATTCAGACCTCAGTGAGCCAGAGTCCAAGAAACCTTTTGGGGACTGGAGAGAAAAGCCTGATGCTGGGAGATTTCAGCAGCTCTCGGTGCCTGACTTGGAGAAGGAAAGGATTGAGCTGTGGTTTGATGGTGGTGTGTCAGCACCTCGCTGGGGAAAGGAAATTGCAGGATATGAAACAGCTGTGCGAGGGCTGGGATGGCAGCAGACCCTTGTGGGGAGTGCACCTCAGTTACCTAAAGTTTACAGGACTGGGAGATGAATGAGTTAGGGTGATTGAATATTTTTTTCTGGCCTTCAAATTCTATCAACCTGCAAGACTTTTGTGGGCTCCCCCACAAACCTCTGCCTGCCTGCAGCCACGGGGGAGAGCAGAAAACAGCCCTCAACTGGCTTCTGGAAAGTGCTTTCAGACCCCATCATAGGAGCCATGGCACAGCGGCGATGATTATCTGCTTATAACAGATGCTAGATCAATAGCGGGGCTTCAAGCTACGCTGCAAGGCAATTGACTGCAGAAAGTGTTTCTTTATTGGGGTAAAGCTGGGCTTGCAACGAGGCTCAGATCCGCTCTTACATCTCCGGTCTTAAAATGTCACCACCAGCTCTGATGCCTTTCATCCTTTGTGCAGGAAGAGAACGCACATTATTCATAATTGGACTCTCTACCAGGCAGCAAGAGCTGTTTTCATTTCCTACAATAGCTGAGAAAGAGTGAGGATTTGCCTTCTTTTTTTTTTTTTTTCCCATCTCCCAAATAGCATTTAGTGGCAATTTTATTCCGAGTGACTTGGTAACGCTTTCACTCCGGCAGCGAGGGCTTCGTGGTGCTGCTGTAACGCTCCAGCTCTCGTAACAGAGCCACTCCTGCCCGGGTGTGTAACACCAGGCCTGTTTGTCTCCTAAATTTAGCTTTTCCAGCATGTCGGCACCACTGAGAGCCACATAACAAGCACCAAAACTGGGTCGCACCATCCGGCATGCTGGCTGGAGTGGCACAATTAGGAGCAGTGTCACCTCGAGGGAGAGCCACATCCTTCGTCCCAGCACTGCTTCCCACAGCCTCACAGCTGGACGTGGTGGTGCTTTCATCTAAATCCTCTTGAAGAAGCTGTGCAATATATTTTAATGGTGTCCCTGCAGGCTGAGCTGCCTGTGGTTAGGGGATTGTGGAGCCCAGCCTGGCCAGGCAGCTGTGAGCTGAGATGCTTCATCTGTGTGTTGAGCTGGGCAGGATCTCAGCCCTCAGGGCTCCAGGCAAGGTGGTGACATTCATTCCGGCAGCTGCCCACCCACCGTGCATGGGTACCTGCCAAGGCAGGCTGTGCTCGGGAAGCTGAGCCATTTCTGTGCCTGTTCCTGGAGTGAATTTGGGATCCAGCTGGTGTGCGACGTGCCTGCTCAGCGTTTCTCAAAACCAAGGTCAGAATCTGCCTCTCACCTCACAGCTGACCCGAAAAGCAACTTCCTTTTTTTAGCATCTGCAGAGTGCTTCTCTGAAAACCCGGGGTCTTTGTTGTATATGCTGGACTTCTCTTGTTTAGTGTTTTAAAAATAAACGGCAGGCTGCTGGCAGCCCTGCTGGAGTAACTCAGCGCACACACAAAAGATGAAAAAAATATATTTAAGCCAAGAGTCTTGTTTCCATATGGATCAGGGGATTATCTGTAGACGCTGGAAGCTGGAAGAGGCCCTTTCTTCTCCATCCCACTCCATCCCTATCCTGCCACCCTGCTGCTAAACCCTCTCACGTGCTGATGAGGTGCTGCTCATGAAATGGCAAGTTTGTGACCACCTGTGTCTCACGGGACAAGGGAAAAAGTGCAGCTGGAAGCAAAAAAGAAAGTGGTTTTATCTACCCAGTCCGGGAGGCGTGGAAGAGGCAGCTCTTTCTGCATGGCCCTGGGCTTTGGCAGTGTTTGTGCATAGCTCAGGGACCTGCTGGAGCCCTGAGAGGAGAAACCAACTGCCACCCCTGGAATATCAGTGATGCAGGGGCAGGACAGGAACTTGCCATAATCACAGACGTGAGCCGGGTGTATTCCAGCTGTGCTGTGGCACAGACTGTTTAGGAGAAGCCTCCCCAGTTCCCAGAAGGATGGGATCTCCCAAAATAGGCTGTTTTGATGAAGAAATGCAGAGACACACAGTGTGCTGGGTGCTTTTGGGAGGTTATTTCCGTAAGCTCCATTGCCGCACTTCCATCATGATGTAGTTGCATCTCTTACACATCTGGAGACTCATGGCTGGGAGGGAGGCTTGGGATTTCGTGGTGGAGGTGCTGAATCTGGCTTGTGGCAGGCTGGTGGCACCCAAAGGAAATGCCACCTCATTTTCCCTGTTTTCTCCTCCCCTGATGAACTCTGAGCAGACACTTATCTCCAGTTGCCCACATGGCAGCAGCAAATGGGTAGGGAAGCAGATTAGTAAATCACTAAAGCAAAAGCCTCCTTGTGTTTTCCACCTCTATGATGACCCCAGTGACTTGTGCACCTGGAAATGGCTCTTGGCAGGAGCATCCCACATCCCTGCTCTCCTGAGTGTGGCACCAGATACTTCAGCAGCCCAATCACGGCAGTACTTGTGGGACATTGGTTCCTTGGAAATATTAGGAGCCTCATCTCAGGTAAAGCAAACGAGTATGTGCAGCCTCCTAGGCTGCCTGCCTGCATCAGCTTCCTTACAGGATCCCTTCCTAGGGGATCCTGACAAAGCTTTAAAACCCCTGTACCCAAACCCAGGGAGAAGCAGGTGATTTTTGGAAGCTGGTGTTGATGTATTTTGTTGATGGAGGACAAGAGTGTGCCTGCGCTGTGGTGTTGGTTGGTATGTGGCAGAAGGATGGGAGCAGCAATGCTCTCACTGTACAGAGCAAGGGGTTTTGATTTTGGAGGGTGACCCCAGCCCAGGGGAAGGGCTGTGGAGCTGCTGTCTAAATTTTCCTTTTCCCTACCATCTGAAGCCATCTGAACTTCTGTGCTTGTTCCCATGCAGGAATAAGGGGCAACTTTAATAGAAAATTAAAAATTTGGTTGCCAGAGAAGCTGGAAGCCCCAGGCTTTTACATCTGCACGTGGCTTCATCAAACTGCCCTGCTCTCCCAGTGGATGTTGAGGTCAAGGAGGGGAAAACTGATCAGAACTCTTGATTTTCTTATGTGTCATTAAAATCTTGAACCTCCATGGTGAGGTACAAACTCACCTGCACTGGACAATATCTCACTAGTTTTTTTTTCTTTGTGAAACCTTTTTTGTATCCTGTCTTTACTCCCCCTGACCAGGGATGATGCAGCCATGGGCTCATTCTGCGGGTCAGTACATGCAAACTCTGCTTTGTCTGGCTGAAGGGTTTTCACTTGCTATCTGTGTAGGCACAATCATTTTTGGTGTGATCCTTTTTGTGCTCTGGGGAAGAAAAAGGCTATGAACAGCTCACAGCCCTGAAGAGGGTGAAATGGAGATGGGTTTTAGCAATTTTCTGTGCTTTTGGTGGTTGCAGGGAAGCCTTACGGTCAGGACTCCCAGAACGCCTTCGTCACCTCCTTTGTGTGGTGGGAGGTTTGCTCATTATCTGGTTTCTGCTTCGCTTATAGAAGAAGCTGTAATTGTAGCAGCGCCTTGCCATAAAAGCACAAAGACATTTTCTGTGAAGGAAAGTGTACATGCAGCTTTTATGATCCTTTACAGTATCTCTCCTGCCCACTTTTCTCGCCTCCTGCCCTTTGTGCAGCATCGTCTCTGTCCCTGTGTGGTGCTCAGCGTGACCACCTCTGGCTCAAATCTCTTCATTGCACCTTTTAGATGGAAAAAGTTGGCCATTCTCCTTGTCAGTCTTGCTGAGTGAAGAGAAGACAGACCCCAGATCTCCCCATTTAGTCAGGTGTTCTGATTTTTGCCTCTTCCTCAGAGCTCTCAGCCCAATAGCAGATGCTCCATCTGCATCATTCCAGGGAGGATTTTGGGCTGGGGAAAAGAACCTTGTCCATCTGTCTGTGACCGAGGTGTACATCCTTAACAGGAAGTAATACCAAATCTGATGACTTTGAGGCACACATGCCTGTTCCTATAAAAAACGGAATGACCTCAGAAAACACACAGTATTTTTAACTATGAAGCATTCCTACCAAGTGCCCTTTCCTGTTTATTTTTACCAAGACATTGTTGTAATGACTGCAGACTTACTCATTTCATTCCCAAGGCAGGAGAGCAGCAGCAAATTCGTTTCATTTTGAGATTTTGTTGTACAATCATTTTCCAGAGATTGATGTACTTGGAAGCCAAAGCGAGTGCATTGCACAGCTGAGGAACATTCCTTTTCTTCCTGTACCCATTAAGCTTTGGTCACTGTTGCGGATGTGAGTGGATCCATATCTGGAAGGACTTGCTCAGCCTCCCTCCTCCATCTCTAGTAGAAATTTATGGAGCAAAAGGCTGTGACAATCTTTGATCACTAGATACAGGGTTCATATCTGCATCCCAGCACTGGGCTTTGAGGCTGCAGGAGGGGGAAGGAGCTCACAGGGATGCAGATCACAGGATCTGAGGATGACTGAGCGTTCACTCGGCTTTTGGGTTGTGTTTCTTGCACTGAACAGATGAACAAATACTGGGGGCAGGTGGTTACACCCATCCACACCCAGAGAAACCCCAGCGCTGACACCACAAGCCCGAGGGGTCCAATGGTTGTGTTTAACCCTTCGGGCTGTTATTACTTGCTGTGCCCTTGTGTTGAACATCTCATCCCCAGGCAGAGGGGAACAGAGCCCGTGTTACATAAAGATCACATTGTCCCTCTCTATTGTTGCTGCCACGACGGCAGCATCACAAACATGCGTGTCCTCAGCGCCGTGGGAAATGTTCCCAGGGGAGGCTTAACACAGAGCCTGCAACATGATCTGGCCAGCAGGGAGAGGACAGGAGGCTCTTCCAGACGAAATCAGTGCTTTGCTGAGCATGGCCAGTGCAACCAGTACTTCTGTTCCAACGACCTTTCACTCCTCTGTGAAGGAGTATTGGATTTCTCTTGGATTTTGTGCTCTCTGGAGGGGATTTATTTTTTCTCCCCCTTTCCCTGTCCCCCTCCCATCACAGCTCCTGGGGGAATGATGAGTGGGTACATGCTGTCCAGAGGATGGGTGTGTTGGAAGACCTTATTAGCAGACTTATTCCAGAGAATTAAACCCTAATTTCACAAAAGGGCAGCAAGAGAGCGGCTGCAGCTCTGAGAGAAGCCGAATTGGCTTTGTGTGTTGTTTGCAAATGGCACAAGAAGTCCTGGTCTGAGCCTGCTGGTCCTGGTCACTGGGGTATTGCGACCAAAAGAGTAATTGTTGTGTTTCTTTTCTATTTAAAACAAAAATTACAAAGTCGTGTACATGGAAACCAGCCATGGCTCCTCTACCATGCTGCCACTTGTGCCTGCCCTTGTTTCCAGTTTCAGTCAGGGCTTTAAAATGTTCCCATTCCTCTTCCACTTCATCTTTTTACCACTCTGCTGCAAAATGTTCCTCTGCGACACCCGTCATTGTTTCTCCCTGAATTAATTGTTGAGTATAATTGTGACCTGCTGCAGGACTCTGCCTTGCTCCATTAAAGAGAGGTGCTAATGAAGAACATTGGGTACCACATTACAGGAGAGCAAGACTCGACTCTCCAGGACGTGTACTTGCCGTTCTGTTATTGCCAGCCTGGGCAAAAATGGTGTTTCTGTCTCTCATCACTCACTGGCTAATGATTGTAATTTTTACTTGCTGAGAAACTCTGGATATTATGGACTTCATTAACAGATACATGAGATGCTACCAGACCTGCATTAGGAGGAGAGAGGAAGAAAACAACCCCTGCGTGGAGGCAATTTTATTATTTATCTGTAGCAGTAGAAGTGATGCAGAATTAGTGTGGGATTTGGCGGTGTGGCTAATGAGCTGGGCTGAGCTGGAATCCAAGCAAACCTATTAACGAGAGCAAACTGCAAAGATGATGCCCAGGCCTGAAAACCTTCACATCAAACAGCATCCAGGCAGTGCTGGGATGGCTCAGCTGCTTTGTCTTCCTCCATGTGGGGCCGAGTGCTTGTGTGCTGATGTGTTTGTGTCTTGAGAGCTGCTTGCTGTCACCCACAGCCTTTCTCCATCCCCTTCTCTCCTGTCAGCTCCTTCTTACTCATACATCAGGTGAATTGGAGCTCCTGATTTAATCTTTAAGACAACAGAGACAAAGTATTTCCACGCCCATGGGCCACAGCTCCTCGAGTAATTGCCTGAATTGAAATATTGCAGCATCCAGCCCCAGTTTTCGGTTGCAGGCAGTGCCACATCTGCAGGTTGGGCTGGCTGGGGACACTGTGACAGCTGGCTGTTCACAGTGGTACCTGAAACTGTATCTGCAATTAAATACAGGTCATACAGGAGACTAAAAAGCACCTGATTTAGCTGACATCTCCAGTATAGCTTTATACAGTCTCTTTGCAATGAATCAGAAGCTGCAAATAATGTCAGTTGTTAGGTGACCTCAATCTCCTTTTACCTGGAGCCCGTGAAGGCTTGTTTCAGTTCAGGAACAGGATATTTCTTACATAGCAGGCACTGGCTGAAGATTGACCATTTTCATTCCATCTAGAATAACTGTTTTTTAATCAGGCTGACCTTATTTGCAGCAGCGATAGCAATTGGAACTAGAGGTTTACAGCAGCTTTGAAGAGCAGAATAGATACTTCATGACGCAGATAAAGCTTTATCCCCACATTTAAAACCAAACCCAAGGTGCTGGAGCAAATTCAGAGGGTTTTGACCTCAACACTGATCCATTGGGATCCAGGACCTCGTTTGGAAATAACGCAGCTGAACGAAGGCACAAAAGTAAAAGGGGAGTCTTAAAAAAAAAAAAAAAAAAAAAAAAAGGAGAGATGTTTATCTTGTAACGTGGCATTTGTACTGAGTGCTGGCTGACAGTGTGCTGCAGCAAAGAGCTTGTCTTCCCAAATCCGTGCCAGTTCAAACATCGTCAGTGCTATTGTTGGATTGCTTTGTTTGAAAATGGGTCTGTTGGGTAGACGGCCTGGTTCGGTGAAAGCAGCTGTGTAGAACACTTCAGGCACTTCCTCAGCTTTGCTTTATTTAGGGCTCCATGAGTATGAGCTGCAGGAAAAAAGCCCAAGCAAATACAGGATGTGAGGTGGGCAGAATGTTCTCAGTCACTCAAGAGACTGGCACACACCTTTGCTTCTGGTTTGTTTGTGAAAGTGCCTGCTATGGACTGCCTGAGCTGAATCCAATCTGTTTGCCCCAAGGAAAACACTCTGGGCTTCAGAGAAATGTGTGAAAATACAAGGCTTGTGGTTTTCTGTGTGGGAACTGTGTGCAGTGGGAAGCTGAGTGTGGGCCAAGTCATCCGGGCATGGAAGATGAAAAGAAATCCAGCAAAATGCTTCCCTGTCCTGCACACGAGATGCTCATCTGGCAGTACTTACCTTCCCTCTGAGCTCCAGCAGAGCCCCAAATATTTGTGCAGGGGCAGCTTCTGTCTTTCCCTAATCTCAGGAGATTATTTTATTTGCTTGTATTCATGGTTTAGAGGAGCTAGGTGTGTCCCAGCTGCTCCCTGTTCCCCTATGCGTTCCATGTCCCTCCCACTGCTTGGCCATCCCTTCCACATCCCAGGCTGGGACTGCAAAGGTCTTTCTCCATCCTGTGCTGTGCTCTGGAGAAATCATTATTTCACAAATACTTTTTCTGTGGGATTTTCTGGCTGGAAAAGTCAGGTTGGGCTGTGCAGTCTGATTCCCTGTGGTGAGAGCACATCGCCCTTCCCCTTCACTCTCGGAGAGCTGCTCATAAGGGCTCCCCATGCCCACTCTCAAAATTAATTAACACAGCTCGTTCTGGGTTATTGAAATCACCTGCCTTCAGCTTCCAGCTCTTTGGACATAAATCATGAGCTCTTTGCTTTGAGGAGAAACTGTTTGGATTTTGTGTTGGAAATTGCTAGCAAATACAGCCCATATTCTGTGTCATTTTTGTTTTTATTGAAGAGGAGAGGATGAGGCTCATGGAACATCGATGGACCCAGGCTGCCTTGGCATACCCTAAGCAAGGGCTTGTTTTCACTGCAGCCAGCTAATGAGATCCTACTTTGACAAATCACATAAACACTATTAGAGAAATGAAATTTTTTATCTCACTGTTTATCATGAGTAGATTCAAGGTAAAGGCTCATACAGAGGTAATCTCAAGGGATAAGTTAGAGGCAAAGCGTACCTAGTCCTTATGAAACCCTTATCTGTTTACCTGCAGGCTTATTTTGTTTCCCCAACTCAAGGCTGTTAGCTGAGGTGACCTGTGCCGTTTCAGTCCAATTACTTTCACTAGGCATGGGTGCAGGGAGGGTTGTTTTTTAGGCTAAACGTGGTGGAGGCAGGTTGGGTTTCTTTAATATCCTTCCACTTCTAAAGAAGTGGAGTCACTTTACTCTTCTCCCTGTGTCAGTGTGCTCAGAGAGATGCTGTTGACCTCCTCAATGGCAGCATTCATGAGGAAAGTCACTAGAAGAGGCACTCCAGCTTGTGTTTCATTCTCTTAACTTGCTGGTTTGTGTAATGGACATTGTAGGCAGTGAGGATTTGTCATGTCTCACTGCAGCTTCTTGGTTTTGGAGAGGAGCCTGCCCTGCTCTCTGCTTGTAGGTAGCTCTCTTCTTTAGCCCCTTGGATATTCTCCTTTTTTTTTTTTAAGCCCTTTGTGTGTTCCAAACCTCCTGTTCCACTGTGAGAGCCTGCAGACATGTGGTTTTTCCCTCTGTGCAGCTCTTTGTCACCTGGGTGTGCAGCCCTGGTGTTCCAGCTGGCTGTTCCACACCTCAGTGTCCCTGCACAGCCAGTCCACACATCGCCTTGTCTCTCCAAAACCCTGCTCCTGTTTCTTTTGGCTGGAATAAACAGCAAATCCCCCATCCAGAGCCAGTGAAAGGCAATGGAAAAATCTTCCTTGCGTCAAATCAATGCCTTTCTTTCCAAACTGAAAGCCCTTGGCAGATGTGGACGACCTAAACTGTGCTGCTCATCTGTGGCTCACTGGCAGCTGTTATTGCCATCACACCAGTGAGGGAATGGGAAAGGGGAAAAACTTAACTGGTGTGGCTTGTGGGGAGATCTGGATGAGCCAGCCCATCCCCATCTGTTGTGACACCTGCCAGCCCTCAAACCAGGGTGCTTGGAGCCTCCAGGCTCTGCCAGGAGTTCCTGCCCTGCTCTGGCTCCACGTGCATGGGCACAGACTGTCACCTGTTGTCCCCAGCACCTATTGCTTGCCATCAAACCATGTCTGGGTGCATCTTTTCTTGGGACATTACCGTGAAAAAGCTTTTGCAAGCTCTGTGGACACAGTGCCCAGCCTGCTTAGCCTCACAGCTCACATGAAACCATTAACACTGGGCTTGTCTCTTCTCATATAGCTTCAGAGTTTTAATTGCTGCTGCTCCAGTACTTGGTGGGGGAACTTCACAAGGCTTTCGTCATTTGCTAAAAAGCTTTCAGGCTGCATTACCATCTCATGGCTCTCTGTAATGGAGAGTCTGAGAGTTGAGAAGCCTTCAGAGAAGTAAGTCATTCTCTGATTCAGGTAGTCCAAAGCTGCCACAGTTTCTCCTAGTGCAGGCAGGAAGCAGCTAAGCAAAGTGGAGCTCACTGGGATGCTGGCAGGAGCTTGGCAGGCTGTGATCAGCTCCTGCAGGGCACTGTGTTGGCAGGAGGGGCTCAGAGCCTCATGGTGGTCTCCTGGTCACCCCAAGTGCCAGCTTCCCCTCCTAGAAAGTGTCCAGTGGGCATGGTTCAGCCTGCAGCTCTGCAACATCAGCTTTCCATGTTTAGTGCTTGCAGAGGTGAGGGGTAATGCTCCTGCTCTACCAAAGGGACAGCAAGTGATGGGGAATGCATGAGGGACTGGCCTGCTAAATGCTGGAGGAGGGAAGACACCCATTGTCTGCCTCGTGTTGGTAATCACTGACCAGCGATGGGCATCGGAGTGGGCATTCCCACAGCCCAGCTCACCCCTGCCTGTCTGCCAGGCCCTGCCCACGATGTGGCTTTGGAGCCCTGGTGGGTATAGGACCCCTTCCCAGGACCATGTGCCCACCCAGGGCTGGCCTGGTGCTCACACAGCACACAGAGAAGGAGTTCTGTGCCTGGCATCAGCACCCGCTGTGCCGGGAACGTGACTGCAGGGAGGTGACGGCTAATTGCTGCAGCGAGTCAAGGACTGTTTAAGCAGCTAATTAATTCCTCCTAATCAGCCCTTGATCTGTTGAAAACTGCATGGCATTATCTCCTCTGCTGCAACACCTTGATAATTCCTGTCTGAATGGCCTTCACGGAGAACATATTTAAATAAACTCAATAGAGATTTCAGACAGATAGCAACTATAATTACCAGCTTGTACAAATTAAAACCGTGGTTTGTTCTGTTCTTTTTCTCCTGCCTTCGCTGCCCAGAGCTCCTGCTAATCATGTTCCTGCTGCCAGTGGCACGCAGGTCCCTGGGGCGTTTTCTGCACATGCCTTTGGAAAGCCTGAGCCTGGTGCTGGGGTGGGCTGATGTGGCTGCACATGGGCACATGCCAGCCTCGAGTGGTGTCATTCCTGTGCCAGGCGCTCAGTGCTGTCCTGGTGAGCTGCAGGAACAGCCCACATTCCCCCTTGGGGCTGCTGTGCAGGATCCTCCCCAAAACCAGCCCTGCAGTTGCCCCTCCTGTCTCTCCTAAGGTTTGCAACCTCCTGGAAGCATGGGATTTTTCTCACCTAGGAGTGACACACTCAGATAAAGCACAGTAGGCTTTCAACCTGGCCACAGTGTTCACCTGGTGCCATTGGTGCTTCTCTTTGGCGCTGGACTGTCTGTACTGAGTGCTGCTGGCTGCAGCAGGGCTCAAGCATGGAGTTAGGAGGGGTAAGGTCAGGCCACACTCATTTCCTCCACAGCCACTTGGGACAGCCAGAAAAGCTGGCTCCTCTGGCATTTGGCAAAGGTCAGCCAGCCCCAGTGCTTGCATTTCCATTCCAGCCAGCTCTGCATCCCTGCCTGCTCCTGGGAGCGCCACAACCAGGGTCTGGGTGCTCAGCTCTACCTTTTTCCTCCCTGTCTTTACATACATGAATTGGCTGTGAGCAGGGTCGTTTTCCAGCATCCAAGCAGTGACAGCGAGCAGAAAATGTCCTTATGCATTAATGAGGGATTACAGGGAATCAGAAAGGAAAAATGCATTTTTCGTAGCGGGAACAGGTTGATGCCTCTGGTCCCTGTGGGTGAAATAAGGGTAATATCAGGTTTCCTGCTCTTTCATAAGGTCATGAGCCAGCTGGGGCATGTCTTCCTTCCCCAGTGGGAGAGGCTCACATGGAGCCACCTAAGCCCAGAGTCAGGGATTCTCCCTATGGCTGGCCTAGGAGAGGTCAGACAGAAGGAGAAATTTATTCTGTTGGAAGAAATCTCATACTAGAAGGATGGTGAGGCCCTGGCACAGGTTGCCCAGAGAAGCTGTGGCTGCCACATCCCTGAGAGTGTCCAAGGCTAGACTTGACAGGGCTTGGAGCAACCTGGGATAGTGGAAAGTGTCCCTGCCCATGGTAGGGGGTGGAATGAGATGAGTTTAAGGTCCCTTCCAACCCAAACCACTCCATGATTCTATGAAAATAAATTTGCTCAGTTTGGTTTTGTCTGAAGCTTTTTATTGAGTTAGGGCTGGATCATCCATGTATCCAGGGCTTGCCCTGTGTATGTGCATCCTCTTGGGACTGGGGTTCAAATGTACCCTGGATTTTTCCTTTGTTCCTTTTCTGGACTTTTCATGGAATTTCTGACTTTTGGACTCCTCAGGAAGTTGCTTCCTGGATAGGGCAAAATCTTTCATTCTGGCAAGTACTGTGAGATGGGTATATGAAGGGAGGACATCCTGTTCACTGTCATCTTTTCTCCAACCCAGACTTGGACACTTGGAATATTTTTATGCCAACAGTTTGTCCAGGGCAAGGGCATCCCAAAAAATGTGCAGAGCATCTCCCCAGGTGGATGATAGGTCCAGGATTTTGCAGGATGTGTACCCAGCCCCTCTACCCTGGTCTGTGGAGAGCTGGGAAGCAGCCATTCACTTCAACCCTCCAGTGCTTCAGTTTCCCTTGGTCTGAAGCGAGCTGCTAATCGATCCCAGCCTCCCAGGAGTGCCACAAAGCTAAATTCACCAGTTCCTGCATGTTTTTCTTTGGATACCATGGTGATGGGGCAATGTGAGGACATAAAATGACTGATTTACATCGAGATGCAAAGGTGTCCCTTTGCCCTGAGCCTTTGGGCTATCTGGTTTCGTTGTCCATCTCTGGGGTGAGCCAGATATAGCAATGGAGTCACATGAAACAGCACAAAGGCTCCAATTCAGAGCTTGGACTGAGCAATTAAAATGTAGCGTGTTCAGAAGGCAGCTTCCCTGGATGGCAGACAAAAAGAATCAATTTCCTTCAAACAAACACTTAAATATTAATGAGAGGCCATGGTCTGCCATGCACACAGAGCTGGAAAGAGCATTTCCCGTTGATCACTGCGGAGGCAGGTTTGTGAAATGAAATTGCTTTTAGAATGGTTATTTGTGGCCTTTCTCGAGGTGGCTCGTTGTTTGCCTGCCCAAAAAAGAGAAAAGGAAACTCAGAGCATTTCCATTTTCCATCAGGGCAGGCACTGGGGATGTGTGCTAGTGCTTTCATTTTTGTTTACGCACTTGCCCGGGTGGTTGGGGAAATGGCTTGGATCAGTTGCGTAGAAATCAGCCCCAAATTTACGTCTAGAAGGAAGCAATTCCCTGGGAACATCAGCCAGCTGAGCCTGCCCCTGGAACGGCCTGCCAAAGGCAGAACATGGGACCCAAGAGCATCCCTGGCTTTGCAGCCACATCCGCTCGTTGATTTATTTCAATAACGAGCTTTGGGGGAAACATTATAAAAATTACTTGCAGCCCTCACCGAGTATCCTAAAGTGAAAGCAGAGTGCTGGGAGCTCTGAAAAAGGAATTTTTTTCTATTGCTTTGGCCCTTGGGTAAGTCAGGAAACTTTGTATTAACTCCATTTCCAAACTTGGAGTTGGAAGGAAAAATAAAAATGCTCCTCTCCCTCCCTCTCCAGGACACACAGCCCTGAGTGGGGCTCTCCTTCCCGATGCTGCCTGTGGGCAGTACAGTGCCAGCCTCAGCTGGGAGGGCAGACAGCACACTGGGAATGGCTGCAGTCTCCTGGGAAGCTGCTGGTCTCAGCCCTGCTCTGTCCCACACACGGCCATGGAGATGCTGGAAGCATTTTGCATCCGTCACGCAGTAAATATTAACGCGTCGGCTCACGATTTTATAAAGCCATTAAGGCAGCAGCGTAGCCGTGGGTCGATCGAGTGCTAATATTAGCTCGAAATGACTAAAATTAGAAAATTAGAACCAAGCCAGAACTAATTAGTTGTTCAAGGAATAGAACCAGAACCGGAACTAATTAATTGTTGCTGAAATACCGCCGCAGGGCCCAGTGGGTGCTGCTGCTTCCAGCCCCGCGCCGGCTCCCGCTCCGCTTTGCTCGGGATGGCTCCTGTGAGGGCTCAGAAAAGGAGCCTGGGGTCCCATCTGAAGGCTGTGACAGCTAAATAAGAGCTGGCATCTCACTCCCAGCTGTGTGATGCAGCACGATCTGGGCTGTGCTGGGAGTGATCCCATCGCAGCCGTGGCAGCTGCTGCCTGAAGGGCTCGGAAATTCATTCCCTCATCCCGGCATTGCTGCCCAGATGTGCCTTTCTAAAGGTGGGGGTAATTACAGTGACTGCCTCCATGGCTCCCAGCAGCACAACGGCTCTTCCTTCTGATCCCAGCAGCTCTACCTTCTTCAGCTTCAGCTCTGCCACCACTGAGATGCTCTTCAAAGCTCCCTGAGCGAGCCAGGAGCTGCCATCCGTGCAAACACTGCCAGAATGATTTCCAGGGAATTAGGAAGCTGGTACAGATAACTGGCACGTGGCTGCATTTTCCCATCTGTTGACTCAGTCACCTGTATGGTCACTTTTTACTTTCCAAAGGTGGTAATGCACCTTATATTTCTTTTCCCACTCTCTCAGCATTCAAACAGCAGCTCCGATTTTAGCAGCAGCGTGACGCACAGTGTTTTAAATTCAATTTAGAATACAAACTATTTATACCAGCCAGAAAAAGGCAGTGAAGCAGCTCTCTCTGTCATGAGTGGATTTGTAATTTCAGAGCAATCATTGCATAACTAATTGAATCAGCTCTCAGCATGTGAAATCAGTGCCCCTGCTTATCAGAGGTTTTCATCGTTCCCCCCCTCCTGAAGCCAGCAGTCCCCCTCCACCAGCAGCACTTTGTGCTTCTGCATCAGCCTGGGAAGAAAGCGAGACCTGCAAAGCTGCCTTTTTCTGCTCAAATTGAGCCAATAAATTACCAAATACATTCAGACTAGATGAAGAGCTGGGTTGCAGGTGCCCCCGAAAGCTGCCCAGGCTCCATGCGAGGGAGTGAAGTGCATTTGAAGCTAATCAAGTGCCAGCCATGTCTGAGAAGCAAATTGGTGCCGAGATGTTCTGCTGACTCCCACTTCCTGCTTCATTGCCCAGGTGCGCTCTCTCTCCTTGGCTGGAATTTCGGGTCTGATGTCTGATCCAAACCTCCGGCTTGGCCCCTGAAAATGGAGCCTGAGAGGGGTTATAAATATAGTGACAGCTTTCCAAGAGATGCAGGAAAGGTAGAGAACAAAGTAGCTTGTAAGGATTTTTATCAGCTGGGCTTAGATTTGGTGACTGGGGTGGATCTGGTCCTGCAAATTTTGGGAACAGCTCCAACCACCTGCGTGCAGCAGCCTCCCAGGGTGAGAGGGCACCTCCTCATCTCTGGGGGAGCTTGGGCAGTGGCCCATCAGCATCTGCAGAACAGGGAGCTGAGCATGGGAACCAGGGAAAAGTGTGGTGTGGAGGATGCTAATGCCTCCCCTGGGATGCTGCCTGTGGATGTGTGAGTCCTGGGCTGGGATGAGTGAGGAGGGCAAAACTAAACCTTCATGGCTACAATTGCTGAGTGCTAAGGAAGGCTAAGCTGGTTCAGCTGGTACAAATGGAAGCAGTTCTCTGGGCAAGGCTGGCAAGTCTTGTCTTGGGGAAGCTTGAGGGAGGGCTTGCAAACTTTTCTGGATGTGCAGAGGGAGGGGTTGTACCTGCCAGGTGTAGTCCCTGAGTCTGGATGTGCGAGATGACACAGCCCAGAAAATGAGAACTGAGCATCCCTGTGGTGCATCCCCTTCTCAGGGATCTGTTTTCCTTTCAGGAGAGCAATATTAGGATCTGTGGCAGAAGCCTCTTGTTTTTGGTGGCCAGGAACAGCCCTAATAATGCTCTCAGCCTTGCTGGACACATGCCCAAGCCTCATATTCCCCAAAACTGATGTGCAGTGTTTTTTGGGTTTTTTCCCCATGAACTTGTGCCTTGATGCTGCTGGCTGACCTCGTGTGCAAGGGCATATGCACTGCAAGCAGGGTCTGGCATAGGTAGAAGAAGGAGCTCCCATCCCCAGGCTTGGTTCAGCCATGTCCCATCAGTGGCCTCAGCTTGTTTCTTGCACAAAGCCACACAGACAAAACGTCCTCAACATGTGAAGCCAAGGCTGTGGGATTTGTGCTCCTGGGGCAGCGTGTTCCAGGCACTCCAACCACCCACTTTGTTTTGCCTTGTCTCTCCAGGTAGCCAGATGGGAGCACAAAACACGAGCGCTCAGCCAAGTCTTCGGCTCTCCGCATGCTGCTTGTTACTGCCTGGGCGCTGTGATCCTGGTGCTGAACTGTGTGAGGAGCCACTGGTAAGGAGCTCATCCTGCTGCTGTGTATCCATGGAAAGAGATGCCCCTGTGGAGTGGGGGGAAAGAGGGACATTTGCTCAGCAGTGTTAAATCCAGCCCCAGCGTATTGCTTTTCCACGGATGGATGACTTCAGCCGGCAGCAGATTTATTCCAGGATTTGTAATAAAGATGAGGGATGTAGCAGCCTGGCCAATCCCATCAGTTTCACCAGTCGTTAAGTGTCACAGGTTTCCTTGCTTTGCTCCCTGGGGATGTTTCCCTGCCCCTGTGAGCAGCCCAGGTGACAGGAGAGCTGTTTACACGGGATGGATCAAATGTAACAGCAGAAATTTTTAATTTTCTTGTAAAGATCATAAACAAGATTAAAGCTGCTTTTAAGAAGCCGCAGTTTCCTGTGCAGAAGAGCAGGATTACCTGTGCACTTAACAGACAGTCTCTTGAAACTCTTATCTGCTGTCTCTAAACACTACCTGTGCTAGCTAATAGTATTGTATGACTGATCCACCTTACTCCATGGGAATATGTCCTTTAACGTTCCCAGTGCAGCAGAGAGGTTTTACTGCAGAAGATTTCCTCAATGCCAGCAATTTATCTGCGATCTGGTAGGCTTTATCTCCACCGCTGTTAGGAGAGACAGACTCACTAAATTCCCAGATTCAATTATACCAGGGTCAGAGCTAATGGGTTGTTTAGTACTCTGGGTAATTTCCCAGGCGCAGAGTTCTCAGGTTGGAATTTGCACATGTATTTAAGAACTCTGCTTTCCTGGAAATGACACCAGAACCTGCCCTTGCCCTTCTGTTTGTCCCAGCTACTGCTGATGGCAGAAACTGAAAGAAACCTTGCAGTGAATGAGGCTATAATCAAATGCAGAGGGCATGTGTGTGTGCTGCTGATGTCTTAGTGACACAGCAGGCTTGGATTTTGCTGGGGAATGTCTCGACAGTTTCTTGCACAAATTACATAGTCATTTGTTGTCTGGGAAGCAATGCAAAGCCTTGTCCTTGCCTTTAATTAAAAACAGCTGGTGGAGGGACAGTCTCCATTCCCTATGGTCCTGCTGGCTCCTGGGTCACAGCGAGGCACTGAGGGGGGACTGCTGGGAGAGCCAAAGTGGCCTTGTGTGTCCTGGCACTGTGTCACACTGCTGCTGCAGAGCCCTGGGAGCTCTACCAGGGCTGGCTCTGCTCTGTGTCATGAGCCTGGGAGAGCTGTGGCACCCACTGAGTTTGGCTCTGCCTGTGCAGCCCAGCAGTCAGGCCCTGAAGGAAAGAGCAGGATCGATCCAGGGGGCTGGAAAAGCCCCATCTGGACCTTGGGTTTGGAGGAGAGGCTCTAGAAGATGGGGCAGCTCAGCCCCAGCAGAACACAGATGAGATGCCAGCCCACCCCGATGGGCCAAAGCCTTTTGGATTATTGCAATGGGAAGTTTATTTTGCCCAGATGTTTACACATGTCTGGGTTATTCCCTCCCTTTTCCTTGGTGCTGAAGAGGTGGCTAGCAGGCTTTGGACACTGTTCAGGCAAGGCAAACCCTTAATTGTGGGAAGAATGGGATGGTTTCTGGGTGATCATCAGAGCAGCAGCTGCTGGAGTTATCCCAAAACACACCTGGGAGACTCACTGCCTCCATTCCCAGCTCGAGGAGCCCTCCAGGGTTGCCCAAGACATATTGCTCCAGCCTGGGGAGCTTTTGCTGCTTGGGGAGCATTCATCCTGCCCCTTACCCTTGCCTGATGATAACCAACCAGGTCCAACCCAGGGGTCCTCTGACCAGAGGGGCTTCATATGTGACACAGTCACTGTCATCTCAGTGCTGGGAGAGACACTTCTCACCTGCTCTCACTATTTTGCTTTTCCCTTTATTTTATTCTCTGAGACACTTGCACTAGAGCAGGATTTTAGCTCCTCAGCCCCTCAGAGACAATCCCTTGGTGCAGTCTGTGTCTTGCACAGCAGCCAGGGTTGCTTGTGCAGAGGGTGAGGGCTGCTGATAGCGAGCAAAAAGGCAGCCTCAGGGGTCCCTCCACCCCCAGTGCTGTAATCCAGCCTTTAAAACTCCTCTCTTCCTGCTCTGGGGACTTGTTACGTGGGTGGGGGCTGCCAGGGAGCGATGAAGAGCCCAGGGGATGTTTCTTTTGGTTTTAAAAGCCTGCTTCCTTTTTGCAGCTGAATTTTTGAAAGGCTCCCAGCTGGGGGCGGAGGAGGGGAGGGCAGAGCAGGCAGAACTTTGGGAGTGTGTTGGCATTTTGGCTGTCGGCAGCTGGGAGCTGGGATGTGTGGCTGCTTCACCACCTGCCCCACGCCGGGTCTGTGCTGTAGTCCTTCCTCAGCTCAGCACCCTGATGCTCTCCTGCCAGCTTGGCTCCAAAAGGATACCTTGCGTGTAAGAAGAGGGATGTCTTCGTGCTCAATTAAGCAATTAGATGCTTCCCAGCTCTCAGCTTCATTATCAGCCTTGGCTTGCAATCCGGAGTGACCTGTGACCAGGGGGGACCTGCTTAGTCAAGTGCACAAGACAAGCATCCTTAATTGCTTTGGTGTGATGATTATTTTCATTACAGCAGTTTCTTTCTGCAAGAAGCGAGGAACTTCCATCACTGAGGCTCTTATCTGTGAAAACAATTCCTGAACTTTTGAACTATCTGCACTGTGTGCTGTTTGTGACTGTTATCTGTGTGACATGGGACGTGACAACCTTCCCTGTCCTCCAGACTCACATCTGGTGTCACTCTCTTCTCCCTCACCACGTTGTTGGTATCTTTCCCTGCATTAGTTTATTTACAATTAGCCACTGGCACTGCCTCCAAACCCTCCTGCACTGCCTTTGGCACACCCTGGCACACTCCCCACCCCTTCTGAACTTCCCACCTGACAGGTCTTGGGATGTTTGCCTGAGCTTAAAGGCAACTCCCACATGCACCGTGGCTGGGGGGCTGCAGGGAGTTGGGGTACCCAGGGCTGTGATGGCTCAGTGAGAGTCCTGCAGAAGCTGTGACAGGCAGTGCCCTTGGCAATGGCATGGTGGCATCATGCTGCAGGCTGGCATCAAGTCCTGCCTTGATGCCACATGCCTCCTGTGCAGATTTCTTGCTTGGAGCTGATGCTTCCCAGGAAATAAATCCACCCTGGGATGGGTTTTTGCAGGGAAAAGGGATTGTTTGTCATTTCTGGGTAGGGCCTCTCACCTTATGCTCAATCCTGTTTAATTTTGTGAGCTGGCACCATAAATTAGTGTGCTGTAAATGGCATCAATCCCACAACCACGTGGCCCTGTGTGCAGAAGTGACCAAGTTTGATGATGGGAATTGAGTGTGGCCTGACAGAGCCGATGCCCCCTTCGAGCCACAGTGCCAGAAATGTCTAAAAGCTGTTCGGGAAAAGCCCCAGGGAGCCAACAGCACCTCCTGCCCACAGCATCCAGATGAGGAAACCACGCAGCTCAGATCTGCAGCAGGGGGAGAAGCTGCCACAGCCCCCAGCTGACCCAAATAACACACACACCCCAGTGCTGTCAGAAAAGCAAAGTCATTATTGGCAAAAGAAGCTGTGAGGATGATGACCGGGCTGACAATTGCCAGTGGTATCGGCAGGATGATTTCGGTGTTTTTGAGGTTGCTGTTCTCAAATGAACAAGATCTTTTGTTGCAGCGTGTGCTGCTGGGCACCACCAGATGGTTTTTATCCCCATTGCCTCCTTTAGCCAAGAGGAACAAAACCTCAGTTATGGGGGATGGACTGACATCCCACACAGTGGCTGTGGCACCTTGCAGTGGTGGCTGTTGTCACCGAAACCCTCCTGAGTACCTGTACCACTGCTGCTTCCTTGCTGCCTGCTGGCCCTTGGCCCAATTCTGGTCCAATTGTGCTTATCAGCCCCAGTTTCCAGGCTGATTTTTGGGATCAGTCAAAGGGAGCACTGCTGGGCTGCTCCCTGCAGCGACCCAGTTTGCTGGAAGAGGTCTTTGTCCTCCTTTGGAGAAGAGGGATGACAAAATACACTTGATGGGGGCCACTGAGAGATGTCCCCAACAAGACCCAGAAAGCTCAGCTTCTCTTTTAGTACAATATTTCCAGGTTTTCTTCTTGCTCTGTGTGGCCTTTGGGGATGTGTCTTGGACTGTGACTTGTTAAGTTTTCTGGTTGAATAAATGAGCACCTGATGTGCAAACCTGGCTGCACATCCTGTCCGTGTCCCAGCCAGAGGATCTGCTGCTGATTTCCCTCACTCCCACTTTATTCCTGTGAAGCCACTGGCATGACATGTCCATCCCCATACTGCAGAACCACTCTGAGTGGTTTTCCAGTTCATGTGGTTTATTATGTGGTAGACGGAAAGGGGAGAGATTCAGACTAGATATAAGGAAGGAGTTTTGTATGAGGAAGTGTTTTATGTGGAAACACAGGTTGCCCAGAGGCTGCCCCATCCCTGGAAGTATCCAAGGGCAGGTTGGACAGGGCTTGGAGCAGCCTGGGATAGTGGAAGGTGTCCCTGCCCGTGGCAGGGGTGGGACTGGATGAGATTTAAGGTCCATTCCAACCCAACCCATTCCCATGGATTTCTGAGTGTCTGAGCAAGTGCCTCTCTGTTTTTGGGGAGGGTGGGCAGAACAATGCCTGCTGTCTTGGCTGCTCCCATCCTGCCAGGAATTAGCCAAATCTGCCAGTTTGGCCAGAGCAGAGTTGATGGATTTGGGCTTTTCCCAGCTGGTGGAAAACGTTTGCCTCTGGCATCATGCTTCAAACTGGCAAGTATGGGGACATGTCAGGGGAAGCGCCATTTCCCCTTTCTCCCTTTGCCAAAGCTGGGGGCACCTTCCAGGCCCCCCCATGGGCACAGCCATCCTCATGACAGCAGCCAGCGATGTGATCAAAGTAGGTCGCAACCTCCCCACCCTCCCCTGTGCTGGAAGAGAGATGGATGCTCCTCACCATGGCAATCACTCTGCTCAGCACAGAAGGCAATTCCAGGTACTGGGACAAAGCCTGGCTCTAATTGATGTCCTCTTGGGTGCCGAGCTGCGCTGCTGCCTTGTCGTGAGCCTGAAATAAATGCTGTCACCAACGTGACTCAGAGGCACATGAAGGAAGGGACTGGTTTCATGACAGACTGAAATATGTCGTGTTTCAGAGGACTGCCTCCCTAGCAAGGGAAATGCCCAAAACCTTGTCCTTCCCTGCCAGGGAGGGCTAAACACGGCCAGGGAGGCTCCCTCACCATCAAGGAGCAGTCGTGGATGCCAGAATAATTGATGGCTCCGTGCTGCTTGTCATGGCCCAGCGTCATAAATGCTTAAAAGGTTTATTTGCCAATTCTGAAAACTCCTGAGCGCATCATGTTTAATGCAAATAGAGAGTGTGTTTAGGAAGATATAAACCATTCCTAGAGGGAAAGGCAGTCCATTATCTCCGTGCAAACACCTCCCTCTCTAGCTGTAAGCCAAACAGCAGGGAACTGAGCAAGACATGCTGATGAGAATAACTAATGCAGGCCTATCAGACCATGGAAAGGAAGGATGGGATCATCTGGAGCAGGAGAGACAGCTTTGCCAAGACAAACCCTACCATGTGCTGGCTGCAAAACTTGTGATGCTGATTCCCAGCCAACCAGTTCATGCTCTTGAAGCCACCTTTGTTCTGTGTTCTGAGACTGAGTCAGGTCACCAGTATTGGGTAGAGGAGCCCCAAGGATGTGAGAGATTGTGAATCCAGCTCATCCAGAGCAAGAAGCAGGCTCTGAGGGCTTTGCTCTTGCTGTACCTCTTTCTGCTTTGCCATCTCTTTGCCAAGGCCTGGGATCCAAGGGGGTTCCAGCTCAGCACTGCCGTCCCAGATTTGCCTCCCTGCGGATCAGCAAATTGCTCTAAAATCCTTCCTGGTGCTGGTGCCCTCTGGATAAGTCCTGGCCAGATGTGGAGCCAAATCCTCATACTGTGAAAGGCACATCATCCTCTGTGTGAGTAAAGAGCTCCAGAGCATCCCCAGGGATGTCACGGTGTGTTTCGAGTGCACAGCCAGGCCAGGATTCCTCAGGCAGAAAGGCACAGCCCTGCAGGGAGATTGCTTTCCTCCCAAACCCAGGCAGTGCTGGTAGCAGGGACATGGATTTTTTGGCTTCCTCATAGAGGAGACTTGTGTCATTTAAAAATAAACATGACAGAGATGATGCAAAGGGTTGTGCAGCTGCTGCTGCTTCATGGTGCAGTCAGATTTGCGTCTTACCATCTGAAATGATTTTAAGCTAAGCCAGTGCAAGCCTGGTGAGCACAGGGAGCTGTGCTGGGCACTGGAGGAGGGCCAGCCCTGGGGACTGTGCCTGCATCGCCTGGGGCTACGTTGTTGTTCCTCTGTCTGTGCTTGACTCCCAGGAAAAAGAATTTCCCTGTAATTTCCAGAGTGTAAATCACCCAGACACCGTGGCTTTGCTCACTTCTGAGCGTGTTACATTTATTCTGTGTTTTGTTTCCTTGCTCCAATCCAAAGTGATGATTAAATGTCTTGTTCTGGAGTCCTAAAAACTCCTTAGCATTAGAAAGCCTTGCAGAAATAAGCTCCAAAGAGAACCGAAAATATCATGCACATCCTTAAACTATGGATTTAAAGTATTATCCTGGACTTGCTTTCAGCATTAAATTGCCATCAAGCCTTTGAAAGGTGTGTTTTCAGCCATGCAGGTAGGACTGTCTCCCTCAGCTTTTATTTGGGCAACAGAGAAAATCCAGGGGTTAGCAGGGCTTAGGGAAGGTGGACACCAGGGAAAAAAAACTATCCCAAGCCCTGCAGGTAGCATTATGGAAGCACTTTCCAGCTGAGGAGCCCAGGACTGTGGGCAGGAACAACCCTCCTAGCTCTGACAGACAGTGGTGGCCAGAAGCGCGGGAGAGCTGTTATTCCACTTGAATTTTAGCCTCCAGGGTGCTCATTAGAAAAAGGCTCAAAGTTTCCTACCTCATGTGTCAACAACATGCAGAGAAGCACTGTGTAGAGCTCTGTGGGTTTGTTGTCTCCTCTCATGTTATTAATGGTGGTTTTTTAATCGCCGCGTCGTCTCCTTTGTCATCGCGTGTTTGTGTCGGAGCTGTGTGCGATGCTGAGCCTGCCAAGCCCGATGCTGAGCCTGCCAAGCCCTGCTCTGGGCAGAATTCAGGGGGCTGGAGGGAGGGCTCACCATTATTCCCATCACAAGAGAGTATTTGGAAGGTCAGACCTGAAATGCCTGCCCCAGCCTGGAACGGAGGAGATGTGTTCACACTCGAAAACGCCTTTGTCGCTCGTATTTTCCTTTCGCCGTTCCAATCCTCCCCCTGGCTGTCAGGCTCCAGCCGTGAATCACTCCTGGGCACGTGGCTAACACATGAACGCTGCAAAATATTTTGATGGAGGGGAACGGGGGTGGGAGCACGAGATAATCCAGCCAATTGTTCCCAACCCTTCGAGTCCTGTGCCGAGGCATCGCAGCCTCCAACATTTGCAAGGGCGTCCGTCCCAGAGCTCTCAGTCATGTTGAAAACTGGGATTTGGTGAATAAGACAAAGCATTTGGAATCACACATCAGTGGGGCTGGTATTTCCAGGAGCGAGCAAGGGTTGTGAATAGGAGTAGCTGCCCCAGATCAAGCTCTGGCTGCTCACAATCTTCAGCTGATTGCTTCTCCCATTGGGAGGTTGAGTAGGCCTGGGTGGAAAAAAGGTCTGGAGAAGGGACCTTCTCAGCAGGTTCCTCTACCAAAGCTCCACATCTCCCAGGGGGATGTGGGTGATGTTAGTAATGAGTTGCTGCTTTTAATAACCCTTGTTGTTTCCCTGGCAGCTTCACAGAAGCCATGAAGAGCCAGCCGAAGCTGGAGGGCTGGGACCACCACTGGACTTACTATTCAGGCTTGGCCATCTCAGCTGTGGGGACCTTGTTTGTCATCTCCAGCTTCTTGGCACTGGGATTCACTGGGACCTTCCTAGGTAAGCACTGAAAATCTAGCAGCTTTACCAGAAAGTGCATTTAATCCTTGCAGGGATCTTTTGCTAGGGCAGAGTCCTGTAGGAATTTCCTTGTCCTTGCCTTCAGGGCTGTTAGATTTGTCATTATGATACCAAAGCATGATCCAACCCTGCTGTTACCTCAGTTACCTTGCACAAAGGACAGCACAGTGGTTTTATACAGTAAATCCCATCACCTCCAGCATCAGTCCCAGAGGTTTGGAGCACAGCTGCTCATCTGCCAGCCCAAACACCCTCCAGAAAAGGGAGTCAAGTTGAAGGCCCCACAAGTGGCACCAGTACAGTGGGTGTGAGCTGTCCAGCAGCCTTGCTCTGAGCACCCACCTGCTCATCACACGTGCCGAGGCAGGATGTTGTTTGCTCTTCCCTCTGCAATAAACCTGATGTTCGTTGACAGATCCTTTTATCTGCCACTTTATGGCAGAAGGCATTTTCCACTGTGCCTGCTTTCACATTTAGAGTGTAATTCTGTTAGCGTTGTTGACTTTAAAAACATGCCAGTATGTGTGGAATTCATAAAAATAAAGTAGAGACAGGAACAATAAATATCCAAGGAAAGGGGCAGCTCCTGCTGGCTGAAATAATCACAGCCCCAGCTTTGACACCTCATTTAGGCTGTGCTTTTGCAAGTGCTTTACAAACCAAATTCAATTAGCTCCTGTGGCGTCGCTAGGAAGAAGAGAGGGACGTAATAAGCCTTCCTGGTTTCAAGTGGAGTTGCAAAGAAATGTGTCGAGTTGGCCAAAATCCTGCTGCCAGAAATAGAGCTCAGCACTCCTGAACATGTGCCCTTACCCTCCCTGTGCAGCCTCACTCCTGGCCCCCTGTCACACCCCTGTCCCTGAGCCACCAGGCACCAGCATCCTTCAAAATCACCCACAGCCCCCTGGAGTGATGCTGTGGCTGTGGAGATATGTCCAGAAAGGCCAGGCACAAGAGTACCTGTCAGCAAGAGCTGCTTGAACACTCCTGAAGTTCAGCCAGATCTGGAGTTGTTTACGTAAAGCCTGATTCATCCGACCAGGAGGATCCACTGGACTTGAACCGCTGGGAAAAAGCAAACAAGTGAGTCAGGCTCAGCGTAAGAGGTGAGAGAGCCCTGTCCCTCGGGTCTGTATCCCCTGAGACAGGGAAGAGGTGGGTGTTAGTGGTCCATATAAGGCATTTCTGCTCCATCCTCTCTGCTGGGGAGGCTCTGCCTGCCACCAGTGTCCTGGCTCCCTCCTCTAGCAGGGCGTGACAGGCACCAGGACAGAGCTGAGTCAGGGTGGGGACATGCCAGGACCACATTCCAGTGCAGCCAGACTGGCTCAGGATCTGTGCAGCACTGAGGCATGGCCCAGCTGGAGCCCCACAGAAGATCCATCCTTGGGCTGGTGATGACTTCTCTGCTCCATGCAAGCCCCATGAGTCCAGGTCAGCAAACTCTTCATGGAGAATGTCCCATAGCGTGGTTTGTAACCAGCCATGGGGAAGACAAGGCATCTGCAGGTTTCTGAGGAGCTCATGTGGGATGTGTTAGTGCTAAGGACTCACTTGGGACTGGTACTTCCAACATCCATGCAGGATTTTAGTGCTGTACTGGTGCTGCTGGAGGAGCAAGGACTGCAGCAAAGGACTGCACTGCTTTGGCAAGGAGGGGCATCCAGTTTCTTCTCACTGTTGACATCTGAGCTCAAGAGAAGTTTTGAGAGAGCCTCTGACATGCAGCCACTTCAGAAATTACTGGAGCTGGATTTGACCCTTCCTTTGTGGGTTTTCCTACAGCAGTGAGGGCTGAACCAGGCAGGGCACAGGGCTGCCTGCTGAATTCCTTCCTCACAGCACATTTAGGCTTTGGAGCAGCTGCAGAACACTTTGTCTCTCGTGTGGGCTAAACAGTGCAGTGGGAGCTGTGTGAGTCACCCTTCTCCAGCAAGCCTGGCTGTGCCACCCCATCTCCAGCACTGCAGCACCAGCTCCAGATGCTGTTTGCAGCAGCTGGATGTGGCCACTGTCCCTGCCAGAGCCATTCCTGGTGCCCTGTCTCCATGCTGTGCCCTCACTAGGATTCAGGCATCACTTCAGCATCACTTCAGCACCTTGCTGTTTGCCCTGTTTCCCAAAAGACAGTGACAAGGCCTTGGCTTCTCGAGGCTGAGGACATGGAGAAGCTGCTTTGCCTGTCTGACCCCATCTCTCTCATACCCCAGTGACATTTCCTCCTGCACTGACCAAGTTTTCAAGTCAATCTGACCTGACCAAAGTCTGTTACTGGGCCTGGAAAAGCAGGTGGCTCTCTGGGGTGAAGCAGAGGTGGTGCTTCAGCCCAGGTCAGGCTCCAGGGATTCTGGGCAACCTTGCAGAGTGCTCTGAGTGGCTTTTTGCTGCTGTGATCCCACCCTGTGCAGTGAGATGGCTGCACAGACCTCCAGCAAAAAATAACTCAAATTAGATGCCAAATTCCCTCAGCTTGGCAAGGAGCTGATTCCTGATTTGAGGGCTCAGCAAAGCACAGGAGATGCCCAGGGTGATGCTGTGTGACACAAAGCACAGTCCTTTCCCTCAGCACCTCTCTGAACATAAAAACACCCCCTACAAACCACCTCTCTGGTGGTCATGTTCATTGACCTGTGCAGGTTTAGAGGCAGAGATTACGTTGGAAAAGCTCCTGGGGAGCTGCCTGTGTGCTCCTGCTGGTGGGGAGCCTGCCTGGAGGGTTCCACAGCCCCACCAGTGCTGGGCACAGATAAGCCCCTGCCAACCCCAGGGCTTTGTTTGAACCTCCTCAGTGGCAGTGCCATTTGGGGAGTGAGGTGTTCAGCTCAAAGGCGAGGGCGGGCAGGGGATAATAAAGCATTTTGACACATAAGAAAGCACAGAAAGGGGCTGTGGCAGGGGGTGATGTGTTCTTCCTACCAGAACAATCTCGGAGATGTATTGCCAAGTAACTGTGAGAACATATAGTATGAATATGAGGCAATTATCTCACTTAGTGGCCTGTAGTTAAAGCCCAAAAGCATTGTGTAATTGGGCAGGGGCTGTTTATCCTTAGAAATAAATGTTTTAGCACCATGTGAGGTCAAAGAAATTACACCACGATCCAGGTAATAATAATAACCTTGAATAGTTTGCACTCCTGTAATGCCTTTCATCTGGATTTGTGAGCACTTTCTCACCATACATTAGTCCTCACCACCCTCTGTGCTCTGAGAAAGACTGATGTTATGATCGGTGCACAATAGCACCGGGAGGGACAGAGGAGACTTGCCCAAGGTCAGGGAACAGGCTGGCAGCAGAGCTGGGAACACAGCCTGGGGTGGTGGCAGTGCCCTGGGCTGAGGGACCTGCTGCTCCTCACAGATCAGTGCTTGTCTTGAGCAGTGGACAGAAGGGAACAGAGCTGGGGAAGGTTCTGGAGCACCAGGAGCAGCTGAGGGAGCTGGTGGGGCTCAGCCTGGAGAAAAGGAGGCTCAGGAGGAACCTTCTGGCTCTCCACAACTCCCTGACAGGAGGGTGCAGCCAGGTGGGCTCTGCTCCCAGGGATCAGGGACAGGAGGAGAGGAAATGACCTCAGGTTGCACCAGGGGATGTTTAGATTTGATGTCAGGAAAAAATTCTTCACCTAAGGGGTTGCCAAGCCCTGGCACAGCTGCCCAGGGCAGTGGTGGAGTCACCACCCCTGGAGGGATTTGAAAGTCATGTAGATGTAGCCCTTGGTGGTCTCTAGGACCAGCAGAACCAGAGATCTGCATCCTGACCCTTTACCCCCCAAAATGTTGCTCACAAGCTGCACATCTCCTTGTCATTTCTTTTCCAAGCTCCTTTCAGGAGAGTGGAAGGATTACTCGGAGCTAGATGAGGAGCTGGTTGGATGCTGACAGTTCTGAAAGCTTTCCTCATTACAGGTGACAATCACCCATTATCATCATCATCATCGTGCTGATAACTGAGTGTTTTGCAGGCAGAGGTGCTATTTTCTGAAATTCTGAGCATTTCTCTGAACTATGAGATAAGGGTGACATTGCAGATGAGGGCATTTGGTCGTGGTGGTCGTGATTACAACATCACCAAACACCATTACACGGCACTGGGCTTATTTCCACATTAAATGGATTTGATCCCATGCACTTGCTTCCTCGTGGAGTGGCATCTGACGGGCAATTTTACAAATGAGAAAACCAGAATTAACCAGTTGGGCCCTTGAGAGCTGTGTCCTGATGAGGCTGCCATAACCTCATTGCAATGCAGGAATCTTCCTCGTGGGCAAAGAGCCATTCCTGGAAAAGCTGATAGACACAGAGTAAACAACCAACTTATTTGTTGCTGTTTCCTCAGCCTGGAAGTCAGAGCTGAAACCCTTTGCTGTGTATCCCTGGCTGGGATGCCCTGTGGCACAAGGAGGGGATTGGTGTGCCAAAGCTCCCCATGATCCCCAATTTCACAGAGCCTAACCAGAAGCTCTCTGCTTGCTCTTAGGTGATTATTTTGGCATCCTGATGGAGGAAAAAGTGACCAGCTTCCCCTTCAGCATCCTGGATAACCCCATGTACTTGGGCAGCACAGCCATCTACCTGGGCTGGTCCCTCATGTGAGTACATGTAGAGTTCCCCTACAAACTCCTCTGGTTGTAGGGCAAATGTAGGGTCTGTTGGCAGGGCATGAGGTGCCAGGCTGCACTGTGGGCCAAAAAGACACTCTGTGATGGCAGAGGAACTGCTGCATGCCCTGACTTCTGGCTCTCTGGCTATTTTTGTGCGTGGAAAATCTTGTGCTGTCTTGAAACACTCACAGTGTTAGTTGTAGAAAAATAAACAGCGGCCAAGTGCTGGGGAGAGGGGGCACCAGCAAAACCCTCTGCAGCTGAACAAGGTCCTTGGCAGGCTCTGCACGTGGAAAAATCAACAGTCAGGGCCAAATTCATGCGGGGTGTCACTCGGCAGGGGCAGGGCACTGAGACTGGGGAGCAGTGTGACCCTGCAATTACTCTGAAAAAAGCAAAACAAGCCAAGCCACCCTTTCCCCCAGTGCACGGTGATAACACTTCCGAAACACTCCTTGTGTGATACAACAGAGCTTAATAGCCTGCTTAGGAGGAAATGAATAGGCTGTAATTTAGCAGCAAATGAGCAATATACTCTGTTCAGTGTAACAAGTTTGATGTGGTTTTCATTTAATATCACATTATATTTATTTGCCCAGGAGAAAAAAAAAACCCTGGCTGTGTTACTTCAGGAGCCTGGGGAGGGTTGCAGGCCTTTATCACTGGATATTTTGCACTGGTGCTCCTGACTGTGACCACCTCTCCTCTGCTGGGGTGGAAAAATGAAGTGCTTTGCCACTTTCTGGTCATTTTTCCAGCCATGTGTGCAGCCCCTGGTAATAAGAAAAGCTGATGGTTTCTCTCCTGTCTCCACTGAGCCTTGCTGCTGTTCATTCTGCACTTGAAATCCCCCCTGGTGCTGTCAGGGTTGGCTGCATGAGGCTGTTTCCCTTCCTGGCAGAGCCACGGCACTGGACGGGGGTTTAAATCCTGGGAAATGATGCAGGAGAGCCAGAGGGAGGCAATGCCGGGCAGGAGAGTTGGCAGCAGCACCGTGGAAACATGGATATTGCTGTGGGAAGTGGGGCAGAGCTGGGGCAGGATGAGTCCTCCACACCACACCCTGACCCCCACAGCAGCACAGGAAGAGACATTTGACCAGGAGGAATTAAAAGTAAATTTTTATTTGTTTTAAGATCAGCATCAAACTATTTCCTAAAACCTTTGCACAATCCCCTGAACCCTCCTGAGCTGTTTCTGTCTCAGAATCCCTTCTTCACCTCTCTCACTGTGGTCTTCCACCACAATTCTGGGCAGGAGCAGCTCGAAGCAGCTCGAGATAGCAGTGATTGCCTCCTTTTTCTCGTTCAGAGGCTGCCACCATTAAGGTGGCCAGCCAGGCGTGACAAATAATTGCTGTGAACAAATTGCTGGAGCTGTGCAAAGTGGCACCAAGACACCACCCACCTGCCTGGGGGAGGCTCAGCACAGCCCTTCTCACGGTGGTTTTGGCTGTTTCTCTTCCCTGGGATCTCAGTTCGTGCAATCACAGAATCATTTAGGTTGGAAGAGAATTCTAGGATCATCGAGTCCAGCCATTAACCCAGCTCTGCCTTGTTCACCACTAAAACGTCTCCCCAAGTGCCACATCTGCACAGCTTTTAGATCTCTCCAGGGATGGTGACTCCAACACTGCCCTGAGCAGCTGTGCCAGGGCTTGACAACCCTTTCAAGGCAGAAGTTTTCCCAATATCCAACCTAAACCTCCTGTGGGGCAACTTGAGGCCATTTCCTCTTTCCTGTCACTTGTATCCTTGGCTCCTCTCTCCTGTCAGGGAGTTGGAGAGTGAGAAGTTTTCCCCTGAACTTCTTTCCTCCAAGCTGAGCCTCCCCTCAGCTGCTCCTGGTGCTCCAGACCCATCCCCAGCTCAATTCCCTTCTCTGGACACACTCCTTTGGCTGATTTTTTGGGGGTGTCCATGCTTTCTCCTGAGGTCCCAGGGCTTTCAGAAGATGTCAGGGGTCTGCCTTCAGAGGCCAGAGCTGATGTCCCATCTCTGTGGCAGCAGGAGGGGTGATGGAGGACTCCTCCAGCTCTCTGGTTCTGGGCAGACCTAAAACACAGAGCACATTTGTCCTCCTTTGGTGGGGCAGCACACTCCATATCGTGCCATCAGAGCCCAAAGGATTGATCAGTTTTCATCCATAAGGGATGAAAACACATCACACAAACCAGCCTGGCCTCTGACTCCAGCCCAGCCTTAAGAACATCCAGTGGGGTGACAACCCACAGCCACGGGGAGCTGCAGCAAGGCTGGGGATGGACAGACTTCCTGCACAAAAAAAAGTCCTACCAGGACAGCAAAACCTTCCTGCCTGATTCATCATCACTGCTACAATGAGATGTGGCCCAATATGTAGGTCAAACTCGTAAGAGGAGGGGAACAGTTCACCCAAATGCTGCTCATCACCTGTGTCGAGCAGCCTCGTTTCTCCTGCGAGACAAATGTAACTTTCCCTGTGCAGGGACAGCTTTGTGTGCCTCTGGTAGGGAAGTGTTCTAACTCACAGCACCAGGCTGTGTAAATCAGAGCTGGAGCTGCAGCCAAATGATGCAATTAGAGGTCTTGCTGTCAACAAACAATCATGTAAATTTGTTCTCTCTGATAGGAATCAAGAAGGAGACATGACTAAGCATGTAATAGCAGGGGGTTGGGAGAGAAAGAAGTTGCCCGAAGCTTCCTAATGAGGGGAAAAGTTATTACAGAATGGAAACAGTGACAAGGTGGAGATTTGTGGGTGCTTCTTCGGGAACTGGTGAGGCCAGGTGGTACCTGAAAGTGGCTCCAGTATGAGGTTTAGGTAGTTCAGTGTCTCTCTGCAGGTGTGTTTTCCCAGCAGCACAAGTCACCTTGCACCAGGCTTGTGGGATGTTTATCCTTGTAAAATCACTGAATGGTTTGGCTTGGAAGAAACCTTAAAGCTTATCTTAATTGTCCCCCTTAATTAGGACAGTGGTGATTGCCTTTAACTGCTGGTGGCAGCTCAGCTCTGAAGGGGAGAAGAGCTGCCTGTTAGCAAATAAAGTATTTAGCTGGCCCTTGGTGAGGAAATGTGCAAGGCCAGGCTGGACAGGGTTTGCAGCAGGCTGGGATAGTGGAAGGTCTCCCTGCCCATGGCAGAGGGTGGGATGAGATGAACTTTGAGATGTTTTCCAATCGAAACCATTCCAAAGCATTGATTTTATGGTTCTATGGCATCTCTCTTTAGAGCAGGAGGTGATTAGGATTTTTGTCCCAATGCTTTGGCCTCGGTGCTGAAAGGAGCAGCCATCTTCATTGTATCCCCAGTTCTTGGTCATCTCTCCCCATGCCCAGCCAGTGAGGAGCAGTGGGTGGCATCAGTCCTCTGTGCTGTGCCTGGTGACATCTCACTGGAGGACACATTCCTGAAACATTTTGAAATGTGTGTAAAAGACAACCAAGCCCCCAGCATGCAGCACCCATCCCAGCACCCTTCCCAGGGCAGGAATGGACCTTCCCATCCCTTTCCATCCCCATCCCTGCACAGGCTGAGCCACCACTTGGATGTGTACAGTGCCATTCACTGCTCTGTCTGCCTGTTATCCCCTGTGCCTTGGGTGGCCCATCTTTTTGGGACATCAGGCATTTCCCTCTGAGCATAGGCTGGGAGCTGCAGCCATATGTCAGCAGCTGCTCAGTCCTTAAACATCCCTATAATCTCAGGATTTAGCCTCAAAGCAGGAGCTCTCATAGCAGAGACGTGCAGGGATCAGACTTAAAAGAAGTCGCCGAAGTAGGCTGGGGAAGAGTCTTTGCCAAGTAACATCTGTCTAAGACAGTTAACATTAGGCACAAAAAAAAAAACCCCAACCCTTTTGTTAGCTCCTGTTTAATGAGCAAGAGCTCTGTGCAGCCCAGTGTCTCATTTCACTTTCTCAACCAGGTCTTGCATAAGCCCATGCACTTACCTGATCTTTTCCTTCTCTTTCAAAACAGGCACGCCAGCCCAGCTGGCCTTTTGCTGACAGCTGTAGTGGCAATTTCCTACACAATTGCTGTGCTGTATGAGGGGTGAGTAGCTGTGCAGAGCTGGAGAGCTTCTAATTATTTCTACCAGCTTTAACTCCCGAGGTTTCAGAGAACTGCACAAGTAGAGATGGTTTTTTTCCAATTAATTCAGTGGGGAAGAAGGAAAACAGAGGATTATTTTTCAATTGTTTTGATAATGGGCAAGATTCCACTCTGAAAGTATTTGTTGAGTTCTGGGAACATTTGTGCATTTTTTTTATTTTTATCAAAATGAGGCCTTTTTTTTCCTTTTGGGTGCCGGATTCTGTCTATAGAAGAACAATAAGGAAGGCAGTGAGAGCACTCATTGTGTCTTCAGAAGAGCCCCTACAAGAAGCACTTGCATTTTGAAGTTCCTTGGATGGGCTCTTCTGCTGTTTTGCACCACAATAGCCCAGCCAGCAGCACAGGATGGAGCAGCACAGAATAACTCCCAGAAGCAGCAGTTGTACTTCAGCAGTGAAAGGTCTTTTGTATTTGCAAGGGAGGAGGAGATGCAGAGAGCCATGGTTTGCATGAAGGGGAGTCTGGGTGTGTGCTGAGCCTTGTTCTGCTCAGCACAGGGATGGTTCTGGGTGGAAGCAGCTCTAGCTGCTCCACAATCCAGAGAGACTGAAACCAGGATTGCCACAGGACAGGAATAGTGAGGCTGTGCCAACCTGTGAAGGACAGATTTCCTTGGCCCAAAAGAAAGCACTCAGTAATCTTGATTTTAATTCTTCCTCCCTTCTTCTGCCCCTGTCTTTTGTCTCTGCCCCCTCTCTCCCCAAATTCCCATCCTCCCAACTACAGGCCTTTCACAGAGGAAATCTATCAGCAGAAGCAGAAGGGAGTGAAGAGCAAGTAGCCCCAGGTAGGTTTGCTGGTGGGCATTTCAGGGGCTGCTTTGCTGGGCTCCCCCACCTATGAGCACCCCTGGCCAGTCCTGCCTTCCCTGGCTCCTCCAGAGCCCTTCCCACACTTCTCAAAGCATTTGAGCTTCAAACCTCTGCAAAATCCCAGGCAGAGAGGCTTTTCACAGCAGCAGTTGTGTCCGCCTCTTGGCACCTGACCAGCAGCCCCCAAATTGTTTTGATTATACACTTGAGAATCAGTGCAAGGGAAAATTGCTGGGAAGCTTTGAGGCTCCAGGCTTAATCTGAAGCAGGCAGGAAAAAACAACTCTTGGCCATGGCAGGTGCTCCAGAGAGTGGCAGGGATGGTGTGAGAGGGCACGTGTGCCTGCTCATCCCTCAGGGAAATTGGGCATCCCTGCTCCAGCTGCTCCTTGCCTGAGCCAGGAACATTTCTGCCAGTGGGCTCACCCTACAAACTCAGCCCAGGCTTGTTTGGGGGGCCAAAGGCTTCTGCAAAAGCACAAACTCCTGGCCAGGCTCCTTTCCTGGGGGTTCATTGCCATCCTGGACCTCCCAGTGCATTTTCCTGCTGGTTGTTGGAGAGTTGGGTCAATCCCACGGCACTGCTGAGGTTTTGGCAGCGCCAGAACTGCTGCTCTGACAGAGCTCCTGTGGCACCAGTGAGGTCCCCAACGGATTCTTGTCCCTTTGCCTTTTGCAGAGCACTGTCTCGGGTACCTCGTGCCTCTCCAGTCCCCACACTGTCCGATTTGCCTGTTTTCCTACTGAGATGTATCCTAGTAATTAGCCCAGCAACCCTTAATGAGCCGACTGAGCTCCCTGCAGCACTGGAAGTGATCAGAGGAACAGCCTGAGCGTGGTGGCAGCTCCTTGCCACAGCCCAGGGGAGATGGAGGTCCCTGTCCCCAGGTCTCTGTCCAGGTCACTGCAGCTCCCAATGCTCTCCCAGGAATTACACAGTGTGAGACCTCCCCACCTCTTCTCCCAAATGGATTACTGAAGATCTGCAGGGAAAAAGGAATTCCCTTTGGATGGAGGGAAAGCAGAGTCATGATGGAGACGCTGGGGGCCTTTCATAAGTGAGCTGATCCTGAAGATCATCTGAAGGTGCAGCCTGAGAGCCACGGGAAGCAGAAAAGCTTGGGTGCAGCAGCAGAGAGGGCTTGGGAGCCCCTGAGGATTCAAACACAGCTTGGGGAGAAAGAGAGGAAACTGCAGCAAACTCAACAACAGCAGAACCTGCTGCAAACCCGACAACCAGCCCCCTCTTTTTGGGAAAGGAACCTCCCCATCCAGAGCTGCAGCTTCCCACCTGTGCAGAGCCCTGCAGCATCTCTGCACCATTGCAAAGGCTCCGAGAAAATTGACTGAAAAGTGCAGAAATGTGAATGTACTACCTAAACCACAGCCCAGGGGGATGCAGGGATGGCAGTTTTCCCGTGGGGAAAGCCCAGCATGGAGAAGACCCAGGGGAAGAGTCAAGCCCTATCCACACCTTGCAGATATCCCACCCCTGGCCATGTTGATAGCCCAGCCCCTCCTTTTCCCTGGGGTCCACTTGAGGGTCCTGCTGTTTTTCCCACCACCCAGTGCCTTCCAGCTGTTTTTCACTGCCTTGCAGGGGCAGTGGGAGGGAGGGAAGGGTTTGTTTCTGCCTTCCACACTGTGCAGCAGCCAGGTATGGATCTGCCCCTCTGCCCCTTCCACCACCTCAACAAGTCCCCAAATTGCCCAGTGCTGGATCCTGCATTGAACAGAAAGACTCCAGAGGTGATGCTCCAGCTCCAGGCTCTGTTTTCACAGATTCCCAGGACAGTTTGAGAAATAAACTGTAAATGACCAAGCATGCAGATGCTGGAGAAGGGAGCTGTGCTGCTGCTGGCTCCTGCACTGACACTGGAATGCAGGACCACATCTCAGCATCACATTGTCCCCTCCTCAGAGGGTCCTCCCTCTTCTCAGTGTCACCTCCATGAAACGGTTCCATTTCCTTTTGCTTTTGCACGTTGTAATTAATTCACCCCCCGGGCATCACTCAGCAGGAATTAAAAGTGTTGGTCTCTTTTCAGTCCAGCCTCCATTTCCTCCGGAAGGGCTCACGAATGCTATGTTTGTGTTTCATCACTTTAGAGCCATTACACACAGATTTATTTTTTTATTGCCATCTCAACCACCTTCCTCGCAAAGATTTGGGCATAGTATTTTATTTTTAGATAAGTTTCCACATCCCCTTCACAGCTAATGTTTGTAGATGGAGGTTAAACTGGCCCAGTACCCATAGCAACCATCGAGGAGAGGATACATTGCATTATTCAGACAATTTATGTCAGAGTTGCCAGTCCTGGCTCAAAGTGTCTGATGTCAATAAACTTGGATTTGTTGATAAGTGAAATCAGTATTTACTGAAAAGGCACGTGCTCTTTCGGGAAGAATTATTCCTGATGAGAACACAGCGAGGGCTGGTTTTGTGCTGTCTCATTCCCAGTCTGGGGACCATGTGTGCGTTTCCTAGTCCCTGCTGCCAGGCCAGAGGGGCCCCCAGTTGTACCATTCCCCTCCCCAGCCAGTATCAGCCTTCTAAAACGTGTCTGTCACCAGAAACCCCAGTGGTGGGGCTGCTTCCCATCCCGTGCCCACAGCATCCCATGAGCAGAAGGGTTTGATGCTGTGCTGGGACTGACAGAGACTCCTTCCCCCTTGAGCTGCCATTTCCAGCCCTTCCCACTTCCCAGCCATTCTGTGGCAGCTTTGCATTGCACAAGGTTTTTTCCTGGGGCTACGCCAGACACATTCCTGGTTTTGGTGGCTCTTCCTGCAGCAGCCAGCATGGATTAAACATTGTCAGTGCCTTTGCAGAACTGGCTCTGGCTGCTGTAAGGCTGGAGTTTGATGTTTTAGAGGTGTCTGCTCTCTTCCCTAAAGCAAATCTGAGGAGCTGGAAGGTGATGTTCCAGCCCATCTCATGGGGTCTGAGCCCACCTTTCTCCCTGGGGCAGGGGGTGGCCCTGGCCAGGACTAGTCCCTGTGGTGCTGTGTTGTTCCCCAGGACTGCAGGGAGGGAAACACAGAGACACCATTATTTTTGTTGTTTTATGGTATTTTAACAACAGAGGATATGGGGACTCTCCTTGGTTATAAGGAAAAATAATGTGGTTCTTCTCCAATTGCCTAATATTTCCAAGAATTTGAGATTACACAGGGAGAGGGTGAAACCTTCAGGCTGAGCACGAAGTGCTGTGGTGTCACAGCTGTTTCCCCTCTTCCTGGCTGCAGCTGGGACATATCCTGCATGGATGCAGGTCTGGATCTCGTGGCCCCCAGGTCAGAACATGAGTTCTGCTGCTTCCAAAGGAGAGATCTGCACCTTGGGACCCCCAGGACCAGCCAGTTGCAGCCCCAGCTCTGTGCTGGTGCCAGGGGTGCATCTCTCCAGCTCTTGCAGAGACATCAAGGGCCAAATGAGGTCCCTGGAAATGGGTCATGGGGCCATTTTCATAACTTCATGCCTTCAAAATCCAGTGTGGGGCATGCTGGGCCCACTAGAGCTTGGCAGTGGGGTTGTTTTCAGCCTTGGGAAATGCTTCACATGATGCTGTGTGCTGACGCCACAGATAACGCTTCCATTGAAGTTTGGGATATTTCTCCAGAGCAAACACCAGGGGAGGAGAAACAAGTTAAATCTCAACTCGTACCTGGCAGGGACAGCTGGGTCACCAAGGCCATTGATCTGTGCTGCCCCAGGTCCATCCCACCACACAACCTCTGTGCCCTCCCTCATGGAGGTTTTCTCTGCATGGCTGCTTGCATGGCTCCTCTCCACACATCTCCCTTCCATGTGATAATTCCTTGGGATGAGGGGATCATCGGTACAATGAACACCCCAGCAACAGGGGTGCTCCACACTCACAGGATGCTTCATCCAGGAGCCCTTCAGGAGATGGAGGCTGCATCCTGTGGTCCTTTCCCCCATGATGGTGGTGACATCCAGAACCAGGGACACATTCCCAAAGGCCCTTCCCTCCATTGTGACCTCCCATAACCCCATGGCCCTGTTTGCTGTTGCCCAGGGAAGCTGTGCTGGCCTGCCCCGGGGGAGGGATGGCCACCAGCCTTACGTGGCAAACAAACACAGAATAAACACGTGGCGCAATCAGGGCAGCATGTGTGGCACTGGCAGCATTGGGAATTCGCCATTCCCGCTGTGCTCCTGCTTGCTGAATCTGCACTTTGGCTGTTTGGGAAGATGGAAGGAAACGGGGGGCTCAGGGCTTGGGGCAGAACCTTGGCTTTTTTGTCAGCGGTTGGGATTTGATGCAAAGCAAAAATGAGCTTTGAGATTTGGGGGCAGATTTGGGTCCTGGATTTGGGCACTGCTTTATTGGGGATCCCTTAATCCAGAGAAGGTGGACAGGGGACAACAGAGTTTATCTTTATAGGGGCACAAACCAGTCTGTTCTATTCCTGTTGTGTAGGGAAAACAGGAATCTGGACTTCAAATGGTCACAAAGCAATGGGAAGAACACCCTGGTGGGAAATATTCCCAGGTGGGAAACCCCCAGTGCTGGAGCCCAGACAAATTCCTGGGGCAGGCTGGAGATCCCAGACTGAGCTGCATAGGCTCTGCTGGCAGGCCCATGCTCAAGGATCTGGGATACAGGCAGTTCCCAACTCACAGGTGTCCAGGGAAAACTTTGACATTTCCCCCAGTGCTGAGAGGGCAGCAGCAGCAGCAGCACCCCATGCCCACTGTCCCCTGCCCATGGTATCACCCCCACCAGGGACAGGGTGGAGAAGACTCCATCAACCCAACCCAGCCCATTTCCACCCTCACTCCGGGGGTCCTTACGCACAGAGCTCCCGCCATGAGGCAGAGGACAAGTTACGAGGCTGTTTTCTTTAATTTTCACACTCAAAAGCTGCCCTGGGACAGCTCGGTGAGCCGCATCCTCCTCGGATCCTCTTTCAAAGGAAAAAAATGGTAGGAATGTGCTGCTTTTTCCATGTCGCGCTTTCTTCGCGGAGGAGCTGTTTACGGAGCGCTGCTCCTCTCCCAGCCAGGGGCGCAGGAGGTCTCAGAGCCAGCAGAGTCCTGGGAAGATGTCAGGGCCAGGCTCTGCCTGCGGTTCTGCTGGGATGGGAGCCTCGAGGGTCCTGGATTTGGGCACCTTTGCCCAGCTCAACTCCCCCCAGATCCCAACCTGTGCATCCCTGCTCTGCCCTCAGCCCCTTCAGACCTGCAGGACCTGACAGGAAACATCTCCAGGCTCTGAGCCCTCAGCACCACTACCCCTTCCTCTGCCAGCTCCTGCCTGGCACTGCCCACCTGGCTCCCTGCCTCCTCTTGGGCTTTAATTTGTGTCTTACAACCCTGCCAGCCATGGCTATTTCCATGGGAACCTTCCTGAAATCCGCAGCAATGCATCCACTGGGGTCACCAAGCCTCCCTCTCTGCTGTGCCTTGTACTCCAAGCTCAGTTGCTGCCTATCTCCAGTTACAGGTGACGTTTCTCTCTAATCCCAGAGAAGCTGAAGGAAGCTCTGCTCTTTGGCAGGGAGCAGAAGGTGCTGGAGTTTGGGGACACATCCAGGACGTGGAGACACCTTTGTTCATGCTGGCAGGGTGCTGCTGCATCTGAGTGAACTGTGGCTGAGAGGATGGGATGAAAGGAGATGGAAGGTGGAAGTAGAGGATTTCTAGGGTGCTCCTGGCTTGGAGCTGCATCACACTAGGCACAGGGATGGTGTGATGAGGGAGCTTTTGCCACCCCTTGCCTGGATAACTCCAGGAGCTGGGGATTTGAGACATGTTTCAGGCTTTCAGATTCTCTGTTAATCAAATCCCAAGTGCTAAAAGGAATCAAGAGACATGAAAAGTGTTGCTAAAGGAGCAGGGGGTGGGGGGAGGAAACAAATAAAGCCACCCCCTGGTCCCTAGAGAAGGAGCAGCTTCTGCATCATATCTCATCTGGGAAAAATTATATGTTGGGAATTACGTGCTTCTTCTGCAAAGCCTTAAAGAGATTTAATAAAATGAGACAAGCTAATAATATAGGGAATGAATAGCAACCCTAGATGCTGCATCTTGATTTAATCAGATGCTTTTCCTCAAGGGGACAAGCAAGAACTATGGCTGAAGCCTCCCTTCCCTTCCCTACCCAGCTGCTCCCCTCTTCCTCTGGCCATTTGCTCCTTCTCCCATCCCAGGGGAGCAGCCAGGGCAGGATTTGGGGTCCCAAAAGTCCCTGCTGCTCACCAGCAGCTGCTGGGAAATGCACAGCCCACGCTGGTTCTTTGGGAGCAGGGTGAGGAGCCAGACCCTGGGAGAGATCCCTGTCCAAAGACCAGTCCTGGGGGAGGAAAGCAGGAACTGGGGAGCCAGGAGAGCTGGGCTGGGGAGCAGGCATGGCTCCATGTGTATACTTGCTCCAGAGCCAGGGAATGCCTGGCTGCTGCCGAGGGGATGAGCTTGGTGGGATGTGAAGCATCTTAACAGTGATGATAAGGAGCTCATGTGGGATGTGCTCCTCTCCGTGGCCTGGGAGAGCTGCAGGGTCTGCCTGTGCTGGGTGGGAACGACACAAATGGCACTTGCAGTCCTGTTTCACCTCCCAGACCCGCAGGACACGGCCGTGAACCGAGGCCAGCCTGGCCCCGGGGGGATGATCCTTCCCAGCTCCGCAGCACACTCAGAAACCAAACTCATGTTCTGATGTAATTGTCCTTTTCCGAGTATCCCCGCTCGCCTGTCCCTCTGCTGGGCACCACCGTGCCGCTCCTGCTTCCTGGAACATTTTGCTTCCTACATTTTTGCCGTGGTGCTGCTGCTGTGAGCTCTGTTTTGCTGCTGCACAGTTCGTCCAAGCCAGGCCCTGGGGAGCCACATGTTCTGTCGCCGGGATGTTTGTGTGACTTTCGTGGAATTTCCTCTCCTCAGCCACTTGCTCGCGGACACAGGGTGGGTTTTGCTGGTTGGCAGGTGGCTGGTAAACCAAGGAGGGTGAAAATAAGGAGGGAAATAGCAAGAAAACAAGGATTGATCTGTGCTGAAGGTGATTCCATTAAAGGTGTCGCTGGGGTTCATGCAGAGCATCCTGCCTGCAGCTCTGGCCGTGCAGAGCTGCTGCATGAAAGAGCCTGTATCCTCCAAAACCAGGCAAGGAGCAAACATCCCACAAATAGCAGGGGCAAACTCTGGCAGCCATGGGGGAAATGCCCTTTTACCTCCCCCTGCTTAAGCCTTGGGCTATTTGCAGTGAGGTCAGAAATAGGTGGTGATTTTTGAAAGAGTCATAGCCGTGGGAAGGCTTTGCCTTGCAGCGAGGTGGATCCTTTATCATCAATCACTGGCAGCGGCTCCCAGCAAATGTGCTTAGCTCCCGCAGGAGATGAGTTTCTAGATGAGCCTGGGAGGACTCAGCTAATGCTGTGTAATGCTCCTGCTCGGGCTCTGCGTGACTCTGTGAGGAGCTGGGCTCTGGGGTGGCACAGACAGTGCACACATCCTCTTTTCTGGGAGCTCCCCCCACCAGCAGCTCTCCTCCACCCACCCCGGGTCCCTGACATCCTGTCCTTGCTGTCAGGCTCAGGTCCCACTCCACCAAGCCCACAGGATCCCAGTGCACATTTGTCTCCTGGCATGCTCTGCCCAAAGAATTCTTTAGAAGGAGTGAATAGATTTTTTTCCTGTCAGCCAGGAGCAGCTTTCGAGCAGGCTATTTTTACCTGTTCCTGACTCTATTAATAGTTGTACAGCCAACAATAAATGCTGATCGAGATATTCGATTTGTCTGTCCTCCAGAGGTTGCCACTTCCTATTCCTCCTGTTGTTTTCCACCAACCGCTTCAATTAAATGATCTTTTTGTTATTTGGGGTGATACATTTGGGCTTTGTGTTCAGCTATTAAACTTCTTCGCTGCCTCGAACGGAGATGAATAAACACAGGAAACTGTCCCAGTTTCTCTCCTCCAAGTGTCCTTGTGCCTCCAGGCAGGATGTTTCCCTGCAGGCAGGGATGGGCTGTAAAAGAGGCTGTTTAAGTCGATGCTCCCTTCCACCCCACAGACAACCATAATCCCTCTGTAAGCCTTCTGAAAGTGTTTAAATTAATATCCAAGGGTGAGACCACACTCGGGGGAGATGAGAAGCTCAACACCATCCACTTCCCAAGTGGTGCTGAGGAAAGGCTCTGCTCTGCACCAGTCTGTGTGTTCTGGCTGTCCCTGAGGTCCCTCTCTGCATTTTAGGTGAGGCTTCTGCAGCCCCGAAACTTATTAAAGCATCACCTTTTGCTAAGTTGTTTTTTGGGGGTTTTAGCTGGTTTTTTTTGTTGTTTTTTTGGTTTTTGGTTTTTTGTTTGTTTGTTTGTTGGTTTATCCAGCCATGAGTGCAGCCACTCTGGGCAGCCTGTGTCAGGGCCTCACCACCCTCAGAAGGAAGAATTTCTTCTTCATCAAATTCTGCCATCTGTTAGTGGGAAGCCATTCCCCTTGTCCTGTCACTCCAAAGTCCCTCTCCATCTCTCTTGGATCCCCTTTAGGCACTGGAAGGGGCTCTGAGGTCTCCCTGGAGCCTTCTCTTCCCCAGACTGACATTCCCAGTTCTCCCAGTACAGCACCATTCCCAGTTCTCCCAGCACAGCACCATTCCCAGTTCTCCCAGTACAGCACCATTCCCAGTTCTCCCAGCACAGCACCATTCCCAGTTCTCCCAGTACAGCACCATTCCCAATTCTCCCAGCACAGCACCATTCCCAGTTCTCCCAGTACAGCACCATTCCCATTCTCCCAGTACAGCACATACCCAGTTCTCCCAGCACAGCACCATTCCCAGCTCTCCCAGCACAGCACCATTCCCAATTCTCCCAGTACAGCGCTGATCCCATTCCCCATCCCGGCCCTGCTGCCGCCCGCCGGGCTCTCGCCTGTCCCCTAGCGGGAAGAGCTGGCGCTGCAGCGGCGCCGCTCGGCGCCCCGGACCGGGACCGACACCAGGACTTGGATCGGGACCGGGACCTGGATCGGGATCGGGGTCAAGGGAAAGCCGCCGTGCGAAAAGTCTCCGTCAAGGGGGCACCGCGCAGCCCCCAGCCCGCGCTGCAGCCCCCGGTGGGACCGAGACTTCTCTCTGCTCCCGGCCCCGCGCACCGGAGCTCGCACCGAACGGGGTCTTTTCTCCGGTCTTTCGGGCAAGTGTAAACCGCAGCAAAACCACGGCAGGGAGTGGTGTGGGACCCTCTGCACCCCCCGTCCCGGGTTCCTGCATCTCGGGGTCACCCCGAGCCCCGGGAGCCCGAGCCGGGCTGAGAACGGGACGGATACAAAGCACAGGGAGCCCGTGCTGAGATTTTCAAACGGGACTGTGAACGGGACCGGGAGGGCGAGCAGGTCTGCAAGCGGGAGTTCCAAGCATCGGGAGTTCCAACCGGGCTGCGAACGGGACCGGGCTGTGCACCTCCGGGAGTGCGAACCGGGATGGGAACGGGACGGGGCTGCGCAGCACCGGGAGTGCGAACCGGGATGGGAACGGGATCTCTCTGTGCACCTCCGGCAGTGCGAACCGGGATGGGAACGGCATCTGCCTGTGCACCTCCGGGAGTGCGAACGGAGCTGCGAACGGGACAGGGCTGCCAAGCACTCGGAGCCCCAGCCGGGCTGTGAACGGGACCAGGCAAGCGAGCCGCAGGAGTGCGAACGGGGCTGCGGACGGAGCGCTGCGCTCGCCCGGAGCCCGGCGGGGGGCGCGGGCCGGACCGGGCGCGGAGCCGGGCGCGGAGCCGGGCGCTGACTCAGCCGCCGCCGCCCCGGGCCGTGACGCGCCGAGGGGCGGTCGCTGCCGCCTGCATATAACGCGGCGGCCGCCGTGCAGAGCTCATATCGACCCTTCCTGAGAAGGGAGAGGGGCTGAGCAGCTGAGCAGGCAGCGCCTTCCTACTTCTCCTGCTCTCCTTCTCGGCGCAAGCTGCACTTTTCGCCGGCGTCAATGAAACTGGCAGCGATGATCAAGAAGATGTGTCCCAGCGAGGCCGAGCTGAGCATCCCCGCCAAGAACTGCTACCGCATGGTCATCCTGGGCTCCTCCAAGGTGGGCAAGACGGCCATCGTCTCGCGCTTCCTCACCGGCCGCTTCGAGGAGCAGTACACACCCACCATCGAGGACTTCCACCGCAAGTTCTACAGCATCCGCGGCGAGGTCTATCAGCTCGACATCCTTGACACATCGGGCAACCACCCCTTCCCAGCCATGCGCCGCCTCTCCATCCTCACAGGTACTTGTCGGGGGGTTCCTCTGCCTTCCCTCCTGCTCAGTTTGGGGATGTTTTTCCAGTTCTGGGAGGAGGGAGGTAGGATTTTGTGTGTTCAAGTGGATGGGCAACTCTTCTTGGTGGAGAGGAGGATGCAGGACCCAGGTGCTGCCTGGTCCTTCCTTCTCCAAGTCTCTATTTGCCTTAGAAGTGGGTCTCTGCGTGTCCCTGTCCCTGCAACCATCTCACGTTCCCTCTTTTGTCCCCAGGAGACGTGTTCATCCTCGTATTCAGCCTGGACAACCGAGACTCCTTCGAGGAGGTGCAGCGCCTGAAGCAGCAAATCCTGGAGACCAAGTCGTGCCTGAAGAACAAAACCAAGGAGAACATAGAGGTGCCCCTGGTCATCTGTGGCAACAAGGGCGACCGGGACTTTTACCGGGAGGTGCAACCCCGGGAGATCGAGCAGCTGGTGGGAGGGGACCCCAAAAAATGCGCCTACTTCGAGATCTCGGCCAAGAGGAACAGCAGCCTGGACCAGATGTTCCAGGCGCTCTTCGCCATGGCCAAGCTGCCCAGCGAGATGAGCCCCGACCTGCACCGCAAGGTCTCGGTCCAGTACTGCGACATCCTGCACAAGAAGGCGCTGAAAGGCAAAAAGCTGCTGAAGGAGGGGGGCCGGGGCGGCACGGAGGAGGCTTACGGCATCGTGGCTCCCTTCGCCCGGCGGCCCAGCGTGCACAGCGATCTCATGTACATCCGGGAGAAAGCCATCGGCGGCGGGCACAGCAAGGAGAAGGATCGCTGCGTGATCAGCTAGGAGCCCCCCTCGCCACGGGAAGGAAGGAAGGAAAGAAGGAAAGGAGGGAGGAAAGATGCTCGTTTCCGAATTGTCTTTGGGCAGGTGCCCACCCGGGCAGAGAGGGGATCGCCTTTCCCCCAGCCTCCCTCCTCCCGCTTTCATCATCTCCCTCCCTGAGGGTGCATTTTGGGAGCGAGGGATGCGAAGGGGGAGGCTTTGGAGGGCAGGAGGAGATGTCACTGGGGACAGTCTCCTCCTCTAGGTAAAGAGACAGGGAAAGGATGAGCTGCTGGGCAGCCAGGATGAGTGTGGAGGGCACAGACTTTGGTGTCTCTTTCCCTCCCAAACCACCCAGCCTCGGGCATTGCCTTCGGGAGGGAGGGCAGGGGGCTGCCAGCACCTGCCTGGGGCTTTGGGGTTGGTTTTTGTTTGTTTTTTTTCAACTTGAGAAGCTGTGCACGGACTCTAGCTCTGTGTTGTGTGCTCGTTTGTGTCTGCAAAACACATGCAGAAGACACTCCTAAGCTGTTGCAAAGACATTGCAGAGTTACAGCCCCGATGGACCAAAAAACTGACTCTTGTTTACATTTGTCTTGTTTGATTTGCAAGATTTGGGGAGGGTGGGGGGAGCGGGAAGGGTTTTACAAAAATAAAATAATAGGCACTTTATGTAGGTATTGTTTGTCATTGACATGAACAACAAAAAAAAAATCTTCAAGTGTTTCTACCGTGGGTGAAACTTGATGTTTTATTTTTTCTACAAATCAATAAAATCTTTTAAAAAATTACACCTGTGGGTTTGTCTTTGCTTCCTAGCCCTATCCCATGGCAAAGCCTGCTAAATAAAAGGCCTGGGCTCTGAGGTGGCAAAAGCAGCCTCTCACTCGAGCCCTGTATTGCCCCATTTTTCTCCGACTCCCAGTGCAAAGGTTCCCGCCTCTGCAAGCCGCTGGGTTTTTGCCACACAGGGTAACGAGGGGCCATGCAGGGAGTTACTCACTCCAACGGGTCACTGAGCCAGCACTTTCCTCACTCCACACGCCGAGTGACGATGCTGCCAGCCCTATGACACGCCGGGCAGTGGCATGTCACTGCCTGCAGTCACCCAGCAAACTGACATCACTTCGTTTTAAAGAGCTGATTGTGTTTCATGCTCTTTCCCGATTAACTAAGCACACTTTAATGATGTCAACACAGACTGATTCATTGGCACCCCGGCTGGGATATTGTTTTTACTTTGCAATATGAGTAAAGGAAGTACTTTGCTTGAAAGGTCACCTTTACATCTGATGGTTTTTAATCTCTTTCCAATAACAAGCTGCAGTAATCATTGCTAGAAGTGAAAGGGAAAGGGGATAACTCTTCAAAGAAAGCGTTTCCTGGCTGCAGCTTCTCTTCCAGCTCATTTTCAACCCCTGCCCCCACCTCATGCAACAGCACAAATCTGCGTTTAGTACATATTTATGACCAAAAAAAAATCATATTGAAGCCACAAAACAATGGTGGGGGAGTGCAACAGCAAGGCAAACCTCCTCTGTTTCGCTTGAAACTTGGATTCAAGTTGACAGAGTTAACTTGTTCCTGAACTAAGTGCCAGACATTTCTTTGGCAACATGTTGTTTCTTCCAGCTCTGCCTATGCCTGATTTCACAGGAACAGCAACTGGCAAAAGAATGGAAAACATCGTCCAGGCATGAGACACAGGAATTTATTGAGCTGGGACAGGCAATGGCTGGTGGAAAGGCAATTTCAGTAATAAAAGATGTGTACATTGTGCTTTGTTTATCTTGGTGTTCTGCTTTACTCAGAGTTTACACACTGGCACCTTCCCAAAGAAAGTACTAGTACAGTGTCCCAGTGCGGACAGAGTAAATCTCTAAGCTACAGGTGAGTTGCAACCACCCCACTGAGCAGAACTACCTGTTCAAGCTGCTCAAACGTTTGTGGTTGTGGGAAGCCCCTGGATGTGGAACTTACCTGTCCTGTTGAGCCTGATTTTAGTATGGAATAACTAAAAGCTCTTATCATTTATGCCCTTTGTTTTGGTTCTTGTCCTTCCTCTGTTTTAAGAGGAAAAGACATTGGAGCTGGGCCCAGGATCCCGTGTGCTGCCAACATCCTGCCTGCCCCTGCTCTGCCCACATCCACTCAGGGAACGCACAAGAGGGCAGTTCGGAGTTTATAAATCTTTATTTGACTCATCTCGGACACAACCACCAATTGTTAAAAAAGAGAAATACAGAAGTAATTGAAAGCAACCATTCCTTTTCCAACACACAGGGAATGGAAAGTGTACCAGAGACTCTTTCCAGGAGCAGGGCCAAACAGTTCATGCTTCCCTCTTATGTTCCCTTCTGATGTCTGGCCATTTTTAATTAAAATAAAAAATTGCAGAAAATGCCCCCTTTTTCACCAGCAGCCACTCTGACCCTTAGTGAGGAGAAAGCAAAATGTCTCCTGCTTGTTTGAACATAAAAAAGAAGAACCCCACCCTGAGAGAAAACAGGAGATGGGATATGTAAGTGCACAGTCCTGCAGCTGATCAAGGGAACGCGCCGCTGCCATTGTCCCAGGAGAGCACATAGTGTCCTGGCTCTGTGTCACACACCCATGGTCCACGCAGGCACAGCAGTGTCACCACAAAACCTAAAGAAAACTCAACTTCTGCCATCCTGTTCAGCCCAGAGAGGAGGTATCTCAGACTCAGAGAGTGGAGCTGTGCCTTTCCTACTCCTTGGGGATTTCAAACATGCAAAGGCTCTTGTACTTCTGCAGCAGCTCATTTTTGGTCCGGACCTGCTCCCGCAGGTTCTGCAGCTGCTGCTGCTGCTGCTCTGGGCTCACCCCGATGCCAGGCATGGAGCTGATCAGCTTCCTCATCTCCTGGAACTTGTTCTTGAGCTCATTCAGTACCTGGTGAACATCCTGGCTGTCCTTGTCCATGCTGCAGAGGAGAGAAAATCGAGACACTGTGAATTCTCCTATTGAAAACACTGTAATTTCCAATACAACCACGGTTTAAACGGGAATTCACTGGGAAAATTGCTCTTGGTATCTAGCTACACACACCTGAGTCACTCATCCTAATAAAAGGACTCAGATGGATATACAGACTGGGCAGCTTAGGGGCAAACAGGTTTCCTGCAAATATCCAGCACACAATCCAGTCACTTCAGGATGCATTAACCAGGTTAGGAGCTGCTCTGCAGCTTTCAACCACCACCCTGGAGCAGCTAAATTCTCCCTCTGAACTCCTGTACCTCTCTTTGGGGAAGGTAAGATTGCAAATGTGTTGTGAGTAGTCACCTGGAAAAAAAGATCTCAGTCTCACTCATGACCTGTTGCTGCTGTAATACAAAAAAATCAATGCAGTCAAACAGCTTGACAGCAGAAAACAGAAACTGTTCCCTGAAGTGCTGGAGAGTGTCTAAAGGCAGAGAAAACAGTACTTTGGAGCTTTAACAGGAGTCTCTGGGGATTTATACTTAATAAAAGAGAAGCAGTGGGGGTTTTTTGGGTTGGTTTGGGTTTTTTTTTTTAAGAGCAGCAGAATTGGCTGTGCAACCAGCTCTGTGCTTTTCAAGGCTCAGTGTTGTCTGAGGCAGCGTCTGCCCTTGAACCCTCATTAGTATCTGACTCAGCTTTGTTAGCACCAGCAAGAAGTTTTACTGATTCCAGGCAAAAGCAAGTCCTCGCTTCCAGGCTGCCTGTTAATAGGGAGAGCGGGATTCTAATGGTCTTTGAAAGACTGGCAGCCTGTTCAATAGCCAGACCTAAAAATAAATCTGCTTGGCATGACCAGGGCAGAGAGGTGCTCGATTATAACTTTGGGGAATCGTGACATGGCTGAGAGCAAAACTTTTAAGCAGATGGCCACTGCTTGTTTCAAAAGCCTGTTGGAACAAAATATTCATTATTCCCTTCTAAATAAAACTGCAGCTGGTACTATAATATCTCCCCATTATGCAGGCACTCAGGGCCAGGTCGGCAGTGGAAAAATACAGGCACACACACAACCAACCCCATGGCACATCTGGGGAAGGATGGGGTGACACTGCCTTTAATCCACCACAGCTGCAGGCTGGCTTTGGCAGGGGTGTCCTCCCCACATCTCCTTCCCTTCCCCAAACGAAGAGAACTGGCAGCTGCCTGTTGCCTGGTTGATCCAAAGGAATAAATATTTCAGGCTTGGTGGGGTTTTGTCCTAATGTGTGGTTTTCCTGCTGGATCAAGCCACTGAAGCGATTCCCTGTTTAGGGACACAGAAAGGTGGGAGTGAGAAGGTGTGGGAAGAGCCTGCAGCTGCCTGAACTAACACAGGATTCAACACAACATCCAACCACAGCCTGTGCTGATGGACTGGACACAAAACCTGCCTTCAGGCACAGTGTTCTTCACCACACCAGCACAACCCACCATCGGTGGAGCCACACAGTGGAACCTCAGCAGTGACGCCACTGGACTGTACAAGGCTGGAAATATCAGCAGACACTGTTTGGGAAAACTTTCTCCAGACCCAAACAACAGGAAACAGCACCCGACCTTGAACGTTAGCAAATTTACGTGATACATCCTCGCTCTGGAGCACAGAGTCACCTTGATGATGAGTCTTTGTGGCTGAGTCAGTGTAGGAACAGCAGGGCTGGGCTCTGCCACTCGAGGCAGTGTTAGAGGACAGCCCGTTTGCCATCTGTCACAGACAGGAGGCACAACATCCCACCTCTGGCTGCTGTGGTGCCACCTTTCTGCCACACCATTCAGTACCCACGGTGGCTTGAGCCGCCTGAGAAATGCCATGTGTGAAGTCAAGAGAGGTAGCTGGGCAGCAAGAGCAGGTGGCTCGGTGGGACAGGGCACAAGATATCCCCAGGACCGTCATTTGTGAGTCACTACAACCTGATCAGTGACACATCAGAACCTGGGAGGTCTCAGCCCGTGGCTACTGCCCACTTTGCTGATGTGTGTACATCATGCACCTGGCAGGGGATTTAGCCTCACTCCTGTGTCTGCACAGATCAGAGAAAATCAAGGTCAGGGGGGCAATTTGATGGCCCACACCTAGCACAATGGGGAAACTGAAATGAGAGGGCTTGTGTTCTCATGCCCATTTTGGACTGGTGTGTCAAAGTCCAAAATGGATTCCCATGGATTGGGCTGCTTGGCCTGCAGAGCAATCAAGCATGAACCTCCCTCACCTTTCAGACATGCTTGGCCCAAGTGAAACATCAGCAGGACACAAATCAGCTCCTCAATGAGTGCACAGGGAGAGGGCAGGAGGAAGGTAATTCATGCTCCCTCTGCCCACTGCCTCACCCTGCATTGTGCCCCGATGAGGGTACAGAGCCTGCCTGGATGGATTTCCATGGCAGAGCCATTCCCTTTCTGCGATGTCAGATGAGCATCTCTGGAGGGGTTATCCTGGGCCAGCAACATGTCAGTTCTCAGGATCCTTGTACCAGCACCTTTCACCTGTACACGGCTTATCTTGAGCTGGGAAGAGAACAGTGTACATCCCACTGGGGGAACCCATTCTCCTTTTTACAACTGCCCAGAAATAGGCTGAATTCCTGACGCACTGCCTGTACTTTCTGAGGCTGTTATCAGCCAAAGAGTACAGTCCTCTGGAGCAATAACCCAGCGGACACACAGTGCTCCTGCCCTGGGGTTAGTGGTGGGGCAGTGTACCTGTGCCATGGGAGCACCTGCACTGCTCAGGTGACCCCAATGCCACCCAGGTACTGCCACGACTCAGTGGAGGTGTACTTGGGACTGCGCCAGCTCCCTCTGACACTCTTCCCAGGAACTCCAGCTGGGAGGAAAAGGGCAAAGGAAATGATGGAAGGTTGGAGAGCATCACTAGAGGGGTGACCCCATTGCTCTGCCACCTGTTCAGGGCATCCTGGGGATGTGGGGGCTGGGAGAGCATCACTCGAGGGAGAATCAATGGCCCAGCTCCCTGTTCATCCTGGGGATGCTGGGAGCTGGTTGAGCATCACTAGAGAGGGCATCCCATTGCCCCACACCCTATCCAGGGCATCCCTGAGGATGCTCTGACTGGGAGAGCATCACTGGGGAGAACACCCCTTAGCCCTGCTCCTAAGGGGATCCAGAATCCCTGCAGGCCCCCCGAGGGATCTCTGCTGTGAGGCAGCACCGTCCGAGCGGGGCGGCTGCGGCAGGGCCCGGCGGGGCGGGGGATGGCGATGGCCGTGCCCGCCGTTACCATTTGATGATGTCGTGGACGAGCGGCAGGAAGGAGAACTCCTCCTGCGCGGGCGGCAGCGGCGGCGGTTTCTGCTCGGCGGGAGGCTCCGGCGGCGGCGGCTCCTCAGCGGCGCGGCCCGCGGGCCCGGACGCCATGGCGGCCCGGCAGTGACGGAGCGGGGCGGGCCCGGCTGGCTCCGCCTCACGGCCCTCAGCGAGCCCGGGGCCGGGCTGGGCAGCGGTCGGTGCCCTGGTCGGTGCTCTGATCGGTCCCGCTGAGATCTCTAGTAGTCCCCCCAAAATGCCCAGTGAGCCCCTGAAATGCCCAGTGAGCCTCTCAAGTACCTCCACAGTGAACCCGGCTGTGTCCCCAGTGATCCCTCTGCATCTCGCCAGTGACCCCCTCTCTGCCCCCTCAGCGACCCCTCCCTGTGCCCCACTATTGATTCCCCCTAAACCACCCCAGCAATCCCCGCACAGTGATCCCACCTCCCATCTGAGCCCCACACAGGAGGTGGAAGGTTGGAGGAAGGAGAGGTTGTGGGGTCCTGCACCCCAAGCACAGGGCGAGGAGAAGGGGTGCCAGGAATCGTCCTGGTGTCCCAGGAGCCATCCGGGCATCACACGAACCACACAGGGGTCCCAAAAAATATCCACGTGTCCCAGTAACCATCCAGGGCGCCAGGAGCCATCCAGGGGTCCTAGAAGCCATCCAGGGGTCCCAGTAACCATCCAGGGGTCCCAGTAGCCATCCCCACCAGCCTGGCCGTGGCTCCCAGCCCCTCAGTGGACTTGGATTGGTGTCCCAAGTCTCTATACATCCCTCTCTTTCAAGCCAAATCTTAGGGGGAAATTGCATTATTCAGTGTAAATAACCACAGCAGGGTTTTGCTGTCTCTTACATCCCAGCCTTCCACTGTGTTTTTTTGTTATTTGGTGTCCTCAGTTTGACTTTAATGCAAATGGAGACAGTATGGGCTGGGTGATGGGGATGTGGTCCTTGAAATGCCTTAAGGACATGTTTACATGGGACCAGACTTCCTGCCCAAGGGAGAAACCATGGCCAGCATCAGTCAGAGGAAAAGCAGGCTGGAGTGTTGGATGAGAGCCTAGGCTGGAGACTGGACGAATTTGGAGGAAAAACAGAAGTGTGCTGTCAGGGCTGGGACTGCTGTGAAGCTGGGAGGCCCTGGCACAGTTGCCCAGAGAAGCTATGGCTGACCCTGGATCGCTGGAAGTGTCCAACACCAGACTGGACAGGGCTTGGAGCAGCCTGGGTTAGTGTAAGGTGTCCTTGCCTGTAGGAGGGGATTGGAAACAGGTGATCTTTAAGGTCCCTTCCAACCCAAACCATTCTGTGATTCTGTGAAGAAATGGAGCTCTGTTGTGACCGACCTGCAGCAGGAAGAGGTGGCTCAGGGTGGTGAGTGGTCAAGGCTAGGAGAGGGAGGGAGGGTGATGCCCCTCTGCGCCAAACAGCTCAGTTTGCTTCAGTGAAATGCTGCCCCTGTGCTCAAACCCCTGTACCCACACAAAGCACTGCAGCATGGATAATACCAGCCACAGTTGAGAGCTTTTATTCCTGGTTTGGCTTAGACAAAATACATAATTTAATTTTTCATTTGAAATAGGCCTCCCTGCTCAGTGGTTATAGGATGAGGAGGACTGGGAAGGCAATTTTCTTTTTTAAACCAATTTCTTTCTGAAAACAAACAGGGGCTATTTATACATCTAATGAGAATGCTGCTAACCATTTAAATGGGGGATATTGGCTGTTTTTTCTAAATATAGCAGATGCAATCACTCACTTTGTTCCTGCTGTCAGGAATAGATCCTGGTTCAGGAACTGATGCTGGAATGTGCTAAGGAGCCTGGGGGAGCCCAGGTTCCGCTGAGCAGATCCCTGTGGGAAGGCTGGTGGTATTTATGGCCCTTGACTGAGCCAAGCGGGAGGCACAGGATGCTGTGTCCTTCACATGGGGCTGAGCCAAGAGGTTTATTTCTGCCTCTTTCTAAGGGCTGTTTCTAAAGCAAGAGTTGATTCAGACTCCATGGGGGACACTTCCCTCAGTACTGTGCTGGTTTTAATTCTCCCCTTGGCTTTCTGGAGGAGGGCAGCAATAATTGCTGGGCTGCTGGATGCCTGCCTCTGATGGTTGAGTCAGGCAGTCATTCCAGCAGGTGACAACATGCAGATACTATTCAGTACCTAAAGTGCTGTCAATCAGCATTTCTTTTTGCCTTTCCATTTCCATTTGGAGTCTCATGTTCCCAAAGCGCTGGAACACAGCTTTATCTAATTGGCTTGTCTCTGCCTCTCAGCTTCTTTTCCTTGTGGGAACAACTCCTCCAGCTCCCTCAGGTGGCCCACCTCGTCTTTTGGGGCTTGTTGTGTCTCCTGGCAAGTCCAGGGGAGAGTGAAGGTGTTTCACAGTATGGGTGAGGTTCAACAGGCTCCTCCGACACTGGAGATGCTGATGAATTGGTCAGATGAGACTGTGTGGTCACCGTGTGAGTGTCAGTCTGCACTTGGGCACAATAGTACTGTGGTCTGTAGCATGGCAGTGTGTTCCACATCCCTGGTGAGGGCTGCGGGGAGAGGTGAGAGCCAGCTGGCAGCTTTGGCAGGGAAGAGAAGATTTTTGGGTGTACAGAGAGTGTTGACCTCAGGGGGGGTGCAGTGCTGGTGTACCCAAATATTCACCTGTCCTTATGGAGCTCCAAGCTGCAAGACCTTTGTCCCAAGGGGGTGACTCTGGTAACCTTTGTTATGTCCCTATAGTGCAGTTCCTTCCAAATCCCTTTGCAGCTGTGTTGGGGTCTCCATCTTGGGCTGTGTCAGCCCATCTGCTGTTCTCAGGAGGAGCTGCTGGTGGGTTGCAGTTCTCCCTAATTTTCATTCTGGATTTTTTCACCTGCTATCAGTTCCCCAGCAGAAGGATTTGAATGAGCAACCTGTGAAAACTCCATGTGAGGCAGCTAAAGCATGAACAAAGACACTTAGTGATGAATGAAATGAATAATTTCCCCCTGGATTTGGTAATAAACCTGAAGTGCAAATGATCGACCTGTTCCTCAATTTAATTGTGGCTCTTTGTACAATTCACTTGCTGGACAGGCAGTTTCTGAAATATGTGAATGTTTCCAAACCATCTGATTTTCTGTGTACATTCATTGCTCACCCAGACATTTCATTAACCCATTATCCTAATACCCAGCTGATCAAATAATCCGTATCCAGAGTCTCTTTTGTTATTGCCTGTTTCTTTATGATACCAATGTTTTTCTTTCTTCTCCTGTCATTTCTGTACAGATTGTACCTCTTGTCCTCTTCCAAAGGGAACTTTTGAGGTATTTACCACCAGTTATTTAATTCAGCACCAGGTGACTCTGTGCCTTTCACTATTTCCTTACAATGACTTGATGTTTTTGTATTGATGGTCTGACATTTCACTGGGCTCCACTTCTTGCTGTTGGACCATCTGGAGCTTGTTTTGCTGTTGCCACCAGCTCTGTTATCATTTTTTACTATGTGGCTATCACCAGGCTGAACTTTATCTCTTCCTCCTGCTCCTGCACTGCATCATCAGCTGAATTTTCTATTTAAGTCTTGCTAAGCTGCCGTGGTGGGATAAGTCTGTATTGCTCAGTCAGGGAGGTGTTGTCAGGGTTGTGACCACCTGAGAGGGGGTGATAGGAATGAGAAGTTACAGCCCCAGCCCTTGGCTGTGGTCAGGGCACAGAAACATTGGACATTTTTGTTAGGTCATGGCTGTGATCCTGCAACTGCTCAGGTTCCTGGCCAAGATCTCCCTAATTTTGACCACATGGGAATTCAGTCTCAGGCTATGCCCTGTTTTGACTCCTGGGAACATTTCAGGCCCTGGTGTCTCAGTCTTCTCATGGGGTTGCTGATGGGAGTGGGGGCTCACAGACCAAGCTTCATCCTTTGAAACTGTGTTTTACCAGAGGGATTTAGGCCCTCGAGCTCTGGCTGCCCCAAACACTCAGCCCTGCACCCCCACATGCTCCCAGAGCTGCTGATGCCCCAGGTGCCATTGAGATTTAGGATCCAAACAAGAAGCACCAAAGACATCCATGGCACCCCAGTGCCTCCTGGAGCTGCTGGCTGCTGGGGTGTGCCACGAGAGGAGGGCATCATCCCATGGCCCAGGAGATGCCACCCTCAAGGAGAGCCCAGCATGCAGGACAGAGCCTGGGACAAGAGGTGGCACAGGAGGCTTGGCCAGGCTGCCTGTAGCACCAGGGTGGGTGTCACTGCAGGGTATTGGCCTGGCCACGAAGGCCAGTGCTTCAGTGCTCTGAGCCTCGGGAGGTGAGTGGGGATGATTCAAGGGCACAGGGAGTGTCCAGTGATCTCACTGTGTTCTCCAATGCCACCCCACTGCTGAGCAAACACGGAGGCTGGCCCAGGCCACCCCAGTGGAGGCACCCCGGCCATTGCGTGGGCAAAGGGAGCACTGAGGGCTTCTTGCACAAGATCAGCTACGCAGAAGCATGGATCCAGGAAAACACGCAGCCGGATGAGCCACAGCCCCCAGCCTGGCCCAGCTCCAGGTGCAGGTGGCTCTGGAGCTCACTGTCTCCATTGGGCAGCTCTGTACCTGTGGGACATACTGGGATGGTGAGTCCTGGAAGCCACCAGTCCCTGCAGAGTCCCACAAGATCATCCCACAGCCGGGCTTGAACACTCCAGGCTGTTTTCCACCCAGGGCAAAGGGGCAAAAGTCACCTTGAAGGAGCAAGAGAGGAACTCAGAGTGTGAATTTGGGGTGTCCCTGAGGAAACCTACGCCTGCAGAGGGAAGTGCCCTTGTTACCACTGGGCAAAAGCAGCCCTGGATCCCTGCTGGCTCTCGCTGCAGTGTGGTGAGTCAGCAACGTCCCTGCCATTATTTACAAATAATGAGCGAGGCTCCGAACACGTGCCGCCAAAAACATGAGGCAGCAGCAATTTCACTCTCTATATGCAACCGTGGCCTTGAAGCAATGCTGCAAGAGCCTGCACTGGAGGCCAGGGCTCAGCCCAGGCAAAGATTTCTCTCCATACCTCCTGGAAGCATACTCAGCACGTTGGGAAGGTGGTGGAGTGGGACAGTACATTTGTGTGTATCCCTGTGCACTCACATGCCTGTGGGTTTGTACATTCCTAGGTGCATCCCTGGATGCATCCTTGTGCTCTTGTATCTCTGTGCTTGTGCATCCATGGATCTCAGGGCACCACTGCCCTGCACATGGACACAGTGTGGGTGTCACAGAGGACACACTTGTCAGGATAAATTTACCTGGATGCACGTAGCAGACACTCACTAATGGGGCCACATTAAGGACATTAATGAAATCCCAGCTCCCTTTCTTGGAGTCAGTCCTTATTCTCCTAAAGTGGGTCGGGCTTTGTTTGTGTGTTTTTCAGGGTCCCTTCGAGTGTGGCAGAAAAAGCCATTACCTGATGCTGGAGCACTTCAAAATGTTTCTCTTGGGTTACTTAACACAGGGGGAGAGGAAAGGAGCTTTGTTCAGACTTTGTTTTGGCACCACAGAAAAAGCATCTGGTTAAGATTTTAGCCCATCCTTCACTTGAATTGCAAACACCATTTTGCTATAATTGGCCTAATTACTGAAATGAGACAAAATTTATACGGGCTTTGCAAGATCAGTCAGGTGTCCTTAAAGAATAATTTTACATGGCAGAGCAGTGGGTTTCTGGGGCAGCACAGGCACCATGGGAGACGCATCCTGGGAGGTGGAGAACTCTCCATCCAGCTCCAGTGAGAAAACATTTAATCTTTCTCCTGACCTGGGGAATGGTGCATCTCTGCAGGGCCATGGCAAGAGCAGTGTTTTGGTGAGCCTTCCTCCTCCTGACCCTGGGCACCCTGGGCATCCCCAAGATGCTGCCATCCCCCACCTGGAGTAGCCTGTCCCCCTCCTCAGCCACACCAGCACCTGGTTCTGGCACTGGAACCCATGAGTGGCTTGTCACAGTCACGTGTCCCTGGCCCCAAGGATCCCTGTTTGCCAAGGGCTTAATGTTTAGCTGCTAATAAACAAGGCATATCAGGGAGGTTTTGATGACCAGGTAGCTAAACTTTCCTGGGGAGTTTGCTGCCTCTTGCGGCACAAACAAGGCCAGGATGTGGTGACATTCTTGTCTCAGATAAAGTTCTCATCAGAGGTTTCCCAAAGCAGGCTTCCAGCATTGCTCCAGCTCCTACTCCCTTGCTCCTAGGCATTCCTTGAATTGGTGATCTAATGCTCAGCCATGTCCCATCCTGCCCAAAAGCTTTCTCTCCATCCTGACTGCACACTGAGTTATCCAAGGAGGAGTTTATTGGGACTGGATTGGTTTGGGGGTTTGGCTCCAAGCAGCTGCAGGGAAATCAAAATAAGGTTTTCAAACAATGTCAAGAGGTATAAGAAAAACCCTTCTTGTTGTTCCGACTTGAGAAATGAGTGAACTTGTCCTTCCTGCCTTCATCTCATGGATATTTCTCAACCAAAACCCTGACTTTTTTCCCCAAAGGAATATGCCCTAATATGCCCTGTGCCAGCTCAGCAGCTGTTGCCCAGCTCAGTGACAATGGGGTGCCCAAGGCTTAATCCAGCCTGGATCCAGCTTTTGCCCATTTCTACTTTGTGGATTAGCTGAGCCCAACCTGGCTTCTCCTGTGAGGGCATCCAACAGAGAAGGAGGCCAGAGAATCACTCAAAGCATTTCAATCCTCTAACCCCAGCATGGTTCAGCCCTTTCATCATTGATCCGAATGCAAACAAAAGTCATTAGAGAAGGACATTTGGTATTCAGGTAAACACTGACCCATCCTCACCCTCAATCCCATGCAAAACCAGCCCTCCTGGCACTGCAGGAAGCTCTTGGGATGCTCCCACAGCCCTCCATGGCATTGGCAGCTCCTGGCAAAGCTGGGCACTGCATCTCTCCCACTCAGGGATTACACCAGGACCTGGCTACCGGCCGGCCTGTTCCGGCATCTCTCAGCAACTGCAGAGATAATTGCCATAAGTCTAATTGTTCCTGCTGGATAACGAGTATTTTGCATCATCATCCCCAGCTGCCAAGAGCATCATCTGAGTTGCTATTTCAGGGCTGGAAAACAGCTCCTCTGAGCCAGGAAAGGCCAAACCAGGCTGGATCTGGGCACCTGAAGCAAAATCCCCACGCAGAGGCTCTGCTCACCACACTGCCAGTTTGCCAGCCTACTTTGGGAAAAGGTGTGGGACAGGGACTGTTCCCAAGAGGCAGCCTGGATATGTAGACATGAAAACGTGGGATTTTCAGTGTGCAGATGAAACAGGAAAATCTCCAGGGAATTGTGTCTCTAAATGGGCTTCTTCCAGCCGGACATGCCATGCCATTGTCCCTGTGGATGCAGAGGGCTGGAGGTGTGTGTGCACATGCATGGATGTGCATGCACATGGATGCACACACACATACACACATGCAGGCATGTACATCCACATGAACACACGTGTATGTGTGTGTGTACAGAGCTATTCCAATGCTGGAAACCCACAGGCCCATTTCCCTGCCAACCCCGTGTGCTCCTGCTCCAGCCTTCCCCCAGAGAGGGGCATCCAGAGAGGTTCAAACCATTCCTTAACACAGGCTGTCCCTGTGCTCCAGACGAGGGGGATCTCTGAAGTCTCTTTTATTCAGTTTTCTAAGTTTTGTAATGTTTTAAGCTCTGTATAACAGACTCATAAACTGGGCAGTGGACTGGGAAGATGAGCAGACAGAAACCTCTTCCCCTCAGAACCCAAGGAATCACTGTTACTGTTCAGTCACTGCCCTGTGTGATGAGCTGTGTGTGTTCTGGTGCTGCCCCTGGTTTTGGGCAATGCCATTGCAGACAGCAGGTTTTATCCCAGCCTCCCCATGCTCTTCCATCAGGCAGGGTTGCTGAGACACGCGGCCAGCTGGGACCACAGCGAACATCACCCTCTCCCCCCACACCATGGGTTGGATGAAGCAGCCACGTGGCAGGAACCCCTGACTGGGCATTGATTTCTCCTCCACCAACAAGCACTCTGCAAGACCTGAGGATCCATCACCTCTGGTTGGGGCTGCTCGAGTGCACGCGGCTGGCTTGGCAGCAGGGACAGCATTTGAATAAGGCAGGAGCGTCGTGCTTCTCTTCCTGCACCCTTTCCAGCACCTGGAATGGCTGCTGGTAATTGCTCAGTGCTGCAGGATGTATTGAGCAGCCAGCTGTGGCATTCCCACTCTGCTCATGCTCACAAACATGTGAGTTTGGGGCAGCAGCAGCAAAGGCTGTGCATTCCATCCATCCACAGCTCCCAGCTCAGCCCTGGGCTCTGCACCTCACTTGCTTTTCCCTTCTTCTCCACAACTGAATGTCAAGTGCAACCCTTGTTCTCAGAGCAGCACCCCTTGAATTAACCCTCTTGCCTTGGTGACTGGAAGGGGTTTGAGGACATCCGTGTGGCATAAAGATGTCAGGAAAAAGAGTTTGGCTGCCAGGTTGTCACTTGTATCCCTCATGTAATACACAAGCCCCTAGAAATAGGTTTGCAAAAAATGGTGCTGAGTTTGCCTTGGGAAAGGGTGGTTTGGAGTTTGAGATAAGAGTCCTATGAGCTGGCTGGGAAAGGAGAGAGAGGAAAAAATGCATCAGGGCAAGAAAGGGGAGAGATAAGTGACACGTCTGGGCTGGGAGCATGAAGCCAAGAGCCTTTCTGGCGCCATGGGGTTGCAGGATGGCTGGATCCGGGCTGTGACAGCTTTGGATGGAGCTGGCCCTGTGGCAAAGCCTGCTTGCTGGCCATGCTTGGGAGCCCTCTGCCAAAACTGCAGAGGGCAGGGAGTAGGCAGCCCCAGCCAGGGACCTGCTTCAGTTCCTAAGGGCTGTGCAGGGAAGGGGTGATGGGGATGATGCCCCCCAAATTCGTGCACCTGCACCCCACTGTCTGCTCTGTTCCCTGCCAGTGCTGCCATCCCAAGGCACAGGATGTGGTCTGTGCCAGGGCACAGGTTAGGTGCTAAATTTTCACCTTTGGGAACACGCTACCTGTCATACCAGCTTGAGCTTTTTGTACTGAAACATCCTCTGCTGCTGCCCAGAGGGGGGATTTGGGTGGCCAAGAGCATCCAAAGCACTGTCCTCAGGAGCCAGCTGGGCACTGGTGGCCAATTTTGCACATTGTCTCCTAATTGCAGCTCTTCATGTTGCCTCAAAGCAAAAGGCGTAATTAGCTGGAGGACGGGAAGTGCGGGGATCCGGCAGCAGTCGGGAGCTGCACCCGCTTTTGCAGGATCCCTTCTTCCCCACCAAACCAGCTGCTGACATTTTCCCTACCACCATCACTGCCCTCCTCCTCCTGCAGTGCCACATCTGCTCGGGCATCCTGGGAGGAAAATTGGGCACTGGCAGCAGCTCCCTGTCCTCATCCCAGCACCGCCGCACCCCTGTGAGCACACAAACACTCTCTTCTGCCAGCTCCCTATTTGCAGCACTGTATATACAGTATAATCCACCCACGGGGTATCCAGGCTGTACTTGGCCGGGAAGGACAGAACATCCTTGTGATTCAAAAGGTCAAAATGAATGTCAATACGCAGTGAGCAAGAATGCCAAAGCCGCCTTGGGGACACAGCGTGCTCAGAGGGACCTGACTGTCGGGTGTGCTGCTCCCTAAAAACAGGCATGGGGTGTCCAAAAACCCTCTGCTTCCTGCAGGATCAGGCAGGGCAACTATCCCTAAGAACAGGAATTCCATGGTATGCAAACAGCTTTGTCTGCTCAGCCCACAAGTCCCTGTACCCTCTTTCCACCCCTGGAAAGTGAGGGGATGAGCAGATCAAGATGCCCGTCCACAACATCCTCCCTGTCTCCTCTAGTTTCTGGCTCTAAAGCCCAAAACTCTGCCTCCTCCACAGGGCTCTGATGCAGAACTTTCTTCCCAGGGTTCAGCTGTGGATGCTGATTTAGGTCCATGGGCAAAACACAGTTGTTTGCTCTGGTGTCCGGAAGGCAGCAAGACCCACAGAGCACCAGACTGGGAGAAACCACCCCTCCTCCTCCTCCCACATGGAGAGAAACTGCTGTCATTTCACGTTGGGCAGGAGGAAGCTCAGCTTGGGTGGATGGCTGGGATTGATTTCCAAGTAACAGAGGCACTCGCGTGTCCCCGGAGCTCCCAGCCCTGTGCCTAACGATTTTTGCTGCTAATAATCTCTGCTGAGCGGGCAGCAGGAGTGCAGACACAGGGCACGGGGATGAGTGGGATCATTCAGAGCCTGACGTGGCAATGGCAGGTCCATGCTGCTGTTCCTGACAAATGGACCCTTTCCATTCTTCCCCAACCAATCCCAGCAGGAGGGCTGCCCACAGAGCCCTAAATGCCAACAGCACCAGCCCTTCTAGTGATGGCCTCATCTAATGAGAACAAAGCTTTCCAGGGATGGGGCAACCACAGCTTTTCTGGGCAACCTGTGCCAGGGCCTCCCCACCCTCACAGGGAGGAATTTCTTCCCAATATCCCATCTAACCCTGCTGTCATTTTGAAGCCATTCCCCCTTGTCCTGTCACTCCATCCCTTGACCAAAGTCCCTTTCCATCTCTCTTGGAGCCCCTTTAGGCAGGTCTTCCTGGAGGCTTCTCTTCTCCAGGCTGAACCCTCGGCTCTCTCAGCTTAGGAGAGCTGCTCCAGCCCTTGGAGCATCTTTGTGGCCTTCTCTGGACCTGCTCCAGCAGCTCCACATCTTCCTTCCCTTCCATCTCCTCACGCAGTGCAGGGAGGAGGAGCAAGAACATGAACTTTGGGGCAAGATTCTCCAAACACAGGCTTTTGGGGAGACCCCCAGCTGTTGCCATTCTGCTGCTGGCAAGGAGCTGTGTCCAGGAGGAACAGTGGGACACGTCTGTCCCTGCTGGAGCCGAGGTCGGGGCAGGCGATGGGAGCTGGCAGTGCTGCCCAGCCTGGCAGAGCTCTTGTGGCCCCGACCTTTCTGGCTTTGAAAACAGGATGGGAACAAGATGCACTTTTGTTTTCAGTTTGGGAGCTGGAACAGGACCTTCAGGCTGTTCCTGGGATGTTACAGCCTCCCGGCTGTGGTGGGGGTGGGGACCACGCTGGGACACCCTGGGCAGCCTCGCTGCTTCTATGCATCCCTCCCATTTTGTCCTTCATCAGCAGATCCCAAAGCTCTCCCCATCCTCTCCTACAGCCAGACTGGCTGGGGATGCTCCCCTGGGAGCACCAGTGGGGATGAGCGGCTCTCAGTCAGCCTTCAGCTGGAAACCCCCTGGCTCTCACCACGGCTCACGTGCTGGGGAGCCCAGGGAGGTCAGGGAGTTTGTGGCACTGCTCCATGAAAAATGTGACTGTTGCCCTGGGTAGCACAGGGCACTGAAGTAGAAAACCAGCATACAAGGAATTCATGTGTCTGCACCTTGTCTCACCTCTGAAACCAAGCTCATGGCCACCTAGGAGCTGCTGGCAGTGACCCTGGACTGTGCTGTGGGGTCAAGGCTGTGGACAGGAGGGCAGGGAGCAGCTGGGGCTTGCAGCAAGGCCATGTTTATGCTCACAAAATTGGGGAAAATGGGGTTGAATCCCAAATCCAGCCACAAGCAGGGTTGGCTGGTCCTTACTCAGGGACCAGAGGACCTTTGAGTCACAGAAATTAGGGACAATGTGACCTTTCACCAAAATTAGGAAGATGCTTGCAGGCAGTCTCTTCCTGCACAGGGCTGGCAGTGGTTCACTGCTCAACATATCAGCCATGGGGTGGGCAGGCAGCAGGTGATAAGGATATTTGTTCCTCCAATGTGAAAAGAGATATTTCTAGAAGAAAAAGTGAATCACTACAACCCCCAGATGGCAGGTGGGGATCTGGCACCTTGTTGTCACCCACCGCCTGCCCTGAGACAACCCCAAGGACAAAACATTCAGCCTCTCTGCTTCCTGGCTCCGCTTCTTATCAACTTCCCACACCCACAAATGGAGAAATAATCTGCCCGGTTCCTGTGGAAGAGATTGTGAGTGGCCAGTGATGAGAAATGCACGGGTCCTGCCACGTTGGTGCACGTGCAGGAGCACAGAGGCTCCTGCAGCATTTCCCAGCAAATCCCTGGATTGTGCCAGGAACTCCTGTGAGCCACTCATGCTCGCCCTCCATGGTCTTCTGCCCCTTTTGTGTGCTGAGGTCCCATTTAATCTCTTCAGTGACAAATTCATACCACCTTTTGCAGTCTTGGGCTTCCTGTGGTAGCTGTCACAGCAGGAAAATAGGTCTTTGGGTTTTTTTTAAAAATCAAGATTCCCATGTAACTCCTGCTGTGGGGACCTCAGGAGTTTACTAGGAAAATTAAACCTCATCTCAACTGCCTGTACCATGGAAAGCCAGGGTGAGGCTGTTTGTGTGTTCTGTGGTGTTTCATCCAAAATCTCCCCAATTCCTTCTCCTTGAAGAGCTCAGCCAAGGTTGGGTGGAGACAGGTCCCCACAGGCCAGGAGCTGCTATGGGGCTGGGAACAGTGGGGTTTGTGAAGCACAAGGCTGAGAAAGGGGCTAGGGAAGGAGCAGGGACACCCAGGGCAGCTCCATCCCTGTCCCCTTTGGCCACAGTCGCTCTGCAGAGCAGGAATACCCAGCATTTCCTTGAACCCCCAAACACTACGTATTCCTGCCCTGTGTCCCCACTGCCCTTCTCGGTCTTTTTTTTCCTTGTACTGACATGAGGATTCATGCAGAAGTCAGGTCAGGAACCAAAATCAGCTGGGAGTATCTGCCCTTCCAAAGTGCCCCGAGTTGTCCCTGCACGGGTCTGGCTGGATCGGTGCCGCCCTGAGATGCTGCAGTGCCAGCATCGGTCTTGTTTGTGCCTCTGGGTGATATTGTCCCTGTGAAAAACATGATCCTTGTTTTTGCTGCCTCAGGGCTGAACCGTTGCCCTCCCCAGGGATGGGTCCCTGAGTGCTGGCAGGGATTTACAGCCTGCCATGATTTATGGTGGAGGTGGAGCAGGACTGAGCCGTCACAGCCAGCACTGAAGGAACACCAGCATTAGGACTGTCCCAGCATGACCTTACCTGGCCATGCAGAACAAAGCTCTGAGGTCAGAGAAATGTCCCCTGAGGACAGCAGTGGCATCCACAGGACGGGTGACAGTGTGCATGTGTTCAGTCACCCGTTCGCCTCGTGGAAAAAAAACAGACATGAGATTTTAAAATGCAAATTTTTGCCGCTAGTTCAAGGGTTTGCTCATCTGCCAGGGTGGACAGTGGGGGACCCAAAGACAAAGCAAATCATGATGAGTGGCAGCAGATGTGGCGTTGGACTCAGGGAAGTCTCTGAGAAATAACATAAAGCAGAGGGGCTGTGGAAATACAGGATTCCCGAGTAACTGGGATCTGGGACACCTTTTCCCCCAGGCACCTCTTCTCCTTATACCATTGCCCTCCTCTGCAGGGAGGCAGGGAGGGGAGAGGGCAAAGCCAGCCCCAAATCCCAACCACTTCTCCTCATCCCTCGACTGTCACTGCTCCCTTCCCATCCATCTCCTCCTTATCCATACAGGGCTCTGCAGCCAGACCAAACAGCTGCTCCCACCGTGCACAGAGCTGCAACCCAGACAATGAAATACATTCAATACAAGAATCTTGTCTTCTGTAGAGTGTTGAAATCCATCTCTGGGTGCTCCCAGACTGTCCCTGGCCTCCTCCTCCTCCTCTCCTGGGTGAGAGGTCTGTGGTTGCTCAGCTCTCTTTCCTAACGAGGAATTTTTCCCCTCCAGCTATTTCTTTGTTTTCACTGCAAAGCGATGCAGAACCACCTTGACTGAGAGCAGGTGAAAGCCCAACGCTGATGCCTGCACCAGTTCAGACCAGCAAGGAGCTGGGCATTCTCCTGGGGGATGGGATCAACAAGAGGGGACATGGAGAGGTCCCCGCAGCAGGATCAGGTGTTCAAATTTGGGGTCTGCCACGAGCTGGGGGACAATGAATTGCTGGGACATGTGGGGTCACACCGAAGCCAGAGCTGCCTGGGGGATTTCTGGGGATCCCGTTCCTCTGGGGACCCCAGGTGGGTTCTGGGGCTATCAGGATGGGGCTGTCCCCCTTCTAAACTGGGGACATCACCAGCATCCCTCCTGGTACAGTTTGAGACAGTGGCTGGCATTCCAGACAAAGAGCCTTTGGTGATGAAATGCCTCTTGAGCAGCTCCATACCAGACTCACAACTAGACAGTGCCGAGGTCATGCTCTTCCAGCTGGGTTTCCAGCAGCCAGTGAGTTATTGCAGGAGGAAAGAGAGGATTTAGCCTTAGTTTATCCTTGCTGCAAAAAGCCAGATGTCTCTCCCCCAGCCCTGAGCAAGGATCTGAGGCTGTGAGACCCTCACCCTGCTCCCTCCATGCCCCCTGTGCATCCCTCACTGCCCTGCTCCTGCAAGGTGCCCTGTGCCCACCCAGTGTGTGTGAGCTCATGGGAACCCCCTGCACGATGCAAACTTCTTCCAACACACTTCCTACTCACCAGAGTTTGGGCAGAGCCCAGATCATCCCCATTTTGGGTCCTCCCCAGGTCCCCACGTTGTCCTTGCTGCCTAGCCTGGCCAGGCAGAGGAATGGCACTGAGTTCCACCACACACGGGCTGTGCCAGCCACTTCCCAGTCACTGCTTCTGGGAAATACCCCGTGAGCCCTCAGGATTGTACTGGCAGGAGTAACACCGGATCTCTGTGGCTGATAACAGCTTTTCACGGCTCTTAGCCAGGCTCTCCAGGAGAGGTGAAGCGGTTCAGCCCCCCACAGCCCTAAGGAGAGGGAAGGCAGGTGCAAACAGCTAAAAATTCGTTTGGGGAGAGGCAGGGCCATGCTGTGCCAAGCCCTGTTGTCTTCACAGTGGGTATCAAAGCAGGCATTGCACCCCAGGGGAGCCCTTTTTCGTGCCACATACCCCCCACTAACACTTTCCAACTCCTGTGCTCATTTTCACCCAAATTACACTGGAGGTAGAAGTCGAAAGGCAATTTCTATGCGCATCAGGAGAATTGCTGATGGAGGATAGAGAGGAGAGACAGCTCCTGCTGAGAAAAACACTGCAGCGTGAGGCCAGCCCTCTACCAGACACTGGAGCAGCCGTCCGGAGGCCAAACTTCCTGGGAAATCTGGCTTCCTTGGACTGGCCGCTCACGGTGTCGCTGGGCTTGTTTTGTTCTGGGCTTGAGATAGCGGTGGGATGAAAAAAAAATGCTTTGTAAGTGTTGAATTAAAAGGATGATGCAAAAGCTGCGGGGTGCTTCGGCTGGGAAACGTGAGCGGCTCGCAGTCGGCCCTGACGGGGCTCAGGCTGTTTGGAGAACATGGGGTTTCTGCGATTAGGCTGCTCATATGACTCAATATATAACCACCAGTTACACACTAGATTTAATCTTGGGTCAAAAGTCATGGATAATTCAAACCACACAGAAAATGTTGATCGCCTGCTTGCTGGAGTTGTTTTCTCTGTGATTCTTTGTTTGGGCTAAACAACCTCCGTGGAGCAAAGGCAGCTTGGCTCAGGGCAAGAGCAAGGCCCGTCCTGGCTGGAGTTATCCCTGTTCCCATTCCAGGAGCTGTCTGCTCTGCCTGCATCCCACATCCAGCTTGCTGAGTCTCATTTCATCTCATGCATTTGCTATGGGGGAAAAAGAAGGATGATTCATGTCCTAAACTTCCCGTTGGAAGCATTGCATCAGTCCTCAGCCAAGTCATCTCACTATTTGGGCAGTGAGGGTGCCTTCCTCACCCCGAGGGAGCAAAGTTGGGAATGCTGCCTGCCATGTCCCTGTAGCAGCTTGGATATCTGGCTCCCTGTATTCTGTATTTCATTTGGTTCCTCTCAGGGACTGCCCCAATAGGGACTGCCCCAATTTCTTGTTTTGGGCAGTTTCTTTCCTGACCAAGTCACAACAACCACTCTGGTATCCAAAAGATGCCAGTGGGGATGGTCAGAAATGTTCTGCCTGGTCAGTTAATTGAGCTCAATTAACCTGGTCGGATTAATTGAGCAAAGGATTTCAAAGCAGGCTCTTGGAAACAGTGATCAGGTCAGAGATCTGTGCCTGGGGTGGTGAGGGACTGGAACTGGAATAGCCCAGAGATGCTGTGGCTGCCCCTGGATCCCTGGAAATGTCCAAGGTCAGGCTGTACAGGGCTTGGAGCAGCCTGGGACAGTGGAAGGTGTCCCTGCCCATGGCAGAGGATTGGAACCCCATGACCTTTAAGGTCCTTTCCAACCCAGGCCATTCCATGATTCCCTGATCTTGAGCTCTGAGGTTTCAGTGTGTCTGTGGGGAGTGTTTGCTGCCCTGTACACCCATGAGCAGATGGGTTCCCTTTCACTCTGCTTTCCAGAGGCAGCATCCATGATTTCCAGTGAGTTGCTTCTCTGCTGAAAGCTTCACTGGGTGGGAAAGGGAGAAGCCATCCTGCAGCTTTGCAGAGCACTGTGCTGCAGGATGGTTATTTGTAGGGAATGCATGGTCCCTTCTGCCGGTGGCAGCAGACGTCACTGCTCGGTTATTGCTCAGGGACAAGGGCCTGTCGTGGAGCATGGCTGAGCTCATCCATCACTGAACTCCTCTGCTCCTCCGTCTCCTCTCAGGTCATTAGGAAGGATGAGTGATCTCCCTTCCCCTACAAAACCCTTTGCCATGCAGTGACAGAGAAAGATGCAAAGAGCCCCTAAGAGCACAAAAAAGCTTTTCCCTGGGGGAACACGAAGGAGGCAGGAATGCAACATCCCATCCATTTTGCAATCAGGAGGGGCACTGAGACAACCACCTCTCCCAGGGCTGGGCAGGATGATGCTAAACCCCATCTCTGGGCAGAACCCTCTGGTCTTTGGCTGCTCCTGCCCTCACTGTGGAGCTGCTGCTGGCACAGCCAGAGGGTTTTGCCTGCAAACCAGGGATCTGAGCCTGGGGTAGAGCCAGCCAGAGCCTGAGAGGGCTGATTCCTCTTCCCAGCCAAATACATCTGCACAGGAAAGAGGCAAAGCCCTTTGGGATGAGGAGAGAAAGCACTGGAACAGGCATAAATAGCTTAGTAATAATACTAATGATAGCAGTTAGCACGTCGGCAGCGGTTTGCAGCGCAGAGCACTGTACAAACATTAATTAGTGCAGGCAGACAATTCAGCGATATGGTTCCCATTTTGCCAACTACGACGAGCAGAGAACCGACCATCTGCTTAAATCCTCTTTAATTTAATCCCGGAGCCTTCCTAGGAAAATCCTGAGCCTGTTTCAGCCTCAAGTGAAATTGCCCAGGAGCGGATGGACCCTTCAGACTCTCCTGGATCACACCAAGGGATGTTTGAAGGGTGTTGGTTGCTGTGAGTTGAGCCTGGAGGTGGAAAACACACAGCGGCTGTTTTCTATGTCAATACATACACGTGGTGTAGCCATAGCCAGAGCACTGGTGGTTTTCCTCCAGACACGTGTTGCTGGAGTCTTTGGGGTTTTCCAGCTGGAAAAGTAGAGTTGGTTTGGGCTATTCTCATCCTTTGGTGGTCTACTTGGGGCAGTTTTTATGACCTGTTGGGATGGCTAGTTCATTAATAAAAATCGAAGCAGATGCCAGGAATGACTGGGGTGAGCCAGATGGGTTAAAGCTGTAACTGGGGTTCAGCCCTTTGGGGTTGCTGTCCTGGCTCTAGGGACATGTGTGGCTCAGACTGCAAGCACCAAACACAAAACATAAGCTAAAACTGCTGAAATTAGGGTTTCCAGGACTTTTTTCTTTAAGGATACTGCTTTGCATTGCACAGCAAGCACACACTGCAGCGGGATTTGGCCAAGGATGGGGATGAGCAGTCAGGGCTTGGCCATGGGGCTGTAAACAAGTTGAACCCCAGCATGAGCCAGACACAGGAGCAGCATCCCAAAAATTCCCCCAAAAATGAGGGAAAGGCAGATATTGCAGGAGGGTGAGCTGGGAGGGCGAGCAGCTGGAAGCAGAGCTGTGATCACACCTCAGCACAGCAGCACAGCAGTGCTGGGGGTGCAGCCATGCCTGGGGCTTTCTGCAGCCCTCCCTTGCTCCACGGATAATTCCTAGGCAGGAAAAGAGGCAGATGGAACCACAGGGGACAGGAAAGGCCAACGTTCCCACAAGGAGATCCCCTTCTCCTTCAGCAGCAGGAAAACATGTTTGCCTACTCTTAAGCTAATATTGAAACCACGGTCCTTTCCCAAACACCGTGTCTGAATTCCCCACTGCACGTGAACTCATCAGCCCTACACATGGAAGAACGTGCTCAGCTGCAGCACAGGCTGGTTTTCCTAGGCTGATTTATTAGGATTAGTGGCTTTTTTCACTAGGTATAGGTTTAAATGTCTATAATGATGGAATTGTCCCTCTCCTCTGGGCAGATGTGTCCTAACACAGAGCCAGGAATTCTTTTTTTGCAAAGAATTTTATTTTTTCTTTAGACAAAAGAGCTCCTGAATCACTTTGTCCCTGACTAAGCACACCTCATATTTCCTCTAAATCCTGCACTGAGCTGAGCTGGACCTGCAGCTACCTTGCAATTACGCTGAAGTGCTTGGCTAAATCAGGGCCTTCCTCCTCTCACCATCTCCCAGGGCCTTTTCAAATTATCCCCCAGCCCAGCCATGTTTGGAGTCCAGGATGGTACAAATGGTGCAGATAATGCTGATTTCAGCAAGATCCTCCTAGCTAGGGCTCCCTCTCAGTTTTGTCTTGTGGATGGCATCCCCAGGCAGCACCCGCATTCCGTCTCCGCACCAGGTTGCCTTGTTAAGTGTCTGATTTTAATTTCCCTCAATCAGGAGCTGGGCCCGAGCAATTACGTAGTAATGAGCAATTCATCCAGGGGGAGAGTGTGGATCTAGGTTAATTGGTCTGACAACTGAACCCAATCCTTTCCGGTTTTGCCCAGTTTTCCTTATTTTTCTCTCCTTCTGCACAATCTCTGCAAAGCTCTCAGCCTTGTTAATTAAGAAGGTAACTTCACCCCAAGGGCTGTTTTGTTCTCCACTCCCTCCTTCGAACACAAGAACAAAAAAAGCAGCAAGAATGAGCTAGTTTGGGATGAAACAACCACCTCGGAGCAGGATGGAGCCGGCTGGGTCTGACAGGAGTCAGACTGTGTGGAGCTGCTGCTGTTCTCCTGAGCTTTGGGGAAACAATGCTGCATGGTGAAAGCAGGTGCTGGGCCAGAAACACTCCTCCAGGCATGTCTGACATGTTCCACAGGCACATTGCAAAGCAGGACAGGGTGGAAAACAGCAAGGTCTCTAGGGCTGGATGGGTTGTGGGTCATGGCTGGGGCTGCAGTGCTGCAAATTTGTGGGGACAGATGCAGGAGGGTTTATGGCTTCTTGGGAACACACAGCCATAAAGGTCTGGGCACTTCTGAAACCCTTTTAGCTAAAAAATCCACTGTGGCAAAAGCCCCATGCATGGGGGTCTCTGCCCTGTGGCCACACCAGGAGGAATCGAAATGAAGCTTTGCCCTTTTTTTTGGACTCTTTGTGGTCTCTTTTTATGAATTCCCCTCACAGAGCTGGGCTCTGACCCATGGCAGGCAGGGTGGGACATACAGCTCCCTATTTTCCTGTCTCCCATGGGCAGTTCTGACCCCACTATATGGGAAGGAACTAGAACATAATCTGTGCCTCCATTTCCATAATCTGAAAAGTCATGGGTAACCCAGCAGTCAATTTTGGACCGTGGAGATGCCAGTGATGTTTATAGTCAGAGATTTCCCTGCACACTGGTGTGTCCTGCAGAAAATAAACTGTCCCCAGTGCTGTCCTCAATCTCAAAACACATCCCCTATGCTCCATGATGCACTGAGGGGATTTGCCTGGGTGGCTGAGGCTGCCACTGACACCAGTGCTGTCCCCAGGAGCCACCCAGGAGCACTTTTTTTGGGATTAAAAAATTATGTGCATAAGATGTATGAGCAGGAAGCACAGCTGTGAGACTGCTCTGCTGGACTGGAAAAGGAAAATCTGTTATAAAACAGGCACCCAAGGCAGGAGTTTGCTTTTCCAGAGGCTGCGGGAGCCGGAGAGTCTGGGACTGAGAGCAAAGGAGATGCCTGCATGAGTAGAGGTGGTAACACCTGGAAAGCTTCAGAGATGGTTCCTCAGGGCTGATGGAGTCATTACCTGGCTGTAAGTGGAAGGGGAAGGAAGCAGGGCTGGGGCATTGAGCCAGGGGGTTCCCATCTGGTGCCTGGCCAAAAACCACATGCAGGTGGGCACAGAAAGGGAAACACAGGCACCAGGGATCCCAGTCCCACTGAGATGGAGAGGTGGCTGACAGCTGGGAATGGCTGCTGCCCACTCCCAGACCTTCAGCAGCAATATCATGGAATGGTCTGGGTTGGAAGGGACCTTAAAGACTATCCAGTTCCAGCCCTGGTGACAGCACTGAGCCTTGCCTGTGTGCAGGCACTTTGCAGCACCAAGTGCAGCAGGTCCCTGCCTTTCCCATCCCTTCCCCTGGGAAGGGCTCAGCCCATGCAGCAGGAGCTGCTCCTCATCCTCACACGTCCCCTGGCACTTGCAATAGGGCTCTCTTGCCTCACTTTTACTGAACAGAAGCCAACTCCCAGCCTCCACTGCTGCTGCCAGTGCATCTCCCAGCACTTCTGGGAGTTTCCCTGAGTGCTCTGGTGTTTTGAAGCCATCCCCAGGAGCTGTTGGGTGACTCACCAGATGGATGTGAAGGCAGCGCAGGTGCTGCCCAGATGGGGCTCCCACTGGGATGACACAAAGGAAAAATGCCAAGTGCACACTGGGACTCATAGGCTTGGTTATGTCTCCACAGACCCTTAAGAGCTCTCACCCAGTACCTGAACTACAGTCCTTCAGTTATTGCTGTTCATTTTTGTCCCCCAGATCTCAAGAAAACAGCTCCAGCCCCAGCCTTGGCTGCCTGGGGATGCTGAATGCAGATTCTGGGGCATGGGGTGTTGGACCCAGACACAGTCAAGACAAGTTCACCCCAAATCTGGCAAGTTAGAATTTAAAATAATAGTTTAAAATAAATATTCAGGGTGAGCCTGTTCTGGGAGAGGAGCAGCACCATTTCTCCAGGGCACCTTCTCCATCCCAGGATCATTGCTGGCACCCATCTGCAGAGGAAGAGTGGGCAGGTGAGGGATGGGGATGGGCTCAGAACTGCTGAGGGTGGTCGTGGGGTGTGCAAGCTCAGCTCCACTGGTCTCTGCCCATGGTGTGGCCTGACACCAGTGCCCTCCCCTATGACGGGTGTTTACAGAGCTGGACAGGATCCCTGGAGCCCTTGTGTCCACGTCCCAGCGGCTGCAGGGTTCTGTGAGGTCGTGGTCAGACCCTTCCCCCAGCTGCATCCATGAGCTGGGGACCTCTAGGAAAAAGCCATGAGCTGGGAACCTCCAGGAAAAAGGCACTGGTGGGATGTTGCTGGCAGGTTTGGTGGTTGGTAGGAACAGCAGGCGAGGTGGCCTCGTGCTCGGGGTTGCTGGTCCCGGCGGTGCTCCGAGTGCAGCATCAGCTGGATTTTGGCAGCTGTGAGCCCTGGCCCCTCACTGCCCACAGCCCTGGCCCCAGGGAGGCAGGGAGAAGGTGGCATGCTCACGTCTGAATACAACATGTTCCCCAAGCATGTTTGTTAACATAGTCACAAATAAATATTTTGCAAGATTTCTGCCAGGAGGATGGGCTTAATGTGTGTGGAGCCTTGAAGGACAGGAGAAAGCCTGTGCAGCCTATCATGTGGGCCCTGCTCTGGCCTCCCCAACACTGCTGGGGCAAGGGAAGTTGATTTCTCTCTGGGGAGTGCATTACTCAAGTCCCTGTGCACAAATTGAGAAGCAAATCCCATTAATCCAGCCAGGAAGGAAATAAAATTGTGGTGCTGGAGGAGAAGGGAAGGGTAAGCAAAACCCACCAGGAACCACCCCAGTCCCCCTGTGCTCCCCACAGGCAGCTCTGCTCCCACTCTGCTCCCTGCAATGGGCTCTGGCTTCAGGGTGAGTGAAAGGAAAAGGCAAAGTCATGTCCCACGTCCTTGGGGGATTTCAGGCTTTCATCAGGGGCAGGATAAGCAATCTCAGCCCTAGACAGCTGTGGGGCCCCAGGGGGAAGCAGGGGCAGAGCCAAGCAGGGAGGCACAGAGAGGGAACAGGGATACCCTGAGCTTTTGGGAGCCTACAGCCTGTGATTTTTCCAGGGATATTTTCTGTATGGACCCTATAGATGCCTTCATCATCTAACCCACAAGTCATTCATGCTTTTGCCCATCCTATTCTCTGCCCCATCCAGCTGGTGAGAGAGCAAGTGACTGGGAGAAGGCTCAGCAGCTGGTGGGGGCCAACCCAGCACATTTCCCCATCCCTGGAAGTGTCCAAGGCCACGTTGGACAGGGCTTGGAGCAGCCTGGGATAGTGGAAGGCGTCCCTGCCCATGGCACGGGGTTGCAATGAGATAGTCTTTAAGATGCCTTCCAGCCCAAACCATTCCATGATTTTCCTGGAATGGAATGCTGCCCCTCGGTACACCCTGGTGCTCCGGCTGGCCCGGTAAGCTGTTCCTCCGGGCTGCAGTGGCCAGCGGGAGGGATGGAGAGGGCATTGGAGCCTGGGCTGGGCTAACCGGGAGGGCTGAGGCTGGAAGGAGGAGGACTGGCACATCGCTAGTGCTGAGGCCAGGCTGGCACTGCTCGCTCCCACACGCGATCACACAGTCCCCTCTAGTGGATATTCCTCTTCCATCCACACGGATGTCCTGCCCACACTGCGTTGGCAGCACCGGGCTCCAAACCCTGGTCCCAGCAATGACTCTGGGGCACGATCCTGCTCCTCTCCTGAAACTGGGCACGGCGGCAGGAGCAAAGCCCCATCCAGCTGCCTCCAGCTGTCCATCGCTGCCTCCGCTCCTTCCCCTCCTGCGTATTTGGGTGACTCATCCTTCCCCCCACCCCGTCCCCTGCCCTGGCTTTGTCCCACACCCCCCGCTGCCCTTGCGTCAGGGCTGGCCCTGCTTGGCCCCTGCATTCCTGGCTCTCTCCTCTGCTGGGATTTCACACCGCTCCGAGTTATTTGGGCAGTGGCCAACATGAGAATGAGCTAATGAGCACCCGCGTGGCGACTGCTTCCAAGGGTTCCAGGGACGAGCATCACTTGCTCCCGCCCTGCCAGGAGCTGCTGTGGTGGTCCAGCTTGGACTGGGGTGAAGTGGGATGCTCTCAGGTGGGAATCCCCTGAGCAGGGTGGCTGGCACCTTTGTCCAGCAGCTCCTGCCCATGGGAAGGGTGCAAATGCTCCCACTTGCACCAGCCTGGAGCACTGCCCTGTGCTCAGGGCCAGGGTACTACCACCTCCTTATCCCTTCTCTCTGCCTCTCCCTGCTTTGGAAACTGCTTGTCACCTGGAATATATGTGATATCTGCAACCTGATGCTTTTCAAAGGAAAAAGAGCCTCGTAGGAGAGTGTGGAAGAATGGACTCAGCTGCAGACCAGTTCATCATGATACAGTCACTCCAGCTTACTCCATCTATTACTGGAAACTTGTGCCACCATCCAGCAGCCCCAGCTCAGAGCAGAGCTGATGTCAAACCCTCTGCCTCCATCCCTGTGCCAGGGAAGGACAGTGTCTCCTTCAGGGAGCTGGGATCTCCAGCATAGGGCAAGGGTAGTGGGGATGGAGAAAGAGCTGTAGCCCAACACTTGCTGCCTGGAAGCCCCAAAAAGCAGCTGGAAGGGCAGAGAGGTGCTTGTGGCTCAAACCAGCCCTGGGTCAGCTTCATGGGCCCCACAGCAGCATCTTGGGGAGATGTACACCCAGTTCAGGTTGTGCTGTTCAAACTGGCAGCCAAATCACCTTGTCCCCATGCTGTCCAGGAGCCCCTTGGCTCACCAAATGCAGGTGCTGGTCACACACAGGGATCCTCATGGTGGGCAGGGGGACACCTCACAGCTTGGGTGTGTGGATGTGGAGCAGCCAGCAGCAATGGATAAGGCATAAAATCCCAGGGAGAACCAACCCATGACAGTCCCAGCACCTTTTATAGCTTCTGCTCTGTGGCCCAACAGGACACACACTTCACAGCTTTATTTATTATAAAATATCTTTAGGAAGATGAACTCTACCCAAAACCACCCCTTGGCTTTATTTCTACCCACAGGGACTGTGTCTAACAGGGTGATGTCTAACAGCTCTGCCAGGGCAGCAGAGCTGGTTCCAGGTTTTCTGGACAAGGGGACATTCCCAAGCCTGGAGGTGAACCCTCTACCCCCACACAGAGCCACTGCTGGGAAACTGCAAACACCAAACTCCATTTCTAGGCAGCCGGATGCCAAACAACCCAGTGTTTATTGCAGTGCTCCTCATTTGCCTCGGGTTTATAGATGTACATTCAAAAATAAAAGCTCTGTGTATCTCAGCTGGACACAGACAGGCTCCAATGATGAACAGGCTGATCCATCGGCGATGGAGTCACCTCTCAGTCCCGAGCGTGGGGAGCAAAGAGTCCAGCTACCAGCTCAGGATCTCTGTGCATCGAGCTGGAGCCTCATGCATGAGAAACTCCAGCTCTGCTTTCAAGTATATTTGGTATGAACCCACATGGTCTCTCTGGCATCACATCTCACCACAGGGAAAAGACCTGCTGGCCCTAGAGAGCAACATTCCTCGGGTCCACCCCAGCCTCGGGGGAAGATGACAGGTTTGGGCAGCTGCTGGAGGATGTGCCAGCTGGTTTTGGCTCGATGGGCAGGGAGAAGGCTCTGGGGAGCTCGGGCAGCTCATATTTACATGGTACCACTGGGAAAAAAACAGCTTGGACCCCATGAAGTCACCCCGGCTGCAGAGAGGAGCCAACAGCCAGTGGGGTCTGGTGGAGCCCAGGAGTTCCTGATGCTCAGCAGTTGCCCATGGTGCTCCCAGGCTGTCCCAGTTCCCAGCCTGCAAACCCTCCAGCCAAGGCAGTTCTTGGCCAGGAGGCTGCACCTCAGGTGGCTGCACATCCCAAATACAGCCCCCCAAACCAAACCCACCACCCAGAGAAGCACACAGTGGTTTAAACAGGAAAGAAAAATTAAAAAAAGAAAGAAAAAAAGATGCTTGTGGTATGTAAGTCCCACTGCCCTGGGCCAACCACGCCAACTTTGTACATTCACCCTATCCCAAGAAACAGGGCAAACCCCAAGTCAACATAGGTCCCATCCCTGGCCCTGCAGCACCCAGGGAAGGCACAGTTCCAAAGCACCAACCCCAGAACCTCTCCAGGTTCTGGATACAGGGGGGTCTGGCTGCCACTGCTGAATTAGGTTAGTTGTTGGTTATGTAGCTTTAAGTTCATGTACTTTTGCTGATGATGGCCCAAAGGAGAGGGGAGAGACAAACCAAAGGTGTGACAAAGGAGCACAGGGTGGCAAACCCCGGCCAAGCCCTGGCTACCACCGCTGACTGTGGGGTTTCGTGTCCAAGTGGGAAATTTTACTCCTGCAGCCAGCAAGTCCTTGAGCTAGGAGGACAGCAGGATCCTGGACAGCGTGGGGACACACAGCAGCAGGGCTGATGGCCTCTGTGGTGTCAGCAGTGACGCACCCAGCACATCCCTGGGGCTTTGCCTGGGGTGGTCCAGCAGCAGCTCCCACTGGGGACAGCAGGGTCATGGCTGTCCTGTAGCAGTGCTGCAGGCAGGGAGGGGATGCCAGGCTCTCCCAGCAGCTGGGATGTCTCTCTGAGGCCAGGAGGAGCAGCAGCAGCAGCTGCTTCCTGGTGCCAGACAGGTCACTGCAGTTCAAGGCCAGACTGGTGCGGGCTCAGCAAAGCAGGAATGAGACAAACAAGGGAGGAAGAGGCTGTGGGCACAGCTACACCAAAGGCATTCCTCTTGGAGCTGCCCCTTGGTCCAAACCCCCCATTTTGGTGGCCAGCTGCAACTTCCCAGCAGTGCTGGCTGCTCCCAGAGCTCAGCAGCCCCAGCACAGCCTGGCTGGTACAGCTGCATGTGCTGTGACCCCTCTGCACCAGCCAGGCACTGAACACCTCTCAGCAGGAGCCCAGAACCAGGGAAATGGAGCTGGCAGCACTCTCCATCTCCAGACATTCAGAGCTGGGACCGTGGTGGAGCTGCAGAACAAACTGACCCTGTGAGACAGCTTGTGGGCACCTCTCTTGGGCTCCTGAGCTGGTTTTGGCTGGGGTAGAGTTAATTTTGTTCATAGTGGCTTGTATGGGGCTGTATTTTCTGTGAAGAAATTTAACTCTACCCTGGCTGAAACTAGCACAGCTCCCCAGCATCTTGCCCTGAAGAGTGTGAGAGCTGCAAACAGTATCCATGGATGTGCTGGTGACAATCCTCCACCAACACAAGCCCAGTGCAGGGAGCCTGGACAGCATCTTCCTGCTCTCCCTGCCCTTCCAGCCACCCTCTGCCCAGATCCAGGCACTGCCATGGGGAAAACCTCCCAAGGCAGCCCCTTGGGATGAAACCCTGCAAGGACTAAACAAACCACCTGCATGATCCCTGACCATAACGCAGAGGGGAGGATGGAGAGCTGGGCTGTGCCACACAGTGCACCAGGCAAGAGCAGTGACACGCTGAGGGTGACCTTGTCCATCAGAAACGCTAGGATGGCCTTGTGTGGGGTGCAGATGCAGCACAGAGACCCCAGGAGCCAGCAGGAAATGCCCCCCAGCCAGGCTGTCAGGTCCACAGGCACAATCCTGCTGTTGGTCCCTTGTGGCACAACTGGGCTGGGGTCTATTTTCCAAGTCCACGTGACTGTGGCACTTCAGCTCACCCTCCTCTTGCTCTCTGCAGCAGGGACAGCGTCTGTCTGTCTGTCCATCCATGGTTCTAGCCTTCAGCAGGACTCCACAGGGACGCAGGCAGGTGGCTGCAGCCCCAGGTGGCTGTGGGGTTGGTGTTTAGGTGGCCTGGCCAGGCGGGAGGCGTTTGCTGTCCAGAATGGCCTTCCAGTCATCAGACCAGGAGTGCAGCCGGCGGCTGGGGGGCTTCAGCTGCAGGTGTTTGTTGTGGCAGGCAGTGAAGAGCACGTGCTCCCAGGTGGGGTTCTGCTCGACCCCTGCAAAGGAAGGAGAGAGCTCAGTGGTCTGGAAAACTGTGTGAGATGCTGAAGTTGATTTTACTCCAACATGAAGAACCTGAAGTTACAGAACTCTTAAGAGGATGGAAGGACCAACACCCATCCCTGGCTGCCTCCAGTCACTCCTTCACCCCTCACCTCTTACCTGTTATATCAGGTCTGTCATCTATAAGGAGGTCAGCAGAAACCACTGTTTTATCTCGCGTCAAAACAATCTGCTCGAGAAACTCGGGGCCAAAGTGCTTCTCCACCCAGGCATACTGGAAGGCAAGAGATGGCTGGTGAGCTCAGGGAAGGCTGATGGATGGGGCAGGGGGTGCTTGGTGGAGTGGAAGCAGCCCTGGCCTCCCCACAGGGAAGATACCTCTCTTAATAAGTTCATTAATTAGGGATTTGGATGCTGCTGGAGCAAAAGTTCTTTTAAAGCCAAGCAGCTTTTGATGTCGTGATGGAAGACTACGACCAAGAGCCTCAGTGCATGCAAATGGATGGAACAGGGAAATCTTGCTGCTGTTTTACAGCCAGAGGCATGCAGGGGTCAGACACCTTTCACTGAGCTGAGATTTGGGCTGCTCACCTTCTCATAGGGGCAGTACCGGTACTTCTTGATTGGGCTTGTGCAGATGAACACATCAGTACTGCCATGAGGAGAAAAACAGGGACAGAGTGTCATTCTGTGCCAGACCAGGCAGGAGCCCAAAGCCAACCCCCCACCACACACATCAAACAGATTTAAGACATTAATCCCCCATCTCACAGAATCCCACAGCACAATTGAGTTCCCCTTTTCACAACCTTTGCTGGGAGCAGAGAGCTGAAGGGAAGGGGCTGCACATGGCTGATGTTCTTAGTGACTGCTCCAGGAGTCAAACCCCTCTCTCTCCTCCCTTACCTGGTGGCCAGGATATATTTATTTTTAACGCTGTTGTTGTACCAGCACTTCTGCCAAGAGGTGGATGTGAAGCCATGGCTGCTCCCCCACCCATCCCCACATGCCATGGGCAGGTTCCTACTCACTCTGCCAAATTTGCCATTTGCTTCACAGCTTCCACAGCGCCAGGGAGCGGGTCCAGCTCAATGAAAAAGTTCTTGGATTCCCAGATGCTGATGGCTTTCTCCTGTGAGGGGAAAGAGAGCAGTTACAGCACTCCTTGCTACTCTTCTTGCATGTGCATCCTCTTCACTCTTTGCTAGGACAGGGGATGGTGGCAGTGGGAACAGTGGGAGCACCAGCTCCAGTCCCCTCCTGCTCACCCCCTCTGCCTCTGTGAGTGCCTCTGCTCCCCAGCTGCCAGCCTGCACCCATCCCATCCAATTCAGACTGGAAATGCTCTGCAGCAGGCTTGGTTTTGCCTCTGCAGCCCCAGACACAGAGGGAGCAGCAAACACCAGAGATTATCCAGATCCGAACCAAACCCTGGATCTGCATCCAGAGGGACAGATCTGCGTGGATCCAGCTGACATGGCCTGGTAGCCCTGCTGTACCATGATGCTGCTCAGGCACAGATGCTGTCTGCCCTATTTGTCTCCATGAGATCACTTAAAATAGCAGCCAGGCTGCTCTCCCAGGAGGAAGTACATTACAGGATGAACCACATGTCAGGATGAATGCACATGCTCTTCCTCAGGGATGCCTGGACAAGGTCTAGCAGGCAAATAGAGCATCTCCAGGCAAGGATTTGAAACACAACATCCAGGACAGCAGCCTGGGTACAAGTATGGCCCAGAGAGAACAGAGAGGAGACCACAGGGAACAAAACCTTGGGGTGAGGGCAGAGTCCAGGGGCTGCCTGTGATGGGTCCAGCACAGCTTTAAGGCACAGCAGCCCCTGCACTGCCCCAAACACATAACAGCTTGTCAGGTGCCAAGGAAAGCCATTATTTTGCACAAACACTGTGTCTTTGGGGAGGAGTGCTGGGAAGAAGCAGAAGCAGCCCAGTCCCAGTGTTGTGATGCAGCCAAGGAGCTGAAGATGCAGCTGGGAGAAGTTTTGAAGGAAGCTCTGCCTTGAAGGATTGATTTCCTTTTTTGAGCACCTCTGTTTCTTTTAATATGACATGCCAGAATCAAACCTTGTATTTCTTGAAAAAATCGTAATTAACATAAGACTAGACAACCAATTTAAAAGGAGAGAATGTTGCAGTCTTCCTTTTTGCCTGAGCAGCAGAAGGCTACAGTGGTTCAGAGGAGGGAAGAAAAGCCTTCTTCATACCTGTTCAAAATTGAACACACCAATTTGGTGCAGAACAGAAATGCCTCCAGGCTCCATGGCAAGAACAACCAGCCTAAAAGTTTGCCATGGGGCCAGGCAAAGATTCTAGTTGCTCTGTTTCAGAGTGGGGAGCAGCGATGTTTTATTTTTAAGATATTGCCTGTAGCTGCACAAGAGACACCTGAGAAATGCAGCCTGATGCAGCAGAGCACTTCAAACTGCACTGAAGTGTTTTCTTACAGCAGGACTTCCGCAGCTATCCTGCTTCCAATTATGTCAAAAAGCATTTTGCAATCAAGCTTGAGGAGAGAAGAACTAAGCTCACCTTGAGGAAAACACCCACTCAGCTGCCAGAACCAGAATAACTCCCTGTGGTACCACGACCAGCATGCTGACCAGCAGATGGAAAAATCCCCTGGGCTGGGAATCCCACCAGTGCCAGGACAGACCCTCAATGCTCAAAAGAAATTTCCCTGCCTGTCCAGGGCTCCCCATCCTTCCAGGTCAGTCTGCTTGGTGCACTGCTGAACCTTCTCCCTGTCAGAGCTGGGACCTGCAGCTCTTTGAACTCTTTGGCTTCTATTTTTGGGTCCCTGCAGCAGGTCAAGTTTGCTCTCTGACCAGAGACTGGCATGGCCTATGTGTCTGTAGCCACAGAGGATTTCCTACTCACTTTAACCCTGCTCTGAAACCACAGGGAAAACCAGGACTTGCCCAAGTGCAAGTTTTGCTACTTGTTCAGCCCAAGGTTTTGGTGGTTTTACATGATCACAGCAGACACAAGATGAGCTCACTTCATTTAACACATCCAAAGTAGTTATGATCAAGAAAGAAAAAAATTGTTATCACATATTACCCCTGCCAAACTTTGAACAGCTGCTTTACTGCATGAATGACGTCCTCCATTTCCCTTTTACCATTCCCAGCCAGAAAGGACACTTTATTCCTTCAGCTCATCAAGCTGTTCAGGACTTTGCTCATGGGAGAGCCCTGGACCTTATTCCCACTCCTTTCCCTGTAACCATCATACTCCTAACAACAGGAACATTTTATTTACCATAACACATTTTAACCAGTGCAACTGCAATCCATGGGTGAGACCACAGACATCCACTGGGATGGAAACTTTTGGAGGCAGAAACCAACTCTCTGCAGCAGTCAGCCTGTTGCTGAAGGATAAATTACAATGTAGAGAGAGCTTCTGCTTTTAAGCTTTTATTGTTAAACTGTATATAATAATTTTTGGCATGGGAGGGCTTAAGTTGTTTTAATTTTAAGGAAGATCGCAAATGAAGCATCAGTTGCATGGTCTGCTCTGAACTGCTCTGCTGCATCCCACCCCTCACATTGCTGTTGAGGAGCTTAATAATCCATCTAAGAATGCTATCAATCCACGTGGCCAAATCAGAACTAGAAAAACCCAGCCATACAACCTGGGCTATTTTAAGGCAGATGTTCTGAAATACCCCCTTTCCTTGCATCTGTCTCCATCCAGGCATGCAGAGAAAAAGCCCTCTAGACCATGTGATCAGCCTGGTCTAGTGGAAGGTGTCCCTCCCCATGGCACGAGGGTAGAATGAGATGGTCTTTAAGGTCCCTTCCAACCCAAGCCAAGACACAGATGTGCATGAAAAATGCTGGATTTCTGGGAAAAAAGGCACTGCTGGAAACCCTCCTGCGCTCCTGTGTTTTGGTGGGAGCTCTGTGGTGGCCTCCCCAGCCCTCCACCCACAACCTGGGGGTCACAGGGTCCCTCAGGACCAAGTTTGGCCACAGCAAGCCCACGCGCAGAGCCAGGGGAAGCACAACTCACACTCAGCTCGGGTTCCAGGCGCCCGTATTGCTCCGACACCCAGAAGCCTCTCCGGTCCTCCAGGGCAATGTAAGGCTTGTCAGGATACCTGGCCCTGAATTTCTTGAGGAAGCCTCCCTCGAAGTCGGCCAGCACCCCGTCCATGTCCACCAGCACCCGCAGAGCCCTGCGGGACCCCGCTGTGGGGCTGAGCCCCCTGCCCAGCCCGGCCAGGGAGCCGCAGCGCCGGGGCCGGAGGTGCAGGAAGCAGCTCAGCAAAATCATGGTGAGGGGGCTTGGGGAAGGGGATGGGGGGCTCAGGAAAGGGGGCTCAGGGAAGGGAATGAGAGGCTCAGGGAAGCAGGCTCAGGGCAGGGGATAGGGGCTCGAGGAAAGGGATGGGGGACTTGAGCAAGGGGATGGGGGGCTGGGAGAAGGGGGCTCCGGGAAGGGGATGGGGGCTTGGGACAGGGGAAAGGGGCTTGAGGAAAGGGATGGAAAGCTTGAAGGAGGAGATGGGGCTTGGAGCAGGGGATGGGGCCTCGAGGAAGCAGATGGGGGGCTCAGAGCAGGGGATGGGGGCTCAGGGCAGGGGATAGGGGCTAAGGGCAGGGGATAGGGGGCTTGATGCAGGGGATAAGGGGCTCGGAGCAGGGGATGGGGGGCTCAGAGCAGGGGATGGGGGCTCAGGGCAGGGGATAAGGGGCTCGGGGCAGGGGATAGGGGGCTCTCCAAGCAAAGGGGGTGCCTCTATTTCAAACACGCACCAAGCCAGCGGGCAGCCCTGTCAAGCGCATCCCTTTGCAGCAGGAGGAAGGAGCGGCCGGGGGGTGCAAGGGGGCGCAGAGGGGCTGCCGGGGGGCATGCAGAGGCCAGTCCTGGCCCCCAGCGCGTCCTCCCCCTCCCTGCCCCATCCCTCCCCGGCAGCGAGCGCGGAGCGGCGGCGGAGGGCAGCGGGGATAGCGGGGCCGGTGCCGGGCGCGGAGCTCGCCCCGACCCGGCAGTGCAAAGCCCAGTTCCTCTTCCCGGTGCCTGCCGAGCCCGGAGCGCCGGCACCGCCTTCAAGCGGCACAAGCGCCCTGCGACAGCGCGGCGGCTCCGCGCCGCCCGCCCGCCCCAAGCCTGCCCCAGCCCCACTGCCCTTCCCCTCCCTCCCTGCCTCAGTTTCCCTCGGTCTCAGTCTTAGGGATACCCAATCCCCCGCCCAACCTCCCCCCATGCCCGTCCCTGACTGCAGAGGTGGTGGGTACATTTGGGGGCACACGTAATATGGTGATTTTTTTGCATAAAATGCACCCGATTCTGGTAGTTCTTGCTCCGTGTGACAGCTCTGTCCCCACGCGTGACGGGAACCCTTAAAAGCCAGTGCCTGGACCCCAAAGAAGCACCACGAAGGGCTGGATGTCCAAAAGATCTGTCCAAAAAACAGTTTGGGGACTAAAACTGATGAAGAAGGGGGAATTCTCCAAGTGGTATTGATAGGAATAGGCAACCACTGATTTGGGAAATAAAAGGTTTTGCTCGACAGCAATAATATTCGAAACTATTTAATTTTTGAAATCCAGAATGTTTCGCAGTGGAATGTATCGTTTCATAGAAAGGGCAAATTCGCTGCTGTGACCTGGGGAAGGTCACAGAGGGAGGGAAGGAAGGAAGGAAGAACGGGCTGGACACGGTGGTGATGTCAGCTGAGGCTGGGAGGGGAATGTGTGAAGTTCAGCTCTGTGTTGTGCTTTCACTTGCACCGCAGGCGTTTTGCTTCCTGCGAGGAATGGGATTTCAACACAGCTGGATGTTCCTGACTAAGCAGGGAGGGAATAGATGCAGATTTATGGCTCCCCAGGGCAATGGTCAGGGCACCGAGCCTGACAGAGCTCAAGGAGCTTTTGGATAACACTGCCGGGCACAGGGGGGGATTTTGGGTTTGTCCTGTGCAGGGCCAGGAGCTGGACTGGATCATCCCTGCGGGCCTCTTACAGCTTCGGATATTTTACGATTCTGACCTCCAACACAGGCTTCCATCATCTTCATGGACACTGAACTACGGACACATTCCCTGCCTAAAACAGCTCCGGGATACATTGCTTCCGCTCCCGAGGGACGGAAAATACACATCCGTTTATTAACCTGAGCGATTCAAACCCTGTTCCCCGACACCAGGGCGAACATTACACGCAATCAGACGACAACCACCAAATTCACTCCCCGTCAGAGGCTGACAAAAGGGAATTAAGGCTGCTGGTGCAGTGCAGCCATTCGGGAAGGACCGGGCACCCGTGTCGGGGAGGGCCCGGTGTCACGGATGGCCCGGTGTCGCGGGGTCCCCATGTCGCGGGGTCCCTTATCACGTGGGCCCTCGCGTCGCGTGGGTCTCCGGTGAGGCGAGGGCCCCATATCGCTGAGAGCCCCATATCGCGGAGGGCCGCATGTCGCTGCGGGCCCGCATATCGCGGAGGGCCCCATATCGCGGAGAGCCGCATGTCGCTGAGGGCCGCATGTCGCTGAGGGCCGCATGTCGCGGAAGGCCCCATGTCGCGGCGGGCCATGTCGCGGATGTCCCTCGGTGTCGCGGAAGGTCTCGTGTCGCGGAGTGCTGACGCGCCATGACGTCACCGCCCCCCTCCAGCGCTGCTGAGTCACGGCCCCGCCCGCGCGCCTGACGCGGGGCCGGCGGTTGCCATAGCGACCGCGCTTCTCGCGAGAGGCGGCGGAAGTGGCGCGCGGCGGCGGGCGTCGCGCGGCCCCCGCGGCGGACCCTCATTGGCGGGCGGCGGGCGGCGGGCGGCGGCTCCCGGCGCGCGCCGCTCCCCCCGCCCCGCCCCTCAGCGCGCGCGGCCGCGGCGCGAGCCGCCAAGATGGCGTCGGCCCTGGAGCAGTTCGTCAACAGCGTCCGGCAGCTCTCGGCCCAGGGTGAGGGAAACGGGGCCGGCTGGGGGGAACGGGGGAACGGGGCGAGCCCGCGGGGCCGGGGGAGGACGGCGAAGCCCGAAGGAGCTCGTCAAACTGCGCGGATGACGGGGCGGGGGGGCGGGCCGGGGCCTGCCCGCTCGCACGGCGCTCCCTCAGGCGCGGGTCCGGGCTGCTGCACCCCCGCGGCTGCGGGGCCCGGCCCGGGTTCATTCGGGGGCTGCACCCCCGGCTGCTGCGGGGCCCGTGCTGGGGTTAATTCAGGGTGATCCCGGCGGTGTGACAGGGCACGAGGGGCCGGCGGTGCTTTCACGGAGCTCCGTGGTTCTCCCAGGGAGTGGTTTCGGTAGCGGAGCCGCACCGGCCGTCGTGCCAGAATCTAAACCTTTAAAATAGGGGGGAGGAGCGGGCATCGCAAGGGCTTTAACTCAGATTGTGTGGCCCAGCCTGTCATCTCCCTAACGAACGGGCCGGTTGTGATTAATGTGGTTTAAAATACATTCCTGAATTGTCTAAGTGTCTGTGCTGTACATTTCCAAGCAGACCATGGACAGAGTCCCTCCCCGCCGCGGAACTGTGTGACAGATCTGAGACTGTAACCACGTGTTCACAAAGGGTTTTAATAATCACACTTAGAATTCCTTAGTTTCACTGCCAAACTCCTAATTTTACTGTGTGTGGGCGCAGCGTTTCCTGGTTCTTGAACTTTCACTGTGTGTTGATGCTCTGTGAAATGTGTTCTGACTGGTCTCTGCCTGGGATGTTTCCTCTTAGAAACTGATCAAAAACTGATGTTTCCCTCTGTGGCCCCAGGTTTTTATTTCTGACAGTTCTTGGGTTGAGCTCCAGCTTTCTCTTACTCTGGTTTCACTTATTAAATGTAGAGTGTTTTTACTGGGGATATCGTATGCAAGAAACAATTTATAGCTGCAAGATGTGGGTACAAACCAGATGGAAGATGAATCTTTGTACTCCTGTAGTTGCACTGAAGATCTTTGTATCACACGGTTTTGGGGATGCAAAAGGCTCGAGGGAAGACTGATTGGATTTATGGAAGTTCTCCCGTTAGGGATGAGCCAGGTAGACATCCTCTGTGAGAAGCTACGAGGAAAGGCTGAGAAATTTGGGATTGTTCAGCCTGGGAAAGAGAAGGCTCTGGGTTGGCCTCATTTTAGCCTTCCAGGACCTGAAGGGAGCTGCAAAAAAGATGAGGAGAGGCTGTTCAGGGGTGACAGGACAAGGGGGAATGGCTTCATACTAACAAGGGGGTAGGTTTAGGTTGAATATAAGGAAAATATTCTTCCCTGTGCGGATGGTGAGCCACTGGCTCAAGTTGCTTGGAGAATCTGTGGCTGCCCCTGGATCCCTGGAAGTGTTCAAGGTCAGGTTGGACAAAGCTTGGAGCAGCCTGGGATAGTGGAAGGTGTCCCTGCCCATGGCAGAGGTTTGGAACTGGATGGGCTTTAAGGTCCCTTCCAATCCAAACCATTCTGTGGTTCTGTGAAAGTAAATCCAGAGCCAGACAGGCAGCTGGAGAACTGAGAGCACTCAGGAGGAATGTGTGTACTTGTAGAGGTTTGACTGTCAGTGTCTGACTACCTGGGAGGTGACATAAAAGGACATTTAATTGGGTCTGGTACCGGAATTTTTACTTAGACTATAGGTTGTTCAGTGTATGTGTGTGGGTAGAGGGACAGATCACAGAACTCCAGAATGGTTTGGGTTGGAAGGAACCTTAAATTGTCGTCTCTTTCCAACCCATGCCATGGGCAGGGGCACCTTCCACTAGGCCAGTTTGCTCCGAGTCTGTTTTGGCAGTTTTTTTGCTTTTTGTTTTTTTTAGGGGAATGCTACATGATAGAACTGTAGAAGCAGTAGATGTCTGGAGTAGGGAGGACACCAGAACTAGGGTTTTGCAGTGCCTGAACACCATTATCAAAGCACAGAGAGTTTTACAAGGCCCATTCTTCCCCATGCTTATGCTTTTTTTAAAATTCCATATGGAGGAGAGTGATTTTGGAGATGAGTTTCTGGGCTCTGGTCCCCCATTTGGAACTTTTGACCCCTCTGTCACTTCAAAACAAACATTTCATTGCTAGAACTTCCAGGTTTTCCATTCTCAAAAGAAAAGGCCAGAGAACTGAGGGTAGTGTAAATCTCTCTGAATGGAGGCACTATTCCTCATTTTATGGAGACTTTTGTTAAGGGTGAGAGGACCTCTGTTTTTTCTCTCTAATCTGCAAGGATTGAACATTGAAACAATACTCTGCTTCAGAAGGACGTAGTTTTAATTCATTCAGTTAATCGGAGGGGAGGAAGAGTTTGAAAGCAGTTCATGGGAATGGATCTGCTTGCTTTATAAGGATTTTGGGGCTTACCATACCTTCCTAATGCAAAGTAGTCAGTTTTCATGCTGTGAATCACAGCATATAGAATAACATTGTCATTTAATTATACAAAGTAAATTTAAGGAGAGGGTTTTAAATCCTTTTGTTGTAGGTACTTAGTTGTAACTTTAATGTCTACTTCAAAAAAATGCTTATGAACAGACCTGAAAGGTGGGTAGGGCTTGAGGACCTGCAAGGAACAAGCTCTGGTATTTGTTTTATTAAAAAATCCCATGTGGTGGGCAGAAAATTAATGCCTACTGTATTAAAGAAAATTAAAACTGGGGGAGATACTACTATTTCCTGAAATTACATAGGGAAGCAGGTTATAATGAGGTATGGCAATGGGTGAATGTTCTCTAATTAGACTTTGACAACAATGCTTTTTGTTTTTCAGGGCAAATGACCCAGCTTTGTGAACTGATCAATAAAAGTGGAGAGCTGCTAGCAAAAAATCTTTCCCATCTGGATACAGTGCTCGGTGCCCTGGATGTACAGGAACACTCACTAGGGGTTCTTGCCGTCTTGTAAGCGTTACTTGCTTTTAATTATGTGTTATAACTTCGGGCAATGTGCTGAACTGTCAGCCAGACAACGTGTTTTGTTCTACTGGCACAAGTTGCCTGGAGAAGCTGTGGCTGCCCCTGCATCCCTGGAAGTGTCCATGGTCAGGTTGCACAGGGCTTGGAGCAACCTGGGATAGTGGAAGGTGTCCCTGCCCATGGCAGGGGGTGGAACTGGATGGGCTTTAAGGTCCCTTCCAACCCAAACCAGTCTCAGATTTCACAATAAGTGTTTTTCCATATGTGTTCAGCAAAAAGATATAAAATGAGCTTTTAAAACTTTATTTCCAGCGCATTAATGCACTATACTGTAAGCACGGGACAAGATGTTTTATTCCAGTAAAAAATGGGCTTTTATCATGGGTCTTGGGTGTTTGTCTTTGGACAGCAATAAGGCTCTTGCTGCTGTCTGGAGTTTAAGATAAAACTTAAATTGCCTTGGGGGTGCTGAACTAAGGTAAAGATATTTAGTCTTGACATTCAAACTGGCTGTATCTGACTTCAAGTGAATTACCTGCTGGTTCCACTGCTATTTTAAAATTCTCTTTTAAGGGAAAGGTCAGAATTCTCGTACTTGTTCTACTACCCTTTTGAAAGAAAATACTGGGAAATACTGAAAATTATCTTTGCCATTGTAGTTGGTACCAAATTGAGAATTATGTTGTGCATAGAAAGATATTTTCAAATGTTGTTGAGCAGCTGCTGGGGAAATCCTATGCCATGTCTCACAAACACTTTGGATTTGTTTGCAAGCACCTACATGCAGACACATAGCAATGAAGATGAGGCTTTTTTCTGAACCTCCAACCATTAAGTGCTAAACCTTTTGTTTCTTTGTTTCAGGTTTGTGAAGTTTTCTATGCCCAGCATCCCTGACTTCGAAACGTTATTCTCACAGGTGCAGCTTTTTATCAGCACTTGTAACGGAGAACACATTAGATATGCAACAGACACTTGTAAGTTAAGCTTAATTTCAGACTTGATGTATTTTTGGATAGTTTGGTAATACTGATTTTTCACTGGGGTGTTTTTTTTGTTTGTTTTTTACTGTGTTTAGTTGCTGGCCTGTGCCACCAGTTAACAAATGCCCTTGTGGAGAGAAAACAGGTGAGCAAGTATCATTTAGTACAAATAAGCTACTACATACCCAAGGCTTAAAGGGGATGTTACCAGCCTCTTACTCCATAAAGATTTGCCACTTCACATCAGGTATTTCTGTGCAGCTCCTTAGTTAAGTTTACTGAAAGGTAATGAACCAAATTCAAAATTCTAAGATTTCTCTAAGGAAAACCTAAGAAAGATAAATTTTCTGGGAGAAGAATCACCCAAAAACATGTTCTCCCACACAAAGCAGGAAATCTGTAGTACCAAAATGTTCTTCAGACAATGTGTGCATGAGTAGAGGAGAGAGCTGCAAAGGTTATTAGCGCTGGTGAGTCAGTGATTTTAGTTTCAGTGTTATTCCCACTGGTGTTATATAATGTTCTTAATGAAATGCCTCAAAATGTACAGGAAACTTGATTAAGAAATATTTGACCCGTGGTTTGGTTGCTAAAATCCTGACTTCTTCAGGCCACTTTGGTGAAGTCTAGCCTGAGATAGACCAGGTTGGATCTCAACTTCTAAATGAAGTGAGAGCCTTGTCTTTAGTATGTGCTGGGAATTTAGATGGAGTCATGGAGTCAAGGAGGGGATTTTTATCTATACAGATTACTGTGTTCCTGATGAGCTTGGCTTTGTGGAGCAGAATCGATGACTTTATCAAGAGAAGTTGTATAGCCAAAGTTAATTTTATTTTCCAAGAGATTACAATATCCTACAAAAAGGGAACCTCAAGTTAACTACTACGTAATGGAACCTGTCAATTAGTGTTATTTTTCATTTGTAAGTGTCAACATAAGATCCAATGTGCTGCCATCTATGAGAAATTATCTGAAAGAGATGTAATTTCTGACAGCCCCTGCGAGGAATTAGCATTCTCAGACAAGCCATAGACAAGATGCAGATGAACACAAACCAGCTGACCTCAATACACGCAGATCTCTGCCAGGTAAGGGGATCATAAGGGCTTTTTGTGAGAATAAAAGCTTATAAAAAATACCTATAATCCTTCAAGGAAGTGCATGTTCACATGTTGCAGTGTAAGAATGGATTTTCAACTGTTTTTTGTTTGTTTTTTTTCCAGTATTAAATAATGTGATATACTGAAATAAGATCCAAATTTGATACGCAGATTAATTATTAATTTTAAAACTTCAGTGCATGTCCTCAGATCTTTGATTTTATTGATGACTTCAGAAAGTCCTTTGACATCCCTCCTCTGTGGGCTGAGAGTAACACAGAGATTATCTTGGGTGATATCAGTGTAATATCCAGCTACTGTCTGCTCAAGTCTGACAAAAGACATGTTTATCTTGGTCTCTTTGGCCTGGATTTGCACTTCTGTCTCATTCTTGGCTCCTGGGATTTAGGGTTGGACAAGAATGTTCAGAGCAATATTTAGTGCTGTCAGCACAGTAGTCTGGCAGGCCTGGAGTTTCAAGCAGCTTTATCAGAGTTTAATTTCTTTAGGAGTCAGGTAATTTTATAACTTCATAATCGGTATTAAGGGTTTTCAACCTGTGTTACATCACTACTTACATGCTCTGTTTTTTTCCTCATGGAAGAGTGATATTTATGCAGTAGTACTAATCAATTCAGTTTCAGTTCCTTCTCATGGAAATTCAAATGGAAATGGCTAATTTATGAAAACTTGATTTATTTTCTTGTAGCTCTGTTTGTTAGCAAAATGCTTTAAACCTGCCCTCCCGTATCTAGATGTGGACATGATGGATATTTGTAAAGAGAATGGGGCATATGATGCGAAGCACTTTTTATGTTACTACTACTATGGTGGGATGATATACACTGGGCTAAAGAACTTTGAAAGAGCACTCTACTTTTATGAACAGGTAACTTGAAATGATAAATCTGAAGTGGGATCTCTGGAAAGGCAAAAGTAGATATGTAACAGTTCTGAAAAAAACACAGCACCTTTGAACTGTCACAAGCAAACTGTCTTTAGAGGTATTTTCCTTTAAGAATGTCTCTTACAGCCTGATTGCACCATAAAGCTGTGCAGCTCAAAGGGTGATGTTAAATTTATCTCACTATAAATATTTTTCAGCTGCCTGCTTTAAACTGCAGCACAGAAACAGGTCACAGGCTGACACACAGTTGTGCGTCCTTAAAAAATAGTCCAGAGGTTTTGCTAAAGCCTTTGCTACTTTTATGAGAGGAGTTATGCTTCTTCAAGGCTGTTATAATATTTGCTGGGTTTGCATTATCTGGGAAAGAAAATAGCAAAATTGGGAAAATTTTGTGTATGAGGGAAATGCTGTGAAATGTGCAAAATAAATTGGTGCAGTATTTTTCTTTCTTGTAAAAGAGGGTCAGAACTTGAGTAGTTCCAGTGTCACAGTAAACTAAAATCTCTTTTCCCTATTCTGCACACCTCTGTTAATGTAATAGCTTCATAAAACCTGTTTGAAGGTCTGTGTAAATCCAGATTCACAAACAGCTACAGGTGATTTCTGGTACAACTTTAGATACATTCCAAGGAAATAAGTTTTGATTCTATCAGCAAGGCTATTTTAAGACAGGCACTACTGTAATGAGATATGTTTTGAGTAGATTGTATAAAATTTTCTTTTTTTGCATATTAATTTTGACAGAAGTTAGTTAAGCTTCAGCGCTCAAAGGAGAATTTCATATGTCATTGTATCCTCTTTGCATACAGCTTGAAAATGAGTTTTTTGCTCATGCAGTAGCTGTCAGGATCTACCAGTTAGTAGACTAAATTTCTGTTCCATTTCTTTCTCTCTTGCTTAGGCAATAACTACTCCAGCTATGGCAGTCAGTCATATTATGTTGGAATCATATAAAAAGTATATCCTAGTTTCTTTGATACTTCTTGGCAAAGTTCAGCAGCTACCAAAATACACTTCCCAGATAGTTGGTAGATTCATTAAGGTAAGTTTTGCAAATACATCTGAATAATAGATTTTTAAAAAAACCCCTGAACTTGTAAATGTCTAAAAGTGGAAGGTGCCCCTGCCTATGGCAAGGGGCTGGAATGAGATAAACTTTAGGGTCCCTTCCGACCCAAACAATTCTATGATTGTATGATACTGGTGTTACAGGTTTTTAAATTTAAATTTGGAAAAGTTCAGGGTTGAATAGTACTAATCAATATTCCTTAGGTGAGCTGTTTTCACCCTCTAAGTCTCTGTTCATGCTGTGACCTGTTGTGGTCAATTCTGGGTGTTTAAGAGGGCAGAAACAAATACAATGGATGAACAGTGACTGGCAATACCCTACTTACCTCAAACTCAACTGGTCAGCTGAGAGACTTTTTTCACACTGCTGCAAGTAAAGCTGTCAGACAGAGGTCCTGGAATGATGTTTATTAAATGTTACACTGCAGTAATACAGATTTAGTGTATGAGGTTCTGTCATTGCCAAAAAGCCATGTATGGGCATCCTGCCTTTTTTATGAGAAATGCCCGAGCTACTTAAATTTACTTCAGTGCCTGCATGGCTTCTAATGCTGGAGCACTGAATAGATTTTGTGAGGCTGGTTGAACACTGTGTTCTTTAAGAAGGGTTCTCATTTTTCTAATTGCAGCCTCTTAGCAATGCTTACCATGAATTAGCGCAAGTTTATTCAACCAATAAACCCTCGGAGCTTCGAAATCTGGTGAACAAACACAGTGAAACATTCACAAGGGATAACAATATGGGGCTGGTTAAGCAATGCTTGTCATCTCTCTACAAAAAGAATATTCAGAGGCTAACCAAGGTAAGAGAAACTGTGAGTAGTTTTCCTCTAAGGGTGTATCTCTGAAATATATTCAGTTTTGAGCAAAATTATAACATAGTAATGTGGCAGAGAAATTACTAAAACTGAGATTTGAGTCTGAAACAAAGGAGACTAAAATGCCCTGTATAGGAAAACAATTCAGTTGGCTGCTTATGCATTATTTAAAAGGTGATTCAGTCTGTCAGTCAGGGGGGTTTGCCCATGAGGTTTTCGTAGATAATCAAAAAAGTGCGTGCTGCAACCCAGTGACCTTCATCCCTATTCTAAAATTGGAAAACTGAACTTTACAGGCCACTTCATTAGAAAAGAGCAAGTGAATAGTACTGATTTTTGAAGTGTCTGAAATAAAAGGAAAACCAGAAGCACTGAAGTGATTTGCTCCTTCAACTGAAAGATCAGATTAATCCTGAAAAGTGATTGGGGAAAGCTGTTTTCTGGCAAGCTCAAATTATATTTATTTGTTGCAGTAGAAAAAAATCTCAGAAGGAGGTTTATATATGCATCTCTTGAAGGAAATTCAAGGGATGGAGAGTCACTCTTGTTGTGTAAAAAGGTGAGAGAAGAAGTTGGACATGGGCAGGCCTGTCTGATGTAAAATGAAATTGCAGGAATCATAATGACTCCGTAGGTGCTCAGTGTAACAAATTAATATCTGGAGGAAGAACTGCCTTACTCTCATGGTCCCATTAATAACTCTGTTCTTCCCATCTAATAACTCGTTTCTTCCCATCAGACTTCCACAGTCAGGTTACATAGGCCATGAAGCACCAACAGGGAAAATCCTCAACATCCAATTTTAACATTTTGATACTTTCTAAATTTCAGACGTTTTTAACATTGTCATTACAAGACATGGCAAGTCGAGTGCAGCTGTCAGGGCCCCAAGAAGCAGAAAAATACGTCCTCCACATGGTAAGACCTCTGGCTTGGTTAAACTTTCCCAAAATTAGTGTTTGTGTTGGCAGTGCACATCCTGAACAGTTCTTTTTTGGGGTGGAGGAAATGCTGTCAGTCTGCTGTGGTGTTTAGACTGTTCTCAAAAAATCTAAAAAGCTGTTCTCCAGCTAAGATAAGGCATGAATTGTAATTTTGGGAACCTGTGGGAAATGAAAGCAACCAAGGTAACAGCAATTCCACAAAGAGTCTGTGTGTTGTAGTTACCTGAAGGTCTGTTCTTGGTGATAAATTACATTAAACTTTCTGTCATTTCAGATAGAAGATGGTGAAATCTTTGCAAGTATTAATCAGAAAGATGGTATGGTCTGTTTCCATGATAATCCTGAAAAATACAACAATCCAGCTATGCTTCATAACATCGATCAGGAGGTAAATCTTTAACTGCTTTTGAAATTCTTACCAAAGAACCTTAGTCTGTAATCAGAGAGCTGCTGGCAGAAGCCAGTGTAGTAACTTAGATACACAGAGTGAGGACTGTGAATCATTAGTTGACTATTTCACATTATTTTCAGGTTTCACTGGTTTTAGATTAACACTCTCTGTTGATGTGTTCCCTGTTGTGCCCTGCACAGCTAGAGCTGTTTCAGGAGACTGACTGCTTGCTGTTGGTGATGGGACGATCCTTGCATTGAATTGATTAGAAAGATTGGTTTTAGGGTTTTAGACCTCAAGGATCACTTCCCATTGGCTGTCAATAACCTCTCTGTAGGTTAAAGTGGTTGACCCTCATGGGTCTGTCTATCAGTGGCCTTAAAAAGGGCTGTTAGGAAGATGTGGATCAAATTAAGGAAATAAAAAATGGTCTGACACTTCTTTGGGAGGTGAGGGATGAGAACATTTTGACATGGAACTTTAGTGATGGCAGACGTTACGTGGCACAGCTATTAAATATCTTGAGGATTATGTACAAGCTGGACAAAGTAATCAATTTCATACATATTTTTAAGATGCTGAAATGTATAGAGCTTGATGAACGACTGAAAGCCATGGATCAAGAGATCACTGTGAACCCTCAGTTTGTGCAGAAGGTAATTGATTTAATGTCTTGTAAGAGTATGTAAGAGATTCATTCAGTGCCCTGAGTATGTTGTACTGAATGTCAGTATTTACAGTGTTAATATTACACATTATTAATGGTACATGCATAAACATCATGACACATCATAAAGATAATTTATTTTTGAGGGTGTTTTTCCCTAATGAATCCTGAAGTGATTTCAACCAGAAAATGAAGTGCATTTTAGTTCAGAGGCACTTTATTTTCCTGCCTGTTCACTTCAACAAATTGTTTTTCTCAAGCCTGCAAACCTGTTCCTGAACAAAACTAACTCTCTCCCTTTCAGAGTATGGGCTCTCAAGAAGATGACTCAGGGACCAAACCATCCAGTTATTCTTGAAATTAATGTTGCTCACCACTCCGCTTTCAAGTAAAAGCTTATGAAAGAATCACGCCTGGAATAGGGCATTGAGGAGTTCCACGAAGAGAGCAGAGAGAACTGAGCTTTGCTTTTCACCTGGACATTAAGAAAATAAAAGAACACCCTCTCAGTACTGTATAATATCAGAAATATTCTCTGCAAAGAAAAAGGAAATCTCAAAAGAAACTTAAAAGTCTGTTGTGGATTTATTTATCTTCAAATTAACATCGTTAATGCATTAAATAATCTACCTTTTGTTTTAAAGGGTTTGAATGTTGCTGTGTTTCTGTTGCAGTCCTCTTCTGCAAAAAAAAAGTGTTATTTCAGGGAAGAATACAAACTGGTGTTGATTCACTTACAAGATAATTACTGGTTCATTATTCTGTATTTAAAGTTGGCTCAAAGTGCAGATTTATCATATGTGTGGTGGGGGCAGAGGGGTGGAGTTTAAGCAGTTCATAATGTAGAGAATTTGCATATGCCCAATGTAGCTGGTGCTGTCTGTTAAATGAGGAAATGAGAATTGTTCTTCCCAAAAGGATGAGGATATCAACATGTCCTTGTAAGGAAGTTTGCTGCAAAGTAGGAATCATATATGGGAACCATACATGACATCTGTTTATGATTTTAAGTTTCTGGTACAACATATCTGCTAATATTATTTGCTCGTAGATGAAACTTATTAGACCTAAACAAAAGGATATTTGGAAAACGTTGGTGTTCTGGAGGATTCTAGATAGGACGTTGTTTACATGGAAAGAAATTTAAATGTTTGTTCCTGTGCAACTGGCTTGAAGGTAATCAACAGGCTGATAGTTTCTTTGGTGGAAACCAGTATTTCTGCATGGAACATAAATAGAATTCTATTCAGCTCTCAAAATGCAGGATTTTACTCGGAGATAAAGTGTTGGAATGGTACCTGGTTTTTAATTTGCTATTTTAAACTTTAAAACTTTGTTATTGGATTCTTTAAAGTGCTTCACCCCTTAAATCAATGGGCTGTTTAATTTTCTGTTGTTCTCGTGTATCTGAAGATTCTCACTGTTCAAACACCTTCCTGTGAGGCAGAAATAAACCTGTCATCGAGTCAGAAAACTAGAAGCTCAGCAGCCACTGCTTCCTACTGAAACACCTAACCAGGAGCTGCTTGCTCCTGCAACCCTGCCAGCTTGTTTCCAGGAGCCCAAGTGGGAGCTGAGCATTCCTGGCTCTTGCTCTGTGAAGTTTCGTATGTATTGAGGTCACCTGTGGTTGACAATATTCCATTTGTGCTTCCAGTGCTGATACTGAAGTGTTGGGATTTTCACTTAAAATCGGTGTCCCAAGTCTAGCAGGACCTCTGTCACAGCACGGTGCTGCTTTCTGGTGGAGAGGTGTCCCAGGTTTTGTGGTGGTGGTGAAAGATGTTTCTGAAAGTATAAAATAGCAGTTTAGTATTGAACACTGTGCAGGTCCATAGTGTCATCCAGGAAGCTCATCACTTCCTGCCAGAGAGACTTCTGTTGGGACAACTTTTATATCTGATCTTACCAGTCTTGGAACTAGAAGAGATTCATGATTTTTGAAGGTTTTTATCCTAATTAATCCTGCAGTGATTTCAATGCTGATCATACACAATTCTCCTGTCTGGTCCCAGTGAAATGTTAAATGAGTAACTGTTAAATCAGTGATGCTGTGGCTCGAGCCCAAAGCAGGGTGGCTGTTACAGCCACATGTAGCACTCACAGAAGGGACTGCAAACAACTCACCCCCAAACACCACCCAGGCAGAGATGTGCCTGGCTCAACTCTGTTGCTAGTGGCTCACTTGCCAGGGGAGAATGTATTCAGGATGCTGTCATGGAGTTGGAGAAAAAACAGGAATGTCCACTTTTGCACCATTAGTTCCTATTAGAGAGCATGGATTTACCTGCTGAGAGCTGCAGGATGGTTTTCCAGCTGTGGAATTAAAAGCAAACTGATCTCTGCAGCTGGCAAATAGCTCTGCATTTTTCTCTTTTTTTTCTTGCCTAAAGTAGATAAAACAAATCCATGCTCACATCAAAAGGATGGCAAAAATAGCTGTGTAATAGATTCCAGTGGTATATTCCATTATATATCTGATTTTTAAGAGGGCAAATGCTTTTAAAGTTGGAGAACTGCTGAGGTTCCTTTTCTGGCATGGATAGTTGTGCTGTTAATGTCTGAATTCTGTTAAAAATTCAAAGTCAGGTCCCACCTGTAGAATGAGTAGATAAAGCATTCACCAAAAGTGCTCCAGGGAAGGGCTTTTAAGTCCTAGTTTGATAAACACACATGGTCTGGCATCTGCATGTCTCAAGATAGTGCTGAAATTAAGTCAGATTTTTAATGAAGCAGCTCCTTCCAAGTCTTGGAACTAATTGCATGGGCTGTGGTCAGCTGAGACGCTTCGAGAACACTTGGGCTTTCTGGTTTTAATTTGCATTTACTGCAGGGAAGGACTTTTGCTCAAATCTAGGAACACTGCGTGCTGTGCTGCTCCCAGCTTGGACTCTCAGAGGTCCCGTGGCTCTTTCTTCCCATCATGCATGGTCACAAGATGTGTCCAGGGAATACTGAGTGCATGCTTTGATATCTGAATCCAATTTTGATGCATTTTAATTAGCAAAGACACAAAGTACACTTCTGAAGGCAGCGTTAGATGTGCAACTGCAGTTCATAGCCACAGGAGGGGTCTCTAGGCCAGTTACTGTGAGATTTTGAAATGTTTCTGAGAAGAAATGGTGGGAAGCTGTTTGTGTACAACCCCTCCTCCTCTTTTTGTGCCACCGAGGAGCCCCAGTCTGTCACCTCCACTGAGCCATCGCTCCACTGTGTAACTCCAGCTGTCTCCTTCTCCACAACTTCCCTCTCTGTCCCACAGCACAGCCACAGCCTGGTGTTTGTGTTGTCATAGGCAATCTGTATAACCTAGGAAATGTTCTCCGCATGGCCACGCTGGCCCGGGAGGTTAGTCCTGAGAAGTTGTTTAATGTACTATTGGAAAATAAAGATAACAAACGAGTGGTTCTTTGTTTGTCTTAAATGAGATTGTAGGTCTTTTGTGTTGGGTTTGCCTTATTTTTTGGGGGGGGGGTTCTCTTGTTCTGGTTGCTTTTCAGGATGTGAGTTTGGCAGACTGGGGAGGCTGCTGGTTGCCTGCTGGGTGTGGCAGTGCCCTTTGCTCCAGAGGTGTTCAAGCTTTGCTGGCGGCTTCTTGCAGCTCTCCTGAATAATTCTGTTTATACTCAGTCTTTCTTTTGTGTCTTCCTTGAGAAGTGCTGCTGCAGGTCCTTGTCTGAGATGGGCTATGGGGTTTTGGATGGAATGCTTTTCTGAGCAGTCTGGTCTGGAGTGGGATGGTCCAGAAGGTCCTTCCAACCCAAACCATTCTGGGATTCATGTTTGAGCTCTCTGTGTCTACAATAATCTGTCTTGCTGACCATCTGGGTATTGTTTTTATCAGAGACATAATTATTAGTCCATGTGTGGCTGCTTGGATCCAGAGGTGTGTCTTGTAGCTGTATCAGCACTCCCCTTTCTTGGGATTAAAATACAAGTTTTACTCAGTTGAATGATCTATGCTGTTATCTTCTTGAAAAATTACTACTTTTGTTCAGATTTTTAAAAATTACTACTTTTCTGGTATTGAAACTCTGTAAGGGGCAACTCCGAGGGGCAGGGAGGAATCCAATACTTTATTATTTTGAAGCCTAGTAGTTCACATGGAATTCTGTTTAGCTTTCCGTCATAGATTCCTAGAGGTAAATAATCCTTTAATACTTAAACTTGATATCCTGAAGAGAAACTGGAGCAGTTTAATGGAAATGAAGAGCCTGAACTGGTTTACCTTGGGTTTCTGCTTGTGTGACACCTCCATAGAGCTGCTTTATAAATCGGGAAACGACAATACTTCGAAGCTTTCATCTGCCATATTACATCCTAAGCACTTTAAGGAATTAGAACAGACGGTGGGTACTGAGTCTCCAATGGAGAAGTAGCGCCCAGCCTGCGGAGGACACCGCAGCGCCCTGAGGTGGGGGAGTGACGTCCCGGGAAGGAACCCTGTGGCAGCCGATGGCGAAGCTCGGTAACAGGGCAGCCACCGGCCCCATCCCAGCCGCGTGCCTGTGTCCCGGTCCAGCCCCTTGTCCCGCTCCAGCCCCGCTCCCCATCCAGCCCCACTCCCCCCCCTCCCTCCAGCCCCGCTCCCCATCCAGCCCCGCTCCCTCCCCATCCAGCCCCGCTCCGCTCCAGCCCCGCTCCCCGCTCCTCAGGGACTCCGCCCGCGGCCACCCCGGGTCCCCTCCCAGAGCCCGCCGCTCACGTGACCGACAGCGCGGCCCGTACCATCCTGCGGGGGGCACGGCCCGTTCCCGGTGTAGCACCCGCGGGTCGCAGGCTGTCGCTCGGTCCTTCTCGTGTGCCTCGTGATGGGATAACTCTGTTCTTGCTCTGCGCTGTGGCAACTGGGCAGGTGTAGCGCGGGAGCTGAGGAGTAGACTTCCAGACCTCCTCATGTCCCACCTCTCGTGAGGTAATGGCTCCGCCCGGCCAGTGTGGACAGGGCGGCCCTGGGCCGAGCCACTGCCGCAGCCGGGGGGGTTTGGGTTCGCCGGCAGAGCGGTGGGACGGCCGGGCTCAGTCCCGCGGTACGAACGGGCTTCTTATCCCTCTCTCCTCCTTTCTTCTGCACCTTCTCGCTCCTCCGCGGCGGCGGCGGGCACGACGGGTGAGGAGCTGTCTGCCCCGTGGCTCCCCCCAGCTGGCGGTGGGGTGGTACGGCCGGTGGGTCAGTCGGTGTCAGGCGCCCGCGGACACGGGACGGGCCGGGGGAGCGCGGTGAGCGGGGCTGCGGGCACGGGGAACCGGGACCGGGCCGGGCTGACCGGGCACGGGGAGCCGGGCAAGGGGCCCGGCAGGACAGGCCGCTGCTGGTCCGGCGGGGCCTGAGGCGTTCGGATCCGCGGGCGCTCGAGCAGGTCTGGCCCGTTCCGGCCCGAGGCTCCGGGCTTGGGGATTTGGTCTGTCAGACCTCAGTCTAGATCCAGAGGAGGCCACCGAGTTGGTCAGAGGGGAGGAGCACCTCTCCTTTGAGGAAAGGCTGGAAGAATTGGGATTGTTCAGCCTAGAAAAAAGCAGGCTTCGCGGTGACCTAATAGTGGCCTTCCAGCACGTAAAAGGAACTTACAGGAAAGATGGGGCAAGGCTATTTACGAGGATCTGGAGCGACAGGACTAGGGGGAATGGCTTCAAACTGACAGCAGGGATCAGATGGGATATTGGGATGAAATTTGCCCTGCGAGGCTCTGGCACAGGGTGCCCAGAGAAGCTGTGGCTGTCCTTGCATCCCTGGAAGTGTCCAAGGCCAGGCTGGACAGGGCTTGGAGCAACCTGGGGTAGTGGAAGGTGTCCCTGCCCATGGGACTGGATGATTTTCAAGGTCCCTTCCAACCCAAACCATTCTGAGATTCCCTGAACATGGCCTTGCAAGACTGGAAGTGTCTGGGCATGAGGGGTCAATCCAGCCCCATTCACCCCTGGGTGTCCTGGCTCAGTGTCCAGGAGCTGGGCACGGCAAGTTGGGTTGCTCGAGTCCATCCCATCAGCACACAGAAGGTTGGTCTTGGATCGGTGGAATGCCCTGGGAGGTGATGGAGGCACCATCCCTGGAGGTGTTTAAGGAAAGACAGATGTGGCACTCAGCGCTCTGGTCTGGGTGACAAGGTGGTGATCAGTCACAAGTTGTATTCTATGGTCTTGGAGGTCTCAGGCCTAGGCTGAGCTTGATGCCAGCTGCTCCTGGAGAGATGGAGAGCAGGTCTGGCACCAGTGAGGCCTTAGAGATGCCATGATATCTCGTGTGCTGATGTGTGCTCTCTCCCTGGCTGCAGGAGGCCTGGCGGGTGTGCTGAGCCCTCACTATGAACGCTATCGTTGCCCTGTGCCATTTCTGTGAGCTCCACGGCCCTCGCACCCTGTTCTGCACCGAGGTCCTGCACTCGCCGCTCCCGCAGGGCGCCAGCAGCGGGGACATCTCCGGGCAGAATGAGCAGGCGGAGGAGGAGGAAGGTGGGATTCAGATGAGCAGCCGGATCCGCTCGCACAGCCCGGCCGAAGGGGCCAGCGCTGACTCCAGCAGCCCAGGGCCAAAGAAATCAGACATGTGTGAGGCAAGTGTGAAAATCTGTGTGCAGGCATCCGTGTCCTTGGCTTGGCTAAGGGGTTCTGGGATTCTGTGATGCAAATTGAATTGTTTAGAGAGAAAAAGAATGTGAACTGCACTTGTTTTGTATGTGTCGGTGCCAGAAGATCTCCAAGTCCTCATAAACTGCAATCTAACCCTAATCCTAATGATCCATGACAAGAGGATGAAGGAGCTGTTGTTGAATACCTACACCTTGACAGGACCTTGAGGTCTCTTTAAGCTCTGTGATCTGTGATTCTCTTGTGGCTGAGAAATGCTTTCCTCGTCTTCGAAGAGCAATTACTTTGTTAGGTTAGGTCAGATCATTTATTAATAATAATTTGAAGAGCAGGATGGACAAGGCTTGGAGTAACCTGGGACAGTGGAAGGTGTTCCTGCCCATGGCAGGAGGTGGAACAAGGTGATCTTTAAGGTCCCTTCTGACACAAACTATTCCATGATTCTATGATTCTTTTATTTGTCTTCTATCAACAATTGCTGTGACATATTTGTTATTTACTCTCCGTTCACTTGTGGCCAGTTTTGTTTGGCCAGTTGGTTTCACAGCTGTTGTAACTGAACTTTACCAGCTGTGGAGCCAGCACCAAATGCACAATGAAATTAAATAGTGGAAAATGAGCATAAGAGCAGAGGAAGTATATCAAAGTTTTGTGTGAGGAGCTGAGTTCAAATCCTGACCCTGACTCACATTCCTTGTCTTCTGAGTCTTTGTCTTCCTCTCTGTGTGTGTAAGTAACATTTTATGATGTTTTTGGGGGGAACATTCAGAGCTCTTTGGAAACCTGAGATAACTGCACACTCATTTATGGCTGGATTTGCTTTTCTGCCTTCAGGGCTGCCGCTCTCTTGCAGGAGGACACCCGGGGTACGTCAGCCACGACAAGGAAACCTCGATCAAGTACGTCAGCCACCAGCACCCAAACCACCCCCAGCTGTTCAGCATCGTGCGCCAGGCCTGCGTCCGCAGCCTCAGCTGTGAGGTACCTGCCTTGGAGGACAGGGAAATGCTGGTTATGGCTCCTGTATCACTTCAAATCCAAGATATTCCTTTGCTGATCCTGGCTGCTCTGTGCAGATTGAAATACAGAGGGAATGAGATGGAAAGACAGGCACAGAAATCTGTTTTTTCCAGGACTGGTGCTATTTTTTAAGCTTGATCTTTGTGACCTCAAGGGTTCCTTCCTCTCACCTTGTGAGGCTAAAAATATCCCTTTCTTGTTTTTGTTCCTTGTGCTTATTATTTTTCATTGTAAGATAACCTGGTTTTGTAAAAACCTCTGAATCTGTTGTGGAGTGCCAAGAAATATGTGCCATTTGTAGATCGTTAATATTCCTCCTGTAACAGATGTGAAGGAAAAATCTCACAGATTAATGAGCATTTGTGTGTCAGGATCAGCAAAATTGAGAATCCATCCTTCTGGATTCTCAGTATTGTACTTGATTGGAGCTGAATTCTAAAAATACAGTTAAATTGAAGGATGTGAAATGATTGTGACAGGCCTCCACCTCTGGAGGGCTGTCTGACCACATTTTGTGGATAGTAGTGTAAAAAGGCTTCATTTATTCACCAAGTGTGTGTTACAGTGCAGGCAACTGTTCAGTTGATTACTCTGTGATGTGTTTAATGACTTTGGTGCATGTCCCTTCCCCTCAGGTCTGCCCAGGACGTGAGGGGCCAATTTTTTTTGGAGATGAACAGCATGGTTTTGTGTTCAGCCACACCTTCTTTATCAAAGACAGCCTGGCTCGAGGTTTCCAGCGCTGGTACAGCATCATCACCATCATGATGGACCGGATTTACCTCATCAACTCCTGGCCTTTCTTGTTGGGAAAAATTAGAGGCATCATTGATGAGCTCCAGGGCAAAGCACTGAAGGTGGGTCTGTGCACAGAGTTGCTGTGACTCAGTGTCAGTACAGCATCATGATCCCTGATTGACAGCTGAGTCAAAGAGCTGATCCAGCTCATGCCAGGGTGGTTATTAAGATTGACACAAAGCCCAGGAGGATGGTGTGTATCCTCATCCCTGGAAGTGTTCATGGCCAGGTTGGACAGGGCTTGGAGCACCCTGCTCTCATGGAAAGTATCCTTGCTTGTGGCAGGGGGTTGGAAAGAGTTGATCTTTAAGGTCCTTGCCAATCCAAATCCTTCCAGGATTCTGTGTCTGGGGATGTAGGAGGGAAGGAACAGGGTGTTTTTGTCATGTGAAACGCTCAATGCTTTTCACAGGCCTCGTAGACAACAGCTCTGTTACAAATGTAAGTAAGTAAATCTGTGAAAGACAATGATTTTGGAGCACAAATGTTACTCAGTGATAAATTTTAGTCAGTCTAACAATAAGATGTCCCTTCCCTCTGTTTTCCCACGATTGGTTGAATCCCTTTCAGTGTGTGGCACTGCCCTTGTTGTGTGTGCAGGTGTTTGAAGCAGAGCAGTTCGGGTGTCCCCAGCGCGCCCAGCGCATGAACACAGCCTTCACCCCCTTCCTGCACCAGCGCAACGGCAACGCCGCCCGCTCCCTCACATCCCTGACCAACGACGAGAACCTCTGGGCATGTCTGCACACCTCCTTTGCTTGGTAATGCCACTGATGTTCTTAGCTTCTACAGCTCCTTCCTCAGGAGTTTGGGTATTTTTTTCCTTGAGGTATTAATTAGACTTCGCTAAGTAGCGTCTGAATCGCAAGGAGCCAACGCTGATGCCTTTAGGATAAATAAATGTCTTTTTGCTGTGAAGTAAAATTGATGTAGCAGCTAATAGAAGCCATGGCCGTGCAGATGGAAAGGTTTTGCAGCATGGAAGTGTGGAAAAAAGGAATAAAAGATGCTCTTACCCCCAGTGTGTTGCACCTCGAATTCACACATGACAGACCATAGTGGCTCACCTGGGAGTGCCCCTGTTGTGAGCAGCGTGGGAGGTGCAGCCTTTGGGCTCTGTGAGAGTCCAGTTACTGCAGTGCCTGACAGGCTCATTAACCTTCCCTGGAATGATGCCACAGGGAGGGTTGCAACACTGGCATGTGATTTGGGTGGGGGATAAGAAAAAAGAAATTGCACAAAGAAATTGCAGAAAGGTGGGATCTGGGTGACTTTCTGTGGCAGGGGTTGTAAGATGGGCCGATAGTCCCATGCTGAGGGAAGCACAGAAGTGTGCTGGTTAGTGGTTGAATTTTTTGTTGACATCATGGCACCAAGTTTCTTGCAGGATTTTTGCATCTGGCAAGCTGCATGAACCCTGCTTCTCTTCCTTTCAATGTCTCCAGGCTTCTGAAAGCTTGTGGTAGCCGACTGACAGAGAAGCTGCTGGAGGGAGCACCCACAGAAGACACCCTCGTTCAGATGGAAAAACTTGCAGGTGAGATACAAGTTTCTAGAGCTGGAAGGACCCTCTGAGAATGCTCTAGATGGTAAAATACTGAGTCCTTTGATCAGCATCTTAAGCACAGCCATAGCTCATCAGCTTTACCTTTGTGATAGTCTCTGCAGCAGCTGATGCACTCTCCCATCTGGGGATGGCTCTGACAGGAATGTGAAATCCAGGCACCTCAAAGGCTCTCTGCACGTGGTGTTTGTCACTTGAGTAGCAGTGTTGCATCATCATTATTATTGTTCTCTCTGGCTGGGCTGACCCTCCCAATGAATCTCTACATCCAGCATTTGTACTCACAACATATGGACTTCTTGCTTCTTTTTCTATAAACTTTCTAAAAGTAAAGGATCGTAGTTGTTTTTTTTTTTTCCTGCATTGAATTATTTTATTAACCCATTTAGTCTAGAACCTACAAAGCTTTGGCCATAACTTTTAAAACAAGATTAGAGAGCATAGCTGATCAAAAAAAGAGTGACTTTCTGCTCTGGAGAAGATGAAAATTCCTTCTTGACCCTTCAGTAGTTATTTTTTATCTGAATTAACAACTCATTAACACTTGGGTGTGTCTGTGCTGCTGCCAGTACATTCAGTTACTGTGTTCTGAGCTCTGTCTTCCCACATACACCCAAAATCACATGGCTGCATGTGGGCACTTTCCAGTTTCCATTCCTGGAGAGCAGCAATTTCTATGACCACTCTGCCTTTTTTTTTTTTTTGCTAGATCTGAAAGAAGAGTCAGAAGGCTGGGATGGTTCTGAGGAAGAAGAGAAGCCTTCCCAGCCAGATGTTGTGGAAGGGCAGGAGCTATCCAAAAACTCCCCTGAAACATCTCTGATGCCAGATTGCAACAGCTGGAACGTGGCTCACAGAAGGTTGTCTGTCTTTCGCTCCCTCAGGCACATGAGACAGGTAAGAAAGGGTGCTGAGTTCACAAGCTCTTTTCTCCTAATCATGTGGGTTTTTTTTTAAAAGAGACATATATTTTCTGAAATTTGCACATTTCCTGGTGCTGTGTTCAGCACAGTGCCTGCCCAGCCAGGAACATGATGTGAACAGCATCCCCAGGCATGGTCCCTTCCTCACATGAGCCTCTGCTGATCATCAGTCATGTGGGGTGGTGTCAGATGATTTCTCTCAAATTTTGCACTTTCCTTCTTCCCAAGAGCAGTGACAGTAATTTAGTACAGAGGTCTTGCAGCATCTTCAAAGCCAAGTATTATTTGCTTTAAAAAAAAAGTGTTTCAGATAGGAAAAAATAATTTACAAACCAAATAAATTATTCTATACAGGTCTTGCATTTCTCCAGTGCCCCTGGTGACCTGGCTGAGGAGGAATGTTTATGTGCCCAAGGTTCATGTGCTAAATTTCCATGTTCATTCCTGCTGTTCAGCTCTAGCCATTTTCCTACAGGTCACTCATGTTTTTGACAGGGCAAACTGGACATTTCACTCATTTTCATAAGCAATTCAGAATGATTCAGGTTGGTTTTTTTTCAGGTTCTTGGGGCATCAGCATTCCGAATGCTGGCTTGGCATGTTCTGATGGGGAACCAGGTCATCTGGAAAGCTCGGGATATGGATCTTGTCCAGTCTGCCTTTGATGTGCTACGGGTAGAAACTTTTTTCTTTGTTTCCTGGCTGTGTATTTTCACATGTGTTTCTCTAGTAGTCCAGCCTTTTTAGTGACCTGCTCCTGACACATAATCTTGTGAAGAGTGTGTTCTGAATTATGTGGTTTTGAAAAAATAGCAACCAAAAAAGCCCCAAACCCAAAAATCCCTCAACCTTTGGATGTCTTGTTTGTCCTCAGTGACTGCATGGGCTCTCAAGCTGAGTAGGTTACTTTGATCCACCAAATCATGAGTATCTGCCTGAGCAGTGCTCCATGCCTTGATTAGCCCTGGAAGTCAGGGAGAGAATTGTCCTTTACTTGTTTAATTCCAGAGTTTCTCTTGCCTGGTTTCCTCCCCCCTGCAGACGATGCTGCCCATCGGGTGTGTTCGGATCATCCCCTACAGTGACCAGTACGAGGAAGCCTATCGCTGCAACTTCCTGGGCCTGAGCCCACATGTCCAAATCCCTCCCCACATCCTGTCATCTGGTAAGAACCTATTGCTGAACCCTCTCCTCTCCCTGTCATGTTAAAGGACACCAGATTATTATTTTTTGGGCTCTTGTTTCTCCAGAGTTTGCAGTCCTTGTGGAAGTCCGTGCTGCCACCCGCTCCAGCCTCTACCCAACCCTGTTTGATGATGAGCAGTCCCTCAACAAGTACGAGTTTGTTGTCACCAGTGGGAGCCCCGTTGCTGCAGATCGAGGTGGGTGGTTTGAAAGGAGAAAGAACCCCAAAGTCACTGAGATTAAAAGAGCATCTTGATCTTTAACTGGTTTTTGGGTACTGGCCTTTACGGAGGTTTGAGTAGAAGGTGGGTCAATATTCAGCTGGGGTGTTGCTGTTTGAGGTGAGGTTCACCACAGATTGTTCAATTATAAAGGATTTGCTCTACCAGATCAGCATTTTACCTGTTAATTTTTATAAATGAGAAATGGATTCTCTAACACAGGTACAGGAATAAGTGTAGGAAAATTCTGTAAACCACAGTGAACAGTTTCAACCCTGGAATACTTGGGTGTTTATTTTGAGTAAGACTAACTTGTAAGGACCATGATATCACTAATCTTCCATGTTCCACTTGATAGATAAATATGACTGATAGAGAAGCACCCAGATCTTTTAATTTAATTTCACCTACTTCTCTTCCAGCACTTGAACATTTGCACCTAGATGTGATTTGATGTTGCTTCTTGGATCAGATGTTTTTCTAATGGGATGATCTTTAGCTCCTCTGCCATGGAAATGAAATCCCAGCAGGCCACTGGGGGATATATTTAACAATTAGTAGTAAAGGTGTAAGCAGTAACCTTTAGCTTGTGTGTCCTCTTTCTCACCCTTTCCCCATTTTTCTGCTCCTGCAGTTGGCCCAACAATCTTGAACAAGATTGAAGCTGCCCTGACCAACCAGAACCTCTCTGTGGATGTTGTGGATCAGTGCCTTGTTTGTCTGAAGGAGGAGTGGATGAAGTAAGTACAGCTACCTTGCATTCAGAGGAGCAGCTTTGGCACTGCTCCTGGAGCAGTTACAGCAGCATGCAGGACACTTTGGTCAGGTGACTTCTGCTGTAGTTTGGCAGTAGTTGGATTTACAGGAGGAAATTAAGTCAGGAGTTAAGAATTTTCTACTCTAGTCCTAACTCTCTTTTTAGCTTTCAGCAGTTCTTAACCTTTATGCTTCAGTTCACACATCTGTAGGTTACCTGCATGACAACACCTGTCTGCCTCACCTTGGTTAGGAAGATTAAATATGCAAATCCCTCTCTGCCTGTCAGTGTGGCCATATCCCAGCACAGTTAACACCCAAACACATACCCGGGTTCTGCCTTCAGGCACTGCATTTCAGAGGTGCAGGTAGCTGTAAAGGAAGACCAGGCAGTCATGTGAAATAATTCATGGAACATCACGACTTTGTGAATTTACCTGAAGGCCAGATGGGCACTGGATATGTCTCCCAAGGAAGATTCCCAGTTGTCACAATTAATTGTTCTACTTTCCACTAGAATGAAGAAACCAAACTAGAAATATGCCCATTATTGCTGAAAGTGAGTCATCTCCCTGACTAATCCCCCTCCTTCATCAAGGCATGAGAATATTTTCCATAAAGCACTGGTTGAAGCTTTTATTAACATTTAGTTGCAGTAGGTGCCCAGAGAAGCTCCAGTTCCTCCTCATTCCCTGTTTGATGCATGTGAGTCCTTTTGATAATGACAGGAATCTCTTGTTCCTGCAGTAAAGTGAAAGTCCTCTTTAAATTCACTAAAGTGGACAGCAGACCCAAGGAGGATACCCAAAAACTGCTGAGCATTCTGGGAGCTGCAGAGGAGGACAATGTCAAGCTTCTCAAGTTCTGGATGACCGGCCTGAGCAAGACTTACAAGTCCCACCTGATGTCAACAGTTCGCAGCCCAACGTCCTCAGAGTCCCGGAATTAAAAGGTGCCCAACCTCCCCTGCTGCCTTCAGAGAAGGGCAGGGAACCCTGGTTACCTCTGCTGAGCCTGCAGCGTGTGCTTTAGGTGGATAGTGAGGCTTCATCACTATTCTCCTGGTCCTCAAACCAACTTGAAGAGTGACTTGAGTCTTTTCTACTTTCTGTGAGACTGGACTAATAAGTGCTAATACACAGTGCTGCTGTCTCTCCTGGAACTCAGCTCTCAACCTAGATGTGCACACTCGAGACTAAAACACAGCAACGCTCAAAGAATCAGCTGAATTAATTAAAATCCCTTCCTGTGCTCATTAAGCATCATGGTGTGGCAGCAGGCCTCACCTTTAGATTCCTTGGCAGGCCTGTGACAACATCCAGAACTCCTGGGAGAGTATATGGTTAATCTCACTGAAATCCCACATAAATCTCCTAAATGCCTGAGGGAACAAGAACCAAAAATAAGAGACACGTCACAGGGTATGGATCACATGTAAATTATTTCAAACCACTTCGTGCTCAGATTTAAGAGACTATTTTCTGCTGTAGCATAAGTCAGGATATCCCATGGGAGTCCTGTCACTCCTCTTTATTTATTTATATCTTAACTTGAGACGGTTTTAGCATTTGCTTTGGAAATCTTGTCTGGGAGGGCGAATTGTAAAATAAGAAGTCTCAAATGCAGCCTGCTTGCCTCTCAGAGGGTAAAATACTCGCCTTGTTTTGCCTGTGGTTGCAGAACTTCCAGGTAATGAAGATAACCTCGCCAGGATAAGGTTCTCTTCTGTCTTTTTTAGCTTCCTAATTAAGTTAAGCAGAAGAGACTCAACCTGTAGGTGCTCCCTTATATAACTCTATAGTAGCCATTTTTGCTTAATAGTTCATGAAAACATTGGTGCATTTTTTAATTACCTAACCAGATATTCCTTATCTGTACTGTAAGGAATCACTGTTTCTGTTGTGAAGTCTGGGGTTTATGTCTCTTTTTTCTGTTGTTTTTCTGGATCATTATTGGGAACACTTGACGTTACCATAGATATTTTGAACAAGCTAAAGGCAGGTTTTACCCAGGTTTTATCTTCTACACTCACTCAAGCTCAGAGAGGATGTTCCAGCTTGTCACGAGTTCTGTTCTTATATATAAAATATGCAGGTTGATTTTTGTCTGGAACATCTGTAAAATGGAGACAGGCATTAAATCTCATAAGAGCTATTTTTGTAAAATTAACAAAGCCTGGTTTTGTGTTCATTTTCAATGTGTGTGTGTGTGTGGTGGTGGGAGAAGCAGCAATTGATCCACAAAATTCCTAAACCTAGATCTGATGTGCAGAATTTAATACAGGTCTTTTCCTCTCATCTTTGTTTTAGTTTCTTGTATTCTGACCTAGTACTCTTTATTTTTAAACTATTCTGGCCCAGTCCAGAGCTGCACAACAGAGCACGTGACACATTATTTGACATTACTATTTTCTTCGTTGCTGAGCTGGTTTTATCTGTTAAAAAACAGCTCTCCCAAGCAATCCAACATCAAAACCTAGTCTAGTGGTTCCTTCCAAAACAGCAAAAGGTTGGTCACAAGGTCGAGCCTGAGGCTGCTGATTCTCCCTTGCTCCTGGTGAGTTGTGCACGGTGTTGATCCCTCTCCATCCTGACTTCAAACAAGGCTGTCACGGACAACCAGGCTCAGTGTTGAGCCAGGGCAAGGAAATCACTAACTTAACATAAAAAGCCCACAGGAAAGAAGGGGGAGAGCTGCCAAGTCAGTGAACCTCCACCCCAGATGTGCTTGCCTGCCAGAACACATCTATTCATGGGATTACCAAGTGATTGCCTGGGCAGGTTCCTGCAGCTCGCAGGTGAGGCCGTGGGTGTTTCCTTTGCCGTCAGCGAGAGCTGGAATGTGCACAACTTAATTAACAAAAAAACCATGTCTGCAGACATCTCTCACCACCCTGCTTCCCTCCAAACGATATGCCTTAGAGACAAACTGATGGAGGCAGGATAGTTCTTTATTCCAGTGTGATTTCTGCCTGGCTGAACAGCGTGTGCCTGGGAGCGAGGTGGGAGTGGTGAGTGCTGCAGCTGCCGAGTGATGGACCCAGTGCTGGGGCACTGCTGGCTGCAGCTACAGACAAAGCCTGTCTGTCCCAGTTCTGCCACCCCTGTCCCCTCAGCCAGGCAGGGTACAGCAGGTGATTGTCCCCCTCTGTTCTGCCCTCACGAGATGCCACCTGCAGAGCTGCCTCCAGCTCTGGGGCACACATCACAAGGGTGAATGTTGCTGAATGAGCCCAGAGGAGGTCACAAAGATGCTCCAAGGGCTGGAACCCCTCTGCTCTGGAGGCAGGCTGGGAGAGCTGGGGGTTTCACCTGGAGAGGAGAAGGCTCTGGGGAGACCTTAGAGTCCCTTCCAGTGCCTAAAGGGGCTCCAGGAGAGCCTGTAGTGACAGGACAAGGGGAATGGATTCCTACTGCCAGAGGGCAGGGTTAGATGGGATATTGGGAAGGAATTTTTCCCTGTGAGGATGGTGAGGCCCTGGCATAGGGTGCCCAGAGAAGCTGTGGCTGCCCCTGGATCCAGGAAATGTCCAAGGCCAGGCTGGATGGAGTTTGGAGCAACCTGGAATAGTGGAAGGAGTCCCTGCTGATGGAAGGGGTTTGGAACGGGACGATCTTTGAGCTCCCTTCCCACCCAAATCACTCTCTTAAACGATGTGTTGCGTGTCTGCAGCGTCCACGGTCGGCGTGCGGTGAAGGCTTCGGTGTTCGGGCAAGGGCTCGGTGTCGCGGTTCGGCCCCTCGGGCAGGCTCGGAGCCCAGCCGGCTCGGTGCCGAGTTCCGGAGCTCGGCCCAGCCCTGGCCGCTCCTCCCCACTGGCCGCTCGCTGCTCCGCGGCTGCGCGGCCCGGCGGGGCCATGAGGGCTGCGCGGGGCGCGGCGCTGGCGGCGGCGGCGGTGACCGCGGTGGCGCTGGCGGTGGCGGCCTGGCGGCGGGCCCGGCCCGTGCGGGAGGTGCTGTTCTTCCCGTCGCGGCCGTGCTGCATCGAGGCGCTGCTGGCCGAGGCGGCCGAGCCCGGCGTGCCCGCCCGGCCCTGCCCGTGCCCGCTGCCGAGCGGCGACACCGCCCTGAGCCGCCTGGTGCGCCGCCTCCTCTCCGCCCGCCGCTCGCTCGACCTCTGCCTCTTCTCCTTCTCCTGCCCGCAGCTCGCCCGCGCCGTGCAGCTCCTGCACCGCCGCGGGGTTCGCGTCCGCCTCGTCACCGACTCGCAGTACATGGGGCTGCACGGCTCCCAGATCGGCCGCCTGCGCCACGCGGGTGAGCGGCGCGGAGCCGGGCGGGCATCGAGCCCGGCGTGGGGATGGAGCTCCGGGCTGGGATGGAGCTCCGGGTGGGGATGGAGCCCCGCGCTGGGATGGAGCTCCGTGCTGGGATGGAGCTCCGCACTGGGATGGAGCTCGGGCTGGGATTCAGCCCGGCCCCGGGGGTGGCTCGGTGTCCCCTGACCGGCTGTCTGTCCCCGCAGGGATCCAGGTGCGCCACGACCAGCACAGCGGCTACATGCACCACAAGTTCGCCATCGTGGACAGGAGGATGCTCATCACAGGCTCCCTCAACTGGACCACCCAGGCCATCCAGAGCAACCGGGAGAACGTGCTGGTCGTGGAGGACGCCGAGTATGTGAAGGCTTTTCAGGATGAGTTTGACAGGATTTGGGAAGAGTACAATCCCACCAATTACGTTTTTTCCCCAAAGCTAAGAAATGATTGAGCTGCCTCACGGGGCTAGTGGAGCATGGTAACACCCACACGTTTTACTGTTATGTATAGAGATCATTGTTTTATCCATCTGGGTGTAACTTTGGCTATCGCCTCCAGAGAAATGCTCTCTGCCCTAAAATGCCACAGACCCCTTGCTCTGGGTCATTCCCGTGCTAGAGGGACAGACCCAACTGTTTGGTTTGGGTAACAGGGACAGAGCTGCTTTCATAAGCATTAAAACTTTGGGCAGGCTCATTGCTATGCCCTGGTGCAGACCACGTGTGTTCATACAGTGCTGGGCACGTGTTTCAGTGGTAAAAGGAACATTTTCCAACATGGGATAGGGAATGGAATCGTAGCCAATTCCAAATGGAATTGTAGCCCAAGGGCTCCTCTACACCAGTAACTAAAGGAGAGATAAGAGAGCTACACAGCAGAGTTAAGAGTTACTATATATTAAGCATCTCAGTTGCATTTCTTGTTGGCATTAATTGTTGGAAGTTTGTAAAAGGAAATTTGTGGAAAATAGCAAAAATTTTTAAGTTTTGATTGTGTACATGTTTCTTTGGGTTCAAGGTTAGCAGAGCCCTGGTGTAAAAGCATGAGCACAGATAGTAGTGACAGTGTCTCTTCCAGGAATGAAGTGTAGGGAAGTCTGGAAGGAAATGAGAGAAGTGTTTTTTTGGGATCAGTGTTTGTCTGGAGAGCAGACACAGCTGGAGTTGGGTCACCCATTTCAGGAGAGGTCTGGAAACCCTGGTTCTTTCAGATTTTGGGACACTGTGTCATAGTCTGTGCCCTCAACTGGCAGCAGTAGGTGGGGACAGCGAGGGAGGTGACATCTCTGTCCCTGCAGCTCAGGGTGGAACGAAAATGATGTAAACCTAAGAATTTCAAACTCCAAATAGTATCTGTGTAAGAATTGTTTTGTACTGAATAGAAAGTGCCTTAATACCTCTCAAAATGAAGAGAGGTTCTGATATTCTATTACCTGTTTTGTTACCAGTAGTGCTGCAATTGGCACTGTTAAATAAACCATTTTCTCAGAAAACCTCAACATCCTCATCTGAGTTTTGTATTCCAATTCCTGTCGATGTTTACTAGGATATTTATGATACATGGACATCGCTAGATTTTAGATCTGTTCTGACAAAAGTTTGTATGGGGGAAAGAAAATTATGTTACGTGTATGGAAGCACCTGGGGAAGGTCATTCTCTAGTAAATCACATTCAGCAGCACTAGATTTAAACTACTTAAAATATATTATTGCTAAATAATATATTATTTATATATTATATATATATAAATGCTGCCTGTTGCACACCCTTTGAGAAGTGTGACTATAAAAGCAAATACCTCCCTTCTTTTCATGCTCTGACCTCTGCCCTGTTCTTCCTTCTTTTTAGAAATAAAGCTCTCACACATGGCATGCAAAGGGTGGTGCAAAAATAGTTTATTACCATATAGTTAATGTAAAGTTAGGTAATTATATTTACAAAGTAAAAATGATCAGCTACATCCAGGGGAGCCTAGCATGTCACACAGGGTTTGTAAGGAATAAATACAGTGAGAAAAAGTGATATTTCTATTACAGCCAGCAGTTGATCAGGAACGGTAGCTCTTAAAAAAGCACTGGAATAAAGTGGAAGTGGAAGGGAGAAGGGAAGGAGAGAGGAACTCACACACAGGAAGACACAGGAGCCTCCCACACCGTTCCCCTTAGCAGGGGGAAAAAATGATGTGTGAGAGAGCTGAGGCTGCAGCATCCCAGCACTGCCCTGGTCCCACTGATGCTGCTCAGCCACAGCTGGAGCTGAGGACTGCCTGCTGGGTCACATCCTCACAGAAATGACTCTGGAAAATGACTCCTTCACTCACCCTCAGTGCTCACAGTCCCTCTGGGTTGTTCCCAGAGCACATGGCAGAGCACAGTGCCCAGATGTGACCAGCTGTGACCCAGAACAACTCCCTGTCACGGGTCAGTTGGGTGAAGCTCTGCTCACAGAGAGCCAAGGCCAAGCAGTTCTGAGGGCACTGGAGGAAGACTGACCATTAATACCTGAACAGCCAGTGCCACACCAGACACCACCCCAGCCTCACAGAGCTTCCTCCTCTCCCCCCAAATGATTCTTTAAACTCTCAGGCCACCCAGAACTCCAGGAAGGTGGACCACAGGCCAAGCCAGAACATTCCTATTTTCTACTTACCATAGTCTCTAGTATTTTACATGCTTTGCTTTCTCTAGGTGAGAACAAACAGCGAGTGTTCTTGTCCTGCACACAGGGTGAAGAAAGCATGAAGAAAATAATGGTAATTGCACCCATTATTGACGAGTTCAGGGCCAGCTGGGTTAGTTCAGCTGGTACCAACTTGACAGGTTTCTCTAGTAAATCCCACACCCTCTGTTTCCCCAGCAGCCTCACACTGAGGCTGTTTTTTCCCAGCCTGGTGCTCCCTGTTCCTGCAGCAGTGCCTTGGATCTTCTTGCTGTTGTTACACAGTGAATTACAGCTCATGGCCACACTGCTGTGGGATGGATGTCTGCAGGGGTGGCTGTGGCTCCCCTGGGAAGCCCAAGAGCATCCCAAATGTGCTGCACAGCATTCCTGGTGCCTCCCAAACCCAGAAACAGTGCAAGGAGAGCTGTGGCTCAGCAGGGAGCTGTTGCTGCTCTCTGTAACGACAGGTAACACTTTGCACAAGCACAGCATTGGTGCCACTATCAAACACGAGATTATTGAGTCCTCTGCCTGGGAAAAAATACCCCAAATTTATAGCAAAGTAGGTTACAGTGGTCACACAAACTGTACACAATCTTTGGACAAGTACCTTCAAAGCTAAAGGCATAGATTGGCAGAAGAGATTTGAAAAGATAATTATAACAATCCTCAAACCCAAACAAAGCAGTTTATCAGGGCAGGTGGGGTGGGTTGGGCATGTTACACTCATTGCTCCTCTCCCAACCCACATGTGGGGCTTCTGTGCTACAAGACTTAAAAATCAAACCCACAACTCAGTCACAGAAGAGAACCCTCTGCAAACTGCTGAGGAATAAATATTTACACTGCATGCTTGGAATACTATACAGGTTTTAAATTACTTTTGTTTTTAAAAAAGAGCAGAATAAGAAAGCTTTTTTTTTACCTAAAAAAATGGAAAAAATTACAGAGCAAAGGCAAACCACAGCTGAGTGTGCATGTGCTTGAGTGTCCACAAAAAACTGAGTATCCAAACCAGGACAAAAATGCAAAGGTCTTGTGGAAGTGCCATCAAGTAGAGTTGGTACAAAAGTGACTTATTTTGCAATATGAAGGCTTACCACTTTTTCAGCAGCCCAGTTCTCTGGTACTTTTCTGGTTTGCAAGTCAACCCCAATTCTAAGCAATTCTATTTTTGAAGCAAATGAACACAGTTTGCTTCGTTTTAATACGTGGGCAAAGAAAAGGTGACATTTAAAGAAGGATTCAGTCTGGCTCAGAGATGGTCCAAATGAGAGGAAAATTTTACTCAGGAAAAATGAGATTACTTGAAGCCAACGAGACAACACCTGTGCCTGTGCCTTTGCTGCACTTGACTTTTCCTAAACCTCCCATTTTGGTGCTATCAATAGGATGGAGTGATGCAGAATGCAACAGCTTGCCCACACACTTTCTAATTTAACTAGCCACTGATTAATCCCAAAAGGTGGATGAAGCCTGGAGCAGGAAGAAGCAGGAGGATAACTAAGGACCATTGCTATGAGTAAAAGAACTTCTCCCTTTATTTTCAAGCACTGCACTCTGCAGGAATATTTCAGTTTGGGGCTGTTCACTGGTGCTGCAGGTTCTTTTTCTTTCCTGTAAAGGCAGCTGAAGTGCTGCTTCTTGCCTTGGAGAGATGCTCAGTCACCAGAGTGAGCCCAGAGTGGATGCTCCACTCTGCCTGTACCTTCCACTTGCCCAGTTGGTCTCTACATTAAAAAATAAGAAATTCTGTGCTCTCACTAGGCTCAATACCTCATCCCAGACAAGATACTAAGCTGCAAAAGAGGATTTTTTAGTATGAGCAAGTGTACAGCAGAAAACCTCCATCCCTGGGGAGTCTCACAGCACCAGTGACATGATCCTGTGTCAGAAAGTGCCCATCCTGCATCCCCCACACCACCACTGAGCCAACACAAATAGCAAAGTACATGGCTGCCAGTCATCGTGCTTGGAATTAGGGTTTCTGAGCCAATGGAGCATCCAAAGGCAAAGCAGAATTTCCTGGGGAATCTCAGAAAGCTCAGGGTCCACATGGCAAGAAGGAGACCAGAATATTATTCTTGGTTGGCTAAAAAGGACCAAGTCCCATCGTAAGTCAAAAATGAAGAGGAGGAGGGTGTTCTCCTAGAGCCAGTGATGTCTTGCAAGGGAAGAGCAATGACAATGACAAGGCCCACACACCATCCCAAATCCATGCTGCCTCCCAGGGCCCTGCCAGGAGATCAGAGCTCACCACAGACCCAGAGCAGCCAGGGATGAAGTGGTCAGAGAGGTGTGTCCAGGTGGGTCATGGTAGGAAGTTTCCCAGCTTCTCCAGTGCCCAAATGATGGAAGTGCTGTGGTGAACTCTGACAGTGATTGGCTGCACATCAACACATCTGAGGGCACGTTCTGCTGACGAGGGAAAGGCTTTGCATCCAAGAGGTTGAGCCTCTTTCCTACCCTGCTCCCATCTCCAGGATTGCCATGCACACCCAGGCACACAGAGCATCCCAGCAGGAATAGGTGCTCTGCCCACTGCAAGGTGCTGGCATCTTGTCTGGGGACAAGCAGGGCTCCTCTGGGCAGGAACAGCTGCCAGCTGCTGCCTTGAGTGCCCCACGAGGTGCCAGGCTGGACACTTGGCCAGAGCAAGGCCACACAAGCTGGACAAGAGCCTGATTCACACCGTGGTTTGATGATGCCACATCCTGCTGAGGGTCTGGTGGCTGAACAGAGATGCTACTCCCAAGAAGATGAAGGAAACTATGGCAGCTGCTGTGGTCCAGCCTGGCAGGACTGGGGGTGGCATCACCAGCCCCGTGGGGCTCTGAGAGCTGCACCTGTGCCACCCAACAGACCCAAAACCAGCAGGGAAGCACCAGGAACTGCTGGCCTCAACCTCAGCTGAGTGCCCAAAGTACAAGAGGAAGCTCTGCTCCAGGTGAAGGCCAAGGATATCTTCAACATCCCAGTCTGAAGTGGTCACTCAGCACCTAACCAGGCTGGGAAGCCAACATGCTGGAGTGCTCCTTCAGCCCTGGTGACTGGAGAGGCAGGACCTGGGATCCTTCCAGGTAGCATCTTGAAATGCAGCCTGGGATGAAGCCCCAACACCTGCAAAGCAGCACAGGATTCTTCTAGGAAGCCTCTGCTCAGCTGGCTGCAACCATCAAAGTGCTACCAGCTCCTCATCTCTTGGTTTGTATCCATTTATCGGCCTCACGGTGCTAAATTGTATGTTTTAAATACAAAAGCTATTAGGACTGAGAAGGTCTGAAGCACATACTGGTTTTGAGATTTTTATTTCAGGAAAAGATTAAAGAATTAAAATAGGAGCTGCCCTGCTGACAAGAAGAGTTGAATTCAAGAAGCTGGTAAAAAAGGAGCATTATATGCATTGAGCACTGTGCATTTTCAGTCAATATTGGCTCTACTTTCTACTCTAGTTTCCTTTGACTAGGAAAAGGGAGTTTCACATGCGCACAGACCCTGGGATACACGGGATTCAATGAGAGGAAGGGAGTAACAGCAAAAAAAGAGTGCTGGGCTTGATCTAACAGAGGCAAGGAAGTGATCTTACAGCTCGGCCCCTGGAACACCAACTCCGACCACCAGCGAGACGGGAGCGAGGATGCGCCGACGGGGCCAACTCGATGGTGCACTTCAGTAGCTGCAGCTCCCCATCCATCACCACCTGGGCAGCCACCAAAGCTCACCAGGCTTCGGTGGCACCTACATTCAGGACACGGCACAGTCACGGGGCAGGAGAATCACTTCTTGCATCCTTCTCCAGCGAGATGTCAGTGTTGTACCTCCAGGCTGCGGACGCCTCGCGCTCCCCGACAGCTTCCCCCGGGCTTTCCCCCCTTGTAGGTGCAAGTAATGCAGTCGAGATCAATGGTTAGATCAGGCTCCTGGTGTGCTCTGAGCACTGGGTCTCTAGACAGCAGTAAGAGCTCGGTCTGGCCAACACCACCCAGGCCCTGCTCGCTCTTCCCAACAGAGCTATAGCTTATTAACAGGCTACTGAGCCTTAATACTGACACTTAGTGTAATGGTTTACAGTAAAGAAAGGATTCTCCTACAAAGCGCCGAAGAGAGGGGGGAAAAGCCCCACTCCAATCCCTTCCTCTCTCTCTCTCAGAGTCTCTGGAGCATCTCACAAGCAGGGAAAGGAGCCAGGGAGGCGAGGGGGGCACCGCCACCGCGGCGCCAGGTCCCGTCGGGGCGTCAGGACGAACGACAGCAAGGACATCGTAAGGAACGAGAGACAAACGGTGCTGGTGCTGTGCTGCCTCAAGCTGGGAGGTGCGCGTGGTCAAGCGGAGCGGGGAGAACTAGTCTTTCTTCAAGTCCCTGGATTCAAAAAGCTTCAGGCGTTCTTGCACAGTCAGGCCTTCCTTCAGACTCTGGGAGAGACAAAAGACAGAGAGCGTTGGGGCACGGGGAGGCGGCTGGCGCGGAGAGGGAGCGATGCTCAGGCAAAGGAGACGTGGCAGCGAGGAATGAGCTCCTTGGCGGAGGATTAGTGGGACATGCTGAGAGAAAACACACAGTTATGGAGGGCTGTTACTGGCGGGTGGTGCCTTGAGACAGGGTGAGATTGCAACGGACCAGGCGACGAACCAGAAGCGAATGAGAGGCACATCATGCTGCAAGCGGGATTAGCTGACTGGGGGATGAGCCCTGGAGCTCACAGGGCAGGGCTGGATGGGGAAATTCCAGCTGAGGGAGCTCCAGGCAGGCCAGCTTGGATCTGCTACACTGAAGCCCCAAGATGCTGAGCAGGACCTGCAGGCTGGTCCTTCCCTGCTTCCCACACCACTGATGGGCACAGTCCTAGCTCCACTCCTTGTAGGATTTGCTCAAGAAACCCTGGAAACTGCTGTGTGCTGCCAAACAACCATCCCAGCCCTTCTCTCACCCCACCCTGGGACTCTCCCAAGACAAAGCTGCCTCGACTGCCCAGGGTTAGACAGAGGACTCCTAAATGCTGCTCAGGTCTGGCAGGCTCTGGCAGCTGATCCAATTCAGATGCAGCATCCAGACTTCAAGGCACAGCTCCCAGCTGGCCAGCAGCATTTGGAATTGTGAAACCTATCACCTACATGTGGGGACTCAGTAGCACAGCACTGAGAGGGGCAGGAGCCTGAAGACAAATTGCCTGACTCCTGCAGGACAGCTGTAAACTGCAACCAGCCTGAGGGGACAGACGAGCCTAGTTCCTGCAGCCCCAAAACTGTGGCATGAGAGATTCAGGGTAGCAAAGCACTGGGTGGTGAGCTGTGCCTGTGGGTGAGGAGGCACAGCTACCCCCTACCCCTAAAAAAAAACCCCCATAGCCAGGGCTCTGCCCCTCTGTGCCCCACTGCCTGTCCCCACCCCACAGCTCTGCCTGCCAGCCCTTGGAACATGCAAGGAATTTGTGCTGCAGCTGGAACATTATTCGCTTCACAGACCAAGACTTGGCCCCTTCAAAGGCACAGACTGGAGAGATGAAAATCAGCTCCTATGAAGAAAGGCTGAGGGAATTAGGATTGTTTGGCCTGGAGAAGAGAAGGCTCAAGGAGACCTCAGAGCCCCTTCCAGTGCCCAAAGGGACTCCAGGAGAGCTCGAGAGGGATTTGGATGAGGGCCTGGAGTGACAAGACAAGGGGGAATGACTTCCCACTGCCAGGGCAGGGTTAGATGGGATATTGAGAAGAAATTCTTCTCTGTGAGGGTGGAGAGGCCCTGGCACAGGTTGCCCAGAGAAGCTGTGGCTGCCCCTGGATCCCTGGAAGTGTCCAAGGCCAGGCTGAACAGGGCTTAGAGCACCCTGGGACAGTGGAAGGTGTCCCTGCCCGTAGCAGGGGTTTGGAACAGGATGAGTTTTCATTCATTCCAACCCAAACCATTCTGTGCTTCCATGATCCTACTATCAGGCAGCCATCTCCCCTTTTCCTTTCCCTTCCCTGGCTGTGGTGCCAGAAGACTGTTCTATCACAGCAGCAGGTTGGACTTTTGGGCTGAGTTTTCCTTCCCATGTGTTTATCAAGGCAGGACTCCACGATAAACTTGCCCCAAGGCTCTGCAGATTCCCATGGTTACTGTATTTCTGGAAATGTTTTTCCTCCCACAGGCCCCCAAAAACACAGAACGGCTTTGCCAGGCAGCACGGAAATGAAAGCACTAAATTGGACTGAATTTCCAAATGCTGTGTGCTCTCCTTCCAACGGGCAGCAGAGTCTCCTGGGATGTGAGTCTCTGAGCACACACTTCCTAAAGGAAGTTTACTTTGGGCCTCTTTAAATGGGAGCAGCTCGTGCATTCCAGTTCTCACATCTGATTTCTCAGCAGATGGCAGGAGACACCAGGAATCATCGGACTGTTCTGCCTGATGGCACAAATTCCAGCAAATTCAGCCCCCGGGCACTCCCACACCCCATTTCAGTTGCTGATGAGGAGAGCCTGATGGAGTGAGACTAATGTAGGATGATATCTGTGACAAAGGGATCTTCCAGCAGACTTCCTGGGGCTCTCCAGCCACAGTGCTGGGAGCTCCCCTCTCCTAACCTGCCTCTGCAGGTGCTCCCACCTCAGTCTTTGCCATGGGCCAGGAAATTCACCACTGCTCCAGTTAATGGAGGTATCTGGCTCACTAGGGTCAGCCTTTCTCATCAGCTCCCTCCTCTTGCTGGATGAGTTTGGAAGCCTTGGAGGCTCAGAGATGCAGAGCAGGAGGAGGAGGTTACTGGGCAAGGAAGAGTCTTGCTCAGGCATGGATCAACCTGAAGAAGCAGCAATTGTGGGTAAAGGAAATTAGGGCAGTCCAGGACATTCCCTCTGCAGCTGAGGTGGCTGAGACCACTTTCCATGCTCTGGGCCATTGTGGGAAGCACACTTAAAGGCATCCCTGACTATTCCTGCACCTGACTAACAGCAAAACAGGTGTTTTCCTACGAGACCTGGACAGTGCTGGAGTTTAGTCTGAGGCATGCAGAGTCATTCAGGCATGCACACTCAGTGTCCCACGCTCCCAACACAGCAAACAGGGAAATGTGCCCTGCCATGCCCAAATCCTCTCAGTGATGATGAGCTGTGTTGGTGAGGGTGGGAGGAGCAGGAAGACGAGAAAGCCATATTCCCCAGGGAAGAGGCAGAGAGACTGCATTTCACACAGATCTTGAGTGCACTGACTTCTCCCATCCCCTTCCCCTTCCCCCAGGGAAAGAATTAGCAGTGAATAAACCCGTCAGTCAGTCATTAAGAGAAGGAGGGCTCTGGTTTGGCAGGAGGTGTGAGCAGTGCATGCAGAGGTCAGCCGCTCCCGTGGCGGCTGCGGCGCTGGGCGGGTGTCGGTGTGTTTACCTACGTGGCAGGGAACCTGGACTCGGGTTCATTTCAGTTATCCCATGAGACCTGCTCAATAACGGACTGTTGAAGGAAAAAGCAAAATAAAACAAAAAAAAAAACAAAACAAAAGGAGAAGCTCATAAATCCCAAATGAATTGGCGCTGGCACAGCCCCAGCCTCCCCATCCCGCAGCGATGCCCTGGCACAGCCCCTGCTTCCTCTCTTCTCCTTCCCCATCAAGCAACACGCATGGGGACCACACAGAAAGTGATTTGAGTTGAAGTGGTGAAGGGAAACCCAACATCAAAGTGGCCCAGCAGGTCTGGGCTGCCCTGAAATGTGCAGAAGTCTCTCTGTGTGCACTGGGTGCAGTGCAGATGCCCTGAGCTGAGGAGCTGCAGCTCACAGAGCTCGAGTGTCCCAGATGAGCACTTAGCTCGAAGCATCTTGCCTGCCCTGCAAAGGCCCAACCACTTCAAACATCAGCACGAGACACCAGGTGAGAGGCAGAGCAGGTGTGCTCATGCTGAGCTTCCTCCCAACTGCCCTGTGTTTAATGCTGACTCCTGATCAGCATTATTTGCCCTTCCTTATCCCTGAGGTCCCACATGATGTAACTGGGCTGCCAAGGAGAGCTTGGCACAGCATCACTGGGCTTTGGGATCAACAACAAGCACAGAAGGACCACAGAACCACAGGGCCATCTGCACCACGTTAACACACAAGCAAAGCGTGTGTTAAATATGCCCAGGACTGAGGCATTGCTGATACACATAAAGACAAAAAATCTCGCAGTGATGAACACTAAAACTAGAATGATGTGTGTATTTCCACTTAAATTTCAGCTGAAAAGAGAGAGCAGATACTGGGATAGTCCTCCTGTGAAAGACCAAAGAATAGGGTGAACTTCAGCCTTTTTTCCAACCAGGGAGCAACTTCATGCCTCCATCTGAGCAGAGTCCAGAGTGGGGGAGTGAGCCCTGCCTGGCTGCATAGTCAGTCCTCTTGCAGTAAAAAACCATCCAGGCTACCACTAGTGGCTGAGAAATTCTCAATTTTCTTCCCCTGCCCATTTCTTCCCACTTGGGATCCCCACCGAAGAGAAATGCTGGGCATTCCTCATTCCCATCCCACTGGGAAGGACATCTGAGCTCACCTTTGACCTGATATTCCTTAGTTGCCGGCTAACACTGGATCTGTCTTTCTTCAAGAAATCAGGGTTGCTTTTTGATTTCATAATATCTGGGAAGAAGCAAAAGAAGTGGGATTAGCCTGATGCCCACCTGCAAAGACAGGGCCTGGGGCTCTGCCCTCTCAGCCCAGGAAGTGCCCCGATGAGCCTGGCACTGCCCTAAGGGCAGAGGGGGCTTTTGGGCATCCCTGCATCATGAGGTTTTCCTGACACAAAATGCCAGAAGGCTTTCAAAGCCTATCAGCTTTGGGTTGGAAGGCCAAACCCTACACTCAGACCCATTACTGCACAAGGGTTTGTACTCCAGGAGTCCCGTGTTAGCTCGGGACACCCAGGACTGCTTAGAGCTGCTGGAGGAGGACTGACCATATCCCGATACAGTGGTGTTCACAGGGGATTTCTCTCCCTGAGCTTCTGTGGCTGCTTTCAGCTGCTCTTTCAACCTGCTGATATCACAGTCTGCCTTGGCCTTCACGATGCTCAGCTCCGTGTAGATGTCTTTGTACTTGTCGCTGGCGTATTTCTTATCCTGGCAAGGGAACAAGAACAACCCGATGGAGCCAGACAGACAGCTGGAGCCGAGGGGTTTGTGGATGCACTGAAGAGGAGCTTGGCAAATGCCGACGGAAGAAGAGCCGGCAGCGGGAGAAAGGCTTGGCCAGGGCAACACACACCCTCAGAGCTGCTTCCAACAGCAATATGGGACTACAGGAATGGAGACAGGCGGAGAGCTGAGAGCCAAGGGCGAGCACACAGTGCTGCCCGTGCGTGCAGCCCCTCAGCTACAGGATTGTTTGTGGCTTTTCGTTTTAGGCAAGACACAGAATTCAAGTAGAATTCCCAGAAATGGCCTTGGCTTGTCCAGAGCAAACCAGTTCCACTGCTGCGAGGCTGGGCAGATCTCTAACACTGATTTGTTTGTGCCATTTAAATCTGATCTGATGTGACAGAAAATGGGGAAATCACGCTGAAAGGGATGCTTTCCCACACTGTCTCCTTTGTGGGTCAAGTCCTAAATTGATACATGGAGTGCTCTACTGATGGCACTGAAATGGATATTGAATTACATTCAGGGGAAAAAATAAATATGGTTTCAAATCTGGGTGTAAATGGACTGAAATCTAAGCACAGACACTCAGGAGCAAAGCACAGTAAAAGGATTTGCAGAACCACCCCTTGCATTACCCTCAGTGCTGTCTGCAGCTCATCTTTGAGGGAGCTGATTTCCTGCTTCAGGTACTGGATTTCAGATTCTTTGACCCGCAGCAGGACCTGTGGGAACAAAACCAGCATCTTTGCACCCAAGAAGACATAGTGTGACACCTGCTGTAGCCAGTGACAATCAAGGCAATGGCTGGAGGCTCAGTCCTGTGCCAGTACTACAAAGCCTCTGGTCAACCTGTCTTCTGCTTGTCACAAGAAAACTCCTCCTGGATCTCTTGGATCCCTGCACACCCCAGTTTCTGTCCCCTCTGCATGGATTGGATCCTGGGGACAAGCAGGAGCTGCAGAAGGAAGAGTGTCTGGCTCAACACAGCGAGAAGATCAGGACTCCAGAATCTCCTGGCCTCATGCAGCCCACGATGACAGTGCTGACCAGCCATGACTCCTGACTGGGGGACAGATGGCTGTGACACTCTCCCAGGCTGTGACACTCTCCTGGGGTACGTGGCCCTTGTGCCCACCCCCGTGCCCCTGTGCAGAGCTCACCTCCAGCTCGTAGGCGTCCTTGCCCTGCGTGAGAGGCGACCCAGCAGCCTCTCCCCCCGCCCTCCCCGGTCAGCAGGGTCCGCAATCGTGTGATCTCCGCAGCCAGGCGGTTATTCAGCTCCTGGGAAGAGGAGGAGAGGTTGTGGGAAGGGGGAGCACGGCCATGGCTCAGCACAGAGCCCATCCTCACCCAGGCAGGGACCCTCACCTGGTTGTGGGCGTTGAGCTCCTGGTTCTCCCGCTGGCACTGGCGGAGGGCCTGCCTCTCAGCCTCCAGCGCCTGCGCCAGGTGGGCATTCTCCAAACACTTCTGGGAATACTGCTCCGAAAGCACCTCCAGCTCCCGCTGCACCGACTGCAGCTCCTCCCTGCGGAACACACCAGGGTAGTGCCCTCTCCACTCACACACCCCACAACGCCCATGCTTCCTTCAGCACCCCAGGACACCCCAACAGGGAGCTAAGTACCAAGGATGAGGATTGCATATTCCCTCTGGCAAAAAACTCAAGCCCAGAGCAAGTCAAGTCTTCCCTCTCCTGGCAGAGCTGTGCTTGGGCACCAAAGGGGATGGGAGGTTGTTCTCTCAGAGGTTAAGTGGCAGAAGTTCCTCAAGTTTCCAAAACTGAGCTGAGAGCTACCAATATCTACCTATGAAAAATTGTTCCCTGTGAGGGTGGGGAGGTCCTGGCACAGGGTGCCCAGAGAAGCTGTGGCTGACCCTGGATCCCTGGAGTGTCCAACACAAGGTTGGAGGGGGCTTGGAGAAACCTGGGATAGTGGAACATATCCATGCCCGTGGCAGGGGGCTGGAATGAGATGAGCTTTAAGGTCCCTTCCAACCCAAACCATTCCAGGATTCTAAGCTTGCTCTGGGCACCCTGGCAAGTGTATTTGTCCTCCCCATCTTATACAGATGTATCAAGGTTGATAAAGGTCACAGGCAGCTCTGCTCAGTTCCCAGGGGAGGACAGCCTTGCCATGGAAAGCTCAGCGCTTTCTCCTCACCTTTTGAACAAGCCTGCTGCTGCAGCTGCATGAAAAGCAGCACTGGCTGCACATCTGCTACTTCTGGGGACCATAAAGCAGCTATTTTGGGCAATGTGGGGACATTGACCTGGAGCCTGAAAGATTATGGGCAACCAGGAGGCTCTGAAGGATGCAATTGGGTTGGGACCATGGGAAGAAGCCCCTGCAGTAACTCTGAACTCAATGCCAAAATCAAACAGGAGAGAGGGTCTCCCACACCCACGATCTCCCTGCAAGATGGTGACAGAGGATGGTGATGGTCTTACAGGTATTGCCTTCGGAGAGCCTCGATGTCGGCGTTGACGCTGCTGATCTGGGAGCGCTGGGACTTCTCCAGCTCCCGCTCCAGCTCCTCCCGGTGCGCGTTCTTCATGGCTTCGATGGCTGTCAGGGGCAGCACAGTGTTAACACCCAGCATCCTCCACCCACGGGTGGGTTTTTTGAGTTTTTGTTCATTTTTTAAAGGAACAAAACAACACTCATCCCTGCAAGCCTCCCACCGCTTCACGGCTCCTTCAGTCTGTGCCCCAGCTGCAAAGGGGCTTCTGCAAATCCCACTCTGTAACAGAGTCCAAGTGATTGTCCAATTCACACATTGTTTCCTGGACTGTGGGACTCCTAATGCAGAGCCCCTGAACTCCAGTGTTTTAACATTCCCTGGGGCGCTGAAGAATGAATTCAGTGTGGAATTGGCAATAAATTAACCACAGGAATGACTAACGCTTTTCTGAGCTGGAATGGAAAACAGATCAGAGTGTGCAACAGCCAAAGACAGGGGTACCAAGCCTGAAGGAGGACCAGGAGATGGGTACCAAAACTAACCATCTTTCCCACAAGCCCTTTCCCATTTCCTTGTGCAGCCCACCCAGCCCTCATCCCATCCCTGTTCTGCTCCTCAGTGGAGCAAACACCATGCCTGTGTCTCCATCACCACGGAGCTGCCCCAGTGTGGGGGACCCTGTGGTACCTGAGATGGTGGCAGCCGTTTCCTCTGCCAGCAGGCGATCCTTCTCCTCCCGCAGCTTCTCCAGCTCCCGCTGGTGCTGCCGCTGCAGGTCCTCAATCTTCTTCTGGTGCGTCTCCTCCATGGCTGCAAAGCCTCTCTCACATGTTGCCTGCAAAGGGAGGAGGGAAGGGGTTGGTCCAGGAGCACAGGGCTGATGCCATGGTGGTGTGGAGCCCAGCAGGAGCCACAGGCCAGCGGACAGGTCAGCTCCCCAGCTCCAGCATGGATCTTCTCCTTCCCCAGACATGGAGCAGGATGGACCTGGCAAAGGTCAGGGCTTGTCATGCAGTTGCTGGATCCCTGACAGTTCCTGGGAAAGGGATGCACAGGGTAGGTCTAGGGGCAGACCTGGTTGGGGAATGCAAATTTATGTAAAAAAAAAAATCCCTTCTGTGCCCCTTCTGCTCTTTTCAATGCATTTTTTTCTGCTTCTGGGTGGAAGATAACATGACAGCAACAGGAGGTTAATTCCCAACCAAGTATCCCTGCAAATGCTGCAGGGACAACTACTTGCTAATTGAATTACTAGGAAAGAACTCCAGCCAGGACACAGGAGCAGAAATCTGGGGACTTGAGATTCACCAGGGGTGAGGTCCTGAATTCCTGCCTGGTCCTTCTGCCCCCAGCACAAGCCCCCACTCTTGCCTTTGCAGCAGACAAATGCAAATGCCTGTTCCCAGCTCAGCTGACAGCCCAAGCACATTGGGATCCCAGATGGACACACATGCGGGACATGGACAGGACCAGCAAAGCCACAGGCAGGCCCAAGCCACAAGGGAAGAAGGGGCACACACTGGGGACAAGGTGCTGAGCCCCATCAGACAGCTTGGGATGAACCTGATGCCAAGCACTGCACAGGGCTTTTCCCCTTAATGACACAGGCTGGCTTTATTCCCCGATTTCAATGGATCTCCTCTTGATTAACACTGAGAACTGTCACCTAGGGACCTCTGTGACCCCATAGGAAATGGGGGACAAATTCACTCCCCCAGTGACAAAAGTGCTCAGGACAGTCCAACACCACTGACCCTCACTAACACACACCCGTTAGCAGCACTTTGTGGGCTAATTCTCTGTAACCTACACCTAATCCTCATTCCCAATTTTCAGCTTCGGTGTTTTTTTCCCTCCCATTTAACTTTTGATCCTGAGGCATTCTTCACTTTCCCAGCCTTGTTTGTTTGAGTTTTTTTTTTCAAACTCCTAACTCAGTGCCAGAACCTGCCTGGACTTGGCTGTGGCACAGAGCAGCCCTGCAGGATTCTTTATTACACCCAGAATCATAGAATATGCCGAGTTGGAAGGGATCCACAAGGATCATCAAGTCCAGCTCCTGAAACACCTCTAATTTTGGAAGAAAAAGGTGCACACTCCTCCACAGGTCTGGCTGTAAATTCACTATTTAATGTATTGTAAATGCATTGCCATAAATCCACACGTACAAACCAGTACCTCACAGAATCCCAGAATGGTTTGGATTGCAAGGGACCTTAAAGCCCATCCTGTTCCAAACCCCTGCCATAGGCAGGGACACCTTCCACTATTCCAGGTTGCTCCAAGCCTTGAACCTGGCCTTGAACACTTCCAGGGATCCAGGGGCACACACAGCTTCTCTGGGCAACTTGTGCCAGGGCCTCACCACCCTCACAGGAAAAAATTCCTCCCTAATTATTTAATCTAAATCTACCCTCCTTCATCTTAAGGCCATTCCCCCTTGTCCTGTCACTCCATGTTTTTGTCAAGGTCCTTCCAGCTGTCTTGGAATCCCTCTAGGCTCTGGAAAGGGCTCCAAGGTCTTCCTGGAGCCTTCTCCAGGCTGAAGAGTTACTCATGCTACTGATGTTACGTTCTCAACCAGGTTCTGAAGAGAAGAATGAAGCACATTTAAGCCTCTAATTTGGGTAGATTTCCAATCGCCTGGTTGGCTTTCTGACCACCATTGCTTAATTCTGATGGGATTCAGCAAAACTACTGCTCTCTCCAGGCTAAAACCAGCTTTTGGCTGGAGATGAGCCACACTTCACCCCCCAGCTCAAATGTGTGCTGGATCTTGTGGCTGGAAGCAAGCTCTCCCACATTTTTGCTGATTCTGAAGAACTACTGGTCTGGGAAAGCCTCACCAGCACAGCCTCTGCATCGCTGCCTTTTTGGCTTCCTGTTCAACCTGGCAGCTTCCCTTGGTCCTGCCAAAGTCCTCTACCACCCTAAACTCACTTCCAAACTGGGAATGCTCTCCTATAAAATGCAAGCCACCAAACTTGGGTTTTTTTAGATGCTGGATGACCTCAAACCAGTTTTACAGCCAGTCTGACTGGTGGGGCAGTTTGAATGGTGGCATTTCACTGCCAGTGGGCTTCTCTGCACCTCACCTGGGTGTCCCGTAACTGTGCACTCTTTTTTGTGTACAGAATCATTGTGTCCAACACCAGCGTGGTCCTCGCAGCCTCCTGCAGAGGAGCTCTGCTTTGCTACAGAATTTGGCATCTGTTTGCAGCTACTTTCCACAGGAACATATATTTTGAGAGCATCAAGTTTCCATTTCATCCTGCATTTTTGAAGGCAGCAGAGACAGACTGGAGATTTGATCAGATTGGGAAAGACAGAGTTGAGGAATGCTTTTAAAGGGAAGTCACAAACAAAATGTAAGTGTTGGGTACAAGGAGAAACACCGTGGTCTTGGTGTTAAAGGAGATTTATGTTACTGGGCTACTTTGAAACTCTCTCTCCCTCTCCACGCAAAGACCACCTCCAGAAATCCACCCTCCCAAGCCCTCAGCAATGCATTTAGAATACCCCAGCATGGAGAAAAAGGAAACACCATGCTTTACAGAGGCCTGGCTAACACTTTGGGGCTTGTTTCAGCACGCTAGCTCTTTTGGGGGATGTCCCTTGGTTCAGCAAGCAAACCCAGGGACTGCACGCGCCCTCCCGCACACTCAGCAGCAGAAAGCAGAAAGTGTTAAACATATCAACACCTTTAGGTTCTCAAAGTCTTTCTGGTATTTTTCCCTCAAAGTGGACACGTTCCCCTCCAGATGTTTGTTCTCCAGCTCATCCCTCATGACGTTCATCTGGGCCTCCAGCTCCTGGATGCGTTCCCTCAGGCCGTGCATGGAGTCTGGGTCGTTGCCGGGGTCCTGCCCGGTGCCACCCGCCTCGCTGGCCACCCAGGTGTCCCCAGTGCCTGGGGCCACCGCAGGGGACGCCTCCGGGTGCTGCCTCTGGTACTCATCGAGGGTCTCCTGCAGGCGCTGCAGGTTCTGGCTGTAGTGCTCCTGCAGTGCCTGCAGCTCCTCACCGTGGATGACCTGCAGCTCCTTGATCTTGGCCTGGAACTTTTCCTCCAGTGTTTGCATCTGCTCCAGGTGGTAGCGCTCCATGTTCTGCTTGTCTCGGACAATGGCATCCAGCTGGTTGAGCCCCTCCGTCCTCTCAGCCTTCAGGGCATCCTCTGTCCTGTTGAGCTGCTCGATCACGTTTCGGATCTCCTCCTCGTACCGCCCCTGCAGCTCGCTCAAGCTCTTGCTGTGTTTATGTCCTTCCTCCTCCAAGAGCCTCCGCTGGCTGTCCAGCTGGGACACCTTTGCCTTGAGGTCGGCGTTCTCCCTCTCCAGCACGGCGATCACCTCGCTGTACTCACCCTGCTGCTTCCTGAGCAGCTCCTCGTACTCATCCCTTAGCAGAGACACCGTTTTTACACGCTCCTGGCACAGAGCATCCATGCTCTGCAAGGATTCCTTGTAGGACTTCATCTCCCTCTCGTGCTCCAGCCGGACTTTGCAAGCGGCGTAACAAACCTGAGCCTGAACAATGGCATCGTGGACTAACAAAGACGAGTATCGCTCCAGGTCTCCCATGCACGAATGGTAGGAAAGACTCTGGGATATCTTCAGGAGCTTCTGACAGTCTCTCATGGCCTCCTCGGGAGGCAGAGAGAGTAAGGCAACAGATATCTCCTTCAGAACATTTGATTTGTCCTTTAGCTGCTGGGCAAGATCTTCCTGAATGGAAACAAGAGCTTCACTACTACGGTCTGATGCACTGCCAGTCTCCTCCACCTTGGCTAATTCCTGGCACGGCACCATTTGGAGACGGCTCCCATCCCAGGAGATCTGGGATCTTTCTGAAGCATCTTTTTGTATTTCAAGTGCTTCAGAAATCTGGTGCATAACTCTGTCAAACTCAGGAGTCCTGTACGCTTTGATGATCTCCTCCAACATGCATTTGTGCTGCTGGAGAGCTGTTTTGGTATTATGGAGCTCTTCTTCGATTGTTTTTAACCTCTGATGAAAAGACTCCCTCATTTTCTCTGCAACAAACCCAAGTTCTGCCTTGATCAATGTAGCATCTGCCACAGCACCGAGAAAACATGGGGAAAAGCCCGAACTTGTTTCTGTTTTTCCCTCGGCTTCTCCCTCCCTAGTGCTCAAGTGTGCTCTCAGCTCCTCCACCTGGCTCCAGAACTCCCCTTCCAGCAGCAGCTTTTTAGATAGGACGCCGGCCAAATCGATGGCCGTATGAGAAACACTTGCTGGCTCCAACAAAACCACCTCAGCAGTTCCCTGGATCTCTCTCAGAAGCTGGGCTATCTCAGAGCTTGCGTTTCTCAAAGACTCTGCTATCTGGTTGATGAGAGAGGCCTCAAATGCCACCCTCTCAGAAAGCCCTCTCAGCTGGCCAGCGTCAAACACATCTGCTCGCTGCTCCTTGGAGATGTGCTCCTCTTCTCCCAAAACCCCTCCTTCTGAAGCGGGGCTTTCCGTGGTGAGGCTTTCGCTCTGCTGATACTCCGATGAGACAGGTGCCCCACTCAAGGCTTGGATTGCGTTTGATAAGGTTGTTTCCATGCTAGACAGAGTAACAAGGAACAAATCACCCTCTTTTTCCTTGTCTGATTTGGGCCAGGATCTTAGCTGCTCCCTGCACTTCTCTAAGCAAGTCAGCGCTTGATCGTTTTTCATCTGGAAACCTCCCAGCTCGCTGACGTGACTTTCTATGAGCTTGAACTTTTCCTGCCTCTCGCTCTCCAGCTGTGCGATCAAAGCATTGACTTGGGACAGGCTGGTCTGAAGCTGTTCCCGCAGCTGGGACTCCGTGCTGGCCCACTGATGGTGGAGGGCGATGAGCGTCTCCTGGTTATGGCCATGCTGACTTTCAAGCTTCATCGTCACATCTTTGAGCTTTTCCTCTGTAATATACAGCTTGGTTTCCAGGGAATGGATGATGGAGAGGTAAGTCTCAGAGTCGCTCGTCCCCGATGAGGGGTAACCCAGAGCTGGCTCTGAGGACATGCTTTCTTCAGACAGAGATCTGTCCTGGCTCGTGTCTGAAGAGGTACTGCTGGTCCAGTTTTTCTCTGATCCATCTGGATGGATGTATTTTTGACACTGAATGCTTGAGAAACGGATCCTTTGCCTCTTGGCCCCCATGATTCCTACATCAGGCTTTGCTAAGGCTTTCTGAACCAACTCTTGGTCCTGGAGCTCTACAACTTTAGATGGGGAACCAAATTCATCTGCTTGCCTCTGGCTGGTCTCAAGAACCTCATCCTCCTCCTCCTTCAGTGCGTAAGTTAGAGCTGGGAGGACATCCTGAGTTTGCAGAGCCTGCCCCAGTTGGGATGGATGACTTTCATCACCCTCAAGACTGGGGCCAAGGTCTTCTGCCTCCTCAGCACATGGACCTGTGCCTACACCAGCTAATTTTTTTAAAGCCTCCTCCTTGGCCTTTAGCTTTACTTTAGTCTCCTCTAAACTGCTATCTAAAGCAACCATTTTAATCAAAGCCTCACTGAGATCTTGATCTTTCTTCTCCACAATTCTCAAGTGCATTTCCTTAACATGCCTCAGCTCTTCTTCTTTCTCTTTCAGCACCTCCTGCACCCCCCGGAACTGATCGGACACCTCCTCGAACGACTGCTCCAGATTGTGGTAGTTGGTCTCTTCCATTTTCAACTTTGCTTGCAGCTTTGCAACTTCATTATCAGACTCAGCCACCTGATTCATGAGCTCGTGGAACCGGCACTTGATCTGATCCCTCTCTTTTTCGAGCTCCTTGATGTGCTCGGCGAGTTTTTGGATGCTGGCTTCCTTCACGGCCAGCTGCTCCTCCAGCTGGTGGACGAGCTCACTGCCTTCGAACTTGGCACTCAGCTTCTCCTTCTGCAGAATCTCCATTTGCTGCTCGCTGTTCTGCAGCTGGTTCTCGTACTCGTTGGCCTTGTCCTCCACCTCCTTCAGGCTCCGTATCAAAACCTGCTTCTCCCTCTCGCAGCTCTCCAGCAAAGCCTCGTAGTTCTTCTGCAGCTTCTCCTCCATGAGGACCCTCGCCTGCTCGCTGGCGTTGAGCTGCCCGCTGAGGTCTGCGATCCTGTCCTGCAGCCGCTGCACTTCCTTCTGGTGGTCCCTCTGCAGAGCCTGCTGCATCTCCAGGTCCCGCAGCTCCTGGGTTTTCTCCAGCAGCAGAGCCTCTGCGTTCTTCAGCTTCTGCTCGCTGGCCTTCAGCTGGGAGCTGAGCGCAGCCTCGCCGTGCTGCCACTCCTCCAGCTGCTCTTTGGCTTTCTCCTTCTCGCTCCTCAGGTCGCTCTTGAGCTTGGCCAGGGTCTGCTCCTTGATGGCGAGCTCGGCCGCCGCGTTACTGAGCCTCGCCTGCAGGCTCTGAATCTCGGCCTCGTGGTGCCGGATCACGTCCTTGGCCTCGGCATAGCTGCGCTTCAGCGACTGAATCTGCTGATTGATCACCTCTTGACGTTGGCATTGGGCTTCCAGCTCGCTTTGGAGGTCTTGGTTGACTTTGTGGAGCCTCTGCCAGGCACCTGATGGCGAGGCGGCCACCTCGGTCTTAAAAAAATTGATTAAATACTAGATTAGTAACACTCTTGGCTCTCCCTTCTGAGTGTCACACCTCTGGCCAGGCAGGCCATGGAAAAGCTCCTCACAGCGACTTGGCTGCTACCCACTGCTCCAATTGGGATGATTTGTTCTTGGCACAATTTGGTTTGTTTAACCAACTTTTTTTTCTTTTTTTTTTTTTTTTTAATGAGCGACAACTGCTTTCCAGTAACAGAAAACACTGACCACAACATCAAAACAGCTGTATAGTAACAGGCTAAAAAGAAAAAACATAAACCCAAACTCAAACAGAACCAAAAATACAATGAAAAAGAAACACCAGCAGTAAAACGGAGACAGACAGACAAGAAAAATGTGACGGATGAGGAGGAGGAGGAGGAGATGGAACAAGGTGGAGGAGAAAGGAACTGCTTTTTTTTTTTAGCGAGTTTGTTTGTTTGGTTATGAAACAAAAAGTGCACAGTTCAGGTAACACAGTCCTACCAACCAAAAGCAACAACAGAAAGTGAGGTGACAGCAAATGACATCACATCCCACCCAAAGGCAGGGCGACGGGCCAGCCAGGGTGGCAATGTCATTTCTGTGCCTGCCAAACAGGACTGAGTGGCTGCTCATCACATTAGAGAGATGCTGTTACACTAAAGCTTAGGACTAGGGAGGATCTAGTTTCTCTACCTGCAAAATAAAATAAACCGACAAAGGACAAAATAAAAAGCCCAACAACTGGAGGGAAGGAAAAGGTGTGATGAGAATGTAAAAATGAAAGGAACCAACCTTTGTGAGATTCAAACCAAAGCAATGGAGCATGCAAAGAGAAAACTCACAGAAAGCGTCATGCAAAAGGCGACAGAAATTATGTATCTTTAAAAAAAAAAATACACAGACAGGAAGAGGCGAGAGAAGCACAGTGTTAAGCCTAGGAATTTGGCCTGCCTTGCTGTACTCTGGTTGCTGATTAAGGAAAGCCCACAGATGTGACACTCAGTTATGTTAAGTTAAATTTCATGCTTTACACCAAAAACATGCAAGAACATCCGCCCGGGACAGGTTAGTACGTGCCCCCCCACCCACCGTGGCCCGGCTGAGGGATGTCTCCAGCCCATTTGCCAGGAGCAGGAGCCCCTGGAGTTTCTCCCAGGAGGGATCAAGGTGAGGGTGGCCCAGTCCGAGGAAGCTCAGAGTGAGAGAGGGGTTACACGAGGCTGGAGAGGTTTTGGTGCTTGGCACATGCATCAGGGGGGTGGCTCAGAGCTGCCTCATGGAAAAGGCAGCGCCTGGGGGTCTGTGCAGGGCTGGTCAGGCTGCCAAGGAGGGGTTGGTGCCTCCCAGACAGCTCAGGAGGGACGGGCTTGGCAGCAGTCAGGCTTCTCCATCAGCCCTCCCCATAGACAATGCAGGAACCTCCCCAAAATTAGACATGATGGAGGTAGGGGGGTGTATGAAATTCAGAGCATTTGTCCAAAAAAATGCTGTGATGTTTGTCTGTAGTCTGGGGCTGCAGAATTCCCCCAGCGGCTCCACTCCCTCCACCCCAGCAGGGTTTGGTGGGGTTACTCCCTTCTACAATAGGACTTTAATCCCTCTGGCTCCCAGGAAACACAAGGGAAATCCCCAGAACAATTAGACTGGAGCAGGCAAAGCCTCCAACCTTTCCAAAAACCCTCTCCAACTTCCAGGTCCAAGTTTGGGTCACTGCTCACTGCAGCTCAGCCTCTCTGCAGGCTTCCCCTCTTGCCAGCCCTCCTCGTATCAAGGCACTGCAGCCAACTTCAATCTGATGGTGGATTCAGCATCCAGCTTTTATCCCCATTCCCTGATTTTTCCAGGCTCCAGGCAAAGGGAGGTCGGATGCCCCTGCCCCAGGGAAGTGGGAGTTAGTTACTCTTCCAGCATTGCCAAGTGAAAATGGAACTCCTCCAAGCAGGCACTGTCAGCTCAGAGACTCCAGAAATGAATTAATTACTCCTCCTGGGAGATCATGGGCAAGGAAGGCAAGATGTCCCCCTCCCTGGGCTGGCTCCACTGCCTGTGCAACTTCTTCAGGGAAAATTTTCCTGTGAGAAATAAGGATGCAAGGTTTGGCATCGACAATGGGTTTGCTGCCACAGGAGCGCAGCGTGCAGCCACGCATGGCCACTTTGATCCACAGCCAGTTTGGTCAAGTAGATTTGAGCAGGTCAGAATGCTGCCCCAGCACAGAACAGGATGTGGACCCATGAGAGCAGCCAGAAGCTGCCCTGCAGGTGCCACGACTCCTCTGGGCATGGATGTTCCCAGAGGAAGGGCTGGGAAAAGCTCGCTTTGTTTGGAGGAGCGGGGAAAGGTTTCCCCAAAAACCATCCTGTCTCTTTTGACAGATCCTCCAAAACTCATTTCTAGGCTTTGCTAAGGAATGGCATTTTGTGACAGAAGAAACCACCGAAGTGATCCAAGGTCAGCCTGGTGCAAATCCCAGTCTGGCTAGAGGGAATGTGCCCGGGAGATACATCTGAGTGTCCTCAGTAACAGGCACACAAAATCCCCAGCCAGGAGCTACTGGTGGGTTATAGGATGCTTGGAAAGCCTCGTGTGCACCCCACCGCCTGAGGGGAGTATCTGGGGCACAGAAAAGGGGAACAGCTGTTGCAATGGCAAACACGGTATGGGATGGATCAGAGGTGGACTTGGCTGAGGTCCCATCTGTCTGGCTTTGTTTTGTTTTCCCTCGGGAATGCTAATAGGTAATGCTACCTTCTATTCCATCCCAGATCAGAGGTTTCCATAAGCAGATGACTCTGGTAACGCTACAGAATTAGCCACGTTTGCAAGAAGGTCCAATCTCTTGGAGCTCAGTGGTGGTCACCCGAGTTGTCCCCACAAACACCACAGACTGAAGCCCACCAGGGATCCTCCCGGGCACAGGAAAGACGGATCTCCCTCTCCTCCCTGCTCTCCTACCTGCAACACGTAGCCCTCCCGGGCGCTCTGCTCCCGGCCCAGAGCCACTTTCAACTGATCCTGCAGGTGCCGGTTCTGCTCCAGGAGCTCCAGGGCCTCCTTCTGCTTCTGCTCCAGCTGGAGGGACACAAACAGAGACAGCGTCCAGGGAGTGGGCAGGGGGTCGGCCATAAGGAACAAGTGGCTCAGGGGGGACACAGAGCAGAATGAACGGAGCTTTTGATGGCACTGCTGCTCTGCTCTGCTCTGGGACCTGGATTTCATTTTGCCCGGAAAAATCCCTCCCCTCTGAAAGAAGTTATTTATGCAATAGTGTAATTCGTAAAGCTCACTGTGACAAAGGATGAACAGCACCAGCTCGTGCCAGGCATGACCCTGGCAAATCCCAGCCCAGTTCAGCTCAGTGATACTGCTGGTTACTCCATGAGAAAAGGTTATCCCTTTCATTCCCACTAATACACCTTAATCCCAACTAACAACAACCTTTGTTATCCCAGGCACGGAACTCTTCCAAGTGAGCTGAGTCTCCTCCTTTCTTTTCCAAAAAGCTTAAGACTATTTGATGAAGGCTCCACAAAAAGGGAACCTTTGTGGTGTGTGCTGTAACTCAAGGCAGTTTGTAACTGCAGACACAAATCTCTATAGCTGCAGAGGCACAGGGATTATGAGCTTGAATTTGGAGTATGCTTGACACATCTCGATTGTACCCATCTCACCAGAAACAGCCTGGCTACAACCAACACAAATCAGGCTGTGTTGGCCGGGAGGGATAAGGAAGTACCAGGCTGTCAGAAAAAGCCCTTTCTGCAGCCATGGGGAACATGAAAGCTGCTGGTGGGGCTGAATGGGAACGGATGTGGATCTGTGCCCTGCCAGCTCCCCAGGGAACCTACAGCATCCCTACTAACTGCTGTTACGAACGAGGAATAAATACACCTTTTTTTAAAGCTCATCCCAGGCTTCCTACAGTCAGCTATTGAAGGCCATTGTGACAGGCAGCCTGCACCCTACACACCCCATTTACCTCCTTCTCCAGCAGCGTGGTCAGGTGCTGCTTCGTCAGCCCCTCCTCCCGGTCCTCGGCATGGGCGAGGTGCAGCGGCGTGATGGGGATCTGCTTCTCCTCCCGCAGCGGGGTGGTCTCCACCTGGTGCCAGCGCTGCTCGATCTCCACGTGGACATTCTGTGGTTTGATGTCTGCTGGGACAGGCAGGATCCTGTCCACCTCCATCCTCAGCACCTCTTCCGGCCCTGCCCCGTCCACGGCGTCGATCATCTCGAAGCGCTTGCGCCGCTCCTCCCGCCGCCGGGCTCGCTCCCGCTCCAGCTCTCCCGGGTCGGCGTCGGCGGCTCCGCTGTCCCTGGGGAAGGCGGCTGAGCCGCTACTGGAGGAGTCTGCAGCGTTTGCACGCTCCTGCACCAGGGCCTGCTGGATGGGGCGAAATTCAGCCCAGTCAAAGGTCTTGGACCGTCCTTCTCGTCGGCGTTCCCGGGCACGGCTCCGCTTCTGCTCCGTGTCCAGCTCGGCTTGTTCCGCATCCGGCTTCTCGCTCGGCTTTGGACCAGTCTCGAAGGAAGAGCTTGTTTTGCTTTTCTCTTCCGGCAGTGAGCTGCGAGGACAGAGAGAGGGTGAAGGGATGTGTCAGTGGGTGCTGGAGAGAGCCGGGTGCTCCCATGCGTGCCTCGGAGAGCCGGGTGGAAAAGGGCTGCTGGAAGCCCAAGCCAATGCCACGTGGGTGCCCCCTGCCCCTCCGTCTCCTGTCGCCTCTCGGGCGCCCGAGCTGCTGCTGCCCTTCCCCAGGTTGTGCTGGTGTGCAAAGCCTTGGTGCAAGCGGCTCTGGCTGCTCCTGGGACACCCTGGCACCCGGAGAGCAGTTGATCCCAACCTCGCTCCTCCTTGGCAGCCACACTGGGGCCAGTGACCATGACCAAGCAGCAGCCCATGGGCGAGGCAGCGACCCCAAACTATGCTGTCAGCGGTTCCAACAGCTCCTCCATGCACACCCCAGCTGGCACGGCCGCAGTCACGTGCTTGTGGGAAGGATGCCACCAATCCCACCAAAGCCAGGCTGGCCTGGGAGCTGGCCTGGGAGCTGTGCGGCAGAGAAGCACAGAGCAACTCCCAGAGTCTTGGGAAACAAGGGGAAGATTTCCCTTGAGCTTGGAAAAGTATTAATGGGTCGAAAACTTCTCTGTGCCACTATCTGCACTGAAGGCACAGACCTCCCCGAGGCACCCAGCCCTGCAGGCAGCATGGACAACCCCCCTGGCACGGGGCAGCCTCCTGGTTTGGGTAGGGGTCAGTGCAGCAAGGAGAGCAAATTATTCAACACATAATGGAAATCACTGAAAACGCCAGTTTCTCAAGCAAGGAATGATTTTTAGTGCTTAGTTAGAGGGTGGTGGGTTGGGGGGGCAGACATACTCATCAAGCAGGGAAACTTAATATGGGAAGGCAACACCATTTCCAACCTACAGGTAATCCATAATGCAGTATTAGCTTATTAAATATGGACATGCCAGCCCTGTAACATGCAGATCAAAATTAAACCAGAAAACAAGAGTATGCTAAGTCTGTGGAGGAAGCCAGTCCTGAGGGAGTGGTGGGCACTTGCTGAACCCTCTTCGCTACCCAAAGCTCCCAAGATGCCTCCCAAGGCACAGTCCTGATGCTCAGGCTGGCTCCTGGCTCTGCTTCCAGTACAACCCCAGCATCCCCAGCCTCCAGCAGGGACTTGACAAGCTTTCTGCAAGAGCTGGAAAGCAGCTCACTGGGCCCTTCACTGCAGGCTCTGACCCACGGGACCACATGCATGGGGACTGCCGTGACCAGGAGCAGCAGCAGCAGCATCACGGCTTCCCCCACCTCAGAAACACACCTCAGCCCCAGCCAAGAACCTCATGGATGTACATAGGCCCAAAACAAAGGATGGGGCAGAAGAGATGGCTCTGCGTGGGCTAGTATCTTCCGATGCACTGTCATCCACCAGCAAACCACAGGCTCAGTAGAGCAGGGTTTTGAGAGACTCTGGCAGTTACAGGCTAGAACCAGCTCAGAGATAATTCCTTCTTCAGCACTGTCGCTTGCAGCTAATAAAATAAACCCAAAAGGCATGATGATGAAATGTCACTGCTGCTCACCCATGATACTGCACGACTCCAAAGCCAGGCTCTCAATCTGGAGTCAGTTAGGGATTACAGCTGCATTTTAAAGTAAAGCGGGGATGAGATTGAGTCTTAAAATGAAGAAGAGTGTTAGGAAAAAACTGGGGTCCTGGCACCCCCCAGATGGTGCTGGGACAGAGAAATTATGCTGCTTTAAATCCCACATGGAAGAATCTTGGCATTTCTAGAGGTGCCATCTCTCACGAGCTCATTTCTCCTCCGCTGCTTTCCAAAGGGCATGGGATGTGTGTCAGGGAGCGGAGGGATGGCCGCTGGGAACGAAGTGAAGACACTCAGAAGGTTAACCCTAAGTTTCTCGTGTTATCTCCTGCAAGTGCCCCATGGCTATTAATTCTGCTCAAATATTTCACATCTCCTCCACCACAGACAAATTAATTCATTTATCAATTCACACGGAGAGGGGGTCTTTGCCTCCCAATGGTATTTATAGGTTAAAATAAAAGGGTTTTTTTTAATAGGGATGGGTGTGGAAGTGGTGCAAGCCGCGAGCTGAGCACGCTGTGGCAAGAAGCACACAAAGGTTGCAGGGAACTGGGGAGCATTGGGGAACCCAGCCTCTCAAGGGCTGTGAGCTGAACATGGACCCAGTGCTGAAGCAGCCACTTTCTTTCGTGGGGGTATTTTCTATTTGCCCCATCATCATTAGCAGCCTGTAATTAGTGCCTCTGCAGATTGCAGGGCACTGCTGAGGGCAGGGAGCAGTGCAGCATCTGCTCCCCAAGCAGCAATATAAACAGTCATTAGGGCTCGAGAAACCAAGTCAAGGTGTGTTGGGCTCGGTGGAGCCACAGCAGCAGGTTAATGAGACACAGCAAAGGGCACACTTTGCAGGAGTGTGCGGGGTGGGACCACCCTGGGGGTGGGTGAGCATTGCTGCCGTCCTGGCACACCCAGCACAACATCCCACCTGCCCCCAGCCACCTTGTGCCAACATCTGTCACCCCTCCATCGAGAGCCCTGGGCAGTCTGTGCTTCAGGCTTCCAGCAGCCCCCTTCACCAGCCGCTCCCCGGGTGCGGAATGTAATGACACCCCAAAGCCAGGTGGGAAGGGCTGGGACACCCCACGCTGCTGCCAAGGGCTGCCAGGCAGGCACCAGTGAGCACAGCCCTGCTCCACACACAGCACAGGACTCCTCAGCAGTGTGAATAACCCACGCCAGCCTCCGCCCCGTTTGACACCGACAGAAGCACACACATCATTCCCTTTCCCCAGCTCAGGATTGCTTCACGGTCTGTTTGTGCAGTGTAACAAGTTACTGCCCAACCAGGACCTGTGCCTGGACCCTCTCAGAGGGAAAGCCAAGTGAAACCACTTTGTGTGGGCTCAGAGCAGGTGCAGACAGTGAGCACAGGGCTATCGTGCTGCAGTAACCTGTGAGCAACCATAAATACATCTGGCTCTTAAAGGTAGAGAGGTCCCCTCAAATTTCCTTGGTCTTCATCTTCATATCTAGTCACATCGGAAGATACCAGTGTGGGGAAATCAAGGGTCAAGACCAGGTTGCTTCTTCCCTTCTCTCTGGCTTTTATTTAAAGGAAAAAAAAAATAAAGGAAAGGGGGGAAGAAAAGAAAGAAAAATAAATGGAAACTGCAGGACTTCCCATCCGAGGTGCAGAAAAGGAGGAGCATGCAGTGAATCACAAGATATACAAACCACAGAACGTTAATACAGGAGAGAACACAGTTTTCCAACCTGGGCTTCAGCACGGATAGTTTCAAAGAGAAGTTTTTCCTGGGATTGCATGGAAATCAAACATACACAGGAGTGAGGAGAGAGGTGGCTTCCCCGAGACCCCCGCAAGATCCACCAGAGCTCGGGCAGGGCTGGCAAACAGTGGCTCAGGGCTGAGCAAGATGGGGAAGGAGAGGCTGGAGCATCTCCAGGTCAACACTGGGTGAGAAGAGCCATTCCATCAACACGGGGAGAAACCTGGCAAAAACTCGCTGGCTGCAGCTACGGTAAGGACAGGAGACGGAGTTAGTGGCGCAGCCGTGTCCACGCAGCCTGTAAGAGGTGGCCTGTACGAGTGTGGCCAGCACAGTCAGCTGTGAGGAGGCCAAACACCCTGTACCCACAGCCAGAAGTGCCCACAGAAGGTACTCTGTGACACAGGGGGTCCCTTCCTCTGGCACTGATGCAGGAGAAGACTCCAGCATTACTAAAGCATAAGGGGAACGAGCTGCAGCAGCTTTCTGGAAGATCAAAGGAGAAGGGAAGACGATTTGCTGGCTGGAGTTTAAAATAGATCAGAGCCAAACAGCTTCTAAACTGAACCCTGGGATCCTGCTGCTGTGACCCGTAGAGGGGCTGGGCAGCTCAAGCTGAACAGTAGCCAGAGGAAAGGGTGAACCCAGCATAACTGAATCCAAGTGGTTTCACAATACCTGGTGGGAATCCAGAGGAGACTTGATATAGGAACAGTATTTCATATTCCTATGCACAAATTAAAACCACATTTTCAACCCTCTTTGAAATCTGCACGCGTAAGAATAACTCGGCATATCAGCGTCCCCACAAAGTGTATCCAAATTGAGCTCAGAGAGATGTGAGAAAGAGCTGCAGCTTCCAGGAACGGACAGGCTCAGAAAGAGGAAAGAAAAGGGATGAGGGAAGAGTTACTCCCTTTTGCACAGCAAACCACACAACTGCAGAGGGTTCTCCCTTACCTTGTTACATCAGGAGCAGTGGTGGGGCGAACGTGCTTCATGATGGTCTGGATCCAGTTGCGGCGAATGCCCGATGTCATGGCAGAGAGGGTGAACTCCCCTTCCTTTGTCTACCGAGAGAGAAGAACAGCTCAGAGCAGGTGACTGCACTCACCAGCAACTTCCCAACTCCCCAAGACCACCCTGCACCCGTCCCCAAGCCCCCAGTGCTGGGGCACTGCTTGCTGACCACACAGAGATCAAAGCCAGCCCCTCCATCCCCCAGCACACTCCCGGTGGGAATTAGTGTATTTCATCAATAAGGCTAATTCTGCCATAGGTGAGACCTAGCGCTGTGACAAAACCTTCTCTTTCCCCCTTCCTTTTCCACCAGCCAAAAAACTGGCTCTCAAACCCAAGGCCACAGCTCTCTGGAACATGGTGGGGGGGTGCTGGGTGGCCTTTCACGGGTGTTTGGGGAGATGTTCCCCTTGTCACAGATAAGCATCCCCATCAGCTGTCCTGCAGCTGGACTCTTCCTCCTCCCCATGTTTTCCTTACATGGATCTGGAAGCCGTAGTTCCGCTGCACTGGGTACTCAGTGACATCGTAGCATGTGGATAAATCGATTTCCCCATCCAGGTCAGCTGCCTGCAGAGGGAAGAGGTAAAATAAGCCACAAAGCTTTGCAGCCCCAAAGCATGGTGGGCTTGCAGGGAGGGCACAGAAGGGCACTGAGAAGCACAAAGCCCTGAAGAGCAATGGTCCAAGACTTTGTCAACTGGGAATGGGGGCACTGAGGGAGGCAGTGACCTGCCCAGGGTCCACCTGGGATACCAGGAGCTGCCCTGTAACAGGCTGAACACTGACAGAAGACACTTACCTCCTCTGCCACCGAATCCCGGTAGTATCTCAGGCTCTGGTCAGTCAGCACAAACCAGTGCTTCTTCCACTAGGAAACAAAAAAGATGGAGCAGTTACAATCCTGCTCCTTCCCCATCACTGTATTCATGGCTGGCCATCACAGGTCACCTGGCAGAGACACCCCACAGGAGGCAGCTCAATGCCTCTCCCTCCCAGCTCCACACCTGGCTTCACTGAGGCCTTTCTGTGAGAAAGGGGAGACGCAAAGAGGCAGCAATGCAAGGGACAGTGATGGTTTGCACCACCAGGACCCCAAATTCCCTGGTGCTGCTGTCCCACAGAGTGCCAGACCCTCAGCAGCACCGACCCTGCACGTGACAGTGACAGTGCAAGACCCACGGGGCAGTCACAGCCTCCCCATTAGCTCCACTGCAAGATGAGGCTTTTAGGGACTGCACTAAAAGCCTTTTTAACAACAAAAAAAAAGCAGTAAAACATTCATGTTTTATCTGCAGTACCTAGAAATTTGAGTTGGAGTCTATTCCTGGCCCTTGCTCTATACAAATCTGCCTCCTGCATGCTCCCAGCACAGCCTCACCCAAGGCAGCTTTCAGTCAATAAAGCACTCGCTCCAGCAGCCAATTCCCCCTTGGCTGCCTATGGATTTGTCCTTGGACCCAGGGGTACCCATAGCAGAGCCTGGGCCACCCACAGCCATGGGCAAATTGCCCTAATTTTCCCTTGACAGCAGAGCAGGAGGAAGAAAATGCAGGGAAGAGGCAGTTTGCAAACAGCCAGGGCCATCCATGCTGCCTTGGCACCAGTGCTCACTCCTAAGGCTCCATCTTGCATCCCTCTGGGAACTGGCAGCAGGGAAGCGGCACCAGCTGCTTCCCTCAGCCTTGCCATATCCCTGTCACTCAGGAGACTTTACCTGAGCCTCATTTCTGACACCAAAGAGGTCGCTGGGTCGCAAGGGAGACGAGACCCATCATGTTCCTATTCTCTTAATAAATAAGAGAATAGGAACATGAAACCAGTGCTGCCATCCAAGCTGCCCTGGCTCACTAGAAACCCAGGAAATGAGATCCACCTGTGGGACTTTGAAACCTCCCCAGGACAGAGCACCAGCAATTCCCACTTCAAGACAGCCCAACACTGATCTACCCAGGACATCAGGGCTCCATCAGCACTGAGAGCTCCTCCATGCACAGCAGCACAGCCAGGATGTTGGAGTGAGCTGGCAGAAAGAAACCAGGACTGACCACAGCACCAAACACTGACACAAAGAGCAGAGATCTCCCCTGACTCACCTGCCCATCCTCATATTGCTTTGTCAACCAGCCCTTCTTGAAGTTCAGCAGGTCAGGCTGGAAGAAAGGAGAGAGGGATCAGGAGAGGGAAGGAAGAAGTGTATGTGACCAGAAGGCAACAGCAGCAACTTGATAAAACCCAGCAGAGCAATAAAAGGGACCAACAATGGCTAAATTCATAGAGTCATAGAATAATTTGGGTTGGAAGGGACCTTTAAAGGTCATCTAACCCAAACTGGATCATTACACTGCGTGGTGGCTAAATGTTTGCTCCCAGGAGGAGCAGAGACCTGCTGCATGGTTTATTCAGGTTGTTCCCTTCCTACCACTTCTGAAATTTCCTATTGCTACACCAGCATTACAGAGAAAGGATAAACAAGGAATTAGCAAGACTTCAGGCAGTTTTACCCTCTATTATATATTATGAAAGAAAAACTATGTGCTGTTGATGCAAGGCTGCAGGGTTCAAAACAGGCTAAGTTCCCAAAGCTGGAAATGCAGGGAATCTGAGCCCTGCACCACTCAAATAAGACTTGCTTTTTCCTCCAATGTGGGTGCATGGGGATGTTGAATTCCTGAAAAAAGCAAGCAAGACAGCGTGGGATAACTGCTGCCAGCCCTTCCTCCCAGCCCTGCCCATGTGGAGGGAAGGATGTGGTGGAAATGCTTTCACTCCCTCGAGGCTGAGCTCCTCCAGCTGCTCCACGTGCTGCAGAGTGGAGGAGGAAAAGGACAGCAGTGGTGAAATGCAGCTGCAGCATCTGAAATGGGCTACAACAAGGGCAGGAATGGAAACTGGGTTTGGGAGCCTATTCAATCAAACCTGTGGGGCAGCACATCCCACATCTGAGTGATCCCTTGGTGGTGGGAACTCAGGGCTGCTCCACAAATACGCAGGGGAAAGTAAAGCATTGAATTATAGAATTATAGAATGGTTTGGGTTACAAGGAACAGTAAGATCATCCAGTTCCACCCCCTGCTATGGGCAGGGACACCTTCCACTACCCCAGATCCCTCCAAACCCCATCCAACCTGGCCTTGAACACTTCCAGGGGTCCAGGGGCAGCCACAGCTTCTCTGGGCAACCTGTGCCAGGGCCTACCCGTCCGGGCCTACCCCCCTCACAGGGAAGAATTTCTTCCTAGTATCTAATCTAACCCTGCATAACTTTCTTCCCCTCACTAGATAATGTGCACTGCCACTTCATATGCACTTCTTGCACTTTTTATTCCCACCAGGAATTTAAAAATCACTCTTGTTGCTGTACAAGTCTACATGAAAAGCTCCAGAAACACCAAACTACTGCATTTTTTCTGCTAAGTCCTTGAATAGAAGCTGTCCATCCACAAAAAATGCAACTTGTATTTACAGTAGCTCTGTAATCTATTTGAGAGATTAGCAAGCATATTTATTTTGTCCCTACAGAAGGGTGGTGAGGGAGAGACGAGCACTTTGTGTTTGTTCTGTACTGTTTGCCTCCAGGTCTGGTGAGCATTTGAAATATGCAAAGGGAGAAAAGCTCAGGAGGGAAGGTTCAGCCCTTCCTTGCAGCCTTCATCCCACTCACACCCACTTCCAACTGCATAAACATCAAGGAAATGGCATTAGAAAACTGGGACATGTGTTTGCTCAGCCTGGTCTGGTGGAAAGTGTGTCTGCCCCTGGCAGGGGAGTTGTAGCAAGATAATCTCTAAGGATCCTTCCATCCCAAACCATTCTGGGATTCTGTGATCTTATGCAAATATTATCAGTCATGACACAATGGCTGGTCCAAGCCCAGAAACTGGACTGACCTTGTGTTGAATTGGAAATGCCTTGCTGCAGCCTCTGCTGGGGGACAGCATGGGGCAAAGAGGGGCTCTGGCCAGGTGAGGTGACCCCAGCACTTCTAGGGTGACCTACAGTATGAGTGTGTGACACACCAAGCAAAGCATTGAGGAAATGGGGCATTGCAGGGAAAAATAACCAGCAAAATAGGGTTTGCTTCCCAAGCTGCTGCTGCACTTTAAGGAAAACGGCTCCTTGCAAGACTGTGGGTTTTAATTTCTGCAACAGGAAAGAAGAGTGGCCCTTCTCCAGCTGAGCCCCTGAGACTTCCAGGATTGGTCACACCTGATTCAGGTCACTGAACCTGCTCCAGATCTAAGCATATCCCACATCCTACATGCTGGCTGTGAGGAAAGCAGTCCAGTTTTTGTGGGACCTGCCAGAAGGGCCTTTCACATCCTCCCCCAGGGCAGGGGACACAGCCCTGGTGCCTCACCGTCATAGAGGACTCTGTGGACCTTCTGTCCAGTGACTTTGCCCGGCGGTGTGGGGACAGAGGTGACGCAGACACGTCCAGGATGGAGCCCACAGCTGCTCCTTCGCAAGTGAAGTCCTGTGTGAACAGCATTAGCCCAGATCAGTGCAGGAACTAGGACAGAGCCCTGCTCTCTTGGCTCATGGCATAAAAATCTGCTTTATTTAAGGGGCATCTCAGCCTCAAAACAAGTGTCATTTCCTTGGCAATACATTTTTTTGTCCTTTCAGGCATTAATTTGTTCCCATTATATCCAAGCGTATCTGGGACTCTCAACCTGTTTCCTTTGTTACTTCACCCTATCCTGATTTGTCCTGCCATGCCAGATCTGAAGTTTCCCTTTGTATTTTGGAGAAAGGAGAAGAGACAGCCTGATTTTCCACTTCTGATCTACACCTGGGCCAAGGGACCAGCGCAGCAAAAGCTGCACAGAGCACACACAGTGCTTTGGCTCCTGCCTGCGACTCCAGATCCACATCGAGGGACAAACCCTGAACTAAAGCCTCCATCCTGAGCTGCAGGATCCCAGCTGGCATCTTCCAGGACACCCTGGATGAGCATCTTACCCGTTTCCGTGGGAAAACCCTCTTCTCACTCCTGCCCTGCCGTGTCTCGCTGGAAAGGGCAGCACCTCCCGACACGTTCGTTTCCATGTGCTCCGCGTTCTCAATATCTAATGCCTCGAATTTTTCAATTACCTGGGATCTCCTGGAAAACAGAGACAAAAGGGAAACCAGAAACGGTTTAAACGCAAGAGCAGGAACTGCGTGGAGCTGTACAACCCCACAAATTTAAGGTTGCAGTATTGCTTGACCCAGAGTTCATGCACACCTGGATTTTGGTCACTGATTCTCTGTGAGCTCCAGCGTGCTCAAATCCAGGGTAAAAAGCCTGATCTGACATCATTTTACCCACAGTCAAAGTGGGGGAAAACCTCACATTATTCAGTTCTGCACATAGCATCTTCTTCAGTAACTAGAAAGCCCTCGCAAAACCAGCAATTACATTTTATTTGTGAATTTTGCAGCCCTTTAGGAAGCAGGGATCATGGAGCAGCTTTGGCTGCAGCTTTGGCTCTATCCTCTACAGCACTGGAGCTGTCAACAACCTCCCAGACCCCAGACATGTCAGACCAAGCTGGGGTGCAGAGGTAACAACAGGTGGCTGCGGGTCCCCCAGTGTGTTCACTGCAACAGGAACCCTCTGAAAACTCAGCTCCACACAGGGAACAGCCACAGGACTGCATGGAGAGAGAGGTGTCCATAGGTACCTCCAGACCACAGTTCTGGCTCACAGGTTGCACCAGCTGAAGGCGCGTGAGGAGGTGAGGAATACCCTGTGCCACTGGCAGGGAACTTCCTGAAGAACCTGGGGCCTTTCCCTCCTCTTAAATGGGCTGAAAATCCAGTCTGGACATCAGGGAGCACAACCTGGGCTCTCAGCCACTGCCTTGGTGGCCTATGGCACTGTGGCACTTGTGTCTCTGAGGATGGAGAACTACGAAGAAATGCAGATGGAGCAGCAGCCAACCCTGGATCAAACCCCAATAGGATTCTCCTAAGGACGAGCAAACAGGTGGAATTAGAAGTGCTGTTTCAGCATGAAAAGCTGCTCGCTGACCCACAGGAGAGGAATTTCCAAAGAACCTGCTGGTGTCTAAGTTTGCATTCTCAGGGGTTTGGGCGAGTATCAGCCTCAGGTCTTTAATCACAACCTGGGAATATAAAGCAATAACCCACCACCAGCACACAGCAGCTGTGCTCCAAGCTGTGAGGCTTAAAGCTCCATTTCAAACCTTCCCAAAAAGCTCTGTCCAGGTGGTTTCTTGACACAAAATTTGGACCCACATGTGCCACATCTAAACTTGGGGCTGCTTGCTCTGTGTGAGCCTCTGATGTGCATGAAAATCACAATGGCAACCACATGAGGGGCAACAGGTTATCCAAAATAAAAACATTTTTAACACTTCCCACAAAGAGGAACAGCAGGTTAAGGGCTAAAAAACCATGCAACGTTCAGTTTTCAACCAATATTTGCACCAAATTCCATAAATGAGACAACCAGTCGGAGCACATCCCATCCCCTGGGGTGCTGGGGGCCCCCACTGCTGCTCAGAGCCAGGCTGCCAGGACACAACCAAAGAGGAAGGAATCAAATTGGTGGGGAAGACTTTGCTTTGTAAATTTAAAGGTCTTTGATGCTTTCAGGGGACATCTGTTCAGCCCCTGCTGCCTCCCAGTTTGCCAACTGGGAGCAGGCAGATCCCAGGCTAGTGCAGAGCTCCCAGTTTCCCTGGGATGTTCTGCTCATGAGACGCCTGACATAAGCCAGGCTGTGGAGCATAAATCCATGTTCTGTGTTCACTGACAGACAGGGAATTGTTTTGGAGTCACAATTTTTTAACCCTTTTTATACTGGCCCAGCCTTCTCTGAGTCTCAGTTTAGGAGAGAGGAAGAGGTCCATGAATTAACATTGTCTGTGCCCTATTGAGTGAAGGTCTGAAGAAAAACAAATCAAGAGAAAAAAAAAAAAAAAAAAGAACAAAAACCCAATTAAAAAAAAAACCATAAAAACAAAATCAAAAGCAGGTTGATTTCTCATGAAAGGGGCTGCACCACCAGGTTGTTCTACGGCTTGAGATTGAGATGAGATGGTAGCGAAGCAGGCGAAGTAAAGGTGGACACGTCACACAGCAACACAGCAGGAGAAGGTGGAGAGCAACAAGACCTGGAAGAAAACAAGGCTGGAAAATGAATGAACAGAAGAGGAAATTATATATTTGCATCTACATACAAAACAAAATCAAAATCATTGCAGTCATTTGTCATTGAAAAAGGGAGGAGAAAAATAAATCACTGCAACCAAATCACAGCCCCAAGGGTTAATATCATCCGGATTACAGGAAAGAGTCTTTTTTTTTTTTTCCCATTAGATCAACATTTCAGAGAGGTTACTGCCAGAGATCCTGAAGGGATGGGGAGGGAAGAGCTCTCCTCCCCTCCACATGTGTTGGATCGAGCTGCTCCCTCCACACAGCATCTCTGTGTGGACAAAACAGGGCTGGGACAGGTAGGAAGAAGCTTTTTAAAAGCTGCGGTGCCATTTAGTGCTTTCCAACTACAAAAGCTCATCCCAAGGAATTCCTCAGCCATGCAGGCTGTTAATCTTTTCCAGGCCACTAAAGCCTGGCTGCAGATCTCAGCTGTTAGTGGAGGGGGTGTGCAGTGGGAAAGAAAGCTCAAAAGACCAGCACGAGCTGTCATTGAAGTGATTTTCTCTGATTGGAAGAAAGGGCTTTGTTTTTATTGGATTCATTCATTATTTAGCATCAAGAAAGATAGTGAGTGTCAGGAAAAGGAAGAGGAATTTCCCAAGAGGTCCACAAGTATGATAAGGATAGTTTTACAAGGAAAAAAACCTGTATTTGGTAGAGCAGGCACTCCTCTGCATGGGGAGAAGCAGAATTCAGAGCAGAGCTTTAAATCTCAAGAAACTCCAGAGAATGGAATTTGAGTGAGAAAAGTCTTTTAAGCAATTTCAGGCAGTTCTGCTATTTATTGATGCTAGAAATACACTTTAGCCCCTGACCACACTGCTACAGCAGAGCTGGCTGACACCACAGTGAACTCTTACCAGTGTGAGAAGAACATGGGGTCAACTGGGAAAGCTTTGGTTTACACGCTGCACCCCTGAAATTGTGCACAAACCAAATTTGTCCATCCTGAGATGTGCAGGGATTTATCCCTGTATCTGCAGAGTCTCTCTAGGACATGGGGACTGCTGTCTGAGGACATTCCTGCAGCTCTTTTCAGCTGTGATTTTGTGAGCAACACTTCAAGATTCATCTGCAGTGTTTCCAAAGAGCTGCCCCTGCCCTTCTCCCCTAGAGAGGGGGTCTGAGAGGGGAGACTAGATATGGCTTGACCTCTCTGGCCTCAATCCATGTCCCCCAGACCCTGGTGGGACACCCTGGTGGGTGCCACAGCCCTGTCCTGCCACGTGCCAGCAGAGGGAACTCGCACTCTGCCGCTCTGCCAAAATCGTGGAGATTATCTCCTGTTTCCTGATTCCTGGTTCTGAGTGGCTGCGAGCTCAGACGTCTGCACAGGGCGTGGAGGCAGCGTCAGGTATAAACGGTCAACACGGAAAATTCCTGCACTTAAGTCATGTAATATTTCTTATGATAAGGAAACAGGACGAGAAGCCTTGACAAATGGCTTTATCTGGAGCTAAGCCTACAGGTGTGGCACTCAGGATGCAACACTGGGTACCTAAAAGAATTCTTTTCCATCCACAGCTCTGACACTTGCACTGATTTATAACAAAAAAATCTGAGGAAGAGCTGAAAATACCAGCAGAATGTGAATGAGTTGGTTTGGCTGCACTGAAGGGCAGATCTGCACGATGCCCGGCTGGTCCCTTTGGGGTTGGTATGGGACAAGTGTTCCCAGACTTGTTAGTGGGTTACTGAGTAGGATTATTACAAATGGTGTTAAACCAGTGGGAAAAAGCCAACCGCACAGCATGGAAGTGAGTTACTGTATCTGCCCAACCTCAAACAGCATGGTCTGAGCTCGGAGGAGAAGAATGAGAGGGATATGGGAACTAAGTAAACTCAAGTTTAAAAAGCAACCAAGCCAAGCTGAGCAGGGTGCTGGGGAATGTTAATTCTCTGGTGTGATGCTGGACAGTGTCTCTGTGCCCTGTTGAGTCCACCTGAGCTCCAACATGGCTGTTCCTGCTCCAGGACTCACGGCCTCTCCACCCACACCACCTGCACCAGCCAATCCCCAGGTTACCAGAGGAGAAAACAAACCTGCCCATCCCTAAACAGCCACTGAGCCATCCCTGCTCAAGGCACACTCCTCCAGCACCGTGGGCTGTGATCCACAGCCAAACCTTCTGGCAGGTAGAGAACCCTTTTCTACTCTCTGCCATCAACCCCTCCCAAAAGCTGGACCAGGCTCAGTCCTGTGGGCAGCAAGACCCCAGTGCCTGGTGCAGCCCCTGCTCCTCTCCCTACACCCATCCTGATAAAAGCCCTGGGCTGATACAGGGAAGTTACTGCCAATACTGATAAAAAACCCCTGTTAACAGCCCAAGCTAGGCTGGGAAAAACAGATTTTCCCTGGGAAAAGGCACCAGGCAGCAGGCAATGAGTGGGGCTGACATTAAAAAAGGAGAGACTCTGGCAGCAATGTCCTCTCCCAGGCCCCGTTATCTGTTATAAATCTGCTCCATGCAGGATCATCCCAGTGCTGCAGGATACCCCAGAGAGGGAGCAAGGGACTGCTGGCACTGGAGGAATGCATTGTCCTGTCACAATGTCACCCACAGGAAGCACCACCTCAACCTGAAAACCAGAGCCACCAGCCTTTTCTCAGCCCTGTCCCCAGCCAGGTGGGCCAAGGTGGTATCCGATTTCCCCATCCTGGGGAAAAGCCAATTCCCGAGGCAGAGAAAGCCAAACCCAAGCTCTCCTCATTTATTCCCAGTCTGGCACTCCCTGAGTGTGCTCTGGGCCAGGTTTGGGATCCTCCTGCCGACTGGCAGCACCGGCAAAAAGCTGCACATCCCAGAGCTGCTCCCAGCTCTCGGAAGCCGGTCTGGAAAACAGTCCTTTAGGGGCTGGGAAGAAACAGAGGAGAAGCTGCTACTGAAACTGTGCGAGAGAGAACATGCCCGGAGGAGAACCAGGGCAGGAAAATCAGACTGGCAGGCGGCCCTCTCGCCCGGGGCCTGTCTCCCAGTTTGCTCCACTGTCCTCACTGCACAAATGTGTCTCTTCCAGGGCGAGTGGATCCTGTCCTTGGCCTCGCCCGGAGCGCACCCGGCGCGCTCTGCGGATGCCCTCCCCGTCCTCCTCTGCACTAAGCTGTTTTGCAGCCCGCTGAGCCCTGCCTTGGCACTGCACCCACCTCTCCCTCCTCTCCCAGATTAATGCCGTGACATTTTGAAACCTCTCTCAGCTCATTAGGCGGTTGCGTAAGGCACCTGGCACTAACGCCACTAGGAGAGCTAACCTAATTAATGGTGCCGGCTGCCAGCGTGTGCCGCGCCGGGAGGGGCCAGCAGGGTGGGCTTGATGGCAATGTGGGCATCCAGCACCACCCAACACCAGGGGAGGTTTAGATTAGACAGTAGGAAGGAATTCTTCCCTGTGAGGGTGGTGAAGCACTGGCAGAGGTTGCCCAGAGAAGCTGTGGATGCCCCTGGATCCCTGGAAGTGTCCAAGGCCAGGCTGGATGGGGCTTGGAGCAACCTGGGCCAGTGGAAGGTGTCCCTGCTCATGGCAGGGATGGAACTGGATGAGCTTTAAGGTCCCTTCCAACCCCAATCATTCCATGTCCCCAGAGCAGCCAGGCAGGGTGACACCTGCCTGCTACCACTATTAAAGACATCTCACCAACTGGTCAGTGTGGTTGGGCATCCTTAAACCCAGAAGCATTGGGTAACAAAGAGGCTTCATCGAGAAAATTCCACCTGTTCCATCCAGGCTGCACTGGGGACACAGCCTCACTGCTGCTGGAAGCATGCAAGGAGATGAGCCACTCATCCCTTACCTTCTCTCATTCCCAAAGAGCCGGGCCACTTCTTCTCTCCCAGGGCTACGAGCCCGGGTTCTCCGCTCTAGCCGCTTCCGCTCCACCTGGAAGGCCTCACGATTACTGATCCTAATGGCCTTGGGAACGTCGGCCAGGGTGGTGTACTGCCGGCTGGCTTTAAAAGAAAGGGGACGCCCCGATTTTTCAGCTCCCCTTCCTACATCTCTGTTGCTGGAGTCCTTGTGCATGGGGCAACTGCTCTTCGAGTCCAAGGAGTTCAGAGAGAAGCTGTGAATCATTCGGTCGCCTGATCGGATACCTGGGGAAGGAAAGGGCTGGGCATGCTCCTGTGAGGGCGATTTGGGATAACTGTACCTGTTGTTTGGGGTGCTGGGGCTGGGAGGGCTTGGAGGAGGTGGCAGTTGTTGCTCTTCCAGCTTCGAGTCTTGTTTGGTCTTCTCCAAGGAGAAGTACCCACTCTCGACACGCGTCTTCCTCCCGCAGTCTATCCGGTCTCCGTTCATGGAGCTCTCCTCTAAGGGACAGAGAAGTCACCGTGCTTGGGTTCAAGTCCAAGTTGTGCTTTTAAGAAAAATCCACCCTTTTTCCACCCAGGACAGGGGCAGGTATGAGAGCAAAGTTGGTCTGGGCACCAATCCCATGCTGCGCTTCACTCCTGCACCATTGGCTTTTCCACCCTGACCACCCCTCATGCCTGGGGAGATGGTAGGATGGTCTGCAGGGAACTGGGGGCGCTGATCCAACACTTGGTGAAAGATGTGAACTTTCAAACCAAGAAATGGGCAGCTGCAGTCACTGCTGGGCATCCATTTCTATCCCTGTCCTTCCCAGCCCGGCATCAACCACAGCTCCATGGATGCAAGGCAATGGACACCTCACTGCAGAAGACATTCCCCACTGGAGTGGGCAGAGAAGGGAAATGTCCCCAGCACCAGGACCTGTCCCCAGCCCCCACTGTTCCAGGAAGAACAATGGCACACTGTGACTTTTCAGTACATGATGTGAATTTTGTCCTTCCTGATCTCCAGCTTGCAATGCCTTGCTCTGGTTCCCATACAGCAGGGACAGGTTCTGCCTCCCCTTCCTTGTTGGGATGGTCCAGGAACCAAACCCACAGAAAACTTCCCTCTATTGAAGTTTTCTGCCAGCTCAGCCACCTGAACCAGATCACCACAGTGTTACACCAGTGCTGGCACCTCCACCCCTCACCTTCCTTGCTGTCCAGCACAGGATCCTTCATGGAGCTGGCAGCCCCAGCCTGGCCTTGCATGGGGCTCTGGGCTGGGCCAATGCTGCCTCCATCTGCTTGGTCTTTGCCCCTCATTTCTTCCTGCCAGAGCGTGGACTTGGTGGCAGGGACCTTCTCTGCGCTGGGAATGTTGCTGCTGGTCACAGCCATCTTAGCAGGACCAGGCTCCTAAAAAAACCAGGAGACACAGGAAGTTAGAGAGTTTTCCCCCACTCCACACTCAGGGTCCCCAAGTGCTTGGCCCTGAGGTGTGAGTTCCACATAGCTTAGGTGCTGCCAGTGAGACATCACAACGGGACAGGGATGGGACAGTGACATGTATCAGTGCTTTATGTCCTTTTAAAATATTCCCCATCATCTTCAGTGCTTCTGTGCTAACAAGGAGCTCTGGAATCCATCAGATGATGGATGATGCCACTTTGGTGGCCACAGCCCAGCCAGCCCAGGTTCAGAGTGTGACCCAGAAGAAGCAGCAGCTTTCCCAACTCCTTCTGTGGCTTTGTTCATTAGCAGATGTTTTGCTGCTGTTGTATTAAGCTTCTGCATCCATGGGTTATTTTTCTTAAAGCCACCGATAAATCAATGACAATTAACTCCCCTTTGGATTATGGGAAGCTTTCCAGCTGTTTGCTCCCTTTCCACAGAGCAGAGGGGAATACAGGAGAGCACAAACTGGCAACTGAAAGCTGGGAACAAGGGCTGCAAAGAGCATCCTCTCCATCCCCTCCTCCTACTTCAGGTGGGTTTTAGCCCTGCACCTCCATTGGCATTTCCAGGGCTCTGCTGGAGCCACCAGGGATCTCCCAGAGAGCGGGTCCTGGCTCCATGCACAGACATGACAAGCAGCAAATGACCTCAATTAAAAAAAAAATCCCCTTGGGAAATTTCACACTTAAGGAATGCAGTGTTGGAGGTAAATGATCCAGAGTTCAAGGGCATCCTGCTCAAGGGGACCCTGCTTGAGCAGAGGATCAGGCCAATCTCCAAGGTCCCCTCCACCCTCAACTGCTCTCCTTCATTGATCCAAGCCCAGAGCTAATCACCAGCTCAGGATATATATCTTTATATATCTCTTACACACGCCCCCGTATCATTATTTGTAGATATGTATTTAATTAGGCAGAGATGTGGGCCAAAAAGACGTCTGAGAGAGAGCAGAGACATTAACTCTCTGCTGCTCAGGGAAATGAACAACTCCAAAAGGCAGAATGCACCAAAATCAGCAAAACCAGCCTCTGGTTGTGTGAGGTGTGTCTGGGCATGCTCTGCTTACCTGAGCCTGCCACACCCTTGTGCAAACCCAGGGCAGAGCCTCAAATCCCACATTTCAGCCCCAAACCCTGCCTCGAGTTCCCATGGGCAGCAGGCAGGCACAAGCATTCCAGTCTTTCCTGCTGCCTTCACCTCTCTGCCAGAGCATGGCAAAAGCTGCAAGAGAAATCTGCCCTTTCCTCCCCAAAACTGCAACCTGCTTGCAAAGCAAAGTGAAAACATCTAACATTCCCTGTCCAAAAATCTGCAGCAGGAATGATATTCCCTGCATTCCTCCCACCCCAGTGATTTTGCAGAGGGATGATGCAAAATGATGGGGGAGTTGGAAATGACCTTGATGCTCCAAGGGCATCCAGCTGTAACCAAGCTCTGCTCTACCACAGACAAGCAAAAACTAGGTGAGAGTGAAAAAAAGCAGGAATAACCATTGCTGAAATGATTTTTTTAAATCACAAAGGTGCCCACTGCTCCCTGAGCAGCTCTAAGATGTGATCTATTGCCTGATTAGTGTGTGGCCATCTTTAGGAAGAGATCAGGCTTTCTCCACCAGCACACAGACAGCAAGCTGAACTTGAGCTGAACAGCAGCCAACTTCAGGAGAGGCCGTTTCACAGAGGAGAATTTGGTGCTGATTTTCTCCTCAGCATCCTCCTTCCTTCCCTGGACCAGCCACCTGCATCAGCAGGATTTGGAAGACAGAGGAAAGATGCTGCTTCTGCCTCTGCAGGTTGCTCCTAAGTGCCTGACACAGCACAGCATCCATCCAGCAGCACTTCCCACATGGAGGTTGGCTTTGCAAAGTGAATTCGAGCCTTTTTCCAGCACCATGGGGCTGGAAGCCATGGGATGGAGAGAGTGGAAGGAGGGTAGCAAGCAAGACAGGGTGGTCTGTCCCAAGATGAGAAGGCAGTGTGCCACAAGGGTCCATGCTCCCTATCCCCAAGCACCTGGGGAGCCCATCTGCCCACGGGGAGCAGGCATCCTTCCCACAGCCACTTCCCTTATTTGGTGCTCAGGAGCTTGGCTCCTGTACAGTTTCCAAGAAGTTGCCATGGTGATGAAATGTAACCCAGAATGATGTTTTTCTGGCTCTGCGCCTCTTCTCGTCTCCACCCTGTCCCCCTCCTGAACCCAGCCTGGGTTTAGTGTTGCACCCCAGACAGGGTGAGCATCCCTGCCCTGCTGCATCCACTCCCTGGGGTGCCCCAAATGCAACAATCCCCCTTTTTGGGAATTGAGGATTGACAGCTCGTAACACAGAGGGAGGAGGCATCTTCCCTGGAGCATCACCAGAGCCAGCACTTGAGGGGCTGTTCAGGCTGTGAGGACCCCAGCCTTTGGCAAGAGGATTGCTCAGACTTAAAGCTTGGTGTGCAAAAAAGGATCATCTCCCCCCTAACTTTTTTCCCATTGCCCAGAATATCTTCATCCAGCGGAGTGATGAAAACTTATTCAAACAAACACCGTAAAAAACCCATCCACGGCCTAGTTTGCACCAGGGCCACCCTTGGAACTTCATCAAAGAGGACCTCAAACCCAAGGCTCAGGGGAGCCCTGACGCTGGTTTTGGTCCCCCAGAATGGCAGCTCAGCTGGAGGAGCCCTCCCAGCCGGTCCCCTGTGGCAGTGGGACGCACGCCCGGAGGTCAGGCGGCCTCAGGGACACGGCTGTTCTCAGCCCCAGCGAGGGACAAGGGTGGCCTTGGGGTCACGTTCCCCATCTGTGGGATTCTCCCCCACTCTGGCCACGTGGGAGCCCAGCAGGAACGAGTGAGTCACGGCCGACCCCACTTTTTACCATTTATAGTCAAAGTGAGCACGAAGCCACTGCTGGGTCCCTGGAGAGCCCGGCTCTGGCCCCCGGAGCTCCCAGCCTGGCCCTGGCCTTTAGTATTTTCCTTTCATTCCCATTATCTCTGGGGTCATCTCAAAGGGAGTAACTGGAGCCCGATGGAATTTCATCCTGTTTCTGCCGAAAGGGCCCATGAACAGCACCTCTCCCTGGTCCTCCATGGGGACCATGTGGCTTTGTGGCCACTCCCAGGACTATGTGCAGGGCTGGCACCACAAAACAGCACCCAGGGGGAAAAATGTGGCCCCAAAGCAGCCAGAAAAGCAGGAGTGTGTGACCCTGAAGTGATCACCAGGAACTACTTCACGCCAGTCTGCTGCCCTGGCTCACCCCAGCTCTCACCCTCTACACAGGCAGCATCAGAGGGTTGGTAATTCCGATGGCTTGGGAGGATCTCCCCCAGGAGCAGAGCAAGGCTGTGCCCCTGAGAGGGTGGCAAGGGCCTGGATGACAGTGTGTGTGTCCCCCTGGGGTTACCTGGGGAGTTGGGGGCTCTACCTTCCTCTTCTTCTTCTGATTCTGCTTGTTTGTCCTGGGATAGACAATCAGCATCTCCAGCCACCTGTGGGCAGAGAAAGCAGAAGGTGAGGTCTGTGCCACAGGGACAGGAGTGACGCTGACCTGGTTAGGGTCAGCATGGTTAATAATACCCAGAAATCATCCCAACCAGCTCCTGGGGAAAAAATAAGGCAGCATAAGAGGGATGACCCCAGGGTGTTTTGGCTCAAATCCCACTCTCTGCAAAAGTGAAGCCACGGCCAAGGCTGACATGGGGCAGGGATTCAAGGATCCTGAAAGACAGCGGAGAGGGACAGAGCCTCTGGCAGGACCGTCCCCCTTGAGCGATGCCAACACCCGCACAGTGCAGACAAAGCGCTTTTGTCCAGGGAAGAGCAGTGTGAACTCGGCACTGAGAAGTCCTGTGTCCTCCCACCGCGGCCTGTCAACCTGCCCCCGCATCTCTGAGAACTCCACAGGGATCCCTGGACCACTGGGGAACATTCCTGCTTCAAATGTCACTGCTCCCCTTTCCTTCTCCCCCCACTTTGCACACTGCTGCTGCTGTAAAGCGTTCGGAGATGACCACATCAAGTGGGGTTTGGTTAAGCAATAAATGCCAGAAGCACAGAATGAACGTAAAACAAATTCTCCCCCAGCCAGGGAAATCATCCTGTCGTGCTGCAACTGCAAACGAAACCAGCCTGGCTCAGCCCCAGAGTGGGACTGCTTGGGGATGATTAATGCCTGCAGTCAGGAGCAAACGCACTGCTTCAAAACCCATCGCTGGGCCGATGAGCAATAAATCAGCCCCACCTCGCTCCGCAATGCCTCTCCCTCCCGCGGCAGGCAGGACCAGCAACAAAGGCTGAGCTGGGAACCAGAGCGTGGGGAGAGGGTGGAGAGAGCAGGGCATGGGGGCTGGCCACCATTTGGGGCACAGTCACTGCTCCTGACAGGGAGGAGATGAGCTGGCTCCCCTGTGCTGTGATTTCCCCATGGCTCTGCATCCTGGCTCTGCAGCCACTGCACTGTGAATAGGGCTGGGGGGACAGGGTTGCCAACCCAAGGCTCACCTGTGCTCACTTGTCTCAGAGCAGGGAAATTTTAATGCACTTATCTGGTCCAAATCCCGAGCTCTTGGCAGAAAAATGTCTATTTCAACAAGTATTTACAAAATGAGGGGAGTCACAACCTAAGAAAAGGATTGGAAATAGAAATCTCAGCAGAAAGTGCTGACTCTGCTGCTGCCAGGGCTGGGGGAGGAGTGAGATGCTGTGCCTCGGGAGCAGTGGGAAAGAGCGAGTGTTCATCCCTTCAACTTCCTGCTCGAGTTTCAAATGTCAACAAATTTTGGGAGGGAGGGACTGAGCTCCAAGCACTCCATGTGGGAAAGGCTCTCAGGTGAGCAGCAGCACGGCCACCCTGTCACTGTGTGCTGGCAACTCAGCTCTCCCGGGGCTCTGCACCTTCACCAGCACCAGCTTCAACCCCAGCTGGCATGTGAGTGATGGAAGAGGATGTTTGTAGGTCACCATCCAGCACCTGGAGCTGGGAAATTTATCCCCATTTGCTCGCTTTTCTGGTCTAATCTTCGGTGTCACTGAGCCACTGCATTCCTGTGACATTTTAATCATCCTTGGAGGTCAGATGCTCCCCTGGGACCAGGGAGGTGAGGAGCATCCACCCCAGGATTCCCAGTCTGTCCAGGGATGCATGAGGACCAGAGGGTGTATGGCACTCAGGGTCAGACATACCAGTCCCAGAATTATGGGATCTGCCAATGGTGTGGGGACAGGACCTGTGCCAGCCTGATCAGATCCCTGAAAGCACTGTGGGGCCATTGCAGCACCCATGAGGATCCCCACCACCCAGCCTTGGGCAAGGCCCTACCCACCACCCTCCTCTTCCTCCTGGCTAATGGAAGAGCCTGGGAGTGGCTCAGCCCCAGATCTGCGCTTACCCACTGATGATCTCCTTATTCTCGGCCCGGATGAAATGCTCCTTCTCCGGCGTCAGGATGCACAAAGAGAATTTCTGCCCTGTCCGGCTCTCCCCATCCACCACATCCGTGCACTGGTTCATGTTGATGGTGCCCTGGGGGAGGGTGGTTGGCTGCGAGGGAAAGGAGAGAGGAGCAACTTTAAGGAGGGAAGACCAGAGGAGTGCAGAGCTGAGCCCTAAAACCTCTCCTGGAGGACACCAGGATGCTTTGCCCCCAAGTGGCCAGATCCACCTGCGGGTTGTGCCCAGCACACAGCAAAGCTCTGTGCCACACAGACCAACTGGTACAACTCCTGCCAGACCAGTCTGGCTCACTGCTGCCACTAAGGTGCTTCTCCTATGCCAAATATCCAGGGAAGGATGGTTGCCCTGCTGTGGCACTGGGACACCAAGGAAAGGCACCAAGCGGCCAGCTTTGGGTCTGCAGCTGCAAACTATCTGGGCTGGTGAGGTGGCACCTGGGGACAGGGGTGGCAAAGCAGCAAGGTCCCACTGCCCTCAGCAAAGGATGGCTCAGGGATAAACAGACAAGATACAAATGCCAGGTTTTTCCCATTAAAGTTAAAAAAAATCATGGAGCTTGCCAGTGAGGGACTGCAGCATGGAAGGGACCTTGCCTGGTGGGCTTTGTGTACAGTGTCACCTCTTGGCCCCATTGCTCCAAGCAGACCTGGTGAAGTGGGACAGGAGGCCCAAGGGGACATGGAGGGACACCCAGAGGGGTGTCAGCACTGACAAGAGCTGACAGGTCCATCTGGAGCAGCGCTGGCTCATCCGATTACAGTGTATCCTACTGCTCCCGGTGCCTGGTGCCCACAGCCCTCCCCCCTGAGCGATTACATGGCTCCATGTCCCCAGCCTGCCTGCCCCCACCAGGCTCGGTGACACCGGGGTCCTTCCAGCATTCCAGGGCAAACCTGCACCTGGGACATAAATGACTGAAGGAGCTGCCAACGGCATTAAGGGAGGACCTAAAGCAGCCTGTGGACACCTCCTCACCCTGCCAAAGCCTCCTTGTGCCCTCCAGATGGCCGGGCCAACAAGGAGACGGATTTCTGGCAGATGCTGTTAAGGTTTTCACCATGGAAACCAGCTCCCCTGCCAGCAAAACCCCTCCAAAAGCAGCCTGTGCCATGCAAAGAAAGGGTGACTGGGGAGAGCTCAATGGCCCCAGCCTACAAACCCAGAAAGCTCAGATCAGTTCCCCAGAGCCCCCAGTTTAACCATCTGCAGGCAGTGGGAAATAGCCCCTTTCCCCAGGAAAAGGGCTTTCCCTGCATCTGTGTCCCTGGGTGGGAACATCCTATGACAGCCCAGGGGTGGCAAGGAGCCATCAGGGGTGCTGCAGCACTGGGTCATACAGCAGGGACACGAAACACTCCTTTTTTCCTCATGGAAATCAGCATCCAGAGACCCCCCAGGACGGAGGGAGGGAAAGCAAAGCCCGGCCCAGACCCCCAGCACGGCACATGCCCAGCCTCCCGCCCTGCACCACCGCGGGTAGTCAGCTCCTAAGAGGATTTTTTGTCTTAGACAACAAAAATAAAACCCCGCTTTCCGGGAGCTATAAAAACCCAACGGAAAAACTTTCTCCTGTTCCAAGTGCAGTCTTAGAAAAGTTTTTGTCTCGCTGGCCTCCGGCACAGCCAAGGCCTCCAGGACTGCAAGGTCCAGGTCCAACCTCCTTCCCCTCCCAGAGCAGTTTTGCACGAGGGAATGCAACAAGGATGGGCGGTGAGGAGGAGGAGGGAGAGAGCCCAAATCCCACAGGGGGATTCTGGGCCACTCAGTCCCTTGACTCCCAGTAAGGCCCCAGAGGGATTTGGCAGGGAGCTGGCACAGGAGGAGAGGAAGAACCAACACCCTCCAACCCCACGGCAGTTCAAGGCGGCTGCTCACACCCAGCCCTGACTGAAGCGTGCCGGGAGTGGGGGGAGCTGGTTTGGGGCCACCCCACTGCCAGGCTGGCCCTGCAAAGTGGTTTTGCCACTCAGCCCTCCTTGTGAAGGGTGAATGCTGGCATCTTGCAGAGCCTGACGCATGGGTCTCCATCCACCACCACACCTCTGAGACAGGAAAGGGCTGGGAGCAAGGCTGGGAATGACCTTCTTCCATCTGCAGCCCCAGGGATGAACCCTCCATCCCACAGCAGCTCCCCTGCACCCCACACCCCTCAGCAGCAGATGAAACCTGACAGACCAGCAGCCTTGCTTGCTTGTGTAAATTCCTTTACACCATTTGTTTCCTTCCTTGGAGGCAGCGCAGGTACTTTGAAGTGAAGCAAAATGCAAATGGTGCCTGGTGGAAATGCATGTGTGCACACAGAAGCTCCACCGAGGGAAAGGAGAGGGCTTGAACCCCTTCTCCACCTCTGAGCACTGGTTTCTGGGCTGGGCAGCCCTGGAGAAGGATGAGCAAAGCTGGTCCCTGGCCAGGTGAGGACTGTGTGGGCCCAGCAATTGGAAGGGAGTAAATAAATGCAGAAGCAGAGAGGTGTTGCATGGCAGAGACACCAAAACAACAAGGCTGGGATTTCAACCAGCCCTTGGAAGAGCAGATACCTTGATCCAAGGCTGAACCCAGCGTCAGCCCCCAGGGTGGCTTTGTGTCTGGGTGAGGCAGGAGTGGACGCTCAGGCTCAGCTCCTTCTCCAGCTGCTGGCTGCAGCCAGTCCTCAGCTTGGGGACAGCCCCATCCCCAGGTGCTGGCCCTGCCTTTGCCATCTCCCATGTTGCTGCCAACAGGATGGAGCCCACAGCTATCCCAGAATTGGATCTGGTGGCTGCGTGTGTCATTTAACTGGGGGTAGGAGGGGAAGCCCAGCAGGCTGCACCTCTGTGGAAGCAGAGGACACCATTATGGGCACCTTCACCAGCTCTCCTTGGTGCCACCAGGTGCCTCCAGCCCAGTCAGCTGAGCAGCTACAGCTCTCCATGCTGTCAGTACCAGCAGAGGAACCAGAGCCAAGAAACAACTGCGTTGCTGTTTCCCTCTGCAATGACAGATCCCTATTGACACACACGTGCTCACAGCGTCCCTCTCCATAACACACAAAGCCTATAGAGAGCTCCACTCCTCCTCCTCTCCCTCCCCGGGTGCCCAGGGCGTGAGTCATGCCATGCTCTCCAAATCAACAATACCAGCAGCCTCTGGATGAGATTCAGGGATCTTTGCTCAGAGGATGCAGAGCTCAGCAACTGCAGCAGCCCTCTCCTTGGACAGTGGAAAGGAGGGAAAGAAAGAATGGGGACCTCTTAGAAGCTTGAAGGAAGAAATCCCAAGCAGGGCATTACTGCATCCTCCTGCACACAGTGCTGGATGCTCCATGGGTGAAGTCCCAGGTATAGGAGTTGATGCTGTAAATCAAAAGGGTTTATCTGCTAAGTCCCTCATTTCCACAAGGCATTGCAGGGCTGAGCTAGAAAAACAGAATTATTTGAGGTGAAAAATAGGGTTGTTTAGATTCAAAAATCTCTGAATTTTTTTCCAAGGACCTTCCCTGCCATTTCTAACACATGGGGCTCATGGGAACTCAATACAAAATACAAGGGAGCTTTGCTCAGGAGCTGTACACAGGATGTTTTGGAGCAGGTAACCCCACAGTCAAACTCCCGAGGAGGGGCTCTGCCACAGCCCTGGTGGGACATGGCCAGTGCCCAGCCCATTCTCTGGAGCTATTACACAACGTGGGTTGATGAAATCTGGAACACAACCTTTAAAGAAAAGCGATGGGGCAGGGGGAGGAGGAAGCCAAACAAAAGGGACATTTTACTTTCTGCCAAGAACCAGGAGGGGAAGAGAAAAAAAAAAACCCACAACCATTTGTCTATCTCGAATGGCGGGCTGGTTGCCTTGGCACCAGGGCCTGGCTGTCCCGGGGGAGATCACAGCTCTGCTGTCCCACTCTGGGCTCAGGATTTGGCTGGCTCTGCCCTGGCTCCCAGCACTGCCCCGGAGCAGCAGCGAGCCAGCGGCGCCTGGGGAAGAGACATCCACGCTGCCTCCATAAATGTGTCTTGACAAATGTTAATTCTCCCAGCTAAAATATTCATAAGGGTGGCTGCCGAGCGCTGCTCACTCACAGCACTCTCGAGTGCTCTGCAAAGGCAGCTCTTGTGTTTGCTAAAAGCTTCACCCACCCCGGTGCCCAGGCTCAGCTGATCACTGTGCTCCAGGCGGGATGCAAACAGAAGGGAGAAAGACTCTGCTGTCCCATTGTCACAGGCACATCAGGGCAACATGGAGACAGCCACGGTCTGGGCAAGGGCACTGACACAGCCTGGACAGGCAGGCCACTGGGAGCCCAAACCAGAGTCACATTCACCATTCCCACCTGGAGGCTGTCAAGAAAGTACCAACTCCTTGAAAAGTTATAGAATTGTGGAAACACCTCCAGCCATTAACCCAGGACACTGCCAGGTCCTCCACTAAACCATGTACCTACGCACCACATCTACATGTTTTTTTAACACTGCCAGGGATGGGGACTCCACCACTTCCCTGGGCAGCCTTTTCCAACACCTCACCACTCTTTCAGTAAAGAAATTTTTCCTAATATCCAAACTAAACCTCCTCTGGAGCAACTTGAGGCTATTGCCTCTTATCCTATTACTTGTTAGCCGTGAGAAGAGACCGACCCACACCTGGCAACCACCTCTCACATAGTTGCAGAGGATCCCTTTTCAGATGTAGAGTCACCCCTTTTCAGCCATGCAAGGCTATAAATGACCTCCTAAATCCCAGCTGGGGATGTAGCTCCCAAATCCCAGCTGGGGATGCTCCATGCACACACAGGGCTGGCTCAGCCTGCCTGGAGCTGCCCAGGCGCCAGGCGAGCACGGCTGGCACGGCAGCAGGGCTTTAATGAGCCTTTTGGGCTTCCTGCCACCAGGCATGAGGCTATCGATAGAGCCACAGCACGGCCGGAGCTCTGCAGTGGATTTTATTACACTTATAGATCTGCTGGCAGGCTGAGCATCCTGGATTTATTAAATTAGACAAAAGCTCTTGAAAACAACCTCTGCGGGCTCTGCAAAAGGATGGACTGGAGCTGTCACCCATCAAAGGGCAGCAGAAGGTTGTGCTCCCACATCCCCATGGCAGCTCTGCTTTACCTCTACCATTCAAGTAAGAGAGAGGAATCTCTTCTTGGCCACCTGAACACGCCTTTCCCACCTGTAAACTTCCCATATCAGCATCTACTGCTCAGTGAAAACCTCTGAGAAACCTCTGGCCATGCACGAGGCAATGGAAAAAGAAGCTTTTACCATTGGCAGGAGAATCATAGAATCATAACGGTTGGTAAAGACCTTTAAGATCATCAAGTCCAACCACCAACCCAGCACCACCACTATGTTCACCATTGAACCACATCATCAAGTGCCACATCCACGGGGAGGTACTGAGCTACACGTGTCCCCTGCACTTCAGTACTCACACCTTGTGCCCCTGTGCAAGGAACAGGGGAAGATGCCCGCAAATGACACCAATGCCTGGATTCACCAGCCTGCCAGAAGCCATCACGCCTTTCACAGATGGAGGCACGAGCAGTGCTCTGCAGATGTGGCCCTGACACGTGCCAATGTGCCTTTGCACTGGCAGCAAACCTGTGCCAGCACAAGGAGAGGACAAGGACACTTGCCCTGGTGTGCAGCCAGCGATGCAGTAACACTCCGTAGATTGATAAATGCCATAAATGCCATTTCCTCCAGCCCCACCCCAGATTTCCCCACTGTTGACCCTGGCTTGTTCATCACAGGTAACAAATCCTGAGATTTGTTTTGCTGAAGGAACTCCCCACAGCCCCAGGTCACCCATCCCAAGGAGGCAGGATGGGTTAGCAAGTGCCACACACACCTGTCCCTGCATGCCAGCCCCTGAAGAGCCCTCCTGAGCCTCCACCAGGACATAAAACAACATCAGCTCCCCTTTTGCCAGTTGGAAGGAATTTTCTTCCCTGGGAGCACTTTGAGGAGGGGGTGAAGTGCAGGGGCTGGGCAGGAGAGTTCAGCCAGGGGCCACTTTAAAGCAGAGTCGGTGTTTATGTCCACAGACAGCGAGTCTAAACACTGAGCGAGGCCGGGAGCTGCCTGTGGACTGGCCGGGAGCACCCTTGGGCTCCTCTCCCACCCAGTGCCACCTCAGCCAGGCACGGGCAGCACCCACCCCAGGGGTGCCCAGGCAGCAAGTTTGAGGCCACACATGCCATTCTGTAGCCCTGTCCCCAAGGGCACCCATCCGGCGAGCGGCTGCTGGAGGGGAGCAAGCCCAGCCGGGGCTGTGCAGAGCCTGGAGCCGGCTTGTCTTGGCCTTATAAGGCTATTTTCGCACTGCTCTTACAGCTCCCAGCTGCTCCCCACTCCAAAGCAGGGTCGGAGTTGGCAGCCAGAGCCTAGCCTGCCTCCTTCCTGTTAACCTCTTTCCTGCTGAACGGCCTCTGAGGGGTCTGTGGGTGGTGGGAACAGCCATATCCAGTCCTGGCACAAGCACCCATGCTGGGCAGGGAGGGTCACCAAGTGGTCACCAAGCGGGTTCAAACTCTCTCAGGAGTGGGGTCTGACCCTCTGGGCCCTCAGCAGCGTCGACAAATCCAGGGAGCCTTTCAGGGAAGCTTGCACCCATGGATATGCACATTCCACTTCCAGCACCACTGGAGAGAAGAGGGAGAGAGATGCAGAAAACAGTGGCACCATGATAAGAAGGACAGCAAGGTCCCACCAGAATGGGGGATGCAGAGGCTGCTCTGAACTGCCATCCCAGCTGTTTGTGGGACCAAAGCAACAGCCAAACGTTGCACAAAGAGCTTGGAGCATCCTCTCAAGCCCTATCCCAACTCTTTGGGGACCATGGTAGAATCCCAGCGATGCACAGGCACTTGCCAGTCCTGCAGTGCAAAAGCTACCACCTCACAGCCCTGCAAACCCAATAGTTATTCTTTCCCCTTGCTCTACGGGATTTAGATGCATTTAAAATGCAAAATCTCCTCCCCTCCGAGGAGGGGGGTGGGAGGAATACATGATAACAGATCCGACCCCATCTGCTCGCAGCTGCCAGCGTGGCATCTTCCCCACTCCCCAATGCACAGGCACAACAGCCAAAGGGGAAGCAAATATCTGCAGCCTTCCAGCAAGTTGTCATGGTAATCAGCCCATGGCAAAAACCTGGCAAGACCATGGAGGGACCAGAGCTTGGTGCAGGGATCATGGCAGGAGTTTCCTGGAGAGGGAACAGCAGTCATCTGGGAGCGGGAAGGGAAAATGGGCTTCATTTGCATCCTGATACTTGAATTTTAATTTGCACTGCTCCAAATTGGCCTTGTCAACTTTATCCTCCACCCCCTCAGTGTAGGAGACGAGTCCCAGGTGGTCCCTGCACCGTGTGCCAGGCACACATGTGCAGGCGCTCACCACCACCTCCATGCCTGTTGGCTCACACAGCCCTCCCCAGCAGCCAGGGGCTTCACCAAACACCAGCAACCACATCTCCCTACACCCACACCTTAGGTGGGCATACACACAGTGATGCCACTTTTGGACACAGCTCAGGAGGAGGAAAGCTTGGATTGAGGCAGGATGACCTCTACCCATGTTAAGCAGCCCTGTTCCATCACAGCTGGACCTGGATTTTTGCTTCATGGGGGTGAGGGAAACATGATCAAGTTAATTGTCATCCAAGGAAAGCAGCAAATTAAATCGATCAAATCCCTGTACTTCCCCCTAAGTGAATCCATCTCCTCTCCAGCCTAGAGGGGAAGGAGGAATGGGTCTAGAGGGGAAGGAGGAATGGGTCTGTCATTCTCAGCCATCCCACAACCTTCCTGCAAATGCAGCCAAGCAGAGGAATTGGTGCAAAGACAAAGAACCAAGCCACCATCACCATCACAGCCATGAAGAGCCACCTCCAACAGCTGTCACCTGGAGCTCTGGATAATTTCAGGCCCTGCACTGGCTTTCCAACCTTCACCCCCTAAGACTGTCAATACAGGGTCTTGTACTGGCACTCAGTGACTGCAGAGGAGGAGAGGACAACCCTGGGGATCAGCAGCACCAGATCCACTGGAGGCTCAGGCAACTCCCACGGGCGCAGATGCTTCAGTGGAAGTTCCTGAATCCGGCCAAATTAGTCTGGAAATCTCATTATTCCCCAGCGCCGCTCTTATGAGCTTTGCAGAGCTTCCTGCCGGGCTGGGAATACCAGGAGGCTGGGCTCCCAGGGTGCTTGGGGGTCTGCAGCTGGAGGTGTGAGGACCAACCCAAGCCAGAGAGGTTGGCTTGGCTTGGCCAACCAAGCAACAGTCCCATCCTGCACCCCACACCCCTATGGAAAACCCCACACTTGCCCTGCGTCGCTCCCAAAGCCTCAAGACAAGCTCGGACACTGCAGACCTTCCCAAAAGCTGAGATGACAGCTGGGGAGGGTTTTCCAAATTTTTACCGTTGGCCATCACACTAAATGGCACAAAATGTGAGCTTTTTGGCCAGTTCCAAGGAGAAGAGTTCCCAACAGGCATACATGGCTGCTGTGGAGCAAGGAGACCACCCAGCAACAGCTCGAGCTGGGCTTTGCTGCCACATGCATGAGGTGGTGGAGGCACCAACCACCTGTGCCAAAGAGCTGTCCTGACCAAGGAGGTACCACCAGCTTCACAGGCAAGTGGCACCTGGAGTAAGAAGGGCTTTAAATGCCCAGGAAAAATTCAGGAATAACACACAAGGCTGCTGGAGCTCTCCCGGAGTAGCAGCATTTTCTCCCTAAACCTGCTGCTCACATCTGGCTCTGGTATAGAAGTACAGGGAGAGGAGGGAGTTCATAGCAGTGAGCTGTGAGCACACCTCTCCCAGAGCACAACCTCTCCTTTGGGAGCAGCTGTGCAATCCCAGCAAAAAGGAGCAACCTGGGGCTAGTGCATGTGAGGGGGATGAGCCCAAGAGATTTCTCTATCCCCCATGCCTGGGATGACAGACTTCACCCCCCCAGCACTGGCCTGTACATGGCATTAACCACCCATGCAAGCCCAACGTCCCCTCCCTCCACACATCTGCTCCATCCATAATCCCTGCTGTCCCTCCCCTAATGGGAAGGCAGCCAGGAAAGTGAACCAAAACCCTAATTATATCCCAGTAGCTCCCCAGCGCCCTGGAGATCCCTGTGACTTTATCGATGCGATCGCAACAGGGCTGATGGAAAGTGGAGGAAAGGGCCAAGGCTGGGTGTGCTCCAAAACCCCACCTTTTCTCCCCAGTCACACCATCACAACAGGTGGAAATCCCGTCCGAGCTCAGGATGCTGTTGGGACGTTTCTAAAACCATCCTGTGTGCCTTTCTCCTCTCTCATGCCTGTCTCCTCTGCAGGGAACTGGGAGGAGAGTGGGGACAGCAATGGGTCACAGTAGGACAGTAACCCAGGGCCTCACTGCAGGTTGCCAGGGCTCTGTTTGGCTGTAAAATCATGGAGAGCCACAGCACCCAAGGCGTGGGGAGAGCAAGAGCCAATACCCCCAGGATCATGTCAGAGGATCCCAGAATAGTTTGGGGTTGGAAGGGACCTTAAAGCCCATCCAGTTCCAACCTCCTGCCATGGGCAGGGACAACTTCCACTATCCCAGGCTGCTGCAAGCCCCATCCAACCTGGCCTTGGACACTTCCAGGGATCCAGGGGCAGCCACAGCTTCTCTGGGAATCTGTGCCAGTGCCCCACCATCCTCACAGGGAAGGATTTCCTCCCTGCAGCCCCATGCGGTGCCCCAAGGGGTGCCATGGCAGCAGAGACAGGGCATGGCCATGGGGTGCATGCCAGCAAAACACGGGGGAAGAAAACCTCCATGGAAGGTGAGACCTTCCCAACTTTCTGCAGCCCCCAGAGCACCCCAAGCCCCAGATGCAGCACCTCTGTCCCCAGACCTGCTCTCCTGGAGCAGCACAAGAGGCCTCAGAGGAGCTGCGCTGCCTGCGGCGCGCGGCAGAGCACAAGCCTGCTAACACACTCCGACAAACCAGCTCCTGGATCAGATCCTGCAGGAAGGAGGTGAAGGGTAAGTGAAGTTGCCACACACGTGATATACCTATGGTAATTTTAACTTTCAGCGAGGCTGTCTGGCTGTTTTATCTCATTACCTACTTGCAGTCAGACTTCAGTGACTGCAGGGAAGAGCCTCCTCTGTAGCTTTGAAGGAACAGGTCAAAATAGAAAGGTCTTAAAAATACGTATTAACAAGAGCACATTCACACACTGTTACCTGGTCCAGCATGAAGGAAAAACAGTATTTTGATGGCTTTTTTTTTTTTTCAACTTTTGTATCTTGCAGCCCATGGTAACTCAATGAGCACGACCAACAATCAAACCTGCCTGGAAATTCTCATTTTTTGCCAGAAGTGCCTCAAAACAATACAGACAAAAAGGGAAAGACTCCTGCAAAAATTCTGCATTTGGTAACCCTGAGAAAAGCCGTTTACAAAACCTCACTGAAGACCTCGGCTTGTCTCCACGCAAGTTTTAACCTGACGACGTCCCTTTTACAGCCTCCAAACCTGATGAATAATTCATGCCCGGGATAAAGCAGAAATATCATATTCACCAATGCTTACCTAACAGAGAAACAAGGACTGCAAATAAGTAATTTATTAACCCCAAACCGTGCTGCTGCTTGAACAGAGGGCACACCTCGGTGGAAAAATCGCTCCTGAGCCCAGGCAAGAGCATGCCAGGGGCTGAGACCCTTTGCTCTCATCACAGCTCCAGCACAAATACGCCTTGTTCTGGACTCACTGAGATGCCAGTGGGGGAGAAGCCCCCCGAGAGCAAAGCTGGGAGCTGCCACCCTCCCTCCTCCTCCTGGGGGTCGCAGCCACCCCTTGTACATCAGGAGGAGAGCAGCGGTGGGAAGCCCACAACCCCGCGCTCACCCACGGCTCCAGCCGCTTTCTCAGGCATTCCAAAATTTGGCCGGAGCCTCTTTCTGCAGCACGCCCCCCTCCACGGCTGGACGCCTGCCTAATTGCGTATTTATTTATTTCTGCATTTTCCCAGCTCCCCGCACACACACTGGCGCAGGGTGTGGGGAAGCCAAGGACGGCTCCCAACGCGGACCCAAGAAAAAAAAAGAGAAAACCAAAAAAAGAGGGAGTGCAGCTCCCCACATTCCCCGGAGGGTGGGAGGAAGCCGGGAAGCGCAGGGCTGGCTGGGAAAGGGGTGGGAGCGGGGGGCAGGAAGGGGGGACGCCGGCGGCATCGCCCACCCCCTTTGCTTTGTGCGCGCTTGGGGAAATTAAAAATAGCTGCGTCCAAAGAGTGGCTGCAAGCGCCACAAAGAGCGTGTTGAGCGGAGGCAGCTGCAAGCTATTTGCTGCCCCTGGTAATCAGCATCTCGGCTTGCAGAGCCCCTCCGGCCCCCCCAGCCCCTTCCTCCCCTGCCAGAAGCTGCTGCTGCCTTTCTCCAACCCACATATGTCATGTCAACAATCAATGAATGCAGGATCTCTGCCGGGGAAAAAAAAAGGGGAACGCGCTTTGATTTTCGGAGCAGCTTTGTTGCCTTGTTCCATTCACGTCCTCGTCCTCTCTGAGCTGTCACTGAGGGGTTTGCAGCACTGAATCCCACCAGTCAGTGCCAGGATAGCTCATGACCATTAGCAGGAACAGGGATGTGACAGCTGCTGGGATGCTACTGCCCAGCATCACCCAACCTGTAGCCCACAGCCCACTAGTGGCCCTCACTGACCTGATCCAGTGGAATACGACAGGGCTGGAAAGAATTAAACCTGACCTCATCCCCACCACATGGTTGCAGCTGGTGGGCTCAGGGTCGTTCTGCAGGCACCTCGTTTCTCACCCCCTCCCCAGCACCAAACAACAGCAGGGAAAAAAATGGTGATTTTGTTGGTTGTTAGGGTGGTTTGGTCATTCTCGTGTCTGCAAACTGGCGTGACCATCCTGGGGCTGGGGGATGCCTGGGAGCCCAGCTTGGCAAGCACCCATCAAGCACCCACTGCTGCAGCCCCTTCCCCTGCTGCCTGGGGGGATCACAGAGCTTGTGTGAGGGTAACTGCTCAGCCTTAGTTGTGTCATTTCACTGCCAGCCCTGACACCTTCCTTCTTAAATGCCATCAGAGCTTGATTTCCACATTAACCTTTTACAGTAGGTACAATTTTTCCTTCACCAAGAGCCTGCAGCCAGGCTGGAAGCCACCAGCCCAGGAGTCACAAAGGAGCTCCAGCTGCTACAAGTGCCTGTTTGACTCTGCCCCCCACGAACAAGGTAAATGCAATCTAAACTCCAGCTCACTTCCCTCGCTGCTCTGGCACACGTCTTCTACACATATGTCTTTGCTAGATCCCAAGGGATGAGGAGTGGGGAAAAAGCAGAAGGATGGAGCCACTTGAACCTGTCCTCGCTGCTCAGCCTAAGAGCAATTCCAGCTTTGTGGCTCGCCCTGCAGAAGACAATAGGGGCTGTGTTGTTTCCAGGAAGGAAGCACCTGGGCCAGGTCATCAAAGCAGCTTGTGTTAGGAGGTCGCTGGCTGCATCTGAGCTTTCCCAACTCTGCTTTCATCCTCTCTCTGCCTGTTAACTCCCAAACCTCCCACCACGGACTGCTTCACACTGGGGCCTCACCCGAGAGAGTCCTGCAGCCACAAAATGTCCTTCTCGGGGGGCTTGGATGTGGACAATGGTGTTCTCCAAAGCTTACAATAAACCCAGGCACTTTTGGGGTCCCAGTGATGGTCACTGGCCATTGTCAGTCGCCAGAACTCACACTGGAGCTACCCCTTTCCTGTTCCCTCAGCCCACCAAAACTGCCCTTCTACAGCTCAGCAGTTTTGCCTTCCCAAACACACTGAGCCAAACTAAAAGACATAAAACAGAAGAGGGTTCAGCAGTGTAGGGAATCATTCCTGGAGGAGCCCACAGGTGTCCTGACAGCAGCACCCACCTCCAGCAGCAACTGGGGCCAGACATTTAGAGCAGAGAAAAATGGGAAGACATCAATCCTCCAAAGTCACTGTTATGGGATCCCCACACCCAAGCCCAGTAATGACACTTGGATCAGCATCAAGACAGACACTAATATAAAACCACAAATTAAGATCTCTGTATCCTCCTCCCACCCCCTTCAAGGCTGCTTGGTCCTGGCTTCAGCAAAGTCCCAGGAATGAGTTCCCAGGGCTCCCTGTAGGTTCATGGATTTTTTCCCCCAAATCAGTACTGAAAATTAAACACAACAACTTCATCAAAGATCTCTTGAGCTCTGTCCAGAGTCACCAGCACTTGTACTGTCTCTGCATCTCCTTTAGAGTAGTCACAAGGATGTGCTTTGTCCTCTCTCCCTTGCACCCTGACTTCAGATGCCCCTTTCCTGCCAAGCTTCCCTGAAGGAGAAAAGATCTCAGCTTCCCAATTTTCCCATCATTTCCTTATTGCTACTGCATCATCTTTGAGATATGCACCAAACATCCCACATAAAACCTCCTCACAGCTCATTGTCCACCCTGCAGGGCCCACCCTGACTTGACTACATCCAGTCTTGGAAAAAAAAACTGGGATGGGGGTCTCTGTCACCATGTGAGCCTCCCACAGTCACTCCCATCCAGCCTTCCTGTCTCTGCTTGCTTTAAAATTCAAACACGCTTTGATTCAAGCCAAAAGCTTTTTATGCTAAACAGAAACTGAAAGTCTTGATCTGGCAAACAGAGGCACTGGCAAAATTGTGTCCATGAGGGGGAAACCACTGGGAATGAGGGGAATGGGGTTTGTAAAGCCTGGTGCTCCCACAGAGGAGGGGGCAGGGAAAGGTTGAAACACTTAAATGGCAAAACGTGTGGAAAAAGTAAGGACAGAGAGGCCAGGATGTTTAAGGTTCGTTTTTAATCCCTGCCAATGAATTTCAATTCTGTGCCAAAACTGAAGTAAACCGCTTTGATGTGAAAAGGAGGAAAAAAACACACACACGGGTTCTTGGCTTCTTAAAACAATACAGATGACAAAGGAGGGAACTACAATGAAAATTAACGCGGTGCAGCTCTGCTGACAGTGACGTTTTAAAATGCCCATTTCCTCCAAATAAAGAGGATTTTGGAGGGGGGTGAATTAGGAAACAATAATTACACAGGTCTGTGGATCACAGCATCACTGAGCATGCATCCCTTCCTCTGATCTCCCTGCAGCTGCCACCAACGCTTACACCATTCTCCTTTTTTTACCCATTTATCAATTCCTTAGGTTTCTGTGGCTGGGAGCAGGGTCTGGGGCCAAGCAGGTCTCCAGATGTGACCCCACAGCCCTGCTGTGCAGTGCCAGACCTCCCACCTCTGAGCTGGCCTCTCTTCTCCTATTTATACACCCAGCCTAGGGGTCCTACTGCTCCCCTAACCATTCCCAGATGCCAGGCTGGCCTTGCTGTTCATCTCACCCCAGTCCCATCAGCTCCCAGCTCCCTCCTGACCTCCCTCCCTGCCATCACAGGCTGGAACAGGGATGTCTGCTCCATTGTACTGAGGTTAATGACATTATGATCCATCTGAGTTCCTGATTTAGGAGCAGAACCACCCTGCTGTGAGCTCAGGAAGGGTTTGCAATGCCACCACGGAGGACACAACCACCCAACCCCGGCAAATTCTGGTACTGAGGTGGCTGACTATTGGTTTAAGCATCCTCTTAGATCCCTTCCCAATTTCAGAAAGCAATTTGACTCCAGAAAGTAAGGGGCAGGGTAAGTTAGGGCTCACAGCCCATCCCCACGCTTCACCAAGCTGGGAAGTGCCAGACACAGAGTGAGGTCAGTTTGTTGGGAAAAGGGTATGTCATGCCCAGGAATGCTCCTCTGAATCCCTGCAGGGAAACTAAAAGAGCCCATCCAGAAGATGCTCTCACCTTGGCTCTCATCCACAGCACCAGCAAGTCTGAGATGCTCCCAGACAAGCCTAAATTTTGTCCTGTTTTCAAACCAGCATATGCACAAAGCAAAAAAACCTCAAAATTAATAGTCTCAGCTACCAAAAGGAAGCCTGAAGTGACACATCCCAGGGAAGATGCAAAATGACAACCTAGTACAAACCCCAGCTCAAGAGAAGTAGCACAGGGGTAAACTGAGGCACAGAGACAAGGCTTGGCCCTGGACATGCAGTGAGTCATTAAGAAGCTGGGCTGGAGATCCAGATGCTCTCCTCTGACCTGCCCAAGCCAGGGGGCTGGATCCATCCCCAGGCAATGCTTAGAGGCCACAGGCCCACCTGCAGGCCCAGGGAGAGCCAAGGCAGCTCTCTCCATCCCTACAAACCCCTCCTGCCTTTCCATTCCCACGCAGACAGGCTCTATTTATAGAGACCTTAGCCGCTAATTATAGACCGCAGAAATCAAAACAAAAGGAGGCAAAAGCTCTGCACTTGCCACTCGCTGGCTCTGGCCCCTGAGCACGGCACTATTCTTGTGGCAGCTCCCATATCCCAACAAAAACCTCCCAGACCACCCCAGCACCGCCGTGCCAGGCTGCTCTCCCACAGCAGTGGTTTCACTGGAGACCACAGGGTGTTTTACCAGGAGAACTGAAACTTGTCCTTGGATTCTCACAACACAGCAGCTCAATTACAAGCCTCTCCCTGACTTCACATCACCCTCTTTGCTGCCTTCCCTCACCCTCTAGCTTCTGCAGAGAAGCATCAAGCCCTGCCATCAGCTGGCCCAGCACGAAGGTTTATCAAACAGCAGGAGAAAGACACCATCAGGGTGCAATTGTGGGTGTTCAGCGTGGGAAGGCAACCCCAAGTGATCACACAGCCTCCACATCCACCCACAGTTGGGAGGCAGGAATTTCTGCACGTCTGAGCAGGCTCAGCTTAGCCAGGGCTCGGCAGAGCTGGGAACGGCTGCTGGCACAGTCCCCAGAGGGGAAGGGGGTGGCATCTGCTGGGCATTCCCAGTGGCCAGGCTGGTTCTGGGTGCCACCACCTGCACCCAGAATGCAAGAGGGAGACGCCAGGGAGAGAGTCTGGCAGCTCAGCCTGGTTCAGGGGGATGAAGGTCCACAGCCTGTGCAAATTCTCCCCATTGCAGCCATTGTGCAGAACTCATTTTGTTTTCAGACTGGAAATACGGCAGAGAAAGGACAGACAGAATGAAGGACACACAGAAAGAAGGTGGCCAAGCAGGAGCAGACTCAGGATCAGGTCAGGGATGTCTGTGAACAGGTCTCAGGAGAGAGAGATGGATGCCAGCAGGGCAGCTGATGCCTGCTTGTCCCACCTTCCATGCCCAAAATGCTCCACTCCAACACCAAATTTGACCCACCCCATGGCAAAAGACTCCTGTGCTCAAGGCTCCCCATCCCATGGCCACAGCACCAACACCTCTGGGAGACTTCCAGAGGTCTCCCCAACCTGGGGCTGGGCTTTGAGCTGCCCCTCCACACCCCACTGCTCCCCAACCTGCTGGGAGCCAGGAGCAGAGTCTCCCTGGCCAGGCACAGGAACATCTCCATCACCATCATCAGGACTCCCCTTCCAAGCTCACCCCTCCCTCCAATTCCATTTTTAATAAGAGCAGAAATTGCCAAACCAACAAAATTAATGTCTAAAATGTTCAAGCAGAGCCATTCAATCCCAGCCTGCAGCTGCCTGGGAGGTCTCTGGCCAGCTGCCGCCCAGCTCCTGCACGCTCCAGAGGCTGCTCTGCACCGAGGCTCCCACAGAGCCCCACCAGCTCCTGGGGAGAAACTGGGGCACACTGGGGGTAGATCATCCCTGAGTGGACTGCAAAGTGACAAAACGGTGTCTCTGCTGGCACCCCCTGGATGAGGTCCCAGCCCCATCACTCCTGCCCAGCCCACGGAGGTGATGGGGCCACAGCAAGGAGCTGGCACAGCTGGAGGGGTGGAAAGGACAGGACGGTATTTTTACACCATGTGTCAAACCCCAGTGAGGAGGAAGGATCCATGACAGTCTCCTCCATTTATGACTATGATGAGGCCAGACCCTTCTGGGACCCATCACACCACAAATGGCCACGGGGCAGCAAGTCCAGGCGCCAGCACAGTGGTGTCACACTGCCCGGGACACCATTCCATGCTGCACGTGTGTACCTCCCCTTTTTGTTTGTATTTTTCCACTTTCTCCCTTCTCAAGGGGAAAAAGCCCAACAGGTGCCTGGAGAACTGCAGGATGCTCCTGCTGTCCTCTGGGTGCTCCTGGCAATGGCCCCTCTGGCACAGGGCTGGGGCACTGCCTGTCTGCCTCTGCCCAGATGCAGCAGAACCTGGGGCACATCAACCTCCTCAGGATCCAAAAAAGCAAAAAAATATTCAAGATTGTGTTCCCCAGCATTCTTGCACCTCTGCCTCAATTTGGGACATCTCCCTTCCCCACCCAGACACAAACCACTCTCCTGTCAGCGTAGGACAGGAAACACCAGCCCAGTGCAGAGCCAGGCTGCTGACACTGAAAATTTATTAAAGCCTCCACTGCTCCTACCAAAGACATTTAAATTATTTAGGGCACTTGGACCAGCCCCAAGTAAAAATACAAACAAACACAGCATGAAATCTGAGCCACACTCACTGTGCCTCCTCATCCCACGGTGCCTTCACAGGAGGCATTGGAGGAGAACCAAGGCACACAGACCTTGCAGGGAGCCTCCCTGCTACAGACACAGGTCCCCATGCATCCCTGTCCCACAGGTGTGCTCTCCCCAGCTGGATTCCTGAGCCTCCTGCCCAGGCAGATGCCAGGACATGGTTGTCCATTGTGCTGACCCTCTCAGCCTTGGGCACCCTCCCATGGGCTTTCTGCAGCCAGCAGGATAACTCAGCAATCCTGGGTGCTCCTGGCATTGACCCACTGGGCTCTTCAGCCCCACTCTGCAGCTCACAGCGGATGGGTTTCCCTTCCTTTGATCCCATTTTACTGATAGGAACAGTGCTGGTGACAAGCAGCAGCTCCAGGGAGGGCAAGCAGTGGGAAGGCGTTCCAGCTGACCTACTTTCCACGGGCATCGCTAGGCAGGGCCTCCTTCTCGGACACTGCCAAGGTGATTCACCACAACCAAAACCCAGCTGGCACTGAGAACAGGGCAAAAAGGAGGGGGGATGACCTTGGGGAACCCCTCCAGCACTTCCTGCCAGCATGGGATCTGTTGGCAGCTGATGAATCCCATGCCAGGTGGGACCTACATGCCTCCAAAACACCCACTGATCTCTGCAGAGTGTCCACGGAGCTCCCACACAAACCCAGCCTGGCATGGAGTCAAACCCAGTGAGCACAACTCTCCTCCAGCCTGGCAGAGCACTCCAAGGGCAGGAGATAACCCAGCTGATCCCCGGAGCCTGGGCACAGCCAGGCAGCACTCACCATCTCGTCGAGGGCGTAGCGCAGCAGCCCGTGCTCGTAGAGGATGAAGAACCGACGCTGCCATTTCTGCAAGAGAAGACACCAAGGTGGGTCATGGCAGTGCCCACCAGCCTCTGGGCCTTGCTGGAAGCACTGGAGCTGCACATGAGCTGGCAGAGTCTGTCTGTGTACACCACATTGCCTGATGCTGATCGCCTTGAGCTCTGGCAGCCTTGGGACCATAATCATTCCCTGGGGAGCCTGTTCAGTGCCCCACAACCCTCCTGGGGAAGAACCTTTTTCTGATATCCAAACTAAACCTCTCCTGACTCAGCTTCATGCTAGGAATTCTGGGGACACCAGAAGGATCCCCAGACAAAATGCTCTGAGCTGCCAGCTTCATCCTGCACCACCTATTCCAGCATCCAATGCTGGTGGGTGACAGGGTGGCATGTCAGATGTCCCTCAACAGCACATGAGCTCAATTTGGATGGTGGCTGCATTTCTGGCATGGCACTGCCCAGGCAATCCTGACATCAGGCTGTCTCCAATCTGCAGCTGCACAGCAAATCAGATTGGAGAACTGATCTGGCTGGAAAACTGCCTTTTTTTTCATGTGTGCCAGGTTGTTTTCAGCCAAGAGCAAAAACTGGTTGAGCAGGCTGAAATAAAAAAGGTCCTGGATTCATAGCCCCAGTGCAGCAATTCTTATCTCACTTTTCTCAGCCCTTCGGGCAAAGTCCAGGGTGCTCAGGGACAAGCAGAACTACAGAGCACCTTGTGGACCTCCACAAGCCCTAGCTTAGCAGTCAGCCTGGGTTCTGGGGAGACATGGGTCCCCTGTCCCCTTTATGTCAGGCCAGCAAGCCTGTGATGAGCTGTGACTCCAAATAATGACCCATATACCCCAGGCTGAACTCAGAACCCAATTCTTGCTCTTTCTGGAGTGGTTTTTTTATTATGAACAGCTCCAAGAGCATTTTGGCTGCATGACAGAGGGGTCATGTCCCATTGCCATCCCTCCCACATGCAAGACAGCCCCATCCAGGCAGCCTCAGCAGCAAGTTCCCTGCAAGACAAGCTTGGGGACAGGCTGAAAGTCCTCGTCACAAGCCAGCAGTGAAAGGACATCAGCCTGGCCACATCCTTCTGAGCTTCTGCACTCTGGGATGGGATGAAGCCTCCCTCTGGAGCTCTGGGCACACTCATGAGGAGGTGCAGAAAATAAAGCAGTTGCTTCCAAGCCCTGAAGGAAAACTAGGAGCCTTTCTGATGGTCCAAGCACAGTTCAGAGCCGCACAGCCCACACCTTGCTGGCCTGAGAGCCTTCCTGCCAGTGTGGCACGTGTCAGGCCAACCAGAGCAGCATCAAAAAGCAAAAGCAACAAGCAATAAAATTGCACAAACTGAGCCTGACCTGCACCTGCAGTGCCCCAGGCTGCTGCCCAGCATGGGAGGCCTTGCATCCCAGAGAAGGCATTCGAGCCTTGCTGCAGGAAACATCTCTCAGCTTCCTGGTTTGCACAAGAGGATGGGTGTATGGAGGTGCCTGCAGCACTCCTGGGGTCACAGCCACCCCCATGGGCAGGGACAGGTCCTTGCTGCTCCTCCTGCCACCCCCACCCATGTCACAGGCAGGGGATGTCTCAGCTTCACTTACCCGGGAACGATGGACAGGGTTGTCAAAGTCCGTTCCTTCCGGGGCCAGCAGCAGCCAGCCACCATAAATGGGTTTGGCCTGCAAAGAAAACAGCAGAGAAACACTCAGGCACAGCGGAAAATGGCTCGACAGGGATCAGCACCACGGGGAATCGATGGTCAAGAACCACAGGAAACTGCAGCAGCCTCAGCATGAAGGCAGCTGTGTGAGCTCAGCCTCCTGCACACAGGCAAACTCAACCTTCCCAGCGCAGGGAACGTGGTGTCTGATGGCAACCCATGGTGTGACACACACTGTGTGCCAACGGCACTAAGACAAGGACTCAGGAGGAGGCAAAACCCAAGCCACAAACTCCAAACACAGCTGCTCCTGCATGGCACCATGCCCGGAGCACCAACCTCCCGGGTGCTGCCGAGCAGCAGAGCCCATCCCCACTGCCGGCTCTTCCCATCGCCATCGGCAGCGTGCCTCTCCTCCAAAGCAAAAACACACTCCAAAGGAGAGCTCCATGTTTTCCGTTCGTTAATTAAAAGAGGAAAAACTACCCAGCGCTGGCAGTTCTCCAGCTCCCAGCCGCTTCCCGTGCCGCGCACATCCAACTCCTGCTTCCCTGCAGGGGCAGCTCCTGCCAGCCTGCTCCCCCCGCCAGCGGCGTCCAGCAGCCCACGGCCGAGCACACAGGAAGGTCAGAGCCAGGAGGAGGGAAAACAGCTCATTCAGCCAGCCGGGAAGAGAAAGGGAAAGAATACTCGGAAAGAACCTTGCAGCACTGCCATATGTCAGTGGAAAAAAGATATCCAGGCTCTTTCCACCACCAGTGGCTTGGATGTAGAAGTGGCCAGGGTGAAGCTGACCCACGCCACGGCAAGGGGTGGGATGGGGATGGGCACTGGGCATGTCCTCCCACGCAAAGTCCTGCGGGCACCGCTCCTGCTGCCTGTCAAGCTGTAAACGATGAGCCAACACCTGGCAAGGGCTGGGGCCAAATCCTGCTGCAAGAGTGGAAAGGCATTGCCACACCAGCAAGGCGGCTCCACAGATACCATGACGGACCAGGAGGGAGGAAACCCAGGGCAGATCCAGCTCCAGGAGACCCTGGGTCTGGAAACACTGCTTTCCACCATGGAACATCCGTGCACGTCCATCCCGGCCCAGCCAAAAAGTGACAAGGACAAACATTCCCAGCTCCTCTCTGATTCAGCTAATCTTGTTGCTTTCATTCTTTTATGTTCCTTAAAGTTTAAAACTGTTTCCAATTCGGTACCTCCCCTAGATTCCTCCTGCCAGTTTCTGTGGTTTTGTAATGTTAAAAAAAAGTTTCCCCTCTGGAAAAATCCCTGCAAACAATAGAAGAAACTGCCTATGCACCAGAAACTGTCAAATGCATGAAACACTGAGTAAGCAAACTGGAAACACGCCGGAGGAGACCTTTTACTGTTTATAAAGTGAAAAGAAAAAACAAAATCTCTTATCCCCTCCACAATGTGACATACCAGCTTGAGGTGTTGCTCTCCCAGCAGCTGGGAAAACATGATTTGAGAAGACCTTCCTTCCTTCCTTCCCCCTTTAAATGAGATTTAAACCAATGAAAACAAAGTGCTGGGATTGGGATCCAATTTGGGGGAGTTGGAGGGACCCAGGGCACCCCTAAACCTGTTCCCACGACCATACTGGGGGCACAGAAAAGCACCCCACAACCCTCCCTAGGTTTGGCAAAGGGCCCAGAGCCCCCCATCACCCCTGTCCAGCTCACCTGGATGCTGGTGCCCTGCTCGCCCGTGGCCCCCATGCCACCTCCAGCCGCCCAGCACTGCTCCGTGCCCGTCTGTGTGCCCGTCTGTGTGCCGCCCACGCTGCCAGCGCCCCGCAGGTGAGCCAGGCTCTGCCACACCCCCAGCACACCCCGCCCCGTGCCCCCACCCTAAGCCGCCCGTGACGCATCCGTGCCCACGCATGGGAGGACTCCGGAGCAGGGGATCCTATTGCTCCCCACCATGCTGGGATGTGGCCTGGGAAGAGCCAAATATTCCAAATTTCTCTTGGGTTTTACAGGGGAAAAGCAGAATTGCAAGTGACTAATGATGACCCATCTGAGACCCTTCAATGGGTCGCTATGACAGGAAACAGGGTCCTCAAATTCCTATGGGAGAACTTGGGGTGAGCACTGAGCAGCTTGAGAAGATCTTATGAGTGGCCTCCACCAAGAAGGAACAAGAAGATGACAGTGACAACATTGTGATGTCCCCAACGCCTGGCACCACCACACCAAGGCAGCACCCTGGTGATGCTCCAGACAGCCAAGCTGCTTGCAGGGCTCAGCCCTCCTCCATCCCCCAGTTTTTCCATCCGCCAGTTTTGCCCTCTGTGCCCCAGCACAGCTCCTGACCAACTGTTCAACCCAGCAAAGCCCCATGAGCAAAAATCTCTCCCTGACACAAGCCACAGAACTGCAGCCATCCCACAGCATCCAGCCCCTGTGTGACAGGCAGCAGGCAGGTCCCAGTGCCACACCAGGGACAAAGTAACCGTAAAACCAACAGGGGACTTCATCACCAGGGCCAGCAGACAGCAACCTTAATCCAGCATTACAGGCATGAAGTCCTGCCCTACCTCAGCCTGGCTTACACCCCACAGCAGACATTATCTTGCCCTCAGCCAGTCCAATTTTAGCTCAAACTGTCTGTAAATAAACACTGGGCACCTGAAATACACACCCTTAGCATAAAGCACGGTCATTTCTGTACCGGCGTCATAAAAAACCACCAGTGGGCTACACTTATTTTGGCAGAAGCATCCAATTTCAGATATTGAAACCAAAATAGCTGAAAGGTATGAATTAGAGCCAGGCAGCGTGGGCAGCCTGGTTCCACCCATCAACAAATGAACATGCAGCAGCACTTTTTAAAGCCAAACCAAAACAAGCTCCAGCTAAAACCAAGAAAATGCCCAGAGAGGTACATGCCTAAATAAAAGGGATGTGAATTAGCACATGAAGTGTCTGAAATAAACTCATCACACCTGCATTGGGATGGCCCTGCTGAAGAAAGGTTTAAAATAAACCCAGTGTGGGAGGCAGGTCTGGGGGGGGTGTTGGAGCACCAGGATGGAGCTGGAATCACATGTCGTTTCCACTGGCTCGGCTTCCTCTGGTGAGCTCTTCAAGACGAGGAAAATGCAACACCCAGCACTGAACAAGAGCTCAGAGCAAAAAATTCCCTCTTCCAAGCAAATTTGTCCAACCTCACATTAAGGGATGGTGTTAGAGCAACCTTAGGGTTCCCAGGATATCTTTGACCATGCAGGGCCCTGTCCACCTCCTGGCAGCTCTGGTGATATCCACGTAGTTTTCCACAAGCAGCAGCCACACGGGGTGCTTGGGTTCTGGGTGGATGGCTTTGCTTTTATCCAGAAGGTACCTGGCCGGAGGGTGAGCCACAAAATGCCGTGGAAAGCAGAGTGGAGAGTGGCTGCTGGTGGAGCTGGGGTGGGGTGACACTCACCCCACCACCGTGTGGGAGGTGCGGCCGGTTTGCAGCCCCAAAGTGCCCAGTTCCATCCGATCCCGTGGGACTGCTGGAGGCTGACTCAGGCAGAAACACCCCCACGTCACCACTCGGCTTCCTGTCACACCTCTGGGAGTGTCAAGGTATCGCATCCCACCTTTGATCCGACACTGGAACACAGCTGTGGGGCACCTGCAGCACCTCACCTGCCTCTCAGGTTGCTGTTCCAGCCACTGCATCCATCCCCTCTCAGCCCATGGGCCTACAGTGCATCCAGGGGGAGGACACTGCTTCCAGCCCAGCGCCGGCAGCACAGCGGGTGGGAGGAAGCGGAGAAGGAAGCGGCCCCAGCTGGGTTTACACAAAGCTGTCAGGCTGCTGTGCTGATGCTGCCCAGGCACGGACAAACCACCCCAACCAGCTCCACCAGCGCTGGGAACGTGATTTCCAGCGGCTGGGGAACTGGGCTTGAAGGACGTGCAGAGCCACTCAGCACTTCCCAAAGCCCAGGGTGATACAGGAAGCCCTGCACACCCCAAGGGCCGCAGGGCACCCACTTCCAGAGGGCAGGATGGGTCACAGGAGTGTGGCACCCCATGGAGTGCCAGGTCACAGGGCTGGAGGTGGGCTGTGACACCAACCAGCTGTCTGTTGGATAGGCTTTCACCCCTCCTGTGTTTTGGCGGTACCTTCACCTCTTCCCTGCCCATGTAAACCAGCCAGGCACGCAGTACCAAGCACAGCCATACTGTCACAGCTCCACAGTGCTGCAGGAGCTCATTGCACAAGGTGGAACAGGAGAGCTGTACCAACATCCACATCCCCTCTCAGGGTCCTGACACAGCCCCATGGCAGTGTACCCACACCTCCACTGAGATGCTGGACACTCGGGTGGGCTGGGATGCCCCTCCAGCCAGTGCCCACCCACCCCCACATATTCTGAGGGAAGTCCGAATCCATCGCCGGGAGAGACTCCTGGCTCTGAGCGCGTGGCGGGAGGGATAATCTGTTTAGGCTGCCGGCAGACGTAATCAGCCTGTCTCGGGTGGAGGCAGGGCTTGTTTTGTTCAAGCTTGGCAACTGAGCGGGAAGGGGAAGAAAAATGGATTGTTGCATCGGAGCTTTAGGCTCTGCCTCCAGCACAGGGAGCAGGGAGCCCTGTGCACCAGGGAAGTGATGCCAGGGCTTCCAGCAGCCCCACAAAAGAACAATATACACAACCCGGTCCAGGCTGTGGGTGAATCCATGGTGGACCTCATCCCATCATCTTTATGGGTCAGTCCTGATATTCACCAAAGGAGCCCCTCCAACAGTAGTGCCTGCTGCTCCCCACACCCAGGGGGGAACAACGAGGTCACAGCTCTCATCCAGACCCACAGAGCAGGGGGGGACAGCAACGTCATTGTCCCTGATCCACTCAGAGCTCCCCAGAGCCAGGCACCTGTTTCTGGCACAGTTCAAGGAGAAAGTCACCACAAACACTGTGGCTGCAACCTCAAAATAGGAAATCTGGGCGGTTTCAGCTCCGCTCTGCTCTCAGTTTTGCACACCTTGGAGCCAAGAGAACATCGCTGATGGGTGAGTCGGAGCAGCCGTCACCCGGCAGGAATGGGGAAGGTGACACGGTGTTCAGGGAGGGAATGGGATGCGATACCCAAGCAAGCGTTCCAGCCCACAGCACAGCTTCTAGGAACTGAGAGACAGGCATCACTTGACATTCTGTGTGCTCCCAGTGGGATGGCAGATGGAGACCCACAGGAGCCCCGTGACCCCGGCTGTTGGGAGGCTCTGCAAACACTGCTCTGCAAACCCACGCTCCGGCAACAATCCCAGGGGGCAGGATGAAGCCTAGCCTCAGTAGTTAAGCTGCTTACATCCCTGTTTCCCTGCCTGTACAGCAGTTCCCCTCTGCTGTCTGTCACCTGGCGACGCCAAACCCTAGCACAGAGGATGCAGTGCTGCCTCTGAGCATCCTCAATCATCATTCCTGGAGCAAAAACACTCTCCCATCCCCCAGCTCATCATCCAAGTGGCTGCTCGCTGGCCCTGGGCTCAGCCCAAACAGTGCTTTTTCCAGGACAAGACCCGGGCAGCCCATGGGGACCACCCTGGATGATGGGGAGAATCTCCTCTTCATCCACATCCTACTCTTTCGCCAAAACATATTTGCACAAGGCAGGCACGAGTCGGCCACTGCCAGAGCTGCAGATCCCAGGCCAGATTTCACCACCAGCACATCTCCTCCACATGCAGCACAAGGCCAAGCCAGACTGGACAGACTGGACCTGGAGCATGAGGAGCACCAGTCGCCGCTGCCATGGGCCAGCTGGTGGGTACTGTGCATGGCACAGCCCTCTTGAGACACAGCTAGCACCGACTGAGGCATCAGCATATCCCAAAGGACGGAGCTGCCTGGACAGTTTGATGTGTGGGCAGTGGGAGTGACCGACCGACCAGAGGGACAGGAAGGGGAAAGGTTGAATTCACCCTTTGTGCAAACAGCTGGCCTCCTGCAAATACCCCTGGCCTCAGGGCTGTGCTTGGGTCCGAGCACTGCCATTGCCAGGGCACTTGGAGCAAGAGCTGACCAAGGCTGGCTGTGGCATGCACAGAGAATCTGTCAAGCAGCAGCAAAATGAAGCAGGACAGAATGGACTTTGCAATTCCAGCTCCTCCTCGAGCAGCCCCAAAGTCGGTGTGCCTGGCAGCGAGCAGGCGTATCTAACCACTTCCCACCACCGGCCTTCCTCAGCGCCTGGGAGAAGCCGCAACATCTCTCCACAGTGCTGGAGAGGGGATTTATCACTCCGTCGGGTGCCAGCGCAGATAAGGTGCGGCGCCATGCAAAAACCCAGCAGTGAGTGTGTGAAGGGATGGTTCTCCAGCACCCAAAGGCGTCGCCACGTCCCTTCCCTTGGGCCACGCAGAGGTTCAAGTGCACCGTAAATCTACCCCAGCACCCAACACTGCTCCGAGTGCCCACTGCCCTCCCTGCCTGCACGTCACTCTCCAAGGACAGGATGCTGCCTGTGGGGCAGAGCCACCATGACCCTGCTCCCCCAGCCCCTCTGGCTGTGCTCCCCAAGTCCCTGCCCTCCGCAGCTACCGACACAGGCAAATTTGACATTTGCAGAGAAATCTCCCCCTGTTCAGTGCTAATAATCAGTCAAGTAGGGGCGGATTTTTGCAGCATGATACAAGCAGCAGGGAGCAGGGAATGCAAGCACAGGGGCTGCTTTCCAGGAAACTGGGGGCTTTTCTTCCCAAAAAGGAGCAGGGCTGTAGGGAAAAGTGTGGCCGGGACATGATCCCTCACCCTGTCACCCTTTGGACAATGCAAGGAGCCAGGACAAGACCCCTGCAGCACAGGGCATCCCAGTCACATGGATGCAATGTCCCAGAGCAAAGCCAAGCCTGTGACCCAACGCTGACACACTCCAACCTCAGGGCTGCTGGCCACCAGCTGCTCAGCATCCAGAACAGTAGGAAAGTGATAATGTCCAATGGAGAAGAGATGGAAATAACCACCCCCTGCCACTGGGCAAGGGTGTCACGGGAAGAGGCAGTGGGAAAAGTCTGTGAGTTCTATTTTCTAACTGGGTGGTCCTCTGGGCATCTATGCCATGATCTCAAATAAAAAGAAAAGAAGGGGAAAAAAAAAGACACTGGTAGCTGGAAAGACGTCCTCAAATTCCTCTATCTGTGCCAGTCCCCACACCCCGAGAGAGCAAATGCATGGAGAAAATTAAAAGCAACTGCTTTACACTCTGCTCTTCTTCCAATTCAGGCCAGGCAAAATTTTTAGGTTAATTCCCAGCCTGTCCCATGTTGTTGGGGGCTTCATCTTACAGACCAAACACATGTGTGTGCAGATATTGCTGGGCCCAGCAGGCATGGAAAGCAGGACTCCACAGGACACCCCCATGAGAGCCTTCGGTGATCGCTTCAGAAAAGGGTCCCACTGGACAGGCTGACTTTCTCTTGGAGACAGAAGGGGGACCCTGGGAACCATCCATCTTCCCAGGGCAGGTTCTGGAAAGCCAAGCTCCATACAAGGTTTGCAGGTGGTTACAGGGGACTGTGCAGTGCCAGCATGGGCATGTCTTGCCAGGAAAGTGGAAATTCCCACAAAAGGGGAATTTCTCCCTTGATGGGAAAGGAGCAGCATAAAATGAGCTGGAAAACAAGTGGGTGGCACAGCCAGGACAGAGCCACCAACAGCACCGTGTCTGCCAGCAGCCAGGTCCTGCCACTACACATGATCAAGGGATCTGACAGCCCACGACCCACAACAACAGATTTTCCCAAAGGGAGAACAGCCACGCTGACTGACCCAGTTTTTCCCATGCTGGGTGGGCACCCCAGAAGGTCAAACACAGATTAGGGGGGGATGAGGGCACATCACTTCCCACCTGCAGCCCTGGGAGGGGACAGCCACGTCTCCAACAGGTGGTGGGACCGCATGTAGCTGCCCCAAATCACAGCGAGCCCCGTCCAGCAACACAGCCACGCACAAAAACAACTCGTGAACGCAGCGCTCCCGGGATTAGGGACTTAGCGTCCGCACAGCCCTTTGAAGTTGGAAGCGCTAAGTCTGATTATTATTAGAGAGCTCCAGCTCATTAATCCTGATGTTTGGGGCTGGATTTCCCCCCTCCCAGCCCCATTCCTAAGCCGGTTCCCGAGTACGACGGAAATCCACTACTACCACTAAATATTTGTGACTCTTTGCAAACACACTCCGGGTCTCTGCCCCGAGCAGCTCCAGCACCCTGCAGCACCCCAGGAAGCAGCGGGGGCAGCTCCTGACACCCACACACGTATTTTTATCCAATAAAAATCCAAAAGAGACAGGAGTGCGTAAGTGTGAAGTACCTTCACCTTTCCTCCAAGCCAAGTACAAAGGTCAGATGACTCCGAAAGACTTTTCCAGCCTGACTCTAGGTAATCACCAACACTGTCCCTGTCCACGGGGTGAGCACGACACGCTGGGAACAGAGCCCCCACGCCGTGGAGTGGGACCTCCCAACCCAACCTTAAAAAGATTGAGTTAAAAAGGCAGAAACATTCAGAGCTGTTCAATGAACCGTTATTCCTGGGTGTGCTTCGGAGCGAGCACACCCCCACATCCAGCCGGGCTGTGACACGGGGCACAGACCGAGAGGGGAGGCAGGCAGGGTGGTGGGGAAGCACTCGGGTGGCCGCGGCTGTGGGGCTCCTGGGCACACGGGGAGCTGCGGGCAGGGCGGGAGGTGCGTGCGTGCATCACACGCTACCACAGCCACCATCTTATCTGGGAAGCGGGATTACTTCACCCCATCTGCAAGGGAGAAGCCGAGCAGGACTGCGCCGTTTTCCCAACCAGAGCCCCCGCGCAGGGCCCGGATCCGGCCACGGGGCTGACCCCGACCCCATGGGAACCGGACGCGAGGGCAGCCCCCCAGGGCCGGCCGCCACCCCCATGGGAACAAAGCCAACCAGGGGCTGCCCGAAACACGTCCCTGGGTCCCCTGGGAGGTGGGTGGCCGCCGTGGCAGGGCAGGCAGGCGCTGCAGGGGGCTGCGTGCGATGCTTCGAGCCCCCCAAGCAAAGTAAATAAGCTCCGCACGAGGAGGCAGCGCAGCTCCGGGGCAGCGGGAAGGGACCGGCCGGGAGCGGGGGCTCTTCCCGAGCCCCCTCAGGGACGGCTCCTTTGTCTGGGCACGGCCGCGACGCTCCGCGCCGCCCGCCCCTTTCCCGCACACACCACGGCATTTTTTCCAGTTACATTTTTTCCATATTAGCCCTCAGATTTCATGATGCCCCCCCCTCCGCCGCCCCCCCAGCGAGCGCAGCAATATGTCTGATCTCATTGCCATAATAGGATCGGGAGCGGGGATGGCAGCCCTGGCCCAGAAAGGTGTGGGAGGAGGGAGGGCGGCCCTGTTCCACTCACCCCAACACCACGGACCGGCCCCCGTACCCCAAAACAGCCCCCACACCCCAAACACCCCTGCCATGGGAGCGCCGGCCTTGGGCCTGCATCAGGCCTGGGAGGAAGAGGAGGAAGGGGAGGAAGAGGAGGAAGAGGAGGAAGGCCCAGCCCTGGCAGCCCCCCAGCGCTGATCCCTCTCCGGAAAGGGGCTGGGGTCGCCTTCCCATGTCCCCAGGAAAGCAGGGGGCTGTGGGGCAGGGGGGTCATGTCCGGCACGTCCAGGAGGGGACGGTTTGTTTTCAACCGAGTTTTTCCCAGGACTTTCTGGATCGCCTGATGGAGCTCGCGGGATACTCCCCACCTGCTGCCGTGCACCCCAAGACGGGACAGGATCCTTTGGTGCCCCGAATGGCCCCAGGGAGGTGGCACTGGGGTGAGCCACGGCCTAGGGAACCAGTGGGCACTGTGGGTGCTCCATGGGACACCTGGGAATCTGTGGGGTCAGCAGGCGTCCTGTGGGATCGCTGGACATCCTATGGGACCAGAGAGCACCCAAAGGGCTCTTGGACATCCCACGGGCTTCACAAATACCTGAGTCCCGGTGCTGTCTGTGGGGTCAGCAGGCACCCCAAGGAGCCACACACTATGCATGGGACCAGCAGGAACCCGCTGGAATCGCTGGATACCCTATGGCACCAGCGAGCACCTATGGGGATCCTGGACACCCCACGGGATTCACAAATACATGTGGGTCCCTGTGCTGTCTGTGGGGTCAGCAAGCACCCCATGGGACCTCACACCATCCGTGGGGTCAGCAGGCAACCCATGGGACTGCGGGACACTTTATGGGACCAGAGTGCACGCCTGGAGCTCCTGAACACCCCACAGAATCCATGGATCCTATGTGGGTCCCTGTGCTATCTGTAGGATCAGTGGGCACCCGATGGGGCTCCTGGACACCCTATGGGACCAGGGAGCACCCTTGGAGCTCCTCAACAACCCCGTGGAATATAGGGATACCTGTAGTTATCTGTGCTATCCATGGGACCCCACAGCATCCCTGACAGCCCACGGGAGCAGCAGGCACCCACAGGAACCGACAATATCTGTATGTCCAGCAGGCACCCCGTGGGACCCCTGGGGTCCCTGCAAACCTTGGGGACAGCAGGTAGCCATGGCCTGTTCTACCCGTGGAACCCCAAGACATCCATGGGACCCCACATTATCCATCGGATCCTGAGCTATCCATGGGGACACCCATGGGACCCTAAGCTACCATGGGGACTCCCAGAGTACCTGTGGGACCCCAGGCTACCCACGGGGCCAGCGGACACCCCAGCGAGACCCAGGGCGCCCTAGGGGCGGGTAAGGAGCAAGACCCCGGGACGGATTTTGGGGGCAAAACAATGTGTTTTGGGTTAAGATCCCACCTGGTTGAGATCCTCGTCGTTGAGCAGGTGGGACTCGCGGGGCTTGAAGCAGTTCTGGCACTTGCTCTTGTTGAAGATGTTGGCCTGGAACTTCCTGCAGGGATTGTCCTTGGCGGCCATGGCGCGGCCCGCGCCCGCTGCGCGCCCGTTCAGCGCCCCGCGGAGCGCCCTGCCGCCGCCGCGCCCATCGCCGCCGCCCCGCGCCCGCGGGGGGCGTCACGCGAACGCAAAAACCAACACAGAACCCCGACGAATACGGCAGGAAAAAATCAACAGAGGGAGCGAAGCGCAGGACGGCCGCCTCCGCTGCGGCTCAGCGGGCGCGCATGGCCGGGCGGCGGCGGAGCGCGGAGGGGCGGCGCTGCCCGCGCCCTGCGGGGCCGGGCGGGACGGTGAGGGGCGGCGCGGGGGTCGGGGCAGTGCGGGGCCGGGGGCCGGCGCGGGGCGGACCGGGCGTGCGGACGCTGCGGGAGCCGCTCCCGACTGCGCCGCCCGCAAAGTTTCCAGCGCCGCGGAGCCAGGCGGAAAAGGGGCGGAGCCGCGGCGCCGACGGACGTGCCCGCCCACCAATGGGGACGCTGCTCTGCCAATATCGAATTGCCGCGCTGGCCAATGGGGAGCAAGGAGAGGGGCGGGCGCGGCGGGGCAGCCTCGCCGCGGGGGAGGGGCGGTGCGCTGACAGCTGGGGCGGGATCGGCCCGGATCGGCTCCCTTCGGCTCCCTTCGGCTCGGTTCGGCCCGGTTTGGCTCAGCCCAGCTTGGCTCGAATCGGATCGGCTCAGCCCGGTTTGGCCCAGCACGGTTTGGCTCAGTCTGGCACAGACTGGCCTCAGCTCAGCCCACCTCAGCTTGGCTTGCCTTGGCTCAGGTCGGCTCTGCTCAGCCCAGCCCAGCTTCCTTCAGCCCAAGTCAGTTCAACCTGACTTGGCTCAGCCTGGCACAGCTCGGCTCGGCTTAGCTTGGCTTGATTCTGCTCATCCCAGCTCAGCTCTCTTCAGCCTGTCTCAGCACGGCTCAGCTCAACTCAGCCTAGTATGGCTGAACTGATCTTGGGTCAGCTCGGCTCAGCTCAGCTGGGCTTTGCTCAGCTCAGTTTGTCCCAGACCAGCCCAGCTCAGCTCGGCTCAGCCCCTTGTAGGAGCAGTTGCCCAGTGCCCCCATCCTTGGTCCCCACAGAGCACAGTGACCCCCATACAGCCCACAGCAGTGGGTCACGCAGTAACATGGAGTGACAATCCATTGACACCAACCCTGCCCCCAGCCCTGGCACGGGAAGGCACACAGGGGTCACCAACTCTTGGACACTCAGATTCAGTGGGGACAACATCCCTCACACTCTTGGCACCTTGGTGACCTGCAGCACTGGGGACCGAGTGGGGATGAAGCAGGGACAGGGGTGCATGTCCCACCTCAGCCACGTCCAGTGCCCCGGGACCAGCCAGGAACTCCTGTTTGTCCAGGAGTTTTCCAGAATTTTTATCTGCTGGAAACTGGCAGGTAAATATTCCTGACCAGCTGATAAGGACATGGTGTGAGGCCACGGGTTTGGCCACCCAGCTCTGCCCCTGGGGAGCCCCAGAAGGGCCAGGGAAGGGACCTCAGCACCTGTGGAGCATCACGGGGTCAGCAGAGAGGTGGCAATGCTGACCCTGGAGCAGGGGGACAGGGCCAAGGTGCCAAGTGGCACCTCCAAAATGCACCCAAGACTGGCATGTCCCACCACAGTCAGATGCCACCACGGCACAGAGCATCTCCTGCTCATCCCAATGTTTCCTGCCGGCGTGGGATGGGGTGCTGCTATGAGGAACAGCCACATGGACTTTCCTGGATTTTTGGGACCAGGAAAAACCCGTTGGAGAAGAGGCGACGGCGTGGTCCCCTCTCACCCGGCGCTGTCCTGCTGTTTGATGTGGGACCCGGCCTTGGCTGCCTCGCCACGCCGGCTCCACGCTGTCATCCCAAGTAAATAAAGCCCAGCACAATTGCCTGCTTGTTTATTAATTTTTGCTTCATCAAAGGCAGCTTTAATCATCTCTGTCCCTCCTGCCAGGGCCACTCGCAGTGCACACCGTGTGGCATGGATTGGGATGGGACAGCAGAGCACCAGCGACCCCAGTGCATCCTCACTGGCCCCGAGCCCACACGATGCTCCCAGGTTGATGGTGACCACCAGACCCCCCCATGTCACCATTTTGAGTGGGTTTTCCCACCTTTTCCTTGATCCCGATGTTATAAAAGCAGCATGACCCTTCCCCAGGGAGAAAGGATTTTCCCCTCTGGAATTTACCAGGCCTGACACCCTCGCTGTGGGTCCAGGGTTCACCTGGCACATGACTGCGGAAATCCTGCTCCTTGGAGAAGGGTGGATGATTTTCTCAACCAGCTCTTGTCCTTCCCTAATTCCCCTTTCCTTCCTCCCTCCTTCCATCCCCAATGTTGGATTATTCCCTGCCACATTTCTTGCTGAGGACCTGGCATGGCCTGCATCCCACAATTCCCACAGAGGCCCAGCATTTTTTTCCACCAAAAATCCCCTCTGCAGCTCCATGGACACCTCTGTGTGCTGTCCTCACGGTCCCCAGCCCTTCTCCACCCCCTCAAGGCACAGACCCCACAGACTGGAGGATCCTTCCAGGAAGGTAGGGGCTGTTTTTCCCTAGTTCCATGGGGCACCATTCCCCAAAAAGGGCACAGTGTTGGCACAGAGCACGGAGCAGTCCCTGCATTTTCCATCCTCAGGCTGTGCCTGCCCCGTGGGCTCAGGGCCATGACCTGGCGCCGTGCATGGCTCTGCCAGAGCCGGCAGCACCTCGCGGGAAGCTCCTGGTGCCGGGGCTGGCTCCAGCCTCTCCAAAAATCCAGCTGAACGGGACAGGCTTCTCCACAAACCTGTCGGGCTGCATTCAGCCGTGCGGAGCCGGTGTTCGCGCGCCACCGGCAGCCCTTGTGCCACGTTTGGTGGCTGCTGGAAAATCAGTGCCCGTGACATCCCCTGCATGCCCCAGATCCTGGCACAGCCGTGGCACTGATGTCCCCAACATGTATGGGGTATCCCACCCCATTGCCGCCACTGTGGGAATGCCCAGTTGGGGCTGCCATGTGGAACAGGTCTCTTCAACCCACAGCCAGTCTTTCCTGGAGCAGTTTTCTCAGACGAGGGCAATTAAAACAATGGGAAAATGGAAAGTTTTTGTCAGGGAGCTGCAGTGGCAGAGGGGAAGGTGCTGTGGTGAGTCAGCCTTCCAAAGAGAAGCCCCAGCGCCAGGTAAACAAGCTGCAAACCAGGAGGTGTTAGTCACTAGGGCTGTGTTGGCCCCAGCCCGGCGAGGGCATCGGGAAATATCTCCAGCTCCAGGAAAGGGTTCTGCAGCACCAAATCCCACTGATGAGAGCAGACCAGCACCTGCTCCTGTCATGGTGTGGACATCCCTCTAGGATGTCCCACTCCTATCCATCGGCTCTGCTCACCAGGATGTCACCAGGATGGGGACATGAGGCTGTGCCATGTTTTCACAAAGCTCTGATGCGGCACATTTTTCCACAGGGCCAGGCTCTGCCGGGGCAGGAGCAGGACAGTCAGGTGCTCCTCCCCGGTGGCCACTGCTCCCCAGGGGACCTTGGGCAAGTCATTTAATCCTTCTGTGCCGCCAGCTCGCCGTCATTACCGTGGAGCCAGACGGATGGATGCCCAGGGCAGAGGGCAGGAGTCATGGCTTGGAGCCGGCGAGCCCTGGGAGCCCCATTGGATCCAGGCTGGGACTGAGCAGCGCCTGCCAGGGCTCCCCTCCTCCTGCCCTGCTCCAAGTGCAGTTCTGGTGTGGGATGCTGGATGCAGCCCCTGGGATCCAGAGCCACCACACAGCCCTGCCTGGGGAACATCTGGCAGGGGAAACACTGACCCAGGGAGGCTTGGATGCTTTTAGCCACTGTGTGTCTTATAGGGGTGAGACCCACAGGTTAGAAATCCATATGGGGTGCAAAACACCCTCCTGGGTGGAGAGAAAGGCCCCTGGGCTGCCCTGGCAACTGTCTCTGTGCCCTGCCCTGCCTGTGCCCAATTTTCACAGAATCAGAGAGTGGTTTAAGTTGCAAGAGACCTTAAAGACCATCTTGTTCCACCCCCTGCCATGGGCAGGACACCTTCCACTAGGCCAGGTTGCTCCAAACCCCATTCAATCCCATTTTTCCCACTGGGGAAAATAAAAGGACCCAAATTATCCGCTGGAGGAAATCCACAGCATTCTACTGCAGCTGATGCAGCCCAGAGAGGAGGATGCAGCTTCCATGGGGCTGGAAAAGGCCATGAGGATGGTCCAGAGCAGGCTGCGCACACACACAGAGGCTTGAGCTCATCCCAGAAGCCACAGTAAACCCTGTCCCACCAAGCAGAGCTTTCCTCTTTTCCAGAGATGCCAAATGTCCGTGAGTTCATACCTTTCTCCTAAAACTGATTAAATACACCCCCAGCTGGGTTATCAGTCCCATGGTTGCTGCTGCCTTCAGACCTCACTGTGCTTTGGTGGGGAAAATCCATATATTTTGTTCCCACTTGTGTTTTCCCACCTTTCAGCTGTCGGGCAAGGGCAGAGGGGATCCCCCTGTGAGGCTGCCTGCCCTGCCAGCCCCTCTCACCTCAGCATCCCTGCTAAAAACATCACCCTGTGCAAAATGCAGTGCGCTCAGCCTCCTCCATCACTCGCCCCCTTGGCCACCGCCCCGGAGCTGCCGGCACAGCCGTCGGATGTCTGCTCTGCTGACTCCATATAATGCAAGTTTTACAAATGAAAATGTCACATGGCCCTAAATTAAATACTTTGGAGAAACCCATTATAATGCAGCAGCACAATTAGCTTTATCAGCCAGCCCAGAGTCATGCCAAAAACCAAAGCCGACTCACTTGACAGGAGCTGCCATCCATGAAACCAAGCTAACGACCTTAATTATATTTTTAGCTTCTAATTTTTGGCTGACAGTATCCTCAATTACCCAGCCCATAATTGTGCAGGGATGGCGATCAGCCTCACCTGGCCTGTAATTCCCAGGATCAGCCCTTTTATCCCTTTTAAATATTAAATTGACTCCCACTGGCCACCCTCCAGTCCTGTGGAATTTCCCCAGGGTTTTAGTGTTAAAAATTAACAGCAGAGCTCTTGGGCTGGCTGCAAAGCCCTTCCCACGAGGGTTCTGCCAGGAAAACACCTTTCCTGAGAGAATTCAGCGATGAGGGCAAGGAGTTGCTCCCACCAGGTCAAAACTCCATGTGTAATCAGATCAGCTGTTCTGGCCAAAGATTGTTCTTTGACTCATCTCTCTTATGCACCACCCACGCTTTACACCTCAGCTCACAGCCCTGGCACTGAACCCTCCTTTCCCTGCTCCTTCCCTACACATTTTTAGGGCTTTATCCTCATTTTCATGCCAGACTTCAGCCAGCCCGGGGCTTTTCCCATCCAGCTGTCCTCGGTCTCCTTGGCTGCTGGGTGTGGGGAGCCAGCCCTGAGCACCACCTGAGTTTTGGTAAAATGCTTTCCTTTTCCTGATCTGTGCCAGGTTTTGGCAGGGAGGCTGCTGCAATATCACCCTGATGGTGCAAAGGGGCACCTCTGGAGCTTTGGTCACCCAGGGCTCACCCACAGACCCTCAGCACAGGGAATGCCACAGTGCCCGGACCCTGCTGGGTGCTGAGCATCCTTGGGATGATGCCCCATGGGATGAGGACGGGATGAGGAGCAAAGGGAGGAATGGAGCACTGCGGGGTGTGTGAGGTCCCTGAACCCCCCAGGCACTGAGCGCTGGTGAGAACAGAGCTGCCAGGGACGGGCAGGAGCCAGCCGGGGGGCTGCGGGGCTGCATCCCCCCATGGAAGTGTCCAAGGGCAGGACGGAGCGGCCGGTTTGGAGGATTTTCGGGCTGCGGAGGCAGCCAGAGCCCCGGGACTCAGCGGGAGCCGGGCTGGGCTGGCCAAGGGTGCCATCTCCTGGGGACAGCTCCGCACAGCCGAGCCCAGCGCGATCCTGGGCGCAGGACTGGGGAGAGGAGCTGCTTCCCGAGGCTTTCTGTCCCCCCGGGGTTCGGACTGGGGAGCCACAAGTACGCGGGGATGGTTCTTCACCGGTGGGATTGGCAGGCATGGCTATGGCTCTGCAGCCACGCAGAGTCCCGGGTGTCACCACGGACACACACCCAAAAACCAGGTGGCATCAGCGGCTGCTGTGCAGCAGCAACCCCGCGGGTTTGGTCCTGCAGTGACTCTGTGGCTTGCCGTGAGGATTTGGCGGTGGTGACAGGACAGGGGACAGCCAGGCGGTGTGCAGGGGACAGGGACATCCTGACCCCAGCGCCTCCGCAGGGAATTAGGGTGACAGAAATGAGTCCTCAGCAGTCTGAGCTGTCTGAGCTCAGCCCGGCCCTGCAGTTGGCAGTTTCGACCCCAAAGGGCTCCTCTTCCCCTTCCTCCCAGCACAGCCCCTTTTTTCAGGTCCTAAAGGGATCACGTGTGTGGCAAATAGCTCCGGACAAGCACAGGGACTGCAAAAAGCAGATCAGCTGAGGGGAAAAAAAATTCCAAAAAAGTCGCTCAAGCGGAAGGCAAAGCACCCCCTAAAAATGTGCAGAGCCAAACATTATCCACCCTGTCTGCCTGTTACCTGCAGCTCTCCTTGCAGCACTACCACTGGGCAAGAACCCAGCAGAAAAACAGATTTTGTCAGGACAAAACTGGGCTCTGTCACCCCAAATTGAGTGTGGCACCTCCGGAGCCAGGTGCAGATGGGCACTGAAGGATGCAAAATGATGTGGGGGATGCAGTGGGGATGCTGTGGGATGCAAAGCTATGCAGAGGGGTGGATTGTACTGGGAGGATGCCCGGGGAGCTGCTGGTTGACACTCTGGGGAACCAGTGAACACAGCAAAGGAAGGGTTTGATTCAGAAATTCAGAACAGAGGGCTGGTGGTGGCTGCCCAGAGCACAGGGACAGCCCCAGGCAGGATAGGGTGGCAGCCACTGCCTTGGCTGTGAGACAGGAGCTCATGGGGCACCATGTCTGGAGGTGCTGGAGAGCCACAGAGCATCCTTGGAGGCTGTAGGGGATGAGGTTTGGGACACAAAGAGTGAGGCCACTGGGGCTCATGGGCTAGTTTATTGGGCTCCAGTCCACACAGCCCCAGAATTTTACAGCCAAAACCACACTGCCTGATCCCTGCTCAGCGGGGAGGGACAAACCACCCCCAAGTGCTTCTCACTTCCCTCTTGAGGGCTCACTGGGGTGGAAACTGCAAGTCTCTGGTGCTATTTACAGAGCTGAGTTTCTCTTGCAAAACCCCGAGAGCTGGAGCTCCCTGCTCTGTCACACTCAGCCAGCTCAGGCAATGCCAAAATCATGACTTCCCTCCCCGTGGGAGACACAAGCACAGAAATCATCCCATCCTTTGTACCAGATACGTGACATGTGGCACAGAGCTGGAGTTGCAGTGTCCCTGTGGCCACTGTGCCTCCTCTCCTGGTCCTTGGGTGGTGCCAATGCTGCTTCCCACCCTCCTGCAGGAGCTGGGACGTGATGAGCCACATCCAACCACGAGATGCTGGGTTCCTCTGCTCCCCATGAGCACAACCAGCCTCAGATGTCCCTGCAATGGACATTGTAGAAAAACATCCTCTGGCCTCTCTGTTCCAGCTCCATATAGCAAGCACAAAATAGGAATTTTTGAACTGAACAGAAAAAGCCTTGACACTGCTCCACTGATGTTTTTAGTAACAGGTATTGCTGTTTCCTTCCTCCTTCAGCTGTTTCTGCAGAAAGGTCTGAGCTGGACTGAGCTGAGTCACTGTTCTGCCACGCTCCCAGCACCTCGTGCCACTTCCTGGCACCACAGCCACAGCCATGCCCTGGATTTCTGCAGGAAACAGGGAGAAACCCCTGGAGGCTGTCAGGATTGCAGAGGTGGCTCTTTCCCTCTGTGAAACTGAGCTGTGTTATTAATGTGTCATTAACACTTTGTGCTCTGAGCCCATGCAGGACACAGCACAGCCCTCCTGCCCCCCCCCACATGGATTCACCAGAGAAAATCAGTGTTTAAAGCACCTTACTGTGCCCCACGAGATGCTCTGAGTCATGAGCAGGAACCAGGACAGTGGCTTGTGCTGACCATGCCGAGGACAGGGAAAGGATGGATGTCCTGGGTGATGCTTGGTCCTGGCAAGTGCCTCCAGCACAGAGTGAAACATCTTTCTCTGCAGAAGAAAACATCCCACTGGCACTGGTGGAATCACCATCCCTGGAGGGATTTGGTTCAGCAGTGAACATGGCAGTGCTGGGGGAATGGTTGGACTCGATGATCTTAGAGAGCTTTTCCAACCTCTATGATTCTGGGATTCTGCTGCAGTCCTGTGATGCAAGGGCAGCTGCTGCAGAGCCCCCGCTCCACCAAGCCCCTCTCAAACGTGACCACCTGGCCCAGGACACCTGTCCCTGCTCCCGGTGACACATCACCCCGCAGTGTCCCTCCCACCCTGGCCCCAGCAGCCCTGGCACCCCACGAGCCAATGCAAGGCTGCATGTGCCGCCAATTTGCATGGAAGGGACCAGGGGAAACCCCAGGAAATGCACAGCCCAGGCATTAATCAAATCTCTCTCTAATAATAAACCCCTGAGCCGTGCAGGGGCTCGGGGCTGCAGCTCGTGGGGCCATGGCAGGAGCTGAGGGGGAGTAGTCACCGACGGAGAGTCAGATGTGAGTTACCCCACGGGGGCTGCAGGGGGTGAGGGGTTTGTCTGTGCCAGGGCTTGGGGCTGGGAGGGTCTGCTCAGAGCTCCCACCCTGCTGGAGGTGGGCAGTGCTGTGGGGCTGGAGAGGGAATCACAGAATGGTTTGAGCTGGTAGGGAGCTTAATTCTCATCCAATTCCGCCCTCCTTTCCATGGGCAGGGACAATTTCCACTATCCCAGGTTACTCCAAGCCCCATCCAACGTGGCTTTGGACACTTCCAGGGATCCAGGGGCAGCCACAGCTTCTCTGGGCACCCTGTGCCAGGGCCTCCCCACCCTCACAGGGAAGAATTTTTTCCTGATAACCAATCTAAATCTACCCTCCTTCAGCTTAAAGCCATTCCCCCTTGTCCGGTTGTTGCTCAAAGCTTGGGATGAGTGGTCTCTGGGGGAATTCAGGGTGCTGGTCCCGGTGGGTGAGAGGCAGAAGGAGACACTCACCTGGCTCTGCTGGAAAACCTATGTCTGGTAAGCTTGGCTGCCTGTGCTGGGAGCACCACGTGCACCTTGGGGCTCCCCAAGGAGGAGAGGATCTGTCCTAGATGAGGCCAAACATCTCCTTGGACCTGCCCTGGCAGCATCTGGGAAGGAGCTCCCCAGCCTGCAGCCCCTCGGCTTTGCTGCAGCCCCAGATCTCTGTTTTCCATGCAATTATCCCATGGGAAATCCCACCTTGGTCAAGGATGGCTCAGCTCTGCCATCCCCAGGGCTTGCTGTAACCCCCAAGGGCTTCCTGCCACCCTCGGGGGGCTTCTCTGGGTACAAAGTGTCTTCCAAGAGCATCGGAGGAGAGTGATGCCCTGAGCCTCGCCCTGCCCTGGGGATGTCTCCAATCAGCTTGACAGAAAGTCATTATTTAATTTTATAGCAACGTTAATTGAACAGCTGGGAGTGCCAGGCCAGCATCGCTGTGCAGAGAGGATTTTTCCCTGGGAATGGGAGGGTTTCACGTGTGCTGCCCCAGGAAGGAGCAGAGGATGCTCATCCTCAGCCCCTCTGCAGGGCAGGCACTGATGGGCAGTGGCAGCAGAGATGTGCAAAGTGCCCAATCTCTGCACAATCCCAAGTCCTGGAGAGAGAGGAGAGACCCTGGCAGAGTGCAGGGGATTTTCTGGGTAAAAATCAAGGGTTTTGCTTGCAGAAGCAAAACTTTGAGCACGCAGAGCTCGATGCTGTGGCTTTGGGGAGTTTTAACCCTTTGGGCCCCAGCAGCAGCAGCAGCAGCTCTCAGCTGTGCAGGAAGCAGCTGCAGCTCCAGGCATGGCTCTGGGGAGGGATGAGGTGTCCTGGGAATCCTCTCAGGCAGCAAAGGGCACATTTCCACCCTCGTGCTGGGTTAGAGCTTCCCTGTTAGAGCTTTTCTGTCGCGCTGGCCACAGACCCTGCACGTGGCAGGAGCTCTTATCAGCCAGATAATTCCTCGAAGTGTTACTTTTTGAGTAGATTTTCGTGTTGCTGAGGGCTTCTCCCGTGCCTTTGGCATCAGCTCCAGCACACACGGGCACTGGGAACACTGGGGCAGCAGAGGATGGGACAAACAGCCCATGATTGGGACAAGAGCACGTCCACCTCCAGCTGGCACTGGTTAAACTGGTGCCTAAAGCCTCCTGGGGAGATTTTCCTCCTCCTGCTGCTTTGACGTGTCTTATGCATCATCTCGTGTTTCACTATGACACCAGAACACCCGAGAGAGAGGTCAGAAATGACACACAGGGTCGTGCTTCCGGTATTTTCAGAAAAACCTGTGAAGACAGGGGTGGTCTCACTGGCAGGTGCAGGGATCACCAGACCCTCGGGGCACAGCAGGGGCCACCTCTAGGCCAGGGTGGGCTCCCTGTGTGTCCCCTGGGAGTGGCACAGGACACACCCATGCAGGGTTACAGTCTGAAGAGCAGATTTGGCTGTGTGCTCTTGCCCAAGCCTGGACCAGGGAGGGCTGAGGCACAGCAGGATCTCCCTGCCAGCCCTAGAAAGGGACAAGGTGGCTACAGAGCAGCCCCGTGGTGGCTACAGAGCAGCCCCGTGGTGGCCACCCTGTACCTACCTGTGCCTCTGCTCCACAGCCATGGATGGGACACGTGTGGGACAGGATGCCATGAACAACTGCAGCGACCACGAGTACTGGGACACCCTCGTTGCCCAGTGCATCCCCTGCAGCCTCGTGTGCAGCCAGCCCCCAGCCAGGAGGTGTGATGCTGTGTGTGGTGAGTGCCAGGGCTGTCCTCGGGGGGAAGAGCCAGGGATGGGGCAGAGCTGGGAGAGAGGATCAGCCCCTGGGATGAACCCCAGAGCAGGCTCTGAGCCAGCTCAGCTCAGCAGAGCTTCTAGCCAAAAATGCAGGGGATGTGAGAGTTTCCCTCATGCATGGGCTGGGGCTGGTGACAGCTCAGGATTGAGAGCAGCACTGAGTGCCTGCATCTCTGCACTGCTCCTGTGGCACCAACAATCATATCCCCTATTGGGGCCACCCCACTCTCCAAAGGCAGGGCTGGGGAGCCACCAGGTTCAGTGGATGTGGATAAGGATAAACCCCTGACCTGGGGCGGGCACTGAGGTGTCCTGAGAACGGGTGGGGTGGAGTAAAAAGGAGAAATAAACTTTGCACCCCAACCGTGGTGCAGGAGTCCTTCCATGAGTCACAGGCTGAGGTGACTCAACCCTGTCCCAGAGTTCATTCAGTGCACTTCTCATTGAGGACAGGAGATGCCATTCCTGGCATCCCGAGCCAGTGCTGAGGCAGGTTTTGGTGTGTCCCAAAAAGCTGTGCAAACCCCAGGGCAGCAGCAGCAGCTCTAAGAGCAGCAGCCAGGAGCTCCCAGCTGAGTACAGCTGCCTCTGGCTGGCTGAGACCATCCCCTCCCCGAGCAGCTGCCAGCAGATGCCTTTCCTCAGCTCTCCAGCCAAGCACCACCCCAAATCCCGTGGATGTCACCCTGCCAGCCCTGCAGAGGACATCAGTGCCTACAGCAGTGGGCAGCTCTCACCCTGTGCCTGTCAGAGCAGTGGGCTGGGCTCATCCTCTCATGAATCAGGCATTGGGGCAGTGGGAGGATGTGCTGAGGACACTCTGTTCATCTCCCTCCCCTCCCACAGAGTCCATGGACTGCAACAACAGACCTGGATTCTACTACGACGAGCTGGTGAAGAACTGCATCAAGTGCAGCTCGGTGTGCGGGCAGCACCCCAAGGAATGCATCCTGTCCTGCGAGCGTGAGTTGGGCAAGGAGCACCAAACCCTCACTCTTCATCCCACGGGGCTTTTGGGTGCTGCCATTTCACTGGGGAAAAGCAGCCAGGGCATCCCTTTCCCGTTTTTCTCCATCCTGCAGAGGCTTTCCCCTGTCCTGTGCTGGTGATTTGCAGGTTGGGCAGCTCCCCCAGGTAGGGTGAAATTGGCAGCTGTGGATCCCACCTGGCTGAGCTGCCCCCAGCGCTTGGGGAGGGCAGCAGGAGGGGACAGGGAGATCCTCAAGAGCTACAAGTCCTGTACTGGGGTTGAGATGATCCCTGGAGATGGGGCAGGGTGGGAATGGGGTGTGGGAAGGAACCTCCTCTGCCTCACCACGGAAGAGAAGCTCCAGTGAACAGAGGGGATGCAGAGCTGCTGTGAAATACCTTCTCAGTGCAGGGCACAGCTATCAGCTCTTTCCCCTATCAGAAAGCCACCCCAGAGGTGCCTGAGCTCCCCATCTCTCCTCCCCACAGCCACCCCTGCGGGGCCAGCAGCCGTGCTGGAGCAGAAGGCATGTGCCGAGCAGGACCCCTGGCTGGTGCTCTACCTGCTGCTGGGGCTTTGCCTCTGCGCCCTGCTCTGCTCCCTGCTGCTGGGCTGGACTCACCTGCGCAGGAAGGGAGATGGCAGCTCCTGCCAAGCCAGCGCTGCGACCTGCCACTGCAGGGAGGACCCTGCCAAAGGTGGGTGTTGGCTGCACTGAGGGAGGCTGGGGAGCTTGTGGGGGGCAGGATGAGGGTGGCAGGCACTGCTGGAGGGGCAGAAAGCAGAGCCAGTTCCTAACAGGGTGGGAGGAAAAGTAAAGACAATGATGTGGTTCAGTCTGAGCCTGGGAGAAGAGCAGGACTGGACCCCTGTGCCTGATTCTCCACTATAATATCCTCCTCAGTCACTCCCTGCAAAGCCCCAGGCACAGCTTCCCACTGCCAGGCAGGGCTGGAGCTCCTCCATAGCCAGAACCTCTCCAGTCTCTATCCAGAGCAGCAAAAAGCCAATCCTCTTCCAAAATAAACACCTGTCCCAGAAAAACCCAGTTTTAGCTCTGCAGCCAGAGGGGCTTCACAAGCCCTTGTGGTAAGGAGAAAAGGAGAAAGGATAATGTGGAGCAATTCAACATGGAAAAGGTGTTTTTATTCTTCCTCTTTCTCTTATCCCCTTCCTTTAAAAAAAAAAAACAAAAGCCAAACCATGGCCCACTTGACTATTTTTGCACACACATCACACACCCCCATGTTTACATACATCCACCTCAAAGCCATCAATCAAAGTCAAAAATCACAGAGGAAGAGCCCACAAGCCAATGTGGCACCCAGAGCCACTCCCAGGACTGTCCCTCAAGCCATTCCTGTCCACTTTGCCAAAGGACCTGGGGCAGAAAATGGTCACTTTTAAGGGAAGCCACCAGATTTGGAGAGATTTTCTGGGTGTTTTAGGTGATGCAGTAAATCCATGCTGGCAGCTGGATGTCCTGTCCAATTCCAGCTCTTCACAGGCTCTAGGGCAGCACTTCAGAGCATTCCTCAGGTAAATCTGCTCCCAAGCCCCCTCAGCTGACCCACAGTTTCTTTGCAGATCGGCTGGTGGAAGCTGGCAGCGTTGGCGATGGATTCACTGGCATCAGAATCCCAGAGCCAGTGGAAACCTGTGGCTTCTGCTTCCCTGGACATGGCTCTGCTGTACAAGAGACCAAATCCTGCCCCAGCACCTCCTGTCCCACTGGGGAAAGGGCTGCTCCCTCCTTCACTGGGATCTGCAGCACGGGAAGCGCCGGGGCCATTCCCAGCCCTGATGATGGCCACTTCAAAATCATCTGCTCTCCTGCCCAAGAGAAAACACCCACGGTGTGACACAGTGGATGTTCCAGCACGGGATCAGAATGCAGGGATGCTCCCTCTGCCCCCAAACCAAAGCTGCTTCACCCTCTGTTGCCAGGGACTGGAAGAGCTTCTCCAGCCCAGGCTGTGCTGGGGGCTGTAGGACACAGACAGGGCTGGAGGTTGCACAGAGCTGTTTGCTTCCCTCAGGAAATTAAATCCCCATTATTCTTGTGCACTCCCAGTGAAAGAAGTCACTTCCCATGTAGCAGCATCTGACTTCATCCTCCAGCTTGACCTCAGTGCATCCCAGCCATTGGGGACATTGGGCTTTTCATCCTGGTTCCACCACCAGCATCCCTGCAAAGGGTCAGGCTGTGGTGCCCACTGCTCCCCATGGAGAGCTCACCTCTCCCTGCTTGGAAGCTCCAGCACATACCAGAACAATTGGCAGCAGAGCTGTGAACACCTCAAACATGGAATTAGATCCAAGGAGTCACTGGTGGAAGTTACAAGGACACAGTGTGAGAATCTCCACTATCATTTCCAGCAGTGCCAGGGGTGATGGTGAGCTTTGCCTCATGACCAGGACACAATGCTGCTCATGAGGAGCTGGGAGAGGCACCAAAATCCTCAATGGAATTTGGTTTAAGTGTGAAAACTCATCCAAGGCTGAGATCTTTCTACAAAACTGGATTTATGTATATCTGACCTGGGTTATCCTGAAGAGCTGGTAAAAGTGAGGAATCAGCCAGAGATAAAGCTGCTTTGAGGGAATATTTTTATCTGACCTGGCTTTGAAAGCTACCATGGAAAAATAGGGGTTTCAATGTATAACTTGAAGTCCTCATTTCCACTAAAGGAGATTGATGGAATTTTTTGTTTGGTGAGGAATTGCTCCTGGTAGGAGCCCATTCCCTCCTCTGTCCCAAACTAGAGCTTCAAACTTGGAAGAATAAATACAAGTCAATATATGCACAAATTGGTGCTGGGAAAGCAGACAGCTGGAGAAAACACAAGCAGATTTATAACACAGTCTGTCATTTCTATGTTACGTATTTCTTTAAATGTAAATACTTTCTTATCATTAAAAAAAGGCATCACTGGGGAGGTTGAGCCTCTCATTCTGGTCACCTCCTACACTCTCAGCACTCACAGTCCATAGGCCTTCCAACTTCCAAACCTTCTTTGTCCCAGTAAGCCTGGAGACCCTCCTGGCCTCCCCTCTCACATCAGCACTTCCCCTCCACCTCCACAGCAGCATCTCCCATCCATCCCTGCCCTCTGGCAGTGGGAAGCAATTCCCTATGTCCTGTCCCTCCATCCCTTGTCCCCAGTCCCTCTCCAGCTACCCTGGAGCACCTTTTGGGACTGGAAGGGCTCTAAGGTCTCCCTGGAGCTTCTCTTCCCCAGCTGAACATCCCCAGCTCTCCCAGCCTGGCTCTGTGGCAGAGGGGCTCCAGCACTGGGAGCATCTCTGTGACCTCCTCTGGACTTGCTCCAGGCTCCACATCCTGTTTGTCTCAGGGGCTCCAGAGCTGCTGAAGGGTTTTGCACTTACCTTGGGGCAGCACCAACACATCCTCCCCTGGCACCAGGGCTGGCAATGCCCCCAGCTCTGTGCCCCCTCTGTCCAAGCACTTCCCAGCGAGGACAGGGACTTCAGGACAAGGAAAACCCTCAGCAGCACTCAGAGCCTCACCAGGCTGCCCCTTTCCAGCAGGGAGGTCCTGGGGACACGTGGATCCAGCCCAGCTCCAGTGCCCTGCAGACCTCCAAGTGTCACCTCCAGGAACCCCTGGCCATGGTATTTGCACAGAGATTCAGAACCTTATTTAAAAACGGGACAGAGTTCACCAGTGCCACCAGTTTTGCAATTAAAGTCTCTCTGGAGGATCACGAGGCATCAGTTATTCAAATGAGAAGGATTTTAGGGCCATGTCCATGCCAGTGAGAACAGGAGCTCACCCTGTGAGGCACCAGCAGCTCCTGCCCCAGCTGGCCCAGGAGGGCATTCACCTTGTCACACCCAGGCAAAGCCAGGGTTGGGACAGGGCTGCTCCTCCTGTCACCACGTGGGGTCTCAAAAATTGGGGAAAGCACTCATCAGAAGCCAAGTCCTTCCCTCCAGGCCAAATATACAAGAGGGAATATACATCCCTCACCCTCCCCTCCTTGTGGGAACATAACCACAGATACCAGCAGAGAAAAGGTAACAGAGCAACTCAAACAAATCAGCAGGGAAATACTCTACACCCTTAGTGCTGGAGAGCCAAGAGGAATCAATGGATTTGGTATCACATCTTACAGCCACTGGCCAGCAGCTCTGAAGGATCATACCTGGGGACATCACTTCCAATATCAGAGGAACATCTAGAATTGTGTTCTGTACATACGATGGGATGAGCCACACCACATGGAATTAAGGGCACTGACTCTGAGGAAGAACCCCCACCCAGGATTTAACCAAGTCTCACATTTCTGCTTTTCCAGTAGGCATCAGCATCAGGCAAAGCTTTATCTCTACTCGAGTGGCTGAGGGACAGGAAAATGTAGCTAAAACCACTTTCTGGCTATTTTTGTGTCCCCTGTAGAGCTGTGTTCGCTGCTGGCAGGTAACAGAACACACCCCACCGTGAGCCTGCATCACTGCACCAGGCTTTGTTCCCAGTCACTCCTGCAAATGCCTCCTCCCAGCAGATCCAGCTGTGCCGATAGAAAATGTACCTCAAAATAAACAAGCCAAGCCCAAACTGCTCCCCGGGATGAGGAGCTGTCACCGGTGGAGGAGGCAGCCTGTCTCTGCTGACTGTCAGCACATCAGGGAGGTTTGCTTCACCCGTTTTCCTACAGGCGATGTTGAGGGAGTTCCACGGAGGAAGCTGCCGGTTCTGCAGGGAATAATTCCGTGCATGAGCTGCCTGGCTGCTGCTGGAGGGATGGAGGGGGAGAGGAGGCTGTGTTTAAGAGAAAGCAGCATGAGGGGTAGCGCTGCTCGAACGCCAGCAGCTGCTCTTCCATTTTTATAGGGAAAGGGAAAATGCTGTCCCCTCCTCTCAGAATGGATTTACTGCCGCTGGAAACAGAACCTGGTGTGATTCGGGCAGAGACACGGGGGGTGGGATGGCAGGCGGGAGGAGAGGGGGGAAGAAAAGAATAATAGAGCTTTTACTACCCCAAGAATTCTGCTTTTGAAACCAGAAAGAGAGCCCAGAAAGCTCTCCCCGAGCACCATCTGCGCCGGTGCAGAGCCCTCTCCACCAGATGGGCGGGGAGGAGAAATTAAGGGTGATTTATACGGCTGCCTCGTCCCTAAACAATTTGTTCCTGAAGGCTTAACAAAGCCGGCTGCAGCAGCTCGGCCGGCTGAGCGTGTGCTGTGGAGAACAGAATTCATCCGAACGAGCCAAAGGCTCAGACCTCGGCGCCATCCTCATCCTCGTCCCTCTGCCGCGCGGTGGCACTCCTCATCCGAGCGGGAATGCCAATGCAGCAGCCCTGGGAGTGACGAGAGGCTGTTCCTGCCTTCCTCCGCAAGCCTGCTGCATTATTAAAAGGGTGGCAGAAAGCGTCGGCAGGCATCCGCACGATGCCGTGCTCGGCTCCGGGGAAAGGAGGGGCTCCTCTCTCTCCTCTCTCCTCCATCCGCAGTTCTGCTGCCGTTTTTCAGCGGAGGCAGGAATGCTCAGGTTAAACCGTGATGAAGTTATCCCAGCACGCCGTGGTACCCAGGCAGGGAGGGAGGCGATGGCCTGGCAGCACCAGGGCAGCTCCACACCACACCCAACCTCCTGGGTGTGATTCAAGGCGTTTCCACTTGGCCTTTCTTCCTCCTTGCCCTGACACAGAAACCTCTTGATGTACAAAACCTCCTCGTACTCTTGCAGTCTGTGTGCGAATCAAAAGAGTTCTGCCGTCCTTCTGTTCAGCTGCTCTTGTAAGATGCTCATTTAAAAACCAAGCATGCTCAATTCCCTTATTTTTTTGTTTATCAGACTGTGTCCTGGGCAGGTTAGACACCTGTACTTCACTCCTAGAGCACAGAACCTGGAGGGTTAGATCCCTCCATGCTTTTCCACACTGGCAAAGCCAAGGAATGGCTGGCTGGGGATTTATGCAGAGGGTAATGATCAGAGAAGCTGTGGCTGCCCCTGGATCCCTGGAAGTGTCCAAGGCCAGGCTTGGAGCAACCTGGGACAGTGGAAGGTGTCCCTGCCCATGGCAGGGGGGAAAAGGAGACGATCTTTAAAGTCCAACCCAAACCATTCCATGACTTTTAGTGTGACACCAATTTACACAGTGCCCAACTGACACTTTGCCCTCTGCACAAGGCAGAACAAAGCTATTTTTGCTCCTCCAGCTCTGCTCTAAAGGCTTTCTCTCCCAGGCTGCAATTCCACCCCCAGCCCAAGCTCCTGAGATCCAGCATGAGCAGCGCCTGCTGCTACCTCAACCCAGAGATGGAGGGGGAGGAAAGGCCCCGGAGCTGCAAGCTGAGAACACCAACACACAGGCTGTGGCTCTGCAAGAGGAGAAGAGCACGTGAAGAGTTAATCCATGTGGGAGGATACAAGGAACCAATACCAGCCTAGCACATACCAGGAAAATGTGTTGTTTACTCAGAGCACTGCAGAAGGGCTCAATAGCAGCAGATCCATCGCTCAAAGCTGCCCCGGCAGCGACCGTTCCCAACAGATGGTACATTTTTCACGACTGAGGTTCTCTCAAGTGTCAGATATATATAAATCCACCTTTGGAAGGCAGCAGGAGGGGAAAAAAAAAAACCAAACCAAAACCAGCAACAACAAAACAAGCACTTTTGAGAAATTCAAACTTATTCACAAGATTTAGAAAGAAAAAACAACAAACAAAACAAAAAAAAGAACCAAGACCACTCTTACAGTATAAACACGCCAATTCATTCATTTTTACTGATGGTTGCATTTATGAATTTCATTCTCGTGAAAAAAGGGAATAAAAGGAAAAAAATTAAGAAAATAGCTATTTATAGAAAACAAAACAAAAAAGGGCTCAAACAGAACAGAATCTGTGCTGATGCTTTTGATGAGCAGTCCGATGGCTTTGAACATTACCTGTGCAAGCAGGCATGCTTGAAAACCTGTCTGAGTACTGCAGCTTCAGTTCCACAATCCAGGATTTCTTTTACAGTTGGTGGAAAAAAAAGAGCCTAATAGTTTCATACTGTATTTATTTAATAACTAAAATTCACAAATAAAAAGATACTTGCAAAGTCCTTTAGTTGTCTCATCCCCTCCTCCTCCACTCTACTGCTTTCAGACCCATATGCATAAAAAAATGGGTTTGGATTCTTAATTTTAACTGGTATATGATTGGTCGTTGGAGCTGAAGCACCAAATGGAGAAGATGCTTTATGGAGATGAGGGTAGAACCCTTTGCCTTCCCACACACATTTTGGAGGAACACAGGAGATGTACCAGTGCCCGGACTCCTCTGCTCCCATTTCCCCCACCCAGAGCATTCCTTTCATTTTATATTTCCTCTGTTAAGTGACTGACTGCAGCCTCTTTTCCCCCTTTCTGTCCTTGTGGGACCTCACACACGTCGGACATTGTTCATTTCTCACTCTCCAGGCTGTGAGTCAGTGTCAAGTAGGTCCTGTTACAGCTCAGTGCGAGTTGGTTTGTAATGGGTCTTTTCATTTCAGGTAGGTTTGTGTGTCGGTTCAGAAGGCTTGCGCTGTTTCTTCCTTGTTTGTATCTGACAAGCTGCTGGATAAGGCTATTCATACTCCAGGAACTGTTTGTGATAGAACAGCAAATATCTGCAAGAGAGCAGAGGGATAGTTTCAGTTCTGTGCTGGAGCAGATGAGTTTCCATTGATGCAACCACAAAACACGAGGGCTGTTAATTTTGGTTTTCAGTTTGAAGTGATAGTAACCAGGGATGAGAAGGAGGGAAGCCAGCTGACATAATTTTACCAGCAACTCAGGGAACTGAACAGCTGTACATCAAAAAGGAATCCCATGGATGCCCCATCCCTGGAAGTGTTGAAGGCCAGGGACAGGGCTTGGAGCAACCTGGGATAGTGAAAGCACGGTGCCTCTGCCCATGGCAGGGGGTTGGAATGAGATGAGCTTTAAGGTCTCTTCCTAGCCACGCCAACCTGTGATTCTATGAAAAAGTCAAACCTTGTAAAATCTACTCAGGACCTGAAAACTCTGAAGATTGGACTCTGTTGATGCCCAGACAGGCAGCAAACCATTTAACACTACTGTGACACAAAATAAAGGTGCTTTAAGATGCAACTGTTGCTTTAGAGTCACATTACCAGAGATCAGAGCAGCACTACTGCAAACTGCCTCACATTTACTGGTACAGAAGCAAAATGAAGCAGCAGCCATGTGGGTGAACACTCATGTCCCAGTCAAATATCTCAATCTGCACTCAAATCTGGTCGTTTAGAGGATGAAATTCTTCCTGTCTTTAATTGCTGTGTGTGTAGTGGTACAGAAGGGAGCCCAGCCCCTCAGCAGTCACACAGAAAAATAGCACTTGGGATTGATCTCCACACAACCCTGCTCACTGACACTGACACAGCCACTGGTGAGTCCTCAGAGCACTTCTGAGACTTTCCAATTGCTGTAATTCCCTTCAAGCCCTATGGATTCCCTCACACAACACAGAGCTACTGTGTCAGCCTTTATGTGAACCAGGGAAATGCATCAAAGCACAAACCAGCCTTTCTGGGCAATAGTTGTGTTGTACATCCTCTCCTCCTTGCCTCTGGCAGGTTCTCCCATGGACATAACCCCACCTGAGCAGAGCCAGCCACTTGTTACTGAATTACAACAAACTCATTTCTCTGCTCACCTCGAAGCAGAAGTTCCCTGTCAAGTCATTTAACACTAAAATTCAGGTATTATAGATTTATGTTTTTACTTTCCAATTGAAGTTCAAAAAAATGAAAAAAAAAGGGAAAATCTATTAAAAAAATTACACCCTGAACATTGTGCCTGCAGCAATCCTTGAAAATGTCATGAATAATTAAAACAAAAATGGTAAAGGCTTATCTTTGCAGTACCAAGTCCATAGTTGAAAAGGCAAAATGAAGACTTCAGATTTTAAGTTGCTTTTTTCTTGGAACATACAGCAGTCCCCAGTGCTTTCCTCAAAGGAGGAACACCACAGTGCTTCCCTTTAAAAATACTGCTCTGTCCTCCCAAAACTTGTCTAATATAAATATCTGAAGCCATAATGTCAATCTGAGATTAATTTAAAGCCATGAGCTAAGAAACAGCTCATGTTCTCTACCTGCCTCCCAAAGAGCTTTGCCATTCTGGGCCACAGCACCTCCTTAATGGCTTTTCTTCAAATCTTTTACACTCATAGTAATCCAAAGGTTCTGCAGGCACAGATTGGATTGTGTCATGGAGATAAGCACTGCTCCTGCACTGGGTGATCACATCACCTTGGTTTTCAGAATCCCTTCCATGAACAAGAGTTTGGATATGAGCATCATTTCCAGACACTGCAGAGTCACCTGATGTCCCTCTTCCTTTGGCAAATCCAGGGTGATAAAAGTAATTATGCATAAATATAATTGTGCAGTCTCAATGCTGAAGCACTGAGCACTGCAGGGGATATTCAAGAGAGAAACTCTCTATGATTAAAAGGGTTTTTTTAAAGTAGGGAAAACCCAACAAAGGTCCAAGTTTCCCTTCCTTTCCCCTTCCACTTACCCTTCACTGTCTAGCACATCCTTAATGCTTGCCTTGGTGATAATGGCATCATCACACTTGAACCACTGGTCCTTGTGCTGCCGGATGAAGCTGGTATAGTGCCCACTCTCCAAGGTTCCCTGGTGATTAACTACTGCAAACAAGGAATACCTGCGGCACAAAACATCATGAATATGTGTATCAACAGCGGGGAAACAACAGACATTTCAGACAGGCAGAAACTTTTGTTCATAAATGCACATGGCAATGGTAAAGGATCTGATCCATCACTAAAACTCCAGCTTTAATATTAGCTGGGAAAGGGTGGCTTTGCCCAGGGGAAAAAAAAACCCCAAATATTTTTCTTTTCCTGTCTTGCTATTTCTGCAACTCTCCAGTCTGCTGACCACTGTCAGCTTTACCAATACTGGTTACCAAATTTTCTTCTAAAATAGATCAATATTGGTGCATTCCTGAAGAGGACCATTGATTATCCAGTCTGACCTTCTACTTCCCTGATTTACTCTAGTGAACCAGAAAAATTGCATTTGAGGTATGGGGAAGGAGGTAATCTTAGATATTTCTAATGATAAACTGCTGAACTTATTAACTGTCCTTAATCTGCAAAGCCAGTACTTATTTTGAAATACTGAATATATTCAGCCTCAACTTCCAGCTCTCAGATGCTGCTGTGCATTTGCCTGAAAACCTGCAGGCACACCTCTGTTCCCAAAAAGATACTGATAATCAAGTTGCTCTCATTTTCTTTTTCCTTTTCTTTTTTTTTTTTTTTAATGCAAGACTGAAGTCTTTGGCTCTTTTGTTCTAAAGTAAGATTTTGTTTCCAGTCTTCAATACACTTGTGGCTCTTTTTCAAGTGTTTTCCACTCTCTTTAACTCTTTCATAAAATGCTGCCCTCACACTGTGTGTGATACAAGCACACCTACACAATGGTAAAATAATCTCTCTACTCTCACTTGATATTGTCCTACTTGTGTTCAAAATTCACAGAACTCTTTTGACACAGCAGTGCCACAACAAGGCACCTATTCACTGACTGCCTACAGAGCCACTCTCTTTAGGAGAGTTCTTGAATGCAGCTAGGATGGACAGCACCCTTCAGTCCCAGCTGGAGCATTCTGACATTGCCCCAGCTGTTTTCTGGCACCCAGATTACTGTGGAGTCCAGATATCTCTGCTCTCATTACCTAAATATGCTTAATTTTTAACAACTTCTCCAACTTAAGGCATGTGCAAAACTCAACAGTGATCAGTTGTGTTACTTTCAGACCTCTTCTAACACTACTTAACATGCCACACCTAAATAATTCAAGCTGTAGCCCCACACAATACCTGCCTGGATGATGCCTGCACTAACACCTGGTTAGCTTGTTTTTTCATCTTTGTGTGATTCCAGCTTCTTACTGAAACTTCTAGTGGCAAATGAAGAGTCTTGAATTTAGATACACAATGGCAGCAATGAAACTTGTAACCGTATTTAAATGAAGAAATAAGGGGTTTGTGACCATTTTATTCCCATAAAGCTATGGATAATGGTTTCAGTCACACCCCCTTTACATTCTTGGGCAAGTCCCTTATCAGTCCATCATTTATTCTGACTGAAATCAATACCTGACCAAGACACCCCAGGACTACTGGGATCATGCACTCCTGACTTTGAGTGTCAGTGTTCTCTTAACTTTCTTTGGTCCTCTGGAACTCCCTTTGCCATTGCAATAGGAAGAGGATTATTTAAAGGAAACACCCATCCCTTGTAATAAATACTGTGACCACAGCATTTAATTTTGCCCACAGACCATTTGCTGGGGGTATCACCCTCAGCTCTGGAACAGCCCACGGAAAGGCAGGAATTGTAGTGAAGGCAGTGAAGCTTTATTTTGCAACATTTCAGACTTACTGTGCTGTCAGATATGGTAATGCACTGGCACTGCAGGATATAAAGCAACACCATCTCCTTCTAGAAGGCAACTACCTTTCCCAATAGGAGTCATGGAATGTACCACTTACTTATTATCATTGTTTAGACTATCCGTCGGCTGCTGGTACTGCCCGTTCATTCTGCTCTCTTTACTGCAACACACACACACACAAAAATCCAGTCACTTAAAGCAGTGGCTTCCCAAACCCAGCAAATTGGTCTGACATGACACAGCCTGTTTGCTGAATTCAGGTCCTTATTCCAGCTGAGCAGCAAAGGGCTGATTAGGATGCTAAAGATGCTTTATTTGCTCTCACAGCAGTGCTACATTGCAAACACCATTTCTCCTCCTGGTCAAGGCTTCAGTGCTGCAAATACACATCTGTTTATGTCAAATGTTTGATCCAAAAAGCTTAAAAACAGGTTAAGAAAAGATTTGTATTTGAAACCCGGGAAATTATCTAATTACATCAATCCTTTATCTTGTGATGGGTCAATCATCCCAGCTCTGACTTGTAAATTCATTTTGTGTTTTGACAGCAGCAATAGGATTATGCTGTTGATTTCCCAGCTGGTGAAATTCAGAATACTGAGTTATGCTTGCTGATTATCCCATTTCTATTCCATTATTCTGGACACCTTTCATCAGCAGAGCCTGTTCTACCCAAGGAGAACTCCCGACAGAGGAACAGGGAATTCTCAAAATCTCCAGAATATATTGGAATAAACCATATATTCTTAATATAACAGTATTTAACAGTGCTTCAGGGCTCTTTGTCTCCTGATAGAAGCATCTACTTTTTTCCTGGGAAATGGGGAGTGCAGGCAAAGCTTGAAACTACAAGCAAAATTTCAGCATCAAACAGAGTCTCTCTGTTAAGAGAAGCATGGTTTGGGGCTTTTTGCACTGCTTCAGATATAAATTAAATCTGAATGTCCTCCTGCACATTTGCATGGAATACCTGGACAAATACTTTTTAATTAAGCTGATTAAATTCCTTTCATAAAGGTGTATTTATATAAATGCCATGTCTTCCACAAACCTGGGAGGTGGGAGAAGTCTTACTGTTTCTATTTTAATCTGGACTATGTTTTTGCTTCTTGCAGCATTCTCTAAACAGAAGTTGAAGGTAATAAACAAAAACCCCCAGATTTGCCTATGTGCAGGAATAAAGAGGAAGGATTTTTATAACTTCAGGAATACTGAGTTAGGGATTAGGTTGGCTTTATTCTGGCCAACTGGTGGGTGGGCACTGAGGGGATGGGACCAAAGCAGGGATCTGAAGGCAGGATGGATCTGGGTCTATAAATTTAACAGGAAACCAGAAACATAATACATATTAATTTAAAAAAAACCCCACCACAATGTTTAAATATAAATAATTTTCTGGCATGTGAAACTGAACAGTTTATCTAAAAATGGATTTAGACAAGCTACACCTTCCTGAAAGAAGCTCATGGCAGAAGTACCACCATAGACCTGTTCTGTACCCTCAAGGATGCTCCTTGCTTCATGCTGCACATGTATGAACTGGTAACCAGCTCTGCCCAGCTCTGTGGGGAGTTCTGGGCTTGGTACCCACCTGGAAGCCATGAAAGGCGTCATGTCCAGCTCCAGTGGAAACGAGACATACGTAGTGATCTTCCGCCTCAGTTTGGCTGAGTGTTCAAACCGCTGCAGGCAAAGGGCAAGAGGTTTTTTTCTTTAGAGAAAGGTTTCAGTTTTATGTCTTTTATAAATGTCCTAAGCTTAGAAATAAGAACATGAAAGCACATTAGTAGTCACAATGCAGGGACATCCCCAGATTTTTCCTGTCAGCTCTCTGGGCACACCCATGTAAACACCAACACATTTCTACCAGGAAAATAAAATACCATTTGTGGGCTCAGTGTTAATACAATATTAATTAGGTTATTTACCTTAATATCTATGCATACAAACTTATTCCCAACTGACATCAAAGAAAAACTGTATTAAACAGGGAGAGCACACACAGCCTTTACCCAAAGCAGTGTTCATTTGCACTAGGGCTGTTCAAATCCATGGCTGCTGCCTAGCCTGGCACACAGAACTGGTGATAACAGGAGCTTGCCTTCAGATTCACACACTGAACCCACCCATCCAATCATCTCTAGTGACAGGAGTCAAGCCTACACAGGAATACCCATTCAAATTAAGGCAAAAAATGGAATATGCTAACAAAAAAAGCCTTGTCCCTCAGCCAAAAGGGGCCTGCAATACCCACCATCCTCTCCTCGTCTCCTTCATTGAACATTAAATGGAAACAGGAACAAATACCAGAAAGAGATGAATGAGTTTCTATTTAAAGGCAACTTCCCTCTCCATCTCCCAAAAATTCTGCTCTATTTACACTTCTAGTTAATTATTTTCCAATTGTGATGCTGTAACAATTCCCTAGCAACAGACCCAGATGTGAAAAGCTGAGACTTCTGTAAGTCTTATCTTTTGTGTTTCTCTCTTGCTTTAACACACAAAATGAAATGTGCATTTTGCATAGACAGGACAACACCATCACTCAAGGAAAAGTAGTTTATTTTCAAAAAAATCTTCAGTCATTTGGGATAACTAAGTAGAGAAAAGGGGTGGAGCACATTCACCTTGACTTGCCCAAAGAGCAGAAGCACTAAGGTCTATCTTGTTAACTACTCTACAGCAATAAAAAAAGCCCAAAACTGCCTCTAAAAGCCAAGCACTCCTGAAACCTCAATTCAGTGATGCAAGAATGTCCTTCAGGAAGATCAGAAACAGCCAAATTAAAACAAAGGAACTGTGCTTCTACCCAGTCCAGTCAGGCTATGCATTTTTGGCATGTGACATTGTACATCCTCATGGTTAATGCTCAACTTGCAGCTGAAAATGCTGAAGGAATGACAAACCCAAAGTCTGGAAAGGCCTGTGAATTAAAAGGGGAAGTATTTCCACTTGTAACACCTTTCTCCAGGATGTGGCATGGCTTTCCAAGGACCCTTTGCCTCTTGACACAGAATGACCTTCAACCTGCTGTGCCAACTGCCCACTTTACACATTTCAGACTGAACTATCTGAGGGCACCAATTGTGACATTACCTGCCACAATTTCATGTGACATCTGCTTTCTAATCTAGCCAGGCACAGCATGGTGTTTTTTATATTAATTTATATCATAAAAGTTTAGTTAGTGAAAGACACGTCCAGGAATTCAGCTCATCTTCTCAGAGAGGAAATCACATCCTCTGCTCTGTCAGACCCCTGTGAACTTACTTTGAGATGAAAACAGGCCACAATGGGTAACTTCTTCATAGTGAGTTGTTTGGTAGATTCTTGGTAGCTATGGCAACCACTACATTTGATTTTGGCACTGCTTCCTAGATGTTCTGGCCTTGTAAACCTAAAAAAAAATTGAAAAGCAAAGGAATGCACAAAACAATCAGATGATTTTTGACACAGGCTGAAAACAGTTTTATTTGTGGGTCACTGGCACCACAAGAGACAAGAGTCAATGGGTTTTAAGTCATTTTGGAAAAACCTGTAATAAAACCATAATAATGTAAAGTGCTGTGGCTCAGATATCCAAATCTGACATAGATCATTGCTGTAACTTGCACTGAAGTGGATCAGTGACTGAGAAAGGAGCTCAGTGTTAGTTCATCTCCTACAGCAGAACAGCTTATTTTCATACAGAAAGCAAAGAAAGATTTTTTTTTTTTTCCCCCAAACCAAAAACATTGATATGGAAGACACTCTTGTGCAACACACTATTCTACCTTGTAGCCCTCCAGGGCTGGGATCAAAGCTCTGAGATGGAAAGGGCTGTAAACACAAAGTCTTTTTCAAAATACAGATACCCTTCTGAAAAACCTTTGTTGACAACTACAAAAATCTCTTTCAAAATTTTCAGACAGAACTGCTCAAAGGAGCCATGGGAAGAGACCACTAGGGAACAGGGAAGTGCTCACAGAAAATGGACTACCTCGATGTTCTCACTAGACACTAAAGGAAAATCCCTCTTTTCCAGAAACTCAGCACAGAAAAGACCAGGACTGCTCAGTCCTTTCCTCCAAGTTTTGACTTCCCACCAGGCAAATCAACCATTTCCCCAGAGGCTGCCTTACAACTAGGATTTCTGAGATGAAATGTTTTGAAATATAGTTAAAATTTTTTCATTAATGCACATGAAGAATGTGAGGGCAACATGTCAGCACATCCCTCACCCTCATTCTGACTATGGCTAAAGCATCCTCCAGCACTAAATGACATCACAGCCTCCTCATTAATTAACAAGAATTCCTTTACCTGGTGTAGGTGCCATTATTTTCTGGGTTTTTTTTTCCTTTGTGTTTCTTTTCTCTTAAGTCTTTAAAAGGCTTATAAATTTGCTGTGATTGTGTTTGCAATGCCTTTATCTTTCCATTTTTGTGTCATATTCCTGCTCAATCCTTTTTCAAGCCAACTTCAGCTGCCTGGCCACACTGACATGAAGTTACAGATCTTCTTTCTTGCTAACTTTTGGATAAAAATATAGACCCATCCTCTTTATCCCTTAGAGTTCAAATTCTTTCCAAAATCCATACTTTTTATAGTATCTTTGAACCAGGATGTTTTCCCTTCCCTATTATCACCTTTGATTCTACTAATCTCTGTGTTGAAGAAAATCACCAAAATTCAACTGGTTTTGCCTCTTGATGCATTCCTGCATCAGCAATTTTTCACTTGTACTAATTCCCTCATTTCCTTAAAATTATTGATCATAAGAGTGTCAAGAAGATTAGAAATCAGATGTTAGGGACTATGAATTTTTATTTCAGTAGGATTAGCTTTGCCCCAGGCTCCAGGTAACCTCTTCCTCAGGCAAATATCTGCATTTGCCACAAGAGAATGATTTTAAGGTCTGCTGAAAGATCCAAGTGAACTGTACACAAAGCCATAACCTTCTCCCCAGGTACCTCTTTCCAAGATGCCCAAGTTTCAAGCTCAGAATTACCTTTTCTTTTTGAAAGCTCCATTCCTTTAATCCTTAATGGCATCCCTGCAACTAAGCTGGCAGTAGCTGACTCTCAGTTGGGCTTAGAGCAAAATCTGATTCCTGCTTGGTGTTAGAATTTAGATAAATATTAAATGCAATGTAAACTCTTTTCATGTGCTTCCTCAGCCACCAAAACCAAGAACAGGGAGACAGACATTGGTGATTTTGATCATGTAAAACCACAGTGTCTGGCAAAATTTGTTTTCTTCTCACATCATGGGCAAAAGGCTTTGAGTGTTTATTGTTGCTCTGAGCCTTCTTACTGTCTCACATGCCAACAACTAAAATAGGTGTAAAAATGCTGCTTGGGGACAGAGCCATGACAAAGCATCACTTAGTCCCAGCATTCAGAGCCACCTGGAGAAGGGGATGAAGCCACATTCCTTTTCTCCAAGGCCATACCTTCGCAAGCAGTCTGTGAGGGTGGTGGTGCCTGACACGTGGCTTTCCCCATTCACGACGCTGCCATCACTGCCTGGACTCAGCGGCCAGAACGGGGTGGAGGAGCCTGGCAGATCCAAACTGATGTCCCAGAATGGGTCTATCGTCGTGGAAACGCCACTGTGGAGAAGAGAACAGGTTCAGACGCTTTGAAACGGAGCAAAATGAACGGGTTTTGTCACTCTGGGGTGCACGCCAGGTAGTTAATTTTAAGGACTTTGGGATCTCCATCACCCCTAGAGGGCACTCAGAGATGACAGAAAACAGAGCTGCTCCAGAGTGATTTCCCACAATTGATTGTTTTCCTGGATATGTAAAAGCCATACATGTGGGGAAGTGGACGTGATGTATTAAATGCGAAATGTAAGTATTTAAGACATTCTCCCAACTCACTGGAGCCCTGAGACTCAAAGCAGAGCTGTTCTGAGACAGAGGCACTACTGACCAGTATAAACCACTTAACACCTCTGACAATAACTACATGCCATCCAACTAGTTTAGAAGGTGGTCTTGTCTGCTCAAGACATGGAAGATGAGGCTTAAGGCTACCTCAAAAAAGAGAAAGCTTTTCAAATACTTTTGCCGTCCTGCAGTGCACTGAATTCAGTTTTGCAGTTCCTCTCAGCATCTCCTACAGCCTGTGGGATTTGAGAGGCCAAAGAATAAGTGCACCAAGCAGCAGCTCATGTTCTCCATCAGAGTCCTCTGAAGACAGCTGAAGACAAGCCAAGAGCCAGACTGTGGAAAAAGCTGCTCAAAATTTTAACTGCTATTGACTCAAATATTTTCTTCCAGCATTCACACTTTTAAGAGACCCTCAGGGGTCTAAGCTCCTTGTTATGTTCATTTTTTGAGTTCTCTCTTCCCCTAAAACTACTGTCTTTCACTCTGCAATCTCATTAAGCCTTCAGTATTCTGCCTTTTTCCCCTGCTTCATTTGTGCAAAAGTTGTCAATTTTCAAAAGAAAACTTCTTTTGTCAAAGTTTCATCAACGTTAATATTGTGTCATAACACATCAAGCTTTGCATTATCATATGAGGATTCTGTGGCTCTATCAGGCAAAGAACAAAATTTCCTATGTTTTCCTTACAGTAAATCTTTTGCAAATCCCTCCAGGAAACTGAGTGTAAAAGCAGATTCAAACAAGCCCAGCCCATGTGCAGGACAGCAAGAATGCAAGGCAGAACAAAAAACAAGAACTCTGACTTCTGCACTATGGCAACACCAAATATCTCCAAAGAGAAGACAACTTGCTCCAGTACAGAGTAGAACAATAAACACATTTGCCCATACTCTTGTAAAGGCTTTTTTTCTGGTACCTGAGATTACATTAGGCATCAGCCTCTTTGAAACCTCTCCTGATGATACATGAGGTTCCCGACTGATGGAAAACATTCTAAAGCAGAATTTTCTTCAAATGTAATTGCAATTACATACTTTGAAATCCAAAGAGATCTTGGAAGTCTTTTCCCTACAATCTTGAAAAACAACCTTTTCCAGAGTAGTAAAATGTGCATAAGCCTGTGGTACTTTCCAGGCACCTTTTTAGGTATGTCTTAATATATGCGTTAACTTGTAATTGATTGCATTTAGCTGATAGAATTACAGAATTATAGAACCCCAGGATGGTCTGGTTGGATGAGACCTTAAAGATCATCTCATTCCACCCTGTGCCATGGGCAGGGACACCTTGCAGTAGCCCAGGTTGCTCAGAGCTCCATTCAGCCTGGCACTGAACACTCCCAGGGATGGGGCAGCCGCAGCTTCTCTGGGTGATCTGTGCTGGTGCCTCATGGTGCTGCATTTACAGAGTTCTTGTCTTTCTGGAGTTTTGCTGGTATTTATTGGTATTCAAGAGAGGAAAGGTTCAGTGCACTGCACTGGAGGGGATGCAGATTCGAATCAGAGCCCAGGATCAGGAAAAAGGAACTTACTGGCAGACTTGACAGGTAACATCCGACTGCAGTCCGCCTGTGAAGATTTGGTCTATGATGCAGTTACAGTGGTTGGGGTTGTTGGCCTTCTTCCCATTATCATCACCTGCAGGAATGCAAAAACAGGCTCAGAAGTCAAAAATCCTCCAAGGGAGCAGTGGTTTTTCTTGGACTGTGTCTCCAGTAACTCTTTCTAACTCGAACTTTTACTGCAAGTTCACAAGGGTAATAGAGAACCCTGAAAAAGTTGTGCATTGAAGAAAATAAGGGAGTAAGATGGTAACCCCTTGAAAAATATAGAGAATAACCAGAAGGTGAGTAAATGTAGAGCTGAACGCTTTAAGCCATAGCAGCTCTTAGCCAAACCCTTGATAAAGGGGTATCTCCCTTTAGAGATATTTTCTTTGCACTGCCTGGCATAAAGATCAGCTCCTAAGACAAAGGAGCTGCTAAGGTGGTTCATGAAAATCAATATTTAAACTTCAGAGAGAAAAGAAACTTCACCAAATGCTGCTTTTTACTTCTATCTCAGTCAGCTTCTGCAAGCAGAGCGAGGGGAGAGGGTTTGTTAAGAGCCACACTGCCTCCATCCCAGCCTTTCAACACCAACATGCACCTTCCATGCAGGTTTTCATCAGTGGGAAAATGAAAGATGGCTTTATCTGAAGTGGGGTGATAATGCTGTGTCCTCCTCTAGCTTCTCCAGAGGCACAGTGAACACATTCCCATCTTTTAGGCATCACACACTGTCACTGCAGGTCCCAGGAGTACAGTGGCACTTTTAGGATTTTTTTGTGCTGAGTTTAGACCAGCTCAGATTTCTCACAGTAACAAGAGTGTTAAATTACCAAACAATGCTTCACACAGTTCTCAGCTTCAAAGCCTTCTCCCTCCATTCCCCACAGGTGAGCTAAGAATAATAACCTTTTCCTTGGTTCTCCAGACTGTGCACTGCTTGTTTTCCTTGGGTATGAAACCCAAGGATACAACTGGGTTTGCTTTGCAATCAGAGATGCACACACCAACTATTTCACTCCACCAGCTAATTATTTTTTTTAATACACTTTAATATGTTCCCCCATCTCCTTCAACAGCAACTGCTATGACAGAACTAAGTTTGGCCAAGTTTCCTAGTGTATTTAACATACTAGGATTTCTGAAACTGAAAAGCTAAGATTGAAATATTGAAATGCTCCTTAAATCTCAGCTATTTCTCAAAACCAATTTATTTCTACTCGAGAATGTCCAAAAAACCACCAGGAGCAACTGAAAGTGTAAGGCAATAGACCACTTTTCATGTGTCTAAGGTGCTCTAGCTGGAGTCTTCTTGCAATAGGAGCAAATAGAATTATATTCTTTTTTTTTTTCCAATGAAGCTTTAGAATTATGTTGAAAAATATTCTATAACAATCTGACAAAGGTTCCACCAGATACTAAGTGTGGAAAAGCAGTCATAAGTGACACCTACTAAGCTGCAATGGGCCACTTGAGTTAATTAGATCCTAAATGCCTCAGGGAAGTTCTCCCTCAGCTGCCGGATTTAGGCTTTAGAAACTTTTGTTTGAATTGCCAAGAAAAGCACATTGTTTCCTTAAAAAGGCTCTCGAAGAAAATGCTCTAAAATTAGATTTCAAGTGTACGAGGTTCAAGTTGGGGGTTATCACACCCGGGCTGAGGCATTTCTTGATGGGAATTTCAGCTAAATCTTACTGAACTTAAGAGCTTTTAAAGGCCTCAATTATGCTAAGCTAATGAAGAGGGCATACAGGACAGAGACTGCGCAAGGCATGCTTCACCTGCAGAAAAAGCTTCACAAAGAAGCATTAAAAAAAATTCAAAATAGAATTAACTGGGTTTTAGTTAAAACTCCAATTTTCCTTTTATAAAGAATCCATGTGCAACTACCACATCCTTGTAATCTCCCCATTTCAAACAGTGTCTCTGCTTTGTTTTGAGGGGGCAGAAGGAGAAAAGCAGTGCTGAGAGCTTTTCCCTGGACCACAGGTACCATCCCAGCTGGTCATCTCCTCCTACAGAGAGAACTGAGCTCTCTCTTTTCAATTACACAAGTCAATTAGGATCAGTGATGAGAGGGTCTCAAATGAATATCCTGCAAGCTTGTTCCCAGCAAAACAGAAGGGTATTACCCACTCAACATTATTTCCCATGACATTTGGTTGGAGAGGAGGGAAAAAAGAGTAAGATTACCACCTACACACACTTGTCAATATGGAACAGATGCTGAGGGGAGGTATATTATGCAGCTGAGAACTAGAAGCTGCTAGATTGTTGTGCTCAAGGTTCCCTTCAACATTTCTATCTCCCAAAGGAGGTTTTAATTTCATATATTTTTGGGGGTTTAAATCTGGTCATAATTCTTACCAGGGAAATCAGCAGCTTCTTCTAAGAGTGGTCAACACAAGACTAAAAGCAAACTTGAGAATACAGCAATGTACACACTAATGTGATTATGAGAATGGCAGAAAATTGAGTTTAGAAGTTTGGATTCATCTCTGCTACTTGAATGCTGTTGCTCCTGCAATAAATACAGAAACCCTCACAGCCAGTGATGTCACTGGACAGAACATTAATTTTTGACTTGCAGTCTTGATCCATTTAAGAGAACAGTAATTCTGGTAAAAGTTTCTCCAGGCTTGAGGATGTCTGAGACAAAGCTGGGAAACTATAAAGTTTTTGGATGATTGGAACTGTTGGGGGAGTGCCAGCACATCTATCACCCCTGAGACAGGAATTACATGGAGATCAGACAGGTATCCTGCACATCCAAAACCCCACAGATGCCACTAAAACAAAGTTTACATTCAATCAGCATTAAAACCACCAACAAAATCAAAACAAAACTACCAGGGACAGCCAGCCCACATAATCATCTCAGGGCAGTTACAGGATTACAAAATTTATCTTTATGTGGACATCAAAATCATGTATTTTTCCTAATTCAGGCAGTGACAGATCAACAACAAATATTCACTGCTTTGTCTTCACTTGCATTAAGACACTTCCTAGAAAGCTGAGTAAATGGAATGGAAAATGGATAAATGATGAATGATAGCCAAACAAACATCACTGGATATTCACACATAAGGAACACCTTCATTTACTTTGGTGCCCAAAGCCTTGGTAATCATGAATAATGTCCAAATTCTAGGGCAAAATTTTCTCTATGACTTTATTTTCTTTCTCTGTGTGTTAATTGCAAAACTTCATTACTACTGACTGGAAGCTTTAAAAGCTTTTCTTCATTCATTAAAATAAATATTTAATATTGGCAGGGGATGTATTATTTGCTTATTGTAGCTGTAGGACATACTCTCACTATTAGTAATAATATTTTCATATCTGCACACTTCACATGCATGTGTCTGTGTGGATACACAAGTGGGAAAACTTCCTCATTACACTAAAAACCAGTTCATTCCAAATGTGGTTTTGCATGACTATACTTGAAATTTTGGTTTAGATTAACTTGTTTGGTTCCCACACAACTGCTCAATCCCTTCTTTTAAATTACCTTGATGTGGTATAGATCATTTACTATGATTTAATAAAAGCCTCTCTATTTCTTCAGAAACAGAAATTTAAAAACCTGGGTGCAGAGATGTCACGGAAGATATGTCAGAGAGATACTCCATTTAAAGTCAAACCACATTTTTTTAAAAGTCTTTACACATTCTTTATCAGTTTGAGAAGAGCTCAGGGACCTTTATTGTTGCAAGTTTTTTCTTTACAATTTTGAGAAGCAAATACTACTCATTAATTAATGAGGATGTGTAGAAGAAATATAAGCATTACCTTACATTAAAGATGATGAAAAAAGCTTCAAGACTTGTCAGATCAATGCCTCAGAAACTTTACAGGAACCAAGAAGTGTTTCTGTTTGCAGCTGAATTTATTCAGTGTTAAGAAGTGGGAAGTCAATATTTGGGTAGATTCTGTTCCTCACTGGACTTCCACACCAGTTTAATTTGGATTATTGAAATCCAGTTAGTCAAATGACAGATATTAATAACTACAAAGGAACTGCTCTGTGTACTCTTGTCCTCAGCAGTACTTATTTTGGAGAAGATTCTTTTGGAGACACCACTTATGGATGTGAACAAACCCATCTGCTGCCATGCAGGGCTATCTCAGATGTAAAAGTAAGATTCACAATGGTTCAGAGAAGCAGCAGCAGCCTTCCCTTTGATAGTCCTCTGATAAGCCAAACAACTAACCCCTAAGTGCTTTTCCTAAGAGCATTTGAGGAAAGTTGAGTGCTTTAAAGGCTTCTTCTTGGTAACCAAGGACTTTTTGTTTGTTCTGCTAGTATCAACCCTACTACTTTTCCCTTGGAGGAACAGTAAAAATTGTGGTGCTGCATTAAGTGAATCAAGCTAGAGCAAACATTGGCAGACTGGGAAATTTTCAGTTCAGCCTGAGTTCAGCTAAGACAAAATACATAATTTCATATGATATTATAAAATCAAGACTTATGATACTTCATGTCAAAAAGCACAGCACTGAATATTTTTATTGTATTGTACAATTATGCATTGTTCTATACAGACTAATAAAACAAGATACCATAACCACTCATTGTTCTTTCTTATTCACATTTCTGTAAGCAATTTGGTATCAGAAATACAGTAGAATCATATTTAAGCAGAATAATAGTATTAAGTATTAAGACATTGCCTCCCGTATATTATTTTAATCAGTCCCATGACACACTGAGTAAGAGTTCTAACTACTTCAAGTATAAATAGAATTAAAATGGCAATTTAAAAGAAAAGACAGTGACTCACAACCAATAAGAGAACATCATGATGGTGATTCAAACCAACGTACAGGCTTGTCTGCTTCTAACTCTTGGTAATTTTTGACAGTGAGAATGGTTTATTTATTTATAAATATTTTAAGTCTACCAAACATTTTAAAAGGAATTTTCTAAGAGCGCTGTACTGGCACTAGACTCAAGAAGAGATGGTTCTACCTCCTTTTGATGCAATAATCCTTGCTGCTTGAAGCCTCAGGACAAGCCTTACCTTTGCAGTGTCTGTGTAGCACATCTAATGCAGCAATGAGGAACTCGTGTGCATCTTGTTGCTCGTACCCTGCTAAATGCCGTGCGTGAGTCCATACCAGGTGCAATAACCTATATGGAATGTGAGGAGATCGGTGCCCAGAGTAAAACTGCTCAAAGCAAAGAGAAGGACACGACTGTTAACAACTCACACAGCCTCAGTGCATTTCGTTATTAAAAATAAGTTAAATGAGCGCAATTAGTCAAATCAATTTAAACCGTTTCATTCTGATGGCCTTAATAATAAAGGAGAGAGACAGCTTTTGTCACAGACTACTGGAGAAGTGATCTCAGAACTGAGCATCTCAGTTTTCTCCCCTGAAATTCCATCGTTTTGTGATGGATTAGCCTGGAAAATGTGGGGGTGCAGGGAGTGGGGTAGACAGACACAAAGATCACTCACAATTTGCTTATTGATACCACTGGCTTTTATTAAAACAGCCTGGGGAGGAAAGAAAGGAAAAAAAAATCCTACATTTGAAAAGGATCAGAAATTTCATTCACAAATTATGTGAATGAAGTACCCCCCCCATATCAGAACGAACACTGAAGATGCTGACTATCAGCCAACCCCTGACCCACAGCAACTCTGCATCCAAAGGCTGTGCAGTCCAATTTTAGGGAAAAATTTCCAAGCAGGGCAGCAGCCTCATGCCAGTAGTGCCCTTTCACTGTAAAAGGCTTTAAAAACAACTTTATTGAGCCAGCTGTTTGCAGAGCTGAAGGTCCCCATTCAGTCACTGATCCCCAAAGCCAGCTGCCTTCACTGCTCCAGCAGGGTGTCCCTGCCTGGGAATCTGGTCCTGGACCAGCTCCTGCATCTGGTCCTTCATCTGCTTCAGTCAAAATCTGATGAGCTGGCTCCAGAGTGACTGAAACTGCCCCAGGTGATTTTGCCAGAAGCACATCAGAGAGTGCACAGATGAATTATTCAGTCAGCACAGCCGTGATGTGAAATATCGCTGCTGGGGGGTGACACAGCTGGGGAGGGAAATCAGCACAGGGCAGGAGGACGCTGCCCACTGAAACTTTTTTAATTAAAAAACAGCCAGGTCCCCCTTGAAAAAAATCCAAACAAACAGAAAAAAACACCAACCAACCCACCGCCCCCCAAAAAGCCAGAAAGCCCCCCATGTTTGTGGTCTGTGTTTCCCTGGGTTCAGCCTTTCCTTTATCTCTGCACAGTGATACGAGTTCCAAAAGCAAAGCAGGGATGCTTGTGGTGTCCCTGCAGGGAGTCAGAGAAGGCCCAGAAGAGTTTATTCACTTGACAGAGTAACATTTTACTTTTAATAAGTGAACATTTTTAAGTCATTTTGCCTTGCCTCACCTTTGGCAAAGGTAACTGCCAGTAAATCCTGCCTGCAACACCACAATTATGTTTTCCCAAGATCCCATCTAAATAAACCATGGTGGTTTATTTTCAGTTACTCCTCCCAAACAGAAGACAGTGAATGGCAAATACACAGAATGAAAAGATTTAAACCCCCAGCAGTATGTAATTCTCATCCTTATTGGAAAATTGAGCTTCCTTCCCCAGCCCTGAGTTTCTCCCTGCACAGTCCCTGAGCATTTATGTAAGTCCAACCACAGGTACTGTGCTACAAACCTGCTGAGAGAAAACCACTGTATTTTAAGGGACAGTCTGGTAAAAGGCAGCATGATCTTCATCTAGACCTCACATTTGTAGAGTTTTCTACATGATTTTAGTGTATTTCCTCCCACAGAGATTTCCTGCTCACAAGCTCCGTTTTTCCCAAACAAGAAGCTGCACCTCTGCAGCCAAACACCACAAAATGCTCCTATAAATACAAAGATCAATAGTTAACTCTGATGCCAACAAGGATGACACCGAGGGACAGGAGCAGGAGTGTGGTAATTGAAATCTGCTGATGCAGCTGGTGCTCAACATAATTCAGGGAACTGCAGCAATAAAACTTCCCTGTTCTGTCACTCCTTACAATTAGTCCCAGAGCTCTCCGGTCATTTTAACCACCAGCACTCCATGTAATTACTCCACTGCAGACACGAGACCTGCCAGCAGATTTTACATTCTCTGCTGCCTCAGTAGGATGAGGATCTAACATGAATCTTTATAAAATTATTAACCATTATCACACAAAAAACTAGAAACTTGCCTGGTAAGAATGAGGGGGTGGGGGAAAAGCTTCACTGCTATAATAAATATTACGTGGAACAAAGAATCTGAGCACATTCAATAGCAATATTTTAACTGGAATGTATAAAACATCCATCCCATCTCTGTCATTTCCTTGCTGCTGGAAAGAGCAGCCTATCAGAGCTGTTCCAATCCACAAAAAGGAAAAGAGTCCATGTAAAGTCTTCTTCCAACCTTCTTCCAACCTTTCCACTGAAGTGTGCAAATATAAACAATGATGTATTTGCAAGTCACCTTTAAAACACTTCAATGGCACAACTGTTCCAAACCTAATCGAAACTTTTTCTTTCGTTTAGTTTTTTTTTTCAGTTGTTTCAGTATCAGTTGTTTATATTGGAGAGAACTAGTCTGAGCACTTTCAAAGTGCTGGGTAACACACTGCTTAATTGCTGTTCCAGGAAAAAAAGGGGGAGGGGGGGAAAGGAACAAACCAACCAGGATTCAAAGCCTCCATTCTTACACACAACCAAAGTAATTTTGTTTTTCCACTAGCTTTTGCATTCTAGAAAGAATCTATGGTGGATTTAGAGGATTGTAGCCTGTGTAATTTGCATTATTGTTATCAAAAATATACAGACACCAGTGAGCTTTTAAAAAAAATAAAACCCCACTGCACACATTTGTACTTCTTTCTTCTCCTCCTGCCAAAAACATGTACAGAAGTTTCTCAATTATGTGAATAAACAGATAAATTTGATTTATGCTGAACATGTATCTGCTAGACAGTCTCTGAGCTTTGTAATTAAAGAGTTTATAGGCAGAAATCCTGTACCAGGTTCAAGTCCAATTTGAGAAGTCAAAACCTCCTCCTCTGTTGTGGTTCAAGGAGCCACAAAATCCATTTTGCTTGCATGAACTCTGTATGTTCTACACTTATTTCAGGGAAAAGGTTTTACTAAATCAGCACAAACTCTGTATTTTCCATGACAAAATGCAAGGCTTCTGTCTAGGTAAAGAGCCTTAACTACATTTTTTACCCCTCTTGTGCCTTTGCTGTAGCTTATTTTATACATAAGTCATTTCAACAGTAGCATCCAGAGATATCAAAGCCATAAATCATCTCCTTTTCCCTTCTGTCCTCACTTCTCAACTCTTGCTGTGGTTGTGCTGTGCACTGTGATAGGCTCACAAGGATGAGTAATGATGGGAAAAAGGAAGGTTTTGTTCTTCCCACCTCTGAGTGGATGCACTGCATTCTGCTCTATTCCCAGGTATTCTTACTATTCCAGTCACAGAGCACATGGGATGCAGATCTGCTAATCCTACCTTCCTGAGTGGTCATTCTGGAAAGGATTTAAATAAACCTCGGGGTGTGGACCATCCTGTAGTCCATTTTCATTGGTGAAGCAAAACTAAAACACAAACACCAGTAAGTAAAAAGGAGTGCACAAACCCTTTCAGCCAAAAGGCTCAATTAATGGATTCTGTGTGTTCTACCTTCCCTCCGTCCAGCTTCACCACTATCTGTTACTCCCAAATCCTTTTCATTCCTTTTCTTATGCAGTGTAAGTCATGCCATGATTCTATTGAGAAATAGGTTTCATGTAGCACAAATGAGAATGTTAATTGATGCAGTCAGATATTTTTAAAACAAACAGAGCTCTATGCTTGGCGTGTCTGCCAGAAAAGCTAGCAGGAAAAAAACCACCTCAGTCCTGAGAACCATCTGATAGTCATTACTCACCACCAACCTACTTCAAGGTGGAAGAACTTTGTAGCTTCCTATTTAACACAGAGAAATCACCCAACCTATATAACTACCCAATCTTAAACAAGAAAAATAGAAGTGGGATGAGTAATTTCTGTTTAAGAGGCAAAAGAGCAAAACTTGCTTATTTATATATAGTAAGTTTTATTTAATGTTCAAAACAGTCTCTCTTTTTCTCCTGCAGAGTTCCCACTCAGGCACTCACCAGATCCCCTGGCATTCCATTTGCCTAAGATCACACCTTCAGAAAAGGGTGGAGGGGAGATGAAATTAACCCTTGCCCTGATTGCTTGTCCCTGGGTAAGATGCTTTGGGATAACCACACCAGTTAATCCCGGTGGGAAAGCTATGTAGAAACAAGACAGAACCTGAATCAAAGTTTCCCTGGTAATTCAATTACAGAGGAATTCTTAGCCATAGCACTAAGAGCTCCTGGTTTGTCTTCCTTTGCTCAGACCTCAGCTCTGCAAAGGCAGCGTCAGAATCTTCATTACAACCTCTGCACAGAGCTGGGACATGAAACATAACCTGTCTGCTCCAAAAATTGCACCATTTTAATTTTTAATCCTGAATGCAGAGAAATTAAAACTCCCTGGGAATGGAACTGTACAATGGGTACAGTACTGTACAACTGTACAGAGCCATAAGCACAACAAGGTATTTACTGCTTGGGAGTTCAAATGTACCAAGTTGGTTACAGACCCAACAGCTTTGCTTAGGAGGATTAAGCTCCAGTTTTCCCTCAAGAAGGTTGAGTCACTTTCTGTGTCTTCCCACAGCACATGGCTGCAGTATTTAATGTGAAATAAGGACAGAGACTATTGCTGTCTGCACAGTCTGGTGTCACAGATATGGCTGTTCCCTCATCTTGCAGAACATTAATTAATAGAACTAATGCAAGAGTAGGCATGAATTTGGATTTGAAAATGAAGTCTGAGCTTCCCAAAGTTGTGTGTGAAATTAAATTTGATTACAATTGAAACTAACACAAATGTTGCATTTAAGACCCATTTCGGGTAACAGCCTGTTCTTTGTTCCATGCTCATAGCAGAGCAAAAGGCATCCTGAGCCATCAACAGGGCTCCACATACAAAAATGGAAACAAAATCATTACCTAGAGAGTCCTGATCTTTCCTGCAGCCCCTCAATCTGTAATGTAACACTCATTTCCCCTTTCCCAAGGGACTTTTTAAAAAATGCATGTATAAATAGAGTGTGGTGATGTCCATCAGCATGGGACTTTATATCACTATTTGATGAAAGGATATCACAATTATAATAGTTCCTTATTTTTAAATAAGCAAATAGGTTTCTGTATTAACAGTGTACAGAAACTAGTATTTCTATACCACAGCTGATTTTTTTATGTAGGCATTGTGGTATTTCCCTACTTAACTGCACATCTGGTTTCAATAATCCTGCAGCTGCTACCTCTTGGTCTGCCTGCCTTTTGTTTTTACCTCCTTTCCTGACAGACTCAGGAACAATTGAAAAACAGAACAAAAAATAAGAAATACACATACAGCTAGTGACGGATAAGCAGCATGAAGTGTTGCAAATTCTCAGGAGTGCTAAGTATGAGCAGAAAACAACTTTGTACTGAACAACTAAGGGAGCTTTACCTTCCATATATGTTTAACTCACCTCCAGTAACCAGAAAGAATCATCTCTGGTAAAAAAGGCACAGGAGTAAAATCAAATTGAAAATCACAAGATAAAGCAAAAGCTATTTTAGGTTGGTCCCTGTCAGAACGAACTTCCATGACAGCACATCCACAGAAAACCTGCTCTGTGTACAGACATCTCCAGCAATTTTAAATGCTCCATGACAGCACGTACTACAGCTCTTTTTGTTTTTTAGGTTGGTTTTATTTTACTTACCAAGAAGCAGATCTACCACTGAGAGAATGGCACAGCACTGGATTTGTTTGTTTGTTTTTAAAGACATCTTAAAACTAGGAGCCCATGTCCACCCCCAATCCTTACTTTACTGATGTAGAATTAAGATAGTTAATAAAGCTCTTTGACTATTTATTGAGGAAAAGCCTGTGCCTGTCTCTCACAGCACAGACCAGACCTGCAGAAAAACACACACTATGACAGTTTCCTGAGTGGGAAAGGGAAAGAAGAGCAGCTTGTACAGGGAAGACACAAACTGTAGCAACACATTCACTTCTCTTTATCCTCCTTCCTGGCCCTTACTGGGTTTGCACGTAAGAGATGATAGAAAAGATGTTTCTCCCCGTGAACAAGCACTGAACTGAGATCTTTAAAATATTCATACAGACCTACATAATCCAGTACCTTAGACCACAAGGATATATACTACTGCTTTATTCTCACTCCCATTATCACCCAAAGAGCCCGTGACATATTTTCCAGTTACAACTTGCACTTTTAATTAAAGCACACATTCAGCTTTAAGACTAAAGACTCCCAGATCAGTCTCAGAAGAACAGGCAGCACTGTAATTATTTCCAATACCAGCTTTGCCTAAACAAGGGTGACTTCAGAATAGGACTTAAAAGGCCATTAGTTTCCTTTTCAGCAGCTGGATATTTTTGACAGTGTCTTATTCTTTACTGCTTTGTTTTGCTACATTCTGAAGGGAAATTTATATTTGCAAATAGAACACAACTCCTTTCAGGGTAAGAAACAGCATCTGTGGCAAGGTGATGTTTTGTGGCAAACAGCACTCACCTCCTGAAAGAGTGTAGACATTTCACAGACCAGACACGAGCTGGGGCTTTGCATTTCACATTTGTGCCTGTCGGAGAGGAAGAAATCTCGCAGCAGTGGAGTGTGGGTAAGTGCCTGGACAATACAGTTCATAAAACATGTGTTCCCAAGATTGATTAGCCCTCGTAGACCTATAAAGACAGAAAGGGGGAGGGGATGCATAAGCATTATCAAGTTAATAAAATGGTGTATTTGCATTTTTATATAGTTTTCACAATATTGCCACAGATTTACTGTATTACATGCACAGCTCCAAGTACCGTTTTAAACTGGTTTAGGGAGGCTGTTGGTATTTTCGTACTCAAGTCACAAGAAGCTGCAGAAGCTTTCTGAACTACACTAGGATTTGTTTCTTAAATTCTAAGAAATAAGGAAACCTCAAAGTACAGGAACACAAATTCCATTATTTTGCAATGGCTGTTGTGCCACATGTCACCAAAACATGTCCCTCCCCAGGCTGATACCAAAGTGCAATGACAACAGCTGGTAAGTCAGTACAGTAAGAAACCAATACATTTAAATAAATCAGTAAATAAGTTTTCAGATTGTTTAAAAAGCTTTCCCCCATGCAGGTAATGAAGGCAGAATAAGGTTTTTGTACTATTATAATAATAATCTTTCTAAGACAGGCAGCAAAGGAAGCAGCCCTGACAAACCAAGTCAGGCTGTGACATCCAATGCAGTCTTAAGAGATTTTGTATAAAACCCAAGATCTGAACAGAACAACCTTAAAAAAGAATCTCAGAACAACACTAATTCCATACTCATTTTAGGTAAATTATACATTAATCTACAGCACACATCAAAAAATTCAACTTGGCATAAGAGGATTCATCACACCTTAAGTCAAACGTTCAGTAATGCCCAGAGACGATTCCTTGTGCTTGGAAACCAAGATGCTTAAAGGAAAGCTCTTTTGTTGCACAACAGAAGAGAGGTTAGGAGTGGGGAAAGCTTTTCAGTCATTTGCAAAGTCTAAGTGAGAAGAAAAACATGCTCAAATCCTTGAGTATTCTTCCAAAATGTTAACATAATACCACCATACAGGAGCACTAAATGAGAAGAGCATCAGGTGGACAAGAATGCTTATTTTTAATCAACAACTTACTTTGAAATGAGATAAAATGCACCAATAAATACAATTCTGGTATTGATTTAAAATTAACATAGTCTTCTTCTGCAATAAAAATGGAATTACCACAAAAACATTGAAATAAAACACAGGATTACTAGACAGAGAATGAAGAATTTTCTTGTCATTCCATGGGATGAAAAAACCCTCAGCTGGCAGTGCTGTGCTAATTAGAAGTGGTGCAGTTCCCTTGCAGTACAGCAGATAGTGCTCCAAGGGCTCTTTAGCATCCTGCAGCAGGAGGGGGTGTGGTCCAGTTGCTATGTTACCGAGCAGAAGGGGCACCACACCAGCTTGAACTGCACCCGGAGCTGAAGGCACAGACACAGAGCACTCCTAAATTTTTTTTCCCTGTATCTAAAGCAACATCGACCTGCTTCCAACAGCTTCCTGTTCCTTCTGTTTACTCACAGGACAAAGTTTCTTATTATATTACAGTGACTTCTACTGGGCAGAAGCTTGTTGCAATTATTTGCTTGATTTTCATGCTGGGAGGCAGTTAAGTGTGTGCATAACATTAGCAGAGTGTTAAATAGTTAATTTGTTGGAGCAGCTTGAAATGCTGCGTGATGCTTCAGCTTGGTCCAAAATCCTATTTCAATTCCCAGTTTGTGTCTCTGCAAACAATGTCACAACAGGAAGGGGTTTGTGCTGTACAAGTGGATAAATGTTTGGTACCTTTTGCCTAGCTCTCCCCCCGTTTTCTGCCATTTAAAATTGACTGGGTTTATTTAAATCACAGGCTGTGCTCACAGGAGGCTGGAAGGCTCCCTGACATGCAGGGTGTTTTGAGAAGCAGAGGAGTGTCTCCCTATTTCTCCCTCTGGTTAGCACTAGATTTCAAAGCCAGCCTGTTCAGCACAGAAAACTAGAGGAAAACCAGTAGAAAATCTAAAGACTCCCCCTAGCACTTTTTTTTTTTGGTGTCTAATGGAGCAGTCACAAAAGCAAACACATAAAGGCAGCTTTTTGGAATCATTTATTAAGCATCATTTATTACATGCCTGTGGCTGGACCGTCTTTCCCTGTGACCACAAGAATCAAATCTTCCTCACAGTTGCCACCAGAAGACAGTTACAGGCATCAAACTCAGAAGGCTCTTGGTTTACTCTGCTTGCTTGGTCTTTGGTGTCAGTTTTTCATGGATCTAAATGGAGTGATTCATGTGCTGTGACTTCACTTGAATGAACCAAGACAAAGCAACCTGCAAAACAGACAAGGCTGAAACGTGAATACTCCAAACCCTAAAAAAAAAAAAAGTCAGAAAATGGTGATTTGTAGCAAAAGGCAAGAACTTACTTGGTTGAAAAGGGAAAAAGGAAAGGAACATACATCAATCTTATCCTTGTGGGAGCAATGACTGCTGCTGCTGCACAGTCCCTTAAACTGATGTTTGAAATGAAACAGGTATGAGGAACTACAGCTCAGGTACTGAGTAAGTAATTGCAGCACACTGAGAAACATCAAAATTTGATGTAGGTAAACTAAAGAGCTGACAGAACTGAGAACAACACATCCTCTTGTGCTTAACTTTTATGGGGAATAATGAGTTTTCTTGGAAAGAAAAACAGCTAGAAATTAAAGCCTGTACAGCAGTCTGGTCAGTAACATACTGAGAATGTACAAGTTTTGTGCCGGCCACACCTATTCCCTCCCCTTTAATAAAGCCTGGCAAGGTTTCGCTGGAATAGTCAAGCACTGCAACATGTGGGTCATAAATTAACAGAAAATTAATGTGCCAAAACCTCACATGCAGCAGTCCACTTGTGCTAGAGCACCAACAGCGCTCTCCACCAGGCTCTAATCAGAGCACAGTATCAGAGTCTAAGGATTGCCAACAGGCTCCAACCTCTACTAATAAAAATAGCTCTGGTACTTTGCAAACTTCTGCTGTGCTTCATAGCAGTGTCTTTACTTCTGTTTCTTATGAATTGTTTCTGAAATGAGCAAGAGCAACCTGTGAGAGACTTAATATATTCTATACATGGATGTGTGCTCTTGTGGTAAATGCACTTCACAGGAAAGCAGTTTTATTCTGGAGCCTTGCTGATACAATTGTAAATATTGGAATAAATTAATGTTGCTGTCAAGACAAAATTGTCACGTATGGTGTAATCATAAATAAAGGAAATAGCCTTTAATCATCATGCATGGAATATGAACACTACTCTCATTCTGCCACAAGCTGGGCAGGCAGGGCATAAGCAAAGGCAAGAAATTCACTTTTGCAGTGTCTTGAGCACAGGGAAACCCATCTGGGAAATTGTTTGTACATTTGGTCCCACGTCTGGGTTGGCTGGCTTACCTTTGTCAGCTTCAGTTCTTCCATCTTCTTCCAGGAATGAGTTCTGTTCTTTCCAATGCTCAGATCAATAGATCTGCAACACTGGGCAACAAGGGCTGTTGGGATGCAGGGAGATCCAGAACACTGGTTCTGCCAGTCCACCCACGCAGGAGAGATGAAAAATCCAAGACAAGATAAGGAAATTCCACTTCTCTGTGAAATGCAACTCTATAGCTATTAGAGGTGGGGAAGCAGGGAAATAAGAGGACCACACATGAATAGAAAATACAGAAAACCCAATCTTGCCCTCATGGAGGAGGTTCTGTTTGCCTCTAAACCCAGGCTTCATGCTGGGATGGGAAAGATAACAAACAAACCAGTCTGAACAAATGCAGAAACCTGGGATTTAGTTGAATGAAGGTTCTGGAAGGAAGAGCAATGGTCACTGGACAATGCACCTTGGTGAGACAACCAGGAGATCATTCAGATGCATTGAAGCACAGCCAGCCTGAGATCCTTTCTCCATGAAGCACAGGTTGGCAACACCTTAGAGCAATCTTTGTCCCCTGCACCCAGTCCCCCATGTGGTGTTGATGTTTCCCTGCAGCTCCATCACACAGAATCACATGTCAGTGCAAACTGAGGAAGAGCTCACTGAAATATTTAAAGACAGTTCAACATCACCCTTGGAAACAAATAGCACAGCAGTGAAGATTTCTAGAATAATTTTGGGTCTTCATCCTGTGTTCATCCAACTTGGCAACAATGTTTAAGAGCATATTTCTGAAAGTATTTCAGGAGAGGACTGCCCTACTTCCCAGCACTACAACTAGACCCGAATTCTCTCTCAGCTCTCAAGTTTCAGGTGCAGAACACCCAACACATGACCAGAATGGAGCTGCCACAAACACTGGCCCAGTCAGACCCAGAGCTGCTGTTCCACCTGCACGCCAGGAGCAGCAGTTTTGCTAATGGGGTTAGTGACAGCAATTATTCTCCAAAGCTAATCCCTTTTGAAATGTTAATACAAATATACTCATTTCAGAAAGCAGCAGTATGTAGATATGTGAAACTACAAGTCTACACAGGAAAACTCATGACATTCTGTGACACCAGTGATCATGTGAGTGATCAAAAAAACCCCAACCATGCCGTTTTGGTGAATTTATTCCCCACCATTACAGCTAAGCATCCTTTCTCAAGGGCTAAAACCCACAATAACTGCAGAAGCAGGAACACTGAGTCAAATGAATTAGAACTTTTTCTTCAGAGGTTTTTACAGAACATTTTCTACAAACTCACCAATAACACACTCAGGTATTAAATTACTTTGACAATTGTTGAAGAAAAAGCTCCAGAAACTTTTGCCACAGCCAAATTAAATGAAAAAATTCCAACCACGTGATCTTAAAAACTAACTAAACAATTCAACTACCTTTAGCAAACACAGAACATGCAACCTACGCTGAAAGAAAAAGAATCATCTGGGGGGAAGAAGAGGAAAAAGAAAATACGTGGTTCATTGATTCACATTGGTTCATCAGTAGATCTTTTTTCAACAGAGTAGTTTTGACAGCAACTACAAGCAAGGGATGATATGACAGATCAAAGAAGTGAAGAGGAACATCAGGGCAACAATCTTCCCTTGTTGGGTTACTGCTGAACCAGGTGAAAACATGCTCACACTCCCCTCTTCTTTATTTTTGTGACTTGACTCCTCTTCTGCAGCTATTCAGGGCTGCCAGGTCAGTCACTGCTCAGTTTGAATCACTGTAAATCCTTTGGAAATAAATCACCTTCCCTGAGCTGCATCACCAGCACCACCCACCCACCTCCCACCCTGAGCTATTCCATCTCCAATGGGCACAACCTGGAGAGCTTCACTCACTCTTCTCTCTACCCAACTTTGAAGCAAAGCCTTTTAATCACAAGTCAGAAGAGAGTTCTAGAGCAATGCATCTTAATTTCTCTATATATGTTATATCTATACATTAATATTTCACTGTAACATTCCATTATCTAAAAATACCTATTGGGTATCATATATATGTGTGTGCACATCAAGATTCATAGGCGATGTTGAATCCTGCAGTTTTGGGAGGCTGAGAAGATGTCAGAGGACATTGTATTTAGATAATACTGTTCTACAAATTTGGATTTCTTCTTCCTGTTTTAATTATAAATAAGAATTTCATTTGTCACGGACAGGAATCCGATAAAAAAACAGCCCCTTCATCCAAAAGCCCTGATAATACAGAAGATACTGAGTACAGAACCAGTCAGCATAAGACTATGAAGAATAACTTCTGTAAACAGAGAGAAAATAAATTATAGGACTATTTTAGACACACTGCATTGTGCACTCCACCAAAACATACAAGTTTAGCCACCTCTACACAGCAGAAAGGCAAACACATCAGAAAAGGCTTTCTGGAACGAAAAAAAAAAACCCAACAAAAAACCATCATCATAGGAAAAAGAAATACTTGAATTTTAAATGAAACCCCATCTTTAACTTTCCCATTTCCAGCAAAAGGATTCTGGATCACTGCATTTTTCCATTAGTATTGAAGTAACAGATTGCTCAATAGCAAAAAATTTGCTTATGTGTACAAAAGGAAACTGTCCATGAGTTTGTTCCCAGTTGAGAATCCTGGAGTCCAGCTACAGAAGCTGCTACACTGCAGGGAAGGAGAATATGCCATGAGTGGCACATGCATTGCAAAATTATTAACTGTGAGAAGAAACAATACAGTCATTATTCCTCCTTGGATGTATCAGCAGCACCAGAAGACAAGGACTATTTATAAGGCTGAATCATCAAACCCCAAAGTTCTCAGTTTTGGTGTCACTGCTGCATGGAGTTGGTGGAATTCATCCTCATTACTGACCTGTTTCACTGTTAGCACAGCTTCACCCTGAGGCAAAACCAGCTTAGTCAGTCCATTTCAAGGAGTGATCCACACACAATTCACTCTCTACCTGAGCAAATGACAACTCAAAACCAAAAGGGGAATGTATCCCATGTACTGAATTCATGCTGGCACCTCAGTAAGGTGCTCTGGCTTTCACTTTTCCTAAGGTGCTCCCTCCTGACCAAGGGTGGTTTTGCTTTTCTAAAATGGAGTTAATTTCCCACCTTCCAGATTTTAAGTGGTTCAGAATAAACAAACCAACACATCGGCTCATATTTCCCAGTTTGGCTGTCTGTAAGAAAAATCTCACCTTACGTGTTTTGACTTAAATCCAGCACTTAAAAGCATGTTCAAGTACTTTATTCAGGCTCACAGGGAAACTTGGGAGTCTTTTTTTGGGTAATTTCTGGCATATTTGTGTGCAACTGGGCAGTCCTTGAGTGACCTCAGCATTCCTAGGAGACTTTCCAGATATATTCTTTATGTTGTGTTAGGATTGCCATTCAAGAAGTCAATGTTTTTATTCTTTTTTCCATTAAAATACCCATAAACCCATGAAGTTACCAAATGGCAACAACCCACCTACATTACATTGCCAGGATAGATGCACAGTGATATTTGCAGTTCAGCAATAGAGATTAACATATTTTCTAGCACATCTATGAAGAGGATCTAGTTCATCCACACCACAATGGAAACAACAGCACTTACTGAGACACCAATGATGTTTTTCCAGCATTTAGTTTGCCCCCATATCTCTTAGTTAACAGGGAATTGATTGCATTCACTATTTTTATTCAATAGCTTCAGTGACATCACATAATACACACTTAGAAAAGGGACAAACCACATCAGGACAGTGCAAATGTAATTGGAAGACAAAACAATAACTCAAGAGCACTTGTTAAAGGGGAGAAACTATCTGAAATCAATTAAATTCAATAAGAACAATTGTAAAGTAGGACACAAGAAAAATTAAGTGAGCAAACAGAAAATAAGGAGCAATAGCTACAGTAACTCAGCCTAAACAACTTAATCCTGAGCTGCAGTGCTTCCACAAACAGCATTTTGAAACTTAACAGGAATATGAGAAGGCCTGGATGTCATTCTGCTCTTCTGACAGGTAAATCTCAGCTGCATGATGTCTGGAATTATGCACCCATTTTAGAAAGAAACCTATGCAAAGTCAAGAACACGAGTAAAAATTTGTATGGAATTAATATTTGAGACTGGAGAAACAACTGAAGGACCCACTGGTTGAGTTAATTAATTAAAACCAGATAGTGTTGGTAGAGGAACAGCAAGGCTGACAATTTTCAAGAATGTTACAGGCCACTACAGTGAGGACTGTAATTAACTCTTGTGACCTACCAAAGCTAGACTAAAAAAAGACTGAGCTCAGAAGAAGTAAAATTTAATTAGATATTAAAAATAATTGTCTGAGTTAGAAAACATTGCAATGAGGGAGTTTGGGACTCCGAGTTGGAGCAGTTCCAAAGGCAGCTCTGTCAGCCCAGTGCACCTGACTCAGGAGAGGTGTGTGAACAAGGGAGGGATGAAGAAACTGTCAGTGCCTCCCAGAACTCACCCCCTCTCCTGTAACAAACTCCCAGACTCCTAAAAGCCACAGACTGAGCAGTGAACAGCCATAGCCCTCATCCCTGGATCCCTATTTGACCTCACAGCTCTGAAAACCAAAATTACCTGCCCTGCTGCCACTCAGGGAAGGACGGAGAACAGGTAACAGCTGCTGCTGGAATGAGGGCTGCTAACTCTCCTCAGTGTTATTTTTAGACTACATAGGTATTCTGTTCATGAGCTTTTGCATTTGTGGCTCAATGCATCATTCACTCCATTTAGTAATGCAAAAAAAGAGTCACAGGATAATGCAAAGAGATCGCCTGGGTCTGGTATTTTGGTTCATTACCTTTGTGTCATACATGCTATAGTGTGTGTCAAGGAAAATTTAAGTTTGCAGCTATCAAGAAGGTTTTAAATCAATTCTGGAGGAGCTCAATGGAGCCCTTGTATCGTGCTGCACCTTCAATTAACATCAATTGCATAACATTGACACAACACTGAACCCAGGGTTCAGCAGAGGAGATAATGTGTTTGTGGTTTATTTAAACAAAGAATTTCTAGCAATGACATAGAAACAGCCAGCAACAAATGGAGACGAGATTCAAGAAAGGTTACCCTTTGCCAGATTTAGGAGGAAAATGACATGTCTAAGCAATGACTACTAAAGATGGCTTTACTACAGATCCTTCCCCAGAGCAACAGCTTGGCCTTTCCACACATCCTACTCGGACACATATTGTTGGAAGAAACTAAGGGCAAGTGACATCCTTGGAGCAAACACATCAAACAAGTTACCAAGAGTATGATCCAACACAGAAATGGTATCATTTTGTATTATTATTGCACAGATGAAATCTCTGAGCCAGAAATGACTCCTGAGTGTGCACAGTGTGCCAGACACACAAAGTACTCTCTATACTCTACTTCCAACATGTACATCTTTGAGCCAATTCCCAAACTGATGATGCCAAAACAGGAGCCTTCCCACTGCCCAGAGGAGCTCCCATTCTCTGCCTTAGGGCACCCTCCCTGTGATTTCATTTCCCTGTGGATGCTGTGTGTGCTCAGGGTGTGCAAGCACCGTGCTCCTGATCCTCTGGAGGGGTACTGATCAGCTGGGAGTATTTTTATTCCTGTTTCTCCAGCCTTAGAGCACTTCAAACAAGGCAAGTGATCTCCTTGGACAGTGTGGGCTGTGAGGTTACTGCCTGTCACTACTTTGCAGTGGCTGAATGCCCAGATTGAGACCAAGCACACACACAGGGCAGGAGCACTTGATGTCCTTTAAGTTCTCCTCCTTCTGATTTGGTGGCAACTGGCTCCTGTGTGCACACCCGCAGCCTGGTAAAATGAGTCAGCATTCCTAAAATATCTGGCAATACAAACAAACAAACAAACCCCTTAAGGTTAATTTTTCATATGGCCTGTGTAAATAGAGAAGCTGTTTCAAGCAAGACAAGGGATTGCAAGTATCTCATCCCTCTGAATTTAAATTAAGAAACATGTTTGCAAAACGAAGTGAGGGGTTTTGACCAAGCCACTGAAAAGTGCATTCAATCTTCCACTAAAATCACAGCAAAAAGCTGTAGATCTTGAGATGTCACCTGATCTATCCCTCTACCTCAATGCAGAATTAACAGTACCTGTATTATTACTGACAAATGTTTCTCTCAATTGTTCTTAAATCTCTTCAGTGATGATATCCTGCAATATTCCCTGATGCTCTTGTATTCTCAAGTGTTCCAGTCTCATCTTTGTAAACAAAGTTTAAGAACTCCAACAATATTAATATGGAAAATACACATATAATAAAACCTCCAGATAAGCTCCCCTAGTGCTAGAGATTCTGAATTAGAATAAATATAATGCTGCAAACGGCAACAGCTTTACAAAAGCTCCTAAAATGAGGGAGGAGAGAACTTGTCCAAGATACTGGGTTACCACTGGTTTTCTCCAGCTATATGAATTTACTGTCTCCCACAGCAAGCTGAAGTTTAAAATAAATGTGGGGGAGAGGAAAAAGGGAGTTAAAGTAAGGGATCTCTGCATTGTGCAAGAACAGTTTCGAACCTTTTGGTAACTCATCTCACAAGATGAGGAGCGAGGAGCACCCTGCAAATAAAGACCTTTTTATTTCCTTCAAGGTCATGGAAAATGTCAGGTTTTGTAACTGTAATTTTGTATTTCAGCATTTTTGCTGACCATCTGCATCGTAAAATTGTTTTTCTCTCTCAGGTGTCAGGAAGAAACCATTGCAGCATGTTCTCAAACCCAGAAACCTACACAGCATGTAATCATCCACAGCAACCATTTCTCTGTTTGATTCTCCCAGCTGAAATGAGGAAGGCTGAAAAAGACATTAAGTTCTGCAGCAGAACTTGTACCAAACTTCTCTGAATTCCTGTCCTGGCATATCTAGACCCACTGAACAAATTCTGCCTGTTGTGCTCCAACCTGATCTAATCTCTGTCAGGATCTCTGAGCAGTGACTGCATACTGGGGAATGTCCACACAATCTGGAGCACCCAAGAAAAGAAAACATCTTTCATATATGTCACTGGAAATAACCACATCATCAAATCTATTATTAAGTATCAAAGCATTATCTGATCCCTGTAACATATGAAGATCAATTGGCTGGAGGAGAAAGACTGAATCATAGAATCCTGGAATGGTTTGGGTTGGAAGGTAACTTAAAGATCTCCTAATTCCCACTCCCTGCCATGGGCAAGGACACCTTCCACTAGAGATGTGGAAGCATGTCACAGCAAGAGTTTCAGAAACAAAAAGGCACCTATTCCTGAAAAGCAGAAAAAAACAACATGAAATGTCACATTTAAGTATATGCACTGCACAAAATACCTTAGTTTACTCCTGAGCCCAGAGCCCTCTCAACTGTGGTGCTTGTTGTACCCTCAGATATACAGAGCTGAATGAATTTAAAGAAGTTGAACAAAGCTATGGAGAAGCTCTTAAAGCAACCAGGAGCTGCCCTGTGTCTCACACACCCTATAAAGCAAAGTTCAAGACAATGAAGTCCTAAGAACCAGAGCATGAAAATAATGATTTTTCTCATAATTACTGGAAGGTCAGGGAGAATAGACAGAAGACACTCAACATTAAAAACAAACAAAAAAAAACCCCCAAAAACCAGTAGCAGGCAAAGAACAGGAACTATGTTTGTAAAAATGCCTGAATGATGGCTCTGGAGCATTATGACACTGGCCTTTAACAGCCAGTGAAGCTGTAGACCCTTCAAGGTGTTTTCCTTTGGCGAAAGGAAAGCCTGTACACAAAATAAAACACTTCAAAAGGTGGCACAGAATAAAATATTCTCTTTGCCCTCCCCCAAAGCAGCCAAAGTGAAAAGCTCAGCGAGCTCTTGTGTGCTCTGCACCGAGCACAAGCCTTGCAGCGAGAGCCCTGTGCAGATGGCACCCGTAAAGAACAAGAGGTACTCCCACCAAACTGACAAAATAAAATTCACACCCGCAGCCGTCCTTTCCCCCCAATATCACACCATATGCTGCGTACAAGTTTTTACCCTTCCTCCAAACAGATTTCACAAATTAATAACTTAAGGAGCAGGCTAAGCGCCAATGAAATTAAATGCATCCAAATATATTAATATGCACAAATGATTGTTGATGAACTGGCACCGAGCTCGTCCAACAATCCACAACACGCAAACCATGCCACATGCTGTTTATGCAGATTCCTGCTTTCAGTATATACTGTATCTACCTTCTGGCCACACAAAGTCAACTCTGGAAGCAGACATGAAAGAGCAGAATGGAAGGTCAGAGTAAATATAATCCAAAAGCAATCCACAAAAGAACAAAACTGAGATTGGTATGATTTGCCTTGTTGAAAATGCCATGCTTGCTGTGGTGACAACAAGTTCAGCAGGTGAAAATACAGTGGTAAATCAAGGTTTGTTTCAGACTGTTGCCCAGAGAGATTTGTGCACGTCCCATCCCTGGAAGTGTCTAAGGCCAGGTTGGACAAGGCTTGGAGCAACCTGGGGTAAGGGAAGGTGTTCCTGCTCATGGCAGGGGGTGGAACTGGGTGAGCTTTAAAGTCCCTTCCAACCCAAACCATTCTGGGATGAAGTTTCACCTGAGGAAGTGCAGAGCAAAATCATATTGAAACACTGTCTGCAAACTAAAAATAATGTGTCTGGATCAGTAACAACCATGGAGCCATTTCTAGAAAGTCCAAGTGGGACAATCAGGTTTGAGTTAGAAGTTTGGAATGTGATACAAGTCCTGGTTGAAGAACCTTGTCTTCTAAGGAATTTCCCAATGTGCAAACACACATAGTGTATCTTCCTTTGCCTCCAATCCCCAAGAGCCACCTAGAGTTACAAATTTGAAGTATTTTCTATGCAAGTAATAGGAATGGCAATTTTCCAAGACAGGATAACAGGAAAATTCAACCTCAACTGCAATCTGCTGATTTCACATACAAGTAGTTTTAACTTTGTACAGTCTGCAGGGGTTTTAGCTGAAGTAAAGATCCCTGGAGATCAGAATTCCAGCTTCACAAGCTTTGATGCTTGTGTCAACATTTCTCCATTTGCACTATTTTAAACTAATGCAGCTACACACATGCCTGTACATTGATGTCTCTTTGCTCTTATTTCCTCAGTAAGAAAACATGCAAAGCAAGGCTGGCTGTGAGAAGGGATGTTCCCCTTTACTCCCAGCCCCACATCCCATTCCTGTGCCATCTCCTCCCTCCACCAGCTTTGTGCAAGTGTCAGAACCTTTGTGAGTGCAGGAACACAGGAGAACATTTTGCCTTTGCAAAACAGCCACCAAAAAGCAACTGTTTTCTGCCAAGTTAATGAACTGATGAGAAATGAATTTTAGAGTTTGGCTCTCAGTGATTATTAAAGAACATGTCCCTGCAAAACCATGCCACCAAATGAAAATATCAACAGCACAACTCATACACTGAGTGACATCAGCTCCTGTTCTTCCTGAAAGAGGGTCTAAAATTCAAACAAATATTGAAGTAACAAGAGCAGAACTCCCCTGACGGGAGCTGGCCTGGGGTCTAACAGGCGTTCTGAGCAAGTGCTGCTCATCAGTGAACTCATCAGATGCTGACTCATTTTTCTCTAACAAAGGTTTCTACAACAAAAGTTTGCTCACTCCAAGCAGGAAAGCACTGTAAGGACTTCATTGATAACTTGGTTGTTCCTAATCTTACCCAGGAACAATTAAATCATAGATAACTCAATCAAATGCTGTGCAGATAAACCACACACAGTGACATTACTGCAGTGATGAAAATTGCTTTCTGGCACCAGCTTTGGTGACCAGGTGACAAGTTCTCAGTCAGTCAATACACAAGAAGACAACTGAAGCATCCAATCTGGAATTTCTCTTCACAAAGCCTTTTGCAGAGGAAAGCTTTTATTTTATATTGATAAAGAGCTAAGTTTAGGAAGCCTAACAAGACTTTCTGAAAGCACATCTCTACAAACCTCAGAGGGTTAATCGCTACTTATGTTTCAGAATTCTTAAAATATTCACATCTCTCTCATTTTTCTTAGAATTCCCTGGGAGCTTTGAGAGGAAAGGAGTTTTAAAATTTATTTTTATGATCAGGTTTATCAATTTTAGACCTAAGAAATTTTCATTTCTTCATTCTTCATATTTATTCTTTTATTCAGTATTACACAACTGTCCAATGATCAGACATGGTAAGCTCATGACTAAATAAAACAGGAACAAAAGGCTCTCTCTGATAGAAAGGTATCATTTTTTGATTTTACCAATCCAACTTTTTAGGAAAGAATTTTCCATTCAGATAACCATCTTAATAATGAGATTAGATTAAAAAATAGTCACAGAGGAAACATTCACCTGCTTAGTCTTAAAGGTGGTTATCCTTTCCTTCATCATACAGCAACCTAAAAAAATTTAAGAATCTGAGATTTCTATTCAGGGTGCACTTTGTGCAGTCATGATTTCAAAAATCAAAGTATTACTGCTTACGAACCAGGAATTTAAATTTAAAGCCACAGCTAAAAATGTGTTGCTGTACCAAACCATATTTTTCATTCCACCACTCCACTTCAGCTACCTTAAGTACCATCCAATGAGACAAAGTGCACCTGAAAGTTGGTACATTCACAGAAAGCATCCAAGTACTAGTGCAACCTTCAACACCTCCAGCTTAGAGAGGCAAAAATGCTGCTGGTAGCTTGTCTAGAAAACCAGAAATATCTTCCAGGTCACCATTCCTCTTCCCTTGCCACCTTCACAAGGGAGTTCTGCAGCAATATTTATTCCACTGATGGAATAAATTCCACTTTGGCCCATCAGGCTGCTCAGCCTGCAAAACCCACCTGCTACTCCCAAGCAGTTTTGGTTTTGCCATCTCTCCATCCCCATCACTCCTGGTGAAGAAGATTTGCTCAGTCTCCTGGAAAGGTCTGTCCCTGCTCTGCCTTTTTGCAACACTACAAATGGGAATCCCGAGTGGCTCCTGCTAATTACCCATGTGCATTGGGAGTCTAATTCTTCCTATTGTTAATACACCCATCCTTAGCCACAAAGTCACTTCATATGCTAATCAGAGAGCAGCTGATCCCAAGCTAATATTTCATATACTCAGGAGAAGGGATCTGCTGGGGGTATTAATGACAGCAGAGCAAGATGAGCTTGGAAAATAGTTCCCAAAAGGTATTGTATCACTTCTAGTTCAACCCCCTAACAAATATTTTGCTTGTGAACTTGGAGCTTTGGCATTTCCCTCCCTTGCAGAGGGAGGCCACTTTACAGACAAGAGGAGACTGAAAAAATTTGATTTTTTCTTTCACAATGTTAGAATCTAATTTAATAGCTGTTAAGCCTTACCCAATTTTTCCATGTAAAACTTTTTGTGTTTATGGGATGCTTGAAACATCAATTTCAACCCAAAATCAAGATCAGCATTTCTATGAATAGAAATACTCTATGAATTGAACAGTCCAGGAGACAATTCAGTCCTGCTGCTGAGAGCAACATAACATAACGTAGGAAATTTATACTTTCCCCACAATATACCATCCCTTCAGCCTGATCTAGTTCACCTGGAAAAAGCTGTGGCAGCACAATGAAAAAAATCATCATGGAAGTGTCTGAGGTACAACAAGGTCTGAGAACATCTTGAGCTGACACTGCTTCCACAAAGCACATTGACGGTCCAAGTGGACATGACATTCTTCCTGAATCTCCTGAGATACAGAAGCTCCATCAAAATGTCAAATCAGGACAGCAGAACATGAAATGTCCCACATAAAATCCGCACTACAAGGATTTCTCATCACGGCTTTTTGCCTGTAAGACAACTCAGTGTTTCCACTTGGTTAACAGTGTGTTCCAAGTCACTTTGAAGGTGCTTATGTGCAACATTGGAAACAACCCTGTGCATCCCAAAAGGCAGGAATCAGCACAGTTTCCACTGCCTGCAGCAGTGCCCAGTGTAAGTTCTCGTTTTAAGAGCAATTTGCTCAATGGCAAAATAGAGATTCAAGTCAAGTTACCTGCACTACCTTCTTGCTAGCTAAAAGAAGTATCTGAGATGGAAAATGCACAGCATTTTAAAGAGAACCAAGGAAAATTTATGGATTTCTGGTTTTCCTCATTTTTTTGAGGATGTGAACAAGAAGTTCCTTCTTCAATGGGTTTCAAATTGTCACTCACGTAGAAAAATCAAAAGCTGTTGAGTTTTGCACATTATTTCCTCTAGTGAACTACCAGTTCAAGTCTCCATTATAAGATATTCATCTCATGTCTGAGGATTCTTCAGTTTTAATTCATGGTGCTGATCAAAGACAAAGGATCCTGCAGCTGTACAAAAGTTCAAACAGCTCAAAAAGCAGCAGACACATCCAGCTGTTTTGAGAAGCACCATGAGATTGCTACAAATCTGGGATAAAAAAATTCCCTTCATGTACTCAGAATGTTCAGCCATAGAGTAAACATTCACCTAAATGAGTGTCACGCAAGTAATACAGGTGTGACAGGCAACTAAAACAAACACATTGTACCACCCAAGCATGTTTAAGTTATGAAGAATATAATGTAATTTATTGTTAGGGCTCAATATCATATGCAAATCCCGCTCATCTAAGTTATGTACATCCTTTCAAGGCCATACCTGCCCAGTTTCAGAGTGTTGTCCCACATATTTCAGTTGTAACACTGACACATTTATCTTACACAAATGCTGAAACAGGTGCTGGCACATTAACCATTCCAGGTCATGGCAGAGCAGCGAAACATTTCACTCCCAAGTGACATCCACGGATCTCTGGCTGTAGGACAGAAAGCCACAAACACCCCCAGTTCTCCTCTTAAAACAGCTTTGAAAAGAGCATTTGATACACAAAGACAGCTGGCTATGTTTTAACAGACTCTTGTGCAAACAGAGTGCTCAACAGATGTGCAGTGCTTATCAGAGATGGTTATCAGCATCATCTGCATTCCCAGAACCAATAAAACTGGACATCATTCCTATTCTCTGAGCCATTTACCTACCTTGCAAGACAAACTGGATTCACTAATATCTGCTATGGGATTGATAAAAACCTGATGTCAGAAGAACTGAGTATTAGAAAAAGAGAGAAAGGAGAATGTCCAGCTACTGCAGCATTTCTGCCTGCAAATAGGCTCTTCACTGATCTGAAACTGCAAATAGACAAGTCAAAGTGAGGGAAGGGACGGCAAAAACTCTGAAACAGATTTATATTTAGCAGCAGGTTAGGTGGAGAGAAAAGGCTCAAGGACAATGGCACATCTTTTCTTCCTTCAGCTAAACCCCCAATGCATTTTAGTGAAAGAAAGCAACTCTTCTGCTTTTAACTGCAGCCCAAAACTGCATTTATGTCTCCTGGGTGCTTTGATTTTTTTTTCTTTCCTTTCTAAATCTCAGCACACAGGCAGCTCCAGGGCTCAGTAGGAGAAACTCTTAAAAGCAGGCCTGAAGAAGTGAAGAGATCAGTCATTCCCTTGTCCCCCTGCTCCCGGAGCTCCCCGCCCAGGCAGCCGCGGATGCCATTTCACGCAACCAGACATGGCCTTTTTAAACAGCCTGAAAGATTTAAAATCCTCCCAGAGAAAGCAGAGCATTCCTTCTGATTGGAAAGGGAAACACAGAAATGTACTTCAATTCTTCACAAAGGTCATGGTAACCTTCAAAATTCTAGCAAACTTCTTCCCCTGCCCCCCGCACAGCTCTATTATCTTTAGTAATTTGTAACATTCTTTACAAAATATATTGGAGTTTCTCAGAAGACAAATCCCAATGTGAACATGATGCAAGCAATCTTTGCTTAGCTAATTTTTCCTAGGCTGCTTGAAGTTTCCAAAGTCCAGATGTTTTTCCAACTGTCTTCGCTGTCCCACTACTGCAAACACATAGGTCCTTTCTTTAGAATTACCATTTTATATACATTTTCAACTTACTCAGTGCTTCTCAGCCCATTTTTTTCCAAATAAATACATACTTTGGATTAAATGACTTACTGTATTAGAAACATGACATTAGAAAGGTTTAGAAAGTATGTTCAGTGTATTTTCACAAATGCAAACGTGCTGAAAGCATGACATGTTCCATGAAACAGTACATGGCTTTAAAATTGTGGAAAAAAATTTGAACAGTATCCTGCTTGCAATGTCTATGGCTACATCTCTAACCTTGTACCATTAATGACCTTGTACCATTTACCATTATTCCCAACCGTCACCATTAAAGCATTACTGTTTATTTACCAGCGCAGGAAAATGCCCTATAATCTTAACTGGAACTTTGTCAGGGAGCTAATTTTAACCCCCTGCTCCCCCCCCAACCTAAAAACAGTAGGAAAGAACTTGGAAGAACTTAATTTTTATCACCTTTACCCAAATACTGTCCAGCCAGAAGTAGATATGCACATTTCACAGAATTTTTTGCTCCAGACTGGTGAACTCTCAAGCATTAAACCTTTGAGATGCATTTTAAACCTGCTATTTGACACCACTGGAGAAATAAAATCACTTTTCAGAGCCCATATGAAATTGAAGAGATCCCATTTAGAGTTCAAAACACGAAGCAGGAAGACATCACTGTGCTGCTTCTGCTAAACCAGATTTACCAATAGCCTTCTTTGGTTAAGGATGCACCAACTACAGGATTTCCCTTCACATCTCTGCACGGGATTGAGATAACATTGCACTGAGTTGAGATAACACCAGTGATTTCTCATTACAAGAATATTGTCAAAAAAAGATTGTGTTTTGTAGCTGTTACACAGCTGAATCATCACCACTACCTGAAGTGACAGAGCAGATATCCTTCCACGGCGAGAAAAAGGTAGTGTAAAATAAACTGATTTTGTTATCCTAAAGCTTACAAGAAATCCACCACAATTACCAGTGGAAAGACAACACGGAATTTTGAATGTACAAAGCAGTGACAATTTGGCTCCAGAAAGATTTCTGGAACTCACCTATGGTGCAGTTTGTGGTTATTTTTCTCCGCTTGGGGTTGTGTCGTAGCAATTCTAACTCTCTCTTGGTCGGCTCCCATGTTGAATACTTCTCTCCAATGCCTAAGCAGACGAAAAGAAAGTTTCAGGAAGTTCTTTAGTAAAAGGATTAAAAATTCTGGTCAAGTCAAAACTTTCAACGTGCTGTCCATTAGGTTGGATTCAATTTATGCACAACTACTGACTGCTTTTTACCCCTCCTCAAAAAATAGGATTCAGAAAGGGATCACCCAATTTTCCAACAAATAAGAACTAAAATAAGGAAGGCACTTCTTTACTCATAAAGAATAGCTAGGCCAAAAAACTTTCCATTATCGGATTATAATCCTCCTTTCAGTTAAAAAAGAAATTCCAGCACAAAAATAAACTTGCTATTACTCAAAAGTACATTTCTTTGTGCTCAGAGGAAGTTAAATGACAGAACCACCATCGATGAACTCTGACAAGTTATTAAACAAATCTAAAGTGACCCAACTTAATGGACAGTTAATCTTTAGAGAACAGCAGAATATAGTAATTCAATATACTAAACAGTTACTACATGTCTTAGGATATGCCATTATGATCTCTCCTTATACAATTAATGCAGGATTAGACAAGTTTTAATTTTTGAGATTCACTTTGCTGACATATCTAACATTACCTAAAAATGAAATTAGTAGTAGGTTTAAACACCACCCTCCCTCCATCAACCAGGCAAAACTCTCCAAATATTAAACTACCCTTTCTCATGAGCTGCAGCTAAAATCTGTCATTATTCTCTCTGAACACTAATGCTGTATTTCCAGTAGATTTCTTTTGCTCAAAGGAAAATGAAGTAGAAATGAGTCAGGTCAGTAGTATGGAGACCAAATTTGAAATCAGCACAGAGCTGTGTTCAGTGTAAACCTGATACAAGAAAAACACAACAGTGAAGACTCACGTGCTGACCAGCTCAATACTGCTGCAGCTTTCTATGTAGCACAGAAATTGCTGTGCAAGGTCAATTACTGTGAGTCACAAAGGCATCTTGGCATTAAAAATAAAGAATTTTAAGATGGCAAGCAATCTATTCTAAAACTGAGGATTAAAGTCAATTAAGAGTTATTTTTCACAGAATGCATGGAGCAGAAGCAGTGCTGTGCTACAGAAAATAAATTATAAATCATACATATGAAAAGGATAGTAGAAAAATATAGCTGGAGGCTTACACATTCTGCATAATATACATTAAATTTTAATAGCTCTTTGATCTTCATTTTCAGAAATAGCTATGCTTGTCAGAAGCTACCCTCCCGAAAACGTTCAATTCATAGTTGCTACTGACCCTCCAGGTTCTAGTAATGGAAGGTCTCATTTTTGGATTCTCAAGGACTAGAGAATTCTTATTTACACAAACACATCCATCTCCCACTTTATTTGATTCAACAACAGATTATGCAAGGACCTTAAGGAACAATACCAGAATCCCTTTCCTTTATCCAAGGTTCAGCATGAAGCTACACACCCAGGAAAACAGAAAAGGCAGGGAATGACTGAGACTGATGAGATAACACAGCTGCAATGCTCTGGACACACTGGATGTCTGCAGAGACCCTTTGGGACACACAGGGACACTTCACACATGATGAACATTGCCTTCCAACAGGTTTGGCATTGGGTGTCTCCAGCAACCCTGGTCATGTTTGTAATGCTCCCTTAGGAATTTGTATCAGTTCATTGCTAACACTGTGGTAGTACCAGCAATTGCACTGTGCAGCTGTAAATTGCTATGTTTGAGTTCACTGCAGTTAAAACACAGCCAAACACAGTCAGTCAGTGTGATGAACTCTGATAATAATTTAAAAATACCCCTCGGATATGTTTAAATCCTTGTTTAGGTCAAATACAACAAAGTTCATACCTGGAAACACATGTGCACTCAACTTTAGGCATGCAATAGTTCCACATATATCAGCAGGACTACTCATATATATTTATATATGTCTATATATAATTATATAGTTTAAATGCTGTAGAGGATGGGCACCAAAGCACGTCACAAGAGCAACTCTAAGTAAAGTTAAACATGACAGACTGGATTACTTTGAAGGATTCTGGGTGAATCAAATATCGTTCAATTAAAAAGAAATGAAAGAAAACAAAAAAACCATGTGCAATTAATGCCACAAACAGAGCAAACCAGACAGAAAACGTTCTTGCAGAAGCCTTTCATTAGAAGGAGCACAAGTTAAGTCAGACACAGAAATTAAAATGTGTTCTGTTCCAGCTATACAACTTAGAAGGAATCTTGAGGTTTTATAACTCTTGAAAATTTGGAAAAGGTAAAGCTGTTTATTAGGAATGGTTTGATGTCTAAAAATTAAAAACAACAACAAAAAAACTCAACCAAAACACAAAGAAGGAAGAAGGTTTAATAAAAGGTTTAATAACACTCACAAGCATGCCAAAAACTCCAATATAAACTACCTTAAACAAAGATTTGCAAACCATGCACAGGTCACCATTTACAATTAAAGGAAAGTAGTGTTAGAGAAGTGAAAATTAGTAATTTTTAAAATGCTGCTATAGAATAGCCAAAGATTCAAGTCAGCATGTGAAATCTCCATCTAAGAAATTATTTTATTGAGTGAAATACTCAAATTGGCATTTCTCAGAGACTTCATCAGGGCCATAGGGATGAGTGAAGGAAAAGGCAATGAAGACTCTAGTTTATAAAGGTCACAATTTTGCAGTCATTGTTTACTTTGCTAAACTTCAGCAAATTCCATTTTTTTCCCCTCCCAAAAATCCAACCATTAATTAGAATGAAGGGCTCCGTGTATTCTCACCTCCCTTGTTATTAATATTCAATACCAAAGGAAAAAAAAACTGGCCAAGCTGCAACTTGTTCAGAGTTACATCAGATAACCCTGAACTACAGCTGGACTGGGGAACTCAGCACACTGGGAGTTAATATTACAAGAGTATGAAAATGAGTCTCATGATATTTGGGGGTTTTCTTAAAGTTTTTTTTTCTCCAGGCATCATGTTGTTATGTGAGCATCTATTAAAGTACATACTAATACCCCTCAAGCACGGTGGAGAGAAATTTGAAAATATACTGCATTTACACTTCAGTTTTTAAGCCAATCTCAGTTTTTGCCGATTGAAAAATTTCACTTCTGAAGTTCTTTACACTGGCAACAAGATCAGAGGTAAATTAACTCTGTGGTAGCAATTTAAACCCAAGACACTGGGTTTGGGGTTTGTGCTCATCTTGACATTCAGTTTGGAGCAAGAAGGGATCTTTCAGGTAACATGAGGGAGGGAGCACATGCATTGGAACAATGGAGAAAAAAGGAAAAAAGACGACATAATTCTCCATTATTTCTCCCATGCACTTCCATTTCCCATTCCTTAGATAAACTTGTGAGGAAACACATGGTTTCATAATAAAAAGACAGAAAAAAGAACCAATGCCACGACTTTAAAGAAGAACTGTCTATACTGCAGACTCCAGTAATTTTAAGTGTTGTTATCTATTCCTTCACTTTCTATCTTCACTAATTACTACAGATAACTTCACCAAGGACAGAAGATGCAATGTGCATATTCACAGTAATATGCATTTGTATACATATATTTAATATGCCATTCATTAGTCAGCTAACCAGTACAGAGGTTTGCTGCCTGGCAGTTCCTCTTGGTGATTCTTTGACCTTCTTTGCACAACTCTGTGGTCCAAGATGACCACATGGACAATCTTGTAGCTGTAATTCCCTGGAATATAAACTGAAGCAGGCTAATATTCACTGCAGGACAAACTGGCTGCATCTCAGTCCACAAGGTACAAATGTAGCAATTGACAATGACAAAATAACCAAGAAATTACTCTTTAAATCTACATATTCAAAAGTAAGGAACTGGGTGGGAGTTTCTTCTTCTACAGCATAATGAAGATGTATCATGTTGTTGCAGCTAATTAATTTGGTGCCCCAAACAACACAGATTGAAGCAGTTTTCAGAAAAGATGCAGCGTTTGAATGAAAGGTTTTCAAACATACTCCCATTCTGTCTTGGTTTGAAAATGAGTGCTTTGTGCTAAAGCATTTTAAGGTGTATTTCCTTGTTCTAGGACTCACTATCCTCCTTTCCTCTGACTCCATTCCCTCCAACAGGGAATAAGCAGGAAGCAGACTGGGATCTGTAGTAGGAAGCAAGTGAAGGCAGCTATCTTTTGAGCCAGCAGAAAAGCTCTTGTTAATACGATGTTAGCTGCTATTTTTAAAATTGGAAATGAGGTTAAGAATGGTTTGAAGTCATATCAGCCCTGACTAAGGCTGTCACATTGAAACAGGATGCCATGGATTCCGGAAGAGACATTACTAGACAGAAGTCATCTGTCTGCAAATACAGACTTTCCCACTTTAAGAAAACATACCCCCCCAGAGGCCACTGGAAATGGAGGATGACAAACTTTTAGAACTGATGCTTACAGACTACTCAGTTTAGAATAAATGATATCTCCTTTCCAAACAACAAAAACAACAACAAAAAAATTCAAAAAAAAGAGAAAAGGTTTGTTTTAGAGGAGCTCTATCAAGGAAAGGGCATATGAAATCAAGTCTGCTGCAATTATTCAATCATTGGAACATATCCAAACAAGAGGAAAACGATTTGCACGATAAAACTGGCATTCTTAACTGTGATTCATGTCTTAAATGGCAGGATAATCAGCAAAGGGACGCTTGTTAGTGAGGTGCGTCGCCAGCCCACGCCTCTTACCTGTCATTGTACACTGGTAGTGAGAAACCACTGTTGGGGTGAAGGCTAAAAAAGAAAAAATTAGGGAAAGCAAACTGAATAAAACAAATGTGTGTACATATATTTGTGTGTCAATATTTCTACATAGATACTGTGCGTGTACCATGAAAGCACAGGTGTGTAAGTAAGCTGGCATGATCTACTTAAAAAAAAAAAAAATAAAAATCACACACAAGGGTGGCATTTCATGTGAGGGGAACAGATTTATTGCCTGTACCACGTAAATAAGCCTAAAGGAGCAGACACTTACATTCTCTACCTAATACAGATACAACTTTTTATATTATGAAAGTTTCGCAGGATTAATGTTAGATATTTTAATTTTTTTTGCAATTAAAAATAAATTTTTTTTGCTACAATTAGGTGTGGCGCACGTGTTAAACCCACAGTCTGACTCCTGGAAAGCAAGAACTAGCATCTCTCTCCCACGGCCTGCACTACTCTTTCTAAAGAGCTCTTTCTTCCCCTTACTGGTTTTTTTTTTGCCACTGACAAATGGGAGGGACAGGTATGATTAAAAACAGAAACAAGAAATTCAGGCAGGAAAACCAAACCTTGTAATTTCCAAGCTTTTCGTTGTTCTTCTTTGGCAATTTGTTCCATGTCTTTGTCGTATATGTAATCTTGACACATAAAGCAGTATATACCCCCATACAAAAGGTCTATGGCTGCAAAACAGAAGGGAAGTTGGGGAGGAGGAAAAAAGATGTGAGTTCATAAACCAGAAAGCATTTTAAAGCAGGCTTCCAAGTCAGGCACTCTTTCTTCCAAGCAGTCCACAAAAGAAGAAAAATCCGTACCTTAGATCTGGAATGGAAAAAAAAAAAAAAAAAAAAAAAAAGGAGAAAAACCCAGATATTTTTCCAGTTGCAGTGTGAGTTATTCAGCTGCCAGAAGCACAGCAAGAAAACTGTGCAGGACAACAAAGCATCAGTTGCCGTCAAGCTGTTTGTAATTCACAATTTACCTCTCAAACACCTGAGTTATCAAGAGGCATCAGGACAGTGACTGACTACCACACACACAGAACCAGCCCTGCAAGATTTGATATTATAAATTTGAACTGTCTTTTCCTAAGACGTCAATAACTTCTCTTCAAAGCCATTAAAATAATTAGAAAACACATATTTAAAATCCAAATGAAAGCTCAAACAGAAGATAGCAGTGCAAGCTCAAAGCTACTTCTCCAGGGAAAAGGTTTTCTGGAGTAGTTTATTCCACAGGTTACTTCTGTCTCAATTTTTCATTTCACACACCCTTTCAGAACAAACAAATGAACACTGACCAATGTTAAAAATATTTTTCTTGCACAACCTTAAACAAAAGAAAGCCAAGAAACAAAATAAACACCTAACTGAGAAATGTCATTTTACTCCAACACATACCACAAAAAAAGTGCAAAGTAATCATAGTAAACTGCTGATTTTTAGTACATAGATATGAAAAAAAGCCATAATCAGAGGAAAGTTAAAAATCAGTGGGCACTAAAAACCCTTAGCCAGCATAAGCATAATCTGCACCAGCAAACAGCTAAGAAACACATCACCCTTCTCCCTCAAGTGTAGAGCTTTCATTTCTTTTGCTTTTAAATTCCTTTTAGTTCCACATAAATAGCATTATTAGGATAGTCTTACTACAGTGGAACCTTGTTTTAAACACAGGAAACCATTACCACATTAGGTGGCCTGCAAGGAACAACACTGAATGACTCTCAAGTGCTGAATAAGCCAAACCACATGCCATGCAGCAGGAATTCTGCCATGGATCTCTGCAGGCAAACCCAGGTGAAGTCTCTGTGCTGCCCTGTTAGAGGGACAGTGCTTGTGGTGATGGTTTTGGTAAAGTTCCTTTCTAACCACATCTCCTCCATCCTTCACACCCCTCCACCCCCTCACAATCTGCCGCTCCCCTCTCCTTTAATCCGTTCCAAGCTGGTTTTTTTCCACCTTCCCCTGTTGAAAAATCACTTTTTCAATTATTATGTCAATTGTTTGTTACTTCTCCTGTTATGCAATAAACCTCAATTACTTTAGACAGTTTTTCATCTTGCTGATGTCCTTCATTCTTCTGCTTTGCCTGTTTGGACCACACTCTGTTGAGGAGGATAAGGACTGTGTTACCTCATGTGAAGTCACAAACTCAGGATTTTCATTACCTTTTGCAATGTCCCAACACCCGAATATTTCACCCTGATGCCCAGAGGACTGAATAAACTCCTCTAGCATAATATCCCAAAAGGAGACAAGACTCTGAGCTGTGGTGAAGATCAGTAATAAAACACTACAGAACTGTGAGGGGGGGATATTTCACAAGCTACAGAGTACTTGAGTTCTACAATATTTACTCCATTATTTATTGCATTACCAGTTCTGCACAGTTTTCGACAAAAAACCTGCTGAAAATCCAAAAGAGTGGTCTTAAAACACAAACCTAAATATTGTTCTCCACGTATTTTTAAAACATCCCACAAAGAGACCCCCAAATAATAGAACAGGGCTGGCAGAACACTGAATAATAGGACTCTGTGAACACTAATAGTTACAATTTCCCATTAGAATGTGTAGGCATAGCTGTGCTCAGAGGATTCCTTACTTTTCCTTTCTTCCTGGATTTACATGCCTGAGCAATGAAGTAGGGATATCAAGATCAAAACCAACAAGAGACCACCTTACACAAACCACTTGTTCAGAGCAGAAGGAATTCCTGGTGGGAAGGATCAGAAAGTTTAACAGAAACACTGGCAGAGTTAAAGCCGTAATTGTCCAGCGCCTGATTAAGGACCCTTGAGGAAATATCCTCTCTCCAGCACACTTATGGGAACAATGCAGTTGTACATATGCCAACACTTCCCATGTCTTTTTAATGACTGCAGGGGGTTTTGGACAAATTACCTCAAGCACCAGTGACAAGGCAGCCACACAGGCCTGGCCACAGCACAGAAAAAGGGCGGGAGTTTCTCATGGAGCCAGAAGACAAGAAAGAGTCCACTAGCAAAGTCTGGATGTTGTTTCAGGTTAGTATAATTTGATTTTTGCCCTTGAAATACTCTTAAACTTTCTTATGCTGGTTGTCTTGAGATGAAGAACAACAGAGGAACCACTGAAGGAACAGTTTTACCAACAAACTCTTCCCAAGCAAGCAATTCCTTAGCACTGACTGAAGTCACACCACACCAAAAGGACAAAGTCCATGCAAAACTTTCTCCCCCAAAGGGCTGGGGGGAAGACACAAACTTCACCTCATTGTTTGCAACAGGCTAAACATTTTTGGTTTTAAACGAAATTGCAATGAAGCTTTATCCTGAACTGAAACTCCAGAAAATTACATTTAAAACATGACAGTAAAGCAAGAGAATGCACATGTAGCAAATTTCACCACTGGTGCTAGTATTTGGGATCACAAAACCAACAAAAAGGCCTCAAATTCATAAAAAGCTTGGGAACTACCAACCTAGGAACAATGCCCAGGTGTTCTGGATTAACCCACTGCCAAGCCTGGCGTGATGCCCCACATTCCTCACCATGAACAGCTCTTTTAGGAAGCTCCTCCAGAATGGCTGCTACTCCCAACTTCCAGGATCTGCTTTTCCTAACACTACTCCAACCCTCCTCTCAGGAAGGTGCAGGGGGATGAAATCAGTAAACTTCAGTTTCAGCTTAATACACATACAAAATTTGTTATCCTGGAAAAATAAAATATACATTAAGTGGAAATCTATTTTTTTCTTTCACAAGGAAGAACCAAAAGCAATTTAAAAGAATCTCAGTGTCATTTTATTGAATTTGATCAATCTAGATTCCTTGTTGAGGAATTCCAAATACCTACTTGGGGATCACAGGCAGAGTTATTTAAGAATGAAAAGACCTCTTGGAATGTAAGATTTTTCTTTTCTTTGCTTTTATACCTTCTGTGCTGACAAGAAGCTGCCATTCCTTTAAAGTCTGATCACCTCATACTTCTTTACATACAAAACTCTAAGCAGCTGTAACACGAAAGGAATGAAAATACATTTTATTTTTCATTTAAAAGTACAACTATCAGCCTGGAGAAACAAGGAGGCAGCATAGAAGATCATGCAGGAACGACAACAACTTTATCTACTGGTGCAAGGAACACTAAGTTTTAAAAAACAACAGCTCTGGGGTGAAAGTTTAAATCTGACAGCAAAAGGTCTTCAAATTCTCCATCTGGGAGCCAAGTAAAGTGTTTTACTTAAGCCCAAGTATTCTGCTTTGCCAACTATATCCACCGATGTCCTTGTGAAAACGTTGAAGAGATCAGAGATGACGAGAACACAACAAAAGCAGGGAAGTGTGCCACATCCAGAGTGATCACATGCACATCTCATCCCAGTAAAAAACTTGGATGTCCAGTTTTTGAAAGACCCAGGTGAAAAGAGCTGACTTTACTCAGTTGGGAATGGGATAATTCACCATAATATTTGATACCATTCATCAGATAGGAGATATTTGTGACTCATGTTTTGGTATCATCTCCCTTGGATCACTGGGTGCACTCAAGTAGGAAAAAAAAAAAACAAACCACCCAGCAGCAACTCAGAATTCAGGTCAGTTTTTACCTGGACTGAAATTAATTCCATTGTGAATTTCTGTGACTCTGTCTTGGCATGTTATCAACCCCAAATCAACACACACTGTGTTCTACGCAGGGCACCTGCATTTTCTTCAACTTCCGTGACAAAGGAGGCTAAATTGGCAATTCTTTTAGACCATTTTAAGCCAACATCCAAAGCTAATTTATGCTCCCTGATTTCTCACCTTAAGTGTTAATCATTAAACCCATTCCAGATAATTGGCTCAGGCTCTCAAGAAGTGATTTGCTAAACTTCAGCCAGTTCTCCACTGGATCTTGTCTCTGATCTATCAGCACAAAGCAGGCATGTGATTGCCTTCCTTCCTTCCAGGTTCCTGACACCTGGAATCTGCACCACAGGTTAGAATTCCTGAACTGGTGAGAAGGGAGGAAAAGGGGTGGAAAAGGGTTTACTCCTGCTAAATGGTGATCTAGCTATCAAGAACTGCAGGTATTTAGTGTCAGGGAGAAAAAAGCCAAACAAAACCAAACCCCAAACTTCCTTATGTTGCCAAAATGCAGCCTCACATACCAAATATTTTAATCCACAATAAAATTATCATCATAGTTAAGCATTATTCTTACCTCTCACATTCAGTGTCTTCTCCTAATACTCGAGAGAAAACTATCCATTCTTTAAGTGCTACTTTTTCTTCTATTTTTAAACCAGGACCCAACAGGTGAGAAGTGTTTTTGTGGCGCTGCAGTCTCTGAGATGCCTTTTGGCCCCATATGGATCTAGAATTTTAATGTTTAAATTTGATTTGCCTGCAATCCAAACATGGCAAGCACCCAACACTATCCTGCAAACCACTTAACACCAGGAGCCAAATGGGCAGCCCCTGTGCTGTACACTTGCCTCTGTGATGGTTTAGAGTATCATCCTACAACTCCATATGAATCCAAGCCAGGAAAGATAAGATGAAGGAAAAATGACCTGGTATCCCCAATGGAATCTAGATAGCAAATATGCTTTTAGCTGTTAATTTAGAAGAACCACGGTGTGCCAAACCATTTTATTTAAAGTTGTTATGAGTGGAATATTAATTCCAGCTCCTTGACCTCATTCAGAAATACATGTATGTTCACACAGTACCTACATATGTGTGCATCCCCCAGTATGCTGCAGAGGAGGCTGCAGCATTCCTATATTTTAGTTGCCCTATTATAAAATATATTTTGCCTTTTGTCAGTCTTCTCTTTGCCCTCCTCTGACCCTACAACCTTCCACAGTTCCCCTGTTTGCAGAAAACCTTTGAAAACTGAAAATAATTAAATCCTCCTGCTACAGCACCTCTCCTTGATCCCACAAAATATTATTGAGGTTTAAAAGGAGAGAAATTGTTAAACACTCCCTTACTTAATCTTGCTGGGTTTTTTCCAGAAATCTGGGGGAAGAATCCCCAAATCCCAGTCACCAAGTTTTGAGCTGCTGCACATGATGTGATACAAATTGCTTATACTCATCTGCTATTCCAACACTACAGTAAACTGTGCTGGGAACAGCTTTAATTGCCCTTTCCACATAGAGCGTAATGAAAATATTCACTGTTTAAAGAAGAACTGGAAGAATCAACACTACAGTCAATACCTTCTAGCTCAAATGAAAATTAAACAGCTTTTACTGTCTCTCCTTTACAGAAGTGTTCTGTTTCTATATATTAAATTTGAGACAGGTATGCAATAACAGCAGTAACCAGATTTTTTTCTTTTTACCAACTTCAGTATAGAAACCAGCTTTCTGTCATGTTTCTTCTGAATCAGATGAAAAAAATTAGCTATTTGTTTTCTAGAGGAAGTAGAAGCTTTTCGAATTGCACCAAAAAATCCTCAGCTTAATCTATGAGCATATTCTTAGGCTCACCCACCCAGTTCCTCTCACCACAAATGTATTTATTGGACTGAATTTTACATCAGCATATACTTAAAGAAAACAGTTCCTCAAGAAACAGTTTGTGATCTAATAAATAATGAATGTGCTCTAACAGGACTAATTCCATAACGAACTGTGTGCCAGTGTCCCTAGAAATGGAATAATAGTTCTGTCTTCCAACTATTTCTTGTTTAGTCTTTAAACCACTGATCCTCACTCCTGCTAAATCAACTACCTCTATTCTTGAACCACAGAATGAGGCCTCAGAGCAGATCAAGACTTCACCCAAAACCTGCATCAGAGGTGCTGTTTCAGAGACATTGATCAGGTGTTAAAAGTGCATCTCTAATAGAGAGAAGCACAGCATGGACATGCACGAGCTGACTCCTCAGCAGGGATCTTAAATAAACAGCTCTGCACAGAGCTTTGGCAGCATAACTGAACAAATCTAACTCAGAATGGCCATGTGTAACAGACCTTCCTAAGCCTTATACCAGTAGTTTTTTCTTGCAGCTAAGAGTGTGTGTATGTGTGTATGTTAAAAAAACCAACATAGTGTAACACAAAATATTCACTCAGAAAAAACACTAAAACTTCATTTGGTGTCTGTCCAGGATTTGTCAGTCCCAATCAGGAAACCGATAAATTAATCATGGCTAGAGTTTTGAGATAAACTTTATAGCACCAATCTCTCTTCTCTTTTAAAGCTACTGTTCACAGACATCTTCCTGGTCCTGCTACTCTGGGACTAAGTTACTGTGTATTTTCCTTCATTGAACAGCTGTAGAAAAGGTAAAGAAGAGACTATCAATTTTTACAAGGACAGAAACCAGCAGCAGATTCCCCAGGTGCTGAACCTGATTTGGAAGGATTATTTAGAAAGATGACAGAGTATGTTGATGGCACACATTCATTTAGGATAATCAAAAAACCTCCAGAAGGATTTTGAGTCACTTAGCAAATAGGCAAGAGCATCAGGAGTGAAACTCCAATCACTACCATTAAAGAGGCAGACAACACCAATCAGAAAAAAAAAGTTTTGGAGTCACTGAATTTAACTCCCTAATAACAATATCAGCTTTATTTTGAACAGCAGGTTAATAAGCACAAAATAGAAGCCATAGAAGTATTAACAACGAATACAAATGCAAAGAGTTGTCACCAGAGATGGACACATTAGAATTGGAAAACTGAAGTATGATGAAGATATTGAGAATCATGTAAGAGTTTCAATCAGAGAAGTTAAAAATAGTTCAGATTCCTACAGGTGGGGAAAAGGAAACATTTGACAGGATCAAAATACAAAGAATCCCAGAAGAGATCAGTAAGGACTTTACTCTCACCACTTCACAAAAGACACACAGAGCCCAGTGGGAATATCAGTCTGTGCTGGAGATTGACTGAGACTGTGCAATGCAGAGATTAAAAAAAACAGCTCCTATAGCTGGATCTTACCTCACCTACCCATCACCCACACCCAGCTCAAGCAATACATTAAATGAAGCACAGTTTTATTCATACACATTGAACAGGGAAGCAGATGCAAGAGCACAGGTATCGCTGAAAGGTCAGATTGCCTGATTTAGATTGGTCAGGGAAGCAGAGATAGCAAGGGATGTGTTTAAAACCACTCTGGAATATGATGCTGGAGCCTCCTGAAACACATAGCAGTGAGCTGCAAACACATCCCTTCCATGCTCAGACAGCTGTTACAGCTGCAATCCATGGTATTTCTTACAACTGTGATTAAGTGTGCAGCTCCTGCCTGTCTCCATGGAGACTGATGTTGGCTCAGCAAAAAGTCACCAAGTGCTTTAAAATAATTCCTCTTCGTTTTGAAATTTCAAAGCACTTAACTTGTTTTTGCCTATCAGATGTTATTTTCCCAACTAAAACTGCAGCAGGAAAAGCAACCAAAAGCACTAGTAAAACTACAAAAATATTTTTAAAGCTCATTTCACATGCAGCTGGAAGTTAAACACCAAAACATACATTAAAAAAAAAAAAGAGCAAAAGGAATCTCCAAAACTAGAAATCGAGCAGTCACTTGCACAGCCTTCACATTATGTGTATTTGTGCACTAAGTAATTTATATTTAGCTGCAGAAGAATCCTTTTTGGGATGATTCAGTATAATATTCTGTGCTTTGGCTTAATTAACTCTTGCCCCTTTTATCTAAAGGCTATTCCTTTTGGGAAGTACCTTATCTGACACAGTCTTAATTGTCTAGTGCCATGACAATAACTACAACAGTCCTTAAGCAAGAGCATCTTCAAGAACCTGCCTCCTCCATCCAGTTTTGGTTTTCCTTTAAGGAAACAGAAGCTAATTCACTACAGCAGACAACTGCAAATTCTGCCTTGCACAGAAAATAACTTGAATTTAAGCTTCCCAAACACATAAACAGCAGCCAAGAATGCATGCAATTATAAAGCTTTTTTAAAAGGTTCTCCATAAATATGGTAAGTTTAGTGGTAAAAATATTAAAGTGTTTACAAAGTGTCCACAGATAAACAGGTAAATACTGTTGACAGTCTCAATTTAGCATGGTATTTTTTAAACCTTAAATGTGGCCATAAACTTATACTAGCACAAAAGGTTGTTTTACATATATATATATATATGTATATACACACACACAGGTGGTATATACACACCTTTTACCAGAAGTACTTTTGAGTTTACCTCAAGTAATTTGCACTGCTGCATTGGTATAGATTCCAAAATCATTTCAGCTAATGAATTGACTTTAAAAGCTCTTTGAGACCACACTCTGCAAAAAGCAATTAAAATATGTCAAACAGGGTTGGTTTGGTATTTTCAGTTTCCAGAGAACATCTGAGGCTGGCAGGGACCTCTGAGGTCACCTTGTCCAGCCCCTGCTCCAGCAGGGCCACCCAGAATATCCAAGCTGCCCAGGCCACTTCCAGAGAGAATCTGAATATATTCAGGGATAAACCTCCCCAACCTCTCAGGGCAACTTGTTCCAGTCCTCAGCCACCCTCACAGTTGTGTGATGATCAGACAGAACCTCCTGTATTTCACTTTTTCCTCCCTGGCTCTTGGATACCACTGGAAATAGCCCAACACACTTTTTTTAACCCTTCTTTTGGATATCTGTACCCAACCATGAGGCTCCCTGAGCCATCTCTCCTGTGAGCTGAACAGTCCCAGTGCTCTCAGCCATACCAGGATGGAATTTTCAGAAATATTTTCCAGTATTCTATTTCTCAAGACATTTACAAACTTAAGCTATACCACTACTGAGCCTGATTTTTTTCATTCTTGACACATATGGAGGAAGAAACTATAATGATCTGCTGGTTTAAATCATCTTTTCCATAAATAGTAAACTTACACACCCGTTTCTTAAGCACAGGAGTACACAGCACTGTTGGCCTTCTGGAGCTTCTCTGTCTTCATAGAAAATAAAGACAGTTTGTTCCATTAGCACTTCGGATAAATTAAATTAGGAATGGTGGTCATGCTGGTCAAGAGGAAATTTATGCCATGAAATAATGCCTTTTTTTCCTGTTTCTTACGTCACTCCACCAAGAATGTATTTTAATTTGAAGAAAAATTATATCTGTTCATTTTAAAACAGAATTTTAATACAGAATATAGATCAGCATTTTGCATTGTAATTAAACTATGTTCTAAACTATAAGAAATAGGTAATTTAAAACAAAACCAAAGGCTTTCGGTTTTGAACATGATGTAAAACCAAAGCTGACAGAACAGAAGAACTTGATGGCCTTTAACCAGCATTTTTTGAGACAGTTGAGGGAAATATATTAATTAAATTGTTTTCTTATTACTTCAGTTATTGACCCCACAAGAAACAAGCAGCCAATACAGAAAAATGAACAAACACCCACCCCACACAACTTCAGCAGTTTAAATAATTCTGATTGCTACTTGATTAGCCTTCTTTGTGACAGAAATGATGGGTTTTTTCCTCAGCAAGGAAAAAAAAAGTGAACATGACCTCCTGAAAAAGAAATTTACTGAAATAAATGTTCTAGTTCCAGGCACAAAACCCACCATTTTTAACACTTAGGAAAAAAACCCTCAAAACTCTGCCTCCTCACATTTTTATATATGACATTAATTCATAAATACCAAGATACTAAACAAATTACAAGTTGTGAACATAAACCTAACAGTGATGCAACGGAAGTTTAAGCACCAAGTTTAGAATAACGCCACTAAACTAACCCAAACCACAGATAAAATTATCTCCCTGCCTACTGAGGTGGCTACAAGAAAATATCACTTTACTGGGCTGGAATGGACAGGGATAACCCAGAGGGTTATGAGCACCACGGGATGAGAACTCACCTAAATTGTGTCGCTTTGTCTTCGCGTGCTCGTGAATATGTTTCTTTGTAAAACAGCCAAAGAAGACACAGTAGAGGCAAGAGTGGAGTCTGTTCAGGTGGGCACCACACATATGACAAATGCACGACTTTGCCTGAAACAGCAAAACAGAGACAGATTGTGAGTGACAGAAACAAATCCCCAGTCCAGGTAAGAGGGTGCAGCTCTCACTGCTGCCTTTCCCTTCCACTCGGTGCCTTTGGAATGCTGCAGGTTCTGCCCTCATGTGTGAAAACCACTAACAGAGAGAACTCTTCCATTTGTACAACAGATTGCCAAGTCCTGGGAAGGAGCAGGTCTCAAGATTCAGATGAACACCACAATCCAGGGAAAGCAGTTGCCCAGCAGGGTGGTTAAGTGGGTGAAGAGGCAGGAATTTGAGTGGTGGGACCATGGCAAGAACTCTGCTTTTTCACAGCAGCAACCTCCCTGATCCACTCAAAAGCTGTAATATAACCTGAACATTAAAACGTGTGTGGGTATATGATATTTCATTTCTCTGCTGGGAGGTTCTGCCAGATCCACTCATTAGATTTCTCTCTATTAGTCCACAGAACAGTGGCACAATATCAAACCCATGCCAGTCAGAGTTACAGAACTTGCCTTTGCCATTCTGAGACTGGCTTTGAACCAGGAGCTGAAAGCAACAGGCTGAACTATTCCTCAAAACTACCCAAATGGGGAAGCGTGAGGAAAGTTGCTGTGATTCATCAGAAATTAATAAGAACACACCTGGTATGACAGTCTATGATAATACATTTTAACAAGTGGGCCTTGAGGACAAAAATTAGACTTTTTGACTCTTAATCATATTTGAAGCACTCTAAACTAACAGCACCCAAACCCATCTCTGAGCATTTAACTCAAGTTATTCAATAATTTTTTTAAAAAATTACTCTGTCTAATAAGTGACTTAAGAGAGTTTTGAGAATAGGTCTTTTGCTCAACCACATTGAAAGCAATTAAGACTCAGTACCATCTGACTGGAAGTTACAAACAGAAGAAATTCCTCACAGTAAAATCACTTTTCATTTCAGACAGAACTGCATTCAGACCTATGTCTGAGGGCAACTAATTTTCTGTAACAGCTTAGAGCTACAAAGAACACTCAGAGGTATGTCTGATTTTATAGACTAATCTGAAAATACTATTTCTTTGCTTGTCAATACAGAGGGACCCTTTTCTCTTCACATAAAAAAAAAAAAAAAAAAAGAATTGGGATTACTAAAATCCTAAGATATCATCTAAACCAGGCAGTGCATTTCATCAAAAACAACCCACAAAGTTCTGCAGTAATATTTGCCCAGTCTGCCACGACTTAAAATTACTGCTGAATAAATGATGCACAATCTTGTTCTCTAGTCTGGCATTTTTCTCTCAGAATACTTTTGGCTTTTAAAAAAAAATCATCAAAGCAGCTTGCAATATGTTGCACCACATAATTTATCTTCAAGCTCCTACAAATTAAGACTTAAATTCTGAATCTCACACGTTGTGTATTCAAAGTTATCATAAGTTGTTAGGGGAGAACGTTGAATCGAACTCCACACACCTACAGAGAGAAATATTTTAAAGTTGGGCCAAAAAAAATTCACCACCACCAGCACAATTTCCATCTTTAGAAAAATGCTGCAGAACTGTCAAACTGTTGCCTAACGGCCTCTCGTTGGCTGCAAAAGCTAAATAGGATCAGCCTATCTGTTAAGATTGCTGCTATGACAACAACTCCAGCAACCAGCTATTTTACTGAGCCAGCTAAAAATAAATCTTTTAGCATTAAATGTATTGTAAACACATGACATAACAAGCATGTAAGAGCTGGTCATTTTAGGCTAAAAGGCAGAGAATTTGTATCTTAAAAGAGTTTTTATTGCAGTGGAAATTAAGAGAAATTGAAAAATGTGAAAGAGATTTAAGGGGAAGTTGAAAAAGAAGTTCAACCACTTCTTTAAAAGAAGCTATTTTATCCATATCCTCTATTTGCTCAGTATAGCTCAAGATGGGTTTTCGAAAGTTGTGAGAAAACAAGGTTAAAAGACAGAGTGCGGAAAGAAATCAATATCAAAAACCATCGTGGCTATTCTTAACCAGATTAGCAATCTCCTTTTCATCTGTCTGTGCTTTTAAACAATTTGCTAAGTTAAAACAAAGCTGCCACCCTCCCACCCCACCCCAAATAATCAAATTACTTTGTTTCATAATACTCCCACCCCTGCTCACATCTCTTGAGGCTACAGTTTTAAGATGAAAGAGAAAACTGCAAATTAGTAATGAGAATCAGTAGGATCCATACAGTCACAAACTTGCTTTAAAACAGTATTCAAATTTTTTAAAAGGCAAGTCAGGTCTTGCTTCTGGTCTCGATGCTGTAGAGAAATCAACCAGCATTTTGGCTTCAGAATCAACCTGTCACTTCTCCTCCACTGAGATACAAGAACAGCCCTTCCTTACCCAAGACATAAATGTAGAGTTTTCCTCTTCTTCCACACCCTCTCCCACTATTATTCTGCTCCTCCCTCATCTTTATGTCCCCAGCCAGTCTTCTTTCACTCCATAGTGAACCTCTCTCTGTCCCCCTTTATTTTTGCTCTGATATTCCAACAAACCACACACAGAAACCAGAAGAGGCCTTGAGCGTTTTCTTTCTGGAAGATTATAATCAGTTTTTTAAAAGATAGGAAAGAATGGTCCTGCACAATATAAATGGTATTTGCACATACAGAGTTACTGATAGTTTTGACAGCATTAGCTACCCCAATTTCCTCAGTGTTTCACCCTCTATTGATCTCCTGGGGTAACTCACAGGCCCAGACCCCCAGCAATGGTTTTGTACCCTAAATAGAAGGGGTTTAGCCCAGCAAAAGAGGATGCAAACATTAGTGCACCACATGGGAACTGGCTGTGATCACCTGTAAGACAAGTCGAGAATCCACCTCTAAAGCACTGCTCTCAATGCTGTGAACAGTCATGATACAAAATGAGTTAAAAAAGAAAGCAGCAGGCATCAGTAGGTCAAAAACTAGACTGCTGACACTCCAAATCTTCCCAAATTGTCAGAACAGCTTATTACTAGTTTACCATCCAACCATCAGAAGAGCAGGGGAGAAAATGAACACATCCCACTGGTGCTCTGCCCTTGCACTTCTCTGTCCAACAGCTCCTGCTCTGCTGTCCGGGCTACACCTACAGCAAGAAGGTCACACAAGGCAGGAGCATCAGTTGCTCTAAAAACCCACAAACCTGTTTCACATTCATGTGATACTGGCTCCTGAAATCAACCCATGGTAATGGAAATAAACTATCCCTGCAATGCCAATAGTGCATGAATGCCAAGAGGCATCCGGTGACCTGAGCTACTACAAACTCTCCTTCCATATTTGCAGCTATTTCAGAAATAGCTTTAGAACTACAATTTTTATTTAACTGTATATGATAAGAGGAAAGTATCTTTTTAGAAGTTTTCCACTGTGGTACTTAGGAGTCTTGCCTCTTATGCTCACACTAAATATATCAAAGCACTTTCAGAACAGAGAGGTTTTTAGCTACAAGCTTATAAGCCAAAGACCTCCTACCTTTCACAGTCTGCAAAACATATCCACCACAAAGGTACAGGGGAAAAGATGATCGAGGTAACACTAACAAGCCAGTGGGAGGCTTGGGAGGTTAAAAGATCATAGGGAAGGTGTTCCTGCACTGTACCTGTTCACAAGTAACTCAAAGAAGCAGATTTTTGAGGCAGTCTTAGAGCAAACACACCAGTTATGGATCCCTGCAATGGATCAGGTACAAATTTGTAGCATTAGGAAAGCAAAAACTTCCCAAACCAAATCTACTTCCATTTCCTCATCTTTTAAAGTCATTTTACTTTTGCATAAAACAGGTATAATGTTTAGACACACGAGAAAGAAGAGGAAGTATTTAATTTTCTAATACGTTATAACCATCACTGGAAGTTTTTGGTGGGCACGGTCCATTTTCCAGCCCAAACCTTCATCAGAAAGAACTTTATTCTCAATCTGGACAGATTAATGTGTTTGCTGGGCAACTCTAAATATGCCTACCTAAAGAATACAGGTGTGAGTGGGAAATTCTGCCTCCATGCCCAAATTTGCCACCATAACCTGCTTTGTTCCCCAGGAGCAGCGTTTGTGCTCCAGAAGTGTTACCTCAGCTCTGCCAAACTATTCCTTACAAGGATGTGCTTCAGAGGACTTGAAAGAAGGTGCAAGCAACACTTGTCCAGAGCCTTAGGAGTCTGTGACAGCTCCTGCAATAAAACTCTGCCCTCTTGAATTCTTAATCCCTTACAGACACATGAATGAAAGTGAAGAGACAGATTTAAGGCTTGCAGTGTTCATTACCTTAACAGCAGAATAGGAGAAAGAAGAAAAAACAAACCCAAACGAGAAAAGTCAGAGACATAAAGACTTGAAAATTTTCAGATACGAAGTGCAAACGCCTTCACTGGGCCACAGATCAAGACACTGGAGGAAAATTTAAACATTTCCTCACAAATTCAGAGTTCTAAGCCTTAATATTCACATTTTAGGAACAGTCAATCCTCCCTGGGAATTTTTGCCTATCCTATTCTCCTCGCTATGTTTAGATCACAGCCCGGACACAGAGTTTTATTTTTATTCTTATTCATTCATCTTGCAACCAATTCTCTTCCAGATCTAAAGCAACCCCAGCAGCTCATGTTGAGTGATGAACAGTGTGCTTCCCTTGGCCTATTTCTTGAAAGAAAAAAAAAGACAGATAATCACAAAAGGCCATGTAACCGACCACTGCTTCTCTCTTTGCTGAAGATGGAGACTCTATGGCTATTCCAACAGTGGTGTTTCTTCTGCCCTGTGGGAGGGCAGAGCCAGTATTAAAGCACAGCCCAGAAGATTTATTACTCTCGAGTACTCTGAACCTCAAGAGTAACAAAAATGGGTCAAACCTGCCTTACGACATTTCTATCACTCCTTAGTCTCTGTTTACTCCCTGACTCCCTGAGCTGTGCTCCTGACACCAGTCTGCCACAAATCCATCCAGTACAGGGGCTGGGACATTTCAGAAATTGAAATAATTCAAACTTCAAAGCCACGTTCTTAGGTTTGAAGAGACAAAAAGAGGGAATTGATTCTACAGTTCTCCATGATGTGACATATAAATCACTCCTCCACATGCTGATAGGATGATTCAGAGTTACTCTGAGTCAGTGCACTGCTCTGACACATCAGCTTTAAATAATTAAAAAATCAACTTATGTATTGTTCACTCACTTCCTGCACCCAAGTCTTTATTATGATACTGTTCTATTAGAAATGTCAATTATGTCTTTATAAGGACATGCTATCAATATTGTAAATTCTGTTTTCAGACCCACTGAGGTTGGGGTATTAATAAAGGTTTTATTTGTACAAGCAAATCTGTGCACTAGTCACAGAATTTTTGAGTTTGGTAAGTGATAGAAAGGCACAGGTAACTTTTTTAACTGGGTTATTCTAAATGTTTGTTTAGACAGCAGCAGAACCTAAAAAAAAAGGCAGAGAGGAGAGGTCTGCACAGCTCTCCCAGTATGAACAGGACACTTGACTCTGACCATCTGCTTGGAGTTTGAACACAACAATATTGCAATTTATAATTAAAGATGAAATGGCCTAAGCTGTTAAATAACATCACAGTTCTCAAATGGAGTGTAAATAAAAATATACCATTATGACCATGTGAGCAGCTTGCTGCTGATTCCAGTGAGTCCTACTTCTGTCTGTAACTGAAAAAACTGTGGAAGAGAAAAAGGAAAGTACTGAACATGCTAGAAAGCAACTTGAGGAAAGGTTTTTTCCTTTCATCTGATAGGGATTATATACATGGACAATACTGAAAAGAAATAAAACACACATTTCTGAGTTCACTCTGAAATGAAGACATGTTCTTAACTGAGAACCATGTTGTAGCCAAAGCCTATCCAAGTTACAAAAACGACTTTGGTTCAAGGGCTCTCATCAAGAGAACACTGAAAGTCAATCTACAACTACATAACTCAGATGAAATTAATAATTAGATCTGGGGGTGAAACAGAGAAATGAGTAGGTATCATTAATTCTACATACAGACTTTTTTCCTGCTCCCCTTATTCTGGATGATGTGTCGTACCAAGAGATGGATAGTGAATCACCGCATTTTAAAAACTTTTGCTATTTTTTGTTTTACACAAAATTCTGCAACAGGTACAATGCTGAAATGAAACTTGAGAGTAAAAGAAGAGTTGTGCAATTTAAAAGACAGCACGAGCCATAGGAGAAAATAGGAGAATGCTCTAAAAATGTAATTTTGTTTTTCTCGTACATAGTCACAGTAGTAAAAAGTTGTATTTCAACAAGAACAAAGCAATTCTCTGGAATACAAATGACTATGCTGAAATTGCTTCTTTGCTTCTCCTTTGGTAGGTGCTCATCCCCTCCACCAGCATTTACAAACCTAAATGATTTCTCAAGTACTCTATAAAAGATGCATTTAAGAGCCTATTGTGTTTTTAAACCATTTAAATAATGGACCTTATTCAAATTAAATCACATGTCCTTCTATAGCAAGATTCTTTTAACAGTGGGAAGTCTATTTGCCTTGTGAAAACACATAAGCTTCTTAAGGTTCAAATGCATGGCTCTTTCCCTGGATATATATATATATATATATATTGCATGGATACATTCTGTGTGTTGATTTTTATCTATTTCCTGCAATGCACCACTGCAGCAGCAAATTCCACATGAGAACAAGGGGCTTGCCAACACCGCAGTAGTGTCTGCTCAGATGGAGTGCAAAATCTATTCCTTTACCTCACCATTCTCCCACGTCAGCAAATCGTGGAAATGTTTTTAAATGTCCTATTAGGTAACATATTGATCTCTTCTCTGGGCACGTGACTGGGGAAGCAATTCAAGGAATAAGCTAAACAGCCAAACCTGCCTGATGCTATGCAGTCTTATTAAACCCTGCCCAGGCTGCAAAAATTACATTTTGCCCTGTGTAAAACTACGAAATGGGATTCTCCCTATGAAAACAGGGAAGTTTGCCACAGTGCTTCGAAGGAAGTACTCTAGATAGCATCCTTTCAGAAAGGAAAGAAAAAGAAACTTCAGGATACATAGGATCAAAGTCCTAACAAATCCTGCAGGCTCATTTGGAAAAGCACACATATTCCAGCTACCTTTTCACTAACTAGCTGTTAAAAAATACTAGCTGTAAAATACAGGCACTTAATTAGTCTACATCAAAGTCAAAGCAATTGTGCTGGTAGGAAAGATGGATGGGATGATGCTACAGCACAGATTCTCTCCACGGTGTGATTTATTTGTGGGACAAATACTCACAGCAAAAAGGATGATCAGTATGAAATGAGCAGCAGTAGAGTGACAGAGGATATTTATTAGTGACTGATTAATCTTTAAAGTACCTTCCAACCCAAGTAATTCTGTGATTTAAAAAACCCCAATGCCACACTGAATAGGGCAGATCCATTGTTGGTTTGTCAAGACTTGTTTGAGTTCTTATATATGACATTTTCATATTCACTATTGCAAAGCAAGTACAGAAATTAACTCCACTGCTCACAACTGCTCTGGTAATTGTGGGTTTCAAAGAGATAATAAAACAAGGAAAACCAGCCAAACTCTCTTCTGACCGCATTTTCTTCAGCTTCTCTTGGACAAGATCTGGTCCCCTCAAATGGTCTACAAGAAAAACCATTACAAAAACCCCCAAAATTAACTTCCCACTGGGTTTTTACAAGAGCTATACATATTTGCTGGTTCTTTCAAAGACTGATCTGCCTAAAGCACCACAAACCATTCCCAAAAAGAATATTTCCCCTTTAAAATCTGCCAGAAAAATGTGGTGACACAGAAAAGACCATTAACCCCCACACACTAAAGTCTCCATCATGGAACTTTATGGAATAATGGAATTTTAATGGACAAACTAGCAATTCTGTTTGTCAAGTTCCACTTATGATTTTAATAAGTCAGCATCTGAGAACATATTTATGGTGAGGAATACTCCAAGACAACCTGCAGGTTCTTGCCGAGGAAGAGCCAGAGAATGAAAGCAAATTCTCAATGTGCTTACACTGAACATGTCTGATATCCAGTAAGCTGAAGCTAACTGTTTCCTCATGCCTCAATTCAAAACAAATTAATAATTCATGTCACTAGAGCTAAATAAGAGGTCTTTCATTCACTACAAAACTTTTGTGCAAATTTGCAAGCCTAAAGTTATAGAGATAAGACAGAGGTGGTCAGAATTGCAGTTCACCCTTCAGAGGACAAGACTTAGATGGATATTCTGAACTCCACAGACAGATGGCCAGCATAGAAAAAACATTATTAAGGCAGTATGAATATAAAATATTTCTGGAAAAGGAAAGGAACTTAGATTTCTCACATTAAAACTGGTAAGATGAATGAATGCATCTTCAGAAAAACAGCTAGGAAATACCATTCTCGTGACAGAGATTTACTCCTTTATCCATTTGAAGAGTTTGCAAATTGCTGCAGTCCCACAAAAATATAATAAACATTAATCACAAAGTATGTAGGAAGGTGGGCGACTGGATTCTTAGCAAAGAGGTTCTGTTCTGTCTTTTTCCATAGGATGTACAGCCAACTATGTTTTAGCACTTCGTGATGCATTTAGAACATTAACTTGTTTTGCAAAATATATGCATTTTGCCCTCCTCTCAGAGGAAAGAATTGGGAGGATGGTGCTGATAAACTGTGACTGCCTCTCAGGATCAGGGCACAGGAAATTCTGCCTCCTGTGGGTAAGGAGGGCTCGGGGAAGGGGTGCTTCCCACATAGAGAAATTTGGAATCACATATATGGAACCAAGAAGCAACAGAAATGTCACCCAATGTGCCCCACTGATATCAGGACTGTTGAAGACACCACTTGGTAATTATGTATTTTAACAAGGCTTCAGTTATATGAGGAGTGTAGGATGACAACCTTACAGAAGCAGTTCTGGATTCTTTCCTCACTGCAGTTTGTTGATTACATCTGAAGAGATCTTTGATTTTTTTTTCTCAGCAATATACAACCACTTTGTTTGTTTGTTTTCTTAATGTACCAATCATGATTATTAAGTAAAAATCTATATATTTCCTTCTCACAGCTGCCTGTAGGCCATTAATAGATTAGTTATATATTAGTGTCACTGCTTAGTTCAGAAGACCTAAACAGACAAATTTCTGAATTGACTTTTTTTTTAATAGAGCACAGAGAAATTAATCCTGATATTTTACATAATCTATTTTGTAAATTACTAAAATGAGTGTTACTAAGAAAAAAGGTGTTAGTTATTTTTTTTAGTCACATGCAAACGTTTACTTTTTTTTAATGGTGCAAATGCAATAGTGTGTGTCTTTTTGAGGTGTCATCATCAGTAACTTTGACTCCAAAAAATTTATCATGACTCTGATCAGCCACAGTTTAATAAACATGAAGCAAACCTATAAGTGAATGGAATTGACATCCAGGCCCTAAATCTGTCCACTGACATTTGTGTAAAGAAAAAAAAAAGGGTCTAGTGCTTCACTGCAATGCAATTCTTCAAAAAGCAGCAAAAATAACCAGCAGAGAGATTCAAACCTTCACCCTGACCCAGCTCACACAGCTGCCTACAAGGACCAGGAGAACATTTCTGTGCAGGTCAGATGCCACTCACCTTCACAGTAAAGGGAGAAGTTCCTACCCATAGCAGCTTTGAGCTGTGTGAATTCACTGGAAGAAAAAAATCTGCCCTTACTTCTGTGAGAATAAATATCCAAACGGGGTTACAGACATATTTCATTGGTGGTGGTTTTATTATTGTTGTTATGGGTTTGGTTTTTTTAATTTAATTTCCAAGCAGCTGCTGCATCATATTAAAAAAACTCTACTGAAACTAATAGCCAAGCAGGAATTGGCTAGTACTTATATTTGACTAGTACTATATGAAAGATATTTGTATTCAACACAAAGTCAGAACAAAATCATTATTTTCCACAAATTCATGGAGAACAAACTTGCACAACAATTCCAGAGTCATTGCTGTAGACTGGTAAACAATGATTCATGAGTATTTTGAAACAGACTTTCACGTTTCACCTTCTAACACTTATTCTGCTCATTCATAATTTGGATCAAATTGGAAAGACACATGGCTGAATTTCAGAGTTTGAGCACTTTTTAACAGCTCAAGGTAGCTGCAAGACTGCAGCAACCCTGAAAATTAACCCATCAGGAGACTGCAGCAAAGTGCTACATGTTGATGACACTCATCATCACCTAGAGCAAAAGATATCAAGATTTGACAAGAACATTTTGTGCTGACCAGCCAGGCCCTGCTCTCTTCACTCATCTTCAGTATTTATGAGAGGAAGTGCTAAATCCTTAACTCAACATAGACATTCCCACCAACAAAGGCTGATCCCTTCAGCTCAGCCCAACCAGTATTCACATCCCACCAGTATTATTTCCACATCTTCCTTTTTAGTAGCCTGCTTGGTTACATAATGCTGCCCATTGAAAGCAAAATTAGTAGATTATAGTGTTGGGTTTCATTTATGGACATTGTGCTCGGTTTGTCGTTTAATGTAAAAAGCGTTAGCTTCATTTAAAGCATGGATATAAAAATTAGTTAAGACAAAACAAATGCAGACTGCAGCAGCCAGCTGGGCTCAGTGGCTAGGAAAGCTTATTAGGCAAAGCACATGCTTTTAGCAAGAACACACCTCTGCATTCCAAAAAGAAATCCCAGCAGGACAGCAAGCTTTCGCAACACCAGAATAAGAAAAGCAAGCAGAAAAACTCCCAGGCTGTTAATTACAGTGAAAGTCTATTTCATAATATCAACAACAGATCTTTCTCCCTATTTTCCTCTCTCTTTAGAGGATGGAATAAACCAAACCCAAGGCACCTCCACTTTTACCATCTGACTGGCTATGTTTTAATGAAGCCTGTCTCACCTTCCCTCTGCTGTTCAAAGGAAGGTGTTGGAAGGGCTGCAGAGGAGAGGGGCAAAACACAATCAATCAAACCTAAACCAAGCCTTCCTTCCTTGATGTAAAGCATGAAAACATAATGTGGGCATTAGACAATCTGTGTAAACATCAGTTTCTTTCTGAATTTATTATGTTTCATGAAATTCTAAAGCTTCTATTAAAATATGAAAGACGGGAAAGGAAGAAGATCTTTCAGTTGAAGTGCTACCCAGTCCTGGTGAGATAAAAACCCATCTGCCTTTATGCTACCAAATACAGCAAATCCTGTGTCTTCAGGAGTGTGTGTAAAGTACAAAAAAAACCCCCAAACAAGCCAGAAACCAGAATAACTCCTCACTGCCACACCCCATAAAAGACTCATCTCACAGAGCAACTGGGGAGGTCCAAGAACCATTTCTGGTAGCCAGCTCCAAGCAGTTGCTAGTGATCTTCCAAAAGGAGCACAGCTTTTAACCTAAATAATTGAAAATCTGAACTCCAACTTTAAAACATCCTAAAACTATTCCAGCTCCTGAAACTATTCAGAGCTCTGCAGAACAGGAGGCATCAAGACAGAACACTTTCGACACGATGCCACCTTTCCATTCCATGCTGCATCTTTCTGACAGTACTTCAGAACTCATGATATGCACATTGCCTCACATTCGCACAAAATGCTCTTTGAACCAGAATACGAGAACTCAAGTTACAAGACAGCAAAGAAAAATGTTTAAAGATGTCAAAGAGTATCTTGAAACTACATCTAAACCAAAAATGCTTATAAAGCTTAGCGACAAAGACCTGATTTTACGGAAAAAAGTGAAGAGATTCACCTTCAGCAGGTTTAACTCCTGCCCTTACATGTGCCAGGTCAGTGAAGTTTTCAAACACAGCCCTCTCACCTTCCAGGTGCTCTACAATCCCTTAGGTCTGTGCCCTGTAAGCAGGAAACAGTAACATGCTACATAATACATAACATTTTCCACCTTTTTTTTTTTTTGTGAAGACATTAAGGTTTCTATTAAAGATTTAATTTTGTCCACTGCCAGAGAGCTAAGAACAGTACTTTGATGTGAAAGACAATTTGCCTGTCAAAGTTAATAAATTACTCCAGTTATTCTTTCATTAATCACACAGAAATTAAGGATGCAGAGAAAAGATTCTCTAAGAGAGGGGAGATTTTTCAGAAACTTTACAGGCAAGTTCAAGTGGTTTTCATCAGTCCTGTGAACATATTCCCTGGCACTTCTTCCTCAGTAATGAAATAATTGAAATTAACGTGCCAAAAGACTTAATCAGAGCAGGATTTCCTGACATCCCATTTCTGATAATCAAGTAATGGCAGTGGTAACTGATGAGGGAAACAGGGGGACAGTGATAACAACATGTGTTTAACCCAAAATCTGCACTAGGAGTTTCCAGTTCACCATTCCCAGGTAAAACTCGTGAAGAAAAGCTTTATCAGACCTATTAATATTCCGCATGACCCTTTGGACAAGTGTTTGCACAGCAAATTCATCACTGCAGCTCTGCTAGAGACAAGTCAACTGACAACACTAAAGAGCAACAAGGAGAAAAAATCCACACAGTAGACAGGTCAGGAATACTGTGAAGAAAGAGGGAAAATAGAACTCCAGTCCATGTGACAAATTCTTAGATCAAAACTTCACTTTTCCTTCACTGGCTCTTAGGAAACTCTGCCTTTTGGAAAGAACTATCTTCTTTCTCAAATGAAAATACAATTTATGTACATATATACACACACGTATAACGTGTTAAAAAGTGTAACCATTCCACTTAGAAGAAAGAAAACATAATCTGAACATTGATTTCCTGCAAAGATGGTTTCAGAATACAATTTATATACTCTGAACATTGAGTACATACCAAGGACCAGGAAGACGCTGCAATTTTAATTAAAAATAATCCTTAACACAAGAATAGCCAGTATAATGGGAAAAGATATGATTTTTTTGTAGAGGCCTTGATCTATTTACGTCTACTTCTATTAATGCCATGGATATTCAGTAGTTCACATGGCATCCTTGGACAGAAGCAGATTCTGTAAGAGCAGAGAGACCTTTAAGAAGAGATAAATGCACAAGGAGAAAACACAAGCCATCACTGGAGCACATGCACCTGACAAATTAGGAGCACGTGGCATTTCAGGATTAACAGTGACTGCAGAAGATGCTTGAAAGAAAAGAAGAAGCCAATCTGTTTCTGCATTCCAGGTGATTGCCAGCAACTCCTCATGCATATGGCACTGATTCATTCAGACACGACAGTCAGAACTACAGTTCAGTCACATTTGTCAAGCAGAAAAAGACGTAACTTATATTCTACCTGACAATAGCAAATACTGAAGCCACAGCACGTCCATTAACACTAATAATTAAGATAAAGTGGTGTTTCATTTAGCAAAAGAGCATCTGTACAGCAAAGCTGCAGAGAGCTTTCAGAAAAAGAATTACTCAGATATAATTTAGAGTTTATCAGAAGAGTGAGTGAGAGGGTACTTGGCGCACACGGACTTTTGTGCAAAGCAGAGCACAGAAAACTTCAGTTGTATAAATATAATAATCATGTGATTTAAATAATCTCTTTGGAAAGCAAAAATCACGTCTCTGAAGACTCCCAACTAGAAAAAAGACACTAATGAAAATTGGAACATGCATTGGTGGCACAAATTACTTTTTAACTCCTATTGCAAACTAAATTCATCTTTTAATCAGAGAACAGGACAACAAACGCCGACAGCCAAACAGCTCCAAAGAAATTACGAAAAAGGATAAAGGGAAAAAAAATCATGCATATGGTCTAGCTCTGCTGCTCTGACAAAACACAGCAGACCTTGAAGCCTCTTTAATTGATCATTAAATTAGTGAACCTGAGCCTTAAAAAGGCAGAGAAAGAACAGATTCTGTACTACACGGGATACCACACACCTTGAAGCATCTCCTATTACCATTCTCCACTTTTCCTGCCCAAGGTTAAGTAAATTCCTAGTGACTATATGTGTGTGGCTTTTTAACATATACACCCCCTTCCCAAAAAACCCCATAATTAAACTTTTAAAAAAAAAAAATCCACTACAATGGATCTGTGCAATGAAATGAAGGATTAAAACCTCAAAATTCAAACTGAGACTCCCAAGTGTTAACATCTGGAAACATATTTATATAGGAAAAAAGAAATCCCAAACCCTGAGCTCCACCCAACAACACCATCATAAAAAAGAAATAAGTAAGTGCTCTTACAGGATTCTAAATACTAAAACACATTTTCTCATCATACATTCTGGTCTCTGATGATATGAGATGAAGTTTAATAGCAGCCTGTTGTGAGACACTGGAATTGAAAGAAATTTTATAACCACTTACAACAATTATTTGCATTTTTAGTAAAACAATAGATGAAGTCACAGTATTATTAACTCTGATATAACACAGCCGTGACTGTTCAGTGGACCAGAACTCAGGCACTGAATGCAGACTGATTGGAACAACCTGAAGGACAATTTTAATTTTTTATTATTAAGATAATACCATGGAGAAGGGGGAAACTTTACCACAAGCAACTACTAAACCAGCCTTTGCATACAATTTTTGACATTTTAAAATTAATTACTTACACAATGTCTATATATAAAACACCAAATCAATGAGACTGCCTGATAGATGAGAAAGAATAGTGCAGAAAGTTTAATGAACCACAGGCTTAAGAAAGAACCAACCCCATACCTCAAACACACAGACTGCTGGCAAAACTAATAAAATTAATGCTTTGTTTGTTGAACGTACATGAATTACAATTACAGTTTTATTGCTCTGTATTTTGTTCAAATATACCCCAGTGTTCCTTTACACAAATCTACGCCTCAAAAAAATCAATGGAGTAATTACAAAAGCTGTAGAGAATTAGTGCATTGAGTAACATTTCCATAATTTCTCCTAAGAAATGATTAACAGACATTAGATACCATGAGCAGTGCTTTTGAGGGACTTAAGGATATACTCATTTGATTTTTCAATTGAAGAAAAGAGTTCTCATTTCCAACTGGCTTCCCATCAGCCAATATGTTACTTCCAGACTCTCCAAGAATAACGAGTGTTGGTACAGTCAAGAAATCTAACATGCTACGATAACACCAGAGTAAAAGGGGTTTGGGGTTTTAGACTGATAGAAAAAGTTTCCTTTGTTACGTGGTTTTAAGTCTGAATTTCAACATATCGATTAAAAAAGTGAAAAAGAAAAAAAAAAGACAAAACAGCAAGAAGGTCCATCCACAGGAAAAAGCCATGTTCGTGCAAACGGGGAGCTGAGTCTACACTGTAATTTCTGCTGACTTTACAATGTCCTTCAAGGAAATCAAACTCGGCCAACATTGTCAGTGCCAAGGAATCATGTTAGCAATCATGTACAGAACACATTGCTGGGATGGGCAGAATGAGCTGCACCACCAAACACCACCCTGACAGAGCCAGCCTGAGATCCCATTTCCTCTTTAAGGTCTGGAGGGATCTTTACACCTGAGCAGCACTCTGGGTTGTTCTACCATGCTCCAGTAGGTAGTTATTAGTGAATCCCCTGCCATATCATCACTGCTCACCCCAGGGCTTTCCTGAACCACCAACATATTAAAAATACTCTTCCCACATCATCTCTCTACCCAAAACAAAGAGGCTTTGCCTCCAACTCTTCCACCTTCCCTCACTTTGGATGAGATGTTGTACAGGCTTACATCTCTCATTATGTTCAGTTTACTCACTCTCCATACAGAAACTGAAAGTTTTTTTGTTGCGTTAGGAGATAATTATTTATATCAAGAAGACTGAATTACAGAGAAACCCAGTAAGCCAATGTTCAGACAGCAGCAAGGGCTCTGTGAGTCCCACCCTCCCTCCTCAGTTTCAGTTCTCTCCCCAGATGAACATGGAGGGTCTGCTGGAATCCACAGCTTCCCCTTCAGCAGGGAATCCATCTGATGCAATCTCACCAGTTACCACATTGCATTCCAGCAGCGAAACATCATCCAAAGGTGAGACTCCACAAGCTCTGCCCCAGAGCTGTAAATGACTGAGGTCTGAAATCAATCGGTTCAAGCAAACAGATAAGGTTAACATTTCTTGTCTCCCAACTGAACAACTGAATCTGGGAGGAGGGAACAGCTGGACTTGAAGATCTCAAACTGGAGTCTCACTGGGAAAAAGGGAAGTAATGTATTTATCATTTGCTTTCCTTATTCCCCATATCACACAAACCTTAACAGTTTTCAGAAACTTTTAATTATTTATTGCTCCAAACATACTAACTTTGGCAGATGAGACAGTTTTTTGCACATTCCTCCATTCATCTAGCCTGTCCCAGCTTCCAAAACTAAGACAGACTTACCAACACTTAGGTTAGAGAAAACATTAGCTGATATACAGGAGCTCATTAAAGCTCCAAATCCCTCACCAAAGTTAACATACCAGCAGACATTTGTGTGTGCTTGGCATAGCTAAAAAGAAAAGAAAAAAAAAAAAGACATTGTATTTGCTATTAAAAATAACCACAGCGCAATCTGAATGTTGGTAAGAACAGAGAACTCATCTGTCAATTTGTTCTAAACAAATCCCTGTTCCTGCACTCACGGAAATGGTACCAGGAATAAATTCAACATCTGAAATGCACAGATTGAGCCTCAATCCATCATTTGGATATGGCAGTGGAGGCCAGAAACAGAACAGGGAACTCAAGCTTTCTCCCCTCACCTCCCAGGAGCTGTGCAGGCTACCCCAGCAACAGGAACTGTCAAAAAGCCCCTGTACATGGAAAAATTAAAAGGCTGATACATACACAAACCACAGCATCGGGATAGGGTGGGATAAGGGGAAACATGGGAATGAGAGAGAAAGTGAATTAGAAAGTCTTTTATCTGAACAAAAGCCAGAACTTCCTTGGCATATTGCACTTGAAAAACCAGTTAAGAGCTTGAAGCAAAACCAAGGGATTCTTCACGAGAGTATTACAATTGCAAATCACCAGTAATCTCACATAGATTAGAGCAAAAATATTCCATGAGATCCAGTAGAGATTTCTAGTCCTGATCTCTTGCTTTGTCTCCATGGTTATAAACATGGGCAGTGTTTTGGGGACAAATATGTGGTCTTTATGCTTTACAGCAGGATTAAAAAAGCATTTTGAGAGCATTGAGGCCTCAGGCCTTCTTGAGAGTTCCTTAAACTGCTGAAAAACTCTCCCTGCCAAGCAAAGAGGTGATTTGCTCAGGTCTAAAAGAAGCCTTTCCTAGTTCTGATTTTCAAAGCAGTGTTTCCTGTGATCTGGAAGTGCAAAGAATTAAGGCACAGGGAATGAAAAGCAGGGGAGGGCAGCACGACACACAATGGGTGAGTAATAATAAACTCTCCAACACTGCATTTTTACATGGATTTTGTCCTATGGGAACACATTCATAATAATGTAACTTCTATAGCACCTTCTTTTAAAATACAAAAGGGAATAAAATTATTGGTGACACAATGCCCAGCCACTGGACATGAGGAGATTTATGCTGGAAATACACAGAGAAAAGCCTATTTATGTCTGACTGAACAGTCAGTAAATCTCACTTTCCTGGTAATCAGACACCACCATGCCCAAAATGTAATGGATACCTTGTGAAAAAGCCTACATAACTTGCATTTTTCTACAGCACTTACAAAAGAGCAAATGTTAAACTGTTCTGGGGGACTCAGATCCTGTACCAAAACCCCACTTATTTTCCTCTTCAGGGCTCTACACCTCAGATATAAACTGAAGCAAACAGCATCTTTAGGCCACTACCTAGATACGATGATACCAGAGTTCACAAAGGTTCTCCTGCTTTTGAAAGATCCTAAGGATACAGATGGCAGAGGCTTCTGTTCTTCAGATTTGAGCCAACCTAGTCACTAGCTCTTAAAACATGAAACTTCCAGAGCACCCAGCCATGGCAGAGAACACAACTGAAACAGCACTGTTTAATTCCTTTCAAAATCCCCCTCACCCTACCTTAAAAGCCTGCCTTCCTTTTTATCCTGAACACAAACCAGAACTTCCCTACAAGAAAAACCAGAAAAATTAGCCACAATCAGAAGTTCATCCACCTCTTTACTAATGTTACACAGGAATGTGTTTCAGTGTATAATAGTTTTTCCTCCCTGAAGTCAGAACAGCCATAAAAAAGGGGAGGGGAGGTTGATTGCACGAGTTCTGCAGCATCTGGCTATGCAATAAGACTCTTGAAATAATTTTCTCTAGTGTAGCATATAGCCAACAAATCTGGCAAGAAGCAACTTTCAGCATGTGTTGCTGTGACAGCAATGAATTATCACCCCAGTCTGCAGCAAGATTAACACTTACAACCTTGGCATGAGGAACAGTCTGCTCAGACTCTGTGTCAGGAGTAGTGCTCCATGCTCAGGCTTGAAAGGGTGGGCTCACGTTAAGAAATTAAAAGCACAGAAATGTAGACATTTGTCTAAACTGTAAACAAACAGATAATTTCTAGGGAAAAAGACAGTGTACAGCCAGAGACCTAGGAACACCAAGGAAAACACGATAGAGAAGCAACAAGAATAAAGTAGCCATTGAAAACAAAGTACTGTCTGTCGTAGAGGATGTGCTCTGAAGAACAGATACAGAACAAAAATTGGGAAGCAACGCACCACATTCCTCCTGCTTAACACTAAAATATTGAAGTATCCAGTCAAACCAAGCTGATAGGAAATAAGTGACTCTGAAAGCTTGGTGTGATCACTGAGTCCAACTCAGGACATTACTCTTGGCAAGTTACAGAGTTTGTCAGATCTTGTGTGCCCTGCAGCAGAACACACCATTACTTGTGAGTTAAGGGTTCAAAACCAGCTTTGGCCTCACTGGAAGGTCAAGAAGAAAATTACATCCCAAACCATCTGTACTAAGAAGTAGACTCCTGGTCATCCATTCCCTTTTTCCAGCTAACTGACCACAAAGAGAAGGAACCTGGAAACAAAGCTCGTTATCACAAGGTATTAAACCAAAAACTGCAGAGGAAGTGAAGGACATAAAGCTGAAGAAAACCTAGTGGAATCTCATTCCTGCCTGAACACTCACCATACTTAGACCTTCTTTTACTCTGTAGAACTGACAGGACCATAAAGCTTGACTTCTGCTCTTTGATCTGGTTTGCTAAATTTTTTTCAATAAACAGTTTGGAGATTCCACCAGTCATCAACTTCCAATTCTAATGCAACTTTACTTTGCTTCATGAACCAGAAGAAAAGTATATTAATGCTCTTAAGAGTTCATTTCACATATTATGGGTTCTACTTTGAAGACTTCAACTTGAAGGAAATACTTTAAGAAGTTAAGCAGTGTGAGTTGAAACATATGAATTGGCGAGGTTAAGGGATTCAGCACCGAGGAAGAGCAGGACAAAAGGATTTCATGTCTTGAAAGAAAACTAATTCACTAACTATCAGTAGTAGCTGGATATGAAAGTATTTAAAGTGACAGGAACAGTCTAGCAGGCATCACACTCAGCAAGGGTTTACATAGGACAGAGCTTTCTGCATGACAAAAGGAAAATTTCACCATTTCCTTGAAAAGCTTTATTTCAGATACCTGTAAGTAGATATAACACACCTGCAAAAGAGAGAATTAAGAGAACAGTATGTGTTGAGAATTTTGTAAGGAAGCTATTATAAGTCATTTACTACTTTGCTAGGAAATTACCTCCAATTCCCTGAGATTTGAAGCTTCTCCAAGTAAAAAGGTAGCAAAAATATTATGTAGCAAAGAGGAGCACACACTGAGTAGAAACAGCACTTGTAATTGAAGGTCACTTTGAAAAAATCTACTTTGTAAAGAAAGCAGGGAAGTGCATCTAAAGCCTTTAAATTATTTCTCACCACATATTTCTTCCCACTGCTTCATTACTTCAAGCTGGTATATCTTTCATGATAGACTCAGCCTTAAATCACTTGCCTTGCTAATACAAGACTGAGTGATCCCTCCTAAACCTCTGCCATGTCCTAAGACATCACAAAAACACCCTCATTCTGTCTTCAGGAGCAGAGACAAATACCATTTCGGCTGGCATATGGTAACTACCACTTTCTGTGGTCCATTCTCCTTGTAGTTCTCTCCTCTAGCACAATCATCAGGGCAAGGGAGATACAAAGCACATCCCTCCTTGCCTATTGCCACTCATATCCAACAGTTCTGAAGATTGACAGTTGTCTCAAAATACACTGTTCTTCCAATAAGTCCTTTGCACATACGATCATGGTGAGTTTATTACCTTATTTAAATCAGACACTTGAAACACCTGCCCAAAAGAATCTCATGTGCCTCCGCTTGGTGGTTTTTTCACCTGCAATTCTGCACGTTGGGTACCAACTACCTGTGCAGCAAATGCCACCACAGTAAAATCCAGGCTTGCAGCTATTTTGGGCTGCTGGATTAGAAGTGTGAGCTGCATTAATGGGTCAATAGGAACAAAGCCTTCTGGGTCAAGAGAGTGAAGAAACACTGGGTAAGTTGGTGTTTCTCAGCTCCTCTACAAAACAAATGTCTGTTTGAGCAGCCATCAGGGAACTGGATTCTTCCAAGAGTTTCACCCATTTACTGTCCTCATCTCCACGAGATGGGAATATTCAAACATATGTTTTTTGTGGGGTACATCTTGTGCAGATGAGGTTGTTCTACTCTGACTAAGCTTGTTGTGGAATACAAAACAAGCCACAGGGTTGAATACAATGCAGTAAAATACCAACAAACTGATTTCACTGGTGTCCTAAGAAATAGATTTTTTCAGTAGAAACTATAAAGTCAACTAGACAAATGAAGGGATTAAAACTTCTTTTATTTTAGAGCATATCTGAAGTTGTCATTTCAGGCAGTTGAATGAAGGGCTTGGGGTTTTGTGTAATTTTAATGAAAAAACTAAAAATACCACCATTAACAAGCTTTTTCTCATCTGAGTATCTTTTGGTTAACAGCATTTTACAGTAGTCAGGAAAAAAAGAGGGCAACATATCAGGAACCACCACACTTAATCAAATTGAAAAAATCTGTCTCAGTATTGAGCATCTGTACATGCTACAGAATTGAACATTTCACAGACAGTACAGAAGCATAAACTAGGAAAAAAGGAGATGCTAACACATTGAAAATGTTTAATAGCTGAATATTGTATCATGAATCTAGTAAAAAAAAAAAGCCCAGCAGATGTCCTAGTCCAGTGCTTTCCATGGCTGCACCAGTACAGGAGTAACTGAGTCCCAGCACAGCCCTTGCCCAGGGATCCTGGCGGGGCTGCAGAGGCTGCACCTCTCCACGACCCCGGGAAGCACGTTTGGCTTTCACTGGAGTGCTGCTGTCTCCATCTGGCACAGCAGCCCCGCAGGGCTCCAGCCAGCTGGCACCGCTCGGAACAGCCTTGGGGCTGCTCTACACTGCACAAGGGAGGAGGCCAGAGGAAAACCAGCACCATAAAGAGATAATTTACAGTCCCATTATCCCATCATCCCCAACTACATGCAGCAGGAGCATGATCCAGGCATATGCCCCATGACCACATGCTTTAAACCAACAAAAAAAAAGTTACATCAGCTTACTAGAGTTTGATTATAAAAGACGGAAGTCTTAACTTAGAGATGGGCCTATTTGAAGAGGGACACAAGTGGCTCATAACTTGATTACTTGGAAAAACACTATTTATTTCATTAAATTAAATGTAATATGAAAAGTGGATTTGCTGTAATAGCTGATCACAAATTACACTCCCTGATTCATTTATTTTTTCACAAGGAAACTGGGCTAAGTTATTTGCATACAGGAATAAATTCCAACAGTTGCAGACATAAGACAAGTTTCACATATCAGGCTCAGCACACGCCGGTGCATCATCTGTGAGAACAGCAGGTACAAGCACACAACTGCAGCACTAACAGAGGTTCCTTCACACAACCTTTTGGATGAAGTCAGTATAAGAAACACTTTGCAGAAGAAGCCACCAGTACAAGGAGAGCATTCATACACAGTCAATCTGTCACTGGCACAGTCCAGAGCACGGCAGCAGTTGTTACTCAAACCGCCACATGCAGCCTCCCAGTGTCACCACTCAGGTCGGTGAAATATTGGTAAGAGGAGGAAAAAAGATCATTTTCATCTTTATCTGGTCTTTCTGGTTCATGGCACCACCACACAAGCATGACACAGCAATGGTACAACAGCAAGAACGTGCAGCCCAGAGCAGGCAATTCCTTAGGACAAACACTTGGACACCAACAGCTGTACAGTTGGATTTCATGTTCCCCACCCACCAGCCTTTGTGATAATGCACAGAAAGGTCCAAATTTTCACATCTCTTGCTTTCCTCTGGTAAATCAAATACTGCCTGTCCTTTACCTCAGTGATGTTCTTTTCATCCAAACCATTTCCCAATTCTATCATATCTCACTGATATGACAACCACATGTATAACTAGTTTCCAAATTTCAATTAAAGCTTTTAAAACTTGTCAGATTTGCTAACTCACCACCTCCTTAACGTCCCTTTCACCACTGCATAAAACAATTTGTCTGCCAGTTTCAACCTACAGGTACAACGTGCTTACAGAGTTAAACTGCTTGCTTTACAAAAAATCACTGTAATAAAGTAGTAATTCTTCAGGTTACTGCAAAATTGGAGTTCTGTTTTTCTACAGTCAGATTTTTGCAGTATATGGCCTAAGATGGACAAAGAAAATATCTACTCCCTGAAACCTTTCAATAAGGACATAATTATTACCAAGAGATGCAGAAAAGAAATTTAATTAATTTATTTAATTCCAGGCAACTCTGGAACTCGCCTATCAGGAAAAGTTCTACGTAGCAGAACTACTATGTGACAAGAAAATACATCACAAAGGGCAGCTAGATAAAATTATGCTGAACACAGTATAAGACAAATTTCCTTAGGGAACAGCCTCATCATGACAGTGGAGTCTTGTTCCTCTTTATGCACAGAACTGCAGGAACTCTTGAAACTATTTTCACAGCATTTCTCATCCTGTTCTCCACATCAAGATCATCCCACAACCAACAATACAAAATGTAGTCACAAATGACCAAAGAACTGAGTGTTCATCATGCAGATAAATGTATCCAATAATAAGCTTTCGGGAGGGAATGCTTGCTGAGAGAGCATAGCAGAAGTCAGCAATGCACAGGAGACAATGTCAATGAGAGTTTCACCCTGGTCACCAGCTGCCAACAGGACAGAGACCCAGTTAAGAGCAAAACTGGGCAGTAATATGAAAATAATGAAGCACAGCAAAGAAAAACATAAAACCTTCAGATAAATTTTGCATTTGTCCCTGGAGGGCAGAGGGTCACAAAAGCTCACCTAACACAAACGAGGTACTGAAATCAGTCAGCTATCTCAGCTGTCTGCACTTACTGAGCTGTCATACATCTGCTGTGCAATAAATCTCACCTTTATTTACCAAGTGTATTGTAGACGAGGTCCCTTAAAATCAGACTTGCAATGCAGTAACAAGGCCGATTACAGAGGACAGAAGCACAAATTGTAATTAGACAAACTTTGCGAAATAACATCAGGTTGTACAAAGACACAAGGAGGGAAAGATACTTTTTAAATAGCAGTTGGCAAGAGGGAGGTAGGCGAAAATAAAGCTTATAAACTGCTGCTTTCTCTCCTTGTGCTGATAAACACTGAAGTAATTCAAGTCTGTACTTGATGCAAAAACAAAAGCCCTTTAAAAACAGAAGCAAAACATACATATAAAAGCCCTGGCAGTTAATTCAGTAAGATGAATCCAAAGCCAAATCCTATTTAAAAGAGGCTACTTGGATGCATGAACTTCTGAGTGACAAGCAAAGCAAATGGAACTCAGTGCCACATGGGTGTTTTGATACTCCAACATCCCCATCACTAAATTACATTCAAATACTGAAGGGTCTTTTATGTATTTAAGAAGAATAAAGGGACTAATAACTAGGTGATTTTTGAATATACTACTTCTTAAACTATGGTTTAATACATGGATGAAAACTTTGTTTAAAATACTAGGGAAGAACTGCAACACAGAACTCCAGATTAAGACACTAATGAAAAAAAGAGATGTTGCAATGATCTCTTGAATGAAATGTAGACTAGTAATTTCTACATAACACAGACTCACAATACAACTCACTGAACAAATTAATAGTTACATTTTCACGTCTTACAGGTATGTGCAGAGGAACTCAGCTGTGTGTTCAAACTGTCCCATGGCAAAACCAGAATGGCACACAAGGACAAGACCATTTAAGCTCAGTCACATCTCAGTTTTGTCTTCAGACTTACTACTAAGCAGTGTCACAGTTAGTGAGCTGCTTCTCATCACAACTTTGAATATGAGGATACTTAATATACTTCTCATGCTTAATGTCAGAATTTGTGTCAGGGTATGAAAACTTGCACCAGCCTCAATATTCACATTAAAAAGACACTACATTTTAAGCAGTGTTGAAAACAACTCTTGTTACCAATGTCCACCTTTTTTCCTTTTTTTTTCCCCTGAGTTTCACCTTGTCTAATATCCAGTTTTTTTATTCAATGACAAATTTAGTGCACCATGCATATATTTCCCACCAGGGATATGCTGACATCACCAGTGATACTAAGCAAGAGGGTAGACAAGAAGAGCCACGTTAATTTCAAGCTCCATTAAACACAGGAAAGGAAGAATGAAAGGAGGGGGAAAAGTTCTCTTGACCAACTTGGAAAAGTAGCAGAGACAGGCAAAAAAAATTATGAGTTTTATGTTAGTGTTACATACAGCTGAGAGGTTTTCAGAAAAATAAAACCAATCCTTAAGTAACATTCGACCTAAGTAGAGAAGTGGAAAATCTAAAGTAGAGTATTTGCTGTATTACACACACAAAAGAACGTGACAGGATGGACTGCTTGCTGCTAATCACTTATCAACTGATAAAGTGAGTCTCAGGTTACTTTGAGTCAACTGGTGTCTGGTAACAGTTCACTTTACAGATCCTCAAATAGGTCTTGAGATAGATAAAATGATTCTTTCTCTTAAATGAGAAAGATCAGCACCATGGCAGCTGCTCCTGCACTGAAGTGAACCACAGATCATTCTTGACCTGCTGTGCCAGTTGCACTGTGTGGTCCCACTCCTTGGAAAAAAAGTGGTTTGAAGCAACCAGAATGCAGGTTAATTTTGCAAGGAGTAACTCTTTCCAACATTGATTCTATTACCAGCTAATGCAGCAAAGTTCTTAGCTTGAATTAAGCCGAGTGTACATAAAGGACTGCCAAATCAATATGTAAGAGAATACAACTACCAAGACAGAGCCTTCATCCAGTCAGAACAGATCTATCAGCTTCTAGAACTGCTTCTGCTAAGGAAAGGTTCCCAATTCAGGCCTCTCAGATAACATATGGCTCTCCCTACACTCCAACACTGCTTGCTGACAACACAGTCCAGGATAACAGAATAAACTGTAATGTCATTATAGCATTTCACTCACTTGCTCCATTGTCCATAGGTTAACAAGAGACTGGAGACAGTTGCTCTAGGCAGCTCTTTCTGTTCAAGTCTAGAATGGCTCTTTGCATGGTGGGGAAAAAACCAGTATTTTAAAATAATGTTTTAAACAGGCCACTGAAATGCATATGGGTCACCTTCAGACTGCCTTTCTCCTGATACCACTATACCTGATGTATAATAAGACATATGTATCTCCTCACCTTGGATGTTGCTGCAGGCTACAGACACATTACAAATACTTGGATAACCATGGGAATATAACTATTAAAAACCCCAAACCCAACCTTTTCAAGTAGCTGTCAGCCAAGTGAAACGGAAAGGTGTGGCTGATCAAAAAAAGGCAAGCCCTATATCTACCAGGAAGAGAATGAGAAACCATAGTTTCTTCATAAGAATTCTTAATTCATAGGAATTCATGAACAGGAAAAACTGTGGGTGCTTGGTTTAACGTGGGAAACAAGGTTTTAAACCGAGTTAATCTTTCTCTGGTTAAAAACAAATCAGCCTCCACGGAGAATCAAACTAACAGTTGCAAGAGTGTTTGTTATGAAGCAGGATCCCCAAAGTCCCTCCCAAAGGAAACCACATTTTTTTTGCTCAACTCAAGGAGCAGTAAGTCAGGAGAAGGGGAGTCAGCAATTCACAAACAGAAAACTTCCACTATCAGGCAGTACCATTTGCCCGTAGATTTGTTACACCAGTTACCGAAACAGAAAATCCTCAAATGAAAGGAGGAGAGTAGAAGGTTTGCAAGCAATTTGCAGCTCCGGTTTCACCTTAACACCACAGATTAAGACCTGAAACAAAAATGAGGCTATCACCTAACCTTTGTTTGGGGTTTAAAGCTGTGATGGCTTAAAATAAAGCCCAACAGAGAGTCCAGCAAATCAAACAAAGCCATTCCACCCTGCTCACCTTCATACTACTAGCTGTCATTTCAGTTTAAAAGCTTTCAGCATTAAGCAAATAAAATCGTTGACTGCAGACAAAATTAAAGAGATGCTACAACAACTCTGACAAACAGCTTGGCTGTGAGCAAACCTTAACTGCTGAAAAGATTACAGAAAAAAAAAGAAGCCTTCTTTTCCAACATATCCCTATTTTTTCCTTCATCAGCTTGAGCAGATCCATCTTCTTGCTCTGCAACAGGGAACAAACACAGGTAGGGATAAAACTGCATTTACTGTCTCTCCCATCCATGTTAAAAAATAGAGAAGTCCTGATGGTTCAGATCCCACAACTCAAGAGCTGCTATTCACTACCTTCAAGTTCATGGTGCAAGACTAATTCCTAACCTTTGGCCCAGAAACCAACAAATGATTTTAAAAAAACACGATACAGGATACAAAATTAGTGGTGCTAGGGATTAGCACCACTAGGAAGAGGAGGGTCTTGTATTATGTTCTTCAGCACCAGAGACACAACTCAGTGGAGCATTCGCAATCTAGCATGTCCCACATATGCATGGCTCTGCTGGGTACAGAGCTAAAATCTCATGTCTGGGTATCTCTCACACCAAAGGTCATGTCTTCACACCAAGAAGAAAGAGAACATTACCTTCAGCAGGTCTAAGGATCTTTTTAATCCTTAGAGGTTAAGAACTAAGGAAGATTGCTCAGGTATGAAACTGGAGACCTCCTGAACAATGATGCTTGCAGTTGACTTTGACACTTCTCATGGGCTTTCAGGGAGAAGGCAGTTCCCACAGCACATGGCAAAGAAGAACATCCTTCCTGAGTCAATCACACAGTTCACTTAGGCAGCCAAAGCAGAGTATGCAGCTGAAAAAGAGACATGCTTCTTGAATCCTGGACTTCCTCTTTCAAATGCTCCACAGGATTTGTAATCCAGAAGTTTGGTGCACACGCTAAAAACGTTAAAAAAAAACAAGCTAAGATTTCCTTATTAATTTAAACAATCCAAACACTGAGCCTGTGAAGGTGGCACAGCCTGCTGAGTTTCCTGGCCTGTCTTTTACAATACAAAGCAAATCACCTAATCAACACTTCCCTGTCCCTGGACAGGTACACGGAGCAAGGCTGCTGGGGAGCATGAGATGAGAAGTTCCACCAGTAGTTTACCCTGAAGACTGCAAGGTCACTTTAGCAAGAACGTGACATGCTGATTTAGACTGTGAACCACAGTACTTGCTACTCAAAACATGACACGGCATTTATTTGCTAAGTTATTTTAAGCTTCTTCTACTTTGAAAGTTAGGAAATGAACCAGAGTCATTTCAGGTTTAAGTATCTAGGAATTGTCGAAGTATTACAAGGAACCATGCACTGAAGTCACAAGTTCATGGGGAGAATGATACCTGACAAAAAGTCATCACCTATAAAAGCAAATGTTTCTCCATATCTGAAAGGATCAATTGGTCTGCAGGACCCATGTAAAGAGAGAATAATGGGAAAAAACAAGAGAAGCTCTCCAACAGGCAGAAATACGCCAGAATGCAGCTGCTGTCAGTGAGAGTGCACAGCCCCTGACAGGCAATTATTCTTTGATCTATTGGCTGAAGCACTGAACAAACATTCTGAAATTCCACACAGAATCTTGTGCATCACAACGACCAGTTCACTTTTATCATCAAGATCCTTTTCAGGGCAGTGATAGTAAGAACCATTCAGAATGAGACAGCTTTCCTCCAAGGTGTATAGTCCAGGAACATATAATTTAATCATAAATTCAGACGCCCTTCCAGCACTGAAACCATTACTTACCAATTCCTGGACACAAAGATGCATCTACATGTGTAATTGCTCACTGATGGGGACAAAAGCTACATTCAGCACTGCAAAACAGATTTTTCTCATCTGTAATTCTAAAGGAATAAGCCAAGTGTTTCAAGTGTGACCCTACAGAAAAAAATGGAAAAAGCTGACACGAAGGTCTGGCACAAGCCTTTTCAGCATCTTCTGTCTACTCGTAATTCCTGAATGGGGAGTAGTAGTGGTGACAAATTTAAGGACCTCTTCTAGAGTGTTATTTAATTAAGCATGAGGTAATTTTCACATCAAAATATTCAGGGTAAAGTCCATGACCTACAGAAACTTGAGCTTTGCCATCAGGTTATTAAACAAATTCTAACTATTGCACATTAAAAATCAAGAGTTACAGGTCCGAGTCCCAACAATGAGACAGTCCACCCTAATTTTGTGCCACTTTACATACGACTTGAGCCCTAAAACCTAGCTCCAACTTTTAATCACAGAAACTACCATTTCAAGAGTCATTCTTCGGATTTCTCCCTCTCCCTCTTCTCCTGTCCCACTCTCCAGCGTGACAGTTTTGTCTTTGCTAAGGCTTCACCACCAGCAACATAATTACACCATGGCAAATCCTGTGCCTGGAACAGCTTGTACGAGTGCTGCACTTGAGTTTGGCCAAGATGCAGTGAGATGAGGCAAGTCACAGCCTCGCTCCTCCGTGTGGATACAACAATGCACTGTGATGACAGCTCAAATCCTGGCATAGCCAACGCTTCGGGAGCAAACATACTCCTAAAATCTTCACCAGAATCCCAGCGCCTACAAAGATACATACATAATTACCTCTTGGTTCTGACTGAGGATTGAAATACGCGTTGAGGAGACAGCTTTCCCACTATAAACCAGGCTTTAGAGCCATTCTGCTCGAAGCACTGGCTGTAAAGCAAACTGAACAGCGAGCTGAAGCTCGTAAAAGCTTATTCACAGAAAAGGTGTGTATTAAAACCAAATAGCACAGCACTAAAATGGTCTGCCAAGGCACAACGCAGCGGAGGTACAGCAGGAGAACGGACCCTTTCTGCCCCCTGCAGTTCCCACTGCTCCCTGGATTTTTAAGACAGGCTTAGGAGGGATAGTAGTTACCATTCTAGAACCAGAACCATTTACATCTAGCTCTCACCAACAGCAAAGGCATTTTTACAGCTACGTTCATCTGACCAACAGTTCAATTGCCCAGTGCCTTCCATAAAGATCAATTATATACATGGAATGTTTCCTGTGATAAATATATAATGTGACTGTCCTTGATCAAGCAATAAAGAGAATATCATCTGCTAATAAACCTTTAATTTAGCCTCATCATTTTGATGATTAGGATTAAGGAGAATCTTCACCAATAAATAGGTGCTCTTAAGCAGTTGCAGCGTGCTCCTAGACTATATTCAAACATATACATAATATATGTGTGTATATATAAACTATTAAAGGACAAAGGATTGTTTTCCAGTTATATGGACTATCTGCATAATTTTACTTCTAGTTATTAGACTATCAATGTGCCACCAAACAGAAAATACCATTTTTCTAATTTCACATGTAAAACTGTAAGGCATACACACGGACAGGGAATTTCACTGAAATAAAATTCCACGGAAGAAGGTCTCATGTCAGGAAGGGTAAAGTACCATAAATGTAATTTGGGATTCAAGTCCCTATCTATGTTCATAAGGATTGAAGAAAGACTTTCTTCAATCCTTATGAACATAGATAGGGACTTGAATCCCAAATTTAGCTACCCAAAATGTTCCCCTACATATGATCATGTACACCCACATATTTCAGGTGGGCCGAATTCAGAAACCCAACTGTTTTCATACTGGCAGCCTGCTTAAAAAAAGGTGGGGGGGAAAGCATTTTTAGCATGTATTAGGAAAACTGGTGTTTTCCCTGAGCTGACAGATAATTTTGAAACAATCCTGTTCTGCTTTATGAGCCTGGCTGTGCAAAGAGGAAGTGAGAACAGATTGATTACAATGGAATATTATGTATTTCCAGCTGTTTTCTCAAGCAATGATGAACACATCCCTACATTAAATTTCTGAAGGAAAAAGCTGTTGCAGCACACAAGAGGTATGCAGGTTACAAAAGATGTTCCATATTTAGAAAAAGGTAACTTTGCTCAAGAAATTTTAATTTCTTTCTTCCACACAGCATTTGCTTTATATTTGTCTGAGATACCTTCATACCTCACTTGTAATTTTTTCTTCCACAGCACATAGACAATTTTCTCTCCATTTAAGCAGAAAGCACCATCTACTATATCCCAATTTGTATTTTAACATGCTATAAGCTACATAAACCCGCATTTTGACTAATATACTTCATAATATTGACTTGTAGGGAATTCTAAGACATTGAAAACAAGTCTGGCTATACTTTGCAGGGCTATCAAGTTATTAAATCCATTTAAAACATATTTCTTCTCAGATTCCAATTTTTCCTCTTTAGGTAAAAAAATTGGGAAACTGGATTGTCCTGAGAACATGAACTGAACACAGAAAAATGGTTTGGCACCTCACCCTTCAAGTCCATCCTTCATACTCTAGTTCTACTACCAATAATAAGCTGAGCAGCTTAATGCAAAGCACTGGGATCAGAAAGTTTTCAGTGGGTTGTTCCAACAAAAACACAATCCGTGCTGTCCCAAACCCCAAGTTCTGCTCCGTGTAGCTGCTGCCTTCCCCTCCTCAGTCACCAATGCGACGACTGACAGAAATCTGCCAAGTCACTTTGAAGTAAAAACTAGTTGATTCTAGAGAAAAACAGCAATTAGTTGCCCAGTGCAGAGAGAAACCCTCCAGAAACAGGCATAAGCGTAAGGATGTTATTATAGGAGATAGGTGGGGAAAAGCACTCTTCCTGCTTTTTGCCTGGCTTACAGGGATTTTTTCCCAGGCGCCAACAGCTCCCAGAGCAAACCCCCTCCTTGCCCTTCCCTGTACTCCAGGCTGAGCCAGTTCCTTCCCCCCGCCCCACTGGAGCAGGAATCCCCCTTTTCCAAGTGGATTATCAGCACGAGCAGCTTTTTTTTTTTTTTTTTTTTTTTTTTAAAGGGAAAACACACACATAACCGAGCCAGCCGTAGCCCCCGGCACCGGGACCCGCTCCCAGCCATTGTGCTCCGCGCAGCCCCCCGGGCTCGGGCGCGGCCCCGCGGGGCTCCACAAAGCTCCGCCACAGGCCGGACGTGCCCGGTGCCCCGGGCCTCCCCTCCCCCCGGTATTCCGGGAAACCTCCGGGAGGAGGAGAAGGAGGAGGAAGCGGCGGCGCTGCGGAACAGCCCCGCTGCGGAAAAGCCGCCGGGGCAGGTGGCAGGGAAGGAGGCCCCGCCGGGACTGGTTCCCTCCTCCATCCCGGTGCTCCCCCTCGCCATCCCGGAGGCACCGAGCGCTTCCTCCTCCCTCCTCCAGCACCGCGTGCGGCAGCTCGGGCCCCTTCCCCGGGAAGCTCGGGCCCACCTGCCCCGCGGGGAGGGAAGGAGGGAGGGCTGCAGGGGGACCGGACCCGTCCCCTCCCCGAGGCGGCGGCGGGTGGGTCGGGGAGGGAGGGAAGGAGGGAGGGAAGGGAAGGGGGGGTGGATGCGAGCCGCCCCCGGTACCTTGCGCTTCCTGGTCTCGGCCGAGCCGCTCCACACGAAGCACTGGTAAATCGCCCGCAGGTTCTGCTTCCAGTTCTCCACCTTGAAGCCGGTCACATGGCAGCACCCGGCCGCCGGCGGACTCATGTCAGACCCCCCCACATCAATCCGCCCGCACACGGGCCGGGCCGGCGGGCAGCGAGCCGGCCCCTTCCCCCGCCCCGCAGCACCGACACGGGCCGGGGCCCCCCGCCCTCAGGGGCTCCGGCCCCTCACGCCGCCGCCGCCGGGGAGCCGCTGGCACATAGAGCCGGGGCTCCGCCACGGCCCCCCGGCTCCGAACAAAGCGCGGCGGGCGGGCAGCGCGCACTCCCTCCCGCCCTTCTCCCGCACACACAAAGATGGGGCGCTCTGAGGCGAGGAGGAGAAGGAGGAGGCGGCGGCTGTAGCGGCCGCTGCCGCCCCCGGAGTGGCCGCCGCTCCCTTCTACCTCATAGAGGCCGCTGTGGAAGCGGCGGGCGGAGGGGAAGGGAGGGGAGGGGGGCGCTGGCGGCGGCGACCCTGGCCGCGGTGCGAGCGGGCGTGTGTGGGGAAGGGGGCGAGTCCCCGCCCGCCGCTGCTCCGGCTCCCCCGCCGGCGCCCGCACGGCTCTTGTCCCTTTAAACCGCCCCCCCCGCCTCCTTCGCCGGCTCCTTCCTCCTCCTCCTCGCCCGCGCCCCCCCCGCCCGCCGCGAGCAATGGTCCGAGCCGCTCACTCAACCCAGCCCGCCCGGCCCGGAGTGGGATAGACCAACGGGGAAGGTGCGGGAGGGGCGCCCCCTCTGCCCCGCCGCCCGCGAGGGAAGGAGCGGCGGGGGTAAGGAGCGTGGCGATTGGTCTACCCGCCTGTCAATCCGCCCTTCTCTAGCGTCTCATTGGCTCCTTTCCCTTTCTTCTCTCCCCCTCCACCCTTCCTACCTAGCATTTCCCCCGCCGGAAAGAGGCGGGACGTGTCGGTGATTGACATCTTATCCGACCAACCGAGACAACGGATGGGACCAATGTGATGAGAGCGGCGGTGTGATTGGCTGTCGTGGGTGTCAGTCACGCTGCAATCGGAGAGCGGATTGGCGGTGGCCGCGAGGGGGCGGTCCCTCCCAGAGCAGCCTGCGCTGCTGTCACATCCGCTGGTCCCGCTCTCGCTGCTCCCTCAGTGGTTTCCTGAGGGAAGAGGGATTTCCTGAGGGGAGAGGGATCGCCGCGCTCCGGGGAGAAGCTCCGTGCCACGCTCCGATGAGCTCCCAGCACCGTACACGGTCCCTCCATACCGCCAGCCTGCATCCTGATGCTTTCATAGGGAAGAAGCAAAAGCGGTGTCTAGCCAGAACTGGCGTTACTTCAGCTTTTTCCTATACAAGGCAATGGGAGGACAGTGAAAAACGTTGGAATATGTACACAGTTTTCAGCTTGCATGCCACACACACTACAGGGTTACATAATGGAGTGAGGCAAGAGGGAAAGGATGGGAATTTTGCCGTGGTTTCTAAAACCGGAGGCTTTACAGAGTCTTCTTAAGCAAAGGCTGTGCAACAAGGGAATAATTGGTGAAGTGCCACCACATTATTTCACCAATCCCATTTTTCGTATAGAGCCCAGCTTCCCGACCTGCTGCTGCAGCTTGCGAGAAATAAAAGACAAAAATTTGTGACAGTCACCTGAGGACTTTCCATTCCCTCCAGAGGTGCTGCTGTTTTAAAAAGAAAGCAAGGTAGGTAGCAGGAGACTCGGTTTATGATTTGTTTATAAGCAGAAGGTTTGGTGGCAAATAGGGCAAAGAAAAAAGCTGGGTTTGTACCTCCAGGCTGTGAGGACATGCTGTCCTTCTGTGTGGGACACCTGTAATTGTTCCGTCTGTAATTGTTCCTTTCATCTCCTGGCTTGTCCTTCTTGTTAGCCTCTCCCAGAAATCCCTCTTCAATGCAGTCTGGGGATTACAGTCCAGCGATAAACCTGGAATTGCCCCACAGGTGGAAAAAAAAAAAGATGCCAAGAGCCAGGAAAGGGCCTGATTATCCTGCTGTGTACACAAATTGCACCGAATGTTTCAGAAGATTACGAGTGAAATCTGGAGGGAGGCTGTACCCTCTCTTTGACCCTGTGTAATCATTAGACCTATTAAGTCATTACAGTGCAGCCTACACCTCTTGGAAAGGGAACAAGAATTGGTGCTGCACGTCCTTCCCCTGTTAACCCAAATTCCAGGAGAATTAACCAGTTTTCAAAAGCAGAATTCAGAGAGACAGCCCCTTTTCTGTGAAAGCCACCTAAACATCCCTCAGAAAAGAGGAAGTTAAGAATTACCAATTCGAGGTGGATAGAAGGGAATGGGATGGGTGATTAATGTCCTAACAGCATCTAATAATTATTCCCTGAGTATTTCAAATTAAACAAAACCCTTGATATTGTGTACAGTCTAAATACAAGCACAAAGTTATTCTAGTTATTCTTATTCTGCACCAACCTACTGTTACTAATCTGGGGCTTTTCTCCATGGCTACCACATCAAAACAGGAGATAAAGATAAAAGAGAGAATTTCTGCCAATGAAATTTAAGTCCATCTCGCTGAACAAAACAGGATACCAAAGAGACAATACATATGTTCAGTGTCCTGCAGACTAAAATTTTCACGGAGATTTCTGTGCCACTCTGTCTTGCACAGTCCCTGTGTTTACTCCATGAAGGGTGTGGTGTCTTACGCAGAAATAACAAGAATTGTGAGTTTAAATACGATTGTTTTAAGAAACACCTATATTTTTTAGTGGTTCCCTCTCAAAGACCAATTTCCTTTGGAAAAAAACTGATTTTTCCCTCTGGCCATTTCCAGAACAATTAGCACAGTTAACTACTGCTGTCCTGGAGGCTTCTGCCCATCACTGGAAGCCCTGCTGAGGAATTGAGGAGCATCCTCTGAGCCTCAAAGTACCCACATGCAGGACACCCATCCTGGACCACACCTGGTGAGACCCACTGTCACTTCCCAAAGGCAGCACTGTAGAAATTTTAAAGATCAACTCATAGGGGACATTTCCAAAGTATGGACATTACCTTTGAAACTTAAAGTTCCCCCAGGGCTTTCTTGGCACCTTATTCTCCATAGAAAAGGGGTTTATTTAAGCTAGAAATTCATCTCGAGGTTCTTGTGGTAAATTGGAACCAGAGTAAAAATCCACTTAGGAATAGTGTAGAAAACAGTGGCTTTTGAGGTTTTTTGAAGCCAGCTCCTGACTTGGGGAGCTTGAGGCAAAACTCAAGGTGTGTCATTAAACCCTTTGCTTTCTGTCTTGTAAAGACATCAGAATCTTTCCTCTGAAGTATGAAAACTTCCAACTCTGCAAACACTTCTTGACTGTTGCAGCCCACACGCTAAAGGTGACACAACAGCACAGAGCAGCAGCCAAAACAAAATAGGAGTGGAAAACAGTGACAACATTTTGTCAGGTAGTAATTGTCAAATCAGGGCCTGCTTGCTGCACACACACACATGAGTTTACAAGTTTGCTGTAGTTTAATTTACTCTTGGGCATAGCTTGGGAATGTTTCAGAATAAAACCTTTTGGTGCAGCAGATAGCTTGGGAAAGGATTTGCCTCTGGGGGAAGGAAACAGTTTCAATCCCTCCTGTGTCTCTTGGAGGAATTTTTAATTTTAAAGCATTGATGATTATGCTAATTAGTGCTTACCCTCAAATGCCAGTGGAATATAAATGTTGATAGTAGCTAAAACATACTGCAAATGTGCAGCAAAGTCTTCCTCCAGAGAGTCATCTGCTTTCTATCATAGCTCAGCTGGGAAGAAGCAGCATTCTTCACATGGAAAAGCAAAGTAACTGTCTCTTCTATCCATATCATCCCAAGGTGGCACTTCTAGACTCCTCTGGACAGCCATGAATCAACTGTTACTTCATCACTTCAGCATGCTTTGCCATGAGAAGTGTTAAAATATCCCATTTAGTTCTCAGGTAAACAGGCACCTTCCCTTTGATCAGGTCTGTGAGCAACATCAAGGATTTGTGTAGGACTCCTCCTGTAAACCTGAATTACAAGTGAAACTAGCCTAAGTTTGGACCTACAAGAGGCTGAAGCTCCTGGCTCCAGAAGTGGATTTGAAGGGGAATGTTCAGGAGCTTTGCTCCTGCAAGCACAAGGCTTCTTCATGCAAATAACCAATACAGAATACGTGAAGATTCCTCAGTACTTCTCCTGCATTTTTTTCAGGCACTCTAAAAAATACAAGTTCTTCCACATTCTAAAATGAAAGAACTTACAGAGCAACTCTGCTTACCAAAACACGCACAGAAAAATAGTTTAAAGCCTAAAAGGAACACTTTAAAAAATTACTCTATTTTTAAACCTTCAGTGATTTTTTTCCCTGAGCTCAACCCTTTTGTCATCCAAGCACTGTGAACTTCTATCCAAGTAGTACTGCTGTTGCTTAATCCAAAGCCTTTAAAGCAGATGAGGTTGTATGTTTGGCTGCAGGGCTTAAAGCTCTGGAGATATCACAGGCAGAATCCTGCTGCAAGACCAAATGTGTTGTATAGTCCCAGCTCCACCAGCTCCTCTTAAAAAACCTTGTTTTCATCCCAATCCATTGGTAACAACACCTGATAGGTGCCAGAGCAGAGATTTCCATGTGGCTCAGGACACAGAGCAGCTTCTTGAATCCACAACATTCCATGACAAAGGATTGGTTCAGCTGTGCAGATCCTGCCAGAAGGATGCTTGTTAGTCCAAGCACTACACAGATAGGTGGATATCAGTGGATCAGACTGACTTAGAACTTGTTAATCAATTCCTGACATTCTCCCTTGGAATCATGGCCCCCTGTATAGCTGATTTAAAGGTACTGATAATAGAATTCCTTATCTTTGAGATCTCTTGCAGACCTCTTCAAAGCAGTGCACAGAACTCCAAAGATTCATGGAACAAGGATTGAAAATAGTCCTAGAAAAACACAATGCCTGTGCTTATTTTTCTGAAGATCACTCGTTAGATTTCCCGTCAGCACTGTCACAGGATGAAATCTTGGCCCCAGCTGAACTCAGTAGGAATTTTGCCACTGACTTGAATGGAGCTAAAATGTCACTCCTGCTATTTGTCAAGCCAATTACATCCAGACAATACTTTAACATCTGGCTTCAACTGAACACACAGAGCAGTTCACTCCCTCAGTCTCTGAAGATGACATGGGACATTGGCTATCTCTATAAAAAATGAAACATTTGTTCTTGGCAAGATGCTGGTAGTGAAGAGGGGATCCATCCTGTGACAGTATCAGAACCAAGTCCCTGTTCCTTAGCCTATAGTTGTTGGCAATAGCATCAATAGATTTCCTGTCACTTTCTGGGAAGAATGTCAAAAGCACCCATCTACTGTTGAAAGTCATTCTGTTGTAAAAACTTTGTTTAGAACAGCAGATCTGGCCTCATATGTGGTTTCCCACAGACGAGGGAGGTTTTCACCCAGTTCATCTTCTGTTTCCCAAGGCACTGGAAGGTCCCCTGTTAGGTCAGGGAGCAGCATTTCTATCTAAACCCTTCTCTGAGTATGGTGGTCAAAGGTAAAGCTGAAGGACAACTGATTATAGGAGGACAAACGGTGTGAGCTCGTTTTGCTTTCTAAAAACCCACCTGAGACAAGGCAATATTGATTCATTGGAAAATATAAAAGGGTAGGTTAACTTCAAGTGGAGCACAAGGTTTCCTGGTAGGAAAAAATAAAACTCTATAGAGTTATTTGATCAGTGATGATTAAAAAATCTGTTTGAATGGGAAGAATCATAGGATCCCATAACAGTTCTGGTTGGAAGAGATATTAAAAATTATTCAGTTCCAGCCTCTTGCCATGGGCAGGGACACTTTCCATGAGACCAGGTTGCTTCAAGCTCTGTCCAACTTGGCCTTGAACACTTCCAGAGATGGGGCACACATAACTTCTCTGGGCATCTCTGGGCATCCACAACTTCTCTTAGTCATTGGATGATGTCTAGAAGAACAGAGGTGTACAATGAGAGAGGCTTTTATGCATCAGGTAGACAGGAATCTGCAGCTCCATTATTGGTGAGTTGCTGCACTGCTCACCTGTGCAAAACCAGCATCCCTTGATCTCCTTCCATCCCCTGGGATGCAAAACCAAACTCAGTCACTAATATCTGATGAGCCTTAATTCCCAGCACTTAAATAATTAGCTTCTCAAATGTACGAAAACAGCTCTCAATTTCTGGATTAATGAAGGGAGCTGAGTTCCACTGAGCACAGCTATTATGGGGCTGCTAATGCAGTGTTTGATTCCATCGCCTGCCACTGAGCACGGAGCAATCCAGGCCCCTGGGAGAGCAGCAACACAGGGAGAGCAACACTGCAGGGTTAAAGTGGAAGCCAGCAGGGAAAACCCTGGCAGTACTTTGTGGGTTTATGCAGAGGGAGGGCTGGTTTTATTTCTGTGTCTGCTGATTCTCATCTGCGTTGGTGAAGATGCCACATAACCCAAAAGAAGGCTGAAGCGCAGAGAGATCCTGAGGGTGGGTAGTTTGCTTTAATCACAAGCCAGGTAAAGGCAGTTTCTGAAGCAGGGTAACAAAAACGTGACACAAACAGAAACCTAAAGCTTAGGTAGTCACACAGCAGCTTCTGCCCACTTTCTATAGCCCAAGTAGTAGAGAGTGGCAAGGAGCTGGAAGGCTACAGTGGAACTGGAATTTTCTTGTCATCCGTGTTCATTTGGCTGAAGAGTTGGTAGGAAACCGGTTGCAAAAAGTCAGTCTTGCCTCATTTTGGCAGGTACAGGCATCTAAACTCTTCAAAACAAACTTCTGTTTTTCCTTTGGGATCTCAGTACAGGGCTGGCAATTTTGTTGTTCCCAACTGGATTGGAAAGAGACTGAGGAAATGTGAGAAGAGCCTGCAAAGGCTGCTTTGCTCTGCCCTGGGAGGTTTAAAGTGAGGCCAAATTATATGAACAAGTCAACACTGTTAGGACTATTCTCTTCCTCTCTCTGCATTGCTGCTTCCCTTCCTTGTACCTGGAATAGGGAAAAGAGAATAATTAGGAAATCAGGGAATTTGAGATGTGACTGCAGCCACTCCACAAAGTCAGGCAGCTTCTCAGACAACTGGAGATGAAAAGGCCTGGAGTGTTGATTTCCTCAGATTCTTCAGCCATCAAATAGCCCTTCAGTATGTATCCTTCTCCTCTACCCATTAGTACATCCAAATTAGTGGTCCTGTAGCCCTGGATGTGGATTTGGGGCTAAATATCTTCTCACACTGAAGTTCTCTAACAATATGCCCTCAAGTACATAACATCTGTCACATCTGCAAACCAAACCACACCAAAACTTCTGACCTCTGTAAGAAAAGCCTGAATTGCAGGGGAAGCCCTGGGTTAATCAAGAACCTTGTGCAGACATAGCAGGAGTTGAGACGTTAACAAGGAAATCCATGGAACTGTGATGGCTTATGCAGCAAAGTTTGTGCTTCGTTCAGTGCCAGGGACCAAGGACACCAGGGACCTGCAGGTGCTCGAGAACCTCAGCACTTTCCCAAATCAGGAGCACCTCCCTAGAAGTGGCCATTCAAAATTAGGCACCTTTGAAAATGGAGGGATGCTGCTTCTCATGTCAGGGCTTGTTGGGCCACTGACTTCAGAGGAGTAATTTAGCTGAAGCAATCAGGAAATAATTATTACGGTGGAGAGTTAAAAGACAGTAATTAAACTGTATAAATAAATAACCGAAGTGACTAAAAAAGTCCACCCAAAGCCTACTTTTGGAGCACTATTTAATGTAAATGAATCACTTAGTGGACAATACAACAATCATCTGTTCAGCTTCTATTCATTATCAAAAACAATACAGAAGGATTGGCAGGGAATAGCCGTGTGCCAGAGGGAGCCCTTTAGGAAATACCACAGAATCTGGACTGGTTTTGTCTGTTCTTCTATTGTGTTCTGACAATGCTTTGCTAATGAATGTCCAACGTCATTTCATTTGTCTTTTTTTTTTTTTCCCCAAAATCCAGATCAGTGGTAATCTTGGCCTTACAGGGTTGCTTGTTCCTGTTGGGAAGACTTTGACACATTATGTATCAGTTTTGCCAAGGTCCAAGGGGCTGAGGATGTGTTGTCTCAGGCCCTCTGGTAAATCCCACTGTAAGTGATGAGACAAAATCCTTTGATTTGGGCAAAAATCCACTAAGTTTTAAAGAAATCATCACGTATCTTTGAAACACGCAGTACTTCAGTGAGTTGTATACTCAGTTAATTTGTCTTTTGTTACTCAATTTAAAAAGGACAATAACCTCATTCTGAGAAATAAGCTGCTTTTCCATAGGGAGTATTTACACTGATCATTCCCAGCGTTATCATGGGAGTTATCTGCAGGAAACTGCAGGCTAAAGGGAATCCCCATCAGGAATCTGGGGAGCTAAACCTACCAGGCTGACACCTATGCTAGAACAAACAGAGGTAAGACAGTATCAAGCACTAAAATACTGTTTATGCCTCAGCATTGATGATCCACTGACATTCCCATCTCTTAGGAGTTAGTGGTTTGGAATATCTCCCAAGTTCACACCTGAAGGTGTAGCAGGTACCCAGAGGGGTTCCTTTTCTTACTTGGCTCCTTGGCTCACTCCTACGTTGCTGCTGCAACTTCCAGCTCCTGCAGCGTTGCTGGTTGGACTCTCTGGAGCCCTGCAGTGCAAAATCACTGTGACAGCCTGAGTTCAGAAAAAAGGGCAACAGTGATACACTTAAGAGAATAAACAGGCTTTTCTGCTGAGACAATGCATGTGGAATAGCACCTGGATTTGACTTTTCAAGGCTGTCTCTGAGGTTGTTTTATTTTGTATTAAAGATAATCTGAGGCTCTGCAGCAAATTTCTGCAGCCAGAGATGATTCCTGTCAAATCCAGTGACGATGGAGGATGTGGGTTTCTAGTTAACACTATCTAGAATTTGAGATAGAAATGCACACTTCATAAAAATCTTGCTCCAAGCTCAGTCTTCTAAATAAAACAGACAGAGATGGCATCAAACCCTCCAGGGCTTATGCTTGCAAAATCCCCACCAAGTTCGCTGCAAGCTTGGTGAGCAATTTGGGAGTTTTACTCACAGCATGAACTCAGAATGCCATTGAAGGTGGGACTCGAGGGCTGACAGCCCCTCCAGGGGTTATTTCTGATATTACTATTTCCAGCTTCTTGCTGTCCTTCAGCTGGAGATCATTCCTGCAGAAACACAGGCTGCAGGATGGGTGGCACATCTCCTCTCGGTGTCACCGCAGTGCTCGGAATAGCAATGGAAGCTGAAATAATTGGTGGGTTAGATTCATACCCTGGGCTGTGTGTGGGGATGCACAGCCCAGCTGCCACCTCGGGGGCAGGACTGAGACTTCTGACAGCCAAAATCCATCCACCTGGACCTGCTACAGCTCTTTGGGAGACACCAGTAGTAGTACAGCTACTTCCAAACACACCACTCTTGGTACCTACAAGGCCCAGCTGCCATGTAGAGTGGTGAAAATGCACCTTAAAACTGCAATACTGAATGTTGCCCTTTCACTAAACAAATCTGTCACTGGCCAGGGAGGGAAAACTACTGAGCTTGCAAGATCATTGCCACCATTTGCACTAACTGATACTTTTTTATACTAATCTCTGTTAGAAGACAGAATTTCTCAAGTATCTTTTTGGTAGAGAAAAAAACCCCTGATTATGTTAATGCTCAGTATATTAAAGGCATCATCCTAATATTGGGAGAAAGAAAAGAAACTGGAATAATTACCCCCCTTTGTTTAATAAACTTCCCCTAAAATATCCCCAAAAATTTATTCAGTAAAGTTCTGTTCCTCCCTGCTCTGGTAAAGAATTTTTTTTGTTAGTCCCTCGAGTGGATGCTTAAGTCAGGTCTCGCTGTAATTACACACCTCGCAGCAGTGCGGGAGACTTAATTAAGAGTCACTGTAGGTGTGTTGTCAGACAGATACAGCCCAGTGCTGCTGGAGGAGGCACCAGGATCCAGCTGCAGTGGGCACGTTGGGGAAGAAAATCCAAGTTTGCAGAGGATTTTGAGATCCTCCTGCAAAAAAAAAGCAGCGTGGACACACCCAGCAGCCTCTGTTCAAAGCCCCTCAACTCCATCATCAGGGAGCCTGTGGTTTTAAAAATCTCTCTGTACTCACCAGGAGACGCTCTGCCACACGGCAAGATTTCAGATTCTCTCCTCCCCTCCTCCCAAAAGTGTGACTCACCAGTTTCAAATGGTGACATTTCATTCCCAAACTATTCTGGGAGCAGCTGGCTCCATAGCACATGGGGATGTGGGGAGAAGGGAGGAGGGAAGGAAGAGCCAGCTTGCACAGTGAAAACCACTCATTGTCTCCCCCACGCAGGTATGTTGCTTTTAAATTTCAGAACCACATAATTTGGGACACGCTGGCAAATTCCATCGGAGGAAAACAATAAAACAAGCACATTTCAGGAATGGGGGGAAAAAATCTGCACGTGCCAGTGGTGCAATTCTCTGCCAGCAAGGAGGGACTGGGAGAGGGGTTTGCTCTCCAGGTGGAGTAGATGTGAGGAAGTGCCCTGTCCCCACTTGTCACTCTCCGTACAAGTCCGAGCCCCGCAGTTCTGGGCGAATTTCGGCAGACTCGGGGTTTAGTCATCATCAATATCTTAATAATGATGAACAAATGCATGTGCAGTGGGACGCTGACAACAGGGGAATGACACAAATCCGTGTCAGCTCCCGGTCCCGAGAGGAGTTTAGTGTCACACACTGCAGTCCGGCATCGCCGTGTCCCTGCTGTGGGGACATCGCTGTGTCCCTGCTGTGGGGACATCGCTGCCATGAGCACAACATCCCGCATGTGAGGAGCGGGATGCTGCGGGCACTGCAAACTGGCCCGAAAACACGGGCAGGCGCAGAATGACAGGATATTCTGAGCTGGGAAGGACCCAGCAGGATCACCGAGCCCAACTCCGCAGGGAATGGCCCATCCGGGATCGAACCGGCAGCAGCGGCGGATGCAGTGCCGGCGACAGGAGCGACAGCTCGGATTGTCACTCTGAGCGCGGCTGCCGGGTCGGAGCAGCCAGCCAGCCCCAGCCCCAGCCCCATTCATCCGTGCTTGCCAAATCCCACGGGAGGGAGCTGTACGCGATGGGACACCGAACAGCAGCCTGGCACCGAGGCGCTGGGGACACCAGGCTGCAGGGACCGTCCCCAGGGAGGCGACAGCCTCAGGGAGACGTGGCGGGGGCCCTGGTTCTGCCCGTGTGTGCCGGGAACAGGCTGTGACAGCCCAGCCCAGCTCCGTGCATGTCTGCACAGGAAAGGTTTGATTACAGTTTCATTCATCTCCTCTGCTGCCCACAGAAAACGGGACGCTGCTCCTGTGGCTTTCTCTGCCCGGCAGCAGCTCGGGACCTTGCGCTGGCCACATCCGAGCCTAATGCCCATTTTTTTCCTTGGGGGAGCACCACTGAAAGCAGTGCTCGCTCAAGGAAGAAGAGGATGGCTCGCTGCTCGATCCTGGTATGCAGCAGCAATGACCTTGGCTAGGTAACCATCTCCTGAATACAAAGATGGATATAAAAGCAGCGATCCCCTTTTTAAAAAACACCCAGTCTTCTGCTAAGGTAGGGAAAGGCAGTGGTTTGTTAAATAAATGCGTCTGTCAGAGCTGGATTTTTTTTTTCCCAGCTTCCCTAAATGCCCTTCACCAGCAGAGAGGGGGAGGGGACCTGCTCTTTGAAGCCTTTTCCTTATGGGAATAGAAAACACGGAAAGAATTCAATTCTCTGCCACAGCCCAGCAGCACTGATCCACACTTCAAACCCCAAAGCCTGGGAGCCCGGCGGGCTGATAGGTGCTTCGAGCCTGCAGTACCACAGATTAGCCTCGTTCCATATCCAGCGTTATTACGTGTCCCCCGTGGTGTTAAAGCACAGAAAGAGGGGCAGGAATGGAGACTGGGGAAGAAAAATTAGGAAATTCTGTGCAGAAAGAACTGCGGTTATCCAAATCTTTGATCAAAGCACCATCTAGTGAAGAACAGGCTCCTTGCAGCTGGCAGCGCTCTGGGCAGCTGCACCAACATTTGCCTTTCCCCACAGGTTTGCTGCTAAAAACCCCCAAATATCACCCAAATATGCACAGCCCGTGCTGGACCTGAACGAACAGGAACATGCCTCCAAAATTGCTGCCCTCTCCTTAAATCTTTCTCAGTGGAAAGGCGTTCCTCTCCTCCCCTCATCTCCCACTAGAGAATCTCAGCTCCCCCCTGAAACCCGCAGGGAACGAGGCACCACAGGAAGAGAACGATTTCCACGTTGTAGTTTGGGAGCTGAGGAAAAGAAAAGGTAAATGAGCAGTCCAAGGTTGTGCAGGAAGCCAGAGGCAGATCCGGGAATAGAGATCAGCCACCCTGGACCCAGGGATGCCTGAACAATAGCACAGCCTCTCCCTCTGTTGTCATTTAACTCCTTCCTGACCCACCAAAACCCAGGAGAGGGGTGGGCTCTCCACTCCTCTGCCGATGTGCCTGCGGCTTTACAGCTCTTGGGGTCTCAGCCCTCAGCCCTTACCTGCTTTTCCCACTCCAAACCAAGGAGGGAGGGCAGCAGGGAAGGACAGGGTTGGATATCCTGAGAGCAGTGAAGCTGCAGGTAGGAAATATTTCTGTAAAGGGGGCAGGAGTTGTTCCCTCAGCAATTAAAACAACCACAATTAGCATCTTTTTACGGAAATGGTACTTCGGCTTTGCAATTTCTGTGTGTGACAAAACATCACTATCTCCCCTGGAAGCATTCAGCTCCGTTAAAATGATTGTGGAGTGTGGGGATCTTTAGCTGCAGGAGGAGAGGATATTGCTCCCTCTTCCCCAGTTTTTGGGTTATCTGCAAGGATTGGGGATTTGCAGCACGATCACACATCAGAAATGCAGTTTCACTAAGTCTACACTGTTCTCACACTGAGCTTGGAAATGCTGCAGTGCAGGCTCTGAAAGAGACAGTAATTACAAACAAACCTCACAGAAAATAGCTGGAAAAGAAAAATAATACTCAGGTGGTGGAAAAAAACTGAACTGCAATGAACCAAACCTGCAGCAAAATTCTCCCAGAGACAAGAGCAGAGAGAAATAGTGACCAAGTGTCCAGAAAGAATTCTCTGAAAGAAGTTTGATGTCCTTGAGTCAGAGCCCAGTTCCAAACCAGAACTATAACTGGGGCAAAAGTTAAAACCATCTTCTTGGGTCACTGTCTGGAAGGGACACAGACAAATCTGCAAAGAGCTGCAGTGACAAAGAATTGGAAAAGCCTTGAGAAGCCCTAATTTCTCTGTTTTCCATCCTAGGTCTGGTTTTCTTTTCCTACCACCCCAGAATGTTTTCATCCACTCTTTTAAACCCAATCTACGGGAGCAGGGAGGGGAGGAAGAGAGTCTGCACCCCTGTATCAGAGGCTGAGACAAGAAAATCTTTAATCATGCCACAGCCCTTTGAACATTTACATTTTCCAGCCAAAGGCGCTGTGGAACTGGGAGCTCTCAGTTCAAACCAGTTCAAGGATGTTTTCCCTGGGGAAGGGTTTTTACCCTGTGGGGATTTCTGCCCAGATCTTTGCTCTTAGGGTAAGCAACCAAAGCTTTTCTTCCAGAAAGAAGCTACATCTTGTACTCCTTGGAAAAAAAAAGGTGACAAATAAGAGCCCACAAGAACTAGGGCACAAAATTTCTGCCCTCCAGACTAGGGTTAAAAGGCTGCAGATCTGCACTCAGTGATGCAGTAAAGCAGATAAGTAAAACACAAGTGCAAACTCAAATCCTTGAATTTGGAGATTTTTTTTTTCTGCCCCTCAAAAAAGAGCTCCTGCACTTCAAGAGGGCAGCGATAGAACAGCAGGATGTTTGTCAAGGAAGTGTTAACATGCTAAAAGGATTCCAGCCCTTTGCAGTTGTGGCCTGACACAGTGAGAAAGAAAAGAGGAGAGATTTGAGTGCTAATAAAAACAACAAGCACAGTTTTAGATTATACCAACATTTACCAGCTGGGGCTTGCACAGTCTCCAAAACCAGTCCCAGATTTGGGATAGATTCTCCACTAATGTTCCTGAGAACAAAGACAATAAGTAAATAATGTAATCCCCATCCAGTGTGTGATGTGTCAGTCAGCAGGTTTAAATCAGAGGTGAATTTGTCGCTAATTATATTAGATTAACCTAAGAAAATGGAATCCCATTCAAAGCAACAAAGCCAAGCTGTACTTCAATGACTTTCCCTCTCCAGTTGCAGCTCCAGTCTGACCCTTTGCTGTGTGACTCGCTGGGCAGTTGGTTTCAATCAACTCTGCCAGTCTGGGGACAGATCATTCCCTGTTCAAATAAACACTGGGGAGATGCCAGGGAAATGAGCAGAGCAGCTTGGGCAGAGCTCATAATTGCTGTGCTTTGGGTTACAGCTCTTCCTGCCCCACTTGGGTGGGAAAGATGGACTGAAGTGGATTTTCCAGCTCTGCTTTTCAGAAGACTGAGCCAACTACAGCTCCCAGTAAGTCTGCCATGACATAAGCTACCTTCTTCTGGGTTTTATGTTTCGATTTCATTGGTATAAATAAAATTATTGATTCTTCCATTTCCTTCCATATTGTCCCTGAAGTAAAAAAAGTGCATTATCATCCTTCCTTTCAAAATGTGATTTTTAAGGAACATTTTGAATTATTTTCTCTTTTTTTTCCCCCTGAAATATTGATCCCTTACTAATGATGAACCAACGCTGAAGCTCTGAATTAACTCCAGTGTTTTCCTTATTAGAAGAGAGGAGCAGAAAAACATTATCATAAAAATTCATGATAAAACCATCTTTCAAAGAGCTGCCATAAAAGCTGTCCTTTATCTCGCTGCTGCTCACAGGGAAAGACATCTGGGATTAACTGCCCTCAGAAAACACTTAAGTATCTCTGCCTGCCTCTGTAAATGTGCCTTCTGCTCACAAACACCTTCCCTGTGCTTTTCCTTCCTCAGGGCAAGAGTCCTGACACATTTGGACTTTGGGATCACTGGAGTCAGGTTTGTGCTCCAGCCTGGCAATGCTCCCTGGTCCTTATCAGTGCCAGGACCTGAGCCAGGGGATTTAAAGCTGCACAGCCTGCAGCACATTCAGGCCCCATTTCTGCACAGAGCTCCTGGAAAAACACAGCAATCAGGTTTTCCCCGATCATGGATTTTTAAAAGGCTCTGCAGAAATGCCTCTTTTCTCCTCCTGCAGGAATTTGCCATCATTCTTCACAGTCACACCTTGCACAGAGTGCTTCATTCTCAGGCACAGGGTGGGGGTTTGGGATGTCCTGTGCAGGGCCAGGAGCTGGACTCGATGACCCGTGTGGGTTCCTTCCAACAGACCTTATTCTGTGATAGTTTCTGCATCTTCAGTTTTCACGTGGAGCTATCAAAGAGGGCAGAATTTAGGTTGGTTTAATCAGCAATGAGCACATGAAACAGTGAGCACTGCAGCTGGGAAGTCAGGATGTGCAGGGAGGGCTCAGAGATGGAGCAGGATCTGCAATGAGACAAGAGCAATGGACACAAAGTGATGCCCAGCAAGTTCCACCTGAACAGGAGGCAGAATTTCCTCTGTGCAGTGAGTGAACAGAGAGCAGGGAGGGGGTGGAGTCCAGAGCTGTCTGGACACAATCCGGTACAATGTGCTCAGGGATCACCCTGCTGAGCAGGAAGGCTGAACCAGCCTGACCCCTTTGGGATTTCGGGATTCTGGAACAGCAAATGCCCACCAGCGGGGGAACCCCGAGACGGCGGAACCCTTATCCAGCAGCGCCGCTCCCTGGCCGGGCACCACTGGCGGGCGGACAGGTGAGGGCAGCCACCTCTCCGCAGCGACTTCCGGTTGGCGTCAGGGCGGAGCTTGCGCTGAGCCGAGGCCTGGCGGAAGTGACCCCTGCCCCACTTCCGGCGGTGGCCATGGTGACGGCGGCGGGCAGGTGGGGACAGCCGGGAGGGCAGGGAGGGACAGGGGACAGGGGGGAGGGGACAGCCGGGAGGGACAGGGGACAGCCGGGAGGGCACGGGGGACAGCCGGGAGGGACAGGGGGCTGCGGGTGGCGCCCCGAGATGGCTGGGGTCTGGGAAAGGCGGGAGAGGCTGGCCCGGCGCGGTGCTGCTGTGCGCAGGGACACTGTGCGCTCTGCAGGCCGGAGTTCAGCGCTGTGCTGACATGAAATAGGAATTGGAGATAAACCAGCGAGGCGCTTAGCCAGCTGTCGTGTTCTCCTGGTGGTTTAGGTGGTTCTTGGTTTGGTAAATGTCTGCAGAATGTTTGCTTTGGAGCAACACATTTTTGTTTCAGTTTTCCAATCGCGCCCTTTGTCTCTGTGCCGAGCACCGGGAGAGGATTTGGAATTACAGTTTGTAACTGCGGGAAAAAGCTAGGGAGGAAAAAAGTTAGTTAGGAAGCAGGAAGATTTATAAAACGATTTAATAGACGATTTAATAGAATTCTAGACTGGTTTGGGTTGAAAGACCTTAAATCCCATCTCCTTCTCCCCCCTGCCACGGCCAGGGACACCTTGCACTGTGTCCTGGGGAACACTAGAGAATTTCCCAAGTCCAGGCTGGTTTTTGGGTGCTGGAAACATATTTTTTTCCCCTCTTGTTGCACCAGGGATTGAGGCTGTTGTTTTGCATAACAATTCTGGAAGAGCGCAGCAGGATCCACTGAATCACTGAGATCCAACAAAGGGTTTCCTCAGGTGATGCTTCAGGTCATGCTGGGGGATGGAAACTTTCTTCTGAGAATTCCAGTTGTGTTGTTGTTTTTCTTCTCCTGTTTTCTGTTTGGGATGAGGAGCTCTGTGCACTTGCTGCATTCCTCCTCAGCAGTTTTAGTGGCTTGAGAAGTTTGGAGTTCACTTCTATCTTTTCAGTCTGGGGGTTGAATTCCCCTCCTGCCTTGGAAAGGTCAGAGCCCACAGTGCTCAGGTTTGTTTTTAGAGGCTGAGCTGGCATTGGACACACAGCACATTCACTTGGATCTCTGCCATTTCCAAATTTACCTCGGGGCTGTCCTGCTCAGGAGCTGAGGGAGCCTCCAGCTCAGAGTCACTGCAAGTGAGCTCTTTTCTCAGGTAGGACATTGTGCTTTCTTCAGACTAAAGTCCTCACTCGAGCCTAGAGGGGCTGTGCTTTTTCCTTAGGAAAATCAGATTTTTTTTTCCCTCTTCCTTTTATCCCCCCAACCTTTGGATTTGGGAATTCAGCCTCCCAGCTGCTGCCACTCGTCACGGGAAGGACAATGTGATTCTGGGAGCCTGAAGCTGCAGAATTAGTGTTTGGGGAAGATTTCAGTTTGGTTTTTTAGAACCTGGGCTCATCTTTGCTGCCTTTAGTGCACCTTTGACATTATTAATTAATCCTTGAAGGAACATTATCCTTGTTCCTTCAGAAACCATTGTCCTGGCTTTTATAGGATAACATCCAGTTGTTCTTTCAAGGGGAAAGTTCTGTTTGTTGGTTTTGTTTTTTTTTTTAATTGGATAAATGTGATTTATTCTATGGAAAGCCTTCAAAAAGTTTCCAATCACCTGTATTTGCTCACATTACCAGTGTTCTTATTTCTCCTCTCTAACAACCTGCATGTTCCAATCCTGCCTTTTTGGATGGAGAATTGGGAATTACAGGACTTGATTTGAACCAGTTAACGAGCAGTGGCTTCTCTCCTGTTGAAAACCTGATGTTTTAATCACTACCTGTTAATAACAGGGTTTTTTTCAGTGTGAATACCCAAATTACTGAACAAAGGTGATAGTGGGAACACACATGGGACCCACGTGTTCCCCACCCTCACCACATTTTTAACAGCACTGCCTGCTCTGGGGTGTCCTTGACTACTTCAAAGTGTTACCTAAAGTTTGGTTTGGGAAAGAAGCAACTCACAAAATCAAAGCAAAACTTATTGCTGTAGGTCTGAAGTGCTGCAGAAGTTCTTCTTCCCAAAATAATTTATTCAGCTAGGTGTTCCTCTCTCTCAAGTCTAACTGTGCTGAGATTTTCTTTGCTTTGGTGTTTTTTTTTAAGGGGCCATTTGAGTACCTTGGAAGAAGGCATCTTCATGCCCTAATAAAAAGGGATGAACATCTCTGATTGGCAAATCCCTCTCTCTCCTGCTCCACTCCTTTCTCTTCCCCATCCCATATTTCCCCTCCCCAGAGCTGTTACCTGTTCATTCAGACTCCAGCCTGGAAGCTGCCAGAGCAGATTTTTGCTCCTTTCCTGCTGCAGCTCTCAGGCAGAGATGGACAATCTGCCCAGTTCCTGTGTATAATATGGAGAAAAAGGAAAGAAAACCAATAAAAGACTTGGAAATATTTTTCAAATCTTAGTGTGCTTTAGTTAGGAAAGTGTCAGGAAAGCTCCCTCTCTTCCCAGTTACCTTTTCACCTGCATTTCACTGAAATAGAACCAGAGCAGGGCCAGATTTTTCCAGTGCCTCATGAAGGAAGTGCCACCACACCTGCCAGCTCCCACTTTGGAAATAATGAAAGGGCCTAAAAGTGGGCTAAAGATTTTTTTATTTTTATTCCAGAATGTTCTGTAAGCCCAATGTCAGCACAGCACCTGTTGTCCCTGCCCACACCTCGTGTTCTGAGTCTCAAGAGACCTTTGAGAGAACAAAAAAAAGGGAATCATAAAGAAGGCAGCTGCTTTCAATGAGCAGCTGAGCATGAACCAGCCAGGAGAACCTTCTCATCCAGCCTGAAAAGGCTTTGTGAAAAAATATCTCTTTCCCAGGAATTATAATAGGGAAGATCCATTCTCTTATGTCAAATCAACTGTACCAATCCCTGGCTGCAAACCACTACAAAATACACCCTGTGTGCACTCCCTCAGCACAGGGCTGCAGGAGTAAGACGCTTTGCAATGGCCTGAGCTGAATCCTCCTTTTGGGTTTGTACTTTCCCACTTTGGGCACACTCCCTGTGCCTGGAGGAGCTTCTGTTCTGAGTGTCTCCCTGCATTATTCACAGTGGATCACACCAGGAAGGATTTTGTACACACACAAGTTAGCTCAGGAATGGCAAACTCCAAAGGACCCCCAGAAGAGTTGTGTACTAACTTGATGGTTTTATTTTTAGACCTTGCCAGGTTTATTTGGAGCTGTCTTAATGTGTTATTTTATTGTGTTCCAGCTGTACTCCCAGAAATACTTACTTTATTCAGTTCACTACTATTTCAGCAAGCTGTTCACTGACCAGCTATTTGAGGAATTCTCTCCAAGCCCCTGATGGATATCTGGAAGAGTCTGATATTTTCCACATTAGCTCTGTTCCATGGCATGCTGAGCCTCTGCCATCCCCTCAGTTCCATACCAGCTCAGTCCTACTCAATGGCACTGAATTCTGCCTTAGTTTCTTCTTCTCTTTGCTTCTCATGCAGAAGGAGCATGAGTTGTGTGCCCAGAATTTTCCAGTATTCTCCCAGTAAAGTCCTGTCTTGCAGTTCAGACTGCAGGAGTTCAAACTCTGTCTGCACAAGAAAGGAAAAAAGAAGGGAAAATACACTGATGTTTGGTTTTGACTTTATGTGTGACCCAGAAGATTTCAGAAGGGCATTGTAATTAACTTTACTCTTACACCAAGCTTTGATAAAAGCTCAGGGATATACAGAGGGGAAATTAGTGGCCTTTTCACAGAAGTCCCACTTGCTCTTTGGCCCTGTAGTAAGCTGTCACATAAACTACTCCCTTGGAGGAATGGCTTAGCAAGGAGATTAGGGCTATGCCTTGGTATCAGAATCCAATTCCAGGATGAGATTTCAGTGTGTTAAGCAAATAACTGGCTCAGAGAGAAAACCTGCAGCCTCCAAAAGACTGACTGGCTTATATCCATCTGAGATAATATACAGTAACTGATCTCTGGCTTGTAGATACTGTGGTACTGGCTGTTCTAGAGAAATCTGAGCAGTTTTATACAATCAGAAGAATGTGGAGAAATATCCCAGCCCTGAGGAACTTCCACTCCAAATACACTTTGTACAAGAGGGTGAATTTGGAGCAGAACATGGGAACAGCATCTCTGAACCCAAGTTTGTTATGTGACAGCTGACAGAATGCAATGCCAAGTGTCCTGCTGGGATGTTCACATTACTATTTAAATGCTTAAAATTGGGTACTGATGCGAACTTTCCAAAGCCTAAATGAAGGGATGAGGAAACCTGTTGAAGAAACAGAGATATGTCAGTGGTTTATTGGCGATCTCAGGCAGGGTCGAGAAAAATAATTTCAAAACAGCTTTCAATCCTTTGCTCATTTTCTTCGTGGTGAAATGATCTCTCTCCTTCCATCCTGTGGCTCTAGGAAGACAGTTCAGAAGGGAAAGCTCATGGATTTCACAAGCATTGTCATCGTCCCGCTGCTTTTCGGCAGCTTGGGGATCTTCGCGCTGTTCCGGCTGCTGCAGTGGATGCGGATGAGAGCTTACCTGCAGCAAGCAGTGGTGGTGATCACAGGGGCCACCTCTGGCCTGGGAAAAGGTATGGACCCAGAGCAGGGCATCAAGGGCAGGAGCAGCTCTTGGAATAAAGCAGCAGTGTGCTGGAAGTGCCTTTGCTCTGAGATTTGAGAGGTGTGGCTCCCGCTGGAGTTATAACCACAGCCAGTCAGATTTGGATGCAAGAGTCTCAACGTTTGTAAGGAAAGTTTTAATTGTGCTGTATAAACTGGAGCTCGTCAAAGCAAGGAATGAGATGCTGTTTGTGTGCTGTCAGGGGTCTTTTCCCTAAATCCTGAAAAAGCCAGGAAACCAAATTGTTTCTTTAAACTCCCAGAACTGGTGTTCTGCATTCATGTTTGTTGTACTTCTGGCCTTCCCCCCTTTCTCCCTGCCCCTCACCCTCAAGTTAAGGTACCTTTCCTCTCATGGTACAAATCCATCCACTTTAAACTCAAATTCTTGGTGTTATCAACACCAGGGAGGTTTTTTTTCCAGTTAAAACTTGTGTTTTGCTTCAGTGGCTATATTCTCTAATTCTGCTTTCTATAATTGCTTTAAAAGCTGCTTGAAGAGAAGACAAGATGCTCTCTGCTATCAAGGCCTTTCATTAGGATGAGTACTTTTACAGAACAAATAGAGCTTTAATTGATGCTGCCTTTGCATGTGAGTTTGTCCCTAAGGACAGGGCTGTTCAGGAACTGGCCAAAGGAGATGAACTGGTTCTCTGCCTGCCACAACCAAAGAGTGGGAGTGGTAAAGGATTTTGGATTTCATGTTGAGAAGAGAGGGAATTAGTATCCCAGGAGAGACTTTCCAGCTGGAGCTCTGTGTGCTGTGGGGTGTAGAGACTTCCACCATTGTACAGTGGAGTTTCCTCCTTTATTGACTCATTTGCAAGATCTTCTACAACTCCCCTCACTCCTAGTTATTAATACACCAGACCACCTCTAATTACTATGTGCTCTTAACACCCTTCATTGCCACCCACTGTCATCCCTTGTGCAAACGAGCAGTTTGTCCCTCTGGCTCCCAGAGGGGACAGGAACGTGCAATTCGGAGGACAATAGCCTGGCATCCCTTCTTCAGTCTCTTCCTGATGAAGAGAATCACCTTGATGAAGCCAATAAACCCAAGGCTTCCAGAACCTCTGGATGTGTTCATTAAAACTGAAATTCCAAAGACCAGGCCCTGCTGTGTTAGATAACACACAGAAGGCAACTGTGGTCCCTTTTAAGAAGGGCATAAAGTCAAAAATGAAGAGGCACAGGCAGATTTGACCAGCTAAGGGTGATGATGTGTAAACAGCATGATAACTGTCTAGCCAGCACAGTATCTGTGAGCACTGCTGCTTCACCACTATCATGTGTCTGTCACAGTCCCAGCAGAGTGGGACAGGGCTGTGACCTCGCTGTGAATCAGCCTGACCATCCCACAGCAGTGATAAAGCCACCTCAGAGCCTTGCTAGCAAACAGCACTTTGAGCTGTCACCAGGTTTGATGTGAATCTGCTGTTTGCCTGGTATTTAAATCCTACTTTTCTCTCTTCCTTGCTTCCTCCAAAGAATGTGCCAAAGCTTTCCATGCAGCTGGCTCCAAGGTGGTGCTCTGTGGCAGAGACAGTGAGAAGCTCAAAGATGTGGTGCAGGAGCTTTGTGCAGTGAAGAATCACCGGAAAAACGTGAGTGTGGGACGAGGACAGGCCTGTGGGCTCACATGGCCTGGATTTCTGCTTGGGTTGTTACAGAATTGCCTGTGGGTTGTTCTCTTGAGCAATAGCAAAAATGCAACTCCGTGGTTAGGGGCAGATGTTGATATAGGAGTACATGGAGCTGGCATGTCATTCCTTGTAAAAACCCCACAAAAAGAAGCCATCTGAGAGTCCTTGGCTAGAAATGGAAGTGAAAGCACTCGAGGGCAGAGTGCCCAGACCCCTTACACCTCCACCTCATACACTGAATTTGGAAAAGTGACTTTCCATATGTTGGCCTTTATTTTTTATGTGTATACCTGCTGACAGTGACTAAGAAAGGTACTGCTGGCTTCTGTAGCAAACACATGGGTTACGTTTTGCCATTTTCAAATGCTTTTTCTTTAATAAGACAACAGGAAACTTTAGTACTTGAGGAAGATCTCCCTTGCCCCTTTCCTGTATAAGGAACAGGCTACAGCAGCAGAGAAAGATAAGAGCACAACCTGCTTCTGTCATGTATTCCTGCCACATGGAACTGCTGCACTGTAGTTGCACAGGGTCTGGATGGCCCTGCTGTGCTCCCAGAGCTGGGGAATCCCATCATCAGCTGGCACATCCAGCACTGAACTGGGTTTTGCTAACTGTAGTTTATTCACAGACACAGAAACCCCACACTGTGGTGTTTGACCTCTCGGACACCAAAACTGTGGTGAATGGTGCTGAGGAGATCCTGAAGGCTGTGGGTCATGTGGACATCCTGATCAACAATGCAGGCATCAGCTTCCGAGGCTCAATTGTGGACACAGGACTGGATGTGGATAAGAAAGTGATGGAAACAAATTATTTTGGACCCATAGCCCTCACCAAAGGTACCTGTGATCCTCATGGATTTGGCTGATGCCTCTGCAGACCAGCACAAGTTATGGGCAGGCCTAAGGAGGTGTTTGGGCATGACTGTTTGGGAAATTCCCTGTTAGAGATCATACCTGGTTCCATCTCCTGACTCTAGTCTGGCAGGAATTCAGGGAGAGGTCCAGTTATCCTGTCTGCACTGACACTGGAGAACGTGGTGGGGGTTCCAGTGGAGCTGCAGCTTTCCTAGAAAGCTTTGGTTACACAGAAAATTCAGCCTGGAGGGTGTCAGCTGCAGGAAATGGGAAGATGTTCTGGTGGCAGAAAAAGCAAATTCTGCTGCCTACCCTGTGGGAGATCAGAGCCACCACAGCAGCCCTTGTGCAGCCTCTGGCACAAGGAGTTTCCTCACAGGTCAATGTCCCAGCCAGAGGCAGCTTGAGGCAGAGGCATCCCAAGCACTGACCCAACCCCTCACTGAACAGGGATCTTGTAATTCCTTCAGCATCTCTGAGTGCTCTGAAAGCTTTGATTCTTGACAGCAGCAATGGCAGGACTGTTGTCTGAATGGGTCTTTTCTGTCCTTTGCTAGCACTTCTCCCCTCCATGATCAAGAGGAGACAAGGCCACATTGTGGCCATCAGCAGCGTGCAAGGCAAAATAAGCATTCCTTTCAGATCTGCATGTAAGTACCTCCACAGAAGATGGGAAAGACATATTTGGGGCACCAGGCTGAATAAATACTTGGCTCCTCTTTCCACATTTAGCTCTCCATGGAATTGGCTGTGTGCAGGGAGGGCAGAGCTGTGCATCACCCTCAGTGTGGTCACAAATCACTGACAGCAGCACTCTCAAATACAAAATCTTAGCCATCTCCTAAAGTTTTTAAGGGCTGGCAAATACGTTTTGAAAACAGTTTGATAGTTCTATCTTAACACTTGGGAGTCACTAAAATTCCACAATGTTATGGTATTTTATCCTTGTAGTTCGTCTGCATTATCTCCTCTAAGAAAGCAGGAATTTTTTGTTTTAATAAATTATGAAGTGCCATAGTACAAACAATGCCAAAACAAAAGCCTAAACAATCTTGATCTGGCAAACTCTTCATGCTATATCAGTTATGACAAGAAATATTGGTGGGATTACTGAAAAAAGGCCTTTTGAAAGATGGATTAACTAAGAGGAGAGCATTTGGCACACGAGCATCTGTAAATCACTGAAAATAAACACCAGAAGTACAGTGATGGCATATGGTGGGTCAGGAATGATGCTGAGTGGAGGAGAGCCTGGACTGTCTGAGCCTTGGGGTTTTGCAGGTGATGTGGGTCTGACTGCTCCAGGCATTGTGTTCTGAGGAGCTCCCAGAGCATTTGCACAGGGTCCAGAGCCATGTGGATCTGGCAGCAGAAGCTCAGCCCTTGCCTGGGTCCTCACAGGGTGTGCAGCCTGTGCTGAGCTGCCTCTGGTGCTGCTGGCGTGGTGGTGGCAGTCACAGGTAGTGACCAAGGAAAAGGAGTCACTCAGCCATGTCATGGGGGAAAATCCTGCCCTAGGCCACACTTCCCTGCTCTGCCTGCCTGTGTGATCTGCTGTTGCCTTGTGTGCAGCCAAGCTCTGAACCTGCTCTGCAAGTCCCCAGTGCTCAGCACGTGCAGGGCAGCCAGCTCTGCCTCCCAAAGGCTTTGGGTCTCCTTTTTCAGGAGTGGGAGGCAGCTTGGGTTCACTCCAGAGTGCTCTGGCAGAGCTCTGATATAAAGCTCAGGATCCCAACCAGTTTTCAACTGGAGTTTACATTTTGTCCTCCTAAATTGCCTCTCACTCTCCCTACCTGTTGCTGCCATTCACTAAACAAAAACAAAGGTAGAGGCTGGAGAACAACTCTTGGGTTCTTGCTGAGAAGTGGCTGCATTGCAGTGAAAAACCCATTCAGAAAGTGAAAGTTCCTCCAGCCCTGCTCCTTCTTGGTGCACAGTCCTTTTCCTGTTTTCCAGATGCTGCCTCCAAACACGCTACCCAGGCCTTCTTTGACTGTCTGCGGGCAGAGGTGGAGCAGTATGACATTGAGGTGACAGTTGTGAGCCCTGGGTACATTCAGACAAACCTGTCCCTCAACGCTGTCACAGCGGATGGATCTCGTTATGGAGGTGAGATACCACTTGGTGCCCCATTTCTAAAGCATCTCCACCTCACTGAGTTTTACAAGGTGTGTTTGCAACACATGGCCTCTGGTGGGGACACAGTTAGCTCTGAAGGATCAAAAATCGACTTTAATGCAGGGTAGGAACAGTAACCCCCAAAATTTAGCCTTCTCAGATGACAGCTATTGCCTTCTGGCCCAACCATGAGGAACACCTGCCTGTGCTCCCATTCACAACTGGAGTAAAAGCCAAAATAAGCAGCCAGGTACAGTTAGAGCATTCCTAGGAAAGTACCTCAGTGAGGGTTTACCTGCTGGTGCTCACTCAGCTTTCCCTTGGCAGTTATGGACAAGACCACGGCCGAGGGACAGACAGCAGCCGAAGTGGCTCAGGTGGTTCTCAATGCAGTGGGACAGAAGAAGAAGGAAGTGCTTGTGGCTGGCCTGACCCCCTGCCTGGCTGTCTACTTGAGGAACCTCTGCCCCAGGCTCTTCTTCACCTTAATGGCATCTAGAGCAAAAAAGGAGAAAAAAGCAAAGGGCTCTTAGAGCTCAGCTCACCTGAGCAGGGAGAGGCTGAGCCCCTGCAGTCGGCTGGGACATCACTGGAGGTGCTCCTGCAGGAAAATCCTTTCTCAAAATACTGTTTACTGTTGCATGGAGACTGGGAAGTGGTTTCCCCCACATTGCTGGAAGGCAGCACCTAAACAGCTGGAGAAGGAAGGGTGCTTGGACAATGTGGGAGAGCTGAGGCTGCAGGGGGAGGGGACAAGGGAACACTGCAGCCGGGGAGGTCCCTGTGCTGGAACACTTCTCACTCCAGGCACGCTCAGCTTTACTGGCCTGCTACAAATAAAACCCACCTGTTCTGCCTTCACACCAGCAGACCTTGGCTTTCCCCACCCCTGTGAAATACAGTCCTCAGCTGGGAGCTCTCGTGATCAGTGACTCCTTCCCACTCCTTCCAGTCCCATCCAGGACATGCTGCTTGCAGTGGGGAAACTACACAGAGCCTCTTGCTGTTAATGTGCCAAGTCATCTGATAAATTAAGCTCAATCCACTGCCACTTCTAAAGAAGTAACTGCTGTACAATTTGAGTGTATTTGGCCATCATTTTACCCATCTGAATCGTGCCCTGGTGATGGACTGGGACAGTTAATTCTGCAGTGTGAATCCCAGCCCAAGGAATGCAGGGAAGCACTGAACAGGTAGAACAGCACAGCAAGGCAGCTGCTGCCTGAACACGCTGCACAGGTGACAGCAGCACACCTGGGCCACCTGCAGCACAGAGCAGGTGTGATCTGTGCATGCCAGGCTCTCTGGCACCTAGAGAATAATCCATGTATGTAGGGTGCAGAGTGTAGACCCTTTGTTCTCATCTGCTTTAAAGCAATCACAGATGCTAATTAGGATCACATCCAGTGGGGAATACCTGCCTGTTCACACATCACAGGCTTCAGGGAGCCTGACAGCCTGAAGGGGTTCCACTCCTCACCCCTTCTCCCCATGTGAGGGATACCAGCACCACTAGGAAAAGGGAATTGCTGCACAGAGATAGGCAAGAAATAATCATAAAATTTAAATAAACTTTACTAATAGGAACCAAGGTCCAGATCCCTCCTGCCACTTCCATGCACTTGCCAGCATTTTCCATGTGTCCTGCCTCATATATCCTGCCTGGGAGTGCACATCTGATGACAAATAAATGACATTGCTATGAAATTAATCCCTTGGTCAACTCCAGCTCCTCACAGTAGGTAACATAAGAGGAAGGGAAAACAGGAGGGTTTTGTTTTTCTTTTCTTACATCCCTGCAAGGTGCTATGGTACCAGTAGTAGCTGCAGCACAACACACTTTATCCCAGCCCTCTTTATGGGACCTGTTAGCTTAGACAGTTGAATCCACACAGAGGATTAGTAACACAAACTCTGATATGGGTGTGCAGGCTCAGCAGGACCTTCTCCTTCCAAAAGCCTTTTCTAAACAACTACAGATGTATAAATGATCTCTGAGAACCAGGATGTGTTTAGTGATCACAATGCTGCTGCTCTGTCAGGACATCCATCCTCTGCCACCTTCCTATGGCTGAGGCTGCAGATGTGTCACAGAAAGGCCTGGGGTTGGTGTGACAAGTTGAATCTTTCAGGTGTATAAACACCTTTTTTCCTGTTAAGATAGGAAAGCAAGGCATTACCTTCTCTCCCTGTCCACAAGGGGAGTGTTGGTGTTAGCTGTGCTTTTCCTTTTGTGGTTTCCAAGCTCAGACCCTCAGTTTCTTGCTGAAATGCAGTGCTCCTGCCAGTCTTGCTCAGCTGCTCCATGGTCTGGTGTTTCAGGTCGTAGCTACCCAGGAAGGACTGAGGGGCTGCTTTGCATTTCTGTGTTCCCATCCAGGCCACTGAGGGTGAAACACATCAGGCCTGAGGGAAAAATTATGTGAGGGGAGTTACTGTAGTTACTGCTGGAATTACAGCTCCAAGGCAGAGGTTGCTGAGAGGGCATCCATTCCCCTTTGGAAGTAAACTCCCTTTCTGTGACGAGAGGAATATCCCACACTCCAGAGCATGTCCACAGTGAGCAGGGTGGGCAGCAAAGTCTGGGGGCTTCTCAAGGGGAGGTTTGTCCCCAGCCACTGTTGATTCCCAGCTGCTGGCATAGGGGACAGCAGATATAGCAGCATTCCACATGGATGAGAATTTTTGGAAGTTGTTTTACCATTTCACCATGCTCTAAAATGCCCCTCAAGACCCCTCTCATTCTCCCAATCACCTGGCGTAGTTACAGCCCTGACTGACTAACAACCAGAATGTTACCAAGCATTTTAGCTACATTATCACTGTGATTCTTTGGAAAACAAGCCCCTCTGCCCCTCCACCTCAGAACGGAGTAACAGGTGTGTTTTGAAACAAACCTACCCATTGTGACAGCTAAGCTGACTTTTCACCTTCCCTCCTGCAATAAAAGACCCCAGGAACCTTGCTAATTTTTAACTCAAGTCTCTGATGCCAGGTATGCATTGAGGGAACCTGGAATCATTCCAAGCAAGGGGAAGCTTAACACAAAAGTACCAGGACCCCAGAGGTTTGGTGCAGGAAACGAGCAGCCCTGAGAATTATTCTGCATTGAGTAAAAAAAGAGCAGGAACAGCTTTGGTGTGGCCAGCACAAAGGTTTTTCAGGGCCTTCTGTAGCAATAAGCAGTATTAGCTATGGCAGATGTGCCCCTGGCTTCAAACCCATCCAGCAGGGACTTTGGAAACACATGTCAGGGTGGAAGGGCAGCCTGCCCAGCCTGGCCTAACCACTGAAAGATGAAGTAGTTGCATTTCTCCGCCTCTTCTCTGCCAAGGCAAGTGTACATTGTTGCTATAAATAGATGCTCTGGATCCCAGCTTCTTTTAACCTTGGAGGGGGAGAGCTCAGCCACTGTACAAAGGGCTGTTGCCACCCAGAAACGTCTCAGTGCCACTGCAGTTCCCCCAGCCTGCTCAGGTACAGCTGCCACTGCTGGTGCTAAGGGCTGAGAACACCCAGCAAACCCAGTTTGCCCAGCACACACACGATGGGCTGCTCACACAACAACTGCCCCAGCACAGAAGCACAAGTCGGAACTGTGGTCAGAACAGCCCATGGAGGTGAGGACAGAGGGAGTTCTTGGTGTCTGCTGTGGCAATTTGGAGAGATAAAAATAGCAAGGCAGAATTTGGGCTCTGACCTCTGCCAAGGTCAGTGTTTCAGCTGTGAAGATCAGGCTGCAGCTCCCACTGGAGCAGGGAGCACACAGAGCACACACAGGCAGCTCTCACTGCAGCCCTTTGCTCTCCTATTCCAACTGAAACACCTGAAGCTGTGCCAAGCTGGCCCTGCCAACACCAGCCACACCTATTCTCCATGTGCTGCGAGGAGATTATAGACAGCAAGCCCCTATCTCTTAAAAGCAACTGGCAGATCTTGCAAGACAGTAAATACTTGCCATTCTAAGAATGAGATTTTGAGTTTAGAGCAAAAAAAAAAAAAAAAAATTAAGGCACAGGCCTGAATTCTTTAGTTTCAGGCAACACAGTTACAAGATGCAGTGGTGTGGGTGCCTTGCAGCAGGAGCAGGCAGCTCCTGTGTTCAGGCAAAAGCAGTGGAATTGTCAATTCAGGGCACAGCACAGAGGTAGGGCAGGTGGATTCCCACCCTGGCTGCCCTCAGCTGCATGTGGCTCAAGGCATTTCAGGGCAGATGTCTCCACCTTAGTAAGAACTCATACAAGAACTGAGCAGAATGTGTTTGTAGCTGGAAACTTACAGTGATATCTCCATTGTGCAGAGGAGTCATGGTTGGTGGTGCAGGGCAGCAGAGGACTGAGACATCTTTACCCCCAACCATCTGTTTAAGCAATTACCAAAAAGGTATAAAGTTGGTAAAACCTCTTCCAAGAAACACAACTAGGCAAGCAAGAGGGAAAGCAACACCCTACTGCTACTCCTTCAGCAGATGCTGCTGCCACATGCACTGGACAAAAGGAGTGTCAGGTGTGTGTGTGAGCAGGAATAAAGCCTCAACCCCTGGAATAAAGCCTCAACCCCTGGCCTCAACCAGGACTATGATAACAGTGACAAGAGAGCAAAAGCATTTGAAATTCTCATCCTTTAATGGTCAATGATAACTTCTGGCTGGTTCTGTGTAATACAATTAAACAATATACTTAAATGTTTCCCAAAAAAAAAAAGGAAAAAAAAAAGAAAAAAAAGAAAAAAAAAAAAAAAAGAAAGCAGCTCTCACACCCCTTCTTTCTATTGCTTTCTTTCATTGACATTCCACTGCTGGATTGGACTCCCCTGGCCTAACATATGGATCTCAAGTCACCACACATCCACATCTCAAGTGTAACGAAGAACTGAAAAACCTTGGTGCACCAGTGATGTGTTATTTGAAAAATAACAGCTCTATTAAACCAAATCCTTCCCAGTCTCCACCGCTTCTCAAAGAGGAAAAACAAAATGTTACTGTGGGAGTCTTAATACACTTGTCTTTGTGGGTTTCTCTCTTCCCTGCTGAAGTCATACAGCATAGAGTTCATAGATCTTCTTTACACAGTACACCAGGGCAGCGAGTGCTATCGTGTTGTGCAGTCTCTTTCTGTGCAGGTCGTCCTTCCTCACCAGCACCACGGGAGTGGACGAGGTGAGCGTATGCAGGGGCAGCCGGGAAAGTTTATAGGCATCGTACTCCACCTGGTACTTGCAACAGGGATCGAACTGCCAAGAGATCCCGTAGAGGGTGCAGCAAGCCACACTCAGCACTCCAGCGGGCAGGGAGATGTAGTGAGAATAATCTACCGGCAGTGCCAGGGGGGTGAAGAGGCAGGTGGTGCCTGCCAGCACGGCTGTCTTGTGCAGGCAGTTCCCCACGGTGATCCAGCGCGCTGTCTCGTCGCCGATGCGCGTGGGCTCGATCACGATGTACTTGTACTGCGCCTCCAGCGCCTGCTCCAGCTCGTACTCAAACTGGTCCTGAGCGTTCTCCCCGTTGTAGATCTCGTGCACAATGTAACAGTCCGTGGAGGACAAGGTCACCCTGGTAAGGGGAAATGAAGAATTAAAACTACAGGGCTGAAGGACGGGCTGTTCACCCACTCGGCTGGGAGAGCAGGAGGGAAGTGCCCCAAGTGAGGGCAGCCCCTCAATGTCACTGCCTCTGTTTCACAGCCAGCAGCTTTTCAACTCAAGCTTTATGTCACATCAGCTGATTACTCCTGCTGTACAATAATTCATCCCAAAAGAAGGCAACAGATTTTTCTTACCTTCTCCTAACTTGGAGGATCTAGAACAATTTGAGAAATAGGGCCTTGTAACAGTCCTGACATGGTTCCTCACACTGATACCCAAACAGTTTCTTTGGAGACAGCAGAAGTGTCACTCACACCTTAGTGACCACAAAACATCACTGAACAAACGACACAGACTTTAGGAGCTTTCACAGAAACCAAGACTAGCAGCTCATCCATCAGGAGAACAAGCTGCACTCAAAGGTTTTTAGAGAGGAAGCATCTCCAGATGAATACATTTGCCTTCTGATGCAGCTTGCTATTTAGTCCTCCATATTAAACACAGCCTAGTAAATCCATGGTGAATCCAACAAGGGTGGCCAAGGAACATTGCTGAAAGGGAAGGTGAACAAGGTAGCAGAGCATTCAGTTTGTGGCAGAACAGTTCACTCCCTCTCCTCAAGTGGGATGCAGCAAAGCAAGACACAAAGAGGTTTTTAACCCAGGCAGGCTTATGCAGTGAAGAAAGAGCTGCTCACTTCACCTGGAGCACATTCCCTACTCAGGGGATTCAGGGAACTTGTATTGGAGCAGCAGCTTTCAGCTACCTCAAGTCACATCAATTTTCACCTTCTGTCCACCCTCTTCACCACATCACCTTATAGCTGCAGCTACATTCATGTACAGACTGCTAAGAAATAGAATTATGACTATTTACCTGCTCTGAGAAAAGTAAAAACCTGTCCATCAGAACAAGGCAAAATCCTCCCTTCTAAGCAGAAATGAATATTTCTGACACACTTGTTCTTAACCAGAGCAAAACTGAGCACGTGGCCTCACAAGGATAAAAATATCTAGCGGATTCCTTTAGCAGAAGGAGAACAAATCACACATTTGACCTAATCACAGCAGACAAAACAGCCTCATCCCAACAGCATTTAGACCCCACTGATATCGGAAGGAACACACTGCTGATGTGGAGAACAGAATGAGCATTTTTTTCTCCATTAGTACAGTGGTACTTATGTGCATGCACTGGAAAATAAGGGAGAAAAATACACATTCACAAGCTGCTGTTGCCAAACATTATCCTTAATGTGCAGCTCCACTCGGGCAGCAAAGGGGATTGAGCAGTGGCCAGCTGTAATCAAGAATATTGTTAAATTACAAGCTGTTGCAGACATAGCTGTGTTTGTAACAGCAGCAAACATCAACCAGCAGGACCTGAGAGGCACCAGCCTCTCCCAAAGCAGAGTAATAAGCAGTTTCATTAAAAGTCCAGCTGGAATTTATATAACCTACAAGGAAAATTCAACTTACAATGTAGTTATTGAATTCCTTGCAGTGCATTTCCCCCTTGGCCTGGTCATGGGTAGAAAGAAAAATAAAAATCCACCTGAATTCCGTGTATGCTGGGGGCTTCTTTAGGGCCATCAGCTTGTCAGACATTGTTTGGAAAATTACCATTAACTCTTTCAGCACAGGATGTGGTGGGCTCTGATGTTTTGAAGTGAACGGAGAGATACTTAGAGAAAAAAAAAATCTAAGGAGAGCACCTATATAAGAAGTTTCTAACAAGAAGCCAGTTAAGCAGGTGTTACACTGACATGAAGGACACAGCTGGTCATGGTTTGTGCCAAGGATTCTTTTCTCTGGTAACAGCTGCTCCAAGTGCAGCTTCTTCCAAATCAAAAATTCCAGTTTCATTGCAAAAGGCATAGAGAGACTTAAGGTAACTCTGCACACCACCACCCATGACTATGTGAAACCACTTGCTCGGGCATAATGACTTCATGGAAAAGCTATTGCTGAAAGGCATTTTCAAGCTGGAAGCCAACCCAGTGCTAATACAACCCTCCAGACAAAATTAGTATTTCCTACCAAGGAGCACTTTCAGTGTTCTGTAATACCTGGGAACATGCAGATGGGTCTGCAAAATAGAGAAGCAGAATCCAAATTCAACTAAGAACTTCCCAGAGGCTTAGGAACAGCACAGTTGTTGTCACTCCTGACCTCCCTGTTATCCCTGGAAAAACAGGGGTGAAGTGAGCCTTCCCTGCCTGCTCAAGACCTGTGGGAACTGAGCTTCTAACTCTAGGAATTCAGGGTCTACATTACATGGGATTTCTCCAGGCTCAGCACCAGGACAGGTGGCACTAACCCATCAGCCTCATTTCTCCTTGCTCAGCTCCTGCCTGTGCTTCCCTCTGAACACCCCTTTTTTTCCTCTCACCATCACTGCACAAGCAGAGCCACACCATGAACAGCCACCTGTCAGCAGGAATCCAACAGACTGGCCAGAGGCAGCACTGTCCATCTCCTCTGGAATTTTTTGGCTTTATAACCATAAAGTCAAGAAAAGCACGGTCCTCCTATGCCAAAACATGCAGAATTTAAAGTACGTTCTGCTGGGAAAAAAAAACAACACTGGGAACTGAACTGCACAAAGGCTTTGTCCCTGAAAAAGTCTGCCCCCCAACTGTGCTGTTTCTCCAAATGAGTCCTCTAAAATCAGAATAAATCTGTATCACAGTGCTGAAGCTGCAAATGGCAAACTAGCCAATCCAAAAATGACAAATGCAAAGGTATCTGCTCAAATAGGAGACGTGAAGAGTCAGCAAGGCAGGCAGCAAGTCTCCATCTCTGCACAGAGAGCTGGGGTTATCATGTATGATTTCCACACAAGAACTGGCTGCCCCTGGAGCAAGGAGAGCTGAATACTGTTTGGATTTCAGATGATATAAAAAGAGACACAGATGAGATACGTGGGCTTGAGGAGGTTTCAGCTGAGGACTTCACAGAGGCAACTGTCCTGACACAGCCCTTCAATTGAACACAGCAGCTGCACACCAACAAATCCGGGCAGAGCAATTGGATTTGCTCAAACACTGGAGGCCATGGAGTTTGCCTTTTGGAGCTTGTCACCCCCCCAGCCATGACAAACACAAATGCAGAGCTGTGCAAGCAACTCTGAGCTGGCATCCACCACTTATCAAGTGTAGGGATTTTATATAAACTCCATTTTACTTAAAAGAATTGTAAATAACCAGAGCGCCTAATGCCAGCAGACATAAAATGCTGCCAGGTGTTCAGGAGCCTGACAAGCTGTTTACTAGACAGACCAGAGGCTAAAAGCAGTTGTTAATATTATTCAGTCAAATAATTTTCCAGGACTGTCTCCCCACTCCAAATAAGAGGGCACAGTTTAAAAGTTGTACAGCTGTTGTGAAGGAATAGTTCTAGATCTTATATCCAAGTATTTGTTCTATTGCAGCTTCATGCATTCTGTACCTGAGAAATTTTAGTGTCTCATTCCTGGTGCTGAATGAATGCCTGGCTGGGGGAATGTGACAGAACTCTCAGCTATTCAGCACAGCATGATGTAAATCACCTAAAACTCAACGATGTCAAATTTTGGTATTGCCAAAGTTATAAATAAGGAATGCATTGTTAACAGAGCTACAGCAGCAGCAGGGGCAGAAGTGTCTGTGTTAGCTATAGAGCAAGCTTCAAATTACATTTGGATTGTCTTCCTAACATGGGAATATGGGAGAGCACCAGGAGAGGGGTGCTGCAGCTGCTGAACAATAGCAGCTCCAGCAGTTCATCAAATCCTGGTATGGTTGGGGTTGTAAGGGACCTCAAAGCCCATCCAGTCCCATGCAGGGACACCTTCCACTGTCCCAGCTTGCTCCAAGCCCTGTCCAACGTGGTGTTGGACACTCCCAGAGATGGGGCAGCCACAGCTTCTCTGGGCAACCTGTCCCAGGGCCTGCCCAACTTCACAGGGAAGAATCTCTTCCAAAGTTCCAGTCCTCTCCTTTTCTCTGCCTCCACCTTTGAAGCAGGCTCCAGAATGCAGCAGTCTGCCTGGTAAATGGAACTTTCAAATGAATAGTCTTTATGGATTAAGACATAAATAATATTCCAAAGAGGAGACACAATGTCACTCCATGTGAAAAGACCTTCAGTTTTGCCAAGTGCCAAAAGCAGAAACAAAGGAACAGAACAGGTGACACATCCTGGGAGAACTCTCAGCATCCTCCTACCACTGCCCACCTGCAGGGGAGAAGGACTGAGCTTCCTGAGTTTGTTGCCCTCATCCTAATGTCACCTGCCACACAGATTTTTGGTGAGGGTTTCAAGTCATCCAGTTATCTCAGTACTGCAAAATTCTCAAAATCAAACTTGGAAACAATCTTAACCTGCACAAAGTTCAGGTACAGTTCTGGGCAAAAATAAAAGTTCTTTTTAAGACCCGCCCATAATGCACAGGACAGGTTTTGTTAAAGTTTTGTTGTTTTTTTTAAAGAATATTCCTGAGCAACAGTATTACTCAGAGCACCAAACAATCAGATTAACTGAAAACGAGACCAGTTTGATTAGCAGTTAAAAAAAATTAGAAAGGAGAGGCCTGCAGTACTATGATAACACCTGTTACAAGCAGCATACAGTCCAACTCACCAGTGCAAGATCTCAGAAAAAAGACATTACAGATGGCCAGAGCATGTCTGGGAGCACTGTCAGCATCTCAGCCAAGCTGGAGGAAGTCAACAGAGTCAAGGCATGACAAATTCAAACACTGAACTTCCCTCCCTCCAACATAAATCCTTCCTGAAATTTAATTTAATTTCAAGATGAAGGAATGAGCTGTGGCCTGGCTTTAATTCTCAGTGGAAATACTCCACCTCCAAGTCATACTCCCCAGTGTATGTTTCTACTGAGGATATGGTTCACAGAAAGCACTAACACATCCCACCCTAAACACCTGGAGAATTCTATCTCTGCTGAATGTCTTCACAATCTACCAGACTCAGACCCTCAGCCACAGCTGTCAGGCCTGGGGCTTTAAGAAAGGCCTTAAAGCAGAGGAAGAACAGGAAATGCAGGACAATAAAGCAAGACTTTAATTCACAAGATGCACCTTAGATTCAAATAGGTAAAAGGACAGGAGAACACTGGGGAGCTCTTCAAGCAGCCTCAGGGAGGGACGACAACATTCCCTGAACACTAAGGAAAACAACACCAGACCGTAACAACAAATCCAACCCCCAGACAACGAGGAGGTGTCAATTTTAAGTCAACTAATGATTAGCCAGGCTGATGGAAATAGGTCAATCATTGCTCCAAGCAGAGTACCAGCAATCTGAGCAGTGCAGGTAGCGAAAGGAGAGAGCCCTGTGAGGGCACAGAGGAGCCAGTGCAGGCAGTGGTGATGACATGAAAGCTGTTCTTTCCAGAGTTTGTCAGAACATCTCCCAGGGGAACAAATGACATGCTGTCCCACTGCTGTGGCGGGCACCAGGCTGCCTTTTATACAAAAACACCCAGTACAATCCTGTGTCTGTTCTGTATGAAAAAGTTGTTTTGGTCTACAGATTAACAATTCTCTTTAGACAGGCTCCATTAAAGAGTCTATCCAGAATGAAGAAAAACAAATATTTAGTTGGTTCCCTTCAGTGTTTTTGGTTATTTTGTTTAACAGTATTATTTCACCACCAGAGCCAGCTGGAGTTCACAGTCAACATCCTTTGAAATTAATGTCCTTACATTCACTCCTAGCAAGGAAAGCACTTTTTAACCAATTATAGCTCTCTCTGTATCAATAAAGTCACTTATGAAGGGACTCAGTCTCCACAGATATGATTTTTTTTAAAATGTTTTTAAATGAAAGCTGCTCTAGTCTCCCAGCAGACAGGATTTTATTCAGTACCAAGTCTCCTCACACCACCTCCGACACACAGATGCCTTTTAGAGGGACTGGCTGACAACTACAAACACTCCTTGAAGCAGCTCAGTTACCAGGAAAACTGGCTCAGCATATTCAGTTCAAAGGAATGTGTCTTTGGACAAGAATCCCACCCAGAGTAAGAAAACTGTATTCACCCTATAAAAAGCTCATGTCATCATGTGATGACATCAGGTCTGTCAGCGCTGCCTTTACACAAGCAGCAGCCAAACGAGACGGGCAGGTGTGGTTTGGGAAGATTTGGGATCAGCCACTGCTGGAGAGGCAGAGGCTCAGTCATCCACATCTCCTGCTCTCAGCACCTTGCTGACATCACCCAACACCTCTTGGAGTTACCCTCCTCTGTCACATTTGTACAGGGTGACACCTAAAGAACCACCAGCTTTTTGATGGAGATTGTGAAATGCTGCTCAGGGGAGGATCTGCTGTTCTGATCTCTTCCATACCCTTCTCGCTGGCAAAGGAAAAATAATACATGCAGCAGGTTCATGGAGTGACTCGTGTTTAGGAGTATTTTTCATCACAAGATCAAGAGCAATCACAGCTTTGAAGAAAGATCACCTCAAACAATAATTAGATTATTGTACAGGTCACAGATGAAGTTACACTGTAACAACTCACTTTTAAGTCTGCGTCAATTTTCACCCTGGAAGAATAATTTAAGTTATTAAGTGTTCTTTAACATATTCTGTTCCTACCCTTCAGCTGGGAGGACACATCTGCTACATGTAAAAATCCACATGAAAACTCCACACCTCCCATGCTGGGGCAGTGCCAGCAATGGGTGCAGACAGCTTTACCACTGTGGTATTCTTAGTTGTTTATTTAAACCACGCTGATGCAGGAATTCCATTGGCCCTTCCAGTTCAATTACTTTTGAATTCCCTGAACACAGACAGCATTCCTGCAATTCACATTACTGCCAGAATTCTGAGGGCTACTTGTGGCTCTCCTTGGCCGGGTAGATTCAACAGCATCAAAGCCAACACTGTTGGATCACAGCAAGGGAACAAAGTGAAGCCACAACACGAATGAAGAGGGATATCAGAGTTTCTAATTAAGAGGGCTATCAGAGTTTCGAGGCGAGGCGGCAGGACAAAGGAAAACTCACAGAAACACTGCAGCAGCTTTCAGCAGCTGCCGCTTACATCAGTCAGCCGTGGGGCAGAACAGAAAAATGCCAACGTCAGGAAATGCGGGATAAACCCAGACATTTTCAGCAGGTGGAGAACTGTGCACACAGATTTTAAAGTAGCTCGACCAGACACTGACTTAAGTTGCGCCAGGGGAGGTTCAAGTCGGACATTGGAAAGAATTTCTTCACAGAAAGGGTGATTAAATACTGGCACGGGCTGCCCTGGAGGTGTTTAAGGAAAGCCTGGGTGGCTGAGTGCTCCGGGGTGGGGATCGGGCACAGCTTGGACTCGATGATCTCAGAGCTCTTTCGAGCCTAACTGATTCTGTGAGATTTCCCTCTGTGTCTTTTTCCCCAGGTTAAAGTTACGATTCCTGAACTCGCACCGCTGCTCCGCGGGTATTTCCAGCCCGCCCTGGCCAGGCAGCAGCGCGGTACCGAGCCCGCTGCCCGCCGCGGCCCCGGCAGAACGAGGTCACCCTGGAGGACTCGCCGCTCCCTCCCCGCCTTTAAAAATAGCCGTGGACGGAAGGAGCCTCCCGGGGCCGGCCCTCCTCCGCCCGGCATCCCGCGGCGGGCAGCGCTGCCCCCGGCACGCCGCGGCCGCGCTGACCTTCCCCGTCCCGACCCGCCGAGCGCCCCCGGCCCCTCCGCGCCTCAGCGTCCCGCGCCCGCCCCGCCCGGCCACGCTGCCCTCGCGGCGCCCCCGCCCTCGCCGCGGAGCCGCGGGGCCGCCGCGGGCGGTGCAGCCCCCGCAGCCCCCCCCTCGCCCCGCCCCCCCCCTCGCCCCGGCCCGCCGCCCCTCACCTGTCCCGGCCGCCGCCGCTGTTGGTGCCGCCGGGGCCCGCGCGCCTCCTTCCCCAAGCCGCCATCTTGGAGACACTCGCCTCGCAAATGTCTCCGCCGGCGGCCCGCGGGCGCGCCGCGATGCCCGACGGAAGATGTAGTGCGCGGGGCGGCGGTGGCCGCGGCGCGGCGCGGGGCTGAGCCAGCGGAAGGACTACAAGTCCCACAGTGCCCCACGCCACAGGGCGGCCGTGGGGGGCTCTGGGGCGTGTAGTCCCCTGGGCGGGGGCTGTGGGACCGGGTGGGCACTGCGGTGAGACCCCGGCGGGACCCGCGGCCGCAGCCCCGTCACCGGTACCGGAGCGGCTCCGCGGGGCTCGGCTCGGCTCGGCTCGGCCCCGCCGCCCGGGATCCTCCACCCGGTGGGAGGAGCGCAGCGGCGAGTCCCGGCCTGCCCCGCGGCCCCGCCATGAGGGGATGCGGCTGCCGAGGGTCAGCGCCACTCAGCAGCCTCAGCATCGCCTCGTGTTCCTGAGGCAAACAGCCCAGGAGGTTCCTTCCCTGCAGGAGACTGAGGGTGGAGGATCCCCTCGTGAAGCGCCTCCCTGGGAGGAGAGGCTGGGCGCTTTAGGCGTGAATTTCGCCCCGTTAATAAACCTCGAAATAGGGACAGTGAATGGGGAGGGTCCCCTGCTGCATCTCTGAGGAGGAATAAATCAGAATGAATTAGGAAAAGACCTCGAGATCATCAAGGCAATATAAAGTTTATAACCAAACGCTTCTCTAGAAATGCAATGCAGGCTTGCTACTGCCAGAGGTTTCCCAGCTCCTGGGGATCCATCAGAAGTCGATGCTGAAGGTTTTGTGGGTGACCTGTGCTGAGGTGCTTGGATGGTTATTTCCAGATCCTTGAGCCTCTGCAGGGCTCCCTCTTGCTCCCGGTCTGATTCCTGCCGGCTTTTCCTCAGGAATTTTAAGTTTTCCCTTAACAAACAGCAGCTCCCTGCTCTGCAGCCCCCTTTTCCTGGAGCCTCCTCCAGCCTGACAGCGCACGGCAGAAAACAGCAGCGCTGCATCTCCGTTCTTAGAAAAACCCTCTTTTTGACAACATTATTCCCAAGTGATGTAATGTGACTGAAAGGAACAAACCCCTGGCTGCCTCCACCTTCCCAGGCATCCCGAGGCTGCTCTTCCAGCCTCCAGAGCCCTCCCACACCGCTGCTCTCAGCTGTGCTTTGGGGGGCAGCTGCTCCGGGGGAGCTAAACGCTGCATTTGCAAGCAATAAGAGGTATCTGGGAAGCGTGCCCAGCCCGGCAGAACGTGCAGCAGTGCTGGGACAGGCCGGAGCATGGACTGTCTGGAATGTGGAATGTAAACAGAGTGTGTTACCAGCAACAGTCCGGCTACAGATCCCAACCGCCCGTGCTGTCCCTCGGGAGCAGCTCACCCCACGCTCCCGCCCGCTCGAGCTGCAGCCCAGGGGCTGCTTGTCACCTTGCATCAAATCATAACTGCTCTCCACACCACCCTGCCCAGCATTTTGAGTTATCCAAACTCTGGCCTCGGCTGCTGTAGCCCTCACACGGCTTTAGGAAGTGCCACAAATGCCCTGCTGGGATCCTGAGTGTTTGGGCTGTGCTCTCAGGGCTGAGGAGTGGTTGCTCCAGGAGGGAAGTGACTTGTGTCCCTCTGAATCACCTGCCTGGCCACCTTGCTCTAGACAAGCACAGCAGCTGGATATTTAAATATTTTCAGGCCCATCTTAAAACAGTGGATGTAAACACTGAGTGTCTGCTCATTTGCAGGACAACTCCCAAAGACTGGCCTGAAATCCAGAAGAATGATGAGTGTGAGCAGGGCTGGATCAGCTGGCAAAGGTGAGGAACCAGTTGTGATCTCACTCACCCTGAGCTCTGCAGAGTCATCACAAGGTCAGCCAGCCCTGTGACCTCAAATAAAATAGTCATTTCACCCCTTACCTACTGTTCATTTTCAATGGGAGCATGTGGGGCTTGCCTGGGATCTGAGGTGTCCCATGATGGGACAAGGGTGACACAGGCAGTGTCCAGGCCATGGAAATGATGCCTACAAGTCACAGGAGTTCTGGCCAACACCAGGCCTGGGACAAAGACTCCTTTATCTTGGTCCTAGAGAGGATCCTATACACAGCAAAAATCAAACCAAGGACATGGGCTGGAGAGCAGAGCAATCTGACAGGACCCAGCAGTGACAGAGCTGGGGGTACCCAATGTCCCCAAGTTCCATGGGCACCTCCTGGCTCCCCTCAGCGCAGCACAGGCACTGCAGCTCAGTTAAGCCACACTTTAATTGTATTGTATTCCATGCATTATGTTCATGTTTTATAGTATGACAGAGGGAGGGATAAAGATAAATGTTAAACATAAACAAGAGCAGAAAGGTCGTTTGTAACAGGTCCTGAGAAGGAAAGGCACATCGTAACCACTGAATCCAACAGAACAGAAACCTTGGACAGAGGAAGACAATGCTGGAGACCAGATGAGGGAGGGGGTGTTTCAAGTTGGGGGCTGTGAAAGCAGGTTTGACAGCTACCTGCATTTCCCCACCCACCAAAGGTCTGTAGTTCAAATGCGTTTGGGGACCTCAGTATTCAACCAAACCACTTCCACACTCCTGTTGCCCAGGGAGAGTCCAAGATCCCAAACTCCTCCAGGCTTGATCAGCACCAAGGGGCAGCACAGGACTCAAAGCTCCTTTCTGTAGGGACCAGCTGGGAAAAGGCAGCTGGTGGGGAGGCAGGGAAGGGCTACCCAGCACCGAGGGACCCCGAGCCAGGTCCCACCAGGCAGTGCAGGGTCACAGGAGCACCGTGGACTGCGGCATCGCTGGTGACCTGCGGGTATTGCTATTCACTGGCATCGAGGAGGAGGGAAGGCTGGGACAGAGCCTGGATACAGCAGAGAAATGGTTGGCACAGACACTGGCACATGTCTCTGTCAGGTCAGACGCCGGGGGGTTGTAGCACCTCGAAGGGAAGCAGCAGCAAAACCGTGTGCTGTGCCTGATTTAAGGCAGCGATTGCCGCAGGTGATCCAGCGCCGGGAAGCACGAGGTTCCTGCCAGAGCAGCACAGGGGCTCCAGAGCCAGGCGTGGACACTGGGACACTGCCCAGACAGTGAGCACAGCACACCCTCCAGCGAGCTGACACAACAGGGAGCTTCTGGAGACTGCACAGTGGAAATGAGGACAAAACCAGGACAGAGGCTTGCAGCACTGGGCTCAAACATCACTCCCGAGTATCCAGCCCTGCTGTGGCAAAGACACAAGTGTCTTATCTTGCCTTCCAGGGGAGAAAATGATTCAGCTTCACCTTGGAATCAAGAGCAGGGATAGTTCAGTCATCACAGCAGTACCAGAGCCAGCCTTGCTCCTGGAACTAAGTGTTGAAGTATGTTTTGCATGTTAAAGAAAGAACATTTAGCAGCCCACATTTCTTCTTGAGCCCCTTTAGTTTGTTACCTGCAACCCTCTCCCAGTCCCTTGAAGCCACCCTAAAGGTCACAGCCCAAAATAAGCAGCAAGAGGGCAGAAATGAAGCTGAGGCAGGGCTGAGCTCAAGGCCTTTTCTGAGCAGCACATGGCAGAGCTGGCTCTGCACCCTGGCACAGTGGTCTCACAACCTGCAGCGTGCAGGGTAAGGGTGGAGTTTGGGAGGTTTGGAAGCCTGAGAGGGCTGCGTTATGCTGGTGATGGGCAGCCCAAAAGCACAGACAGGCAGCAAGGGTTCACCTCAAGCTGGTAACCAGGGACAGCTCAGGGCCTTCCTGGCTGAGATCAGGCACAGGCTCTCCATCTCTGGCCATCCCAATCAGGAGAGAAGATTGTAGGAGTTTTTGCCTTTGCTGCTATGGATTTTGGGCTCTGGGAGAGTGCTGAGCTGAGCTGCCTCTCAGCTGGGGCTTCAGTCACTTCATGGCACAGATTGTAAACTTTAGTCCCTGCTGAGCTAAGCATGGTCTGGATTTGGCCTCCAGGTAAATGGCTCTCCATCTCCTTCCTGCCTGCAGCCCCCAGCAGCTGCTCAGGGCTGGTTCAGCTGTGTTGAAAACGTGATCTCCCTCACCACAGCCCTGCCCTGGGACATGGCAAAATCCTGAGAGCTCAGTGTGAGATGCTCTGGGGTGTAGCTCAGGCCCTGGAAAACCCAGGCAAGGCAGCAAGCTGGAAGCTGGCAGTGCCCTGCCATCATGGTGTTACCTCTACATCTGAGTGTGGAAGTGCTGGGTTATGCTACAAGATCATCATCCATGGAGCTAACAGCATGAAATGAGGGTGTTCCTGCTGCTGGCCAAGGTCACCATGATGCTGCCAGTGCCCTGAGCTTGGAGCTGTGAGGAGGCCACTGAGCTGACAGGTAATGCCATGAGCCAGGGCTTCTTTCCAAAGGCTGTAAGGAGAAGCCATTGGAATCCACATGGATGCAGGTGCCTCTAGCACTGAACCCTGGAGATGGGCTAGGAGCAGGTCCTGGAAGCCTTACCCTGCTGCTCTCAGGATGCATTGATGTGGCTGATCTGGGGCACTGACAGGGATACAGAGATGGAGAAGAGGGAGATGGGGGGAGCCTTCCTCTTCAGCTGCAGGAAACCACCCTGGTGCCCTGGAGTGTCCCCTCATCACTTAGGCCAGGGCTGGCTGTGGGCCTGGTCTCTTCTCCTGAGCAGGCTGTGTCCACACCAAGGGCAGGGAGACAGGCATGACAGTCCATGACCCTGTAGGATGCCACTTCAGGGTTGTGTACAGAGCTGGGCAGGAGCTGGCATCTCCAGGGAGCAGCATCTGCAAGTCAGCCAATTTTCTTCCTCTGCACAGACTCTGCAGTCCAAGTCCACTCCTCACACGGCTCTTGTCTCTAGGCTTGAAGGTGTCATCATCCCAATGTCTCCACAGCCAGTGCAGCAAAGTCCCCGAGGTGCCACCATGGTCCACATGTTCTTGTGGGTATTGCATGTGGGCTTGGAAATGGTTTGGTGCCCAACAGATGCTGCAGGGGATGCACCTGACACAGGGCTGGGGCTCCTCCAGCACCTCCCTCTGTCCCACAAAGCTTAATCCACAGCATCTCCCCAGCTGCCAGGAGGAAAGAGGGGCTGGTATCCCACGACCACTCCTAACCAACATCCCCCAGCAGGTTCACAGCTGTTGCCAAGCAGAGGGGAGAGGATGAGGTGCAGAACAAGTCATCCCCTGGCCTTGCAATGGAGTCTGGTGGAACAATCACCCTCTTCCACCCCCTGGCTTGGGAAAAGCACTGGGGGACACCACATGTGCCCAGAGCCAGCCTGGCCCAGGGGCTGTAGCCATGCTCACATGTGGGCAGAGGAGGTTGTGCCCACACTCACGCACCACATGGACACGCTTAAAAAACCGGGAATTGCGAGTGTGGGAAGGGGTTTCCTGAGACTGCAGAGAAGCGAAGGCCGCGTTGAACAGTCAGGGAAAGGTGTGCTGGTGTGGGAGCAGTCCTGCCTTAAGGCTGCAAGTGTTCCAGGTACTGTGGCAGCGGGTTCTCCTTGACGTATTTCTGAATGTACCAGCACGTCAGGTGGGCCTTCAGGTCCTCCTCCACCACAAAGTCCAGGGCTGCCTACAACCAACAGAGATCAGATGGGTTAATGGGTTACAACCCGCACCCCCAGCCTAGGCTCCCCTCTGAAGCCTTGTGGGAATCCTGTACCCCTCACCCAGATGGGAGAAGCAGCAGGTTGCCCTCAGGTGACCCCCTATGTGAGGCAGGTGGAGGGAGAGGCTTGAGGGGAGAGCACAGTTGTCCTGCTACAGCTGCCACAGGGTCCCCAATTTAACCCTCAACACACCTAGCCTCATGGATGCTACACTGCAGGTGACCCAGCCCATCCTGTGAGGGCCACCTTCATCACCCCTTTGTCCCCACTTACAGGGCCAGGAAGCAGCTGTACCCTGAAGCACCACCCCACAGTCCCCCCACCACTGTGCTGGTGGCTCTTCAGCTCTCCCTGCACAGCCCAAGGCAGGCAAAGGGCTCATGAGGGCAGTGAAAGTGCCCTGTGGGTACCCTGATGGGAAATGGGGTGGTTTTCTGCAGCTGGTGTGGGGTTCCCACAGGGCACACATACAATTCCAATGTGACAGGGGCTGGCTTCAGCCAGGATCTCTAGCTAAATGGGATAGCAACAGGTCTTGCCCTTCTGGGTGGCTGAGGTTGTACCTTTGCCAGGTGCTTGGCTATTCCTCTCCCTCGGTAGGCATCTGGCACTTCTGTGTGCTGCAAGTCCACAATCCGCTTCCCCACGTACTCATAGAGCAGCACAGCCTTGTCGTGGCAACCTGAGGGGTGGGAGAGAGGAGTGAGGGTTGGGATATCCCTGGGGAACCCACAGCAGGGGATGGGAGAGAGGGGTGAGGGTTGGGACATTCCCAGAGAGCCCACAGCAGGGGATGGGCAGTTTTGGAACTGCTACAGCATCCCTCATACCCATGGGAATGGCTCTGGTGCTGGGTGGGAGACTTTGCTTTCCATGACACCTGGATGTCCTCATTGGTCCCCCTGAGGTGTAAGCAGGGCCAGGTCTGCTCAGCCTTTCCAAGCCCCTGGAGCAGGAGCAAGTTTTCAACCCAGCCCTGAATCATGATGCCAGCATAACATGTTTAGGGTAGGAAAACAGCTGTGGGGAGGGAGGAGATGTGTTGATGGTGGGGAGAGCAAAAAGAAGAAGGGGAAAACAACAAAGCTGACCCAAGTAACAGCCAATTCATTTCTCCTCCAGCATAGAGGTTTTTGTTGTGGCACATAAAACAGGACAAGACTCCTTGGTCTGCTGTTGCAGCATTGTCTAGGCACGTTTTGGGGAAGATGCTGCGGAGGTGAACACCACAAACACACAGGAAAGCACACACAGGTGTGCAAGGTGGGTTGTGCACACAATTATTTACGTGTGCACACACACAGGCTTCCTGTTTCAACACCCTGACCTTTCTCACAGCAGCTCAGTTACAGCAAAAAGAAGTTTCAGCACACATGTAAATCAGAGGAGAATCAGAACATCCCTCTGGTTTCATCCACAGAACCTGAGCTTCTGCCTTCAGTGCAAAAGCAAACATTTCATTTCTGAAGGGTTTCTGTACTTTAAAGTGAGTTTCAGAAATGCAAGATCCCAATCAAATAGACAAGTTCAAATAAAATAATGGAAACTTTCCCTTCCCTCCAATGGTTTTTAAGGCTGAAGGGCTGCAAAGTGCACCTGCATTCAGGATCTGCTTTAGCTGAGCTCAATACATTCTATTTCATTGCATTTCAGCTGACAACTCCAGCCCAGTTTGCCTCATCCCTGTATTCAAGAGAAACTAGAAATGAGCCCACTGGAATTTTGTGTTTCAAGAGAAGCAGACCAAGCTTTTATTCCTGCTCCTTTTATGCAGACACTCAATTCTCCTACACTGGATGGAAACCTTCACATTTCCAGCCTGAGTTTAGTCCTGCTGGTTTCTGCCCACTCGTTCTTGTGCCAACATTGTTCTTGGGTGGACGTAAATAATTTCCCTCCCTGCTGTTTCCCCAAGTATTTATAGGCATCTGTCCTGCCCCTCTCAGCCTCTGGTTCATCAAAAAGCCCAGATCTTCGAGTCTCCCCAGACAGAAAAGAGGGAGAACTGCAGGGTTTCTCCATGGGGATCCAGGCACCCCAAAAAAGCCAAGGGAGCAGGTGAAGCCCTTCCCCAGCAGCACAGACCTGTTTTGCTAGAGGGAAACCTGCCCAGGCTGGGGCATGAGGTGCCCTCACCCTCACAGAGCATTTGGTGGCAGCTCTCAGGGGTGGCAAGGGCAGAGTTGACAGCACCAAAGGCTGTAAAATGATCTTCTAACTGCGGCTTTCACACATTCCAGCCCTTCCACCCCACTCTCCTCCCAGGCCAAAACTTTCCATAGCCTCTGCCTGAAGCTTTGAGAAGTTTAAAACTAAATTGACAGCAGAACAAAAGATTTTTTTTTTTTTAAGTACACTTTTTCATATATGGTCTGTTTAGAACTATCAGAGACACAAATGCATTTTAAAGCAGAAGCTGATGCAATC